>JAZFAV010000016.1:38275000-40805000 GCA_037954035.1 Rosalia funebris
ATAGAGAAACAAATTTGGATGCTTGATTTAATGAATCGGTAATCGATAAGATTAAATATAAACTTTAAGAATATTACAAATTGAAAGCAGTGAAGCGTCACATGCCATAATTGGATTGCACGTAAATATTAATAAGTATGATGTGGGATTTGGAGCAATGTTTTAAATATCATTACTACAACAAAGCTATAGAAAACATTTTTGCAGATACATTAAAAACTATGATGATAATTCATGTTTTAGTTGAAGTATGTTAGCGCCCTTCACCTAGTTGAAATAAATTGCAATAGAACTTCTCCATATCCTCGTTAGATTTAACCGATGTAGAATTTGTGGATAACATATTGTAAAGAGTAATTGTAAAAACAAACAAAAAAAATCACATAATAGTGAACTGATTGTTTGCGACAGGAATTTAAATTGTTTCAGTATCCTAGAAAATCTTGAGGCGCATACAATTGATCGTAAAATATATTTCCCTCTTCAAAAATATATATCTTTAAAAATTTATTACTGCAAAGAAACGGTACTTTCTAAAGCCTAAACCGACTGTGAACCATCGCTATTACCTATTGATGAGAACTAAGATGCGACTACAAATGTAAAGGAGGTGTCAGAACAATTATGCTTAATGTGGATGATATTTTTTCACTTACCGCGTTACAGAAGTTACCACGAACAAGATTGTATTGGGTGGTTCACTAATTAAATCAATGATACAGTTAATAGTCCATCAAAAGTAGTGGAAATCTTTAAGTGGCATCTGCCCGATATAGGAACATATTACTGAAGATTTTAACAGATTTTCCCATTTCCAGTGTGATTTTAACTATAAAAACTATTTTATGATATCAGTTATTTTATACAATTTATCAGGACGGGTGATCGTGTTACTAGGTAATAAAGAACATTATATCCACAAAATGTGATAAAGAAACAAATGCAAAACGTTATTTCATATACACGTTTCGATTATGAGATCTAGATTTAAATATTAGTATCATTTCTTACTAAAGACGAAGTCATCAATCTTAGAATTGAATTTCATTATCTAGATGCAGAAATATTTTATTTACTTACAAGAAAAGGTATAAAGGTGCTGTTACAATGATATTGATTGATACATCAATAAGAAAACTTTTACAATCGATTAAATGACGAAGATGTTAGTAAGAAAGACTACTCTTATGCTAAGAACTATGGAAATTATTGAGGAGAATTCTAGGAAGTATATTTTAAACCGTACATTAACTTTCACATTTAATAGATGTTTTTGAAATTTTTATTGCCACCTGTCATTAAGCATTTACATTAAATTGAGATTTTTACTATACCTTGCCTGGATATACATGGAATTGCATATTAATATATATATAGGATGTTCGTTATAAATGACTCACGATATTAATATTCTGCTATTTATTAAAAGAAGTACTAGAGATGAAATTAATCAGTGTAGTAGCAGATATTCTGTTATTCATAATATTCAAAATCTTCCTCATCATCGTAATTCCTATCGATTATCCTAGGTAACTTTCTTGAGATTGACTTATATTATCTTGAACACATGATTTACATCATGATTTGCCATTGTGCTCTGAGCCTCGAATACCACCAGGTTTAAAATTATATAACGCCCAATCTATACCATAAAGAAAAATATAATACAACCCCTTGATTACGAGGATTCCAAGTAGAGTGATAACATTGAAAATTTTGTATTGTGGTAATTCCTATCGATTTTCCTAGGTTACTGTCTTGAAATTGACTTATACTGTCATTCTTTCCTGAACCTTGAATACAATACGGTTTATAATTATTTAAAGTAATGCCCACTCTATACCATAAAGAAAAATATTCGATATCAATAACCTTTATAGCTGCGTTATGTATCAACCGCTTGTTTATGGGGTTCCAAGTAGGTTAATTATATTGAAAATTTTGTGTCGTGACAATTTCTACTGATTTTCCTAGGTTACCGTCTTGAAGTTGACTTATACTACATATCTGGAACATATGATTTATACAATGATTTATCATTTTGTCATAAACCTTGAATGCTACCCGGTTTAAAATTACTTAAAGTAATGTCCACTGTATATCATAAAGTAAAATATTATTCGATGCTAATAACCTTTATAGTTGGATTATGTATCAACCTCTTGCTTATAGGGTTCCAATTAGGTTAATAATATTGAACATTTTGTGTTATGACAATTTCTACTGATTCTTCTATGTTATCTTCTTGAGGTTGACTTATACTATCAAGAACACATGATTTATATAATAATTTCCCATTTTGTCCTGAACTTCGAGTACCACCCGGTTTAAAATTATTTATTATAAGTATTGTCCACTCTGTACCATAAAGAAAAATATCATTTTATATAACCTTTATGCTGGGTCATGTGTCAACCTCTTGTTTACTGAGGTTCCAAGCACATTGATAATATTGAAAATTTAAAACAGTATTTGGACAACGGGTTTATGTTAAAAAAAGTTCATTCATTGCATTCTGAAGTAAAAGTAGTTTAATCGGTTTAACCAAATAAATTGCTCATATACATAGATTTAAATATGCAATTAAGGTTTCAATAAAAAAATTATTTTAATCAACATATTTTTAATAGACTAATGCAATAAACACAAAAATGCAATACTTGGAAAAATAAAGAAGAATAGTCAAAAACATTGTATTTTAAACTCGTTTGTGATTGGAATGTACACTATGGTGAAGACCTAATTTTTATAGTGGTACTACGTTTATTTGTTAGATATAGAATTAAATAAGACTGATAATTTTTATAAATCTCTAAACATTGAAAATGATATACATAGTGGCGAATAGATATTGTATAGATACATGTATACAGAAAATAGATAAAAACAAATGCAGTTTAATAGAGACATTATTCTGTGAAACAAAACAAGGTAGCTATAAGTTCATTTGGTGACAACATATATTTTTTAGATAACATTTGTGAGACATTATCTTGCATTTTCATTTGATAAGCACTGTGTATTAGGGTGTCCCAAGAAAAAAAAGTCGTTTATTTTTAACGCATACCTACTTTTTTTTTTTCGTTTGACATCAAAATACTCATAAACCAAATTTCATAAAGTTTCGATCACGGCAATCAATGCCGATTTGCATCGAAGCATGTCATTACTTGCTTACATAGGCGAGCGCGCGCTTACGCGTCGATGTGCATATACTATTCGGTAGTATTATTAATAAACGTGTTGCTTTTAGTCAGTCAACACATCAGTGGAATTACACAGTTCTTGAAAGGGTATATTTTTAGTGGTAAATATAAAACATTAAATAAAAGGGTAAAAACTCCCCTCTAATGGACAAGTACTCGCAGTATTGTTTTAAAACATCCGTTAAGTTGACTGTTAATGAAAGTGCAATTCTCGTTATCCGTGAATGTGTTATATTTTGGGAAAAGGCAAGAATACCCAATGCCGAATTGTGTGAAAAAACTGGTGAAATTATATCAAGTTTGGAGAGATTTACAAAAACAGGAATTCGCAAGCAATTTAGACAATTTATTTGATATTACACATATCAACGAACTTAAGTTAATAAAAATAGAGGAAGATAAAATATTCTTGCAGCGCCAGAGAGGGTCAGGTCGACCCGGTAACTTAGCTAGACTGGATAAAAAACTGGCTGAAAAAGAGGAAATAATGCGACTAAGGGTTATTGAAGAACAAAACAGGCTGTTTAAATATTTTTCCGCATCAAATTCTGCGGCGTTGTATGACCTGGTATAGGACGATTCATCTTCCAATACTGGGAGGATATAAATTTACACAATCTGCCAACTGTAATCGAGAGCATATAACATTAGACAGGAGCCTACCGCACTGGTAACTACCGAGAGATGACTACTCTACTAAGGATTGATAGAGTTTTCAATCATGATTTTAGGAGGAGGTAAAGAACAAAAATTCAAACTTAGATCTCCAAGTGCTATGCACCAAGCTCGATGGATGGCGAGAGCGATCTATTCCCTAAAACGCTAGACGTCTGCTTGTTTATTTTGATATCTTATTTTAAGCTATGTCTTCGATGTTCTTTGACAGTAAAATCACCTCATCAAGATTTGTGCTTTCTGAAGTCATTAAAGGCTTACGAAGACATTGACAGAAGTATCTCGAAAGAAGATCTACAGAAGTTTAGCTAGAGCACTTATGGTATTTAACCGACGAAGCAGCTATTTTATCATTATTTGACGATGAAGTGGATCAGGCAACAAAAGTAAAGATGGTGTCAAATTTAACTCAAGAAAATATATTGACCCCTGGGAAACGATACATTCCATCGAAGGAAAAACCTTGCGGCTCTATATATGGTTAGTTTGACAGATCAATTGTGTAGTTGTTTCTATAGTTCTGTTACCTATTTATTTTATATAATTTCTCGTTAACTAGACATTATTTTTTATTTCAGATAAAACATATATGATTTTATATCAGTCAAAAGCAGGTATTTGTTATATCGTCTCAGAATTGGTGACAGTTTTTTCCATGAGTGTCCCTCATTATGGGAGACTAACGCCTAATTTTTAAATGCCAAAAATATTATGTCATTCCTTAGGGCAGTAAATGATACAGCCGAAAAGGCTATAAAGTTGATGAAAAACTTTCATGGTTTGATTATGGTTGAGGAGGAACAAATACGATGTTTGTCATGTCGTGTGCAAGAGCACAGTAAGATATATATATATATATATATATATATATATATATATATATATATATATATATATATATATATATATATATATATATATATATATATATATAAGGTGAGTGATGGAGTATTAAAAGTATATGGAGAACGTGTCAACTAATTGCTTTGAAGTCTTGGTCACCAAGATCATCGGATATGGTCTATATAACTAAAATATTTTCGGAAGTGCGGTGTTGCCACTTATATGTAAAACAGGCAACATATTTGTTATTTTAAAAAGAATATCCTATATTTTTTACATTTTTTGGATTGCCGTCTCTTTCTGAGTAACTTTTGTTAATATTTGCCTATATATATCTCAAGCCGTTATCGAGATAATAAATCTCTTCTGAATTTATTGCTAAAAATTCCACTTTCAATAAATCGTATTTTCTTCTACCTCCTACGCAGCACTTAAAAGATAATTTTTTAGTTGCAGCTAGGCAAGGTCTGGGGGCATCTTCTTCATTAATCAAATGTTTTGAATATCATACAAGATGAGTTAGAGAACGCTCACTACAAGCGACGAAAGTAAATTTTTTTAAATGAAATGCCCTGTATATTATTACTGACTCCGAAAGGTCATACATTTACCTATATAAAAAGGTTAATGTATCCTATTCCTAATGCGCACTGTTTTGATTTATGGCACTGATCATAACGAGTGGGCCATGAAATTTGTATTTTGTCATTTTGTAATGACAACAGACATACTATTTTTCTAAATAAATTTGACATTAGTGATATTAGCACTTAATTTGAATGGCTATAGCACAAATATGGCAGAAAATAATTATACAAACAGAGTTTTAATGGATTTGTTTATTATTTATGGACAGTGCAATAAGATTATCAGCAGAACTTTTCACCAACCAAGTTGAAGTATGTTATATGAACTTAGATGATTTCAAAACTGATGAACAGTTTTTGTTGTTACATAACGTAGTTAACTGTTAATAAGTGTTTATTAAACCAGCTAAATATGGTCGACAGCTCGTTTTTCGTTCGATTGTCAATAATAATCTGTTTACCTTTTAGTCAGATCTTATTAATTATTTACCTCTATATTTTATGACTTTCAAGGATAATTTCATTTATTGTTATTCACGTAAAACACGCTGACTTATTTTTGTTTGCCTCAGTTTCTTTTTGTGCGTTAAAAGCTTTAGCTCTTTTAATTATTTCAGTTCCTTAATTTCTGCAACTTTTAAATCATTTACATTTTCTTGTATAAGGATTATTTTTAATTTTTTTATGTGAATATTTTTCTTTATTTACAGAGTTTTTTTAGTCCCTTATTAATCCACGATTTAATTTTCTGACATTTATTTTGTATATTTATACTTTTTTCGGAAGAGGTAATAATTCCCTTTAATTTATTTGTAAATAAATTCGCTTCTCTGGATTTTCTGTCGGATTTTCTGTAGGATGCCTACTACATTTTCCTTTACTACTATTTGGATCTTTTCAAGTGTTACTATTTGCATGATTGCAAAAAAATATAAATAAAATATATATTTATAATACAGATGATATAAAACATAGTTTATTTATTTGTTTTAATACATGAAGCAATGCTTAGTGTTTTCTTGCGCCCTCGTAAAATTATTAATATAACGGATATGAAGTGCTTTTGCCTTAAAATGAAGTGTCTGTTACCAAGTATTTAACATAGGGTGGTATTTAACAGTCTACCAACTTTACCCAATATTTTCATACAAAAAAATACTTTCATTTCCCAAAAATACTAAATGCTCACCAAAATTAAGAAAATGCATAATCTTAAAACGACAACCAAATATTGACATAATGCTAGTCTTTCATATTATTTATTCCTAAAAATAACTGTTGTTGGTTATAAATGCTAAATGTTCACCAAATTTTATTCTGCATTTAATTCTAACATGATACCCAGATATTTCATTTTCGTCGGTGATTTATATTATTTAGCAGTTAAAAACACTCTTTGTTGAGCAAAAATACACAATGTTTACTATATTTTATAGCACATTCAATTTGAAAAGTATACCCAGATTTTTTATTCTTGTTACCCTAAATTTCACTTATAAGTAAAAACTATCGTATTTTATTAGGTCTCGTTAATAAACGGGGGAAAAGAAATAAGTAAAGAATTCATGAAAATAAATCAATATATTAAAAATGCAACATAAAATTCACGAAACAAAAACGAAACTTAGTGTTACGAATTCTTAGAAATAAAACAATATAATTTTTTAACATAAAATGAAACACAACATTCACAAAACAAAAATCAAAATGAAACAAGCACTTTTATTGCACTATTAAGGGTTTCTTAGCTTTAGTTGGCCGTCCTCTTCTTCGTCTTTCTCCAATTGGTACATTCCTTGCTTCAGTAGGTGGTTTAACAAGTTTCAGACGAATTACTAACCCCGCTAAATGTTTGCAAACGTAATTTCTAAGGTAATCTGGACAATTGCATGTGCCATTTAACCAGTCAGAGTTGTCCTGTGGTAACTGTACTTCCCACTCACTGAAATGTTGTTTTTTGTAGTCGTCAAACGTCTCCCACATATCTTCAAAAGTTTCACATTCCATTGCATCTCCACCTGGAATTCGGTAACACCGTTTCATTTCACTAGCATGTTTTAACGATATTTTTTTTAGGCAGTTTGGCCCACTGATAAGCTTTTGTCCACATTTTCAAAGCCAAACAAAGTTAACGATACCAAATTACGCCATTCATTGAAAGTGTACCTTTGTCTTTTATTATTCTTTTAAAAGATTCCAATGCATTGTTTGTGGCAGGTGTCCTCGGTGCGGCATCCAAATACCAACAACGATTTTTAGTGAGCCATTTGTCTTTGAAATAAAATACAAAATTTTTTTCGTCTTTCTATTTATCTAAAAAATTTTCACAGGCCCTGTCAAAAACCTCTGTTGTTGAAGCACATATTGCAAAAAATATCCTTTAGTATGTCCCTCTGGTACTTCTTTTGCACAGATTGCTCAACTCGTACTTGCATCTTCTTTTTTGCATGCGCCCAGCACATTCGTATAATTGTATCCTGACCGAATACTTGCACAAACGCATTTTGGATACTTTTTGCTGCGTCACATATGAAAACCTTACAAGTTAAATCGTAGGAAAACAGTGAGAGAACTGTATTCTTTAACGTTTGAAATAACACAAAATCATTTGTTTGTTCTGTGGTTGTAACAGCAAGACCAAAGGAGTGAAAATGTTTATCTCTATCCGTGGTTCCAACTATGAGTACTAGAAACCCCTGTCAAATAAGTTTATAGGTCGCATCAGCATGAATAACTTTGCATTGCCGCGATAGACCAATTAAATATTTGGTCGATAACAAAAATTTGAAGCTCGAATTTGAATCGTCTTTAGAAAGTTCATATGCAGCAACAAAAACTTGATGATCATCGGAAGGTATTTCTGAATCCTGGTCACGAACCAGGATTCTAGTTCTCCTAAGCTAATTACTGCAGATCCATACTTCTTTTTACGTAAAATTGTAAGATAATTGTTCAATTGTTTCATAGGCTCTAGAGTCAACCCTTGTATTTTGCTCAAATTGCTCATAATAGATTTGGGCTTCAAACGTAATTCGTACAATTTGTCTATTTCTTTTTTCGTCTCATTACTCAACCCACATTTCGATTGGGACTCCAAATTTTGATGGTCATGAGCTTTTTCAGTTCGAAATAATATTATCTCGTCACTGGATACATCAAGCAATAAATAGAGTGCAGCTGACTATTGGATTGCCCGACTTTTGGCTTTATTACATCGATAATATCGCTTTACTATCGCTTCCGTAGAGTGGCATTTCTGAAAGGACCACAGTTTTTCATTTCTAATAAATTCTTCGGCACTTTTAATGTTCGAAAATTTTCTTTCAAGACACCAAATCCTACCTTGCTTGCGTCGTATTTTAGGCTGTACCGTATCAGCTTCTCCATCTGACTCCGAAAAAGAACGAAACAGCGGAACTTCGTCTGGAACACTACTCGGCCCTGGTAAACTTTCATCGGCCATTTTAGTTTATCATATGGCAATACACTGGTTACACACACTGTAAAAGCCACCAAGCATAGTGTGCGACTGCAAGCTGAAGCCTGCAAAAACTTGTCTGGAACCAACAGGCCGAGATGCGCAAGCATATTTAATTTTTGGAGTAACATAATAATTATTTGATGCACAAGTAGTTTTTTCGAGAACGAATAAATATAAATGGATAGCACGAATATTTATTATATACAGCATGGACGCATAAATAAAACGAGTAAGGACGAAATCAAGAACGCAGAAACTGAGTGGGAGGGTATCAAGAATAGTCTAGCTTCCGCGGCTACGGACGTTTTAGGACATGATAAAAGGGAAGCTAGGAAGCCCTGGATAACGGACGAAATCTTAAACTTAATGCAAAAGAGACGAGGCTACAAAAACAGACGAGACGAAGAAGGAATGAAAACGTATAAGGCAATAAAGTGGGAAATCATTAGAAAATGTAGAAAAGCGAAAGAACAATGGATAGAGGAGAAATGCAAAGAAGTAGAAGATAAGTTGCAAGTAGGTAAGACCGATGAGGCTTACAAAATAATTAAGAGGAACTTCAGGGATGTAGGAACAATAAGTAGAAATGTTAGGAGTCAATCGGGGGACATACTGATAGGAAGAGAGGAGAAAGCGGATAGATGGAAGCAGTACTTAGGAAATTTATACGAGGGCCAGGAATTAGGAGAGATATTAGAGGAAGAATCTAGCATCGATAGGGAAGATGTGGGAAAACCTATATTGAGAGAGGAATTTGAAATAGCACTAAGGGGGCTAAAGAATAATAGAGCGCCGGGTGTAGATAAAATACAGGCGGAAATTTTGAAATGTGCGGGACAGAAAGTAGTAAATAGGATGTTTGAACTGGTAAAATACATATATACGAAACGGGCGAGATGCCGGAGGATTATAAGAGGAACATTATCGTTACTATACCGAAAAAGAGAGGAGCCGACAAATGCGAGAACTTTAGAACGATTAGCCTAACTTCCCATGCGTCAAAAATCTTAACTAGAATAGTGCAGAAGAGGATGGAAAATAGAGCGGAGGAAATACTAGGAGAAGACCAATTCGGGTTTAGGCGAAATAGGGGAACTCGCGAAGCTATTCTGGCGCTAAGAGTAATGTTAAAGAAAACAATAGAAAAAGGAAAGAACGCTTATATAGGATTTGTAGATTTAGAAAAAGCTTTTGATAACGTAAGATGGGAAAAAATGTTCGAGATACTAAAGAGCGCGGGAATGAAGTATAGAGATAGGAGAGTAGTACACAATCTATACATAGAGCAAACTGCTGTTATAGAAGTAGAAGGGGAAGAAAAGGAAGTAGGTATTAGGAAAGGAGTAAGACAAGGATGTACGCTATCACCACTAATTTTTAATCTGTACATCGAAGAGGCGATTAATGTGGTAAAAGATAGAGTAGATTTCGGGATTAAAGTACAGGGACAGAAACTAAAAATGCTGAGATTCGCGGATGATATAGCAGTATTAGCATCTAGTAAGGAGGAACTAGAATCAGCATTGAACGAAATGGAGGCAGTGTTGACAGAGGAATACGGAATGAGGGTGAATAAAAACAAAACTAAAGTGTTAGTGTGCAGAGGGCGCGAGAGCAGAGCAAAAACGAAAGTACAAATTAATAATGAAAGATTGGAGGAAGTTAAAGACTTCACTTATTTAGGAAGTAAAATAAATTGGGATGGAAGAAGCGATAAAGACATAAAACAAAGAATAGCGCAGGGTCGAGTAGCTTTTAACAAAAAGAAAGCACTTTTATGCTCGGGGGTAATAAACTTAGAAACAAGGAAGAGATTTTTGAAAACATATGTATGGAGCACGGCACTTTACGGCTGCGAAACCTGGACGGTAGGGGAAGCAATTAGGAAGAAATTAGAAGCTTTTGAGATGTGGTGTTACCGAAGAATGATGAAAATACCATGGACTGATAGGGTTAGAAACGAAGAAGTATTGGAGAAAGTCGGCGAGAAAAGGAGTATGTGGAAAAACTTAAAGAAGAGAAGAGATAGAATGGTAGGCCACTTGCTGAGACATGGGGGAATAGTCCGCGATATTTTGGAGGCAGAAATAGGAGTGAAGAAAGGCAGAGGTAGGCCTAGATTAGACTACTGCTCGCAAATAGTAAGGGATGTAGGTTGTAGCACAATTAGCGAAATGCGTAGGTTAGCACAAGATAGGAGAAGCTGGAGGTTAGCGTCCAACCAGTCTTAGGACTGATGACCTAATGATGATGACAGCATGGACGCGGAATTTGAGAGTTTTGAATTTGGTGAACATTTAGTAAAATCGATAGACATATAGAATTTAAAATGTAAGCAATAGTAAAATAATACGCAACATAGCAATTTTAGTAGTGCTGTTCTCATTTTCCGAAGTATAATAATTTGGGTTCCATTAAGATTTTTTATTGTTCAATAATTTTTTTGGTGGACAGGGCTAGGGATGCATGGTTTAATCTGGTGTACATTATATTTGTTCCCTTTAACATATCAGTATTAATGTCAATTATCTACTGTTTTATTTACAGTCTTTTAAAAAATTTAATAGACGTAAAAAATACGGGAGTTGCGATTTTATTGCTGCAACGAAGATTCTAGCCCATTCCCAGAATTAATAGATCTAGATTAATTGTCATTACACATGTGAGGGTGGCTTGTGAATTGTAGTAAACACAAATGTTTTGATCCTAAATTTTTTATAATTACTAATTAGAAGTTTTGACATATACAAATCGTTTTCTTACCTCTAAATTCTCAGGCTGCAGAAGGGGAGGTTACACATAAAGACAAAAGATACTCATATTAAGGGAGAGGTACTAAACTCCCTCCATTAGAACTTGAACCCAAGCATACAATGACATCTTAATACTGGGCCGAGTCCGCTTTTCCAGACCACATAGCTAATGCCATTATCGCAATCACCTCTATAAGAGAGGTGACCGGCATCTGATGTTTCCTATGCATCTATACAATTTTATTGTTTATAATTTATTTCCTGTTCCTTTCTTACAAATAATTAAAAAATGTCTTTTGTTTTATACCAATTTTGCTTAAAAAAACTCTGAATACTTATAATTAGTTTGTATCTTAATTATTTTTATTGTGAAATCCTATATTTTGTGAAATATATTTTCTGATTTTTTTTTTACATTTCATTTCCTCATAGGTTTTTCATTTGTTCATATTTAGGTAATTTAGAATATTTGGCTTGAGCGAGAATACAAGAAGTGTATATACAAAAAATACAAGATTTTTATGTAATATGCCTGAAACTACACGATTACTCTTATAGACATTACGTAACCGAACGAGGACACCACTTATGGTTTATTTCATCGTTATTTGCCAAATAAAAAATTCCAAACGGCTCCTATCTCATACGGTGGCTTGTTTTTATGGCTAGGCTCAGGTAGACTGTTCCGTTTATCGGCAAGATAAGAGAGTTTTTTATTTGGCAAATAGCGATGAAATGAATAGCACCAAGTTAGCCTTAAAATACGATTCATCATCATTGCGTGGGTTAATTATCAGATTACATATTTTTAAGTGTGTCATGTTGATTGAATTGTTCAATCTTAGTATCGTTTCACCTACTTTATTCGTGTTTGGATGAACAAAGTTATCTTTTTGTTTTAATTTTCTGTGTATTTTGAGCTCAATTTTTTCTATTTTCTTTCCAAATTAAGCTGAGTTCAGAATTGTGTATTCGTTAGCTTTAATAATAATGCGGATTCGACGATTAGATGATGATTTCAAGATATATTCCAGATGAGGTAGAAGGCGAAGCGAACAAAGTTATGCCTATCTGGTTATCAGAGAATTCGTATGAAAAATTGTGAATATTGGATATTAATAGCAATTTTAATCATAAACGAGAATATCGACATTATCAAATTGCATATCTGACACGGCAGGGAGACGGAAAGTATTGGTGAACATTCGCACTACGATAGCGACTGCGCTTCGATAGCCATCTCCCTCGAAATCCAATACTGACTTAGAATATAATAAAGATCTTGATGTTTCATATGCAAGGTACCTAGATACTTAAGGTAAATCGTTGACACTTTTAATATTCTTCAATGACAATTTCAAATCTTTTTGAAATCAAATGAATTTTTGTAATTCATCTCTTCGTAATGCTAATGCGTAATGTTAAGTGGTATCGAACTCGTGATTAGAGAGGGACTTTTCAATGCATAATTATTGTATTCGAAGTCACGATTCATAAAATAACAGTAAAAAAAATCGAGAAGCGAATATACCATAAAAGCTATACACAGCATACCTTTATTTTAAAATTTTATTTTATGTTTTGTTATCAAAGTAAAAGAAACAATGGCTAGAACTATATGTTGTATGTCACGGAGAAAATATGATTGTGTATCTTGTATTATTCAAAAGATTTTAAAATATGTATTAAAACTTACTAAAATATTATTATCTATTTTGTTTCTTCGAAATATATTAATCGAAATTTGAATCTTTTGTAAAATCTAATTACATAGTTTATTATATAATATATAATAGCATAATGCACAATGTTATTATATAATTCATAATTACATATATATACATATATATATATATATATATATATATATATATATATATATATATATATATATATATATATATATATATATATATATATATATATATTTGTTTTATTTTGTTTAAGTAAAAGATGCGATTAGAATTATCCTTTCATCTGACTTTGGACCCAACTATACAGCGATGTAATTAAATACATTTCTCAACCTCCTATGTGGATTTCAGTACGAGTCGGCGCTGCGTTGTCTGACATGGACAAAACTAACAACTGAACTGGAGTACAAAGATTGTCCTCTCAACGGCTGGAAAAATGAATCTAAAATGGGACAACATCTATCTCCCACGACATTCTACGTATTGGAGTAAAATTGGATCTCAAAAACAAGTTGTGACAGGAACATCGAGAATGCCTCTCAAGGCAGCGGGTGAGGGATGACCGGATATTATCGACATTAATGATTCCACTTACATAAATTGTATCAAGATATTAAAAACGCCATATAACGTCACAACAGGAATACGCTTTGTTTAAGACATATTATTTTCTTTATTTAAGTTCATATTTTCATCAGTGGTAGTAATATATAAAAGTTATAATTTTATACATACATAGCAATTCCAGTCGAACAGTTTTTTCAGATGGCATCATTAACTTAGTATTACTAGCTTGACATTTGTAAGTGTAATTCAGATGTTCTCTCGTCAAACTATTTACTTCCAATCTATTCACTATAACATGGTTTCCAATGGCCTCAAGTTGTCCTTCCACCATTCGTTCATTCATAAACCATGACACTGTTGGGGTTGGTCGACCTATTAAAGAAATTTATATAAGAGAAAATATTTTATTTCGTACTGTTATCGTACGTTACACTTACACAAATAGATTTTCATCATTAAACAAATTGTTTACAAATAAAAATGTAAAATTAAATTATATTACTATTTTCTTTTTTTGGTTTCGTATTATTGACTGTTCCGGGAGACGTGATCGAGTGCAATCATAATAAGAAGTGTAGCATTTCACGAGTCGGAGCGTGGAATGTCAGAAGCATGAGACAGGCAGGGAAGCTAGAAAATCTGAAGATAGAAATGGATAGGTTAGGATTAGATATAGTAGGTATAAGTGAGATGCGCTGGCCGGAAGTAGGAGATTTTTGGAGCGGTGACTATAGGGTAATACACACAGGATCGGTAAATGGAAACGCGGGAGTAGGGATCGTTATGCGGAAGAACGCAGGACAGTGTGTAGATAGCTACCTACAATACAGCGAGAGAGTAATGATGGTTAGGTTAGATTCGAAGCCAGTGGAAACAGTAATAGTGCAAGTATACATGCCTACTTCTAGCCATAGTGAGGAAGAGTTAGAAGCCGTTTATTCGGACATAGAGCAGGTAATAGGATTTGTGAAGGGTCATGAAAATTTAATAATAGTGGGAGATTTTAACGCAGTCGTAGGTGAGGGGAAAGAAGGAGAATTTGTAGGGCCTTATGGATTAGGAAACAGAAACGAGAGAGGTAGCAGACTGATAGAATTCTGTGAGAAGCACAAGATGGTAGTCGCGAACACATTGTTCAAGAATCACGTTAGGAGGCGGTACACATGGAAAATGCCAGGAGGGATAGACAGGTATCAGATAGACTACATTCTGGTTAGGAAGAGATTTAGAAATCAAGTAAAAGACTGTAAGAGTTATCCAGGAGCAGATGTAGACAGCGATCACAACTTGGTAGTCATGAAAGCTAGATTAAAGTTCAAAAATCTGAAAACCCGGAAGGATAAGAAACGTATAAATGTAGACATATTGAGGGATCAGAATATGAAAGATAAGTTCCAGGAGAAAACAGATCAATTAATAAATAAAACGAGTAAGGACGAAATCAAGAACGCAGAAACTGAGTGGGAGGGTATCAAGAATAGTCTAGCTTCCGCGGCTACGGACGTTTTAGGACACGATAAAAGGGAAGCTAGGAAGCCCTGGATAACGGACGAAATCTTAAACTTAATGCAAAAGAGACGAGGCTACAAAAACAGACGAGACGAAGAAGGACTGAAAACGTATAAGGCAATAAAGTGGGAAATCATTAGAAAATGTAGAAAAGCGAAAGAACAATGGATAGAGGAGAAATGCAAAGAAGTAGAAGATAAGTTCCAAGTAGGTAAGACCGATGAGGCTTACAAAATAATTAAGAGGAACTTCAGGGATGTAGGAACAATAAGTAGAAATGTTAGGAGTCAATCGGGGGACATACTGATAGGAAGAGAGGAGAAAGCGGATAGATGGAAGCAGTACTTAGGAAATTTATACGAGGGCCAGGAATTAGGAGAGATATTAGAGGAAGAATCTAGCATCGATAGGGAAGATGTAGGAAAACCTATATTGAGAGAGGAATTTGAAATAGCACTAAGGGGGCTAAAGAATAATAGAGCGCCGGGTGTAGATAAAATACAGGCGGAAATTTTGAAATATGCGGGACAGAAAGTAGTAAATAGGATGTTTGAACTGGTAAAATACATATACGAAACGGGCGAGATGCCGGAGGATTATAAGAGGAACATTATCGTTACTATACCGAAAAAGAGAGGAGCCGACAAATGCGAGAACTTTAGAACGATTAGCCTAACTTCCCATGCGTCAAAAATCTTAACTAGAATAGTGCAGAAGAGGATGGAAAATAGAGCGGAGGAAATACTAGGAGAAGACCAATTCGGGTTTAGGCGAAATAGGGGAACTCGCGAAGCTATTCTGGCGCTAAGAGTAATGTTAGAGAAAACAATAGAAAAAGGAAAGAACGCTTATATAGGATTTGTAGATTTAGAAAAAGCTTTTGATAACGTAAGATGGGAAAAAATGTTCGAGATACTAAAGAGCGCGGGAATGAAGTATAGAGATAGGAGAGTAGTACACAATCTATACATAGAGCAAACTGCTGTTATAGAAGTAGAAGGGGAAGAAAGGGAAGTAGGTATTAGGAAAGGAGTAAGACAAGGATGTACGCTATCACCACTAATTTTTAATCTGTACATCGAAGAGGCGATTAATGTGGTAAAAGATAGAGTAGATTTCGGGATTAAAGTACAGGGACAGAAACTAAAAATGCTGAGATTCGCGGATGATATAGCAGTATTAGCATCTAGTAAGGAGGAACTAGAATCAGCATTGAACGAAATGGAGGCAGTGTTGACAGAGGAATACGGAATGAGGGTGAATAAAAACAAAACTAAAGTGTTCGTGTGCAGAGGGCGCGAGAGCAGAGCAAAAACGAAAGTACAAATTAATAATGAAAGATTGGAGGAAGTTAAAGACTTCACTTATTTAGGAAGTAAAATAAATTGGGATGGAAGAAGCGATAAAGACATAAAACAAAGAATAGCGCAGGGTAGAGTAGCTTTTAACAAAAAGAAAGCACTTTTATGCTCGGGGGTAATAAACTTAGAAACAAGGAAGAGATTTTTGAAAACATATGTATGGAGCACGGCACTTTACGGCTGTGAAACCTGGACGGTAGGGGAAGCAAGTAGGAAGAAATTAGAAGCTTTTGAGATGTGGTGTTACCGAAGAATGATGAAAATACCATGGACTGATAGGGTTAGAAACGAAGAAGTATTGGAGAAAGTCGGCGAGAAAAGGAGTATGTGGAAAAACTTAAAGAAGAGAAGAGATAGAATGGTAGGCCACTTGCTGAGACATGGGGGAATAGTCCGCGATATTTTGGAGGCAGAAATAGGAGTGAAGAAAGGCAGAGGTAGGCCTAGATTAGACTACTGCTCGCAAATAGTAAGGGATGTAGGTTGTAGCACAATTAGCGAAATGCGTAGGTTAGCACAAGATAGGAGAAGCTGGAGGTTAGCGTCCAACCAGTCTTAGGACTGATGACCTAATGATGATGATTATTTACAAAATTTATTTTACTAGTTTTCATTTTTCTTCTAATTAAATATTATTGTTTTCTTTCAATTAAGTATTAAAGTAATATGAAAATATTCAAGCAATATTGATATATCTGAATTAATAAATTGTGGAATAGTTCATTTGCGGTTTAGTTCGGTGCTGATTTACTTTAAGCCATAAATGAAAAAATCTGCAGGCATATGTTTAGAGATCACATAAAACAGCATCATAAAGTAAAATCGCATTAGAGTGGATTTGAATATTGACCAATTAATATAAAGAATATATATTTAAAACAATAACATTGCATGCAGTAGGGAACAATTTCATGGAATGATTTGTATTTTATATATTACATGAAAATGTGTAACGCTGGTAAGTCTTTATGTACATATTTCTAGAGAAAACTAACTATATATATATATATATATATATATATATATATATATATATATATATATATATATATATATATATATATATATATATATATACGAGTATATATACAGATAGAAATAGATAAAGAACCTTTACCTCCTCTAACTTCACATGATAATACCAGATCAGATCCTTCCACTAAAGGACCTACAACGTCAGATACATCTCTTCCAGAGTTATCATATAATAGGAGCTGGTGTGGTGGCACTGAAAAAATAAGTCATATGAAGCCAGTCATTTCTCTACTTTTTTTTATGTAAAAACTTAAATATATCTTAATGTAGAATGTAGGAAGTATTTCAATTGAGTTTTTTATTGTACTTTTCTTATGAACTGATTTGTAGTGAAACCAAAAGATAGCATGCGAATCAAAAATTAGTTGTGGATTCATGTTCTTTGTAGCTTATCAATGTAATCAATATAATCCGTCTTTTTGGTTTTTAAGTTACTAAAAGGTAACCGAATTATTGCTGGATTCAGAAAATTTGCCAAGAACGTCAGAACAAGCCTTGATTTTTGTATCAAATTTTAATGTAGAATGTAGAAGTTGTAGAATGGGTGATCGATTTGGTACACCATATCGAGTGCGGTGTACGTGCTTGTGCCAGGTCATTTCTGTTTATATGTAAGCTAGCTTTATTTTACCATGGTGGCTCCATTTTGTGTATTATGAACACTCCCTAAATATATATTTCTTTTGTGAAGGGCATTTTTTTATGTTAAATTGCCAATTGCTGTGCATTATAATATATATATATATATATATATATATATATATATATATATATATATATATATATATATATATATATATATATATATATATATATATATATATATATATATATATATATATATATGTTAAATCACTAGTTTGGATTTAAACTTTTTTAAAAACAATTTATTTTACTTAACGGACGAACAAGAATTTAGATGTGTGAGTATAACAATAATATCAATACTAAAATTATACTGCTCATGCAACGGGTTTGCTGCGACTTTATAAGTTTCGTTATGCTGACATTGTTGAAAGTAAAGTTAAAATATAATTGGCAAAAGATTAATTTAAAGAAAGAACATTATAAGGTTTCAGCAAATCATCATAAACGTTGGTTACAATGTATATAGTTATATGATAAGACACGTAGCAGTATTAAGTTACGTCTGGCTTTCAGATAACATACTGAAGGTTTTATGTTACCTGATAATAAAGTTATAGAAGTGTGAGAACTACTTTAAGTAATGAATGCAATACAATATATTTTATATAACAACTCCCCTTTTTAACAAAAAGTTGGTGTTATACAGCAACTTTTCAAAATAAGTAAAATTGAAATTAATAATTATGAATTTAACGATTATTGAAGTTATATAATAATAATAAAGTTAATTGAGAATATGAAGCCTTAAGTTAAGTTTAAATTATACAATTAATATTTTTTAAATATAAAATTTACAAAATTAAAATATATAGAGTCTTTGAAACCGATTTATAACTGAGAAACATTAGTTCAGTTCGATTTCTTCCTCTGGGGTTTCATCTTTGGATCTGATCGATGGTCTTCTTCTGGGCAGGATGCTCCTGAAGGATTCTCTTAAGCGTTTAGAAGGTCCAGGTGGAGGTGGTGGTGAATTTGTTGTGAGGGCGATTGCTAATCTGTTTCTCTTTCGGCATTTACATAAAATATATAACAAAATGAGAGTTACTATTAGTGTAATGATAAAATAAGTGAACCAAGAGATGTGTTTGGTGACAAATGGTTCATTGATCAAATCGTCTAACGTTCGAGAATACTCGTCCAATTTGTGTTTGGCAATCTCGAGGTCTTCCACATTTAAGTTATTCAATTTTAATGGTTCTAATTTTGGGATTTGGATGTCATCGGGGATTCCTTGACAACAATTAAAGGGAACTAAAATGGGGTGATCACTAACACTGGTTTGCGAAAAGTTCTTAGGGTCAGTTTGTATTTTTGTCACTCCTATGAAAGCACTACATCCAGGTTGCAATTTAAGAATGGAATTTTTATAAATGATCTCTGTCTTGGTGTTTATTTGTTTGCAATTTACAGTAATTTGAAGTGGTTCTGAAGTAATTGTTAGCCATGATGAGTCCGTTAGTTGTTGGACATTGTAGCCTTTTGCAAATATTATTGAAGTTTGGCAGCTCTCAGGTAAAGTTTTTAAGTGTTTCAGGATTTGGGCTTCACATATAGCATTGTCGTCGATGGGGTATGCAAATAGATTGGAACATATCTTTGTGCCAAAGAAAAGTGGTTTACAGTCTTTCAGATTGTTGATGGGTATGTACATCAAAGAATCGACGTCACGCGCTAAGTATTTTTGTGATGAAGATAAAACATGATATAGACCAGTTCTATTATTTAGGATAGGGATTGGATATAATCTAAAAAGGGTGTATCTTTGTTGGTCTATTAGAGGGATTTTTAATACAAATACCAAGTCTGAATCAGTTTGGTATGCTTCTAATTCCATAATATCCAAATATTTGGCAATATTGGAAGATTTTATAATGAGTGGTAAATTGTTTTGGTGTAAATTTTGTGAAATTTCCTGAAGCGAGGTTATCAAATTTTCAGGATTGATTATCGACGTATGAATAATTTTTAATCGCGCGAAAGTTATTGAATTTAGAATATCATTTAATTGATTCTCGATATACAGGTAACTTTCCATGAGAAGTTCACATTTTTCTAAAAATCTTAATTTTGCTTCAATTACTTTAATTTTATCTGCTGTCCTATAAATTGCGTCTGATATTATTTTTATATCTCTATTGAAGGTGGCTTCATCAATTTGCAACTTTTGTATGGTAGCGTTAAAATTCTTTATGACGGATGTTGTTACTGAGATTTGATTTTTCATTAAATTTTCTAATTGATGCTCGTCATTAGTTAATTTATTGATGCAATTCATGTAGTATTCGCCATCTTCGGAATCTAAATTTCCTGTAATTGACTTAAATATTGTACCAATGCCATTGAGAATTCCACGTTTGTAACGTTTAGTATCAAAATAAATTTCGCTTAATTTTTCTTGAATTGAATTTGAAATTTGGGTTAATAAGCTGATGTGTGTTTTTACTTCACCTCGAAAAAGGTTCATGTTTTCAAATGTGGGGTTAATAGCGTGTAAGAGAATTTCAAGCATTTTCTCGTTATGTTCAAAAGTGTTCTTTATTGATGAAATGTTTTTGTGAACCAGAAGAGTCCATTGTTTATTTGTTACAACGATTTCGCTGTCTCGATGATAATATATTCCAATGGTGTTGTTTATTGGAGTAATGGTGTATTGGGATACTGCTGCTCCAATCAGCAGAAGAAACCTGAAAATAATTTAATTCTCAAAATATGGTTTCATCCTGTCGAAATTGACTTTTGTCGTTTGTGACGTTTCGAGATTTAATAAAATTGCAGAATTTTGAAAGATTTTTATTATTTCGAAAGGACCGTTAAATTTATTATGTAATTTATCTTTAATTTGAGATTCCTTAACATAGACTTTATCGCCTATTTTAAATTGTGTAGGATGTTCTGGAACGTTTCTATCGAATCTTAATTTAGCCTTTTCTTTTTGAAGCTCAGTTTTTGTGCGTGCAATTTTATAATAGTATGAAATTCTATTATTTATGTCTCGTATATATTTTGATATCAACTCTTTTTGGTTATACAAAGTTTCAGGTGGGCGACTGGACGTATGTCCAAATACTAGCTCGTATGGAGAGAAACCGTGTGTTTTATTCGTCGAGTTATTATAACAAATAACAGCGTAAGGAATTACGTTTAGTGGATGTTCATTAGGGTTTTCAGCCTGATTAGTACGAATCATCTCTAAAAGTGTGGAGTGAAATCTTTCCACAGATCCGTTTGATTGAGGGTGGCTAACGCTAGAAAATGTTAATTTTATGTCGTATAAGGTACATAGGTCTTTGAGTAGTACGTTGTCGAATTCTTTACCGTAATCCGAATGTATACGAAGCGGAGTACCAAAATGCTGAAAATAGAGAAGTAATGTATTTACTGTTGATTTAGCGGATTTATCCTCTAATGGGTACGCTTGAGTAAATTTGGTTAGTTCATCCCTAATAGTTAAGACATAATTTCTTTTTGGAATTTCTAGTATATCGATATTTATTCTTTCAAATGGTGTTCTTGGTGTTTCAGTTATCACCAAGGGATTGTTTAAGTTTTTCCGTAAAGCCTTTGTTTTCTGGCATATTTCACAATTTTGAATGAATTTAGTTACATCTTTAGTTAGACCGGGCCAGTTATATTTATTTCTTATTCTCCGAATGGTTTCGTTTATTCCGCGGTGCAAATTTGCTTTTCCGGTATGGTTTTGGTCTAATATTATCGAAATTTGATCTTCGTCAGGCGTCTTAGTTATGTTTTGACAACTAACTAGGTTTAAATCTTTTTCAGTGAAAATAAATGACAACATTTCGAGTATTGGCAATTCTAAATTGTTTTCAATGAAATATGTTTTTGAAGATTCGAAAATGTCTTTGTCTTTGTAAAGAGTAATAAACATTGTTTCGATTATCTCTTCGGTGTCGAAGGGTAACAAAACAATATAATATTTTCGGTTTTTCACCGTTTTACTCGTGACAATATTAATTTTATTGTAGATAAAATTTGGTTTTTCCTCGAAAATATCTTCGATTATTTTATAATGTAAGTCTTCGAGTTTGTCTTTTTGGAAAAACGTTATTATGTCTTTTTGCAGTAATTTAGTGAGAGGTTTGGAAATTTTGGCGAAATTATCAATGAATCGTCGGTAATATCCGGCGAGGCCAAGAAATGATTTAATCTCTCTCTGGTTAGTTGGTTGGGGAAAATTTTTTATGCATTCGATCTTAATTGGATTTGGTTTTACACCTTCTTTGGTGACGAGGTGACCTAAATATGCAACTTCCTTACGAAGGAATTCGCACTTGTCCGGTTGAATTTTTAAATTAGCTTTTTGAAGACGTTTGAAGACTTCGGTAAGCCGTGAAACATGGTCCTGGATTGTTGGGGAATAGACGATTATGTCGTCCATGTATACGAGGCATCTCTCGTTTTGGATTCCTATTAAAATGTTATCCATTACCCTTTGGAAGGTTGATGGGGCATTTTTCAAACCGAATGGAAGCCTATTAAATTCAAAATGACCGTTTTCGACTGTGAAAGCAGTTTTTGGAATATCACTGGGTTCGATCTCAATCTGGTGGAAACCGGAGGCCAAATCGAGGGTGGTGAAATATTGACATTTGCCAAGTTGGTCTAAAAGATCAGAAATGTTTGGTAAAGGGTATTTATCTCCTACAGTTAACTCATTGAGTTTTCTGTAGTCAACTACGACACGCCATTTTTGTTTACCTGACGCATCAAGTTTTTTGGGGACAACCCAAATCGGTGAAGACCAAGGGGAATTTGAATGTTTGATAATACCTTGTTCTAGCATTTTCGATACTTGTTTTTTCACTTCCTCTTTGTGAATTTGAGGGTAGCGATACGACTTTGTAAAAGTAGGTTTAGCATTGTTGGTGTCTATTGTGTGTTTGATCTCATTAGTAAATGTTAGAATATCTCCTTCGAGATAGAAGATATCTGAAAAGTCTAGGCAAAGTTGAGTAATTATTTCTCTTTCTTCCTCATTTAAGTGATCAAGACGAAGTTGCTGTTTTATTTCTTCGCGTCTATCTATATAAATTTCAGAATTATATTCGTTTAAATTATTTAATGAAAAATTTTGAATTGGTTCTAGTTTAATTTCGGAAAAATCTATTATTTTTGGGACTGCGTTTGCGTTTAATACGGAGGCAAGAAATTCTCCTTTATTGTTAATTTTGATTAGTGCATTAGGAAGTCGTACTTTATCTATTTCCATAGCTGTTAATATGGCTTCTGTATTTACAAGATTACATCGAAATTTTGAAATTTGTTCTGTACGAGGGTTAATAGAAATTTTGTTGAGAAATTGATTATTTTGAACATTTTGTTTTTTATTATTTTGTACATTAGTGGAATTTTCTGTGGCTTTGAATAAAGGTACAGTTTTGAAATTGGTAATTAATTGTTTATTTTTTATGTCAATAATGCAGTTGTAATGTTCTAGAAAATCGGATCCTAGTAATCCGTCGAATTCAATATCAATATTATGAATGTAAACTTTGTGAGGATCGTTGAGAGTAAACGGAA
Source organism: Rosalia funebris (assembly GCA_037954035.1). Classification (NCBI taxonomy): domain Eukaryota; kingdom Metazoa; phylum Arthropoda; class Insecta; order Coleoptera; family Cerambycidae; genus Rosalia; species Rosalia funebris. Next base: position 38,298,901 of record JAZFAV010000016.1, read on the forward strand.
CGAGTGTAGATTCATTAATTAGAATTTTTTGATCGGTAATTCCCTGTATTATAACGTTTTCGGGAAAACGTTTAGAATATTTTTCACAAGTTTTTGGCTTAAATATGGATAGTCCGGCACCTGTATCTATTAATATTTTAAATTTTTTTGTAGCATCTTCAATGTAATATAAGTTTTTGGGATTTACTGTTAAAAGGGCACTTGATATTCCTCTATTTATAGGAATATTTGTTTGTCTTGCTGTTGGTTGGTGTTTAAATTCATTATTTGAATTTGGTTTTCTAATTCCGTTATTTCGCATAGCTGTTGATCCGGTGGATGATCTTGAGTTTGAGTAGTTTGCCGAAAATCCTGATCAGTATCAGAATAATTAAATTGGTCTGTTGAAAAATAATAATTTTGTTGATATGTTGGTTCGTCTGAATATGAATCTTGATATTGTTCATAATTTTGATCGCAATTGTAATTATATTGATGAGCGGTATCATCAGCATATTGTGCATGTGAGCTGTACTGATGAGCAGTATCATCAGTGTACTGTGAGTCGTATTGATGAGCCGTATCATCAAAATTTTGGTTCATTTGAGCGTTCATATGATGAGCTCTTTGTTGATTATAATCCGGATTTGGCCGAATTATTGGTGGTCTTGATTGGTTTGTATAGTTGGGATTCGGTTTAATAGCTGAAGGCCTGTTTTGTTGAAAACTGTTTTGCTGGTAATTATTTTGTTGGAAATTTGAATTCATCGGTCTATTATTTCCATTTGGATTAAATTGAGGTCGCTGATAATTTTGATTTAAGTTGGATGATTGGGCCTGATTGAAATTTTGTTGAAAATTAGGCCTAGAAAAGTTTTGGAAAGGTGCTGAAGAATTTTGTTGCTTCGTTCGGCACTCATTTATTGTGTGACCATTACGTTTACAAAATGTACATATCTTCTTAGCATTTAGTGAATTAGGTGGTAATGGTTTGTTCGCTTTTTGAAATTTCTGAGATTCAAAGTATGACAATTGAAGTTCCCGTTTAATCCTGGATATTGCTTGAAGCATATCCATAGGATTACTTGCTCTTATTATAGATCCTAATTTTGGATCCAGTCCTGTCAATAAAGTGTTAAGAGTCATTGTCTCGATTAAATTTGATTGTGCGGTTTTTTGATCAGATGTTAAATGCTGTTTCTGAATCGCTGCATGCATTTTCGCATTATGCGTTTGCAAGCGGGATACAAAATTTAAAGCGGATTCGTTTGATTGTTGACTAATTCTTTGCAAGTCCTGAATTAGAGACGTAAGGTCCCTAGAGTCTCCAAAGTGAGTCTCTAATAGATATTTGATTTCTTCCCAAGTTGACGGGTTCCTAGAATTTATTAGTTCAGCGGCTTTTCCACGTAATTTATTTTTAACATGGAGAGTTAAAAGTATTTTTTGATTATCGACCGCCATGTTGAAAGCGCATTTAATAGCATTTAAGAATGTTTGCAGGAAAATTTGATTTCCGTCATACTCCGGAACAATTGAGAAAATTTACGACAGTTTGTAAGGTTCTAAGATAGCTTCGTTTGCCATTTTTATAAGTTAATTAATTATTATGTTTAAATTAGATATTGTAAAGTTATTTAATTAAATACAATTAAATAAAAACAAATTTGCAGATGGGAAGGATAATAGTTTTTGGTCTATATCCTGTATAATATTTCTTAAAATTATAAATAAATGTTTCAAAGGTAACGTGTCAATTCTTTGACTTACCAAATTTTGTCCATTCGTCTTCCGGCCAGAGTCCACAACCAGTGAGGCAATTCCGTGTTCTGGAAGCGGGGTGTCTTCGGGAAGGATGGCTTGCAGAGGAGAATCACAAACAGTGAGGGCAGGTCCGTGTTCTATCTGCGATTTCCCCTGTTGTTTTCTTTGTTTCTTTGTAGATTTGTTTCTTGTTTCTTTTGTTGAAGTCTTCGTGTTTCGAAGTTGCTTCTTTGAAGTATTCTTGTTTCGTGTTTCTTTTCTTCTTGAGCTTGTTCTTGATTTCACTTCGGAATTGGAATTCCACGTTACTAGTGAGGCAAATCCGTGTTCTAATAACGCGTGAAATCCTACCGACTGCGCCAAATTTGTTAAATCACTAGTTTGGATTTAAACTTTTTTAAAAACAATTTATTTTACTTAACGGACGAACAAGAATTTAGATGTGTGAGTATAACAATAATATCAATACTAAAATTATACTGCTTATGCAACGGGTTTGCTGCGACTTTATAAGTTTCGTTATGCTGACACTGTTGAAAGTAAAGTTAAAATATAATTGGCAAAAGATTAATTTAAAGAAAGAACATTATAAGGTTTCAGAAAATCATCATAAACGTTGGTTACAATGTATATAGCTATATGATAAGACACGTAGCAGTATTAAGTTACGTCTGGCTTTCAGATAACATACTGAAGGTTTTATGTTACCTGATAATAAAGTTATAGAAGTGTGAGAACTACTTTAAGTAATGAATGCAATACAATATATTTTATATAACATATATATATATATATATATATATATATATATATATATATATATATATATATATATATATATATATATATAATCGTACCGACGATATAATCTTATTGTCGTTGTCATTTATTTATTCGTCAACACTAATTATTGACGTATATCAAACATTTTAAAATATGTGGTAAAATATTTTTATTTCTAAGAGTATTTCTACAACTTTCCTTAAAATACAGTTGAATAATGAGTATTCTGAACCCTTTCTGGTAAATAAATAATTTTTATTTGTAAAAATATTCCAGGCGATGGTACTGTACGAAATATGTGAATAAATAGAAGCATAATATACCAGGTATGTAAATATGAAACCGGAATTTGCCCATAATGGCCTAGCTGCTAATGTAGTTACCGTCATACTGCGCCATTGGCGCCAGCTTCTTCTTTTGACATCTGATAAAAGTTTTTATCTCATAAAAATACAGGTTTAATACAAGAAAATCGTTTTAATCTCGTTGAACATGTCAAATTTTGTACCTGTAAACTACGGTTTGAGGACAGTGTTGATTGTCTGTTACCATTTGAATAAAACGTCTGCAAAACTACATCGAATGCTTATCGAAACCTACGGTGAGCAACAAGAACTCGCGGATTAATTAAATGTGACATGAAAAGCCGTCTCCATACGTTTGAAAGCCATGAAAAAAATCTAGAACATGGGAAAATGGGTTCAACATGAACTGAATGAAAGACAGCAGGAAAACCGAAAAACCATTTGCGAAATGCTGCTCGCCAGGTATAAAAGCAAGTCATTTATCCATCGAATTGTGACTGGCGATGAAAAGCGGATATATTTCGAGGATCCTAAAAGTAAAAGATTATGGGTAACTCCGTTACCTATTACAATTATGATAAAACCGTTAATACTGTACGCTACCGATAGCGTCAATCAAGCTTTGCGTCAAAATCGACCAGAATAGCAAAAAAGGCAACATAAAGTGATTTTGATTCATGATAATGCGCCACTACATACAGCAAAACCGGTGAAAGATACGATTGAGGTGATTCGTTGTTAAATACTTTTGCATGCTGCTTACTCACCAGACTTGGCTCCATCCAATTACTACTTATTTGCATCGATGGAACATGCGAAAATGTACGAAAATGGCTCGATGACTGGTTTGCCTCAAAAGAGCAAGAATTATTTTGGCATTGAATCCACAAATTGTCACAGAGGTGGTTCAACATATACATGATGTTGAAACATGTATGAAACATGGTCAATACTTCAATATTTTTTATCATTTTCATACAATAAACGTGTATTTTCTATACAAAAAATTCCTGTTTTATATTTACATACCTGGTAGTGCTTTTGTAAAGTAATTAATACATTCGTTGATAAACAGTTTTAATACATTAAAACGGACTTTTCCGCACGTAGAACATCTCTGTCTCGAAATTGAGTGGCCGAGAAAAAATAAACCAACACATAAATGCAGAATATGTATTTTATGCGTCAGTTTTACTTTTTTCAAATAGTCTACCATCCTGCTAATTGAGTGATGGGAAGTAACAAAAAACATTTCTCAAATAATCCACCATTGTGCTTTCTCATGACCCATGAACATGGTCGAGTGTGTTCTAACCACCTCAAAATCAATAGGTGTCGTCTGGGAGACGTCCCTGATCAGAATCAGTCAAAACCCGATCGATCCGACACGATTTAGTTGAATTATCGCGCTAACAAGAATAAGTGCCGACGACACACACACAGCAAAACAAATTTAAAAACCATTTTTTTTAGATTTTAGACAGAAAGACGAAAAATAAACAAAAAAAAATTGTTTTTTTTTTCTTTACACGATTATATTACTTTTCCGCTTATAGTAGAGTGCGGAAAAGTAAAAGTGGAAAAAGTAAATGTTTTAGGGTTTTTTTTCGTTTTTCTGCCTAAAAACAAAAAAAAATGGTTTTCAAAAATGTTTTGCTGTGTGTGTGTCGTCGTCGTCGTCGTTATCGTCGGCATTTATTCTTGTTAGCACGATAACTCAACTAAAACGTGTCAGATCGATCGGGTTTTGACTGATTCTAATCGGGGACGTCTTCCAGACGACACCTATTGATTTTCACTTGGATATAACACACTCTACCATGTACATGGGTCATGAGAAAGTACAATAGTGGACTATTTGAGAAATTTTTTTGTTAGCACGGTCACCCAATTAAATCATGTCGGATCGATCGGTTTTCGACTGATTCTGATTAGGGAGGTCTACCAGACGATATCTATTGACTTTGAGGTGGATAGAACACACCCCACCCTGTCCATGGGTCATGAGAAAACACGATGGCGGACTATTTGAAGAAAGTGAAACTGTCGCATAAATCACATATTCTGTATTTATGTGTTGGTTTATTTTTTCTCGGCCACTCAATTTTGAGATAGAGATGTTCTACGTGCGGAAAAGTCCGTTTCAGGGTTTTAAAACTGTTTATTTAAAATAGTTTTTGCATTGTAGAACTTTTTATTTCCATCCAACATAAAACCATAGTATGTTATCTGACAGATAATTGTAACTCGATATAGCTATGTGCCTTATAGTAAATTCAACCTGTAACTAAAATCACGTTTATGATGACATTCTGAAATTTTATAATGTTATTTCTCCAAATTAACACACACACACACACACACACACACACACACACACACACACACACACACACACACACACACACACACACACACACACACACACACACACACACACACACACACACACACACACACACACACACACACACACACACACACACACACACACACACACACACACACACACACACACACACACACACACACACACACACACACACACACACACACACACACACACACACACACACACACACACACACACACACACACACACACACACACACACACACACACACACACACACACACACACACACACACACACACACACACACACACACACACACACACACACACACACACACACACACACACACACACACACACACACACACACACACACACACACACACACACACACACACACACACACACACACACACACACACACACACACACACACACACACACACACACACACACACACACACACACACACACACACACACACACACACACACACACACACACACACACACACACACACACACACACACACACACACACACACACACACACACACACACACACACACACACACACACACACACACACACACACACACACACACACACACACACACACACACACACACACACACACACACACACACACACACACACACACACACACACACACACACACACACACACACACACACACACACACACACACACACACACACACACACACACACACACACACACACACACACACACACACACACACACACACACACACACACACACACACACACACACACACACACACACACACACACACACACACACACACACACACACACACACACACACACACACACACACACACACACACACACACACACACACACACACACACACACACACACACACACACACACACACACACACACACACACACACACACACACACACACACACACACACACACACACACACACACACACACACACACACACACACACACACACACACACACACACACACACACACACACACACACACACACACACACACACACACACACACACACACACACACACACACACACACACACACACACACACACACACACACACACACACACACACACACACACACACACACACACACACACACACACACACACACACACACACACACACACACACACACACACACACACACACACACACACACACACACACACACACACACACACACACACACACACACACACACACACACACACACACACACACACACACACACACACACACACACACACACACACACACACACACACACACACACACACACACACACACACACACACACACACACACACACACACACACACACACACACACACACACACACACACACACACACACACACACACACACACACACACACACACACACACACACACACACACACACACACACACACACACACACACACACACACACACACACACACACACACACACACACACACACACACACACACACACACACACACACACACACACACACACACACACACACACACACACACACACACACACACACACACACACACACACACACACACACACACACACACACACACACACACACACACACACACACACACACACACTGTTAGAGATTTCCCCAGTCATTCCGTTTATTTAATAGCCTGATTTCATCTAAATAGCTCCTCGTTACCATGTAGTAGGTAGGTTGTTAATATATAGTATAGTAATAGACCCAAAAATGAACTTTGAGGAACTCTGAATAATGCACTTTATGCCTTTGATTGTGTACATTTAGAGTTCAGCCTTCCATATAACTCTCAGCCTAAGATAGTAGACTACCTCTAATCTTCATAGCAAATGGCTTCTCGTTTAATATATTACAATTCAAAAGCTTTAGATAAATCCAACATGATTGAAACCACCTTTTTAATAGAGTAAGCGTTCCAGAATGTCGCACACTATGACATACACTATTGTCAAATCACCATAATGAATTTTAGTGGTTTGGCTAAAAAAAATAGAGAGCCAAAAATGTTTTAATTACAAATAACCAAGTCGACTCTCTTTATTTAAAATTATTTGAAATTAGATGCTTTCTTGGTTCTCCATTTTTGAGCTAAACCACTAAGACTTCATAGCATTTCTGGCAGTTAAAATATCTTTATAAGGAATGATGTCAGGCACTTGAAGTTGGACGCTATGTAAAGAGTAGAGGGAGGTAGATAAATTCCTTATGCACTCAGGCATATATGTTATGCCTTATCATATGTGCTACCTCCATCAGAGCTGCCAAATCGCCTGTTTTTCGATGTTTCTGTTTGTCGATTTTTCAGTCGTAATACAATGTTGAAATGTTATGCGGATATTGTATTTTGTTGCAAAACATGTTATAGACTACACTTTACTTTAGTTTAGTAACTGCATTTACTCGACATTTACCCATCGCTTTCAATATTTTCCAGTAATACCCTATTTAATACAGGAACTACCTTAGCTTGCTTAAGTTTATCGGGAAAACAACTTAGATTAATTGACATGATATTTTTTTTATACAGGAACTAACTTAGCTTGCTTACGTTTGTTAGGAAAACAACCCCAATTAAGTGACATTAAATAAATTAATTAATAAATTAAATGATACACTCTACTTTCACTAATGTGTTTTAGTAGATTAGTTGTCATCAGACCATTAAGCTCAGCCGAAATTTATTTTTAACAGGCATATACTGCATTTGATTTCAATGAATGTAATTAGCTTAAATATATTTTGTGGAATTTATGCACTGATAAAGTGTACGGCAAAGGTACGTCAGGGCCAAAGTGCTGGTTTAGTTTTATTTAGTATCCGTGGACAAGTAATTTTTAAATATGTTGGCAATGTGACATTTAGTGGATATTATTTCATCAGATATTAATGTCATGGATTTTTTTTTGTATATTTTGCGACCTACTTTAATATTAACTAATATATATATATATATATATATATATATATATATATATATATATATATATATATATATAGTTTTGGTGGGAGGTTCGCGACGAGACGAAAAACAACACGTTGGTCACAACACTTTTATTACGTCGCGTTACAATGGTAACTGTAAGTGATTTACCCAAGAACTGACATATGATTCACCGTTCAGCTTTTATAATAATGTACATTTAGCTGTTTCAGCTATTTTCTTAATGAATCATATACAGTTCGTTCTATAACATTTTAGTTTATGTTACATAGTTTCATGATAGATAAAAATAAAAAGTCATTAAATATAGGGTGGTTTCTTAACTCCTCCCCCATTAGAACGGCGACGTCGAGTCGTCGGGAGTAGGATTCCAACCTACGTTGCCTTCGGATCGCTTGGTCTTCGGTTTCCAAGTGAATGTTGTCCATGGTTTGACTCGGTGTCGACAGTTGTAAATAATGAATAAGATACTAACACATAGTATCAGTCCAAGTATTACATAGAATAGAAGCGAATATGGAACCACTTCAGGTAGGTCTTCTAAGGTGATTGGCTGCGAATGCTGAAGAATATTATGCAGTTGCTGGATATCACCAAGTCTGATGTCCTTCAGGATAAGGGGACGTTTTACTGGTTGATGTGACATTTGTGGAAGTTCGGGTAGTAACAGCGTGGATCCATTCAAAAGAGTAGGATCTGGGCCGAAGGTTGTGTCTAATAGTGTAATGCTGCATCCATCTGGAATGGTAATTGCGACTGGATGACTGATTTTCTGTATTTTGTTATTCGTGCAGGAACTTTTAACATCGACAGTCTTGGTAGTAAGTAACAAAACGTGATATTTGTTCGGCGATGGGCCTCTGAAGAATGACGGGGGTCATTTGACAGGAGTCCTCGTAGAGTCCATTGGCTAATGCGGGCATGCATTGCTGATCATTGGGTCGTAACGTGCCTTGGCATATGGAGATTTCTTCCATCAGTGGACAGGGATTATCCAAAAGTAGATGTTGTGTACCAAGTACCAGGATAGGTTTAGGCGGAATAAATGTATAATTTTTGATAGGAATAGGGTACACATGGTAAGAGGAAAATTTTTCATTTTGCATGATTGGAACTTTTATTGAGAAAATAATTTTATCTTTTCTTAATTTGACTGAAACACCAAAATATTGATAGTAACTTTGTAAATATTCAAAATTTACTAATTGATCTTTTGAATAAATTTGTTCGAGGGTTTTTAAAGTAAATTGAAGGTCAGGAACTGAAAGAAGCGATTGAAGCACTGTATTTAAATACGCGAAAGTAGTTGCCGCTTCGACAGTGTCAAGGAATTCTAAAATGAGTTCAAGGTTGTTAACAATCTGTTGTGCTAATATAATTGCATGATAACGCACGATTATTAAATTTATTTCCTTATCTAAATGCTGAATATAAGATTCCATTGCCTTTTGATTATTATGAAGAATAGCCAGGGTCGTATTTACTTTTTCAGCGAGGGTTACCATCATAGATGTTTTAAGGTTTATTTGATCAGCTAATGAATGTTGGTTTTTTATTAAGGTGTGAAACTTTAAATTAATAATTTCTAAATCATCATTATCCAATGTGCCAAATAGCCATTTTTGAGTGGTGCCAACAATATTTATAAGTCCTCTTTTGTTTCTAATAGGTTTTGCTTGTAGTGAGTCATATCGTTCTTGTATTTTATCTAATAAAAATAGAGCTTGAGTCGTAAAATTAATTGCTATTATTTTATTTGTTTTTGATTCTAATTTATCGATTTGAATTTTAACATTTCTTATATTATTTTGAATAGGTTCTAAATTTATAACATGGAGAAAAGTATGGTATTGATTAATAATTTTTGTTTCTTTACTTATTTTAAGGAGGTAAACTGGATTTTGTAGATGATCTAGTGTTATATCGTCTAGTCGCACTTGATGTACTAGGGATATTATTGTCATTGTCAGGAGGAGTAGGGATAGTGGATTTGTCATTTGGATTTTGGTTTTCGGACTCGGAAAAATTGTCTAATAAATTTTGAAATATTTCAGGATCAGGTTCTGGGATGTTGTCAAGGATGTCATTTATATCATCGTTTATTGTGCCTGGATTTGCAATTACTGAAACATTATCTTCATTTTCAATAGCATTAATTTCGTCATTAAGTTTTATTCGAGTGAGAACGTCGGCCTGATTTGTGAAGCCTTTTTGAGAAGTACGTAATAAATTTGGAATTAAAGACGATCGGGAAGGTGTTATAGGGTCATTGATATGATAATCATATGACTCATAATTACAAAGAGGTTCAAGACAAAGGGGGTCTGTAAATTCAATTGTTGTCGGTTTATCTGAAATATTGTGTATCTCAACGAGTGCTTGACCATTATTACAGTAAGTAACTGTTTCAGGTATCATGCATGAATCATTAGATAACGCCGGGACTAAGATATCACCATTAAGCGAGTCGACTGGAACTTTTCTAAGAATAACTTCGTTAGCATTAATGGAATAGCGAACTGTTTTGTCTGATGGTTGACGGTAGAACAATGGAAGTGCAAATTGTGGATTATACAGGATGTTTTCTGAAAAAATTATTGAAAGGTTGAATTTCAGTAAGTCTTCAAATCCTATTAACCCATCAAAATAATCGTGAAAATCGTAAAGAAGGACTGTCATTGTTTCATTAGAAAGGAATTCAGAGAATGCTGGGATATCGGCTTTAAATCTTATTTGAGTTTCTCCAGTACAATTTTTTATTTTTGTTTCGTTCTGATAAATGCAATCAGAAAAATAGTTTTGAATAATATCGGGGCGAATTATCGATTTAGAACAACCTGTATCTATTAATAATTTCATTGGAGGGTTTTCTATACAAATATACGGAAGGGAAGATGGAGTAACTACCGAATTAAATTCTTCTACTACCTCTGTGAATTCGGAGGGCCAGGTTTCATAAAATTTCCAGAATTGTCACGAGAACTATCTTCAAAATCAAAGTCATATTCAAGTTGACTGTCTACTTCGCTTTCGGCAAAGTAATTAGAAGACTCGTCAGGGTAAGAATTTTCAAAAGTACTGTCAGAAGTTGGGTTTAAGTCGTACTCTAAATTATCTTCGGTTTCTGTGTTAAATAATTCAGTATCGTGAAATGGTTGACGTCGGGATTGTATAGTATTAACACCAGACATAGGGGTCGGTCTTGAAATATTTTGGTTTTGAATTGGCTGTCTTTTAGGTAAGACTGAGACACCGGACATTGGAGTCGGACGAGATGTACTAGAAAGATTTCTATTTGGCTGGGGTTTCCAGACATTTTGTTTTCCGAAAACTTGGGCATTGGTCGGGAAACGTTGTGGAATTTGACGTGTTTGTATGTTAATTGGGGCTGAAGGAAATGAGTGTTGTTGTGGATTTACGTTAAATTGTTGTTGATAATTTTGGAAAGATTGTGGTTTGTACATGGGCCTAACATTTCTAGAATTCTGATCAAATTGATTAAGTGGTTTAGGTTTATTATTAGCTGTTGGATAAAGACTGTTTTTATATTGGGAAAACTGTTCTTCCTTAGTGACAAAAGCTATTGCACCTTCAATTGTTGTAAATTCTTTTGTCCTAACCATTTGTTGTAATTGAGATGGAAGATTACGAACATAAGTGTCTAGTGCCAGCTGTTGGTAAACTTCAGCTAAAGCTGTTTTAACACCAACTGGTTTACTAGTTTGTTGCAATTTCGACATTAGTAGAGATTGGAATTCTTTAACTTGATTTCCAAATTGTAACAACGTTTGTTTAGACCTATTAAATTGTAAATGCAAGAGATCTTGCTGTAAACATGGTAAATCTCGTGGATCACCAAAATTTTGAGAAAGCATTTCCCTAATTTGGGGCCATGTTGCAATTTCTAAACGACTAGAAATTAATTGTTGGGCTTGACCTACAAGTTTAGATCTGATAGCTCTTATAAAAATACGTTCTGGCTTTCATTGGTCTGTGATGCAAAAGAAGTTATCAATTCGTCACAACTAGTTAAAAAGTCATTTAGTAAAAAGGTGTTTCCGTCAAATGGTGGTATGACGTCAACATACATTTTTAACAAATGGTAATTAACGGCCATTGTAGATGGTAACACTAGCTTTGGAGGTTGTAAAGTAATAGATAGAGTTTGTTGTTGAGAATCGATTAATTGAGAGTTGTCAGAATCGCTGTTTTCACTGTCTCGATTTTCGTTAGATTCTGAATCTGAATTGCTTATAAAAGATATTAATTTGAACAAAAATATTCAAAAGTGAAAAAATACAAAAGTGAAAAACAAGTTTGAAAAGAAAAAAAAATTTCTTTTTCTTTTTTTTTGTTTGAAAAACTTGAAAAAAGTCTTTAAGACCTTAATTTAAATACTTTAAACTTAAACTGAAAACTTAACTTAAATACCTCTAAAGGTCGGAGTGAACCAAGTTCTAATCACACAAAGTCAATGAAAGAACAAGGAATGAGTACTTGGTACTTACTTTGTAATAAAGTGTTGTCTGGACGTCTGGTAGCTGTGGAAAGGTGCCGCACAGGAATACCGGTCCGTGGAGTGGAAAGGTGCCGCACTCCGGGTGTTTTCTTCGCTCGCCAACCCTCGAACAACTTCTCAGTGAGCCTGCTGTTTTTTTCGGAATTACCAGTGAGGATTGAGATCCTACAGTTTCTTCAGTGAGCCTACTGCCTGATGAATACTACCGACTGCGCCAGTTTTGGTGGGAGGTTCGCGACGAGACGAAAAACAACACGTTGGTCACAACACTTTTATTACGTCGCGTTACAATGGTAACTGTAAGTGATTTACCCAAGAACTGACATATGATTCACCGTTCAGCTTTTATAATAATGTACATTTAGCTGTTTCAGCTATTTTCTTAATGAATCATATACAGTTCGTTCTATAACATTTTAGTTTATGTTACATAGTTTCATGATAGATAAAAATAAAAAGTCATTAAATATAGGGTGGTTTCTTAACTATATATATATATATATATATATATATATATATATATATATATATATATATATATATATATATATATATATATATATATATATATATCTTCTATGTATTGTAACGAATTTGCTAGAAAGTTCTTTATTTCTCGAACACTTATTTACAATTCAAGTATTCAAAAGTCAAACTAACTAACTTTATTTCTACTTTAACTTTATAAACTAATTTTCGCACTGTATATCGCTGCTCACTATCGAGGTCCAAATTCAACTAACTGCTGGCCGGACGTCACAATTCTTATATAGGCAGTGGAACGTTTCTCCAGGCGTTTCTAGACAAAGAACTCTGGCGAACCTTCTAGTATAGAACGCGCTGGAAGTTAATACTGCACGCTCTCAAGGTTTTGAATATTCCCGGCGTTCGGGATCGCTCGAGGAGTTCGTGACAGTATCTTTTATCCTTTATACAGAAATTTTTACTTATGTCTTTCATAATTTTTAAAATTTATTATAAGCCAATATAAATCTATATAACTGATTTGTTTAATCAGTTCGTCCGTTAACCATTCTTTTTTAAATTTAATTGTTGTTTATTATGATGTTTTTAACAGGACATGCAGTACTAACAAAGAAAATATGTACAGTATCAAAGAAAATATTAACTAAGTCATTTACACTATCGGCATGGTCCATTTCGCTTCAATTAATCTTATATATTCAAAAATAAAACTTTCAATTATTTTAAATGAAACAACTTCTTTTTAGTTAAATTATTTTTGAATAGTAATTTTTACTTGCAATTATAAAAATTCAAGATAAGTAGAGTGCAATTTTTGATATATTTGTAAACATATAACCAAGACATTTAGATGAGATAAAAACTTATTATTAAAATTAGCTTAGATAAAAATTAGTTTGCAGTTAAAATTGAAAATATCAAGCAATAAGATAATAAACTGAAATTTTATTTTTATATTTTATTATGTTATAAATTTTATTGTTACAATTTTTTTTTTTGTTAAAAGATACTTCATCACAAATTACATAGCATACTAGTCGTGATATTAAGGGTATCATTTAGGTAACAATTGTGTTAATATCACTATGTCCTATCACTGTAACGATGGAATATTGGTTTTATATTAATAATATAACATATTGCACATATTTCACATAGCTTCCATGTGACATTCAACATGTATGTTGACAATACTCGAAACAGAATTAGTCTTTAGTTAATAACTAGCTTATAAGAGATTCTTCATGTATATGTATGTAATCGTTTAGAAGAAAATTATATTGTACAACAATATCATATTGTAATTAGGATATTGGGGATATCACTTTAGTAACTTTAACATATAACACATGAATATCAATTTAGAAATAAATCAACTTATCCAGTTGGTTGTATATGCTTTTTACATTGGCGTATGAAATATTTATATAAGTAGCAATGACTTTACTTGAAGTGATGGTATTACTATTGTCATTTACATTATTAATTTCGAAAAAAAAAACATTTTTTTTAACAAGGGAACCAAAAGGCCACAGAACCACTTGTCGCCAATGAAAACTACGTAATAGGTCACTGTCGATTCGAATTTCAACTCAGCTTTTCCATGTTTGCCATGTAGGTAGAACTTCAACGAATGATTTAAATTTATTCATTAGAAAATGTTAACTCCCAGTGTTTTTTCATACCTTCAATACCTATACCAGGAGTTTCCTATATGTACATATATGTTCCCATATAGTATATCCAGGTTTTCAGATTTACTGCTGTTAGGTCAGGTTTCATTAATGTATTTGCGCAAAATAGAACCTGTTGATTTTTTGATTTTCTTACTTTTTCTTGGCATGGTTGTAATTTTTGGTATTATAATGGTTGATTTATGTTTTGTTGGTGTAATTTGGCTGTTACATTCCCAAATTTTTTTATAAATTTAAGCATTTTGTTTAAATTCTTATCACTGGACTTTTTTGCAACATTCCTATTGGGATAATCAAGAGAATTCTAGTGTATTACCTCATACTATCTTATTCTAATACTGGGACATAGCTATATACACATAGTCTATAATGTAATGTATTTAAACAACCAAATGAATTCAGATTAGTTGGAGTACCTATTCCTTATAGCACTATATAAAAACTCATTAGGAGTAGTTATTGTAGGACCATTAACCCATTAGTAGGACTTATTGTACCTTAGACACTACAATACAATAAGTTTTTTATTTGTATTACAATTTTTACATTCACTTTTCAGTTCAGTTTTCAGACAAAATATCGTTTGGGAATCATCACTATTATCAGGACTTCTAGTTGTTTTTTGTTTTGTTTATTATGTAATCTGTTTATAATACTACAAAGAGTAAGTAATAAGCATATATGTTGATTGTTGTAGATGTCATGATAAGAGAATTATTCCAACGAATAAACCTTTGCGGTTCTTTTTTACAAAGTTCTTATCTTAAATTAACTGACAGTATTTCTTTCAGTTTTTAAATGGCAAGTCTAGTGGCGTCCTGCGTTTGAGGCTTCTCATTTGTACACTATCGTCCGAAAGGTTTAATGCGAAGGTATTTGGGTGACAATTTAAACGTTGTATGTATTTGTTATTACTCACTTCTTTTACTGTAGGCATCGTTGGATATATAACCCTGTTTTCGACGAAGTATGGAGCATTAACTATGGTAAGGATGGCAATGTTGGATTTAGTGGCTGTTCCTCAAAGCTTTATTCCGTAATTTCAAACTGGTTTTAAGATGATATTATAAGCTAGAAGCTTGTTTTGAAGTGAAATTTGTGATTTCCTTCTTAGTAAGAAATAGTGCTTACGAAATTTGGTCTCTAATTGCTTTTTATTCATCTATGTATGTTCTTTCCATGTGAGTTGATTATCTAGAGGTAAGCCTAAATATTAAATGCAGTCTATAGTAGTGATGGCTTCATTGCCGATTTTTACTTGTGGCGACTCTCTGTGACATTTGGTAAATACTATGTTATAACTATCCTCATTAATTTTAATACGCCCTGTCCTAGGGCAATTATCTATTTGTTCTAATTAAATATTATCTTGTAGATTTATTGCTGCTATTCTTGGGTCTGTTCTTTCAGCTAGAATCGCTGTATTATCTGAAAAGGTTGCAGTGATGACATATTATATAGGTCTTCAGTGAAACTCAAATATAAGTTAGGCCCCAAAATATTTCCTTGGGGGACACCACATCATATTAGATGAAGCTATGTTATTTCTGATTCATCTAGCTATCTTACTCTAAAGAATCTGTCTTCTAAGAATGATTCAACGAGAATAATAAATTGCCAGGTATGTTTTTTTAGTTTATTGTGTAATCCTTGGTGCCACATCTTATCAAAAGCTTGGCTAATGTCTAGGAAAGTTTCTGCACTGAAGGTTGTTCTAGTAATTTGAGGCATTTTTTAAATTTATATCTTACCTTAACTTATTAGGTAACAAGTGTAGCTACCAATTTAAATACAGTATAATATTAACACGTTTAATCGTTTTTACCATCCAATGCAATGCATACCCAGAAATATATATGATGGATATAACGTAGAATTTATGAATAATTTTTAATAATAGACAATAACAAAGAAGAAACCAAGGCTTGTATCTAACGAGTACAAAGAGAGACATTTTGTAGATCATTGCAATTATTGTGTTGCATTCGCGAAACATACACCTTCGCTACACGCCATCTCAATTACTGATGTTATAACACTTTCCAGCAAACATAGCGAGGCTTCGATTGCTGTAATCAGTTTTTCAAAAGGTGTAGCTTGTCCTGCAAAGAGATTTATATTTTGAAATAAAGATCCTATGACACACTAGAGAACAACTAAACAACTAGAGATCATTGCATATCGGGAATTAAATTCGCCTGATAAGAGACGTGGTGCCAATATTGCGTAAAATGGGGGGCAAAAATTTCTACATCATTTGAGGAGTATAACGTTGATATGAATTTTGGTGATACGATAATGGTTTTCTATTCATATTAGTCTTGTATGGATATACCATAATTCCCTGCGTTAATAGAAGTAAGCAATATTTCGGTGATTTTAGACGACATCTGGTCACAGCTGCTTGGGAAGCAGTAATCACAGATTATTCATTTTACATGTGCAGGTGCGCAGGTGCTTTTTAGTCTAAATTTTACGATGTATAATTTCAATCATTATTAACACTCTATATTGAAAATGCACAGGTTGGCCATGAATGATAATATTTAGTAATTTTAGAATTTGATCTCGTACTTTATTTTAACGTACAAACATAAATTTAGAGGAATGAAAATTATCATTGAATAACAGTGAAAAAGATACATTAGCAGTGAAGTTAGAAAAATAATGTGCGTACTTTGTTCCGCTGTGCGAATTCTATAAATACGCGATTTCCAGGTAATTCTATAACTATGAGAATTATATAAATAAGTGATACCGAGATATCCTAATAAATGAATCTAAATGAAAATACAAATTATGTATAATAATAATGGATAAGCTATGAATAAGAGGAATAAGAATAAAAGCTAAAAATAAAAATTATTTATTCAGTGTCTTACCTATAACCGTCAAATTAACTGCAAAATTTCTTGTTGGTGATGTACGAAAGTCTACTCGACACCTGTAAATAGCTTCGTCATCTAGTTGGACCCCATCTAGCGTTAGTGCTGCTGGCTTCGAAACTGTGACGAAGTAGGCTCGTGGGCCAAATATATCTGGATCTGACCAATGCAATGCTTTATTAAAAGCTCTTCCACGAACATCAAAACTGAAATAATATATAAATTAGAAATATAGTCCCATAATATACTAAAGAATTAAAACATATTCAGGATTAGAATGCGATAATAGTGGTAGACATAGTGGTTAGAGTGAAGAACTATTTATTTATTTTTCATAGACGATATTTGGATTTTGACGTTGATTCATTAAATTACATTGTGCATCAATAAAATTAGAAATCAATTAAAAAATGTCCTTATTTAACAAAACATATTAGTATTTTCTTTCTAAAACGAAATAGGGGAACTCGCGAAGCTATTCTGGCGCTAAGAGTAATGTTAGAGAAAACAATAGAAAAAGGAAGGAACGCTTATATAGGATTTGTAGATTTAGAAAAAGCTTTTGATAATGTAAGATGGGAAAAAATGTTCGAGATACTAAAGAGCGCGGGAATGAAGTGTAAAGATAGGAGAGTAGTACACAATCTATACATAGAGCAAACTGCTGTTATAGAAGTAGAAGGGAAAAGAAGGGAAGTAGGTATTAGGAAAGGAGTAAGACAAGGATGTACGCTATCGCCACTAATTTTTAATCTGTACATAGAAGAGGCGATTAATGTGGTAAAAGATAGAGTGGATTTCGGGATTAAAGTACAGGGACAGAAACTAAAAATGCTGAGATTCGCGGATGATATAGCAGTATTAGCATCTAGTAAGGAGGAATTAGAATCAGCGTTGAACGAAATGGAGGCAGTGTTGACAGAGGAATACAGAATGAGGATGAATAAAAACAAAACTAAAGTGTTAGTGTGCAGAGGACGCGAGAGCAGAGCAAAAACGAAAGTACAAATTAATAATGAAAGATTGGAGGAAGTTAAATACTTCACTTATTTAGGAAGTAAAATAAATTGGGATGGAAGGAGCGATAAAGATATAAAACAAAGAATAGCGCAGGGTCGAGTAGCTTTTAACAAAAAGAAAGCACTTTTATGCTCGGGGGTAATAAACTTAGAAACAAGGAAGAGATTTTTGAAAACGTATGTATGGAGCACGGCACTATACGGTTGCGAAACCTGGACGGTAGGGGAAGCAAGTAGGAAGAAATTAGAAGTTTTTGAGATGTGGTGTTACCGAAGAATAATGAAAATACCGTGGACTGATAGGGTTAGAAACGAAGAAGTATTAGAGAAAGTCGGCGAGAAAATAAGTATGTGGAAAAACATAAAGAAGAGACGAGATAGAATGGTAGGCCACTTGCTGAGACATGGGGGAATAGTCCGCGATATTTTGGAGGCAGGAATAGGAGTGAAGAAAGGCAGAGGTAGGCCTAGATTAGACTACTGCTCGCAAATAATAAGGGATGTAGGTTGTAGCACAATTAGCGAAATACGTAGGTTAGCATAAGATAGGAGAAGCTGGAGGTTAGCGTCCAACCAGTCTTAGGACTGATGATCTCATGATGATGATTAGTATTTAGAGATATGTTGCTGAGGCCTAGATCTGAGACAGAACGTCATCTCTTGTTTATATATGTATGATATGCCATTATAAAGACGATACATGTACAAACGACAAACGTATATATGTACTAATATAATTCGGCGTACATTTACTATATAAAGGCTAATACTATACTATATAGTATAGTATTTACTGCTGTAATCAAGATCTTTATATTTAATGAAATATTTAGTCGTATTTTAGGAATTCTCAGTACTTTCAAGCAATTTCAATCTAGTTAGTTGCTTTATGAGATCTCTAGGTATTTATAGATTTCCTTTTTTTTGCGTATGAATTTATATGTATTATTTTCAATTTTTTCTTCATCTTGATAAACATATTCTTTTTGAATACTCATCTAGCTCGAACAGCAATAATATTTTGCCTGAATGTTCTTGTAGTTGTAATTAAATATTTCTTTTGCATTATAGGCGCAACTAAGCAGTTCACGCGTAAAATAAAACCTAATCCGATAATACCATTTGAGATGTTTAATGAATTAAACAGGTATTCTCTGTTTTTTTGTTCTTATTTGCATTGTTTACCTGCCATGTCGGAGGTACGTTGACATCTCTTTTAGCGCGTATATTTGGCTCTACGCTTTTCCCGAAGCATAAATCCTATAATCCTCAGTATTTCCTGAGATTGAAAGTATTAGAGGGTTTAAGATATATCTGTTGGATATCGAGCACATTGGATTGTATTTTGTTAATACAATTTTTTGTTGAGCATAGTGAGTTTTTATTATATTCATGTTTTATTGTATTATGTCCATTGTATTGTATTTTAATAACTGAATGATTAACTAACTGCCTAAAATAAAGTGTTACAGAAATAGGACAGTTCCATGCCTTCGAGGGGTTAGCTATATCTCCCTTTGGGTTACCGTGGTTTTCTCTTTTTTGTTTTTGGTTACTAGTTTTATGTGTGAGAAAAAATATTCTCCCAATGTTCGAAAAGGGAAAGGAAAGAATTCTCCCTGAGAAATCTAGGATATTATGATTTTGAGTTATCAGTAATAGTGGCTGAAATAATAACGTTTAATAGCACAGTTGCTAGTGATAACTAAGTTTGTTTGGAATAGTAGCTCTTATCTGCCTTAATACTGCAACATCAGAAAATTTATTTAATACTCTTATTCTTGTACTCATATATGGCAGTTTGCTTCTTAAAATAAGGCAATGCATTGACATTATGAAATAATTTATCTGATAGTAAAAATAAATCACTGTTCATTGTATAGTGTTCCTTGATATAACGTTTTGCCAAAAATACCAATACATTCTTTATTATAATTAGTAGAAGCTTCCTTAAGTTTCTCACATCAAATTTTACTATTTGTGATAATTTAGTAATATTGACTGTTAAGATAGATAAAGTAATATTGTATTCTATTTCTATAAATAATTATTTTATTCATTTATTAATTCTTGAGCCTTTAGATTATAAATAACATTTAGTTAAATCCAGTTTAATAGGTATTAACATGTTTACCACGTTTTGTTCTAGTAGAGAGAGGTGCGAAAAGAAATTTCGATGTCAAAGGTGGTTAAAAAGTTTTTAAGTAGTAATAAATAGTTCAGCCATTTCAGTTGATTTATACATTTCAATTAACTTCTTTAGTTTTCTTTACAGTTTTTATATGTTCGTTAATTAATTACCGTGCCTGTTAGGGAGAAACTATTTTTGAAGTCATCTTCATTCCTTTTAATAATCAAGAACTGATTATCAAAAGGTCCCTGACTCCCTTAGTTTTTAATAATAAAAATACTAATTAACATGATATAATCTCCTGCCCATTGATTCCTCTTCCTCATGACAAGGACATAACGGTTTGCCAACTGTAATAGTGTTCCCATAGCACTATGTCATAGTATGCTTAACCCATCGGATTAAATTGGGGATATATTTTTATCATTCGCTGTTGAAATAACTTTTTTAACTGATTGTAATAATAACATCGCTAATTTCAAATATAAAATTGGTTTTTCGCTACGTGCTCTGGTCTCCATGTAATTTAGCGTTGAATATAGGGCGTATTAAGTTAATATATTAACCCTATGATGCACCACCTGTCTTATAATTACTGAAATTTTTTTTTGTAAAGGGTGTTGTGTTCTCAGGAATGATTTGTTTATTTATTAGCATACTTTTTGTACTAACAGCCTTAAATGTGACATACTGTAATTTAAAGGAACTAAATTGGTATCCTACTTCTACTCAATATGTATTAAGCTCAATCTCCAATCTAGTTACCTTGACCAGTTCTCAGAAAATCTTGTAAGTATAACCTGTAAGTGACGATTAGGTAAAGCATTTCTATTAAGACTTCTTGACGATGGCAGAACGCTACTAAGGGTGTTGGGACAACCGTATGATGAAAGACCATTGCTGGAGGATCAAACGAGATAGCTCTGGCGTCTACCGGCGCAAGAACTTTCTACTCGAAAGGTGTATTTAAATTTCCATCTATATCAGTTGTTACAAATTGCCTACTATCTATTGCATTTATGTTCTGTTGTGCTGTAATAAATGCAACAAAATTTCTGTTCTCCAATGTCATGCATTTCAGGATGAGATTTTATCCCTTGGAAAATTAAAGAAGGAGAGCATAGGTGATATCCTCTGCTAAAGGAAGAACTTCATATCCGTTCCATTTTTCATATAGCATTCAATACTATTGATTCATTCATTGGTACTTCCTACGTCTCTGAGAATGTTCACTTATTGTCTTCTTCTTACAACTTTTTCGGTTACTGTTGGGAATCAACAAGACTCTTACAGTAACCTTCAAAAGCATATGTGCAAACTCCTGGACCACACTTTTCTGAGTTTCATTAGTACTTGTAGTATTAAGTCTTCCAGTATTACCCAATGTTATGGTAAAGCAAGTTCTTATTAGTTATTGTTCTTACTAGTTATCTTATTTCTTTAATTGCACCTTACTATAGAACCGACCTTCACAATATTTTAGAATAGGTAGACCTAGATTTTGGATAAGCTTATGAAATGTTACATTTCGTGCAGTGATTAATCCACAATGGTGGAAAGATTCCATGTACTCGTATACTGTATCGAGTTCTATAATATTTTTATCAGTTAGCAGTTATTTTCAGTTATTATTTGGTTTATCAGTTTATTTTAGTTTAATAATAACAAGAGATCAATGTTGTACAAAACATCATAAATGGCATGGTAGTAAAGCTACCAAAACTAGGTAAATTTTTGCCCAATAATGCTGACGGTTGGACAAACGTTATGCAAAGTAAAGGCATTGATTTTCGTTTAGTCGCAATTAGTATACTCTATCATTAGCTCTTATTAATGTAATTATTCGAAAATAGAGTCGTTTGTTTTTAAAAAGTGAACATCCAAAATAATTCAAATACTTAACTGGTGTAATCGATTGGATTATCCAAAAACCGTACATTGTCTAATAGTTTGTCATTCTCAACTCTTAACGAACAGAAAATAACAAATAAAAGCTGCTCTGATTTAAAATGGTGCATCGTATGGGCCAGTTGATACTGCACAACAGGTCAAGGATGTTAAAAGCAAACTTCTAATTTGACGATGGTAATATTAATAAGAGCCACGCCATTATTTTCCCGAATTATTACATATAACGAACGTAGGTTTCATAAAAGTTCTTTGAAAATGGATTTTTTAGGTTTAATTCATTGTCGTATTAAAAAAAAAAAGGAAATGAAGATTATAAAAAAATATAGTTAACGAATTGGTTGAAAACATGTTATTCAAAATAATTCATTCAAAATATTGAAACGTCTTTTAAAAAATAACCAGTTTAATTCAAAAACATAAGGTTAAGTGAAGAGGACAAGTCATAATTTCTCAATACATAATTTTCCAGAGTCACTCTTGTAACAGAATTATTAATTATATTTTTTATATTTTGATTTAGTACTGACGGTAGATATTTTGACCACCAGTTTTAATAGGTTAAATTTAAATATGGCAACATTTAAATATAGAAATAAAGTTAATTATAAAACTCTTTCGATTGTACCGAGATTCTATCCCATATTTCAGTAGAGATCTTGGTGCTCTATAAGTTTCTATAGAGTACTACAATTATTTAATTAATACGTATAAAATTAGAGAGAACGTGAATGATCCAATTAATGCCTATTTAATTCGTGTGGTAATTAGCAAACTTACTGGAAACGCCCTATCTCTGATAGGCAGTCATCCTGAAATTAGAACGTAGGATAGTTTACACGAGATTTATTACATTTAAGGTTTGGTGATGAAAGAAACATACATTTTACAGTTGGGGAAATGCTATGGTTAAGCTTATTCAGAATAAAAGTACTCTACAGTTTAATTAAAGAATACAAAATTTGGAAGCTCAATAGCATCAAAATTCATCTCACTAAATTTTACTGCAGAATAATAAAATTTTAAGATATGAAAGTTTGACGAATTAGCTTTAAAATCTTTTACCAGGTTTAAGTTATAGAACACATAATTTTCTAATAGCTATCCTCAAGCTCAACAGCACTCAATATTCACAATGTAAAAAACACAAAATTATTTTAAATTATCATAATATTGTAGTCTAGTCCAAGAGCTGTATCATATTTGCGAAGTAACAGACGATTGTTATATGACTAACAAATTTGTCGAATCTAATTTTGAAAACCCATTTGAGGATAGATAAAGTTACGCTAAAGCAAAATATTTATGGACACTGAGAACCAATTGTTAAAAGAGAAGTTTGAATAGTGAGTAGAAGTTTCCACGGATAATGAGAACTTATTACGCCAAAAACGAATACTATACTGGAAACAAATAGTACCACGAAAATATACATAAAGAACATTTTCTTTAAGAAAATGTTCTTTATGTAAAACCCCTTAAAACCCAAAATTTTTAATAGACATCTATTGAAGTACCCTCCGCAGTTAATGAAACCACAAATTGTATAAGGATAATATATTTTATATTATCTCGTATATGCTTGTATGCACTTGGTTCGCAGTGACGTTCAGCTTCTTGAAGTTTTGGTTCGAGCAAGCTCCTCTGCTTTCTTGTGGATTAGCTTGGACTCGGATTCTACTCTTGTAATTTAAATTTACGTAATAATTAAGATATTCGTTCTTTCTATTGGCGTTTTATTAAGTGACAGCAGGGACATATATATCCCACACAATATAGAAAGCCACAAGCGAGTGTTACCTAGCTTCGAATAGATAAACTGAATTGAATTTAATTTAAGTTAACTGAAATCCTTTAAAGGATTGTAATACTAATATATAAAGAATAATATCTTCATTAAGAATTTCTAGTACAAGAGATAAAGTACGAAAGAAATACATAATTAGCAATAAAGAAAAGATAAATCATGAAATTGGAATTAAACATCGGACTGTAGATAATTAATAGTAAAATGCTAGATGTGTAGGATATAGTTCGGCACAAATGTAAATAATAAGTCATCATAACTTTATTGTATACAGCACTGCAGCATATATCCGGGCTGAAGATATATTCCGTGACCGGCCTGCTTGTAGTGTATCCCTCGCACTTTAAATTGAAGCCTAGGACTAAACAGGTTGACTGAGTTCATAGTCTTGTTGGTTCTCCTCTCTGGGAGAGAAGATTCTTCTAGGGATTGGATATTGGCAGCATGTTATATAACATGCGGCCAATATCCACCATATCCAAGAGTATCATGCTATTATAATAGCATGATACTCTTAGAATAACAGTAACACAGAAAATGGCAAATAACGATAATTACCCAAAATGGAAACAAGCTACTCATGCGTGGCAGCAACTTTGGATTCCATTGGTAAAATTACCTTGAGATGATTGCTTATTATTTTTTATTAAATGAGATAATTCTTCGATTCCCATTTGATTAAGTTTTACTTTATTTGGGATATCTATTAGTTCAGACGGTGCCATGGATGGGAATTGAATAACTTAGACTGGTAAAAGGTGCTCACTTTAAGGAAGAAAACTTTTATGGTTGATGCTACAATCGCACTTCGCAAGAATAGTTATTAAATAACTTCCGGGTTGATTTTGTTTACGATTTTTTATGGAACCGCCTTTTGTTATCATTGTATCTGTTGGTATAGTTACGTTTCGTGTAACAACCGAACGGTTTTTTAAAACTTTTACAATTTGATTTAAAACGAACAGAACGAACTTTATTTCTGGATTAATTATACAATATATATTTTATGTTAATTGCAAGAGAGTATAATACAGACTGACTGTGTAACCTACGGAACTAGAACAAAAGTATAATGAAATTTAATAGTCAGCAATATATTATCATATTATTCTTATATAGCTGCGGTGCAGTGGGATGACGTAACTCCTCCACCCTTAGAGGGAAGTTTTATCGGGAACAAATAAAACTTTCACATTGGATTTTCCACGTGATCCGGAGTTTTGGGATTCTTCTTCGTCAGGCTGGATAGACGGCTTTCTCGATCTCCATCTCCAAATTTTGTGAATAATAAATGCTATAAAAATAACTACGATTATAGCATATAAAGGGATTGTCCATAGATTAGGTCTGATTAAGGGGTTGTCATCAGGATTAATCAGTTTTATCTGCTGTTGCTCTTGCTGAAGCGTATGTAATTGATCAAGCGGGATATTCTTAATGTTTACTTTGATAGTGGAACCGTTATTTTTTATTTTCGATATTTTTATCTCAGGTAATAATAATGGTTGACCTTCTAGAACTTCTTCTTCATTAATGTACCTGTTGTAATGTTGTAAAGTCCATTTTTTCACACTGAATTTGGACCTTTAGAGGGTCTGGGAATATAGCGATATAATAGCCATTAGTAATTTGTTCAACAAAGTGGCTGTTAATTGATATAGGTGTTTGCTCGCATTTAGTATTGTTGCCAGATAGTTGTAGTAACGAGAATACACAGTCTTCTTCCCGAATTCCATTAATTAGGTTATTGTCCTCACAAAAATATACAGGGTCCATATTTCGGCATGGCAGCGGCTGGTACTGATAAGAGTCACTGCCCATGGTAAGGTAAGTATTTTTAGGTATAATAGTGGTAGACATTGAGGTAGGTATGGAATACAGGTGGTAATGGAAAAATTTATCAGGATGTACAAGAGGAAACTCTAGTGCGAATATTAACCGTTTCCCTGAATAAAATGCTTTTACCTGAACTATATCATAATACTTATATAAGTCATTTTTGTTAAAATACATCAATTGTTTTTGTGAATGAAATTCCACAAGTTTTTCGACAATGGCCTCCATCTCGTCTAATTTTAAAATGCTATGATGTAAAGTTCCCAATTTCGCGAAAGATATACTATTTTCAATATTTGTTAATAATTGCATAACCATACTTAGATTAATACTTAATTGATCGAGTACATCGCGAATCCTCATGTAACGTGAAAACTTGAATACAAATTTGTTCAAATTATTTTGAATTCTGTCTATACCATTAGTAATTACATCTTGGTTATGTAATACTAATGAAAGTGTTTTATTATAATTATCTAAAATTTTAGTTGTTAAAGAAATCTGTTTATTGACTTGAGATATTATTTGCCTTTGCTTGTCCTGCAAATTTTCAATAGCTTTATCATATTTTATTGCATCTTCTTGATCTAGATTTCCAGAAATTGATTTAATTATTGATCCCAATCCATTTATTAAACCCCTTTTTAGACGATTATTATCGAAAAAAGGATATATAGAATCAAATTTATTTTCTACCGATTCTAATTGGAATTGTATACCTTGATTAAAGTTTTGCAACGCAAATGAATATGGTGAACTTAGTTCTTGTTCTATAGTTTTTAACATTAACATATTGTCGTTTTATTATATTAATTTGATTTGATATAGGAATTAAATCAAAATAATGAAGGAAGGTGTGGGTGGAAATTTTGACTCTTGCATACCCTAATTTGAACGGAAGTATGCCTGGATTTTTATTTAGGTTAGTTATTTCCATTTTCGGTACTTGGGCCAGGACGAGGGTCCCTAGAGTGATGAGCCTGTAACAATGTTTTTCGTTGTAATCGAGGCTTTTTAAATACTTGCTTATGCAATGTTCGCTTTTTTGTTGTTAATTTAATACCATCTTGTCCTGTAGTTATCTCTTTTCTATATCTGGGTTCAATTTTATCACGATTTGGTAAAATTTTGTAAGCAGGTTTCTCCAAAGTATACGTAGGAGGTTCAATGCGCTTTTCATTTTGTTTACTTATTATATTCTCTTTGCGTGTTTGCGAGATATTATGTATGTGATCATACATTAAGCGTACTTTTTCTTTGTGTAATTCTATATAATTTGTGATAAGTGCCTTATTAAGATCAATATCGAAAGGATCATTGGTATCTAAGTGACCATTAATAATTTCAATTGGTTTTAATTTTGTAACAGAATGTATTGAATGATTATATCCCCAAATTGCATATGGCATTAAATCTATAATATTGGAATTTGGCATTTTTATGTTTAAAACTCTTAAATGTTCTAAAATGGTCGAATGAAAACGTTCGATTACACCATTACTATTAGGATTCTGTGGCGTAATGTAATGAATATTGATTTTATGTAATTTAATAAAATCATTCATAACTTTATTTTTAAATTCAGTACCATATCAGATACGAAACTTATTGGTAATCCGTGGTGAGACATATATTTTACAATACATTGTATAGTATGTATCATGTTAGCACTTGTCATTGGATAAGCTTGACCATATTTAGAAAATGAATCCACGATTGTTAAAAATTTTTGATTTTTAATTTGAAGTGTGTCTAAATGTACGACTTCGAATGGTTTGTTTGCTGTAGGTGTAAGTTGTAAAATAATACGATGAGGATTTCTTTCATATTTTGTTGTTTGGCAAATGTCACAATTGTTGATATGATTTTGAACATCATTTTTTATATTCGGCCAGTAATATTTTCTGCGAATCTGTAGTTCGGTTTCGGTTATACCTCTGTGGTTTCTTTTGCCATCATGTATATATTGTACTAACTCTTTTTGTCGTTCTGAGTCCTGAATATCTTCTAAAAGACAGGTACATCGTACTAATTTAAAGGTGGAATTTTTAAATGTATTTTTAATTACGTTACAAAGGTCTGGTATGATATTTTCATTTTCAATAAAAATTGCGTAAGTTTTGTTCGGTTCAATATAATTTTTAAAGAAATTAATTGTATTGGTTTCAATTTGATTTTTAACAAAATTTACAATGGTTCTGGTTTTTGTTTGAGAAAATAATTTTTGTATAATAGGTTCTCCTACAGGCATATTCACTGTTTTTATTATAATTTGATTTTGATAATAGTTTAAAGGTTTTTCTGAAATTTCAATAAGTTGTACAGGATTTTCAGTACTACTGTGAGCGGTTTCAGTACTTTCATCTAAAGCTGTTTCTGTAGTTTCACCATTGTTTTGATTTGGTGGTTCGCTAATGTTTGCTATCATTGATAAATTGTCATTGTCAGGTAATTGATCATCATTAAGATTATTGTTAGTTTCAGGTGTATTATTAATATCAATTGATTGATTGTCACCAGTTGATAACATTTTGTTAAAACTATCCATGAATTCTTCAAAGGGAGTTTTGCCTAAATTCTTATTTAAATTTGGGTTTTCTGAAATATCTTTAGTATGAATTTCGATACTAACAGGAATTTTTATTCTCGCAATTTCATGAGAATTAATTTCGTGACATGACGTAAGAATTCTTGGTGTCTCTCTATATTTAAGTTTAATTATTGAATTTGGTGTTATAATACAACGATTGGCAATATCAATCCGTGCACCTAAATTTTTCATTGTATCAAATCCAATCAATCCATCAAAATAATCGTGAAATCTAAACAAATGAAATTTAATATATCCTTGTTCTTTGAATTCTGGAAAATATGGAATATTTGCACAAGATTTACAATTATATTTTTTGAAAACTGTACTAAGAGAAAAATGTTCAGTATAAATTTCGTTAGAAAAATATTTTTGTGCTATATTAGGATTAAGTAAAGATTTTGTTGCGCCCGTGTCGATGAGTAATTTTAAAGGCGGGTTTTTAATTTCAATATATGGCAATTCTCTCTTATCTGAAACAACATGCAATTCTACAACGTGTCCTTGTTCGATTTCCTGGGTCATATGAAAATTTTGAAAATTTTCGATATCATTTTCATACACATCTGTATTTTCGTCAGAGTAATTATTTTCGTCACAAGTTGGTACTTCATAAAAAGAATTTTCATCGTAATTTTCTTCTTGATCGACATTAAATAATTCTTCCGAAACAAAATTAGAAGGACCAGCTGATTGAAAATTATTTGATCTAAAATTTTGTTGACGATTAGGAGTACTAATACGAGTAGTTGTACTCATAGGGATTGGTTTGTACTGAGCGTTATTATTATTTTGACCTGGTTTCCAAACATTATTATTTTGCTTTCCGAAAACTTGTCGATTAGTTAAGAATCTTTGAGGGGGCAAATTTTGTCTAGGCTGAAATTGAATCGGCCCTCTTGGAAATTGAGAGTGTGTTGGTATGTTAATATTTGAACCCATGTGTGAATTAAATGGTAATCTTACGTTTTGATTAAAATTTTGTTGCTGAAAATTTGGTCTAATATTATTATTATGATTAGGTTTATTTGTCGATGGTTTTTGGAAATTTTGCTGGCGGGACATATACCTAATATTATTATCTTCTATCATATATTTTAAAGCTTCTGCCAAGTTTGTTGGTTTCAATGACCGTATCATTGATTGTTGAGGTTCTCGCAAGCCGACAAATAAAGTTCTCAAAGCCTGGTTATTATAAGTAAGTAATTTACTTTTACGAATATTTTCGTCAATTTCATGTAAGCTAATATAATTATGCAATGTGTTTAAATTTGCAATAATTCGATAATAAAATTGTACACAATCTTCGTTTGGTTTTTGTCTTAAGCCAATTAAATCTGCCAAAAGACTATTTTCATCACGTTGATCCCCAAAATTAGTGATCAGATTATTTTTAATTTCCTCCCAATTTTGTGCGCCACTGATAGAGATAACCTCTTCAGCACGTCCTTTTAATTTTGATATAATACTATTAAAAATAAAACGATTTTGTGGACAATTTTCATTTTCTGGTGTGGAATCCCAATATGTATTTAATACATCTGATGCCATTGATATAAATCTAAATAAGCGACATGGCGACCCGTCAAATTCAGGTACTAACTCTAATGGTTTTACCTCGATTCTTGGCCTTGCCATTGTGATATTTAAATTACTTGAATTAAGATTTATTA
The DNA here is from genome assembly GCA_037954035.1 of Rosalia funebris. Lineage (NCBI taxonomy): Eukaryota > Metazoa > Arthropoda > Insecta > Coleoptera > Cerambycidae > Rosalia > Rosalia funebris. The sequence goes on from JAZFAV010000016.1 coordinate 38,329,639, forward strand.
AATTACTTTGAATATTACTAATAGGTAATATTGATTTATTAGATTTTTGTGACTTTTCTGTCGTTAAAAAGAGTTTAAATATTTTATCTGTTAATTCGATTATTTCCGAATCAATATCGACACTAGAGTTTGGCAGTTCCTGATTTCTTTGTGAGTCTGTCATACAAGGAAATTAAAAAGGAAAGCAAGTGACTTACAGTACTTTCTTCATTCCTTTCTCTCTTCTGGTGGATACTGCTCTCTGTGTGATGGTTCTGAAGTTCGTCTTTTTCGCCAGATCCTCGATGGACCAATTCCTCGATGGAATGCTGTGTTCTTTCCAATTAAGAAGATGACACTTCACAAGTTATCCGGTATGGATGACTTTTTGGAAATCCTACCGACTGCGCCAGTTACGTTTCGTGTAACAACCGAACGGTTTTTTAAAACTTTTACAATTTGATTTAAAACGAACAGAACGAACTTTATTTCTGGATTAATTATACAATATATATTTTATGTTAATTGCAAGAGAGTATAATACAGACTGACTGTGTAACCTACGGAACTAGAACAAAAGTATAATGAAATTTAATAGTCAGCAATATATTATCATATTATTCTTATATAGCTGCGGTGCAGTGGGATGACGTAACTGTATAGTAAATAAGATACTGACCTCGTTTTTCCTATAATTACACAGTCGTAATTATGCTTTGATGGTAACCACACACATGATTATGACATTAAAATATATTTTCAATGCTTCTACATAATTCCTCGTGGTATTGGTATTAATAATTTATCTCATTAAGGATCAGGTACAATTTTTGAGGTGGAATAATTTATATTGTAAAGGAACTGAATATATGAAATATGTTTTAAATGAGGTAGTCATTAACAGGATAATGCATTAAGAAAATTATTCTTTCATCGGTATATAATAACTAAATTTGACTATGTTTAATATTAAAGCGAACTAATTGATTTACTGAGTACAAAGTTTCTATTTTGTTTATAATAACATTAAAATTTTCTAGAGACATGAAAGTTGGATGAATTGTATTGGGGCTAGCGACAGTTATAATAACATTAATTATTTAGTTCACCTGATTTTGTAAGCTTATTAAGGAATGAATAATTAATTATTGTAAAACATTAATTTTGTTAATATTGTATTGATATTGATCAATTAGGTGTTTTGTGTATAAAATATTAGATTTAGTTTGAAAAACACGGTGATTAGTTGCCATATATTTTGGATTGGATTAGATTTGGATTGGATGGCATTGACATATATATTTCGAATAAAAACCATTAGTATGCTCATCTGAAAAAAGAGAAAACAAATGTATTAGTACTTTTTACGTTGGTTTAGATTGTATTTAGAATATTTTGAGGTTTGCGATTTTCAATTTGAGTCACGGGAAATATTGTTGAAAATCTATTTGCTAATTCATGATATTATCTTCTTTATGATATATATTTTCTTGTTCCGTTATCGTCATAAGTTCATTGTGTCTTGCATTGATTTTTCCTAACTTTTCTTATCACTTCCTTATTTGTGTCGTTAGTAATTTATGCGTACTTCTTTTTTAACTTCTCCTTAACTCCTCGTATATGCATTTGAAAATTATATCTCTTGTTTGTAATAGGGGTCTTTGATATTCAAATACCCTGATACAATTTCATATGGTGAAAAATACTGGAGTGTATGGGATTATTATAATGTAATAATTAGTTTGTCTGCATCTGTGATCATACCTGTAAATTTAGAAGAATAAATAATCAGTTTTGAATTTAGTCTAATTAACTGCTCGTGTTTACTTTTAATAACATGCATTTCATTTTGTTTATCTGGAAAATACAAATGATATGCAATTTTATTATTTAGATTTGCAATGAAGTTTTCTGTGTGTCCTTTTCTAATAATTATATATCATTGTTTATTAAATATTGTTTTAACTTTTCAACCATTACTATTGCTTTTTTCAACCATTTTAGAGGCCGATGATTTGCTTTAATTTTAAAAATCTGCTAAAGAAGAAAGGTCGGGCGTATTTGACGATCCAAATAATTGCAAGTAGCAAGAAGTAGCTCCAATAACTGAAATAATCTTTTCCGTTACTGAATTGATCTCATTTGGATTTAGGGTATACATCATACAGGTTTTACATTTTGGCTAGGCAATGCGCCTATAACAAACGTGCTTACGTCTGTTACTTACGTAAATGATTTCTTAAAGTCGAGGTGACCTTAAAATAGGATAATTACATAACATTACATTACATGTTTCGAATGCTTGGATATGTTCAATTTTCTTTCATCATTTATTTAAACAGCTGGTGAGAGATTTTGTAATTTTTTTGCGTTAAGTTAAGCCTTCTGTTGTAAAAATGTACCCCAGAAATTTGAATTTCTTTTTTATAAATTCACAGTTGTCTAGTTGAACTCTCAGGTTATGTTTCTCTGGGATGTCACTAGGTATCAACTTCGCCACTTTGATGAAGAAGTGATTTCCTAATGATCATTATACAGAAGGGTATAAGAATGGTAGAGTTAGGCACTGAGTCATTCACCGATCTATATGGGAAAATAAGAAGAGTAAATCAGAACCTAGAGATTTTTATGTGACTAAACTCCGTATAAATAGATTAGAAAAAGAATGGAATTTAAAAAAAATTTTCATCGTTGGATTTTATGGTTTTTATTTTAGTAGTATAACCAGTGGAATCAATCACGTCGAGACTATGGTGATCAAAATCCAGTGCCGTGGATCGCTGTCAGCGCTGGTAGTGAGAGCCCGAATTTCAGAGATCAGTGCCCGACGGACTAGTGTCAGAAAAACGATTTTAGTGCCCGTCAGACGAGGAAATAATATCGGCCCGTTTGTTTCTATTTACTCTTTTTCAGTAGTTTTAGTAAAAAGTGTGGCAGAGGAGTGTCGTATAAGACCACTCCGAAGTTGGAGACTGTGTGGTGGGGGCGCGTCATCTGGACGGTGCACCGGCTGGTGCGTCGATTGGCGAGGGGCCATCTGGTTGGCTTCGTCGATAGTCAAAAATAGATATATTGCGTCTCAACTGGGGAAGTGTCCGGAGAAAGGGGCTGTCACATATGGATAACTGGTGAGGGGTATCATACGATATGCTCGACATATGGTACGTCGTTTACGGGTGATATGTTGATAGACACGTGTGAGATTCACGTGTCTGTGGTGGCGCTAGCAGAGTGATCTCTGGCGGCGGCGGTGTCTGGCCGCTGATGGCTGGGTAAGAATGCCCGAGGTTCTACCTGGGGAACGTCGTCTGGCGTCGTAAAAGCGGCGATGGATGCGTGCTGCTGGCACACAGCTGGCGTCAATGTGGATGCGGATAGCGTGCAGTGACGACGACGACGGGCCGTGCCGGAGAAAATAGTGAAAGGTAGACTCACCCCCGTTTACAACCTGTTTCTTGATCACAGTTTCGCCGTGGTTCTCCACAACATATAACAGCTTCTTATTATAGTGGCAATAATACAACACAACGAAATGCAATAAAAATATATTTTAAGGCTAGCATCGATATTCGTAGTCTGATAGTTGGCACAAGAGTGATGTGAAGCTCACCAATATTAAGTGGCAGGTGTAATGGCCTTGATGGGTTTGCAGAAAGTAAAGCGAGATTACCGCTCTTTACTTGCCCATCGTGTAGACCGGGACCGTCATACGAAGGTAGACCGAGCTTTGCTTCCGCTTTCGCGGGTCTCTACGCGATAGGCAAGTACCACCCGCAAACGGGAATGATAGATAGCTATTCACTCCTCTCGGCCTCCTTTAGTCCCACTGGCAGGTACTTCTTTTCGGCTTCTTCTGTCTCTGGTCGCCTTGGCTTGCCGCATCGCTTCATCAGCGTCAGCCCCCTCCCGGGGAGGGGGGTATCTCGTCATGGGCGCCGCAACGCCCGGGAATTTAAGTCGTATTTGGCGATCTTCCACGATATTGTGAACGAGCCGCGTCGCCTGGATCGCCGTCAGGAGGTGAGTCTTGTTATTTGGGAGGGTTCCTTCTCAATTCAAGAAGGATCTCAGGGTTTAAGAGTCACCTGCGTAGAGGGAAAGTTGTGTGTCTTCCTGTAACAGAAAATTATTAAAGGGCCCTCGGCCCCTTGACATAGAAATAGTTAGTTGAGAAATAGGGCACGGCTGGAATGAAAAGTTTTGTTTTGACCTGTAAAGGGGGTCTGTTAAGTTATACTACCTGAATCTTGGGTGACTTGTGTTTTCCTGGTCCTCCTGGGTCATAGTCCGAAGCCATTCGGATGAGGGGGTTGTCATGGGTACCTGCCTGATTGTAGAGCTTCGGAGCCCTGGCTAGTCCATCATAGTGGTAAAGTTCAGGTCTCGCCGGATGTCGATGTTCCTCATGTACCATGGGGCGTCCACGGCATGGCGGAGGGCGACATTCTCGACGGCCTGAATCTTATTCAGGTGTGTCTGGGCAGTGTAGCATCAAGCTGTCGATGCGTACATAAATTGGGCTGAAGGACTTGTCGGATGAGGAGCAGCTTGTTCCTGAGATTTAGCTGGCTTTTGTTTCCCGTCATCATCTAAAGTCTGGCCGAGGTAGCTTTGGCGCGTCCCATCGCCTGGTGGATGTGGTCATTCCATGTTAAGGACTTATCCATGATAACTCCAAGGTACTTGGTCTTGTCTCGCTACTGAATACCATCTTCAATGAAGCCTTGTCCGTCACGTGTCCTTCCGGGGTTTCGCGCGGCCTCTTGAAAAGCACCGCCGTGTTTTTCTCGGCGTTAATGGCTATCTTCCATTTGTTGCATCAGTCGGCTAGTTCATCGGCAGCTCTATGCAGGTACGTCATTGCCATGCGCGTCCTCCTCGATCGCCGTGTCGTTGGCGTATAGCGCAGTGGTTGTGCCAAGACGGAGCATCTTGGCAGGTCTGAGGTGAAGATTGTTGAAGAGGTGAGGCAACAGCACCACTCCCTGCGGTACTCCGGCCTCGACGGTCCTGTAGTGTCCCATACATAGGTCCTTACTATGGTCCGGAATCGTCTTTCTGTCAGGTAGGACTTGGATCAGTTGCACCAGGGCCATCGGATAGCCCATGTCTAACATCTTGATTAGAAGTCCGTCGTGCCAGACTCTGTCGAAGGCCTTGGAGACATCTAGGAACTACGATGCAGTGATGTTCTTCTGGTTGTACCCCACCGTGATATATTCAACCAGTCACAGCACTTGCAGCTCCGTCGAGTGTTGCGGTCTATGCGCGAGCTGCTCGTCAGGGAAAACTTCTCTTCGGTCTTCTCGTGGAGGTGGGCCAGGATGATTTTCTCTATCACCTTGCTGAGTGTGGGCAGCAAGCTGATGGGCCTGAAATTTGACGGATGAATTAGATTATTACTTTGATTCGGTATGAATATTACATCAGCTATCTTTCATCCTTCTGAGAAGTGGCGAGTCCTCAGAACTCCGCTTTCGATGTTCAGTAACGCGGCGACTCCTTTTCTTGGCAGCCTCCTTAGTTGCTATGTTGCGACGCCATCATGTCCCGGGGCTTTCCTGATCTTGAGGATGCTCAGGATGGTCTTTATCTCCTCCATGGCAGTAGGTCGAAACTGGAAACCGTCATTGTTTTCGTCATTTATACGGCGTACCCTCTTCCTGACGTCATCCGTCCATTACTCGTCCTCGTCGTCTAGGGGATTCTCGCAGCACTGGAGATCTAGACTGTCTGCGAAAGCCATCGCTTTGTCTTCGTCGGTACATGGTCGGACACGAGCCCTCTTTCCCCATGTAACGGTGAAATTAATGGTCTCGCTCGGCGGATTGTTCTCTGCATGTTCCACAAGCTATTGTTCGTCAGGTCGAGGAACATCAGGTGTTGATTCCACGCTTTTTGTCTGTCTTCTTCCAGGGCTGCTTTGACTCTCCGGCTCAGCTGATTTACTGCACGCCTGTCCTCGAGTTGTCCGGTACGCATGGCTCTACGTTTCGCCGCCCTACGTTCCCTGATCAGGTCCTTAGTAGGGTCTGAAACGAAGCCAAAATGTTGATTATTTTTCTTTACCGTTTTCTTCGTGGTGTTGTATCTCATTGCGGCCTGAATATCCTCGGTGAGTCGAATCACTACTGCCTCGACGTTCCGTCAAGTTGTCGATGTTCTCGGCAGGGATGTTCTGGGAAATGGCGATGTCCAGTACATCCGGTCTTCCTATTGAGTGGTTGGGAGTTCCAGAGGGTCTAAGGGTTGTACTCCGGGATGGTATTCGACGAACGCCAGTCGCACCCTGCCACAGGTGTTCGTTATTTGACTGTTCCATAGCGGGTCCATGGCGTTGAAATCCTCTGGGGAAGATCTTGTCTAAGTCTCGTTCCTGCACGCTCCGTCTGGGGGTTTGGTAGCAGGATACGATTCGGGGATCGTCCTGTTGTCTTGTTCGGATGGTCACAATCGCCGCTTCCATACTCTCCGTGTCCGGATGGGCGTGATGAGCGATGTTCGTCCTGATCAACAGCGCTACTCCTTCGCTTCGCCGATTTTTATCCTTTCTATAAACCTAATATCCATGTATTCGTAGGGGGTCGTCTGGATACAACTTGGTCTCTTGGAGGGCCATGACGTCGATTTGATGTCTATCAAGAATTTCTTCTAGCTCCGTCTTCTTTCCTTTGAGCGTAGAGACGTTCCATGACGTGATCTTGAGGGACCTCCTTGCATCCTGGTGTACTGCCCTTTAGGGTACTCCCATGAATGGCATTTTCGCAAAAAATGCAAGTACATTTTGCATATTGGCCATCATAGTGGCCAACTCCTTAATGTTGGTCGCCGCCTCTGGAGCTGGGGTAGCTGGCGTCTTCTTCCGCTCGACTACTGCGGCATAAGACCTCGCTGTCAGCGCCGCCCTCAACGTCGAAGTTGGTGAGGCCTTCGGGGCTGGTCTGCTGGCGGCGGGCGAAGCCACTTTCCCCGTCTGCGGTCTAGTCCTGGGGATATTTTCGCATCCTCGATAATTCGTTTAATGTGGTCTTCCATAGTTGGCGCACTTCCTCGGGGTAGACTTGTCCTTCGTGCACTCAGTTGAGTGGTGACTCTCGCCGCACTTTAGGTACTTGGGGTATACCGTGCAGCGGCTCTGTCCGTACCCGAACTTGTGGCAGCGATGACACTGCGTTTTTTGGGTAGATTGCCACTGCTTCTCCACTCGCACAACTAGCCCACAGCAGTGTTTGATTTTCATTGCTGCAGTCTCCCTGCTTTCAGGTAGCTGCACCAGTATTAGCGGCATCATTGTCTTTCACCGGCGGCACTTCAATGGACGGCTATTGGCTGGAGTCCTTCACTTCGGAGGTCCTCAGTTACATCATCCTCCGTGACGCAATCGGGTATTCCGCGAACCACAATCCGCAGCGTTTTGGACTCCGGCAATGAGTACGTGTGATACTCATACTTCCGATCTGGAAGTGTCCTAGTTAGCTCCCTGTGGTCATCGGCGGCGGCAGGATGAATTTCCTACGCCGTTTTCAGTAAATTTTGCCTTGACGAAGTTAATTCTCAGCTGAAAAAAGAAAAGTATGATTAAACCTGAAAACAGAAAAGTATAAATTAAATTAAATTGTTTAGTGATTCTGAAAAAGGAAAAGTATGATTAATCTTGAAAACAGAAAAGTATATTTTAAATTAATTAAATTAAATTATAAATGAAATTAACTGGAGTCGATCAATTGTCTATGCAGTTACCCACATAGACATTCGTTGTTTCAGCTAATTTTGCGTAACCTGAGCGGTAATCGGGGTTTTTCCTCGTCTCTTAGGTGGCGTAACCTGAGCAGGTAGTCGGGGTTTTTCCTCATCGCTTAGGTGACATCTTCGCCTGAGCTGGTAGCCGGGGTTTTCCCACGGTGCTTGCGACAGCTTCGGGTCACTGTCGGGGGTACTTTGGTAACTACGTCTTCTCACTTCGTGATCTCATACAGACTGATATGAAGCTCGCTGGGAGGCCGGCTTATATGCGTTTCCGGCCATCTCTCTCGTAAGGACCTGTGACGCATGCTACTTCTGATTGGCTACCGTGACAGCCAATCAGAGAAGAGAATGGCAATGACGATTGTACCATGCCTCCTAACCCCCTAGTGAATATCTGGCAATGCTGCGACTTGTATCTGGGAAATCTCTATGTGGGCGGAGAGGACGCGGTGCCATCATCGGCCCAGACGCATCCTACCTACATGTACCCGGTTACTCGAAGGTCGAGATAATAAGAAACAGGGGAGATTGAGGATGGGTAGAAGTACCTCTGTGAGAGACTCTTGCCTCAGGTTATCGACGAAACTTAGACGATGACAGGCAAAAACAATTTAATTTGGTTAGCATTAGTCAACATACTCAGTCACTCGGACGAAGTTAACTCAATGAGTTACTCTGACTATTATATGTTGGTTTATTGATCATTGCGTGACGTACCATCAACAGAGACTCTAATGAGATAATCTAATCTAGAATTAATCTAATTATTTTTTAGTTCATTACGTTGTTGGTCAATAGAGCGGGTGACCATTAAGAACAAGAACATAATTAACTGCAAAAATTAACTCATTATTGTCTATTTCAGCGAAACGTATCATTTTATATTTTTCTTGATGATATATCAGTATATATCATCAAGAAAAAAAATAAGCTGATATGTTTCGCTGAAATAGACAATAATGAATTAATGTTTGCAGTTAATTATGTTCTTGTTCTTAATGGTCACCCACTTTATTGACCAACAACGTAATAAACTAACATAAAGTAGTCAGCGTAACTCATTGAGTTAACTTCGTCCGAGTGACTGAGTATGTTAAACTCATGACCTGTCCATCTTAAAACTGATTTAAGACTGAATTTTAAATCAGTTTTAAGATAGACAGGTCATGAATTTATTTATCGAAAAATAAATAAAACTTATTTAAAACAACGGTCCCTGTTTAAACAGCTCATACAAAACGTGTTAAAATTATGAGATAGTTGACAGCTCCGTTGTTACAAATAAAGTACATTCTTATAAACAAGAACCCCGGCAGGCGATCCTTTTCGAGTTTTCCAACGTGAGGTATAATATATTATATAGCATCACATCTGTTCACATGTCCACTAGAATATAATGATAAATGATAATAGATTATATTATTATTATTCAAAATGCAGTATATTATGGCTTATACATACCCCAGTTAATGACTTTTTACAACGCAATGGTGGGGTAGGGTGTGTACCAAAATTATAATTATGTAGTGCAGTGTTTTTGCATTATCTTTATGTTTCTGTCATGGCCATTAAATAGGTCAAATGTCTCGTGCTGGACGTCAAATATGTGTGAATATATAAACCTTAATTTAGTTTTACTAATTATGCATAAACTGATGGATAATTAATACCCGGAATACCAGTAATGTTACTTCAGTCAGGTTATTTACATTTATTGTTTAGAGTTCGACGCTTTTAAATATTATTAAATGAATAACACTGGGGAATACTTTTTTGTCATTAGCTATTAGAAATTCCTTTTTAACTGATTAATCACTGATTTCAAATTTAAAATTGGATTTTGTCTACATGCTCTGGTTTCCATGCAACTTGATGTTGAACATAGGGCGTATCATATTAAGTTAATATATGTATTAACCCTATGATGCACCACCTTTCTAAAATGTCTGACATTTTTCTTATGCAGGGTATTGTGCAATTAGGAATATATTATTTATTTAATAGCATACTTTTCGTATAACAGCCTTAAATGTGAAATAGTTTCGCTTAAAAAAACGAACTCTATTGGTACTCCACTTTTACTGAACACGGGCATCTGAGGTGTAGTTCGTTTTTAAGCAGGTATCTGCTTGTTTGTGGGCAAAGTGTATATATATATATATATATATATATATATATATATATATATATATATATATATATACATACATATATATATATATATATATATATATATATATATATATATATATATATATATATTGTCAGAAATAGGTGACAACATCGCACGGTCTGGGAATGCAGCCGGTGGTAATAGCGGGGCGAGATGCCGATACCGTTAAGATAAATAAACAAACGTGGATGTTGACGAGGAGAAAAGAGGAAAACGAAGGGATTATTCGTTCGGGTTTCAGCCTGCGTTAAAGTTGAGATAGGTCTTCAGATTTAATGTTTTAATATTTTACCTGAAATAGTTATTTTACTTGTGTAAACAATAAAACTTGTTGTTCGAACACGCGCGGTTTATTTTCTTACATCAGAAGGTGGGATCTAACCTGTGCGCTAATAAAAAAAAAGGTGTTGTGTAAAATTGTGTTTGTGATAGTTAAGTGAGATGTCTGGTCGGCACGAAGCTACGACGCCGACGCTTGAAGGGCGTGGACGAGGTAGTTCTCTCGAGGACGACGGGGCTGTGGTGCGACGACGGCGTCGAGATTCGACCAGCCGAAGCGAAAGCGACGGAAGCGAGGTGGATGACCGAGAGGTTTGAAGGGGACGACGATTGCGGCGTCGAGAGGGCCGTTCACGGAGGCATAGACGATCGGACGGTTCAGGTACCTCGGGCCGAAGTTACGAGAGAGGTAGCCGCTCTCTGGGTGGTAGCCGAAGTCGCTCTCGGGAAGGACGAAGGGCCCATTCATCTCGTTCTTCGAGGGCGTTGGCTAACAGCGTATCGGAGATGGGGGCAGCTATGCTTACTGGAATCGAAAGGTTGGTCGAACGAAGGACTCCTGGCATGCGACACGCAGATGCCCTGAGTCGCAACCCGTATAGTGGCGAGCACCAATTAAAAACAGTAGCCCTCGTAGCCGAGACGGACTGGCTACTAGCGGCCCAACAACCAGACAGAGACATACGACGGATACGAATAATTTTACAATCAGGAAACCGTGATGATCATAAATATATTTTTCATGATTATGCATTAAAAGGTGGGAAAGTTTATCGCGTTACATTAACTGGGGTACGGTGGGTAGTCCCAAAATCAGCAAGGTATCAAGTACTACGCGTGGCTCATGATGAGAACGGACATTTTGGCATGGATAAAATGTATGAGTTTATTGCTACCAAATATTGGTTCCCGCGTATGAGGCGATTTATAAAAAAATATGTTAAAAATTGTTTAAATTGTTTATATTTCAAAAACAACTCAAACAAGCGCCCGGGATTATTACATCCCATTCCCAAAGTACTGATACCTTTTCATACGATTCACGTGGATCATTTAGGGCCATTCATTAAGAGTAAACGAGGGAATTCACATATTTTTGTTATTATTGATGCGTTTACTAAGTTTATTTTATTGTACCCTGTAAAAGACACTAGTACGAAACATGTCGTTGATGCTTTTAAAGATATGTTTAAGACATTCGGTGTACCTCGTCGTATAATTAGCGACCAAGGAAGAGCATTTACTTCTGCAAAATTTTCAGAATTTGTTCGGAATTGCGGGTCTTGCCACCATTTCAATGCGGTTGCTCTTCCAAGAGGAAACGGTCAAGTAGAGCGTTATAACCGCGTTATTACAGAATCTTTGGCCACAATGGGAGCGAAAACAGATGACAAATCTTGGGATTATAACATTATAAATTTACAGTTGGGATTAAATGGTACTTTAAACAAAGCCATCGGTGTATCACCTAGTGAGGCTCTTATGGGTTTTGAGTTGTCAGTTCTAGGGTCCTCGATTCGGATGACGCCCCACCTATGGACGTCACCCTTCGAAACAAAATGGTAGCACTGATGGAAAGAAAAGCACCAAATCGAGCAAAAATGTCGGTTTGACAGGAAGCGTGTCATGGGACAACAATACCAAGAGGGGGACTTGGTCCTGCTGCGGCTTACGGCTACTCCGAATACAGGTACAAGCCGGAAGTTACTACCAAAATGGCGAGGTCCGTTTAGAGTGAACAAAGTACTGGAACATAATAGATACGAGGTGACCGACAAACCTGGTGCAGTACGGTCTCGGGTGCCTTACCGAGGTATCGCAGGGATGGAAAACATGCGGCCCTGGATACAATATGGTGAGGAGTAAGGTGGAGGATACCATACAGGTAGGCAGAGCAGTGCAGGTACAATCCCTGGAACGCTGCTCTGGAAATTACAGAACGGTTATTGTTCTGGAACAGAGCTAGCAGGAGGTTAGGTGGGTGCTCCTGGAATTACTAGCTCTGGAATCAGGCGGACTTATCCTACCTGGAAGCGCAAGGGGCCCCATATTAGGTTACTTTTTTTATGACCGTATAGTTTATTTTTATTTGTTTTAATTATGTGTATTTATTGCATTGTATTGTATTTATATATTGTATTGATATTATGTATGCATACACGTATAGGCTTGTTTATGTAGCTAGGAGCAGGAGGAACCAATGCAGAGATGCTGCGAAAAAAAAAATTTTGTTTTCTATATTTTCTATCAAAGTTTCTTCTAATTTTAACATTCGTTTTCCTTTTGCTAGAGCTCTCCTTTGGTGGAAATCGCCGGAAGCTTTGGAGTGTGGACACTCTAAGGTCAGGAAGGGCCGTGTCAGAAATAGGTGACAACATCGCACGGTCTGGGAAGGCAGCCGGTGGTAATAGCGGGGCGAGATGCCGATACCGTTAAGATAAATAAACAAACGTGGATGTTGACGAGGAGAAAAGAGGAAAACGAAGGGATTATTCGTTCGGGTTTCAGCCTGCATATATATATATATATATATATATATATATATATATATATATATATATATATATATATATATATATATATATATATCTATATATATATATATATCTATATATATATATATATATATATATATATATATATATACTTACATGTTTGAAAGTGTATGTGTGTAAATATAGGATGTCTCAGTTGAAATTATAGGATTTGAAATGACCGCCATTTGTGTCCTGTCAAAGGTAGAGCGTCAATATTTAACAACTGTCAGCTACGAATCATACGACGTCACCATGCCGTGGCTAACAATTCAATAACGAATAGTTTGTATACAACTGTTTTATGAAAGTGAGCGATCATTTGCAGTTGTATTAGGAAGAATTCGCAGAGAATTTGGACAAAATGAAGCGCTTACAGACTTAAAAGAGACAGTAATGCTATCACAGTACTTAGAAAATGTTATCGTGACATGTTAAATAATTTATTATTTAACATATATGCAACCATATTTAGAGTTATGCAACCATAACTCTGTTGCATACCAAATTTCCTAATTATGTTGTCTCGAGGAATGATAACATCAATTGACCTGCAAGATTATGTGATTTAACACCATTGGACTTTTTTTTGAAGTTGTTATGTTAATGAAAAAGTGTACGCCACCCAGAAAACAACAATTAATGATCTCAAAACAAACATTCAATGTGTTATTCGGGAAATAGATATTTTTTGTGTCCATGTTGTGGACAATTTTGCTAAATGAATGACATTATATTAGATAAGTAAAAGCGACCCAATGAACGATATTTCCATTTATAGACTTATCATCTCCATTTTATGTTGAAGAATAAAAAAATTTCAGTTTGTTAAATATTATTAGTTTTATTTAGAAATCATATTCTATAGTTCCAAATGAAATACTCAGGCGTTGTTACCAACATACCTGCCTTGGCGCGCAATTCAAGTCCTGTAGCCCCAACTGAGACACCCTATAGATAGTATAGATCTGCATACGGAAGACTGTCAGGAAGATGAATATTAAGGAAAAATCAGCGTGGCCATTTTTCGTGGCAGTTATATAAAACTTCTTGACAACAAAAAAGTTCCCAATTGTGAAGTTCTGGTTATTGCAATGCTGATGACTATTCTTCGAAATCTTGGTTGCAATATGAGTGTCAAGCTCCATTTCCTGTATAGTCACATTGATCAATTCTCAGAAAACCTTATCGTTGTTGTGACGGACAGGAGGAGTGTTTCCTTCAAGACCTCTAGACCGCTTGCGAACGCTATCAAAAGCATTGAGGTAAGCTCATGACGGTAGACTACTACTGGAGCATTAAACAAGATTGCTGTGAGAATTTAGATACTTAAGTAAATAAATTTAGATACTTAACTTTACTTATTTACTGCCCTAAATTTAGATACTTAAGGAGTATCTAAATTTTCATCCACATCAGTTGTTATGAATTACCTACTCTTTATTACCTTTATGTTGAAATGTTAAAATGTGTATACGTTAATTTAAAGTAAAAATCGTTTGTACCTACACAAATTTGAATACATGAATTTTATTAACCATCAAATATCGCGGAAATAAAAAGTCTAAATCTAGAAGTTATAGACCAAAATTACCTACAGATTTGAACACACATAACCAAATTAGGTATGGACAAATGCTGTAATAAGTTCAATAAAAAACTTTATCTCCAGTGTAATTCAATACGTCCTTAGTCTATAAGATAATATGTGTTTAGAAAAATTCTAAATTAAATTTACCGACGAAGTGTGAAAAAGATATAGATTATACTTTCACTGATTTTGTACTATATCTTAAATGCTGTTCCCTTGAGTCACGAAATGATGAAAAATTGTGTCATGCAAATAAAAAGTACTATCAATATTCTTATATGAAAGTCGATTATGTATATTGTACATGAATTTTATCTATGTACTCTATATGCAATATCGATTATTGCCAAATGTAATGCATCTGAAAGAACCATTTTCCTTTTAATATGACTTCTGTCATGCTTACATTTATACTGATGGATATAAGTAGAACAATTTATGTGATATGAATGTCTAACTTTATGAAATGGTTTATGTTATAATCAGAATATTTATTTTAATCAGATTGAATAGAACAATTTGGAGGATTTGGGAATTTAGAGTAATATTTAAACGAAGGAATTCGAAAGCTAACATTAGGATCAATTTGTGCCACCTAGTGTATAGTATAGTGATACAAAATATACGGTGCTTCTATTTTAAAACTTGTTACCTCCATTATTTCTGGTAGTAAGGAAAATTATATCTAGACAAAAAGACGTAAATTTATCGAAGGAAAACTATAAAAACAGTGTCAGCTGTAGTTTAGGCTTCACTTCCTTACTCCTTGCTCCTTCACTTAAAAATTTTAAATAGCATCCCCTATCTTATAATAGAACTATTTAAAGGTCTTGACAATTTTGATTCAACTTCATTTAAAAACCTGAAATCAATTAACTCGCTTTCGGAATAGGGAAACAGCAGAAGTTTCTTAGAATTATGTATGGTATGTTATAGTTTACTCATCTGTTTTACAATGATCATCTCATGCTACCACAGAAAGTATATATCTTGAAGACTTGCTGTTATTATACTATTATTTCTTACTTCAAAATTCTATTTTGGGGATTGAAAGCTGGTCTTGGCTTCCTAGATAAATTGATAACACACATCTAACCATAACTATTTTGTTGGCACAAAAGGAGAACATACATAGGTTAATATGGTTACTCTGTGTTGGGTTGTTGGGAATGTGGATTTGCTACTTTAAATAATAATGAACAATATTATTACATAAATACAATAAAATTATGCATGGTATATTCTAACTTTTATTGTTACATTATTGTAATAGTTTATGTTGTAAATAGTAGACTTCCGCCATCACTATAAATTTAAGTTTACCTCATCGAAAATAATTTTTCGACGGGCTTATTAAACATCGTATTCCTAAATATATAAGTAAGCATCATCTCCATCTTTTGTTTGAGATATTGTGAGGAAGGCCCGCTCGATTGACATTGATAAAATTAGTTAATTTTCAAAATATGATAGAGTGCACATCTGATATATTTTATTATTGTTAAGTGTTTATATGTGGAGTAAGTCACGCTGTTATCCGACTTTTATATATATTTATATATTTATTTTATCCGGTACAACTGCAATGCCTCAAAATTTTAATCATCTACATGAAGCAATTTCCATGAATTTTCACATATTTTCTGACACGTCGCTATTTATAAAGTTTTTTTCCACATATATGGGTTATGATTGTTATGATTCGAGGTAATATATGTCGTTAGGTATTGAGACTAGTTACAAAAAAAACAGAAGGTACTATATGAAATACATATATATCTATCTGGCAACAATTAAATTCTGTTCTTTTTCATCCATTTTATTTTAGATGCTTACAATTTAAATTATGTAAATTAGTTTATAATAGAATATTATATATAATTTTTCTTTTTATCTGATATCACGAAGAAATTACAATGTTAACAATTATTTGCTGTAACTTATTTAATTCTCCATACATCGAGTCACATTGAAAATAAATAAATAAATCATAATATTCTCTCGTAAAATGATAATATTCTAAATATATACTTATGTATATAGAATATATAATTATACTATATTATTATGTCCATAAGTAGTTAAGAATAAATTGCAGAATACACAAAAAATATACGGAATTATGGTCATAGCAATATAGTGTATAAAGTTACCGTTATTTAAAATCATATCGTATATACACCCTAATACTAGGTTAGTTTCTGTATTGATAATCGACCGATGTGATGACACAATGCTAACTATGATAATAAAGCATATATATGGTAATATATAAGGCTGGTTTCACTCATTATGGTAGATCCAGATTGGGGTTGAGTGTATCTACATCTAATTGGCATACGAATCTCTTATTATTTACATATATTTGGGCATCTAGAGAAATAAGACTGGAAAGTCACCCAGTAAAATCAGAAACCAGAAAAATCATGCAAGTACAGTTCGCAGTCATGGTATCAATATGTGTCTGAATTTAATCTATGCATAATTAGTATTAAAATTTTATACCTAACTATACTCGTATGCTATAAATGCTATATCAACCTAACAGTCAAAAGAGTACAGTTAAAGTGGTGTGACATACATTTTACAGTTATTTTATATTACAAAACAGATACTTTAACAATCTGTAGGAATTTAATTTTTTCAAAACAACATACAGTTGTAATTATAACGAATCCTTAGTAGATACTTACATTCCCCATAGACAGACCATAAGTTCATAATACTTGTAAAATACAAAATGCTCGTTGCTACTTATTGTTGATGTAGTATGGCGACAGAAGAATACAAAGTTGTGAAGTGTTCTGTTTGTAAAAATAACTAATAAATGTTCGTGTGCTGATTTGATACCTAAGAGAAGAACAATTAATTAAAAAAAAAGAAGAACTGCTCTAATGTTCAGATATTGGATGTGATATCCAGGGACTGCAGATAACTTTAGTCTAAATAAAAGATGAAATTAGCTAGTTAAAGAAGGTAATGAACCAAAGTAATAAAAGCTATCTTTGATGATAATCAATTGGAGGAAATTTTGCAAGAAATTAGTGAAAGGCAAGACATAAAACGTAATGATGTTTTTTACCATTGTACCAGTGACATCAAATAATAATCAAACAAGACCAACATAGAATACACAAATAGTAAGCCATATATTGAATACCATATCTATCATCAATACAGAATATATGAAAGCTATATGTATATGGTAGGAAAGTTTGATCACACTAAAACTAACCCCCGACTGACAAAGATCACTGTTGATGAATCTGTAGTACAAAATATAACACAAAAGACCAAAAAACTTAAGAACACTGGAAGATACAGAACTGTTATCATCGTAGATCGTATGTAGAGACAAATTCAGTTGTATTGCATTCCGTAAGTCAAAGTATGCCTTACGAAACATAAAGAAGCTGACGAGACTGATTTAAGAATTAATATGTACACGTAATTCGTCAAAACGTAGAAAAACTAAATAAGGCCAACAATGAACATAATTCGTCAGAAATCACATGTTTAATATGTTCAAAATGTGCGAGAATTACGAATTAAAGTAGATCCGTAATGGGGGGCGGAACGGGATGAGCTGTTCCAGGCCTTACGATTGACTGCTGTCAGAAAGAATTTTATCAGTTATTCTGCGAAAGAAGAAAAACTGGAATACAACGAGCAAAGAGATAAAAAACGCGGGAATACATTTTACCAGGAGATTCTTAGATCTTATGTCAATGAGCGCCTGGATGGGACTTTCGTTCAACTATACGATGTGGCGCAGGAATGTCTTGACGTCTAGCATTGTGGTTGATTCTTATAACATTAATGTTGATGATTCTCGACTGCTGGCATCGCTGGATCCGATGTCTGCTGTTGCGTTTCGTTGATCTGGTTGAGTACTGGGGCTATGGGGTTTATGTGGCGCCTTTTGTCCAGTATGGCGGTAACTAGCGTGTTTTCCACCTGACTGCCATGCTGGTTTGCGCAGGACGTAAATCCTCCCCGCTGTGGATCGGTTTGAGGACAGTCCCGGCTATAGTAGTTGCCATTGTAGTGACTACAAGGCGTATGCGGCTGATACCCTCCTGTTATTGTCGTTTGGACGAGGTATCGCACGTGATGAAGTTCGGTGAGTCGCAATAGTGATTGCAGTCTTTGTGCTGGTAGCGTGTCTGGAGCAAACTTGCGTTTCCTTCACCTCTGCTGCTATTCTCGACGTTGCGCCGTCTCCATGCATTACTGCATGGTTCGGTACAAATGACCTCCTGGTGTAAGGTTAGGTACGGAGCTATAGTAATTCATAGATGATGGCCATTTGCATCACCTCTGGCGCTAATCTTCTGAATAGTAACCACTTTATCATGATGAAGTTGAGTACATCTTCGTAGGGTTGTTGGGTTTTGCCGTATAACGTATTCAATAGGGTGTTTATGGTAGATAGGAAGTTAAAGCGCTCCCTGAATTGGGCTCAGAAGATGGGCCACGGAATGTCGTAGCGAAACGTCTCGTCTGTCCATCTTTTGGCATCTTCTTGTAACGCCTTCTTCACTGCGGTGATGTGGTTTTCATCGGGGACGTCGTTCTCGCAGATCATCTTTGTAGTTTATTGATGCACTCTGAGATTTCCTAGTCGTCTCCCGAAAATATGAAATCCAGGATAGGAGGGGTATAAGATGGGATACAGTAGCAGTTTGTTTCTCATGTTGAGAGAGTTATATCCTTTCAATATACTTGCATGGTATTCGATCCTGTAGCCATTTATTTCCAAGCATCCCACAGATCTCTTTTGGTTTTTCTGAATAGGATGGCTTTGATTTTCTCGGCATTTATGGCTACCCTCTATTGTGGCACCATTCATCCTATTTCAGCGCGGCCTCTTGGAGGTATTTCGTCACCATGCACGCTCAGTTTGACCTAATGATAAATGCGATGTAATCGGCTTAGAACATCATAGTGGTGTGCCGTTTCACCGATCGCCGTGTTGGAAGGGAACATTTCGGAGTGGAAGTAGCCTTCGAGGAATTGAAATACTTGTCAACCCTGCTGAAATGGTCGTTATCTGGTGTGCAATTCTGTCAGAAAACGGACATAAGTTCGTTTGGAATGAAAATGGTGTTATTTTAGTACAACTACGAAGACGGCACCAAATGTCAGATTATTACACATCTCTGTACTGTAGTTAGTTTTACAATCTAGGCATATGACTTCACGGTCGTTCGTGTACTGGAGGTGTATTTATTTTTATCGACGAACTCTAAATCAGAAGACAGACTCGAGGAACCGGCACAGGTAAACCTTGCAATCAAACTGGAGGAGAAAAAGGAGGAAGCAGACGACGACCACGAAGAGTAAGAGGACGATCTCGCTGAAGGAGACTGACCCGAGGATCGGGAGGAGGTAAACCCCATGCTCAACCTGGAGAAAGAAGAAGACGCGACGAAGCAGCGATGGAAGATCCCAAACCACGGCTTGAAGAGCTTGAAGATTAGGATGAGTTAAGAAGGAGCAGGATCAGGAGAAGTCAGCGGATGTGTACTTCCCAGATCCAGTATTTGATACGCAGAAGAGAGCGTTATGTAAAGCCGTACTGGTGACGATCGATGTACATTATTTGTCTCGCTCCGGGACGAACAACAAAAAAAAAAGAGAGAATTTCGCCATAGTAAGAATCTATTACGTAAAACTGATTGGCTCACGCGAGGTTATTTCGTGGTATTAACACCTATACCGTGCAGTGAGATGGATTTCAGCAAAAAGTCCATATTGATGACTTCCGGCCTCTTCCACCGGACTGCCAGTAATGTAGGACTTACCCGAAAAAATCAGAGGTTTCCAGAAGTTTCAGTTTTTCTTATACGGACGTTTAAAATAGGTATGGGGTTGCATTACAAAATTATTGAATAATACTCTTTCTAAATTTCTGTAAAAATGCAAAAATCGAAATTCAAGAGCGTTGCCGAAGAGAAGGCGGTGTCTAGCGAACATTTTGACCCTTTTGCATGTAACGTCAACTTATCAACAGGCATCATGATATGCGCAAGTATTTAAATTAAGTCTTCCCATAGCGTTGGATTGGAATAAGAGGGCTCAAGAATGGCCACCGAAATCTCCTCGCCTTCCACTTTGTGATTTATTCTTATGGGGACACTTAAAATCCAAGGCGTAAAAAAATCTTCCCGAATTAGAACAGCGCAGTAGAGACGATGTTGCATTAATTTGTCCAGAATGGATTAGAAACGTTATTGGTAGTTCCTACGATGGACTGGTCCATTCTCTCTGTAAATGGAGAACACTTCGAGCAAGTGTTGCCTTGAATTAGTGGTTTTCGATATTAATTGACAATATACCATTTTGTACTTTTTCCAGTGAAGAGAAGTTAATTATTACACCGACGATTTTTAATTTGCTGATAAGACACATTTTATGTGTTTTAGCAATAAGTCTGGTATGACTGATGTCACGTTAAAAAGTGATGTTATTTGCAAAAGAATAAAAATTTTCGAAATGCTCTTGAATTCGACTTTTGCATACTTACTGAAATACTAGATTTCTACATTTTACACGTCCGTACGCAAAAAAAGAGTTAATTTCAAAATAAGAACAGAATATAGCATGGTGCCATTTAAAACAACAAACTTGGTTGCCATGGGAACGAATTTATTGGCTTGGAACAAGCAAACTCAAAGTTAAAAAAAGGGACACTTAACTAAAAAACGTTTGTCTGAAGAATATTTTTATATAGGGTGTTTTTAAAAAGTTATAAAGACTATTTCATACATATTAGGCGCCCTGTATATTTCGCAGATAATGGGAAAATATTTAACAAAATTAATGACACAGTTGACTGTCAATATCTTTAAGTACAAATAAATTTAATATAAATTTAAAAAAAATTTAATAAATAAATTAACAGCAGAAGATTGGTTTAAAGTTAATGATCTACATCTAAATGCATCAAACCGTAAAGTAACTATCTATACCAGGAAATAAAACTCTACAATAATTATACTTTAAATTTTTTCACACTCGATGCGTTGTAATTCTGTAAAATATTTAGGAGTAATTTTTGATTCAAAGTTAAGTCTTTCAGATCATATATCACATATCACATTATCGGCATTAAAATTTTAGGCTTTATTATTAGAAATTGTTATATACTCTATAATGAAATGGCTTTATTAACGCTTTATTATTCTTTTGTGTACTCTAAATTTGAGTATTTTTCACGTATTTGATATACATAATATAACAATAAAAACACACAATTAAAATGGTCAACGCTGGATTGTTAAATTTTTGATTATTCAAGTTAAAGAATTTTATCCTAAAAGAGGTTACCCGCACAAACTGTTACATGAAAATTCTAGTTTTCAGTTATTGGAATTAAGGCGCAAAATCGTTTAAAATTTACATTTAATTTGCTAATACACTAGATTCTTCGCACTTGTTAAGTATGATTGTTTCTGCACATTTTTGTTAACCTCACGTGAAAATATAACGTTTTATTGTGAACGTGCATGTTCACAATTAAAGAATGCTGCTAACTGGCGATGTTGGTCCTAACATTTCTAACATCCTATCATTCTTAAATCCCCTGTATGTTTTAATACTTTCAATAAAATTTCGAGTGTATGCGACATTACTTATTTCCCCATTTCAAATACGATAGGAATTATTGTAGCTACATTTAATAATGAACTATAGGTATCCTACTTTTTCTCTCTCATGATGATATTGTTACAAGAAATATTTTATTGCATGTGTTTAACATCACTAACATAGCATTTACATATACATTTACTATTTATGTTTCTATTTCTATTAAGGATATTTAATATAAGTTTATTGAATTTGATATTCGCTATTTTATTTATAGTCGCTGATGTCTCTATTTTAAATATTTGTATTTGTCGTGTAATTGGAAATTATTCAGTTGGGCAATAAATATATAAATAAATATAAACAATAACATATTCCACTCTTGATAATAAAATTTAAAAAACACAATTTAATAAATTTTATTATGTTTATTTTTATATAAAATTTAAAATATTGGTCAATAGTCACAAAAAGGATCAGTAAAATTCAATTTAATTTACTATCAATCCTCTGGGTTATTTTATCCTGTTGAACTATGAAATATGTATGTAATTCCTATGCGAAAAATTTACTAAATAGATAATGTTGGTATCTTGGGAAAATAATTTATTTTGCAACCCCTTTTGGTAGTTTCAAATAAGGCAATATAATTTAACATAATTGATTCTAAATCATATACGTGGAATAATATTTCCTTTTGTAATTGCTAATAAAATAAAGTAATACAGTTCATTATTTACAGGTAATACCATAATTGTATTAACTTGAAATACAATTAAATGGGTAATGCATAACGTCAACAGTACGTTACTTATAGACCCAAATTGCAGGAAGATATTAACCAGATATTATTGTTATCTTCGTCTATTGCTGTTGTAGCTGACATTAAATAGATGTACCATTCAAATATAAATAAATTTTAATGATGTTAATTATCATTATCATCATTATCATTAAAGTTAACAATTTATATTTTGGAGTTTCCCCAAATAAAACATTATAAGAACTTCGACTCAAAATCTTTTTTAGTTTACGGTGTTCCTTCGAGTTAATATTTAGCGCCTCAATTTATTCAGCAACATGTCATGGAGGATCAGAATCAGCTTCTCAGTTTGGAAAAATAAATAATGAAAAATTTAGCGATTAGCGATTTTTTTCGTTAAACGTTTAATATTAATACTTATGGACTTAACTTGGGATGAGACATATTCCGATAATGCTTTTGACTTTTGAAACAAATTCGGAATTACCAGCGTTATCGTTATTACTTTTAGATCGTTGCTTTGGATTTGATAATTTTGTTTCATGTCAGATTGATGGTTTTAGTTATGCACCGTAGTTAAAGGGGTATTCTTCGGCAATATTTGTTTTTTGTTTTTCGTCAGTTTCAATTATCGTAGTTAATTATCGTAGTTAGGTAGTTTCGTTAGTTCATACATCGTTACGTTAGTAATAGGTAAATCAAAAGCCTCGAAAGAACGATAAGGAAGTCCATCATAGTTATCGATACTCAAACCTTCACGGCCAATAGAATCATTTGTTGAAAATCATTCTTTACAACCAGACGTATTAGCTCAGGAAATACATATTACTTTAGTGACATCCTTACTCTATGATTCAATTGGTCGAATGGTTTTCTTTAATAAAATAAAGAAAATAACTGACTGTCATAATGGTTCCTCTTTAGTATTAGAAATGGAAATGGAAAAGTCAAAAATATTTTTGCTTATCTGAATTGAATGAGACATTATTATTATCTGTTGGCATTGTCTGATATTCAGTATTTAGTAAAGATATTTTGCCAACTCTGGCTACTTTTAAAAAATTTAAATTTAAATACTTTACGAATTTAAATTCTTTATAAATCTGATAAAAATTATATCGGAATTGTAACATTAGAGAAAGATACTATGACTTTTATAAAAAATAAATCAGCATCTCCTTTAAGGTGGCATATTGGGAGAATACTTGTGTTCCATCCAGATTTTGAAGATATCTGTATTTAATGCTGTAAAATTTGTAATATGGCCTCTTAAAAATCAATTTACATTCAATTATGCTAATTCAGTTATGCTAATTTTTGAGTTTTTTTTTTTAATTTAATGCCATCAAGTGAATAAAATACGTTGTCCAGTATACTTAGAGTAGAACTTAAGAGAAGATGAAGCAGTGAAAGTGGTAACTTTGGATAACGAGGGACGTAGCCAGCGATATGTGGCTAATTTGTTAAGAATTAGACAATCAACATTTAGTTGAACAGTTAAACATTTCAATGAACTTGGAAGTTACTGCAGAACAGTTACTGCTATATATGATCGATATTTTATACAAGTCTCTTTAAGAAACAGGTATTCTATCAGTTTAGAGCTAAGCAGAGCCCTAGCAGCAGTTTAAAATGTAGCACTTTTTGAACGAACGGTCAGAAGAAAGCTTAATGAAGGAAAATTGGACAGGATATTGATTTCAGACGAAAAAGAAGTTTCAAGACGTCCAGATGGACCTCAACGAGTCTGACGAAGGCCAAGAGAGAGGTTTGCTGTCTGCAGTATCTCTCCGAGGATTCGATTTTTTGGTAGATCAATAATGTTCTGGGAACTTCGATGATCACACGGATTTGGTTCCTATATGGGGGAGATCCATGGATGCACATTTCTCTGTGGAAAATATCGATAGACAAACATGTGATGTTATTTGCTCCGTTTGTGGGTCAAAATTCAAATTTTATGTAGGATAACTTTCGGCTCCATATTGTTAGAGAGGTATAGGACTACCTCCGAATTGTATATATTCCAACTATGGACTGGTCACGAAGAAGCCCAGATATAAACCCCATAGAGTATCTATGGAATGGACTAAAACGGACGGTCAATTAGTCGCCACACACCTGGACCTATGACTCTTATGGAACTCGAACATGACATTCTTGTCAAATCGAAGAATATTTCTCAGAAAACCATTCATCAATTGATCAATAGCATACCCAGATGAATGGAAGCAGTCATAAAAGCTAGAGGAGGATGTATATGCTACTGAATTAAAATTCTTACGATATATCGAGAAATTATAATTTCACCTCCCAAGTTTTTCAGTGACACCGTTTTCATTGAATTTGACATTATTTGTCTTTTCTGTTATTTATCAATGTTTTTCCTGATAATACATTATTATTTATTAAACATTAGTTGAAATCATTTAATTATAATATCACATAGGTACTATTATTTAAATTTTCGAAAAAATAAAAGTAAAATAGAAGTAATATTCGAAAAAATAATATAATATGTGAAGTTTAATTGATGCATTAATTTTGTCCAGGAGTTTACGCATTCATATAAATTATTTTCCTCGCTGTTTTGGGATTTGCGAAAAAGTGAATATCATGGAGGCAAAACTATATGGATATCTTAACTTAACAAATTTTCTTGTAACTTATAACAAATCGTATGTACTTTGTAGTGTCGTGAATTGTTTTTCTCCTTAACTATCTAACCTTTTTCCTTATGGTGTAATTTTTTATGTTAAATGGTCCTTGTTGTACATATAAATATTTGCATTAATTATCGTATGCGTTCAATCAGTCTTTCAACCTTTTCAACACAGTGAAACTAAATATACTTACTGCGTCAATTAAATTTAGTGAAAACATTCCACTGCTATATTCTTCAATGGAACCACCTTTTAGTTTCATTATTTCACTATTTATAACATTTAACGATTGGTGAAAATTGTTGTTATGCATGAACCATCATGCAGAATACTGCAATACAATGCTGTTGTACTACTAACTGTTGTTTCAGTTACGTGTCTCTCATATATTTACGCCTTAGTAATAGCAGAAATCTTTGATGAATAAATTTAGGCCTACAGAGCTAGCTCGTCTCCAAGCGTCCGTGGTAAGTTGGGTGCATAAAATGGGACAATTTTAATTAACTGTTTAAACAAAATTACATCTACGACTATAAAAAACGTACATTTCTAGAAAAAGTTTTAATTAATATATTTAACTTATTTAAATTACTATATTCAAAACGAAACGTAATATCAAAATATGGTTCTTGATAATTTTTTTGGGAATCTCATCTAGAAATTCGTTGAGCGTGACCTTGGACTACAACAAAATACTTTGTAGATTTCATATTAAATTTACATCTAATATTAAATGTATGTACATTGCTGCTATTGCAGGAAACTTCAAGTGTAATGTAACAATTATAGACTGTTGTCCTTCAGGATAGTATGAACGAGGATTAAATAGGTAGTTAATATTTCTTAAAATATTTTTGATATCTGATGTATCTAATGATACGTTATTTTTAATAAAGCAGTTGGCGTTGGTAGATTATGGCAGATGCCCTGCCCATACTACATATATTATCTTCAAAGTAATAAATATAAAAAAATGTAAAACTTGAGAGTCCTAATACATGTACAGGTATATCTAATCATATACTTATACTAGAATACGATTGACATTCAGGTCTTTTGCCCGAAGTGAAGCTTTGGTTTTCGGCGCGCTCATTACATGGACGGATGACCTATCGTATTTTCCTATGAAGGTTACTGCAACCCTGTCATTTTCATTGTGGCTTCGGTGTTGAATTTAGTCTTTAGATTTAGTTATAATGTATATTTTTATATTTAGTGCTTAGTTACATATGTTTATGGGTCATGGAAACGTTGTTGGTAATAAAACCTATCAGAGAAGAGTTCAATAAAACAATATTTTTACCGTTTCAAGAAGTTTACACTCGTGGATTTCAATAGTCCGAGGTGGCGGACTGGGGGTATTGGGGAATTCATGCATTCGATTCGATTCGAGGCGAGTCGAGCGGGAAACTTTAGATGTTTCTGAGCATGAACGTGTTTGTCCTCATCTTTATGTGTAACTTTCCTTAACATAGCTTGAGGCTTCAGTACCGGAGTGTGCAAAATTTTTATGGAATTATCTTCACATTCAATACCTTGCCACATGAAAATGAACAATTAATCATTTCGGAAACATTGTAGAGTATTTTCTTAAATAAAATTTAAAAATTTGATAGAACTGGGTTTCAAATTTTATAGTACTTTCATTATTACATACTTTCCATTTGTAATTCTTTCGTAGTCTCTGGAAATATTAGAGCTATAAAACATACCTCAAAAGCTTTATATTCAATTTGGAAATAGGTCCTAATAAGTATTAGTAGAAGTATTTGTCTAGAAAACTGCATCTCAGTATTCGGTTTGCACATATCTTTAAGTTAAAACCAATTTTAAGAATTTTTTACATTGTGATCTTTAAAATAAATTTGCTAAAGTTATAAACAAAGTTTGTTTACTTTACGTTGACAAACTACTTTACTTTTCATGGTTAAGGGTGTGGGCACACGTGGCTCCACTTTCTAATATTTACACAACTTAAAACTAATATATACAAAAATACCATCACGGCTGTCAATAGGCGTAAGTGGAGCCGGAACGACGGGGTTAAAAAACAATTACAGAGTCTCTATGATGGACCGTTTCCGGTGACTGATCGCGACAGTAAGACCATCACGGTGATAGTGCGCGGTCGCGAAGTGAAAGTGTCGATCGATAGAGTGAAGCCGGCATACGTTTTGAGTGACGAAATTCTCGCGAGTGACGTGCTCGGCTCTATCGACGAACACGACGGTGCGGTTATGCCAGTGGCGAACCGAGTTACACCAGCGTAAACTATACAACCGGAACAACCGTCACCGGATTTTGCTACCAGGTCAGGAAGGAAAGTGCGTTTTCCGGATCGATTACAAGCCGGTTTCTCGTGATGCTTCATCACTGGCAGGGGGGTACTGTGGGCACACGTGGCTCCACTTACGCCTATTGATAGCCGTGATGGTATTTTTGTATATATTAGTTTTAAGTTGTGTAAATATTAGAAAGTGGAAACCCTTGTTTAGCTAGTACTCGGAACGAGAGCCCATCTGTTTTCTCGTGGGTAAAAATGCGATTATCACAGGCAATAAGTTTTACTATCCCAGCCACTTGTTAAAACCCTTGAAAGTAGGTCAATGGTTTATGACAAGCGTGGCGTCTAAATAAGTTTTTATTTTAGTTGATCCCGGCAATTCACCCCCGAAGCATCGGTCCTCATTCAGTACAAGCTTGCTCGCTATATCTTTATTTTCTAAATAAACGTAGCTATAGCAATAACAAAAAAAAAACACCCTTTATCCTTGCCATCGCCAAAGTGGTGACCCCGACGTGATTCGTCGCTCCAGTATATGCAACTTCCCTTACATCTCAAATTCGCGGATTTGATTCTCGTCCTATCCATCGACCTACAGTCCGAACAACGGTTCGTAAGAATGGCGAACGCGGTGACATTCCGTTAAATTGTATCGAGACAAATCATGTCTCTAGGGAGGGAGTACTGTAGTGACGCATTAAAATTGGGGCATTAGCAAGAATAATGAGTGTGCCTCGATAGCTCAGCGGTCAGAGCAGCTAGCCGGAAACTGGGAGAGCCGGGTTCGATTCCCGGTCGAGGCAAAATGCACTTTTATCCTTGCTATCGCCAGCCAAAGTGGTGACCCCGACGTGATTCGTCGCTCCAGTATATGCAACCTCCCTTACATCTCAAATTCGCGGATTCGATTCCCGTCCTATCCATCGCCCTACAGTCCGGGGGTTACCGAACAACGGTTCGTAAGAATGGCGAACGCGGTCACATTCCGTTAAATTGTATCGAGACAAATCATGTCTCTAGGGAGGGAGTACTGTAGTGACGCATTAAAATTGGCGCATTAGCAAGGATAATGAGTGTGCCTCGATAGCTCAGCGGTCAGAGCAACTAGCCGGAAACTGGGAGAGCCGGGTTCGATTCCCGGTCGAGGCAAAATGCACTTTTATCCTTGCTATCGACAAAAGGGGATTATTTAATGTTCTGTCTTACTTTCTACGCCAAAAAAATAACAATATATAGCTTTAGATGTGCGGCCAAAATGCTTTTAGTTGATATTGCAGATACTATATTAAAAGCCGTATTCAATTAATGGTTTAATCTGTCGATAGAATAAACTTTTAATAACCTAGAAAGAAACAGGAGATCAGTTATCCAGGAATAGCGAATATAAGTTTCTGGACGCACGTCGATCAACGATCAAGTTAGCAATCAATGATGACAATCAAGTTGGCATCATCGGGAGATGATTAGAACTCTTTTAATTACAATTACATATATAAAAAGTGTACGGTATTTTGAAAAATTAGGTTGCATAATCAAAAACTTTCTTACTTCCCGAAAGCTTCAGTTTGACGAGATTGAGGTTACACTTACTCCTTGTTGGTACTAAGATTGCGCTTAGTTCGCCAGTGGGAACCATAATAAGAGTTATATTGTTTCACACTTCTATAAGAGAATATGCTGTTATCCACTCATTTATTTACTCAACAGCAGAAGTTTTTAACTCCGGGCGCTGAACTAAATGCTCATCGTATTCTCGCTAATTGTTGAATATTATCAAATTAACATTTAAGAATATTTAAAAACTTTGCTCATTTGAAAGAAAATAGGATTTTACCTGTATATAGGTTTACCATATCCATCTTTGTACCAGAGTACCATATACACTCTGTCTTCTCTAATATCTGGCTCTATATCGCATGGTAATGTTGCACTTCTAGATAGTACTGCTTCTACAGATGACTTTACTGTAACAAAAGATATATTTATTGGTTGGATATTTTTAACATATGACAGGAAATGATCGTAATATTTATCAAATATGGAACTAAATTTATTATAGATGTCTACGATATGGGTATAATATGTACGGTATGATCCGTACATATTATACCCATAGATGCAAATCCTATTGAAAATGTTTCTTGCTTTGTTGATTTTGTTGTGTGCCTTACGTTACACACAATGCTTTGCTTTTATTACTGCCTTCATCGTTAAAATCAATATCATCGTCTCAAATTAACAGACTGCTTTAGATTATCTGTTGACATCTTATTACGCTTCACATTTATTCATTGCTATTATTACTTTATTTTCATTTAGGGTCTAAACGCTTGTTAAATGTAATTACGTTTATTTATTAATATATAATTGCGACATCGTGACAAGGAGTTTTTACTTTTTCCTTGCTTGAAAATAACTTCGGAAAAATCGAAATTTCAATGGTGGATTTCATCACCTTTAAACGGTTAGGTCACGGAAAATGGTTAATTAGGGCAGGTTAGGTTACGACTCCCCTAACTTTTCTTATAAATAAATTTATTACGAATGTAATAACCGTGGCGAATAGAAATAATATTAGTTACGTGAATAACAAGTTTTGAAAATGATTTAGTGATAACTGTTTTGAGATGTTGTAGGTTGCAATCATTTGCGTTCGACAAAAAAACTTGTAAAATTGGAGTTACTGAAATAGTTATTGAAGTTTTGTTACACTGATAACTCAAAGAAATTTTAAATATGCGAAAATGAATATTCAATATATTAACATAATTTAACGTAGTCGTTTTAATAATTTTTATATTTCTTGTCTATTTTGTTTCTTATACATATAATAACGTAAACAATTATATTTATTTATTTAAAAAGGATTTGCTTGTAAAGAACCATAAATAAACTTAAAGTATCATAAATAAGCTATTTTGTCAACCAATGCCAAATACTTTAACTTTTAATTTATATAAAAATAATATTTTGTCATAGACCTTTTATTAATTAATAGATTTTTGTTAATGGAAAATTAATATTCCGGATTAAATAGGAGTTACACTTAGTTTATTAAAAATAAGTTAAAAAATTAATATCTAATAGAATATGAAAAAAAATTATAGTATTTGTAAAAAAGAATTTCTATATTAAAATTATATATATATATATATATATATATATATATATATATATATATATATATATATATATATATATATATATATATATATATATATATATATATATATATATATATATATATATATATATATATATATATATATATATATATATATAATTTTAAAATCGTCATAAAAACTTTCTTTCAACACTCTGGAATGCGTATTAGATGTTAAAAGTTATTCTACAAAATATATAATTGGATAAGAATGTTATTTAATTAAAATAGTTCAGGAACGTTTCTTCATTTATTTTTAAGTTAAATAATAATTGTTTAAAATCGTGTGGCAAAATCTTTGCCTACATGATTTTTCCGCACGATTTTTTACATGATTCTCTAGTATTCTTTCTACTAGGATTTACTTGATATACATACATTTTTATACAAATACATTTTATTCAAAAATACATATAAGCTAGTTCATATACTTCGATAGTCACCAAATTTTTCTGTTTGGAAAGGTAAAATTTTAATTTATGAAAATGTTTCGAAAACACATTATTATGATGTATTATTTAAAATAAAATTACGAACTCTCAGATAATTAGCACAAAAAATAGTCATGCATTTTTATGAGGGCTTTTATTCGTAGAAACGCACGACGCTGACGCTGATTCTCAGCTACATTGTCTGAAATGTGGTGTAAAATTTAACACCAATTTCACACCAAACGGGCTACATTAGGGGCACTCACGCCAGTTTGGTATGAAATGAACACCACAAAGTCGCGGTAGAATTTCACCATTCGTTGGTATGAATGTTCATACCAACAATAGAGTAAAATCAACACGACCTCTGAGGTAAACTTTAGCCCACCTTTAGGTGTAAATTTTATTTCAATTTCACACCCTTTACTGTCAATGTCGCATGATGAAGAAAAATAAAATGCGTTGGAAATATAATACACTATTATATTTTTATTATTAATATACAACGTTATAAGATGGAGAGGAGTAACGAAGATGGAGAGGAGTAACGGGTTGTCGAATAACCAAACTCTTCATCGAATACTCAGAGATTGAGAAATGGGCCCAAGAATTCATTAAATTGAACAGACACAAAGCCAGAACTCTGGTGGGAATCATAACGGGCCACCATAGTAGCCTGAATGCATATAAGCGCAAGCTGAGGCTGACTGATAGCCCGGCCTGCAGATACTGTAAAGAAGACGAGGAAACCTCGATTCATCTTCTTTACACCTGCTCCGCACTGGAGGAGAAGAGGTATCTTATATTAGGGACCCCTGTTATCCTAGAGGAGGCGAGGCTTAAGGCGGGGGACGTGCCTAAATTGCTCCTATTATGGGATAGCATTTTTGGATAATGAACCGGATAAGAGGGGATCGCCAAGGGACTACCCATGCGATCAGTGGCTGATGAGGCCCAAACCTATATAATATAATAATAATATAATACAACGTTAATTTCATTATTGCACTAATGAAATATTTGTGTATATGTATATGCTAGACCAAGCCTAGAAAATATATATTCATGAAATCATATATATGAGGGTGGTCTGAAAAATTTCCGACCTAACAAAAATACGACATATTTTTTCTTCAAATATTTTTTTTTCTACATAGTCTCCTTGTAAGTATAAACACTTCTCCCAGCGATTCTCCCATCTCTTTAACCCGTCCAAGTAGTACTCGGCGTCTATCTCTGCAAAATAATTGTTTACGAAGGTGGTGGCCTCCTCATTTGACAAAAATCTCTGTCCTTCGAGCGCAACTTTTAGCTTAGGGAACAGAAAAAAGTCGTCTGGGGCTAGATCTGGTGAGTAAGGAGGATGGTCAAGCAGTTTAAATTGTAATTCATGGATTTTCGCCATGGCTACCGCTGAGCTGTGAGACGGCGACTCGTCTTGGTGAATTTTTGCAAATGTGGTCGTTTTTCCGCAATTTCTGCCTTCAGCTTGTCAAATAGTGATATGTAGTATGCTCCTGTATTGGTTTTTCCTTTTTGAAGATAATCGATTAAGATAAGTCCATGACTATCCCAAAAAGCAGTCGCTATCACTTTCCCAGCCGAAAAAACAGTTTTTGCTTTTCTTGGAGCCGATTTCCCCTTCACAATCCATTGTATTTACTGTATTTTTGTTTCTGGTTTATAATGGTGTATTCATGTTCCACATACAGTAAATAATCGGTGCCAAAACTTCTAGCCAAAATTTCTAATTTACTTATTGTGCTTAAACTGCGCCAACAGAGCATTGTAAATGTTCATTCGAACACGTTATTGGTTTAACATGAGAAAACGCGGCATCTAATGCGTGGACAGCTTTCTCATGCCTAAATTCTTAATTCAATGTGACAAACACGTTCTTTGGATATATTCATAGCCTCTGCCATCTGTTTCACTTTAATTCGACGGTCGTCTAACAGTCAGTGGTTGCAGTTGTTTGACGTTCCTTACGTTCATTGTCTCTCAAGCTGGTACGGCCACGTTTAAATTCAGCTGCCCAAAATTTCACGGTGGTCAACGGTGGTGTAGACTCCCGTACACAGCGTCCAACTTCTCTTTGAGTTGCGTAAGCGTATTGA
Source organism: Rosalia funebris (assembly GCA_037954035.1). NCBI lineage: Eukaryota > Metazoa > Arthropoda > Insecta > Coleoptera > Cerambycidae > Rosalia > Rosalia funebris. The sequence goes on from JAZFAV010000016.1 coordinate 38,362,955, forward strand.
TTTTTTCGATTTTCACAAAAACACTCATATCGACTCACTCAAACGATTGTCAATCAACAATTACGCGTCCAAGATGGCTGAAATTTTAGTGAGTACCTTTCAAACGATGCCCAATCACATTCTCTAGCTTTTATTGACGAGTGCTGCCATCTTCATGTTGAGGTAGGAAACTTTTCAGACCACCATCGTATACAAAAAATATATTTATGATCATATTCGAATTAGTACTTTGTATTATCGAGTTCTCCAATTAAATATTATGGTTCTATCTTGGCATAAATATTCTATCGGGTTAATAATAAGTAATAAATGTACTTCGTTGATATCTAGACGGTTTACATATTTACCAATAATTATTCTTGTAGGAGAGGATTTAGTCTTTATGCAAAATTTAAAATTTAAGTCATAATTTAAATAGAATTATTGTACAAGTACCGATGTATACATCTATATTAAATTCATTATTGAATAATTGGGAATATTCTTGTTAAGAGTATTGTGTAATTATTATCGTATCAAATGGACAATAATAATATAAAAATATAAAATATCGCTTAACTTCTTCAGCGAATTTGTCAAAATTTAACATATTTTTGAGACGTCTAATATGTGTAAGTTTTAATAAACTTAAATATGACAATAACTATATTTGCTTCTTAGGACAGACAAGTCATTTGGACGTAAGTTGATTATTTGCAAATAGGCACATTGTTTCAGGTTTTAACAATTGTTAATAATTCTTATTTGGACTTAGTTCTCACTGAAAATAAAACTTTGGTAATATTCTTGGTACAATTTGTATATCATTATTATTAAATAATAAACAGATAATAAATGAGATATGATAGATACATAATACGCATTTATTTGACCTTGTATACTTCATCGTCGCTAAAAAGAAATAAGTTGGGTCATTCAGCGACCCATAAAATTCAACACATTATTCAGTCATATTGGGAAAACTTGACAAACACAATTCATTACTGCTGCTTGAGACACAATATGATATGCATATGATGGGCATATGATAGTTAATCAGAATTCACGAACAATCACATTGCTTTACGTTTCAACAGCGTAAACTGAATACTACATGTATGCGTACTCTAGAATAGTTATCAGCAGGGATTTTAATCTACTCCATGTGGAATAAAGTGTACTATATTGTCATGTATTTATATTATTTGTATACCTAAAATGTACTGGTGTTAAGTTTTATACCAGAAGTAGTAAAATTTTACACCATTTTTACACCACCAGTTTTACCACGGCAGATTTTCGTCAGTGTAGGTTAGCTGGGAAGCAATACGGTACATTATTTAACCAATATATCTTTTGAAGGAAGTTTTTGAGTACTAACCTCCGTAATCTGTTTTTGTATATTTTTAGATTAGTTTTGTCGCCTTGCATAACCTTTAAAATAACATACTTTGTAAATTCGCAGTAAACATTATCCATTCAAATGTTAAAAATAGCGCCATAAGGCAATTCAAATATTTTGAGCAATAATGCGAATGTTAGTTGAAATATATTTTCCATTCTGTAGTATAAACACCCAAAATATAAGAAATAGGCTATAGATTATTTCTCAATCTCAATTTTCAACTCTGTGAAAGCATAAGCCACTAGGATAGTTTTTCCATTCATCTTCATGGATATGTCTATTGTTAATAATATTGCAGATTATTTGTAAGCGATGTTTGTTAACAATTTAAATCAAATTATCAACACTATAAAAAAGCATGATTATAAAGGCTGTCTTAGTTTGAACTGTGTGATGCGTTGCGCGCCATTTTCTGCCTGTCAAAGATAGGGCGCCAATATTTAACGACTGTTATTTACAAACCATACGCCATCAAGATGCCTCGATTAACGATTCAACAACGAATAGTTTGTGTACAACTGTTTTATGAAAGTGAGCGATCATTTACAGTTGCAATAGGAAAAATTTGTACAAAATTAGGATAAAATGAAGCGCTTATAGAGTTAACAGTTCGTAATTTAATCAAGAAATTTGAAGAGACGGGTTTTGTTATTGATAAGGCAACACCAATACGTTGTGTGGTCATCAGATGAAAATATTGCTAATAATGAGAGAAAGTGTATGGGAGTATCCAAGAATCACCATTATTTTTTTTCCTAACACCTAATTGACAAATATACGACGTTGTAAATGGTCTGTAACTTCTAATGTTGTGTCAACTGAATTTTATATGCTGACAGATGAAGATCTTTTTTTAAAATCCGATGCATGGTGGCTCTTGACAGATTCAATTGTTGAGCACGACGTCGAACCAATGTGCTTGAGTATTCTCGTACACTTTCTCTCACTGCAGCAATATTTTCATCTGACCGATTACAATAAGGACATTTTGGTATTGCCTCATCAATAATAGAACCCGTCTCTTCAACTTTCTTGATTAAGTTAAAAACTGTTATTTCTTTAGGCACTTCATTTTGTCGTAATTTTGTGGTAATTTTTCTTAATGCAATTGTTAATGATCGTTTACTTTCATAAAACAGTTGTACATGAACTATTCCTTGTTGAACTGTTAATCGATGAATGTTGACGTCATATGGCTTGCAGATGATAGTCGTTAAATATTGATACCCCATCTTTGACAGAACACAAATTGAGCGTAATTCAATTCCTATAGTTCCAAATGAGACATCCTATATTTTTAATATTATTTATCAGTCTAATATAGATAAATAAAATCAGCAGTTGGATATCATGCTTATTAAATAGTAAAGTTATATCAAGTATTATATGAAGTAATCGATCACGTGTGGTTATAATTAAAAAAATATATCTGTATCAAGGTTGGCTGCGGTTAGACTTCGACTATTATTAACCTTAAAGGAAGGTAATAGGTTATCAAAAGAGAGCCTTGTACAACTTTATTTGAAAGGAAGTTCTATACAATTTAGTTTACTATTGCCATTGTTCCGTGAGAGGGAGTTACACAAGTTTAAATTTTACAAATGTGGGTTCTATCGTGAAATGTTCTTACTTAAGGTTAAGGAAAAATTATTCCTTACTCTCCATCTGCTTGTCATCCCCTGCATTTATTGTTTTGACTTTGTATTGGAACCAGTATTCACTTGATTTCCCTTCACCTTAATTGCTCTTTGATATTCGAGTCATCTCAGAAATACTTGTAATAAAATTGAAATTAATCAAGAACGATGGAAACGCACTGATTTAACAAACAATAGAAAATGTTTAATTTAATAATGCATGTATAAATTAATAAATATAAAAAAATGCGAAATAAAAAAAATTACATATTTTAAGTTAATGAATAAAAATTTAGAAACATAATGTCTTCAATAAGCGTCAATATGTCGTCATTATACCAGTTTTACACTGAACTACAGAGACAGATGTAGCTCAAAACAATAATAAATTTAGAAAAGTAATTATAATAATTAAATTTTTTTCTGAAGGAAGACTGAAACAGAACTGAAAACAATTGTTAGCTTTTTGAAGAGCCTAACTTTCCACGGGCGATGGTTTAGTCAGTGGCGGCTCGTGATGAAATGAAACGGGTGTTCTGCACAGGGCCGATCCTAGGGTATTGGCCGCCCGCGTGCAAATTTTAAACGTATCCAAAATACTGGCGCCGTAGGGGCCGCAAAAAAATTGCGCCGCAGACGAAAATTTTGAAAATTTTCAAGGTCACGCGTTTTCCTGATACTTCATAATTTTTATGTAAAATCCGTTTATACAAATATATAGACTTTCACAAGAAGAATTTTTGGGATTTAATATATTTTTGAAGAACATTCATGTTTGCCGTCATATTCTTTAGTTAAGAGAAAAGGCTTGTAAGGTGAATTTTCTACTAGAGGGTCTATAACACTTAAAATATTTTCCGAAAGAGTTTCAGCGTCACATTTTGTAGGTTTCAGGTATGTCCAAAAACGTTCAATCGGTTCACCATCGAGAATATATCTTAAAACTACCACTAACTGAGTTTTTGCAGATACATCAGTTGTTTTGTCTGCCATAACTGCCAAGAATTAAGGTTTGTTAATTTATTTAATTATTTCTTCATGACATACTTTTAATATACAGTCTATAAGATCATTTTGTATTTATTTAGAGGTTCCTTTAAATACTGAAGCATTTTGTAGATGCTCGCTTAAAGTTACACCAAGCTCAGCAGAAAAAAATTTCAAACCACGAAATATCCCCAGGTTTTGAGAGGTTTCAGCTTCGTCATGTCCTCGCAGCGTCAGTTCAAAGGCAAAACTTTAAGCACTTTATAATTTTTGACAAAACGTATCTCTTTTTTGTCACATTATCATTATGCTTTTGCACATTTATCCAATAAGCTGAATCTAGCTGCGCTTTAATATTAGTTGTTCCTAATAAAGCTAATTCCATTGTATTATGTAGATGGCTTTTGGAGTTGTCGTGCTTTTTTATTTTTTCAGTTAAGTGTACCAAATCTGTCACCCCTACCTCCGTGCATGCTTTATCACCGCCAAAATGTAAACAAGGAAAACAAAATAACGCATTTTTTTTGTTGCACCCACAATCGTTCTTCGAATAAATGTCTCTATTAAATTGACGTTTATATGCTTTTCCGCGGCTAACACCTGCAGTCTCAATAACAATATCGGGCAATGGCCTACCATTGTTTTTTAAATCAATTTTTTCTTCATAAGAGTATTTAAAAAATCGCTTCACATGAACTAAATTATAAACTAAATCCATTGTCACTATCACAGTATATAAATATTAATAATTAGTACAATAAATCACTACACAAATTCACAAAACAGTATTTAAAATCTCAAATTAACACGAAATATGAAATAGGTACGATTTACGCCCGCCCAAGGAGTAGGAAGGAGTAAACATTCACTGATGTTGCCTTAGCTGGAAAAAATACAGCTCACTGACCGTGTAAATTCGCGCATTTACAAGCGCCAAGTGTGGATTGTCGCGGGAGTTGAGGGGGAAGACGGGTGTGCCGAGCCGTGCTGAGAACTACCTCGTGTGGCCCAGTTCAATGTACCGCGACGCGCTCGCGTAGAGACCCAGATAATTCATCTGGTCTACTACTCAATAGAGGACGGCCGGCAGAATGCGACTTTAACGCAATATTACTAACCAACTAACAACTACAATTACAACTAACCAAATTATTTTATTAATAAATTTTAGTAATCATTATGTCGCGAAAATATACAAATATCTAATTTTTTTGGCAGTTCTGCAGCTCTGCAGCACCTATACACCAGCCGCCCCTGGGTTTAGTTCATACAAGACTAGGATCGGTTGAAATCTCGACGCCTGTGTATGATTTATTTCATTGCCATTTGCTAAATAAAAAGTCCCAAACGGCTCTTATCTCATACCGTGGCTTGTTCTTATGGCTAGACTCAGGTATACTGTTCTATTTATCGACAAGATAAGAGAGTTTTTATTTGGCAAATGGCGATGAAATGAATAGTATTTCGACCAATAATTTTCGGTTAACTGCTTATGCAGATGTCAATTATATACATTCTTACTTATTAAAGAATAAAATGCATACAGAATAAAATAATACAATTTATGGGTTCAGTTATAAATTGCGAATATAATTCGTAATCCTTGCGATAACCTTCTTCTCTACCACGTAATTTTGCTGCACACGTCGCAGCAATGTGGTAATACAAAAAAAATATGCAGAAAGTCCCAATTTCCAACTGTTAAATTTATTCCACATTAGACCCACGTCAAAATGACAATTTTGAATTTGAACTTACATAGTTTGCCAATGCTGAACTATAACAATGCACTAATTTAACCTGAGGTGTAAGTGTTCGTTTGAAATTATTCATATTTGTCAACTTCACAATAATTTCGTTATGTATTGTATTTTTTCTGTATTTGCTTAGATAATTTTAAACGTGACAATATTGTATTTTCACTTTAACATGTTCAACGGATCGAAGGGTGTAAGCACACACGAGATCAGCCAGAAATTGACCAGTCAGAGATTAAAACTCAATCTACGTACGTATGTGATTATACGCAATGCTTTAAAAATATGAAATACCTCTATATTTCATATTGTAAATTGGAAGTAATTTCAGATGGAGTATAAAATCTCAAAAGAACAAAGGTGGCATTACGATAGTTATGGTCCTTCGAGCTTAATTAGTGAACTGGAAACAAAAATATGCAAATATAGGTCCACCAGCTGAATGATAATTAGTAAACGACACGTATTGAGCTTGCTTCGAACAATAAACAAAGGTAAATCTCTCTTAAATTCTCCTATTTTCCAGTTTTATTCGATTAACGCAAATAAGGTTTACTATTCATTTCATCGTTATTTGCCAAATAAAAAAGTATGTTATCTTGCCGATAAACGGAATAGTCTATATGAGCCTAGCCATAAAAACAAGCCACGGTATGTTTTGAGATTTTTTATTTGGCAAATAGCGATGAAATAAACTATACACTGATTATAATTTAACTGGTTAATTAAGTTTTTATCCAATAAGTATTTAATAAAATGTTATTAATAGTAGTTTCTATCTACAAGTGAGGTTAACTTGTTCAAATAAATACGTAGATCAATTAAGGCACAGTACGATAAGGTACGATAATAAATTAATAAACAAAACCAACAAGAAAAAAGTAACTTAACTGAGAAGCAAGAACTAAATGTTTCCTACAACAATTTAATACTTATTTGTTGCTTCGTTTAATGTAATTAAAAAATTATTGTTTATTATGCAATTATTATTAATTGTTTTATATAATTTTGAAGTCGGTGCCAAGTAAAACATAAAAAAAGTATATACATTGCTACTATAGCAACGAGTTTACATCTAAATATTACCGAGGGCCGGCAATCCCATTACTAATATTGTATCGCACCGATTTTAAAATTATATAAAACAATAGTAATAATTGCATAATAAATAATAATTTCTTAATTATATTAAACGGAACAACAAATAAGTATTACCGACCTTGCAGCTATATTGAACCCAACGCAAAAAGAATAATTAAAATCGGTTCATAAACATAAGAGTTATACCCGAATATATATATATATATATATATATATATATATATATATATATATATATATATATATATATATGTTATATAGAATCCTCTCTTATATTAGGTTAAGACTTAGATTAATATTGTATTTTATAATATTGTAATATACATTGTAACAGGCCATTAGCATACAGGATGTTATGTCCAGAAAAGAGTATACCAAAGTCATTGCGGTTATCGCGTAACTAAAAACCTTTCGTGCTTATCATAAACCTACATTGTATTTTATCGCAATTATTGCAACTTGCTAAAAGCTTGAGAAAAACACTTCTTAGAACATTCCTGCAGCATCAGCATACAGAAATGTTTTAAATTGAGAAACAACCATTGGTAGCATCAGTAATCGGCAAATATAGTAATCGGCAAATACAGTAATCGGCAAATATAGTAATCGGCAAATATAGTAATCTTCAATTAGTCGTCGAGTAAACGTCGAACAAGTCTAAATTAAATTATATAAAGTCGGATACTCCTTTTTTGACATAGCAAAGTGTTCAAAATCGTAAATTAAAAATAAATTGTTTTTAAAAAGTTAATTAAATAAAAAGTGATATAAAAATTGGCGCAGTCGTGCGGATTTTCGCGCAACTTTAGAACACGGACATTGCCTAACTAGAGTTGTGGAATTCCAATTCCTAAGCGAAAGAACCAATAGAAGAAAAGAAGCAAGAAGTTTCAATAAGTAAGAAGAAATAATTCAAGAAGAAATAATTAAAGAAGAATAAACAAGAAAGAAAAAGCAACCTAGTTTTAAGAAGAAAAGAAGAAGGACACCCAGATAGAACACGGACCTTGCCTCACTGTCTGCGGACCTCTTCTCCACGATATTCAACATCAGCCAGGACAACCCTATCTGCCTCACTGGAAGTGGACCCTAGCCGACGAATGAAATCGACAACTTGGTAAGTCGCAAAGAATCATCTCGCTTACCCCATTATACAATTTTTGTGTGTATATTTTTATTTTACGTACAATACGTACGAACAATCGATATAAACCAGTGAATCGAAATATATTTGTCATAAGTCATATAATTTTTATATAATTGAAATCTTTTAATTTTAAAATTATTATTTTTTTTATTTTATTTTTATAAAATACTTGATAATTTAATAACCAAAAAATGGCTGAAGAACATATTGAACCGTATAGGCTATCGGAAATTTTTTCCATAGTACCTGAATTTGATGGAAATCAAATTTTCCTTCAAACTTTTCTCAATGCAGTAAGATGTGCTTACGATATGGCCATCGATAACCAAACAATTTTATTAACATTGCACGTAAAAAATAAGCTCAGAGGCAAAGCCGCCGAGTTAATTAATTCCCGTAATCCATCCACTTGGGATGAGATTAAGTATTTACTAGAAACGCATTTTGGAGATTCTAGAGATCTCACAGCTTTAATTCAAGACCTACAAAGAATTAGCCAAAATTCTAACGAGTCTGCACTAAATTTCGTCTCTGGACTACAGACTCACAACGCAAAAATGCATGCGGCAATACAAAAGCAACCGCTTACCGCAGAATAAAAAACAGCGCAAAGTACCTTGATTGAAACAATGACTTTAAACACACTATTAACAGGTTTAGACCCCAAATTAGGCTCCATTATTAGAGCAAGTAACCCGAGTGATATGCTTCAAGCTGTCGCCCGAATAAAACGAGAGCTACAACTATCATATTTTGAAACACAAAAATTTAATAGAACTAACAGACCACCCACTAATATTCAAAATTTTCCAAATAAGAAAATTTGTAACAAGTGCAAAAGAATTGGCCATACTTCTAACGAATGTAGGAGTACCCAACAGAATTTCGGAACTTTTCAGACTAGACCAAATTACACGCCAAATTACACACCGAATTTTTCGCAAAATTCAAATAACTTCCAACCACGTCAACCATTTAATGCCAATAACGTCAGACCTCAAACAAATCAAAATTTCCAACAGTTTCAACAAAATAGGCCCTCAGCTATAAGACCAAACCCTAACTATTCGCAACAACGACCATCTATTATTAGACCAAACCCAAATTTTACCCAACAAAAGACTCATCATATGAATCAAAATTATTGTGAGTATAACGAATATGATGATACGGCTCATCAGCAAGAAATAACCCCACAATATTATCCGGATGATACCGCTCATCCATATAACTTTCAAAACCAATACTGTGAAGAATATTCACCATATGAGAACTATAACAGATATGATGATACTGCTCATCAATTCCATGACCCTAACGATCCGACAGAACAAAATACGAATCAGGATTTTCACATCCTCGACCATCAAGACCACCCTCCAGATTCGGAGACAACCAAAATTCAAATTATAAAATGCAACAAAAACCAACAACCCAAAGACAAAAAATTCATATAGATCAAAACCTCTTAACTGTAAATTAAAAAAATTTATATTATATTAAAGATATTAGCAAAACATTCAAAATTTTAATCGATACAGGCGCAGGACTTTCGATATTTAAACCCAGAACTTGTGAGAATTACACTAAAAGATTTTCGGAAAATGTTATTATACAGGGAATAACGGATGAACGAATTTTTATCAAAGAGTCAACACTTATACCATTTACAGATTCGGACCCTCATAAAGTATATATTCATGACATTGACATTGAATTTGACGGACTATTAGGTTCTGATTTTTTAGAACACTACAATTGTATAATCGACATTAAAAACAGACAACTCATAACCAATTTCAAAACTGTCCCACTATTTAAAGTTACTGACGATTACGAACAACAAGAAAACACGCCACCAAATTTAGCAACCAAAATTATTAAAAATAACATTTCGATCGCCCCTCGTACTGAGCAAATATTTAAAATTCAATGTAATCTCTTTAATACGGACGCTATTTTAAGCGGTCAAGAAAAAGACAAAGTACGAATTCCAAATGCTCTTGTAAAAATTAATGAAAAAGGAGAATTTTTAACATCAATAATTAATGCGAATGAAATTCCAAAAATTATACATTTCGATGATTTAAAATTAGAGCCCATTAAAAATTCAAGTTTATTAAATACAAACACAGTAAATAAAAATCAAAATTACACAGACCGAAATTTTGAAATTGAAAATCAATTGCGAATTGAACATTTGAACGAGGAAGAACAATTTTTAATTAAAGAACTATGTTTAGAATATTCAAATATATTTTACTTAGAAGGTGACAATTTGACATTTACAAACGAAATTAAACATACGATTGACACGATAGACACAAAACCTATTTTCACAAAATCATACCGATACCCTCACATCCATAAAGAGGAAGTAAAAACACAAATTTCAAAAATGTTAGACCAAGGCATAATAAGACCATCTATTTCTCCATGGTCTTCACCAGTATGGGTCGTTCCGAAAAAATTGGACGCCTCCGGGAAACAAAAATGGCGCGTTGTCGTCGACTATCGGAAACTAAATGAAATATCCATAGGAGATAAATATCCTCTCCCTAATATATCCGATTTACTAGATCAACTAGGTAAATGTGAATATTTCACAACTTTAGATTTGGCTTCAGGTTTTCACCAAATCGAAATTGATTCAAAGGATATTGCAAAAACAGCTTTTTCGGTAGAGAACGGACAAAATGAATTCACTCGTCTTCCCTTTGGTTTAAAAAATGCCCCCGCAACATTTCAGAGAGTTATGGATAACATACTCTTAGGTATCCAAAACGAACGTTGTCTGGTATACATGGATGACATTATTATTTATTCACCAACAATACACGAACATATTAGTAGATTAACTGAAGTTTTCAAACGATTAAGGAACGCGAATTTAAAAATACAACCCGACAAATGCGAATTTCTCCGCAAAGAAGTCGCTTATTTAGGTCACATAATTACACCCGACGGAGTAAAACCAAATCCAACAAAAATTAATTGTGTAGCTAATTTTCCTCAACCGACAAATCAAAAAGAAATTAAACAATTTTTAGGACTAGCAGGATATTACAGACGATTTATACCCAATTTTGCAAAAATCTCTAAGCCTTTGACGAAATTGTTACAAAAAGACATATTATTCCATTTTGATTACGAATGCCAGAAATCTTTTAAAGAATTAAAAGAATCGTTAACTTCAACCCCTATTTTGATATATCCAAATTTTAATGAACCCTTTATCTTAACGACAGATGCAAGCTCATTTGCGATAGGAGCAGTTCTATCCCAAGGACAAATAGGAAAAGATTTACCTATAGCTTTTGCATCCAGGACCTTATGTCATGCCGAAACTAAATACTCCACAATTGAAAGAGAGCTTCTCGCTATTGTCTGGTCGGTCAAACACTTTAGACCTTACCTTTTTGGACGTAAATTTAAATTAATAACTGATCATAGACCTCTAACTTGGCTACTATCAATAAAAGATCCAGGAAGTCGCCTAGCGCGTTGGAGATTAAAGCTCGAGGAGTATGATTATGAAATCCAATATAAACCAGGAAAAATCAATAAAAACGCTGACGCTTTATCTAGAATAAAGATCAATCATTTCCAAAAATGTTCAGAATTTCTTACAAAAATTTTAACTTCAAATTCAGACAATGAATCAATAAATTCAGAAATTACAGAAATATCCCCAGAAACATGTACACAGGAATTAGAGACATTTGTAAAACTTTATAAGACGCAATCTTTAATTGACTATAACAAAATTAAATTTACTAATGACCAACTATTAGACAAAAAACACAAGGACGTAATAGTATTCTTTAGGAAAGATAAACTAGAAGATCTTCATTATAAAATAATAGAAGACATTTTTGATGAGAACCCAAAATTTGATCACAACAAAATAAATACCGTATCTAGCAAAACTATAAAACATCGCAAATATTATATAATCTTATTACCTTTTGATGCAGATGAAGTAATTGAAACAATGTTTGTTACCTTATACAAGGATAAAAATACTCTCGACCTTTCGAAAACATATTTTGTCGAAAATAATCCAGACCTTCCAATTTTAGAAATGCTATCATTCATCTTCACTGAATCAGATCTAAATTTAACTATTTGTCAAAATTTAACAAGAACACCGGACGAAGATCAATTTCCTATAATAATAGATCAATACCACAACGGTAAAGCAAATCTGCACCGTGGTATAAATGAAACTATCCGTAGAATACGCGAAAAATATAATTGGCCAGGATTAACAAAACACGTAGAGAAATACATTCAGCACTGCGAAATTTGTCAAAAAACAAAAACGTTACGTAAAAATTTAAGTAACCCTTTAGTTATCACGGAAACTCCAAAAACACCTTTTGAGCGAATCAACATAGATATTTTAGAAATTCCAACAAAAAATCACGTCCTGACAATTAGGGACGAATTAACAAAATTTACACAGGCATACCCTCTTCAAGACAAATCAGCTAAATCGACAGTCAACACCCTTCTTTTGTACTTCCAACATTATGGAACACCTCTCCGAATTCATTGTGATTACGGCAGAGAATTTGACAATACGTTACTAAAAGACTTATGTACTCTTTACGACATCAAACTGACTTTCTCTAGCGTCAATCATCCACAATCAAATGGATCCGTCGAACGATTCCATTCGACATTATTAGAAATGATACGAGTCAATAAAGCAGAAAATCCAAATGAACATCCCTTAACGGTTATTCCATACGCAGTAATATGTTATAACAACTCTGTAAACAAGACCCATGGTTTCACACCATATGAATTAGTCTTCGGACATACATCTAGTCGTCCTCCCGAAACACTATACAACCAAAAAGAACTGATTTCTAAATATGTTCGAGATTTAAATAATAGAATCTCATGGTACTACAAAATAGCACGATCAAAAACGAACCTCCAAAAGGAAAAAGCGAAAACGCGATTTGACAAACACATTTCGGAAAATATACCTAAATTTAATATCGGTGACAAAATCTATGTGAAAGAATCACAAATAAAAAACAAACTTCACAATAAATTTAATGGCCCATTTAGAATAAAAGAAATATTTCAAAATTCAGCGATTTTACAAAATTTAGAAACGAATCAAACTACAAAAGTAAACTTTGATAGGATGAAACCTTATTCTGAAAATTAAAATTTAATTTCAGGTTTCTGCTTCTGATCGGAACAGTAGCCTCGCAATACACCATATCTCCTATAAATAATACCATCGGAATATATTTCCATAAGGAAAGTGAAGTAGTAATTTCAAACAAACAATGGACCCTATTAGTTCACAAAACATATCGTCATTGAAAAATGCTTTCAAACATAATGAAAACTTATTAGAAATTCTTTTACACGCAGTCAACCCTACTTTCGAAAATATGAACCTATTTCGAGGAGAAGTTAAAACCCATGTAAGCCTGCTTACGCAAATCTCTAAATCAATACAAGAGAAATTAAATGAAATTTATTTCGACACCAGACGCTACAAACGAGGACTTATTAACGGTATTGGCTCAATATTTAAAACCATCACAGGAAATTTAGACTCTGCAGATGGAGAATATTATTCAGATTGTATTAAGAAACTAGCAAAAGATGAATTCCAATTAGAAAGTTTATTAAAAAACCAAATTTCAGTAACAACCTCTGTTATCAAAAACTTTAATGCCACTATACAAAAATTACAAATTGACGAAGCCACTTTTAATAGGGACATAAAAATTATTTCAGACACAATTTACAAAACAGCTGACAAAATAAAAGTCATCGAAGCCAAATTGAGATTTCTAGAACAATGTGAATTTCTAATGGAGAGTTATTTGTATATCGAGGATCAATTAAACAATATCATAAATTCAGTCACTTTCGCGCGTTTAAAAATAATTCATACATCAATAATTAATCCTGAAAATCTGGTTACATCACTTCAGGAAATATCTCAAAATTTACATCAAAACAACCTGCCATTGGTTATCAAGTTATCTAATATTGCTAAATACTTAGACATAATGGAATTAGAGGCCTTTCAGACAGATTCAGATCTTATTTTTGTTTTGAAAATTCCATTAATTGATCAACAAAGATACACACTTTTTAAATTATTTCCTATACCAATTCTAAATCACAGAACTGGATTATATCATGTACTGTCAACTTCACAAAGATGTATTGCGCGTGATGATGATTCTTTGATGTACATACCCTTGTCAAATTTGAACGGATGCAAACAACTTTATACAGGAACAAAACTCTGTACAAACCTTTTCGCATATCCCATAGATGACAATGCCATGTGCGAGGCACGCATCTTGAAAAATCTAAAAACACTACCCGAAAATTGCGAAACGTCCTTAATATTCGCAAAAGGATATAACGTTCAAAAACTAACCAACTCATGGCTCATCGTAAACTCTGAACCACTTCAAATCACTATAAATTGTAAGCAGATAAATACCAAGACAGAAATTATTTTCAAGAACTCCATTCTGACATTACAACCAGAATGCAGTGCATTTGTAGGAGTTACTAAAATACAATCCAATTCGAAGGAAACCACCGTAAAGGAGCTCAATGCTCATCCTATTTTAATTCCATACAACTGTTGTCACGACATTCCCGACGATTTCGAAATTCCCAAATTACAACCATTAAAATTAAATAATCTTAATACCGAAGACCTCGAAATCGCAAAACATAAATTAGACGAATATTCAAAAACGCTGGATAATATGATTAATGAACCGTTCATCACCAAACATATTTCATGGTTCACGTACTTCACAATTGCTGCAATAATCGGCATTATCTTATTATACATCTGTTGTAAATGCCGAAAAAGAAATAGATTAGCCATTGCTATTACATCCAATTCACCGCCACCTCCACCTAGACCAAGGAAAACATTTAGAAGCTTCGCCAGCATCCTTCCCAGGAGAAGACCATCAATCAGACCAGAAGAACCATCCGAAGAAGATATTGAATTGAACTAATTTTCAGTGCTACAGTGCTAGTGCAGTGCTAGATTCCGTTTCAAGTTTTAATTTAAATTTTTAATCAGTGTAACTCACTTTGTTTAACCTTTATCCCAATGTTTTAATTTAATTATATTTCTATTTCAAATGTAATCCCATTGTCAATTTAAAGAAAAAGTTTATATGCAATTTCATGTTTTACGTGCTTGCATGAACTTAACGCCATCGATTTTGTAATCGATTTTTACAAAAAAGTTGTTGTATGACACCAACTTTTATTATAAGGGGGGAGTTGTTATATAGAATCCTCTCTTATATTAGGTTAAGACTTAGATTAATATTGTATTTTATAATATTGTAATATACATTGTAACAGGCCATTAGCATACAGGATGTTATGTCCAGAAAAGAGTATACCAAAGTCATTGCGGTTATCGCGTAACTAGAAACCTTTCGTGCTTATCATAAACCTACATTGTATTTTATCGCAATTATTGCAACTTGCTAAAAGCTTGAGAAAAACACTTCTTAGAACATTCCTGCAGCATCAGCATACAGAAATGTTTTAAATAGAGAAACAACCATTGGTAGCATCAGTAATCGGCAAATATAGTAATCGGCAAATACAGTAATCGGCAAATATAGTAATCGGCAAATATAGTAATCTTCAATTAGTCGTCGAGTAAACGTCGAACAAGTCTAAATTAAATTATATAAAGTCGGATACTCCTTTTTTGACATAGCAAAGTGTTCAAAATCGTAAATTAAAAATAAATTGTTTTTAAAAAGTTAATTAAATAAAAAGTGATATAAAAAATATATATATATATATATATATATATATATATATATATATATATATATATATATATATATATATATATATATATATATATATATATATATATATATATATATATATATATATATATATATATATATATATAGACGAATTGAGAACATCCGCCTTTTTTTAAAGTCGGTTAATTTTTAATTAACGCAGTTCTAGTAAATTGAGGTTCTGGCCACGGTTATCGAATCCAAATTTTCATGTAATAGGCTTAAATGACAAAATTTTAATATAACTGTTTCAGGAGCAAAAGAACATGTTTTATAACATGTAGATAGAAATGATTTTCCTTTCAATAAGATTGATTAAGTATTCCTTGAGTCAAGTAAAATCGTTATGTTGATAGTAAGAATACTTTTAGGCTGGGTGGTTCCAGGTCCCGTACGTCTGTCAGTAAATTATTGCCATACAAGTATGTCTCTCGAAAGAAAATCAATGTGAAATATATTTTAGAAATATCTCCATATGCACAAAAAACAGTAGATTTCTTGTATATGCTCTATTTAAAAGTAACCTATAAATTATTGGTGATTATTTAGAACCGGTTAGGTGTTGTTGTAGAAAAGACAATCAAGTTCCAGTCAAATTTGTGTTACCTTTAATGTTACCTTTGTTTAATTTATAAAGTTACCTAAAACCAACGTGATCTTAGTTGATCAGCTTTGGGGTACTGCCAGTGTCATAGAAATATAGAAATAGAAATCCTCCAATGCCCAACAGTGGGCGATGAGGCAACGTGTGTAAGTACTTACCACGTCTTGAAACTCTTCCAAATTCTCTAGTTGTGAACCTGCTAGATAGTAGATAGTAGCTTGCGAACATACCGTTAAAATGCTTAATAGCTCCTGACATAATCCATACTTAGAATAGTGTAAATGGTTATTCAATGCTAATAATAGTCTAATATCTCAATAGTAATATTTCAAATAACGCATATGTTGTTAATATATGTTTGGAGTTTAATATACATAGGTCTCTAATTCTTGTTATTGTGTATACTTGCATTATTTGTTTATTGTTTATGGGTAGATTACATATTTTTAAAAGAGTCAATGAAAGAAAAATTGTTACCTAATAGTAAATCTTTAACCAAATATTAGAATTTGGGTCATATGATCAATAATACTGGAATTGGACACGATTCTGAATGTTCTAATAGACATTATACATAACTACACATACGGCTCTTCGCTCCACTGGCCTTTCCCATTTTATATTTGAACTACTACCTACGCTATAGAAATCTAGACTGGTTAAAAATTTATTTATGCTTAATAAACATTTTAAAGCATAGAAGGAGCCTAGTTGAAAGGCCTTAATATTCATTAATTAGCCACTTGAATAACGATCGCGATTAGTTTAAAGCCAAATACGGTTCTACAATAAATCAAAAAACACTTACACAAATACGAAGGGTAGACTTTATAATGTCTGACATTATCCTAGCTAGAATACAAGGACATGTTTGATACTTTCCTATTTTCCAA
The DNA here is from genome assembly GCA_037954035.1 of Rosalia funebris. Lineage (NCBI taxonomy): Eukaryota > Metazoa > Arthropoda > Insecta > Coleoptera > Cerambycidae > Rosalia > Rosalia funebris. The sequence continues at coordinate 38,380,318 of JAZFAV010000016.1, forward strand.
AATTCTACACATTATAAATTCATTGAGAAGTGGGAGGATCGGTCGGTATCTCAGGGAAGATATAATAATCTCTGTTGAATTATTTCTGTTATTTAGCAAGTAGAGTAGCTACTCAGTTAACATGCTTATTTAATTTGAAGTGTTCCGTTAAAATGCTGCAAATGGTTGCACGAGAAGAGAAGGATATGTCACAAAATTTCTTATTAGAGGGAAATTTCAGCGACACTGCGGTTTCATAATTGCTCACGAATATCCTTTATTACATTAATGCCTTTGTTATATCCCGCCGCTATATTGTATGCAACATCTTAACCTTTAGTGATGCCAGTCTTGACCTCTCGGAACTCTTTCACTCAATTATGCTCTGTTACTGAGGTATAAGAAAACTTGTCTAATTTTCACTGGTTGTGAATATCGTAGGTACATATATCAAGTTGCATACTAATTGTTATATATGTAATTGTCTAGATCATTGCCGCTAATTGAATTTAGTAAGTCTTTTACCGATTCATAGTTCACAATGCCAGAATTTCACACAGTCAATTTTATAGGCGCATTACTACATACGTACTACTTTATTCGCGGTACCGCACTTATTAGATAGCGTAGCAATATAAGGATATTTTGTCAGCAACGTTCAAGGCTATTGACATGATTTTTCCGTGGATAAAATTTAACTGATATGAATCTAGTCAATACTTCAAGAATATTTTGATAATATTGATCGAAGTCATAGCAGTTATATTACGAATTTTTGAAACAAAAACCAAGTATAACATACATTCATAGAAAGTGTCAAGGGGTAAACAAAAAAGTGGGCGGAGTTAAATAATCAGGATTCGGATGGGATTGAGCCACTTTTAGGTGGTCATGATTGGTTATTGGTCCCTTTATCCCGAAAGGTATACAATTGGCAGACGAAACGGTAAAACGGTTAGATAGTTATTATGTTTCGAATTATTATCTTCCATAATTCAAGGAAATCAATAGCGGACACCTGGTTGGAGGAATTATGTCGTCGGGCCTCATATAAATGGATCATAAGAAAGAATTCGATACTACGTATATGACAAAAAGTTGCTCATTGACCACCGAGGGATAACGTGCATCGCCACGTTTATCGCATCGTCGCGCGTCGGGTAACGTAGCAACAAGGACCAAACACCAGAGACGACTTTCAAGAGCTAGTTGCAGCGGGGGATCGTGTATTCGTGTCATGAGTTGGTGGATGGGGTCCAGTGCCGTGGACTGCGTATATTGTCGCAAAGGGCGCACCAGCACCAGCGTGTCAGTGCCGGAGCAGAAAGTTTTGGGTGAATCCATTCCGTCTTGTATTATCTCTATTAAATCGTGTCCAGAAACAGTGTCAGTATTCTCATGTAGGTGAAAAAGGACACCTGTAGAAACGCTTACAATAAATCAAGGGAAAGCCAGTGCCAGAAAGATGAAGGCTGGGATAGACCTAGAACCCCGTGCCCACCGCGGCGCCAATCTCCAACTGGTGGTCTAGATTATTGCAGAGCAGGATTATTGCCCTTATTATCCATTTATCGTTGTAGACCCGGACAGCGACGTGAAAGGTGAGTCTGTCTTCCCACCTCACCCACTCTCAGTACGAGCAGCGTAAGAAGCGCTACTTGTAAACAGGAGCGAGGTACCTGGTAGCGGTGGGTCCAAATAGACTTCCCTTTGTCCTAGTTCGTTTGAGCCCGCCGGCTGAGGTCTGTTCTGGCGTTCTTCTTGTCTTCTCATTTTTTCCTTCACCGGCTGTCTGCCCTCGGAGGCTAATGTGTCGTGAGTCCTACGCGTAGCCAAGGACTCGGATGGGAGTACGTTAAGGTGAGTTTTGTAACTCAGAACGGGGGGTTGTCTGTTTGAGTTTTGTAACTCAGGACGGGACGGAGGTTGAGCTGAGGGTTTCCATCAACCCCCAGCTCAACCTCCCAGGGTCGGGAGGTAGGAAGTGTGGCAATATGGCCCCACTTCCTGTAGGTAGGTGCGGACATTTAGACCGCGGGATTTAGCACCCCCACGCATGGAGAGAGAACTATAAGTAGGAGCGGGCTACCCCGCCAATCCTAACCTACCCCGACATGTAGTGTGGCGAACCACATCCTGGAGGCATTGCGAAGCCTGCTGAGTTCCACTCCTATCCACGGACCGGGTTCAGCCCGCAAGCACCGAACAGAAATTACAACAAGGTTCACTCTTCGGCGGTACATTTATCTTGCGCCTACAAAGGCCATGTCGGCATGCAGCTGTTGAACGGCTGTCTTCTTGAGTATGTGGGGGATTCTTCGTACGATACTATACATGCGCCACGTGCTAGTTAGCTAATTTTCGCTGGACGACGAGACGGGGTAAGGAGGGAAACTCAGTGGTTGGAGCTTACAATGAACCTTCTATGTAGTTGTAATTTCTGTTCGGTGCTGCAAGGTTCACCCCAGCAATGTCATGAGGGACGGGAGGGGAGAAACGGTTCCAAAGGGTATAGTCCTGGGAAGGGGCCACGTCTCCACTAACATTATGGAGAAGGGCGGAGTCGAGAGCAAAAGATCAACCATATCCCAAAACAACTCTGGAAAAGTTTCGTAAGATTACATTTGTGATATAATGTAATTTCTAGCATATTACCTATGTATTTCTAGTGTTTTAATTTATAATCATATTTATTTAATACGATACACATTCCGTTAACCAAGTTGACATTTGCTACAGTTCACTAGTCCATTTGGAAACGTAGATCATAAGAGCAAAATGAATAAAAGTTTCAGTTTTCAACAAATAAAAACACTGTTGACTTGATTCTATTTTGTACTTATTTCTATTTGTCAATACTGATAATTTCCCTTTAGTACATATTATTTTAGTAAATGGTTAAGTTAACTCAATCTGAAGGAAATAAAGCATTAATGATGATTAGATACAGAAATCGACTACGGTCATGCGAAGTATGCTCTTTATTTAATATAGCTTATCTAGAGGAAAATTCTATTACCTAATTTACCATTTTAGACCCGAAAATTTTTAATTGTGAATATATTATGGTTCACTTACTTGATAAAATCACAGCTTTGCCATAGATAGGATGCATTAATATTAACAATTATTATATATTATTTGACTAGTTATGGCCCATGTATATATAATAATAGCGTATTCTTCCAAATAGAACAAGATATTAATTTTTTAGTATATTCATGGGAATGAAAACACCGGTCTCAGATGATGATAAGCTTGATTTATATTTAGCAGCTTATATTGCATCTGGAAAATAACTAAAGTCAAAGTGCCATAAAAACATTGTATGCGTGTAAAATTGGTTCTTTCTAAAGACAACGTAAGTCCTTTCCTTCAAGGGAAGTAAAGCGAGAAGAAAGTCGTTTGTCAGTTTTTAGACATGAAATTGGTATTTATTCATTTTCTGAAAGGCGCGATATTTGGCTAGTTAGAGGCGCCTCAGCAAACTGATTACGATTTTTGGTATAAGAAGGCACGCGTTTTTGTAATGGTTTTGATTAAAATTAATAAGGTTTATCTAGCAAAATAGTTCAGTGGAATATATTTGAGTTTTTTTTACGTTAACTATTTGAGCATGTATTAACAAATAAACCTGAAAGACAACTTTCATTACGCAACTACTATAAGTTTGTTGAACATAATTATATAGTATTCATTTCTTTCTAATCAGGGAGCAAAATTTTAGTGAAATGTTTGAATTGTAATTAAATAAATAATACTATATCTTTAGTTAAAATTTACATTCAGAGTTGAGAAGACATTAGGTGAATGAATGGGTGAACGAGGTAATCTCTGAGTGGCTTCCGAGTGGGCATAGTTATAAGTCTATTTATTTGAAGTTTATTTTATTATCAAGTTTATTAATATCCTATGTAGGTATTTTAATTTCAGTGTTGATAGTGACAAGTTTATTCCCGCAGAGATTCCATTATAAATATATTCCTGTTCATTTACTTGATGAAATCTGTCATACAGGATGGATGAATTATTATTAATAATTATAGTATATTATTTCACTAGTTATGGCCCACGCACACACAATAATAGTGCGTTATTTTAAGTAGAACAAGATATTAATGTTTTAGTATGTTAATGGTAACGAAACACCGGTTTGAGATGAAAAGCTTTGATTATATTTTGTATCTTGTATTGCATCTGGAAAATAACTAAAGTTAAAGTGCCATAAAAACATTCTATGCGTGTAAAATTTGCTTTTTCTAAAGACAATGTAAGTCCTTTCCTTCAAGGGAAATAAAGCGACAAGAAAGTCGTTTGTCAGTTTTTAGACATGAAATTGGTACTCATTCATTTTTTGAATGGTGCGATATTTGGCTAGCTAGGTGAGCCTAAGCAAACTGATTTACGATCTTGGGTATAAGCAGGCACGCATTTTTGTAATGATTGTCATTAAAATTAATAAATATTTATTTTCCAAAACAGTTTAGTGGAATATATTTGAGATTTTTTTGAGTTACCTAATTGAACATGTGTAGCAACAAATGAATAAAAAAGACAGCTTTCATTACGCAATTTCTTTAAGTTCGTTAAACATAATTATACAGTATTCATCTGTTTATAATCAGTGAGCAAAGTTTTAGTCCAATATTCCGTGGCTTCCGAATGGACATGGTTACAATAGGTCTATTTATTTGAATTTTATTTCATTATCAAGTTTATTAACATCTTATGTATTTCAACTTGAATGTAGATAGATAATATATAGATGAAAAGGTACCCCTGTGTGATCAAATAAGGACAAAAGTTGATTGAAATTTTCCGTTTTGTTCTATACATAAGTTTAATCTCTGAAGAAAACATTAACTTTAATTAGATGTTATGTTACCTTTCTAGAATATAAGTTACTGCTCTTTAGGCGCCCTCGTCGTTTATTCGACCCCAAAGAAAATAATATTGTGATATTAAATTGAGGTAGATCTATCTCCTGAAGCAGTAGGCCACTTGAAGCGGACCAGATACACATCGTAAATAAGTTGTTCCGTAAAATAATTAAGTTATTGTCAAAGTTGTCATAAACTAAAAAATAGAGATTCATTACTATACTTAGAACTGTCTGCCTGTTTTGACTTTTTCATTTATCTACCAGAGTCTGACATAAGAACGTATACAAGAACTCTATAGGTTCATAACATAATATTTAGTGACCACGATAATACTCTGAAATTCATGGACCAAATCTGGAAACTAGATGAGGTTTTTAGAAGATATCTACTACAAATGAACTTAATTATTTTTTAATAGATGTGATGAAATGATGAATATATAGAGAATAGTAATATCATGATAGGGATATCAGATAAGTTATGTAACATCTGATTGTTATACACTTAAGTCACAAATTAATCAGCAACCATTTGAAAGTTCTTGTATCTCCGGTTCCACAAATTTAAATATTTAATACGAAATTTGATGATATTTATACCAAAGGAAGTGAAAATGAGAAATAGACGTTCCAGGTTTTAATACACGTTTAGACAATATTGAAAGTATCAAAATCATTCAATATACAAATATGTTGGCCTCTTGTTTGCACCGCTACTGATTAACTAATCAAATATACTCTAGTATATATTTTCTCTAAGGACCAACATTGAAGTGCTAGTTATAGCTAAATTTTAATTAGCAGTTAACGCAAAAAAAAAACTTTTTTTTTAAATTGTGTCACATAAAATGTACCAAAGGCAAAAATTAAAAACCTCTTAAGAAGGTATTTTAAACAGTATGTCCAGCGTTCAATCATGATAGTTCTACAAATATTTTTCCTAGATAGGACCAAAAATTTTTCACAAATTATTGGTGTAGAAGTGCAGTTTGTACAAAAGATACCTAAAGCAAGGTTGTTTATTGATACCGGCTCTCAAAGATTTCATATTACTCTATTACTATATTAAGTTCAGTTGTGATGAGCTATAATGTTATTAGACATGAACAACTAATTTATTGCATTTTTGGAGCATCTAAGGGAAGCTATTATTCCACTTGTTACAAAATAAGACTAAGAAATATGCAAGAAAATTGTACGTATATCTTTGACGCTAAGCAAATTATGTGTCGCAATATTTCATTTATAAGGGAAGGACCTTCGCTGGCAGAATTGAAGAACTTAGGTATTTACCTAACCGATGATATAGATGGTGCAGTTAGTATATTAATCAGCGCAGATATAGCAGAATTAAAACTGATAGGAAAGAAGCACAAATTTAATTCTAATGTAGTTTCTATTCATATGTGGGATAGACCCTACGAGATTTCTTTATGGTTTCGAAGTATTATAGTCAAAATACTGTAGAAAATAGTTAAAGTCAAAAAAGTTGAAAGTTCTATAGAGAATAGTCAAAGTCAAAAAAAGTTTGAAGGTCTGTAGTAGAAAGAAGGAAACATATTACATCTAAATTTTTCAATTAAACTAATAGAAACTTTTTATGGAATTATAAATACTTTCCTAATTATCACGAGACTTGTTGCTTTATTAAGGTGGATATTGAGATTTGTATATATATATATATATATATATATATATATATATATATATATATATATATATATATATATATATATATATATATATATATATGCAATTGTAGTACATTTACATTTTATACATCTTTCAGCAGATAAATAGCCTTGATAAACATAAAGCCTAACATTGCATTATTCAACATGTTACATTAAATATTTATTAACATCCCTTGATTCTAAGATGAGAAAGATATGACTATGGCTCATTCGACACCTGTCCTAATTGTTTTCACCTAAAAAGCTAGATAATCAGCATATGTATCGGAAGGAACAATATGTATCGGAGTAATACAAATCTAAATCATACATATACTAGATGAGCGATGTACGTGTAATATATTTAAAGCGGTGTTGTAAAGAATAACTAAAGTGTAAATAACATGAATCTGATGTTAGCCCCACTGAAGCGATCTCTTAAAACAAAAATATATAGAATAGATTTTATTCTATTCATATTAAGAGTTAACAGCCGTTATTATAATGTGTAGCATATTTATTGTAATTTCGATAAATATCCTACTATATGTATTCCGAAGAAGAAAACATTATTTTTCAAATAACGTAAGTAATAATGATAGTCACACACCCTCTTTCAGCGAATATCCAAATCATTTTCCCCACCAACGCAGACCATCAAAGGATTGTAAGAATTTACAAGGCAAATAAATGAAGGGTTTAAAACATATTAAAGGAAAAGCGAAGAATGTAACAAAACCAGTACGAACAGAAATCAATGAACTGAATATACTTGCATATATCAGCTCATTTTCCAGGGTCTCAATTAGAAATTTAAATCATGAACTGGTTATTTGATATAGATCTATTCAGAGGGTATTAAAAGCTTACAAGTTCAAAGATTATAAATATTGAAAAGCGCAAAAACTCTGAAAGATATTTTCCCTTAAGTAGACAGCTATTAAAGAAAACTACTGGAAATGGGTTGCGAAGATGAGATTAAAAAACATTATAGACTGGCAAACATTCCTTTACAACTACTGAGAGAGGAATCTTTACACACTTACTTTGTAGATGAATTTCAGAATCAAAGGATGTTATAAATATTTAGTGTAACATGTTGAATAATGCAATATTAGGCCCTATATCTTATCAAAGGTATGTATCTGATAAATGATGAGTAGTATTTCATAATAATATGTATACAAATTTCAATATTCACGTTAATAAAGCAATAATTCTTGTTATAATTAGAAAAGTATATATAAGTCCATACCACGTTTCTATTAGTTAAATTCAAAAAGTAGATGTAATATGTATCCTTTTTTCTATCTTTACATGATCTTCGTCACACCAATAACTTTGACCAGGACTTTGACCACGGAATTTCAAAACCATAAAGGTCCCTCGTCGGGTCTCTCCCATGCATGAACGGTAACAAAATTATAATCATGTTTATGCTTATTTCATCTCAATTTTATTTTTGCTATAACTGCGCTCATTAATACATTAGTTGAACGATCTATGGTATCGGTTAGGTAAATACTTGAATTCTTTAATTTTGTCAGCGAACGCCCTTGTACTAATGAGGAAATATTGCGAAAGGTCATTGGTTTAGCGTTAAAGATATAAGTGCAATTTTCTTGCTTTCCTAGTCTTACTTTGTAACAAATTTGAAGTATAATTGTTCGCGACTGATAACATTGTACCCCATCCCTACAACTGCACTTTTAGTAACATACAATTCTTAAGAGACTGTATCAATAACCACCTTTGCTTTATGTATCTTGTATGCACCTCAACACCAATGGTTTGTACAAAAACTTCAGTGTACATATGTAGGTATGGATATACAAATTTAGCTCTTCTCTACTAAACATATTTGTATCTATCTAATAGCTAATGTTGCTATTTAATGTAGCTATCTTAAAACTGTAATCATTGAACGTTAAACATACTATTAAAAATATCTTCTCAACATTTATTTAATGTAATTTTTGCCTTTGCTACGTTTTATATGATAAAATTTCAAACAAATGGGAGCAATCATTTTCAGAAAGTTTTTTTCTTGCGTTAATGACCAGTTCAAAGTGTCGTTACAACTGACACCGTAATGTTATATTATTAAAGAAAATATATATCAGAATATGTTTGACTGATTAATCTGTAGCGGTGGAAACATAATAGCCAACAGGTTTGTATAGTGAATGATAATTTCAACATTGTCTAAATTTCGTGTGTTAAAATCTGAAATGTCTATTTCTCATACTCCACTTCCTTTTGTACAAATATCATCAAATTCTGTATTAAATTTCTTGAATTTTTGATATCGGAGATAAAAGAATTTTGGCATGCTTGCTGCTTAGTTTGACTTAAGTGTATACAAATCAGATGTTAACTTACTTGCTATCCCTATCATCTATATGTTCGTCATCTGAGAGCATCATACCTACTGAAAGATAATAAAGTTCATTTACAGTAGATATTCTCTAATAACCTCATTTAGTTTTCAGATTTTGTCCGTAACATTTGAGGTATTGTTGTGGTCGCTAAATAGTATGTGTCAAACATAAATAAGAGTTATTGTACACGTTCTTAAATCAGAGACTTGTCGATAAATAAAAAGGCCAAAACAAGCAGATAGTTTTGAATATAATAATGAATCTTTAATTTATCGTTAATGACAACTTTGACAGTAATTTAATTATTTTACTGAACTACTTATTTACAATACATAGCTGGTATGCCTCAAGTGGTCTACCGCTTCAAAAGAGCTACCCCAATTTAATATCACTATACTATTCGCTTTGAAGTTGAATAAACGACCAAAGTGCCTAAAAGCAGTAATCTATATTCTAGAAAGGTGACTTCAAAATCTAATCATATTTAATGTTATCTTCAGGGATTAAATTAATATATAGAAAAAAAGAAAAACAATTTAACCCAGTTTTGTTATTATTTGATCAAACAGCGGCACCTTTTTTTTCTATATGAAATGAAATGAAAAAATGGAGTGAAAATGGTGTAATATTTAATATTTGTAGTATAAAAGTTACATAATCATAAAAATTAAACGAAGTTAATAAAATTTTAGACCATTATAATAGTAATTAAACTTTTATTCCTTTTAGGTATAAAACTAATACAAATACACTATATGCAGTACTTTGCTCCACATGGGGTAGATTATAATCCATGCAGTAACTACTCTATGGTAACTTTTACATATCTAAAGTGGCTTTTACATTAACAGTTGTTAAAACTTGAAACAATGTGGCTATTCGTGATTTTTGACTATTCAACTTGGTGTTACATGTGTTTCCTAAGGAACAACTGTTGAGGTTGAGCAATAACAAAGTCTATTAAATACAATTGCCTAGATGACTAATAAATTTGATGTATTTTGAAAAAATCGCTAGAGGATTTCACCGAATTGGTGTGTACTTAATCTATCTGTGTTTCGTGACCATAAAGTAACGTAAACGCATATTGTACTTCTGCTATTTCTAATTTATTGTTTACTCATTGCTTAGTAATATATGGTCTTTCGCTAGGGACGCTCGAAATTTGTTAGATTATAGAGGACATGTTTTTAAAGCAACATCTGTCAAATTCATTGCGAATTATTCAGTAGTGCAAATCACCATGGAAAGTTATAGAGTTTAACAACGAGAGAAAATCATCAAACTTTATTTTCAAAAAATCAGTACTCCGTTCGAGAAACGTTCCGCCCATTATGTGATTTCTATCTTCGCGACAACTGTCTGGCTCAGTCAGCTATTCGACGTATGTTGGCCAAATTCGAATCAACTGACTTGATAAATAATCAGTCAACACCCGTACATCATCGAAACGTAAGGTCTGCTGAAAACATTGCTGCTGTACGTGAGAGTGTATGGGAAAACCCGAGGTAGTCAATTTCTCGTCGTTCACAAGAACTTGCCCTTCTGAAAAAAAATTAGTGGATATCTCACACACACCTTGTTTTATTTATATGTAAAAATGGAGCGTCCTTATTGAAAGACCCTTTCAATAATGTTTTGTGGGTATACTATTACTATAAGTGGTATCAGATTAAAACTTTTACTTTTACTAAAACCTGTTTACACTACAATATTCTATTTCAGTAAATAAAAAGAATTATTAGTAGATATTCAACGGTTTCTAGATATTAACGAGGCATATTTATTTATTACTTATTAACTGGTACTGGAAAAGCATCCGAATTAGCATGATAGATAGGTTTAAATATAATGCGCGCTAAAACAGATACAAATATGATATTTACTAAAGAATTTGGCTGTTTTATGTAAGACAGCAAAGTGTTCAAGGGTTTTTTACACGACTCTTTTAAACGATATAGATTGCCTAAATTTGAGTTCAAGATTACATCGAAATATAGCGAATTTACAGCAAATGTTCATTTTATTCTATTATTGGTATGAAAATACACACCCGAGGGTGATCAAATACTATCACGGCTTTGTCGTGTTCATTTCACATCAAACTGGAGTAACCCTATATGTACTCTGTCTGGTGTGAAGTTGATGTAAAATTTTACACCATATTTCATACAGTGCGAGATAGATTTACGCATTAGGCTTTAGAATTTATTATTTTTTACCGCGCAATTGACATGTACGAGAGTCGAAATATGAAGTTGAAAAAAGCAGCTGTTTAATGCAAAGTCTATTTTCAGTTTGATAATTTCATTTTTTTTTTTATTCTAAAAAGGAAGTTATGCAGCTTAGAAGCCTTGATTTTCAAGAGTGTTTTCAACGTTTTAGTGGTGCTATAGGTATCACCATTTCTACCAGGCCGATTTGCATAAAACATAGAATCCATATAAAGCAATAGAATACACAAACTATTTTAACCATTTCAACATATTGATTAAATCTCTATTATATACCAAAGAAACCATCAAAACATTATAGCGTACTTTTAAGTTACTGCAGGCATGTTGTGTAGTTGACTGTATCGACTTCTCTGTGTACTAACAAAGGTCTGCTGTGAAAAATCTTTCGTTCAACGTTTATTAAAACAATAATTTACCAGGTACGTTAAGTACGAAGGCACGCTGGAAACGTAGTGAGAGAGAGAACTACATTAGTAGTTCGGATCGATCGGAGTAAAATGGTTTTCTCATTTATTGTACCGTTCAAGTTAATTTGTTGCATGGTAGCGTAAAAAATTAAATGACTATTTCTCCTCGACTTTCGTTTAGGAATTTTTTAGACGAGATTACTAGAAAATAATTTAGCAGTTCTGTGTTCCATTCATTGATATATCGTATTTTAGTACTGTTAATTATTTAAGAAACTTATGGCAGAGTAAAAATATACGGAGCTTATTGCCATAAAATGGGATTTTAAATAACATACGCTTTAATAAAAAGAAGGAAATGTTCACATGTTGAGTGACGAAAGTTCTGTACTAATTATTATGAATGATTAACTCACAATTATTAATTTCGGATTAAAATATAAGTAAAACAACTTGGCCATTAAATAGGCTACTCATAAATTATATCCTTTCGTACATTGCATTATACATAATCTGTAGATATTTTCATCTACAGACTCTGTGGAATGCAACGTACAAAAGAATATGCTGCGAATTTCGGCCAATATTAAAATCCGGAATATAAAATCTAAGGTATGTCTTATTTTTTTGATAAACCTGAAATAGAATAAAATTTAATTTCATTAATATTTTCATAGTTCTCTAATAGATTATTGATATAGAAGTTCAAGGTTAAAATTTTAGTAAGAGAACTGAATTTATGTTTAAGTATGCGTTTTTCTTACACGTAAGTGCTTTTTCTTTTATAGGTTCGCTATGAAAATATAGACAGTTGTTGTCTATAACGTTGATGTAGTTCTTAATGTTTTTTTTTGAGTTATTCTAAACGACATTTTGCAATTAAAACAAGCCTTAGTAGGCTAACCAGTAGTTTAAATCTAATTATCAATTATAGAGTCGATTCAGTGATGTCTTCATTTCTCTAAACTATGTACACTTCACCCATGTATACTCCTGTATACTCTGTTTCACACAAAACACACTACACAAGATTGATTGGTTTGGTTCTCTTCAATATACGGACATGATGTTTTAGAAATTGGAGAGCTTCTACTTTTACATGAAGCTGGAGCCTGGCTTTATGCATGCCGACAAATCTTTTAATCTCTTCCCTCATGGTTGGTATTCAAAGATCTCTATAAATATCAAAGGTAGGAACATACCAAGGTCATTCATTATGTTTCGTAATACTGTGTTCTGGAATGGTTGTATGCACTTGATGTTGGAATCGCTGGCATAGCTACAAAACTGTATACCATAAAGCCACACCAGGATCAATATCTTGTTGACAATTGAAAGTTTAGACTTTCTACCAATCAACCAATAACGCTGTCTATATCTTAGACACAGTTCAATTCTTTTCTTTTAAACATACTCTTTCCACCTAAGTTTGGCGTCAAAGTATTTGGTATTCATCGAATATAACACAATGGTCCATTAATGTCTAGAGAATGAGACTCTCCTACTATTATGTTAATGAAGTTTACTTGTATATATGTAAGTTCATTGAGATTAATTCTCCATTGTCTGGTTTAATCTACTACTGCATTGCTTGCTATCTATAATTTTCAAATAGCGCTTTATTGACCTTGATTTACTGCAAGAAGAGCAGTATGATCAACAAATGCAACAATAGTTATATCGTCTAATAACTGGTAAGTCACTGGTATATAGCAAACAGGGGATAGGCCCATGGACACTACCCTAAGACACACCCGCTTTTTATTTATTATATAATTTATGATGTATTGAAAAGGTGAATGAGCTTGACCATTCCCTTTCTAGGCAATTAGTTTAAAATCTCGCCAGTAATCGTCTCGAAACCTGGTGCCTTTTTGGAGTTAGATTAGTTCTTACTTCCTCAGATACTTCCCTTGAGGTAACAGAAGTGATATTCTCGGATGTTGAATTGTCAATATTATTCATGATGTACTCCATCTGTCCTTGATTAAGTGTAAATACATCTGCCAGATGTTCGGCAGACAAGTCTGCTTTTTGCTTATTATCTCTGACCCATGACCTATTGTTACTTCTAATAGGAAGAATGGTAGTTATGGGGCTCTTAATTCTCTTGATTGTCTCATAGAGAGAATAATTAGATTCTTTCTTTGCAGACAGTTTTTGCAAATAGGAGCTTATTGATTCTTCGTTAAGCTTCTGAATTTCTCTTCTCAGCTTCTGTGTTTTATTATTAAGTATAACTTTATCAGTCGGGTCTCTCGATTGTTGTTATCTTCTTATAGCTCTTCATTTTCCGGCTATCAGGTATCTAATTTCAACTAAATAGTTGACACCCTTGATTATGAGAGCAGTCTCTTTTGTATTATATAAACAAGTGTTTGTATGAACTTGGAAAAGTTTTCATCTTTCTCCTCAAGTTTGACGGGAGTCCTTAAATTAAAATTTAAGTTAATTTTATTTTAAAGATAAATTTTGAAACTTTTTCAGTCCGTGGTCTTATTCACAAGTGTAGGTAGAGCCATTATTTTTTATTATTCTTTCAGTTAAAATTAATATGACCGCTGAGTGATCTGAATATAGATCAAAATTCTCTTTTATTTCAACAAAGTTTGAGACCTTATGATAAAGTCCAAAATGAAGAATTTCAGTCAGGTATTTTGTTAGGATCTGTAGCCCAATAAAGCCCACTTATTGACCTATTCAGATTTTCTCAGGTTGCCTACTTATTGGCAACCACTATTCATCAGATGAATAGTGGAGGAGTCCATTTCACAGATAGCGATTCTTTGTTCTCTTCATTTGGTTGTCGTTAATATTGAACTCCAATCATTGTTTTTGGCGTCGAAGTCACCTCCCGTGACAAATATTTCACAAGGATATTTTAGCATTATACGGTAGTCCATTTTAAGGTTGTATCTGGGTGGATAATAGCTGGCTTCAACCTTCAGTATCTGTTTTTTAGACTTAATTCCAACCACTGTAACTTGGAAATGGCATTCCTCAAAATGACTAATAGAATCTTTGATTATGACGGTACCACCACCATTAGCTTGGTTATTAGGATAGATAGTATTATATACTTTGTAACTTTTTATACTGATGTAGAATTGTTTTGTTATATCTTTGTAACCTTTTATCTTAATGTAGGATTGATTTGTCATATGTGTCTCGGAAATAAGGCATATGCTTAAGGCATATGTTAGGTGTTAATAAATACTTCTAAATTGTGCTTTATTTTGTTTAACATACAGTTGACATTCCATGTATCAATTATTAAGCCTTGTTGATCCATGAGCCTACTTTTACTTTGGTATAGCATCAGTGTTTCTGGATTCTAATTTGTCAAAGTGTTCATTGTCGTGCTCTAGTCTGTTCATCATATCTGCAACAAGTTTTTCATAGATGAATCTGTTGTTTTTGTAGCAAGTGTAGGTTTCACTATTTTGGTTTTAGTAGCTTTTGTGTGAAGACACTCCAGTTCTGAATGTGTTCGAATTTCATGCTCTGTGTTGATAGTTTATTTTCTGGGCTTGTTAATATTATCCTTTCTGGAGCTTTCTAGCTACTACGTATCCTCTGTAATTGCCTAGATGCTCTTCATCACAGTTAATGAATGCACTTAGTAGAAATATTTGTTGGTTTAGTGCAGTTTGTAGTTAAATGATATACGGCGCATTTAACACATGTTAGTATTCTCTTGCAGAATCTCAGCGTGTGTCCATGTCTGACCATCTTCTTACATTGTGGATTAAACTCATCATTCCTTACTGATTTTATCTTAACCTTCATATGGTTAATATATTGGATATTGTAGATTTTGTTAATATCTTCAGATATCTCAAATATTAGTATGTATAGTCGTAGTTCTTAAGGAAATTCATATACTGGTATAAAACTTTAGAATGGGCAGTTTTAGCGTTCTGCTTAAAGGTTTTTCGTATGAAGGTAAGAAACGTGCGGCGAGGTGTTGGATGTTTGGCAATTACATACATTTTTCTGTGATAGGTGATATATAAACAGAATTTACATATTCAGCATGCTGTGTATCACCAGAAATATTATTAAGATATTCTCAAATCATTCGGGATCTCGACTTGGAAGGTTGTCAAGGACTAGTTAGGGATCTGGATTATGTTTGGAGTTTAGATCTGAAAAATTATATAGGTTTTCAATGGAATCAGATATATCGTCTTGATTTTCTATAGAGTTATTGACCATTGAAAGTTCTGCGTCAAGGACATGCATTTTATCGATTTTTATTCTATAAAGGGCGCCTGAATTGAAGTTGGTTTTACAGCGAATCTCGTAATTGTACTCCTCTAATTTGAGTCATCAAAGTACAATGCGTGACTGTGAATATAAAGTATTTGACTGCATAAACGACTGCTAAAAGTTCGTTTTCAATCATACTGTAATTTACTTCTCCGGGATTTAACGTTCGAGGTGCGTAAGCGATTGGTTTTTTATTGTGGGGGGAAAATAACTCTAATCGCGAAATTGCTTTCGTTGGTGGTGAGTTCAAATGGTTTTTTCAAGCCTTCGTATGCCAGTAAATGTTTATTTATAAGAATATTATCTACATTTTTTTGAAAGCGTTTTCATTTTTCTTTAGGTACTTAGTTTTGCGAAATTATTAACGAAG
The DNA here is from genome assembly GCA_037954035.1 of Rosalia funebris. Classification (NCBI taxonomy): domain Eukaryota; kingdom Metazoa; phylum Arthropoda; class Insecta; order Coleoptera; family Cerambycidae; genus Rosalia; species Rosalia funebris. The sequence continues at coordinate 38,396,519 of JAZFAV010000016.1, forward strand.
ACGATTGTCTTCGACTAGTCCCAAAAATGAATTTAATTTCTATTGCGGTTTTCGGAGTGGGAAACGTTTTGATTTGATAGTTTTAATTTTATCGGGATTTAGTTTGATGCCTCCTGTGGTAATGCCTTACCTTTTTTTAAGAATACAGAATTATCGAGAGAATTGAGAACTTTTAAAAGGGAATATTTTCGAAAAGCAACAAAATTTAATTTAAAATTTTGGATATGTTCTTGAAGGGATGTAGAAACTATGATAACGTTATTGATATAAACCAAGCAGATTTTGTCGTAGGTTTTTCAGTACATCGTCCATTACGCGTTGAAATGTCGCTGGTGTATTTTTGAGTCCGATCGGCATACGGAGGGTATTCGTAGTGGCCATTTTCAACTGTAAACGTTGCTTTTTCGATGCAGTTCGGGTCCATCTCAATTTGGTGAAAACCTTGTGCTACGTTGAGAGTAACGAAGTCGCTATCATTGTCAAGAATGTGACAATGTTGTGACGTTGGGGAGTGGGTAGCGATCATTGATAGTTTCTTTTTATATTAAAGTTGGGATGTTGCGCGGCTTAAAGTTGCGGTTGCATTAAGATGACATCCGTTTTTTCAGTACGAGCCATATGAACCTAGTCCAGGGACAACATGAGGGTCCAATTTTTTTTTTTCGTTTAGTATTTTCCAGATTTGGTCGCGTATTTCTTGTTTATACGGAAATCAGTATGAGTGGGTAGGATAGTGGTATGGACACGTCTATGAAACTAGCACCTTTAAAGATGTTATCGTTAAATTTACAGTGGACCAGACAAACAGCGATACGCCGGCGCGGCAACTATTTTTTTAAGGTGTTCCGCGTTCTAGATTTCAACAAAACTTTGTGGATATACTCTGTATACTATACTTATTAAATACCCCTAGATGAGATGTGGCGCCAATGAGGATAAGGGCGGAAAAAAATCATAAATTTTTTTCCACCCTTATCCTCATTGGACACCTTTTCCAAATATAATTTTTGGATCTATTACTATTCGTTTATGAAATTTTTTTCACCCTCATTGCCATTGGTGCCACGTGCCATACAGTGTGATAGCATAAGAATAAAGTACATAGTACATACATTATTCCATAAATGTTTGGTTGATATCTATAACGCGATATCTATATCTATTTGATTAATATCTATATTAATCAAAAAAAAAACAACAGAATAAAACGTTAAAAACAAAACCTTGACAAACATTGAATTTTATTTATCTGTTATTCGTTTATGGAAATAATATTTTTTACTAATATACTATTTATAGTTTATACTTTATTTAATAAGTGAGATATGTCTATTCAAAAGAGGTAGGTTATAGCTATTAATCGAAATAAACCCGACGGTTGACGGGTATCCGGCGACAGCGAGAACGTAATTGCCGCGCCGCTGTATCGTTGTTAGTCTGGTCCACTGTAAATTCAATGGTTCTAGCACCTTTAAAGGTGCTAGTTTCACAGACGTGATATGGATAGGGGATAGAAGTATTATTCGAGAGGCGTGTTTCACTCCATTTACGAAAGGAAGGGATTGATTATGGAGTAAGAACACATCTTTTAAATGTTTGAAAAGGAAAATCAATCATTGTCGTTGTTCGACATTAAGATGGTGGAAACGAATAAGTTCAGAAAAGTTGTTGTACTTAATTTGAGCTAAGCGTTGAGTATTAAGCTGTAAAGGGGTTCTAAAAGCGCATTTAGTTTCAATATACTGCAGGAAACAAGAAGTAGTAGTATCTTTAAAGTAGGTAGTTTCGATATCGCTTGAGAGATTATCAATTTTGACCAGAGATTGGTTGTATTTAGCAGTCGTAACAATGGAAGGCATTTTAAGTATTCCAGAGCGTTGCCCAGAAATTAATTGGGATGATATTATGAACAATTTCAAGATCATTAATGGTGATGTGCTTTGCAAAATTCTAGGAGTTTCGAAAATAAAGTGGAAGTTGAAATTTATATCCATAGCACATCTGATTTGGAAGTGACAAATAATACATTAATTGGTAATAATGTCTAATCCTAACCGCCGAAGTAATTATGAAAATGGAATTGAGTAATATTGATTTTCTCGGTGGAATTTATTTCTGGAAAGCAGGTATTTCTTCCCAGACCTAAGCATGTTTTAATCGTTGAATTTTCTTTAAATACTGTTTCAGGGAAATATTTTTTAAATTATATCAGGACCTATTAGAGATTTGGATAGGTTAGAATCGATTAATAATTTTTTGGAGGGTTGCTAATTCGGATAGAGGCAAGAAGGAAACCTGTGGTCTATATCATATCCGTTATAGTTAATGTATTCTGAAAATTTTTTTTTGAGATTTTTTCTTGCAGGAAGATTCCATTCGTCATATTTAAAGTAATTTCGCTAGATCTAGATTTGTTGATTTCATAATGGAGGAATGAAGTGTTTTCTTCTGGCTGCTCGTCCTCGTGGTTGTAGAATTTTTCGGAGACTTTTGGTAGGATCTGGTCGGATGGACCGAAGTGTGGTCGACTTGCAATATTGTGGTCGCAGATACGGGGGTTTAACAATGAAGATGTCGGACATTGGTGTAGTGTATGAGGTCTGTGGCATACCAAAAACTTAGCATTTGCAAAAAATTTGGCAATTGTGGAAAAAATGTATTCAATTTGCTTGTTTTTATTTTGTATAGATTGTGAGGAAAATCGTTGTGGCCTAAATTAGCTACAGTTTCTTTCAGTATTGAAAATATTGGGACTGGAATTTGATTGTAAGCTTTGGAATCAGCTATCAAAGTTTCAAAAATTATAATTTGATTTTTTCAAAATTTTTTTTAAAAAAATTTTGAAAAAGGTTGATTTGATTCTGAAAATATTTGTAAATAGGTTTGGTATTTTGACCGGGGTGTTATTACAATACTAATGACAAACTTTTATGTTCATTATATTTTACTTGTATATCTATGAGCGAGATGGTATTTTCAAGTTGAAAATGTAGGATTATTACTTAATATTGTTTCATAATTAGTGAACAAATTCATTTTATATCTATCAAATATATACCTTCTGCAGAGGTTAATAGAACTGCGTATCTCGTCAGTGAAAATGTTAGATAGTTTTATTTCTGTAATTAATTTAGATTTCATTTCTTAAAATTTAAATTAATTACAAGAATCCAATCCAAAATTAAAGGGCATTTTTTATTGCATCAGATTTATTGCAGTTCTTGGTTCAATGTTAAAATATTTCTATTATTATAAACATTTTAAATAATGTTTCTCCTGTGATCGCGTGTCGATATAGCGGCGGGTACAAAGTAAAATATAAGGTTTACCTCTTGTTTTATTTTTTTCACAGTTAACATAATTTTAATATGGAAAGGTTTATTATCTAGATTGACTTTACATAAATTTTCAACTGAAACAAAAAAATTGCGTCTCGTTCTCATCAAAATTTTATATAAATTTGACAAGATTGTTTACCTTTTAGTATCTAATTGAGCCATGTCGATTTGTTCGTGTTTGAGATTGAATTCTCTTATTCTACTCAATTGTTTTGAAGAAGTAGTTGTAAGGCCTACCCATTAAGAAAATTAATACTAAAGATTTGCAAAATTAATTTATTTCGTGTTCCATATTTATCAAAGGTTAATTTATTTTCTGCTCCATAGTTATTGGACATGCTAATATAAACTCAATTAAATTATTAATTAACAGTTATTTCTTAAATTCCAAAAGCAAATTTTATAATAATTAATACCACAATTTTAGATCAATGGGTAAATTATACTAAATATTTAAAATTGGTCAACCGTGGTGCACAGTGTACAAGTAATAATATTAATGTATACTTTACACACAATATATGAATAGTTATAGTTACTAATAGTATACATTACCGTTCAGATGACGAGAAGGAATAAAACTAAACGTTAAGAAATTCAGGATTAAATTTGAAATAGGAAAATATATATCTTAAAGAAAACCAGAAAAGTCTATTGTGAACGTGAAAACAAATTGGATGCGTAGAAAGCAGAGGTGTTCTGGGTTAATGTTGTTTGTTAGATCGGAAAGTTCCAATAAAGAAAAGCGGCCGGCGTGTCAATTCAGACTTTGTAGTAGATTAAATGGAACACTTAAGTAGTGTCTATTCAGTCTTCATTGTATAGGTTGAATTCAGAATTCAAGCAATTGGGAATACAAAAGGCACGCTGTTCCGTGCAATTACCGAGAGAGCAACGGTTCAACGTTTTCTCCTTGGTTTTTCACAACAGTCAAATATCTGCTATGTGGTGATTTACGCACATAACTACAAGTCGAACTGCAATATATATATATATATATATATATATATATATATATATATATATATATATATATATATATATATATATATATATATTTGAGGAGACGTATTGAAAATTATTTTTAAATGGGAACAGTGTGCACAGTAACACCTCATTTGGAAGCTGCTTCAAATATCTGTTTAAACGTTGTTTTTATTTTACATCTGTGTTCACATTTTTGAAATAATACTAAATCTAATATTGACGTACTATCAAACATTTTAAGCAGTGCCTTCCTGGAATAGTGCCATGTTTCTTCTGACAGAAGTCACACAAAATGCTACTTAGACATTTTCAAGTATCCGAATTTTATTATGTCACAAACCTAGCTGTTCATGATTCTCCTTAAGATGTTTATATCTATGATATGTTCTTTCTAGTAGGCATACTACTCGTCCAGTAGTCATACTATTTTGGATGACGTTCTGGGCCTCCGTCTGTTCCTGATTCTAGCTGTGGAGTATTATCTCTGCTAACTTACTTATTGGTGGCGGTAGAAGCAATCATATCAGTGTATTTAAAAGGAGCCATTAGATCTTTATCTCGTATCGGGATGAAGACGATGTTCGCTCTATTCCATCTCTTGGATAAGTTTTTGAGGATCCCACTTACAGCATTTTGTAACATAGCGTCGTTGACTTTTCTTATGTCAATATGGTTATCCATTAAAGATACTATTGGTGGTTATTGTGTTCCATTGGAGCATTTCACATCGTAATCCTCCAAGTCTATTTTCTCTAGTTAGAGCCTCCAGGTTACCTTCCATCAGTTGAAGAGGCGGTCTGGATCACTTTGATTTATCCACTCTGTCCTAGTTCAATTACCCCCTGTCCTCCCGTTTGTCTCGAAGTTGTCAAGCTTAGTCGGTATCTAAAGTTTACTACTCCCGTTTTCTCTAGTATGCTAATACCCTCTGTTCGCCTATATTTGTCTATCCTGTGGACTATACTTTATTCCGCCCTTTTATTAAGTTTTCCCCTTTCACGCAAGATCGTCGTTCCAGGTGACAAAGTCACATAGAAAACTACGGCTACGTATTCTGAGTGGCGAATATCGAGGAACTAATCGAAATATTCAAGAACCTGAAAATTGCGTAAAGCAGTGGAGTATGACGGTATATATGACAATCAAGCATTTAAGAGGCTACTGAAAAATGGTATAGTGGTTCTGCCAATTGTGGGTAACGGGATCTTGAAACTGCATCACTCCTATATGTGGAAGAAAGCAGCCGTCGCACTTACGTTATGCTGCATTAGCACAAACTAAGTAAGCATCTAACTCACCCTTCAAGTAACAGGCCATTAGTCTACTACATATCGATATCGAGACGACAGCGCTAAATGTGACACCGAACAAGCAGATCGCTTACTGCGGCAAGCAATCGACCGAAATTCAAATTCTTCGGTTCGTCGAGTACGTGACCAAAGGAATTAATTATAAAAATGTCGCGACTATCCTATTTCTCGATGTCCTGGCGTTCGATTAATTATGGTATGGCTTGCTGATAAAGATGTTCGACATGCGATATCAGGTAGCCATGGTGAAGCAGGTAAGGTCCTACTTAGCTAGCAAGATCAGAGCACGGGTAAAAGGTGCTCTCTCTGAATACAAATTGCGCGAAACTCGTACGGCGGAGTCTCGCACGGCGTGGTTATTTTAACGCAGCTCTTCGCGACATCCAGCGCAAATCTCGGCAGAATAGATCATTCTAGCAGTGGCGGCTGGTGGTCGAAAGCATAGGGGGTTCACGAAATCAAGAACATGCAAATTTATATCGTACTATCATAATAACAATACTCACATGCTGTAGGAATCCATTATTTTTTGTTTGTACAGTCACTGTTCACCTAATGTCTAAACTGTATTACATTGCTTGACCGTAAAGTCAATTCTTCTATTCCTGTTCTCAGCAAACTTAGTTGTAACAACTTCTGTTAAACTAACCGTATAATGATCAGGATTATTAATAAAACACCAAAAGCGTTCAACTGAGGTGCCGTCTGGAAATGTATCTAAATACTATAGTCATCTGATAATGATTTACTACATCCGTAGTTTCATCAAAAATAATAGAGACATATTCAGCTTTTAAAATTTCTTTCTTGATATGTTCTTGAGAAACCACTAATATGCAATCTAACAAGTCATCCTGAATTGTTTTTGAAGTACCTTTAAAAACAACAAATTTTTCAAAATGATCTTTCAATGCCGTATCTAATTCGGCACTGAAATTTATTAAACCTCTGAAAATTCCGGGATTTGAGGAATCTTCTTTTTCATCATAACCTCGAAGTGCTAGTTCAAAAGCCCCGCAAAACATTACGCAATCAATAATTTTTGAGAACATACCGATTCTTTGCTACCTGTTCATTTTGTTGTTGAATATTGCGTCTGTATGCACTGTCGAGTTGCCGTCGAATGTCCCAACAGGTTCAAATCCAATTGAGCATTCATATGAGCTTGGGTATTCTCATGTTTTTTTATTTTTTTGTGCCAAGTGACTCAGGCCTGTTACTCCATTTTTTGACTGAATAACAAGCAGGGGAAGCAACATAAACTGTTAGTTATACTGCACCCACGAATCCAAACATTTTTTTCATACATTTCCTTTTTAAACTTTCTGTTAAAATCTCTAGAATTGGAGTTTGTAGTCTGCATCAAATTAAGTTCCGGTTTTGGTCTGCCCGCATTTTTAATTTCAATATTTTGCTCATAACTCAAAGAATTAAAATTTTCTTTCAAATATTGTACAGTAGAACTGTTCGTATCCATAATGTTTAATTAAATTTTAGTTATCGTCCATATGTATTTATATCGATAATTATTTAATGCCGTAATAACGTAAGAATACTACAAAATAACCCCACGTACTTCACTAAACGCCTAATAGCGATGTAATGTAATATTCACAACACAGTATAGCCTCTGGTTCACACCAAATTTGTGAGATGCATTTCATCGGAAATATTGTATAACCCCCGCCACCCGCCAAGTCGCAGATGCCAACAAACTCGATGCAAATAACGCCCATTTGTAGCACGTGCTCCGTCGTTGTCACCATGAAAACGAGACATACAACATAACAAACCGAGTCCCAAATAAAACAAATATGCGGCGCGCTGCATTCCACAAATTCAAATAATAACACTAATAAAATAACGTTTAAATCTAAACGATCCATTAGGATATCGTAATAGATTTTATTTATTAATACAAAGTATATTTTACATTTATTGTAATGTTTGAATTCTAATTTGCTTTAGGCGTTCACGTGCTCATGTGCTCTTCTGCAGAAACCGCCACTGCACACTAGGCTGAGAAATTTTAAAAATATAGGAATCACTAAATACTTTCCATTTAAACAACCACCATTTAAACCGAAATCACGGATTTCGGTTTAAATGGCAAGATTTCAGAGAAAATTCTTATTTTGCATCTGTTTTTGTTGACACCTCTATGGATTAATAGACCAATATTGAATTTTAAGGATATGAATAATCTTTGTATATACTTCTTAGTGTGATGTATATAATAGTATGCAATAATAATTCATTCAGTAGTTTTAATGTGTGAGAGAACCTCAAATTCACTAAAAGAAATGATAGATATTTAGAATATGTAAAAATTAATTCTGGTAGGTTTGTGCTAACTAACATAAAATTATCGATGGGGGTGTTTTGATCTAGAAAGAGATCTGAGTAAAATGAGAAAAATAATCAACGGACTTACTACCTACTAATACAATAGAGGCCTTCTAGGTTCCATAGTTTTTCGTCGATATGTGTTCTTGTTTATACTGAAAATTATAATTTCGTTTTGTATGTTATTATTAAATCGATTAACTTATAAAAGATGACGTACTGAAGTTCGTTTGAAATCATGGTAAATCGATTGCAGCACTGTAAATTGATCATTTTAAAAACAGAACTTCAGTAGATACTGATACTGGAAGATAGTACTGAAACTTGGAGTGTATATCTGTCTTTGTAAATGCTAAACTGTTAAATATTATGAATAACTGATATCCGACTTCTGTCGTCTGTAGATTGTATTTCTAAATGACAGGATCACGGAGAAAACTATTATTATTTGAGATTGTTTTAGTTGTAACCGCTATGCACTAACAGTCAGCATTGAGGTTGGTATTAATTAATGCCTGTAAATAATATCTATGCTTAATTAAAATTTCAATTTGTAGGATAACGAACTCGTCAAAAGGAGTTATAAATGTTTTAAATATTTGCAAATTAATTTTGGCGTGTTTAAAACCAACTAGCGTTGACTAATAAGTTACTATTTTTTTTTGTACTAAAAATTATAGTTTCATTTTGTATTTTATTGTAATATCGATAGGATTAAGATAAAGATTTGAAGTCCATTTGAAGTCAGGGTAAATCGACTCCAGCACAATATATTATTATTTTAATGAATCGAATCTATAACAGTAAAAATATAAGTGCCGTTATATTGAAGTTGTATGTGGTGTTAGTGTATAGTGTTTATACACAAAAAATGTCACAAATGAGTTATATCGCACTATGTTATGTTATGTTATATGTCAGAAAAAAGTTATTTAGTCAAACATGGAAATGGTCAATATGCTACGCTGCTATTGTTTAGCAACGAAAAATATACACGAAGAAAAAAGTATATCCTCTGAAATATATCTACAAACCTCCATAATGAACGCAATTTTGAAAGAACTTTCGATATATTGCGAGACTGATACTATTAATTTCAATACTCAAAATATATGTAAAGAATATACATGAATAAGAAAGGTTTTTATTATTCAGATTCAGTCTGCTATGATACAATTACAATGGACTTTTGGGACATGGACAGTATGGCGAGATCTAGTGGCCTTAAAGGCCTGATCTAATCTAGTGCCGGGTTTTAAAGAGCAGTGAAATCCAGGCAGAAAAAACGACCCGAATAGCCATTGTTAGAGATCAGGCGACGCTATTAACCTAGTCAAGGGCACCTTACTTTGGCAACAAAATGGTAGATCGAAATTAAACGAAGCTCTTAATGAACGAAATCAAACGCAAGGTTTGATTTCGTTCATTAAGAGCTGGTTGTCTTTATATTACAGAAACACCTGGGTAAAACTCCCGAAACTCCCTCCCGCAGGACCACCATTCAAGATGACAAGAACGCTGAAATTGCAACCACACGTAGTGTACCATACTAGACAGACAAGCGTTCGGTGGATGAACGCATCGCCATCACCATCGTTGGAGCGACGAGGTGCACGAAGCGTTTGGCGCGGGAACTAGCCTTCTGGGATGCACCGGTGGCACCTATCGATCCTTCACCCATGTCATCGAACAGAAATTACAACTAGAAGGTCCACTCTACGGCGGTAATTTTATGTTTCGCTTATAAAGGCATTGCCGCTATGCAGTTGTTGAACGGCGGCACCGAACTATTAGGCTTCTTTCACACTATATGGTTTTGTCCGTACGGCGAAAAACCGTACGGCAAATATCCGAAAGGGAAATTGGTTCACACTATGCACGGTTTATACACGGTTTTATTTCCATCATAAGCTTTTTACCTTTTTAGTACATAGTAAAAAGTATTGGTGTGCAATGAACCCTAAGCGAATTACTGCATTATTGTTGTATCGTCTGCGAAAGAATAATCAATCTTCACTGTCCAAATAGACATGAATATTAAATTAATGAAATTGAATTACTAACTAATTAAAGTGAATATTTATTAATTAATAACTTGTTAAAGTGAATAATAATAATATTAATTGTACAATTTATCAAATAATTATTCGAACTGGAAAACGAAACTACAGAAGCCAAACACCGAGAGCAATTGCTGTACGGTTTAAACCGTCCAATGTGAAAAGGTGAATTTGGCCCCGTAGATAACTATATACCCGGTTGCCGTCCGGGTGCCGTGGGTTCTCTTCTTTTCACCACTAAAATAATTTCGCCGTACGGTTTTTCACCATACGAACAAAACCGTATAGTGTGAAAGAAGCCTTATATGGGGAATACTTCCTACGATCCTGTACATGCGCCGCGTCCTAGTTAGCTAATGTTCGCTGAACGACGGGACGGGGTAAGGAGGGAAACTTAATGGGCGGAGCTTAGAATTAATCTTCTAGTTGTAATTTCTGTTCGGTGCCCATGCGGAGAATAAAGAGGTACCGACAGCGACAATACATATATTACTCATATGTCTATCCATATATTGTATTACCTATTTGTGTCTATATATTTATATTTTTATATAAAATGAGGTATATGAAAATGATGACCTCAATTTCGATTAGTTATAATTTCATATATGATGTAATATGAAAAATATAAGAATTAAGTACCTTCATAAATGAAGCTACAAGGCTGAAACACTAAAGGAAGTATTATCACCGAAATCTCTTGAAATCATTAAGTACAATAACATGAAATTTTCGATATCGTTGCTATAAAGAGTGTAATTTATAGTCAATATTTTTCTCATAATAATGTAAAACAGCAATTTCATTTTAATGACGCATTATTATACGGAAATTCTAGGTTATGATGAAATTAATTATTTACATATGTATGTTCAACACTTTGTAGCATCTTTGATGAGAGTTTTAACTCAGATAATGTTACCACTTGTAGTATCAAGAATTGTAAACGTATATTTAAAGTGTGTAGATCAGATCAAATTTATCTTAATCGTTTCCACTCGAAGAGCACAACTAATAGATTTTTATGAAAATTCATGAGATATCCTTATAAATACAGCTGAGGATGGAACCCTTAAGTCCCTGAAAGAGGAAAGTTTGAACTCTAAACGGGAAATAATTTAATTCCAATAATAAATCGTCGCTCCATTGCAGATAAAGACATTTAAGTGAAAACGGGACATTTTTAATGGATTCTTATTCTAAATATAATATAAGTGTAATAGGGCAGTAAAAGAATAATAACTAAATAATAGTAATAATAATAATAATAGAATAAAATAAGAAAACGAGTATAAAACATGACAAATAAATAATAATAATAACAATAATACTAAAGTTTATTTACATAATATAAGTATACAATCACAATATAACAATAAATATTACAAAAATATATTAGATGTAAATAGCATAGGGGACCACAAAAGTTATGTTATAACTTGTTTGCGATAATATATATGTACTTAAGTATATAACAGTAAAGTTTAACAAATATAACAATATTATAACAATATGCGGTTTAAAATTCAATTCACAATTGTATAGTAATACACACGAGTATTTTACACGAGTATTGATTTGCTACATTCTATACATGTATATACTTTTATATATTTTTAAATCTACTAGCTGATGTATATAATCTCTAGGTTTATAAAAGAACCATAAATTTATTTATTTTTTAGATAATGGGCTTGAGTTTATTAGTTTTATTTCAACTGGTACTTCATTGTAAATTCCTGGAGCCAGAAAGTAAGAAGATCTTTGTGCTATAGTCTTGGCAACAGAAGGCATGACAACAGACATGTTTTTGCTCTAGTAAGGTAAGTATGCGATTCAAAATTTTTATTTTTACAGTTTTTTTGATTCAGAATCAGAGCCATGCAAAATAGTTGCCTTATATCGAGTACTTTGGCCAGCTTGTATAGATTATTAGAGGTCATAGGTAGAAGTCATTTCCAGTCTAAATATTATTTTTAATACCCATTCTTGTATATTCTCTACATGTTTTAAATGTTTGTTATAATCTCCTCCCCATGCGATAATACTATATCTTAAATGTGATTCAACCAACGCGTAATACAATATTAGTAGGTGTTCTTTATCTAGAAAGTGTTTTAGGTATTTCAGTTTTGGTAGCATACTTCTTTAATGACTTTAATAAGTACGCAGTTTAAACGTTTTAATACTTGCCGTTTTCAAATGAGGGCGGTTACATTGACTTTCCTAATTTTAGAAATTTAGAACATTTTTTAATATTCAGGAATCCTTTTAGAAACTGACGCAGCAAACAGGATAAGGAATCTACAAATTCCTAAGAATTACTATTTAATTAGTGGTTCAGGTAGCATAAATACTTTGTGGGAAATTGGTTGATTGAGAAAATCACAGATTAACAAACAGTAAATAGACTTAAAGTATTAATAATACACAGTAATAGTGTGCGGAAAATTACTTAATATAATATAGAAGAGACATTTACAAATTCATTATATAAGTAAATAATCGGCTAGTGTTTGTTGATCATCAGCAATAAATACGACCAGTCGGAAAACCCTATAAGTTATATATTATCTAATGTAATATAGAAGAAACATTTATAAATTCATTAAATTAGTAAATAATTGGCTAGTGTTTGTTGATTAGAATAAATAGTCGGAAAGCCCTATCAGTTATATATAAATATGGTAGTTATGTCTAATAAACGATACAATATAATAAGTGACATATAATGTCACATGTAAAACTAACTCTGGTTCATACTTTGAAAGAAGAGATTTAAGCTATTTTTATTTTTGTTGGGTGTCATTAAAATTGCCGTATAATATTATTGTATGATAATTTCAGTGTTCATTCATCATTGCTCTTGTATATTAGGGAACCCGTAAATAAATTAAAACTAAATCGAAGCCTTTTAAATGAGAAAAAACCATAAATAGTCTGCTGCCAAGTATAAATAAAATCAGATAATAGATTAATGAGAAACTAGTCATCAATCTAATACATTCTTCATCACCTGGCTTTAACATGTTATAGTTCTTTAAAAAATATCGAAAGGCCAACATAAATCCCACCATTACAAAATAAAGATTTTATGTCAATTTTCAGATTACCCAAATTTGTTATGAGCAACTACCCAAAACTTTTTTTAATGGAACTGTCAACAAACAATATATTCGCTATTGACGTGATGAAAATTCTTATAGGACTCTCATCGCGGATTATCAAAATATTTACATTGTATCGCTGCTATTTATTGAGGAAAATCTAATAGGAATTTTATTTTTAGATATAACAGAATTTTATTTTTATATGTAGATTATTGAGAGAAATGCGATTAATAGTCAACATAATTAAAAAAATTAAAATGAATAAATGTATAAAGCAGAAAAGGTTAAGTTTAAAATGTGAAATGCATGCAACATAGGCTGCTATTCTCTAATTGGTTGTATGTTGAGTATTCTTCAATGAACAGATTAAGCAACACTAAAATATTCAGAATTTCTGTTTCTACTTTGATAAAATAAAGTGAAGACTCATTTACTACATTATTTACTTCTTTTGTTAAAAATGTTTTATGCTATTCACTTCTTGCTCTTTACTTTTTATATTTATTCATTTAATTGTTTTCAGTTATGTCGACTATCAGTAAATACATTAAATTCTTTAAATGATTAGTTCTAAAAATGAAATACTCTCATATTCAAGAGTAAAGTTTCTAATAGTCTTTCCTAATAAATACCGGCAACACAATGTAATTATATTAATTGTGTAAATATTTGGTAATTTTTTAGTTATTTAAATTCGCTGAAAATGTTTATCACATTTACATATATCGGATATTTTATATGCATACTTTTTACTACTAAAATACAAAGTTAATACTACTACTAATTTTTCTACTACGTAAAAATGCAAAAACTGTAAATTATCATACTACATTAATACTGTATTTCCTAGAGTTCAGATATGTGCATGATATTTTTGCAGTTTTCGATAGTACGAAGACAAACGTTATTATTACTATATTATTTATTAATAGATTATTATTACTGTAGGTAGCATCGATAAATTTTACATATGAAATTAAAAATAATGACAAACATCATGTATAAATAATTAGAAATAGGAAAATATATTAGGATTTGACGTATACAGGTAGTTGTTGGGTGACATTAAAATTATCATACAATATTATTGTATGATAATTCCAGTTTTCATAATTTTACTTATATGTCACTGACAGAGATCGTATCGATAAAGATGTATACCCCATAGAGATCATTCGGCATTTGTCCTGGATCGGCGTACCGTGTACGACACTGATGAGAACTAATAAGTTCGAAACAACTGTATGTCGTTCGGTTTCGATCCGGGACAGATGTCGAATCCTACCTGTGGCGGGTTTTATTTTTTGAAACTTTATCTGATCTTGCAGAAACACGAGAAAGGGGTCGAGGATCGCTTCTAGGTATAATTCAATGCCTGGCGGGGCTTCAGCAAGAGGAGTAATTGTCTCCTAGAGCGATTATGTAATAGCTTTGCTATTCCGGAACTACTTTGATAACCGCTTAGCGGTTTGGTGGTTCCTTTCTCGATTTCCGACTTATATGTTACTGATAATTTTACTGTTGTATATTATTGACGACGGGTTCTCGTCGTCAATAAGTTAATACTAGATCAAAGCCTTTTAAATGAGAAGAGATTCATAAATAATCTTCTGACAAATATAAATAAAGTCATATAATAGATTAATGGGAAACTAGTCATCGATCCAAAACAAACTCCATCACCTGGATTTAACATGTTATAGTTCTTTAAAAAATGTCGAAAGGCTGTTTTGCAAACATAAATCTCACCTTTACAAAATAAAGATTTTTTCTTTTCAACTTTCAACAAGATCAACTTTTCTTCACGGATTATCGAAACATTTACATCGTATCCTGCTATTTATTGAGGAAAGTCTAATAGGAACTCTATTTTTAGATATAAAAGAATTTTATTTTTAGATGTAGACTATTGAGAGAAATGCAATGGTCAACATAATCGAAAAAAAATTAAATAAATAAATGTATAAAGTAAAGCAAAAACTTCTGCATTGATTGGGCCGTTTCTTGATGAAAATCCATATTTATACAAAATTAAAACATTTGCTGGTTAGATTTTTACTTTTTATTTGTTAAACATAACAATTGTTTCGCCAACACAGTGGCTTTTTCAGATGTTGAGTACATAGACTAAATTTTACGTCGTGGAACTGCGTTTATATAACTAGGGTAATTTTAGGTTTATTACTATGGGAATTTCTACTATTAAACTATTGTTATTAAGATATAAAATTTCAACCAATGGTATGTGTAAATTTTAAACAAGATTTTTGGATAGCATGTAGAACTAAAATAGATTTAATAATGTTGATGAGTTTGTTTCTATTTGATCATTTAATATAATATCAGATTTCTTTGCTTTATTAATTTCTAAAGATTCCAATAAATTTAATTTTAAGCCTTTCTTCTCTACATGTACAATTTTAAATTCTTCGTTAAAAGTATGGTCTGCCTCAATTAGATGTGTTGCATGTCTCTTCTTTTATTATTAAAACTCCCTTTGTGTTCTGCTATTCGCGTGTTAAAGATTCTTCCTGTTTGTCCTATATATACCTGAATTATTTTTGGTACTAGTTTTATCTTCAGCATTTTTTATGTGTTTCCAAGAGTATTATTTGTTCTGTATGCTATTTTATTACTACGTTTCTTGAAAGAAACGAATTAATAACACCTTTTCTTCATGTATAAAAAATTAGAAATAGGAAAATAGATTAGAATTTGACGTCTGCTGTAAAGAAACTAGTACTTTTAGATATTTCTCCATTATTATCAATATAAAATGGCAAGTTTAAATATTCTGGTCCATCGTTTGCTAAGTTTTCTGCTATAATTATAGGGTTGAGAAAGAAAAGGTCATTAAATATATATCTAGAACTGACGGGTATCCTTTTCACTTAGTAGATGCATTTATTAGAAAACGTAGATTTATGGTAAGATCCAAAAAATTCGTAAAATTGTGCCAATTCCATATGAACCATGATTTACTAGATGCCTCAAGAGTTTTCAAATATTTGGAATAACATTAGTGCACTCTTCTGAAAAGAAATTGCAACAACTTTTAGAAGAGGTTCAAGATTTATAAAATACATTCCCAAAATTGTAATCAAAAGTATATTGGGCAAACAAAGAGAGTGTTTGCGAAGTTCTAAAACAGTCATAGAATATACTGTAATAACTTGAAAAGTTATCACAGTATATATCTAACAGTCCGTTGTTTTGATTAATATGATGAATGATGACATGGATCAGTGATCCGAATATTTATCTCGTTAAGGCTTACTAATCATGAATGCAAATAGTTATACGAGATTAGCGAGTAGGAGTGGCGCAGTAAACCTAAACAAATTAATCTTTCACTGCTCACTGACCGTGAAGAAAGATAGTTAAGTTCAGTGAATTTATTAGTCAATAGTGCATGAAACCGGAAAATATTCATGACTGTTTACTGAACCCGAACAACATTTTGGTATACATAGATATTACAGGTGGTTTAAAATTAGTTTTAATAATATTTCGATAATGACAACTTGGTGTTTATGAAAAACTGGTCTCCTGTTTCTGTTTTTTAATACTATATTAGAATTTGATCAACAGTAAAAGAAATAAAAATAATTTAAATTTTTTATTCCGTATATCAAATCATTTAATTAAATAATACATAAATATTATTATAAATTTAATTAAATAAATAAATATTAAATAAAGTATATATTAATATTTATAACGATACCTATGTTTTACTTTACATAAGTAGTTGTATACCTATTACTATTGTATATCTTCTATTGTTATATTCTCAATACCCCTTATTGCTCTGCTGGATTTATAAGAGGGATTTAGAATTAGGTTCTAATCCTATAATTGCCTTGATTTCTAAAATTAGGGAGCTAGCAGTCGCTTTCGTTTGAGAATGTAAGATTTTAAAACATCTAAATTATATGGTTGCTGTTAAATCCATGTTATTATTTAAGTCCTATCTTATGCCATTATTCCATTATACTATTATATCCGTGGTTCAATCATATCACTGATTTATTCGTCATGTAAAGTAAATTATTATTCGTCATGTTATTTTTAAAAGAAGAGATAGATCCTGGGGCACAGTATACAGACGGATGTCTATCATAATATTATAGAAGCACTTGCTTGATTTTGAAACGATGATGTTCCATCACACTGTGATCGAAACGTTAGGGCCCGTTGCGAATTTTTTTCTATAGAAATAGGTAGGCACGGGATGAACAATAAATAGAGTGGGTTAGGTCACTTAGATCACCTCATCTAAATTTATTCAATTTTCTTCTACAGAAAAATATTACGCCAGTATTGTATTGAGATAGAGGATAATTGTTTTGGCCGGCAATTATCTAGACTCGCCTATGAAGGTGATCTGCATTTCATCCAAATTGCTTTTAGTATACTGAGCTCAGCTCAGTATACTTGAAGTTATCTCTGATAAAAAGAATCTAAAATATGGAGTAGACAAAAAAATATAAATCAAACAAGTTTATAAAAATATCATCAATTTTTATAAAATCTAATTATAGAGTTATGTTCATCTGGGCTATGGTTTTAGACTACAAACAATTAGGTGAATATTTATATAATTCACACATAATAAAGTTTCAGATTTCTATAAACTGGTGGTGGTACTTCCTCCTTAATTTCAGTCTTTTAGTCCTAGTTTTAAAGGAATGACATTATTACACTTTTCATATCTTATATTAAATCAAAGTTTCAGTTTTTAAGCGACGCAATTGTGGTTCTACATATATGAATTAGTTTTCATACATATTAATTAACTGAAAATATGAGATTCAATATATGTCTGAGAAGCCAATTGATACAAAATGAATTAACTTGTGCATGAACCTTACTTCTGAAAAGTTTTATAAAAAGAATATATTAATAAGTACGATATAGACTGATACGACAAAATAGCATTCGTGTGCATCTCATTATTTGCGAGATCACGTCCTCCGCGAAAGTCCGCCATATATTGTCCAAAGAGGCTTTGGCTGGCTTTACCTTGACGATGTATAGCGTCGTGTCTACTTCAGCCGTCGAAAGGAAGTTTGAGTTACGAACGTCGAGAAAGTAAGCGGTGTTATCATTCCAACGTTCATGACTATTCAGATGTCGGAATTTGAGCAGGCGAAGCTGCTCTTTCCTCTTAGTAGTAGGTAAAATAGAGCAGATACAATTTTTAGAGATATATATAAGTCTGTATTGTATAAATAACAGGTACGATCGAAGAATTGTTGCCTGCAATGCCCTAACCTCAACCTACACAGCTAACAATTTTTAAAGAAATGGCGAAGGCACTTGGTTAACTGTTCGCAGTACTTATAGATTAAACTAGAAGAACACAATAGTGGTGACATACTTATATCTGTTACTTTATATTAGTCCTAATATTTTAAATATTGAGATCAAGATGTTAGGAACATTAAAAACTAAAGATTAAAAACTGTAACCTCTCCTGGCATATATCCCATGTATAAAAGTGGTAGCCGTGGTGACATAGCTTATTACTATCATATGCAACTTCTGCAAGGTTATGCATTTTACATCAAAATCTACACACATCCAAAAATAAGCCATTCTCTTCGATGTACCTCAAGGGTATGTACTTAGTCGTTTATTATTTAATATTTTTATTAATATTATATTGATCTTTAGTAAGTACAACATAAATTATTTATTTTATGCAGATGATTCACTCTCAGATTGTATGCGTTTACATGATTGTCTTTTGGAAATGAATTACTGCTGTCTTATATCTAAACTCCACCATATCCAAACTTAACTTTCGGCTATATACTGAATAACGTCTCTATAAATCGTTCCAATGTTTTTAGAGACTTGCGTGTAATTTTTTATCCAAAGTTAAGATTTATAGCTCATCATTATAACACATTCATAAAACAATCCTATAAATGTTTGGGATTTATAATACGAAATTTAATGATTCTGCATCCAGTGACACGTTGAAACTCTTATTTAAAGTTTGTGTTAGAACTCGACTTGCGTATGCGTCTACCGTGTGGGCTCCCAGTACTCCCACTTATCAAGGACACGCGAAAATAACGAGAGAATACAAAGAAAGTTCTTCAAGTATCTTAGATTTTAGATTTCGGATAGGTTGTGTATATTTTGCCTTAACGTCATATACTTAGAAAAGAGGAGAGTAATACATTCCATTATATCTCTTTCTAAAATTATTAATTCGTGTTTTGATAGCCCCTCAAGATTGGAACAGATCAAGTTACATGTACCAGGAACAACATCGCGATTTCCAAACACATTTTATTTTCAAACGCCACGTACCAATGTATTTCAATCGTCCATAATCTGTCAAATGCCAAACTACTCAATAGTGCAAGATCAAACACATAATGTTTCTGTACATTCAGAAAGTAATTTTAAAAATTATTTTATAATACAAAATTTCTAATGTAGAAAAAGTACCTATATTGGTAACGTACTTGCAATGTAGTATGTTTCTGCTCCCCTTATTAATGATAGTACTTTTGTTGTGGGTATATATATGTCCAGTAAAAAATTAATGTTATTGATTATAATGTGTTACAGACCAAATAGTAATAACCGTACGCGTATTGTTAACAAATTCTCATTTACTTGTAAGGTACAGCATTTTATTGGGAACTGCTGTATAAAAAAATAACAAATTTCGATTTTCTATTAAATAAATTAAATGTAATGTATAAATGATTATGACACCTGACAAGAGTTATTTAAACATTTTGCGCAAAACCTAATTAACAAAATTCATAACATTTGTTAAAATCACCAATCAATTCAAAATTCAATTCTTGAAAACGTACAAGAAGTGTTCCAACCTAATAAATCGAAAATATTTATGATAAATCAGAGATCCTTGAAAGGTATTCATGAATTTGCTTACTAAGGTAAAATGTGTGGAGGACTGGAGAAACGACACGGTCCCTCTGGCCGGAGACATCTGGTTCACGGATGGCTCCTGGGTCGAGAGAAAGACTAGAGCTGTAATATACGAGTATAATAGAAGAGAGAAGAACTTGATTCCTATCGAAAGTTAAGCCTCAGTGTTCCAGGCGAAGGTTATAGCCATCCATTCTAGCGCACAAACGCAATTGCTGAATGGAGTGGTTGGTAAACGCATTACCATATGGCCTGACAGGAGGGCGAACCAGGAAGCTTAAAGGCTCCAGAACAGTAAAATCCTGGCTGGTAAAGAAATACAGTAGAAACACTAGCCAGAAGTAACAAGCTGACGTTAGTCTGAGTGCTGAATCATACTGCTATCCGGGGTAATGGATAAGCTTGTCGTGGAAGGAACAGGGAGGTGCTTAATGGGACCTGAGCTAGTGGTCAGGATTGCACACTGCCTTGGCAAAGAGACAATCCAGGAATGACTAAGATTGAAGAAGACTGAAAGACTCAATCGCTGGTAGTACACCCAGGGATGCAGGTAGGCTAACTTCTTGCTGGGTTTGCTACCTAGCAGGGACTGGACGCCAATGCTCCTGAGAGATGATAGGGAGAGTGTCCGAAAACTCATGGGGTTATTAACGGGATACTATTATCTTAAGTACCATCTTAGCAAGATTGGCTCTTCTTGTTGGCGAGTCCCAATAAGGAATGCAGGTGGTGTGGAGGAGACCTCTGAACATGTGCTACGCCGGTGGTCGGCTCTGGTATGGCGTAAGTACCTCGGGTTTAGGTTCATTTTCTTGGAGCCAAACGATTAGGGAAAGTCGGCCTGGAGGAATTAAGGTTTTGGAAGAAGACCAAATCCATACTCCAGCACTGCTTTACGGGGAGATACAATGGGTGGTAGCTTGAATATGGTAAGGCATCACGGCCCTGTCCAAATAGCTTAACCTAAACTCAAGATAAAATGTGCTTAAAATATACATTTTTGTAGTTTTCAATAAATTTATTTTAGCCGCAATGGAAAACTTTTAAAAACTTAGTCTAATTTTAAGCATTTTCTTTCACATTATAATAATAAACTAAATTGTTGGACCTGGAGCAGTAATTTTCTTGTGGAGAATTTTAAAGGTAAAAAGGCGGTTTTCCATACTAAAATATAGCCAAATTTTCTTGGTATCTGTTGACATTCAAATAATTAAAGGGTATAAATTATTTGAAATTATTTGGTATTACAATCCCATCATAAATTCGTATCCACTACATGAAAGATTCTATGTAAATAGCCTACCGATATTAATAAGTTTATAACTAATACAACAAAAACTAATAAATTAATAATAATAATTTAAGTAATACGTTAAATAAAAGCCAGGTTCTGAAATTAATTTGATGCACTAGTTCACACGTGAATGGGCGTAACCGACGCCATCGGTCCAAATCGCCATCGGTCGCCATTAACGCCATTAACGTGACTAGAGTATTCGACAAAATACAGAATGAGGGATTTTTTCGATTTATTTACTTAGAATGCAGCTGCTCAACAAAAAATAGACATTTCTAATTATAGGATAGGTACACAATAGAAATGTTATAAATACGATAAATTTAAGTTCTAAATATACAAGATTACAATTAATACGGAAACTAACTATAGGTATGCCTAATATACTTGTCATATAAAATATAGTAATTAAATAAACTATAGGTATATCTATATATATATATATATATATATATATATATATATATATATATATATATATATATATATATATATATATATATATAGATATACCTATAGTTTATTTAATTACTATATTTTATATGACAAGTATATTAGGCATACCTATAGTTAGTTTCCGTATTAATTGTAATCTTGTATATTTAGAACTTAAATTTATCGTATTTATAACATTTCTATTGTGTACCTATCCTATAATTAGAAATGTCTATTTTTTGTTGAGCAGCTGCATTCTAAGTAAATAAATCGAAAAAATCCCTCATTCTGTATTTTGTCGAATACTCTAGTCACGTTAATGGCGTTAATGGCGACCGATGGCGATTTGGACCGATGGCGTCGGTTACGCCCATTCACGTGTGAACTAGTGCATCAAATTAATTTCAGAACCTGGCTTTTATTTAACGTATTACTTAAATTATTATTATTAATTTATTAGTTTTTGTTGTATTAGTTATAAACTTATTAATATCGGTAGGCTATTTACATAGAATCTTTCATGTAGTGGATACGAATTTATGATGGGATTGTAATACCAAATAATTTCAAATAATTTATACCCTTTAATTATTTGAATGTCAACAGATACCAAGAAAATTTGGCTATATTTTAGTATGGAAAACCGCCTTTTTACCTTTAAAATTCTCCACAAGAAAATTACTGCTCCAGGTCCAACAATTTAGTTTATTATTATAATGTGAAAGAAAATGCTTAAAATTAGACTAAGTTTTTAAAAGTTTTCCATTGCGGCTAAAATAAATTTATTGAAAACTACAAAAATGTATATTTTAAGCACATTTTATCTTGAGTTTAGGTTAAGCTATTTGGACAGGGCCGTGATGCCTTACCATATTCAAGCTACCACCCATTGTATCTCCCCGTAAAGCAGTGCTGGAGTATGGATTTGGTCTTCTTCCAAAACCTTAATTCCTCCAGGCCGACTTTCCCTAATCGTTTGGCTCCAAGAAAATGAACCTAAACCCGAGGTACTTACGCCATACCAGAGCCGACCACCGGCGTAGCACATGTTCAGAGGTCTCCTCCACACCACCTGCATTCCTTATTGGGACTCGCCAACAAGAAGAGCCAATCTTGCTAAGATGGTACTTAAGATAATAGTATCCCGTTAATAACCCCATGAGTTTTCGGACACTCTCCCTATCATCTCTCAGGAGCATTGGCGTCCAGTCCCTGCTAGGTAGCAAACCCAGCAAGAAGTTAGCCTACCTGCATCCCTGGGTGTACTACCAGCGATTGAGTCTTTCAGTCTTCTTCAATCTTAGTCATTCCTGGATTGTCTCTTTGCCAAGGCAGTGTGCAATCCTGACCACTAGCTCAGGTCCCATTAAGCACCTCCCTGTTCCTTCCACGACAAGCTTATCCATTACCCCGGATAGCAGTATGATTCAGCACTCAGACTAACGTCAGCTTGTTACTTCTGGCTAGTGTTTCTACTGTATTTCTTTACCAGCCAGGATTTTACTGTTCTGGAGCCTTTAAGCTTCCTGGTTCGCCCTCCTGTCAGACCATATGGTAATGCGTTTACCAACCACTCCATTCAGCAATTGCGTTTGTGCGCTAGAATGGATGGCTATAACCTTCGCCTGGAACACTGAGGCTTAACTTTCGATAGGAATCAAGTTCTTCTCTCTTCTATTATACTCGTATATTACAGCTCTAGTCTTTCTCTCGACCCAGGAGCCATCCGTGAACCAGATGTCTCCGGCCAGAGGGACCGTGTCGTTTCTCCAGTCCTCCACACATTTTACCTTAGTAAGCAAATTCATGAATACCTTTCAAGGATCTCTGATTTATCATAAATATTTTCGATTTATTAGGTTGGAACACTTCTTGTACGTTTTCAAGAATTGAATTTTGAATTGATTGGTGATTTTAACAAATGTTATGAATTTTGTTAATTAGGTTTTGCGCAAAATGTTTAAATAACTCTTGTCAGGTGTCATAATCATTTATACATTACATTTAATTTATTTAATAGAAAATCGAAATTTGTTATTTTTTTATACAGCAGTTCCCAATAAAATGCTGTACCTTACAAGTAAATGAGAATTTGTTAACAATACGCGTACGGTTATTACTATTTGGTCTGTAACACATTATAATCAATAACATTAATTTTTTACTGGACATACTTGTTTAAGTAAAATATATGTCATGCTTATATAAATGCATTAAATAAATAAATTACTTATTTTAATGTACAAGAACAAATGTATATCTACAACTAATTTGAGATAATTTATATCACTCATCTAATCCATCTATCTGTAGAGTTTATCTTACAATTAGTGAAAGGAAACATTAACAATAAGTATTTCATTTTATTAAATTTTAATATAAAAATAGTAAATAATTACATCTAGTGAGCTTTTCTATCAATAAAAAATATTTCATTCAGTTCATTGATTCAGTGATATCTAAATATTTTAAATTTATTAAATATTATGATAAAAACTCAGTTTGCTTTTGTAATTTTAAACACAACTGCTCTATAATTTTGTGTGACAATTCTACTAATTATTGTGGATATATTTATACGTGATATCTTATAGTATCTATGTGGTATATAAGTATGCCATAATTATTATAAAATTGCATTGGGTAGTGGAGACTGTACCCAACGTGGATAAATTGTCAGATTGTGGCATATTCTGCCAAAGTATATGTAAAACTTAATTACTTCTGCCCTTTCAAACGATCTCCATGCGTTCGACATTCTCCGACATTTTAATTGAACTCATGCTCGTTAGGTTTTTACTTTAAAATACCAGACAAGTTAATTTAACCGGTCACTAAAGCTATGAATAACTCGTTGGATATTCTTTGAAATTCACTGTCTGAAAATAAATGGGAAATGATTGTACATTATATAAAATATAGAGATAAGAAGTTATTTGAAAATGTTGAACGTGAAAGAAATAATTTAATAAATCCCTATTCGAATGAAAATCAGTTTGCCGTTAGCCAGAATTTCATAGCTTTATCGACGAAGTTTCTTGTTTTTTGTGATGTCAAATAATCGTAAATCCCCATTTTAAATATGAGGAGATTTAACTCTTTGGGAAAGATCTCTGCAGGCAACGGAATCCAATGCATATTTAAATAAATGATATAAATAAATGACGTGATTTTTAGGTTTATTAAGATTTATCATATACACATGATATATGAGTCCGTTCAGACAATAGATAAATACGCTGCAATCATTCTATATTCTAAAATCTAGAATATGACGGGAGTTTTCTTTCTTTTAAGAAAAATATCCGAAAGGTGTTGAACATTGTAACTAGATTAAATCTATATAACAATTTTTCTAAATATCTAGACTTGCTTGTTTAATAGATGAATATCCAGCGACACACTCCATTTAACACTAATTACTTTGTTTGTGTGATAGACATTCTACGTAGGGATACTTAGAATTTCTAGGCACTTTCATTGTTACTACCTAGTTCGAATGGTTTTAGTTTCTTTAGTCGTCAAACAAATCCGTTGTTGTTGAGTAGCGATATTTCTTCAACATTTTCGTCGCTTTCTAATTTTTTCTGATGATTTCTGCAAATTTCGTGATCTCATCTTCAACGCTAGGTACCTTCAGGTCGCGATGGATGTCTTCATTGTGAATATACCATGGTGCATTCACGATGCTGTGAAGTACTTTGTTCTATAAAGTGTCTGAATGATTTTGATATTGGCTTTTTGGTGTGTCCCCAGAGTTGGATGCTATAAGTGTACATAGGTTTCAGTATTTGTAGAGTAAGTAGTTTGTTCTATATTTACAATTAAGAATGACCTATGAGGAACCAATACATTTGTATAATTATGAGGTTGAGTTGCTCCCGTGTCTTCTTCACATGTGTTTTCAAGCTTAAGTTGCTACATTTTTACATAAATAATATGCTCATGAAGTCTTAAGCCATAGGTTAAAAGTTATAGTCTGTCGAAACGGAAACTGGAGCCTTTAACAATAGAATTTAAGAAATTTGGTGTTGATATCAAGAAATGGCTGGTTTCGAAGTAATTTCAAACGGATAGATGACGTTGAAGACATAGAAGCTGAAAATATATTTCAATGCATAATACAGGCAACAGTTCCTAATTCTCGAGACCAACAAAGTGTATATAGCTATTGCTTTAGAAACGTTAGGCGTCACATCAGATATGTGATGCAATGCTTTATTTCCTCGCTGAGTCTTCCTGAAGAATTTATTTGTTTGGTAGAAAAGTAATTTTTATTATACTGATTCTATACTGACTGGATTAACTGGATAAACTTTACTTAAATATTATTTCTTGAAAACGTGTATCACTAACAACATCAGGTTTCAATCTATAAAATAAGTTAAAAAAGAGGAACATAATTTAATCGAACCATGAAAGTATTCTCACCTGATGCATAACACTTTTAAAAATGTACTTTCTGTAGCGGACAATATTCTAGTGAAATTTGTATTGAAGTAGTGAAGTGGTCGTTAGCTGAATGAAGAAATAACTTAAAATAAATTGCTTGTTGGCAATTAATTTAGAAATGTTTCGCATCGATGAAGAGTATACTTGAAGTGTGCAAATTGTAATGGAATACCTGTTAAACAGTTTAAATTGGTAGAGGCAGAACAGCCTACATCACTTTTCGGTTCAATAAAGAAAAATTCATCAAATCATACTTAATCTGAGGACTTCTTGCGAACTGTAATGATACACTTTATCGGTAACAATAAATCATATTGAATTTTAATATTGGTAGTGGTTCTTAAAGATCATACTAGATTACGCAGATTGATGTTACTGATGGAATATTAAAGAAATAAAACCTGCATTATTTGGTGGTGCAGAAAGTAATATTTGTACTTATACTTGTTAACATGTATGATTGGGTGGTCTACAAAATAATTACTGGTGTAATTTTGAAGTTTTGGATCAAGAAATTATATACCGCATTGGAAATCATCATGAATTAAATTGTTGGTTGGTAGTTATAGAAATCTTACTTGAGTGGATACTCACGGGTGAAATAAAAGAATGTGACAATAATTGTTGTTGTAGTAGTAGTTCTATGCTTATAACTTCTATGTTCACAAGAAATATAAATATTGCTGATCTATGAAAACTCAATGTGTTAGGAATTAAGGGTCCCTGTGAGGCGAAGTCTGGAAAACAAAAAGAAGAAGCAGTTATGAAGTATTTTTAAGTACTGTATCTAAGATGAACGATGGAAGATATGAAGTTCATATACCGTTGATTGAAAGGCACCATTAACTAGTAATTTTGAGATGACTCGTAGAAGACTTGATAATTTTATTCATGGTAGTTATTACGCTGAATATGAGAAAGTATTTATTGATTGATTTGATGAAGGAGGAAGAAGGATGAAGTTCAGAGACTGATTTTAATGATATAAGTCATGGATCTTACCAGCATGTCATAAACTTAAGCGGACCAAGGATAAAAATGTAATCAATTTCAATGTTTCAAGTCGTTTTGGGTTATCACGTACAAACAAATTGATTTGAATTATACGACAGAGACTATCTACGTTTTTTATGGTATGACAAAATTCAAAATCTAAAAGTATTTCAACATGATAAAATAGTTTCTGGTGACACTTGCACTCCATCTTTATTAGGGGAGTTATTGAATATCATTTACATCGAAGGCTAATAGAAAATGTAAAAAATTTGTCTTCTTTTCAATAAAGCTAGGGAATATTCACTTATAGATGAATACTTCAACATTCTTCCGACATTTCCGATATAAGTCCGAGTTCCTTAATGTAAGTTACTATATCATTAGTACGTTGCAACTTAAATACGCCGACAAAATAATTTCAACTTTCAAGCAAAATTACCCAAAAAATTAAGTATGAAACAATCACGAAGTTTGTCGATAAAAGTTTAGATTTAGTGTTTCTAAACCCTGTAGAAAAAGTACATTTATTAGTAACGGATGGTACCGCGTATATGCTACTCGTAAAGTAAGTATGGCATACATTATAAACCGTTACAGTCTCCTAGCAGAATACACTTTTACAAGAAACATTACCCAGAATTCCCGCTTTCACCATAACCTGCTATAACTCACTGGGGAATATTTATTGAAGTATTCGTGTTTTACGCGAACAATTTTGTTGCTATCAAAAACGTGGTAATGAATTTAGATGATATGGCAAAACGTGTTAAGGATCGCTAAATATCATTAAATGAAGACGCTAATTTAATAGGTGATTTAAATTTGATTACCGCCAGTTTGATTTCATTTCTGCTTCAATTAATCAATTGGAAAAGTCAATAGTTAGCGCTGTCAGAATTGTTGCAAATATTTTCGATTGTATTAAATTGAATTAAATACGTTCTTTGTCGTTTGGCTCAAATCTAAATACGTTAAATCTTTATTTTAAAAATCCTCGATATAAGAGGTTAAAAATATTTCATAACTATTTCAAAATTTAGAGGAAATTACAGATTCTTTGGTAAAAAAAAACTATTCGTTTGTTCCGGTAACCAGTTGACGTATAGAGAAAAATTATTTTCCTGTTTTAAAAAATTTATCAAAATGTGCGGTTATCTATTATTATAATGCAAGAAGATAAATGTTAGATTCTATGCTAAGTACGAGTATAGAAAGCGGAGTCGTATTACAGGATAATATTGCTTCAAAACTATAAGACTCTAAAATATATACAAATAATAATAAATTATACAGTCAATATTTTCACTACATTTCATTCACGATTGCACTGCTGAAATAAAAAAAGAGAAAAGTATAAACTTCCTAGATTTAACAATCCGATGTAGCGAAGTTAGAGCTATTGAAACAAACTAGTTCATGAAACACATATGGTCACATATGTAATCGCCTAATCGGTATCCCGGGCTAACTACCGTTCGCAATATTAACAGAACAATTAAACAAAAATAACCACAGTTCTTGAACCAAATTCCTATCTTAAACAATTTTATAAATCTAATAAAAAAAAAGAATTCACACCATATACGATAAATTAAACGTTAAAGCCAAGAAAGACAACAACAAATATATATTCATATACCAAAAGAATTCGAAAATATTGCAGATATATTAAAAGGTACACATTACAGTAGCACATAAATCATACAACACAACAAATTCTTTACAAAACTTAAACCTAAAGTAGAAACACAAAACGAAACCAATACTATGTACATATATACAAAATATACTGTACCGACTAAAGTGTCTATTTTGGCAAGCCGTTACAGAGATGGATTAACAATAAATATACTGCTAATATCCATTTCTATAGCAATAATATTGCAATCGCATGTTAGCCATATGCTGGTTATGAATTTGTTTTCATCTCAGCGCTGTTTTCACTGTTTAGGTGGCCTTGCGGATTATGTCATGTGTTTGGATTTCTCTGTTTTTATTTATGCGGTAACTTGAAATATAACATACTACGATACAAAAAATCCAAACCAGAATTATTGCAAACCGAGATTAATAGTAGCTTTGAGCTTTTATGGACATGTGTATTAGGGGAAATTTTCTATTCTGTAAGGAATGTGAACGAATTATTAATTCATCTAAAAAAAGTTATGTAACAAGACACGTAACAAAGGTAATGCTTTATTTAGGTCACTATAACGATGACACAATATTTTTCTTTGACTTCATAGCAGTCTTTTTGGCAAGTGATATTCCATTACATAAACTGATTAACCTCATCCTACACAAGTTTCTAGAATAATATATGGACCGAAAACTCCCTAATCCAACTACACTAAGAAACAAATGTGTTGACTCAATATAAGGAGACGTATTGCAAAAGATTTGTAGCCACGTTGGGGAACATTTTGTGTACTTCATTACAGATGAAGCAACTGACGCACGTGGACGTTCATTGAACATCCACATGTGTAAAACAATGCTAGTGGAAACCATTTAGTGGCTTCTAAGACACTAGCAGAACCAATCACAAAACAATTGTAGATTTTGTGCCTGA
The DNA here is from genome assembly GCA_037954035.1 of Rosalia funebris. Lineage (NCBI taxonomy): Eukaryota > Metazoa > Arthropoda > Insecta > Coleoptera > Cerambycidae > Rosalia > Rosalia funebris. The sequence goes on from JAZFAV010000016.1 coordinate 38,426,343, forward strand.
GTGCTTTCACTGTGAATGGCCAGGTCAAGACAATTCTCCGAAAGTATTAGTTATGCTAGTGGACACAGCTGCATATATGTGAAAAGCAGATCTGAATTTTCCAGATATACAGATTAGTTTAACTAGATAATAATGGGCTTTTCATTGGGTGAAATACTGTTACGTGATAGGCTGTGAGGTATTACTGCATAAAACTGAAAAATATCTAGTGATAAACTTTCATTATCGGCATCGGTCTAAATACAAGTGAGAAACCGAGACCAACTAAGACATGTGTTTTTATTTGTACATTTCTTTTCCCGTTCCTTTTTTTTTGTTTATTCGAGTATTCTCTGATTTTATTATTGTATTATGATGTATTTTCTGCAAACTATCGCTGTGTAATTATAATGACTTGATTTCGATACTGTTGTGGTTCGCCGATATATACAGGGTGGCTCACGAAGATTTTCTCAGTCAATATCTCGAAACCTATTTGAACAGTAATTATGAAAATTGGCGATGTTAAACAGTCGAAAACGTTTCCCATTTTTGGCATAAAAGGACTTTATTTTACCTGCACATTTCCGGTTATGTGACATCAACTTAAAAATTTTAAATGAGACACCCTGTATGTTATTACAATTTTGTGATGGTCTTGGTGAAATAAAGTCCTTTTATGCCAAAAATGGGCAATGCTTTCGGTTGCTTAACATCGCCAATTTTCAAAATTATTGTTCAAATAGGCTTCGAGATATCGATTGGCCAAAACTTCGTGGGCCACCCTGTATGCTTTACTAATAACTGTAATAGCAGATGTTAGCCAAATAAAGTAATACTTGAGTCTTATTGATTTATATGCTACTATGGTAAGCAAAAACTATTTTTTTGGGGACATCAGGCGCCCATAATTTTTGATGAACTATAACTTGGTACATTAGTTGTGAGTTGTTATTTATTATTGTACAATATTATGCATTGCAAATCCAAAACCATGCCAATACTCTATAGCACGACATAAATGAATATCAACTAAATTTTATTTTATGATTATTAATATTTGTCGTCAATATGTAATAAATTAGTCAGGAAGATATATAAGGAAGTTTTTCTCATATAATTTCGTATTTCATATAATTTGACTTTCTTGAGTTTCAAATTGAATTGAGATTTTTGAGTAACATAAACAAAAAAATTCCTGTTTCAATGATATAGTAGTAGACTTTCATAAATGTCTATATTAAAAAAATATGGATATTTATATAGACTATTTCAGTAAAAAATAATATTCTCTCTTCTGTTTAATAAAAATGTTCTAAAAACACGAATCTTATTTTAAACATAATACGACATACATACATTAATGTCAACTAAATTTTAATTTATAATTGTCGAGATTTAACTCCGATGTATAATAAATTAGTCAGGGGATTTTGAGATCGGATTTATAAGTTTACGGGAAGTTTTTCTCGTATAATTTAGTATTTCATAATTTGGGCCAATTAAGTTGAGATGTTGAGTAAACACGCCTTTAGTCCAACAAATAACAAAACTCTGGTGAGCCACCAGCGGCGATCGATTATTGTACAGGTGATATTAAACTGAAACAAAGAAAACACAAGGAAAGAAAAGTTATATACCTATGTAATGGTCTCCAATCAGAAACTGTAACTTCTGAAAAACTAAGGTTATTTTATTAAATAGTTTATTATAAGTAATAGGATGGTTTGAACATTTTTTTATATAATATCTATGTAGTTTGTGAAATAAGTATGAGCATGAGAGACAATAATTCATTGATTATTATCTCTCTGTTCTATTATTATTTCGAAATAGAAATCGATTTGTTTCAGGAATTTGCCCTGTAGAGCTAGAAAGTTGATGAATATATATATATATATATATATATATATATATATATATATATATATATATATATATATATTATTATTTACTTATTTATTTATTTATTTATTTGAATCTATGAACTAAATTAATTATTCTTGCATGGTTTAGTCTATATTGTTCTTAGTTATTGTCAAGTAGATTTACTGCTAGGTGGTTCGGATGAAACTCTAGTTTTTTGACATAGGCTGCACTGTATTTCATTATCTCTACTCTGATCGTCTCTTCTCGTGAAGCCTCTACGAAATACGTTATTTAGCATATACAAGGAGGTATTTGTAATTTGTCTTAGGATCCTGGATTGGATTCTTCCCAGGATATAGATATTGGAGTTGCATGCAGTACACCACAATTGTATACCTTAACTTCAAATTGGTTTGATGATGATCAAACATAGACTCAGTTCATTACATAGACTCAGTTGGAAATGTATACTGATTAGCCAATACATGTTGTGATATTTTAGGTATTTGTACAATTATTACAGAACAGGTTTCCTTTTTTAGTGTAATAGTTACATGGATAGATTTGGACTCATTTATTTTAATGCTCCATCTAGTTAAGCAATATTGAATTTTGTAGATGTGCATCTGCAAGTGCATTAAAGCCATAGTTGGATTAGTATGAGATAAGAGTATTGCAGTATCGTCTACGAATGTTGCAACTGTAGTGAGTCTTGTCATAGGGATATCGGATGTGTATATTAGGTATAATATTTAGGACTTAGATCACTTCCCTGTGTCACTTCGGCTGTTATAGAATGGAACGATGAGTGTACGAGAACCTTGGTACCTGAAATAACAAAACTGTTAATTATATATGACTTTACAATTAAGTAGAGATCTTAAGAATTTTGGTTTATAGTTTGTAACGTAAGTCTGTATGTCACACTCTATCGAATGCCTGTGACACATCGGGAACAGTTGCCGAACAATAACGTTTGACTTTCAGATCTCTTCTAATTTTGTTGTTGTTATTATTTTGTGCACTTGTTCAACTGACCTGGTCAAATGTTGTTGGTCAGTAGGAAGTCTAAACTGATGGTCAGGAATTGTACTATTACTAAATAGTATTGACATCATTCTTATTAGAAGCAGTCTTTCAAACACTTTTGACAATACGGGGAGTAAGATAATTGATCTATGTAAGGTTGATTGATATCTGGCTTAGAAATAAGTATAATTTGGCCTATATTCCATTGCAAGGGAATGTAGTTCAGCCTTAATGTGAAGTTAAATATATAGAACATAAAAGTAATATATTTCATACCATCGTTTATTAATTCCTTGAGAATTTTTCCTGTGATTTGATAATAGCCAAGGGCCTTTTCAGCTTAAAGTTATTCAGAATTACTCATAAATTCAGATTTCACTTCACTGGCTTGGAATTTTCCCATTTCTAAACGTATCTGAAAGGTAATTCTCGAAATTGTTCGATATCTTCATTGTTTAGATGATTTTTATCTGTGTATGGTTTGAAAACATTTTCTTTGCAAACAAGTGGTTTGCAAATAGCGTAGCTTACTTGGTATTAGTCCTTATCCTTGCTTTATGGATTAGCAAAATTGGTTTATCTGGCTGTTTCAGTGTTTAGTAGCTTCCCATAGGGATTCATAATTTGTTTCGTTATGGCCCCGTTTTTCTCAATATTGCTGTACTTTCGAGTCTTTATTATTTTTCAAGCGGTCCTTCAGCTCCCTGGTTAATTTGTTTAATTTATTTTTATCCACAGGTGATTTAGTATTTTGTTTACTTTTTCAGTGATTTTTTTTTTCTAGGACTGTAGTTGATAAATATTTGATTATTTCCACTATATCTGAATATTGTCAAGATTGAATGGACAATTAATAAATAATAATAATAATGTTATATCTTTTAGGAATAACCATTATTAAGTTTGATCTGAATTTCCTTTCTTGGACTTACTATTTGTATATATTAAATTATGTTAAGATTTATAATAATTTGTTATAGGATTAATATAATCTGTTGGGTAAACAGTAAATGTAAGCAAGTAAATTCATATCAAATAGTTCAATCGTCTTATCGTCTGGGAATGTTATAACCGGGGTGAGTCTAGTCGTATGGATATATCGGATGCGTAAATTAGGTATACCATGTAGGACTTAGAACAGTTCTCTGTGGCACTCCGGCAATTATGGGGTGGAACGATGAGTACTCACTTTGGTACCTAACTCACAAAAACCTGTCAGTTAAATATTGATGTACTTCCTAGTCTTTAACATTTCGCAAGTGATTCTTCAGCTACTTGGTTAATTTGTTTAATTCATTTGTATCCGGAGACGATTTAGTATTTTGCCAGCATATTCTCCATTTCCTTTTTCAGTGATTTTTTCTAGGACTGTAGTTGATAAATATTTAATGATTTCCACTATATCTGAACATAGTCAAGATTGAATGGACAATTAATAAACAATAATAATATGTTATATCTTTTAGGAATAATCATTAAAAATTATATCATCTGAATTTCCTTTCTTGGCTAACTATTTGTATATAGCAAATTATATTAAGATTTATAATAATTTGTTTTGGATTAATATAATTTGTTGGGTCAATAGTAAATATAAGAAAGGAAACTCAGATCAAATTGTTCAATACCTACAAGTAAACAAACGTTGCTACATAACTAATTCGGGAACCAAGGCAATTTGAGGGTTTCCTTATAATTTGTGTAGAGTATAATATAAAAAACAATAATACATGTCAAGAAATGATAGTCAATATAATTTATAGTTACTACCAAATAACAGAAATGTTGTGTGTTTGAAACCCAAAATGATTCTAAAATCGATTTATTGTTTCCTAAATATTTAATTGATGTAGTATTAGTTTATATCTAACTTCCTGTGTGATATAAAAAAATCTATGCTAGGTTGGCATGATTTTTCTATGAAACTTTCTTGTTTCTTATTTTTTGTTTTTCTGCGTTTTAGTTACAGATTTTTGGGAGCTGGAGGTTTATTAATTTATAGTGACTTATCTGTTATATTAGTTGGAAGCACTGACTATGTCAGTTTACTGGTTTTCACTGGCAACTATCCCCATAGATTGCCCAAATGACTTGCATTCCACATTTATTCGATTGTTTGTTAAACCCTACAATACACTTAACAACAGTATGCTTACTAATCGGCTGAAACTTGCAACCTCTGCGTATTGAAGTCACGCTGGAATCAAAACGTAACATCTCGTAAAAGTGTATAGTTTTAAAGGATTTTTGCGTCGTTTATCAAGTTTTTTAGTTTTGTGTATAGTATTTTTTATATAAGATTTATCTAACTGATTGTAATACGTATAACATCAATTTAAAGACCAAAATACAGCTTGTTGGAATATCAGCCAAGAAACCTCGCAATCTGAAATTTGATGCAGTGCTAACGTTACATTTCCCAGGCTCATCCCAGAAATCTAAAAAAAAAAGGAAAAAACAGAGAGGTCAACTTGAATGAATAAAAGAAAACAATGAGATACTGTCGCAGAGTTATTAAAGGACTCCAAATCTACCTCGGATCGAGAACAGTCCCCATACTAACTCGTTTGCCAAATACGTTACTACCATATGAAGTAATTCTTTGCCTAAGCCGGGCACAGATTTATATAAGATTGAGAGATACCTCAATAGAAACATTAGCTTTAGTAATTGTCAACATGAACTAAATAAAAAGAATATCGAATTTTCAATTGTAAAACGATAAATACTTCTTTCATGTTTTTACTCATTTCCATCGCTATAGAACTATTAGAACGTTGTGGTTTTTCTATTAATAATTAGCATTTATGTTTATAAGTTTGTCTTTATAGGTAAAATATAGTTTCTTGTTCTTTAACAAGTAATATATATTTTGTGTAACAAAAATTATTTGCTCCTTTGTATTCCATTATGAAACCTCAAACTCAAACTAGCTGTAATATTAATTTTGTGAGTATTTAGCACTGAACCTAACACAACACTGTATGTACAATAAATATCTAAATATCTATTTCTAATATATATTAACACCAAAGGCAATACATTTCAATTATTTATTTAAAATTTTGGGTTATCGGTAAACATCGCAATTCCCAGAACATTGTTCTGCTCGTATTTCCATCGCGAATTCTGATTTCAGCAAGACGTCACACGTAGCGAGAGATAGAGAGAGAGAGAGAGAGAGAGAGAGAGAGAGAGAGAGAGGATTGGTACTATCATATCGTTGTAAATGTACCATGGTTAAACCTTCTTTTTTTAAATAAATTACTGTTTTTTCAATGCTACTGATTATCTGTTTAAAGACTGTTACAGCTCGTCAATAATAGGAGAAAGTGGGACATTCTCTATGTATGTGTAGAAGAAAGAGTGAGGCAACATTCGGAGGGAAAAGGATGCAGTTTACGCGCGGCCAGATAGAATATTATCTACATCCATATTGCACTTACATCACTCTGCAAAGGTCTCAATGCGATTGAGTAAAGACCAGGCTAGTTACTGGGCACCTCGTGGTAGGTTCGATATCGTAGTTTTGAGACTTGTTCCTATTCTTGATGTATATAGCTTGCTTGAAAAATATTTTTTTAGTAGAAGACGATAAATTAATACTCGAGGCTCTGTTTCGTGATGTTAAGTGGTCAATGAGGTAATAACAGTTCAGAAAGGGTTAATGACTGATTATTGTGCAAGAAGAATTTCTGAAAGATGTGCGTGAATGTTTAACTAATGAATGTTGCTAATCCAACTGAGCCTTTACGTCAACTTGCTGTTCAGACATGTCGATAGGTATTTATTTAACGCACCTTTAAAACTAAAGAAAAAACAATATTTTTAAGTCATGTGGTTTCATTCATAGAGCGGAAAAAGCTTCATTCGCATTCCTATAAAGGTACTGTAGTACCTGAGTTATTGCTGTGAGTTATTGACTCTGAGACGCGAGAAGAATTACTGTCACAGGTTCAATAATAATTTAAATAATAATAACCTTATGGGCAATGCAGATTTTGTAAATGAAGCATTGATGATGATGTAAACATTAAGGTTGGAGTTTGGGTGGATATCATAAATTAAATGCTGAACAGTATCGAACAGATACTTTAGAATCTTTTATAAAATACCTGCATGGTCATTTGATCATGCATTTTTTGTTATTGGGTTCTTTTATGTAATTCTTGGGTTATTTGAAAATAGCCCTCTTGAATTTGTATTTTCAACAATACTGTGCAACTACTTTTGTTCCATGATCAGCTTTCATTAGTTTTCTATTTATTAGGGTCATTAAATAATTTAGGTAAATTATTTATACACAAAAATACAGTCGGAAATTTTGAAATGTGCGGGACAGAAAGTAGTAAATAGGATGTTTGAACTGGTAAAATACATATACGAAACGGGTGAGATGCTAGAGGATTATAAGAGGAACATTATCGTTACTATACCGAAAAAGAGAGGAGCCGACAAATGCGAGAACTTTAGAACGATTAGCCTAACTTCCCACGCGTCAAAAATCTTAACCAGAATAGTGCAGAAGAGGATGGAAAATAGAGCGGAGGAAATACTAGAAGACGAATTCAGGTTTAGGCGAAATAGGGAAACTCGTGAAGCTATTTTGGAGTTAAGAGTAATGTTAGAGAAAACAATAGAAAAAGGAAAGAACGCTTATATAGGATTTGTAGATTTAGAAAAAGCTTTTGATAATGTAAGATGGGAAAAAATGTTCGAGATACTAAAGAGCGCGGGAATGAAGTATAGAGATAGGAAAGTAGTACACAATCTATACAAAGAGCAAACTGCTGTTATAGAAGTGGAAGGGGAAAGGAGGGAAGTAGGTATTAGGAAAGGAGTAAGACAAGGACGCTATCACCACTAATTTTTAATCTGAACATCGAAGAGGCGATTAATGTCGTAAAATATCAATTGATTAAATTAATTATTAAAGTGAATTTCGGAATTAAAGTACAGGGACAGAAACTAAAAATGCTGAGATTAGCGGATGATATAGCAGTATTAGCGTCTAGTAAGGAGGAATTGGAATCAGCGTTAAACGAAATGGAGGTAGTGGTGACAGAGGAATACGGAATGAGTGTGAATAAAAACAAAACTAAAGTGTTAGTGTGCAGAGAGCGCGAGAGTAGAGCAAAAACGAAAGTACAAATTAATAATGAAATATTGGAGGAAGTTAAAGACTTCACTTATTTAGGAAGTAAAATAAATTGGGATGGAAGAAGCGATGAAGGTATAGAAACAAGGAAGAGATTTTTGAAAACGTATGTATGGAGTACGGCACTATACGGTTGCGAAACCTGGACGGTAGGCAAGTAGGAAGAAATTAGGAGTGAAGAGAGGCAGAGGTAGGCCTAGATTAGACTACTGCTCGCAAATAGTAAGGGATGTAGGTTGTAGCACAATTAGCGAAATGCGTAGGTTAGCACAAGATAGGAGAAGCTGGAGGTTAGCGTCCAACCAGTCTTAGGACTGATGACCTAATGATGATGAACACTAATGTAACGCACAAGAGTATCTTACATTGTCTATTGATTAAATGAGGACTCGCATATGTCGGCTTTAAATTTCCAAAGGTTTTCTCGATATGTAAGTTACATAAGAGACGAATCTACAGAAGTTATGAACATATTGGCTATTATAAAGTTGTTGAGCTTTGTTTTAGTTGTTTTTCTACCAATTAAAGTCGGAACATGATCCAGATTTCTATTACACGGCGTTGTTATACTGAAGAGCATAGCGTTACGTTTGCTCTGCGCGTTATGCGATGCGCTGCTAAGCTATACAATGATATGCTATGCGATGTGATGCTGTGTTATAGATTCTTCATATCTGGACATACAAAATTAATGGGAGTAGAATTATATGTGGAGAGTTGTATCGCTTATTTAAAGAGTTTCGAAAATATCCTCGGAAATTACATGAATATTTTCGTATATACGTCACCACATACCTTTCAATATATACTCAATGGTACACCATCATTATTAGAAAGAAGCACAACAAGTTTTAGAAAACGAATAAGAGTAATGAAGGTACTCTTATCTATCTTACTTATGTTAAGGTAAATGAAATTAGAATAGGAAATCATATATGTTATTTATTCGCTCATCGTGTATTAATATTATGTAACTTAAATCATCATCATTAGGTCATCAGTCCTAAGACTGGTTGGACGCTAACCTCCAGCTTCTCCTATCTTGTGCTAACCTACGCATTTCGCTAATTGTGCTACAACCTACATCCCTTACTATTTGCGAGCAGTAGTCTAATCTAGGCCTACCTCTGCCTTTCTTCACTCCTATTTCTGCCTCCAAAATATCGCGGACTATTCCCCCATGTCTCAGCAAGTGGCCTACCATTCTATCTCTTCTCTTCTTTAAGTTTTTCCACATACTCCTTTTCTCGCCGACTTTCTCCAATACTTCTTCGTTTCTAACCCTATCAGTCCATGGTATTTTCATCATTCTTCGGTAACACCACATCTCAAAAGCTTCTAATTTCTTCCTACTTGCTTCCCCTACCGTCCAGGTTTCGCAGCCGTAAAGTGCCGTGCTCCATACATATGTTTTCAAAAATCTCTTCCTTGTTTCTAAGTTTATTACCCCCGAGCATAAAAGTGCTTTCTTTTTGTTAAAAGCTACTCGACCCTGCGCTATTCTTTGTTTTATGTCTTTATCGCTTCTTCCATCCCAATTTATTTTACTTCCTAAATAAGTGAAGTCTTTAACTTCCTCCAATCTTTCATTATTAATTTGTACTTTCGTTTTTGCTCTGCTCTCGCGCCCTCTGCACACTAACACTTTAGTTTTGTTTTTATTCACCCTCATTCCGTATTCCTCTGTCAACACTGCCTCCATTTCGTTCAATGCTGATTCTAGTTCCTCCTTACTAGATGCTTAAATATTTAACATTAAATCTTAAACGAATATTGTATCTTAATAATAATTAGTGGAAGAAGGTCCGGGAATTTTTGTTAAATTTATATGTGGAACAGCTGACAGCTGGGTTCCAAGATTCATCAGAATTTATTTGTTGATAGTCTAAGAATATTCTGAAGGTATTATTGAAGGTGTAGGTGAAAAAGTGACAGCGACGTCTATCTGTGAGACTGATGAAGCAAGAATTATTTGAATTTTGCAACCGGTGCATTGTATATAAAAGTTCTTGCAATACGAAAAGAACAACATTTTAGTTGAGCATGTAATTTTCTTCATGTTTGACAAGAAACTCATTAGGAAGTGATAGATATCATTAGTGCTCATTTGCTCCCTTTCTATCAGTAACTGTTGGAAAAAGTCTTTCTCTGAGATTGTGTGTTTTATTTTTAATTCGCATAACATGCTCTAAATTCATTTTTCCCGGACTACCATTTTTTCTTGAGCACATCTGCCAATTGAAAATATTTAATTACATTGACCTCTATTTACTCGTAATGAAATCAAATGTTTCAAATTTGATAGTTATTACGATGTTATTATCAGCGGTAGCTGGTTCCACCCCATATCTTAGGGGATTATTACATTCAAGTAGCTGAGAATAACGCTATAGACTGCTTCTGAAAAAGGCCGAGGCCAATATTTCAGAAAAAATTATCTAAAAATTGACTTGTCTACTCTGGGTTGAAATTTTTTTATAATAATAAAGAAATAAGTAGGAGAGGTAATTTTTGATCTGCAAAAAACCAAACAAAATGTGAAAACTCAATAGTTGGCGATAAATTCAAATTTAAATAGCCACAACTTTAATATAAATTTCAATATTGACAAAAATGAAAACCCCCTCTTTCGCACTTATTCCTTGATTGTGAAAACGATCTGGTGCAAATATTTTATAAATAACACTGACGTAATATTTTATAAATAGTATTTGAGGTCCCAGGTAAGCAATTTTATTTCAATTTTTTTTTTTGAAAATTGAAAACACTGGTCTGCTTCAAATATCTTTTTATTGTAGGTTTGCATAATTGCTTTCTATATGACTCTCTTCCAGAAAATTATTAATTTAAATGATTTCTGGTTTTTGATTTGTTTGGAAAAGAAGAAATTCGAAGAAGATTAGTGTTACTAATAATTATTAGCGTAAAAAAGAGAAATCATAAATTCATTAAATTATGGATAACCTATATAAAATAATAGTTATTACCTAAAACATGGTATGGGTCCTGCTTTCTGTTTTTGAGATGATAAGACCTTAAATTGTACCACTGTACGCTGCTGATTGTGACGATTTATTGCATTCTTATTATTTTCTTATAGGTTTTTGGCTAATGGGACAAACTTCATATTCCTGGAACTTACTTATTGGTTAGGAACTTCAAGTATACTGAAAGCAATACGAGAGGTTTTAATCATAGGAAGATTTTGTAAAAAAAAAAACATTTGCCTGTAACACATTAAGATGTGTTATCAACTAATGGTGAGGCTAGCGCTTCATACCATTGGTGTTTCATGTGGGGGTACTAATATTTTTACTGTAACGAATGTTTAATTTATCAAATCCACAATTCTTAGTTATTCTAAAACAATAATATTCATAAAATCTCATTATAACATTTCGTCATAAAATTTCTCTTACATTGTAAATGATGTCTGGTAATTCGCCGAGATAACTGTCTTTCAATGTCTAAACAGTTTTATCCTAACCGTTCGATGATAGTGCTGAAATGAGATAAATTGTCGACGAACCGTAGTGGAGGGGGATCAGCAATGCACTTTTCATGGCCGCATGGCCGTAGTTAATCTTGATGTATATATCGAGGTGTACGTACAGTCTCCGCTAGTTTAGTTGAAACGTTTTAATTTAATAATACAGTATGCCCAGAAAATGTTTATATGTTCATCAAGTGAAGAAGTTTATTGATGAATTTGATGATTTATTCTACGATGGAGCGAAAGTGATAAAATATGCGATAAACTCTTAATGTACTGGTCAAAATCCGACTTCACACGTCACGTGAATTCTGTGCAACATCAACATAGAAAACATGCCGTACCTTTGTAAACTAAATTTTGGTTTGATTTATTGTTGATGTTTATAGGCTGTAATATTCCGCTTCACATACTGGATAAAGAACCATTTCGAAAGTTTTGGGCAGGTACAATACACAGTTCCAGTTATCAAGCCGCAGAACATTACGAAGCAATATATCAACTGTATACGATGACATTATAGAGAAGATTACATGTAAATTACGAAATAGATGATTGTGGTTATGTCTTGATAAGACGACCAATCATAAAAAAAATCTATTGTAAATATTATAGTATATGTACTGGACCCTCGGCAACCGACATTTACATTGCTTTATAAGCTAGATAAAGACTCACTGAGTGAGCTGGCAATACAATTACGAAGGTAGTGTTTGAGACGTTAGAAACATTTCAAGTATCAACAAGTCAAATATTGATGTTTATGAAAGAGGGTGCCGCGACAATGCATTTGGTAGGCTGTTCTTTTTCACAACACGGTTGTAGATTTTTAATGTTACGTGTAAAGTGCATGCTTTACATTTTGTGCCAGAAACTATTCGACAATGTTTTCCAAGATAAATGCATTAATAGCGACTACAAAAAAGTGTTTTTAAAATATCCTAAACGTCTTCGCGAGTTTCACAGAAAGTATCCGGAAATTTGTAACAAATAAAACCTATAATACTATAATTCAATCCTGCCGAGGCTGCAGCTATTACGGAAAGCCAAAAACCTAGATATATCCATTGTAACTGATTTAAAAACTATTCACACCAACTATAAAGGAGTTCATGACGCAACAGAGAACAAAATAGTGTGTTGGCGTTAGCGAGAGTTCCTGCAAATAGCGAACCAGGTAAATTCACTGCTACACGCTATAAATGATGTAAAAAAATGAGCGCATCAAATATGAGTTCGAAAGTGTGTTAAAGAAAAACATCGAGTTTAACAGATTAAAACAAATTTGTGATGATACTGCTAATAGAGATCTGGAGAGTGCATCTCCAGATCCATCAAGTGAGTGCAAAGAGTATTTTACGTATGCTTGTATTACATCAGTAGATGTCGAACGGTCATACTTTAAATATACGAATATATTTTCACTACAGCGAACGTCATTCTCTGAGACAAACATGGAAACATGCGTGGTGCTGCGAAATATTTACGGATCATCTCGAGTTCGTGAAGATGATGATGGTGCTAGTTCATCACGCTAGTTAAGAGGATAAGTACATACAGTGTTATCTTTACTTGTAACAGTTTAGTGCGTTTCTTCCTAATTACTTTGTATTATTATTTTATTACTTTTGTTACGATGCATACATCTATGGTGCGCAGCACATTTCCCACAGCCTTAGTTGTCACAACAGAGTATTGGGCAAAATATAATTTGCTAAACTGCGTAGGCTCGATCGACGGGAAACATAAAGAATGATGTTCTACGATTACAAAGTTCTAATGCATTATATAACATGCTGTAGCAGATGTTGATTGTCGCTTTGTTACGATACATATAAGGGAGAGAATATGGTAAACAAAGCGATGGTGGTTCGTTAATTTTCCAATCTTTTGCTATCTCTACTCTACTAAGCAACGATAAATTCAATTTGCCATGTTAATAAATATTTTCTCTAGGTACTAATGTATCTTTACTTTTGTATATGGTTGATGTTCGTTGAAATTGATAAGATCTCATTAGGTATTTAGTTAATGTACCCTTCAACTGAGTACCAAATGAAACTATATACGAAGAGAAGTAACAGCAGAATAATATTAAACTATCGTGTTTATCGATATGCTTTTAAAATTTTGTAGCAAAACGGAGAATATTAGGAAGAGCCTATATAAACAAAAGTTTCAATGGCAAAGGCCATTATGATATGCATATACTTACTTCAAAATTTAATCATTGATTGTGAAAGCATTAGACATAACCTTACAAGAAGTGAGGATACCCGATACTACAGAACAACCCTATCCACTCAATAATTAGGATATAACAGGGCGATAAATGAGGCTTAGCAATTACGTAATATAATAAAAAATTACTTAAATAATAATTAGAACTGGATAATCGGTGCCGCGTACATGTGGCTTGCGTATGGGAAGATGTAGCGGGGACTTCGAGTACGTGACGCGGAGTTCAATTCACGCTGTAAACTAACTAGGTATCACAAAACACTTGATTTGTGCTAGGTATCCAGTTACTGTTTAACATTGAGACTGTGTTTGTCTACTTTACGAAAGAACTAAATCACTTTGCGATCTTAATTATATACATCATTTGTACAGCGTTTTTTTTGCGTGCGTTTCAAAAAATGTCTAGTGCCAAATGCGAAACAACGGCCGTTTGCTGACAATGTGAATAAGTTTATTCGGGACTTTCCAGATATGGTGTATGATGGAGCGAAAATAGTGTGTAAAGTTTGTGAACACGATTTATTGTGTTGAAACAAGAGAGACTGCAAAAGACATACAAATAGTACGGAACATATTGATATAAAAAAGGCCCTGCCACGGAAAAAGAAGTTTATTTTTGATCTACTTCTCATGTTAATTACCTGTCATTTACCACTTACATTACTTGACACACCAGAAGTTAAGGACTTTTGTTATTATGTTATTCATAACAAATATGAAGGACTACGTGACGCAATACATATATTAGAAAATAATGCATTGCCGATAAAGGAGTCACTACAAATAGTGGACGATGTGAATAACCTGCTATGGGCTGAAATGACGACGCAAAAACCTCTAACATTTAAAAGAAAATTAATAGTGTGTTAACGAAATATTCTGATTTTGCCACATTAAGACAAATTTGTAATGGTGTATCAACACATCCTTTAACTCTGTTCAGAGCGTATTTTAACTATGCTTGTATTACGTCAGTAATACAAGCATAGTTAAATGATTTTTTTCAAAATACAAAGACATTTTTCACCAAAACGAACTTCTTTCCACGAAAACACTGTAGTAACATATTTATTTGATGTTGTCAGTGTTTCACAAAAGACATTCTGTGCCTAAGAGTAATAATAGTGATAACAGTGGTGGTTCTACTTCGTATACTCCATAATTCAAATGAAGCGACGACTCCCACAAGTTAATGGTGTTTAAAAGGATAAGTGTTTTAAATTTTCGTTTAAATATAACATTTATAACCAATAAAAATTATCGCAAATGCCGCACTGGTGCGCGGCAACATTATCCTGCTCTAATAATAATCCTATACAGATTTTTAGGGACTTAACGTATTTATTCATAGATATAGAATATATTAATACACATTATGCATATAAGCAGTTGCTTATCGTCATTAATTATTTCACAAATATTTTATGATACATATACCATAATCGTCATATATTAAATATGCTACAGTTTTGACCCTTGATTCTACAACGGAATACGAGCTGGAATAACTTCAACAAATGTTTTTATCCATCCATCCATCTTGGTGGTAGTATAAATATCCAGTTTGAGCGAGTTAGTGTGATAAATCAAATATGTTGATATTACTTTTCCACACTTCACTATAAGCGGAAAAGTAATGTACATAATCGTGTAAAGAAAAAGTGAAAAAATTTTTTTTGGGTTTGTTTTTCGTTTTTCGGCCTAAAAACAAAAAAAAAATGGTTTTTAAAAATGTTTTGCTGTGTGTGTGTCGTCGTTGTCGTTGTTGTCGTCGTTATCGTTGTTGTCGTCGTTGTCGTTGTTGTCGTCGTTGTCGTTGTTGTCGTCGTTGTCGTTGTTGTCGTCGTTGTCGTCGGCATTTATTCTTGTTAGCACGATAACTCAACTAAATTGTGTCGGATCGATCGGGTTTTGACTGATTCTGATCGGAGATGTCTCCCAGATGATAGCCATTGATTTTGAGGTGGATAGCACACACCACACCCTCCCTTGGGTCTATTTGGGAAATATTTTTTGTTAGCACGATAACTCAACTAAATCGTTGAGATGACACCTATTAATTTTGAGGTGGATAGGATACACCCTACCCTGTCCATGGGTCATGAGAAAGCACGATGGTGGACTATTTGAGAAATTTGTTTTGTTAATACGATAACTCAACTAAATCGTGTCGGATCGATCAGGTTTTAACTGATTTTGATCGGGAACGTCTCCCAGATGACACCTATTTTTTTTTTTGAGGTGGATAGAACCCACCCCACCCTGTTCATGGGTCATGAGAAAGCACGACGGTGGACTATTTGAGATTTTTTTTTTGTTAACACGATAATTCAACTAAGTTATGTCAGATCGATCGGGTTTTGGCTGATTTGGTTGGAGACGTCTTCTAGACGACGTCTATTGATTTTGAGGTAGATAGAACACACTCTACCATGTTCATGGGTCATTAGAAAGCACAATGGTGGACTATTTGAGAAATTTGTTTGTTAGCACGATCACTCAATTAAATCGTATCGGATCTATCGGATTTCGACTGATTCTGATAAATAGGAATTAAATAGAGAATAAAATTTTAATCATAATTTTAAAAAGTAATTTCATTTACTGAGGAGAGCTGAGAACAAGAAATTGAAAAAATTGTTTAATATTTGTAACTTTCTTCTAGTGATTAGTGGTATTCCCAGTTGAATGCTCGTTATAAGTATGAAGCCCTTTTAAATATTTTCAAACGGTTTTATAATTAGATTTCAGCCTACGTGGCAATCATACTAATTTAATGCTACTAATTTAATCATAATATTAGTTACGTTCCTAAGATCTCTGTAATAATTTTAATTCCTTAACGTGCTATTTTGTTTATGGTAAATGCTTTGTCATGCAATTTCATAATAAATCGTAGAGCTTTCAACTCAATAGCCATAATCGGCTCGTGTACATTAAATACGTTTAGAAAAAAGTAAATAAAAATATTTAATAATTCTACTCTTACATTTATATTATCTGAAATATATATATATATATATATATATATATATATATATATATATATATATATATATATATATATATATATATTTTTTTTTTTTTTTAAATTAAAATGTTTGAAATCTAGTTGATCTAATTCTGTTTAAATTTACATTTCAACATGTGTGAATTATAAATTTGAATTTATATTTAGATGACCTTCTATAACCGAAGGGCACTCAATAATTGATACTACTGATCATTAATATTACTTATTATTGATGTATCAGTAAGTAAATTACTAGAATATATAATTATACAAATCGATTTAAATCCATAGATAAGCCGATCAACATAGTGTTTAAGAGGAAATGCATTCAATATATTATTTAAGGGCATATATCATTTGTTTTTATATACAAATATGTATATCTATATTGAAATTACTAACATATATATGGCCACTTGATGACGAATGGTGTCAATTAATTTTGACAGTCATTAAAGAATATTTCATATAAACGTATTGTTATATAGAATACCTAAAACATATATTGCAAATTAAATGAGAATGATAATTGATCACTGGTATACTCATCAATAGCGTTAATTAGTAGTCTAATAGATGTTTTAATATAAGCAACAATCCTGCTTTTCCATCTATGTAATTATAACTTCCCGGGCTCCATTATTGAGAGCTGTAATAAAAGCTTGTTTGGGAAATCACCAAACTGAAAATTCTGAATTGTTAATTACAAATCTATAACAGTTATAAATACATATATCATAGAATTTTATTAAGAATACATTTGCTATATTCACGTTTTGACTTTCTTGGCGCCATTAATAACTACATTCTAATCATTTTGTTGATACTCTAATCATAACAGAAACGGTACTTTCTATTGCAGTATGCAATATAAAAGTTCTACAGTTGTCACGCAGTGTTATCTCTATTGTATGACATATTTTTTTAATTTTGAAGCAAGCCGCAAATAACACATATAAATATGTATTGACATTTTTCGCCTTTTTGTTTAATATATTCTGGAATTTCTTGTATCTGGAAATGGTGGAAGGGCAGTCCACTAAAAACTGCAGCACTCTATTAAGCCTTTTGTGCATCCATCCAAAAACTGTCATTTCACTTAGACTATCAATCAGCAATTGTATTTTTGCGATATAAGGGATATAGTTGCCTAGGGGATGTTGCTTAACATCGACCATATTTGACCAACGTCTTCCCAAAATGGATTCTATAATATTTGAAATTGATTCTGTTCACAGCCTCTACAGAGGCACATCATCATATTGCAAAGGTGTTTCCTTAGTTGATAATGTTTCAGTTAAAATTACCATCACAAGATGCCAGGTCTTCGCCAGGAAAGTTTGTACAGTACTTTGGCTAGGGTATCTTAAAAATTTCTTAGCGAACTGACAGTTTCCCATTTCACCCCCATCATCATTAGGTCATCAATCCTAAGACTGGTTGGACGCTAACCTCCAGCTTCTCCTATCTTGTGCTAACCTACGCATTTCGCTAATTGTGCTACAACCTACATCCCTTACTATTTGCGAGCAGTAGTCTAATCTAGGCCTACATCTACCTTTCTTCACTCCTATTTCTGCCTCCAATATATCGCGGACTATTCCCCCATGTCTCAGCAAGTGGCCTACCATTCTATCTCTTCTCTTCTTTAAGTTTCTCCACATATTTCTTTTCTCGCCGGCTTTCTCCAATACTTCTTCGTTTCTAACCCTATCAGTCCATGGTATTTTCATCATTATTCGGTAACACCACATCTCAAAAGCTTCTAATTTCTTCCTACTTGCTTCCCCTACCGTCCAGGTTTCGCAGCCGTATAGTGCCGTGCTCCATACATATGTTTTAAAAAATCTCTTCCTTGTTTCTAAGTTTATTACCCCCGAGCATAAAAGTGCTTTCTTTTTGTTAAAAGCTACTCGACCCTGCGCTATTCTTTGTTTTATGTCTTTATCGCTTCTTCCATCCCAATTTATTTTACTTCCTAAATAAGTGAAGTCTTTAACTTCCTCCAATCTTTCATTATTAATTTGTACTTTCGTTTTTGCTCTGCTCTCGCGCGCTCTGCACACTAACACTTTAGTTTTGTTTTTATTCACCCTCATTCCGTATTCCTCTGTCAACACTGCGTCCATTTCGTTCAACGCTGATTCTAATTCCTCCTTACTAGATGCTAATACTGCTATATCATCCGCGAATCTCAAGCATTTTTAGTTTCTGTCCCTGTACTTTAATCCCGAAATCCACTCTATCTTTTACCACATTAATCGCTTCTTCGATGTACAGATTAAAAATTAGTGGTGATAGCGTACATCCTTGTCTTACTCCTTTCCTAATACCTACTTCCCTTTTTTCCCCTTCTACTTCTATAACAGCAGTTTGCTCTATGTATAGATTGTGTACTACTCTCCTATCTCTATACTTCATTCCCGCGCTCTTTAGTATCTCGAACATTTTTTCCCATCTTACGTTATCAAAAGTTTTTTTTTAATCTACAAATCCTATATAAGCGTTCTTTCCTTTTTCTATTGTTTTCTCTAACATTACTCTTAGCGCCAGAATAGCTTCGCGAGTTCCCCTATTTCGCCTAAACCCGAATTGGCCTTCTCATAGTATTTCCTCCGCTCTATTTTCCATCCTCTTCTGCACTATTCTAGTTAAGATTTTTGACGCATGGGAAGTTAGGCTAATCGTTCTAAAGTTCTCGCATTTGTCGGCTCCTCTCTTTTTCGGTATAGTAACGATAATGTTCCTCTTATAATCCTCCGGCATCTCGCCCGTTTCATATATGTATTTTACCAGTTCAAACATCCTATTTACTACTTTCTGTCCCGCACATTTCAAAATTTCCGCCTGTATTTTATCTACACCCGGCGCTCTATTATTCTTTAGCCCCCTTAGTGCTATTTCAAATTCCTCTCTCAATATAGGTTTTCCTACATCTTCCCTATCGATGCTAGATTCTTCCTCTAATATCTCTCCTAATTCCTGACCCTCGTATAAATTTCCTAAGTACTGCTTCCATCTATCCGCTTTTTCCTCTCTTACGATCAGTATGTCCCCCGATTGACTCCTAACGTTTCTACTTATTGTTCCTATATCCCTGAAGTTCCTCTTAATTATTTTGTAAGCCTCATCGGTCTTGCCTACTTGCAACTTATCTTCTACTTCTTTGCATTTATCCTCTATCCATTGTTCTTTCGCTTTTCTACATTTTCTAATGATTTCCCACTTCATTGACTTATAAGTTTTCAGTCCTTCTTCGTCTCGTCTGTTTTTGTAGCCTCGTCTCTTTTGCATTAAGTTTAAGATTTCGTCCGTTATCCAGGGCTTCCTAGCTTCCCTTTTATCGTGTCCTAAGACGTCCGTAGCCGCGGAAGCTAGACTATTCTTGATACCCTCCCACTCAGTTTCTGCGTTCTTGATTTCGTCCTTACTCGTTTTATTTACTAATTGATCTGTTTTCTCCTGGAACTTATCTTTCATATTCTGATCCCTCAATATGTCTACATTTATACGTTTCTTATCCTTCCGGGTTTTCAGATTTTTGAACTTTAATCTAGCTTTCATGACTACCAAGTTGTGGTCGCTGTCTACATCTGCTCCTGGATAACTCTTACAGTCTTTTACTTGATTTCTAAATCTCTTCCTAACCAGAATGTAGTCTATCTGATACCTGTCTATCCCTCCTGGCATTTTCCATGTGTACCGCCTCCTAACGTGATTTTTGAACAATGTGTTCGCGACTAGCATCTTGTGCTTCTCACAGAATTCTATCAGTCTGCTACCTCTCTCGTTTCTGTTTCCTAATCCATAAGGACCTACAAATTCTCCTTCTTTCCCCTCACCTACGACTGCGTTAAAATCTCCTACTATTATTAAATTTTCATGACCCTTCACAAATCCTATTACCTGCTCTATGTCCGAATAAACGGCTTCTAACTCTTCCTCACTATGGCTAGAAGTAGGCATGTATACTTGCACTATTACTGTTTCCACTGAATCTAACCTAACCATCATTACTCTGTCGCTGTATTGTAGGTAGCTATCCACACACTGTCCTACGTTCTACCGCATAACGGTCCCTACTCCCGCGTTTCCATTTACCGATCCTGTGTGTATTACCCTATAGTCACCGCTCCAAAAATCGCCTACTTCCGGCCAGCGCATCTCACATATACCTATTATATCTAATCCTAACCTATCCATTTCTATCTTCAGATTTTCTAGCTTCCCTGAAATGCTACACTTCTTACTATTATTGCACTCGATCACGTCTCCCGGAACAGTCCTCACCCGGAGATCCGAACGGAGGACTATTTTACCTCCGGAGTTTTTTGCCCTAGGAGACGCCATCATTAATTTAGGATAAGCTTTCTGCTAGCTGTTCTGAGGATTATAATGTGGTGGTTTACTCTTGCCTTCCACATCGCAGTCGTGTGTGTCATAGCACCATACCAACCCCCACGGTTTCTGCCACTATGACTACTGAAAGAGCTGCTGCCCTCCTTCAGGGACTTGTCTTAGTCTGGTTTTTCAATAAGGACCCTCCCACTATGGTTAAACCTATGGTACGGCTCCTTAAATCATTAAAACGCGCAAGCCGACCCACCCGCTCTAGTTTGCACTAGAACTTCGTCAAGGTGCAAGTCCTATCGGATCAGATTTCACCCCCAATTCCATAAATTGTTTATGCATGTTATGTCCGATTATTTGGTTTATTGCTGAATTTGGTCATGTACTAAGTGGGATAGGCCCATGAATATTTAGTCTAAATAGTCGTTCTAGCCAATTTTCCAGTTTCCTTGTTGTGTCTACACTGCTGTTTGCGACACAGCTGTGCTGTTTGTGTGGGTAATATTTGCCAGTGTGTGATAGTATACTGACCCTGTTCTTATTTTATAGCTCCATAGGGTTAGCGGTAATTGTATACTTTGATTGATTTTGATTGTTTTGCTTGTTGTTTATCTACGGGTTATCTCCATAGCGGCTATGGTAATATCTGCCAGATCCATTTGCAATAGGCTGATACGACTATCCAAAGACTACTTACGTTTACTATGCAGGTACCTTGAGTATAGTCCGCATCTTCCTCCTTCTTTCTTAACTACCCATTTTAGAACACATTGGATTTATTGTTCCTTTATTCCATTGGCGTTTCCATTGACTTTTCCATTATCGCTCTCATTTGCGTTCGTGCTTTTGCAGCCCGCCCACCGGGTGGCTCCTAGCATTATGTCATCCTCCATTTGACTATATATAGTGTATTTCATCGCTATTTTCCAAATAAAAAATCTAAAAACATACCGTCGCTTGTTTTTATGGCTAGACTCAGGTAGACTGTTCCGTTTATCGGCAAGATAAGAGAGTTTTTTATTTGGCAAATAGCGATGAAATGAATAGTACATACAAACAGATTTGAGACATGCCATAGTAGTTAGAGCCACCTATGTCAAATAGATATTCAGTGGTGGCAGACATCATTATCTTCATTGTTCTTGTTGATGTTGTCCGCATAGCTCCAGTCTAGACAAGCAGTCTCTTGCACTTAACTAAGCTTCCGTTGTGTCATTGATTGTTAGCTTTTCGACGACCAGGCAATGGCTCTATTGTGATTCGGACTTCGTTGGGATGAATCGGGGGTGGGCGCCGCGCAGGTTGTAACGTCAGCTTTCTGGAATCTTCCTGGCTGCCCCTCTGTCGCCTCCTCATTTTATTGTACGTGGATGCGTTCGAGTTGAAGTGTAGGAAGCTTTTTGTATTAAAAACAGTTTGGGAGCTATGTGCTCTCTGCAAAAACGTCTGCACGTCTGCAAAACGGTTATGGACTGCTTCGGAGTTGTAGGTGTAACCGGGATGCTTTAAGACGCAAGCCTCGGTGTGGTTGGTCTTCCTCGGGAGAACGATGCGGAGATCCTTCTATGGCTTGCCTGTTCTGACGTTGATCGGGAACTGGCCTCAAGCTCCATTGATCGCTCTTTTATTGCCTACTAATCGCTAGGATGATGTTGCTAGCGCGGCTATTTAGAACGAACTGATGAATGCTTAAAGATTGCTTTGGGTCAATTGCTTCTGCTGCTCGGGAATAGTTGGTTGCCGCTCGGCTGCTCGTAACGAACTGATTCTGGATTGCTTCGGATGCTTTGATTCTCTCTTTTTTGATTTGGATGCGTTCCTTCGGATTGCTTGCTTCTTCGCTTTGGATGTTTGTTACTGCACGGCTGTTCGTAATGAAATTATCTCGTTGCTGGTTCACGGCGCATATTTATACCCGTGCTTATTGCGTCGTAGGCTTTGGCGCCCTACGATTGGCTGGTGCATTGGAACAACCATGTCTCCGTTGTCGATGGGTGGCCGTGATTTTTGATTATATGACACTATTATCGGCCTTATAATAGCAGTGTATACCGCACAACTACTTTGGGTTTCATTCTCCAGGTCTTGCCAATAGTTCTGTGGCACTATTCATAGGAGATATAAGCTAGTATTAGTCTTCTTTTAAAGTGTAAATTCCAATTTAGTTTGGTGTCAAAGGTGACGCCAGAGTATTTTCACTTCTGACACAAATGTTAATAGCGTGTTTAGGAGAACAAGGATTATTGTGGTCTTCTCTTTTTTTTTCTTGCGAATATCACTATCTCTGTTTTACTGGTATTAAGAGATAGGGTGTTTATTGTTAAATATCTGCGTATGAAATAGTGTAGAAGCCTTCAGAATTAAGGCTGCGCAAGAGACTGTCAAGACCTAGGTTAGATAGCACTGGAACCTAGTAAAATATTTAGTATCTTAATAAGATGTTTAGTTTCAATTCTGCCTACTCTAATTTCCCACATTGTTACTTAAATATAGAATATTATGGTTCGATTTTGTAAATCCCATTCATCATGTATACTTTTATTCTATATTTTATCGTACCCTATCTCAATCAACTAAATATTAGTTTTTGGATAAAATTTTACCACATATATTGTAATAATTACAATATGTCGTCATTTTATTACAATTAATAACGTGCTACACCATCAAACTGCATACAAATTCGGGAGGATGAAACTTTCAGCTAAAGAACGTTAATGGTTGAAGTAAATTGTATATAAATTTTCGCCTTTCATGTTACTCTCTTCATTAAAAGAAATCTTATTATAGTCGGACGATAGTATATTAAATTTATACGAAAGAAAGAATGACAACAATGAAAAAATTACAACAAAGGGATTGCCTACAAAATCAGATTTGTGAATGATGATTGGTTTATGATAATTGTGAAAGCTTGTACTTTATGACTCTATTCTTTTAATATAATGTTTAGACCTACTGTTTAAATATACATATATCGCAAATCTGCGACTGAGAAATGTTTTGATGGGTTTAACAATACAATTTAATATATTCGCATCATACATAATGAAAACCCATACAAACAACTGTAGGCTATTTCACATGAGTGAGTCCTATTTGACAACGAATATTCTATTCAAAGAGTAAATCTGTTTTCTTTTTTATATAACATTTCTATACAAGTTATATAAAATTTATTTGCTTAGTCCATTTTATAGGGTGTCATAATGGCCCTGAACAAAAAGTAGTTCCACTAGTTTTATGATTATACGTGTATGGCTGACGTTCAAGGTAATTTTCTTTTGGGTTTGAATGACTGGGAATAGCTCGACTGTAAATTACGACATGAAGCAATTTCACTGTCTTTGAGACCGACCATGAGTGAAATTCGATTTCGTATTTTAGATAAAAGGCTTTACCTACATTCTTTTAAACGACTTATCCAACACCTATGCAATTCTGGAAATGTTCATTGAAATCATAAGAACGATATTATATGTATTATATGTTTCAATAAATTACAAAATGAGACTAAGGGCTATAATTTAAATAGTAAACAACGGTTGACGTCATGTATGTACAATTAGTTGGTAATCTACATATATCTTGTGAATTATTTCTGTACGAATAATGTAAGGTATTTTTAAAATAAATATGGAATAAGATAAGCCAAAGGAAAAATAATTAAATTTAGACGTAAAAATGTAAATAATATTAGTAATTGTTACCTCCTCAATTAAACAGAGATTATAGTTTTACTCCAATATTGTCCAAAAAAGAATGGCGGCATTCTATCATTAATTTTCATCGAATTGCTTATATCATACTTCAGAATATATTGCTTATATCATATATCAGAAAAAGTTCTACAACAATGTCGACAATTTTATGTAAAATATATCTGCTATAGAACGATAAAAAGAGCCGATGAATTAATTGTACCCAAGGTATACAATCAGTTAAAATATCAGCACTTATTTTAAAATTATATGTAATGGAATTAAACATTGATATGGAAGTTTATCTATACAAATGTAAGTATTCTTAAGTAAAAAGTGTAGTTCATGTTCAATAAATTCCAAAGAAAGAAAAAGAACATATTTTATGCGCTTTTATTCTTTTGTGCCCACCTGCCCCTATGGGGTGTCATCCTGCAGAGTTTTATTGGTTAGTTGTACATTTTAATGTTATGTAACTGTGTTCTTGTTTTAGGTATAAACTGTGCCTACAAAAAGCCAAGCGAATAATATTTCGATGATTGAAATTACCGATTTTTAAAAACAACTCGAAACTTATTTATTTATTTTTCTACAATAGATTGAACATAGAGACGTGCAAGCAAATAACTAACTATAAAATGTGCCTACAGGGGTATATATAGGTTTGCCTTATCTAAAGCTGACTACAATCTTTCTGGGAATATAATGCGCCCCTCAAAGATTGAAAATTAAGGGAAAACATCATCTAAATTTTCATTTCTATCTGTGGTCAGTTTAGATTTGGAAAACCACAAAAGCAATTTATTATTAGAATTTTTGACAATAAAGCATTTTATCAAATTATATAAAGCAAATAATAGAATCAATATCAATATGCCAATAAGTATAATATTAAATATATTTAGTCTTTTCAAATTAATCACTTCATCGAGTGGTTTAATTTTAAAGTTCACTAATTCAATTTTTAATTTTACCAGTTCGTCTAACCGCACTTTTCCGGGTATCTGAATCTTTTGTATATCTTCTTCCGGGCGTAATTCCGGGATGATGGGTAGGTGAAATGGTGCTCCTTGAATCGTTGATTCTCCATATGAGTACCTTATCCCTTCAAGGTCGATGGTGCAACGCTCGGGGAGTTGAATAAGACTAGGGGTTGTCACGTCGGTGAATCCCTGGGGTTGACATTCCTGTGTTATCCTAACCCTTTTTGCTGGTAGAACGATTAGGTAGGCATCGTTGACCTCTTCTATTAGGGTTGCTTGGAAGTCGATGGATACTAAGGGACATTGTGAATTTTGTACATGTCCTCGTAATATTGGGGGTATACAGTCTTGTGGCGTTATCCATTCATTGATGTGGGTGATACAATATTTATCGATCGGGTGGCAGCCCTCTTCTTTGTAGTGATGCGTTGAAGAATTCATTAGGATATATGGTTTATAGGGTATGATGGTAGTATTATTGATTGGAATTGGGAAGAGATGAAATAAATCGAAAACGTCTTTCTCAACTATTGGAAAGTGTATCAAAATCATTATATTGTTATCATGATATTTTAATTCTGTGTACAAATATCTATAATATTCCTGTTTAATATGAAAATCTAAAATTTGATTATTATATTTATGCTTCATTAATGCAATCAATTCTGTTAATTCATTAAGTGGTAAAATGGAATTAGTTAAAGTTCTTAGTTCAGCAAAGGTGATTGAATTTTGAATATTATCTATATGTTCTATCAAAAAATTACAATCTATTAATAACATATTTAATACTTGTTGCAAACCCATGTAACGAGTGATTTTATTCATGGTCTGTGATAATTGCTTTAGATCTTGTTTAATTATTTCACTATTTGAATTTAGTTTTTCGAATAACCCTGTAGTTTTATTCATAAAATCTTTACTAATGGATACAAAATTTGTAAAATCGTCATGGATTGACTGTTGATTTTTATCTAATATTGCTATATTGCTATATTGCTACATTATCATATCTCTCACTATCTTCATCTGTAAGGGTGCCGAAAAGCCATCCCTGAGCTCTTCCAACAAAATTAAATAGACCTCTTTTTTGTCTAACTATTTGAGGTTTTAAATAAGAAAGTTTTAACTGTGCTTGTTTTATTGAATCTCGTACCTGGTTCCTTAAGGGTTCCAAATCTGGCTTAAATAAGGCTGCTTTCTTTCTAAAACTAGTTTTTTCCAGTTTTAATTGATCTACTGAAATATTCCCGAGTACCTGTTGTATTTTCGATAAATACTGTTCGTATTGATTTGTTTCAATATATTTTATAAAAGTATGTTTTCGTAAAGTGACATGGGTTGGTCCAATTCTATAGGGAAAAATTGGATTGTTTAGAGGTGTTACAGTGATCGTACTAATTCGAAGGGGGTATATTACCATGAGAAGAAGTGCTAGGATCTTCCTCATCTTTTTCCTGCAAATATGATTCCTTTTTAGTGACTTTTCTAATAGGTTTGATTATTTTTTTATGAAATGTTCCTTTATCAGTAATTAATTTATCTAGGTTATCTACTAATGGTTTAGCTTGTTGATAAATTGGATTTATTTTATTTCGGGTGGTATCTTTAATATATACGTTTCCATTATCATCTATATGAACTTCTGGAGGTTCCACCCTATTTTCGTTTACTTTATTTAAATTTCTAGATCTCAAATTATTATCGTTAATCAATCGATTTACCGCATTAGTATTTTCAATGTGTTTATTTAAATAATCGGAAACAATTTGTGACTCCGTTATTTCTATTGGCGTTGAATGATTTAATGTACCTTTGATTATTTGCATAGGTGTGAATTTGGTCGAACTATGGATAGTATTATTATAACCAATTAAAGCATATATCATTAAACTTGTTACTGGATTCGTTTTTTGTTCGATTCGTAGTGCTCTCAAACTTTCAATTAAGGTAGAATGCAGTCTTTCAACTGGACTGTTTGAGTTAGGGTTTTTTGCCGTGGTATAATGTAAATTAATTTTGTGTATTGTACAAAAATGTTCAAAGTGTCTATTTTTAAATTCTGGGCCTTGATCGCAAGTTATTTTAGTGGGTATACCATAATGTGATATAAATTTTAATAAATTATCTACTAAATCGATCGCATTAGTTGTAGTGGGGTATGCCTGAGCAAATTTTGAAAAACTATCGATTATCGTAAAGAATTTTACTTTTTCTACTTGAAATGTATCGACATAAATGTGATCGAATGGTTTATCTCCAATCGGAGTATTTTTAAATACTATTTCATGTGGATGTCGTTCATATTTGGTTTTTTGACAAATTGGGCATAAATTAATGTAGTCATTTACATCTTTTTTTAATGTGGGCCAATAAAATTTTCGTGTAAGGGCGGTGGTGGTTTCGTTTATACCTCTATGTACAGTTTTAGTTTCATGATGGTATTTTAATTTTAAATTTTGGTCATCTTTAGTTTTAACGTCTTCTAGATATAATGTACATCGAACAAATTTAAATGATTTGGCTAAAAAGTTAGTTTGAATAGTTTCCGTAAAATTACTCAAATATTCTGTTGGTATTAATATACCGTGTGTTGCGTTAGGTTTTAAATAATCTTTTAAAAAGTTGACTAGATCTTCGCTAAAATGTTGTAATCTTAAAGTTACTTTATGTCGTGTTTTATTCTCGAAAGGTTGTTCTATTCGAACAATTGATTTTAGAGTATCGCCGCTGATATGGAAAATTATTTGATTTTTAAATGTATTTAATGCATTTTCTGATATAGGTATTTCTAATACTCAATTTTCTTGCGCCGTATGTACGGTTTCATTTGTATCTATTGGTCTTTCAGGTGTTAAAGTGATATCGGAAATTATATTAACTGGGTTATTATGTAATATTTCCTTATTTATAGCTTCCTCAATAATTTGATCTATAGTTGAAGTTGATGGCATATTTTGTGATTGATTTGTTACTATTGGTTCGTTTGTTAAGGCGAAAAAATCTGCTAAATTATTTTCTGTTGGATCGTAATTATTTAATATTGATCGATTATCTGGTTCAATTTTTACTCTAGATAATGCATCTGCTACACGATTATCTTTACCTTTAACATAAGCTATTTCATCATAATTAAATTCCTGCATTTTTATTTTCCAACGTAAAAGTCACGAATTAGGTTCTTTTATACTAGTTAACCATTTTAGGGGTTTATGATCTGTTTGAATAGTGAATTTATTTCCAAATAAATAACTTTTCCAATAATTACAAAAATATATAATTGCAAGTAATTCCTTTTCAATAACAGAATAATTAATTTCAGCTTTATTGAGTGTTCTACTGCCATAACATATTGGTTTATTGTTTTGTGACAAAACTGCACCTATTGCATAATTAGAGGCGTCAGTAGTTAGAGTAAAAGGTTTTGAGAAATCTGGATATGCTAATATTGGTTCATTTATTAAGTAATTTTTTAATGTTTCAAAACTATTTTTATAATCTGAATTATTGATATCAATTTTTGATCCTTTTTTTAAATAATTGGTCATAGGTTTAGCTATTTTAGCATATTCTTTAATAAATTTCCTATAATAACCAGTGAGACCTAAAAATGATTTTATTTGTTTAGTTGTCTGAGGAATAGGGAAATTTTGTATTGCTATTATTTTTTTTGGATTTGGTTTTACACCTTTATCTGAAATTATGTGTCCTAAATATTCCGCTTCCCGTTTAAGAAATTCGGTCTTATCTAACTGTATTTTTAAATTACACTGTCTAAGTGTTGTAAAAATTCGTTTTAAAGCTACGAGATGATCTTGTAATGATACCGAATAAACAATTATGTCATCTAAGTACACCATACAGATATTATCGGAAATATGGTCCCTTAATATGTGGTCCATTACCCTCTGAAACGTTGCCGGGGCGTTTTTTAACCCAAAGGGCATTCTGAGAAACTCATAATGTCCTCTATCGCAAGTGAAAGCCGTTTTTTCTATCGAGTCTTTGTGCATAGCTATTTGATGGTAACCTGAAGCCAAGTCTATGGTTGTAAAATATTGGCTTTTGCCTAATTTTGCTAAAGTTGCATCGATATCGGGTAGGGGGTACTTATCGTCAATAGTTTTCGCATTAAGTGCGCTATAATCAATTACCATACGATATTTTCTTTTGCCAGATGCGTCTAATTTTTTATCGACTATCCAAATAGGATGGGCATACGGACTTTGTGAATGTCTAATTATACCATCTTGTAAATATTGATCAATAGTTTGTTTTACAAGTTCTTTGTGAATATGAGGATATTTATATATGTGCGGATGAGTAGGTATATTATCGGTTGTTCTAATATAATGTTGAACTTTATCAGTTACAGTTAATTTTTCATTTGATTTATGAAATATTTCCTTAAATTGATAGCAAAGTTTTAATAATTTGGATTTTTCTTCAGCATTTAAATGATTTATTCTTATTAGTGATTCTAAATTATGTATAGGTTGAAAATCTGGTACATTATTATTATCTAAAATTTGTTCTAAAGTGAATAATTCGTTTTCAGTTCGATTGATTTGTTCACAAGGCAATTCCGCATTGATTTCTAATGTTTGTGGAGAATGTGATGTATTTTGAATTTCTACATAGGCTTCGCCTTTTGTAGCTGTTGTCACACAACTTTTTATTATAATATTATTACAGCGATGTTCGTTTAAAATTATTTTTCCTTCTTGGACGTTAACTGGAATTTTTTCTAATTTTGTTTCATGTGGTTCGAAAGTGAAGTTAAATGTACATTTTTTTTCTATTTGTCTATAGTGAAAGGGTATCGAGAAATTATTCCCGATCAATTTTTGTGATTTAAAATCAATGTTTAAATTTAAGTCACGAAGAAAATTGATACCAATTACTCCGTCAAAATAATTATGGAAATTATAAGCTACACATTCAGGATAATATTCGATATAATTTTGCAATTGATTTTGTAAATGTCCAATATTTGAATTTTTAATAATTAGCCAAAATAATGGTATGTTAGCTATACCTTGGGCTGTTACTGTACCACCTGCTGTTTTGATTTGTGTTTGTTTGCTAATAATCGAATTTGGAAAATAATAATTGATTATTTCTGGATTTAATAAATTTAGACTACACCCTGTATCTATTAATAATTTAATTTCGGGTTCATTTTTATTTCCTCTAATTAATATATATGGGAGAGGTTTTTGAAAGTTCGTATTAATTTCTGCTATCGTGGTATTATCTGTTGCGTACGCTGGTAAAAATCCTGACAGTCGGATTCTTGTAAGTTGTTATCACAAGTCACATATTCGTTATTATCAACTAGCGCGTATTCGTTATCTATTTCACATGCAGTGTCAGTGTCACAATTCTCACCCATGTAATAATAGTCATCCACAGTGTGTTGAGTTTCGCTGAGTTGAGGATTGAGATATGATTCGCAAAACTCGGAGGTGTTATGAGATTCTGCTGGATTTATATTTTCCACATAATGAAATGGCTGAGATCTTTTTTTGTTTATGAAGGTGGGATTCCTAGTACTCGTTGACATTGGAACTGGACTATTTTTTGGAATATTCGTGGGAATAGCGCTTATACCTGACATAGGTACTGGCTTTGGAAGATTTTGATTGATATTTTGGCCAGGTTGCCAAACATTTATTGGTCTACGAAATACTTGTGAGCTAGAGGGATATTGATTTTGAAATTGATTTTGAAATTTATTTTGGAATTGATTTTGGGGTGACTGATTAGAATATATTGGACTGAATTGTCTCGGAAAAGAATTCTGTTTTTGGGGGTACTGCTGTACGTGTCTTTGATTAGAATTTGAATGATTAAATTGATGAGGCTTTGGTGGCAAATTAGTTCTGGGAATTAATTGTTTGAAGTTTTGTGGCTGGAGGAAAAGTTCGAAGTTTTCATCGTCTCGAACCATAGCCATTGCACTTTCTAAATCGGTGGGTTTTAATGTGATAATTTTGTCTCGTAAACGTCTATCTAAATGCCTAACAAATATTTTTAATGCTAAATTATTATATTGTTTGAGGTGAATTTCTTTCGTAGCAGCATCCATTTCCGCTACCGGAATTGTTTTTAATTTTAAAGCTAATTTTGATCTGATCAATTGTAACCTTTTTGCAAAATTCTCATAATTTTCATTTTTATGCAAAGAACAGGTCATAAGGGCTTGTTCCAAATTATCAAGATTTAAACGTTCACCATATACGTTCCTTAATTCGTTTTTAATTAAAGGCCAAGTATTTAATTCGGCACGAGAACCAATAATCAATAAAGCATTGCCTTTCAATTTGCCTAAAATTGCCTGATATATGAATTGATTTAATTCAAGATTAGTCCTAGAGTAATACTTAGAATGAAAACTATCGCAAGCTGAGATAAAAATTTCTAGCAAGTCCTTATCTCCATCGTACACGGGTATTGTTTCTAAGATTAATTTAACTAGCGTATAATTTACTTCTGTGGCCATTGTAAAGAATATTTAATTACGTGTAAAATAAGATAAGAATGAAAGCAAAATAAAAAGTATAATGAAAGTAATAATAACAATAGTAAGTTAAAATAA
Organism: Rosalia funebris; assembly: GCA_037954035.1. Classification (NCBI taxonomy): domain Eukaryota; kingdom Metazoa; phylum Arthropoda; class Insecta; order Coleoptera; family Cerambycidae; genus Rosalia; species Rosalia funebris. Next base: position 38,458,760 of record JAZFAV010000016.1, read on the forward strand.
ATAAAAATTAATTTAATAATGGTCAATAAATCAATGAATTTAATATATATTATTTTTTGTTTGTTTGTGCCTTAATTAGGTATTAATGATCACCAATGATTTTAATACTTGATATTATCTAAAATATAGATTTATCACGTGACTAATACTAATTTCCTTAAGATGATCTCAATAATGGGATTTCTAAAAAAGGAAAGGATGGAAATGTAATATTTTCACTCACTTTTGGCTCGGTGCGCATTCAGGCCTCAATCTGTCTAATCCTGAACTTAAGCTAACCTTGTTATTGGGGTGTTGTGAAAATGATTACGGATTTAAAGGATGAATTCAAAAAAATCTTACTTGATCAGTGGATTTCTGTCTTCGATCCCCAATTGAGTTATCACCTGACGTCCCTCACGGATGGAATGTGGATTGTAGATTCTGTAGATACCAAGCAAATCGTTGAGACGAACGCCGATCAATTGATTGATTGCTCTTGATATCCTACCGGCTGCGCCAATAATATTTCGATGATTGAAATTACCGATTTTTAAAAACAACTCGAAACTTATTTATTTATTTTTCTACAATAGATTGAACATAGAGACGTGCAAGCAAATAACTAACTATAAAATGTGCCTACAGGGGTATATATAGGTTTGCCTTATCTAAAGCTGACTACAATCTTTCTGGGAATATAATGAGCGCAGCGTTATGGAGTGCTCACTCTCTCATTAAAAATGTATAGATTAGTGGAATCGAGTACCGAGGACTCCAAAACGACTTACTAGAAGATAACGACTTTTAACAAGGTAACGATGTAGAAGTATATGTGTAGAAAATATAGAATTAGATTCTGTTGCTACATAACTATTAGAAATGTTGTTAGTAAGACACACCTTAGATCTAATTAATTCAGAAGAATTCGTTCATTATTTCAAATGTTCATCTAGGACCTAGGAGTTAGATAAATATATTTCTGGTTATTCCCGTTACAAAATATTGCATTTCATAGCAGTGTTTTTGCTGAACTACGTAGGGTAGATCCTATTAATTAATACGTGTTGACGTTCTACAGTTACTTATCATAAAAACTATATCCACTAAATTAAAAGCTGAATCAAATTTCGTGGGTGGGTTCTTATAATCCTTTGAAAGTATATAGATGTATTCAATAACTTGCAGTATTGTATGGGGGTAGTGCTATGAAGAGAGATTATTATTTTCTAAATATAATTTTCCATAATAGAATACCGAAACCCAGACAATGCAATGCAATATATTTTGAATCTACTCTCTATGTGTCATTTCTTAAAGTCGCAGTAGCTTAATTGATTAGAGCGCGTTGAATGACACACATGGCTAACCACTAACTGTGACCTGGTTTCGAATCCCAACGGGCGCGGCGCCGACATTGGAACTGTCATGAAATGCCATCAACTGGCAATGTTAATGGCAATAATTATTATCCACGTTATTTTCCAAACTGTAATCGTACCCTTTTAGATAGTTTACATTTTGGATTTGGTTGATTACATAATTCATATGGCCTATTTAATGTTTTATATTGATGTAATTTCTATATAAATAATTTAGGCAATCAGACGATGAATTGTATATCTACAATACAGAAGGAAAAACTTATATTATACATGAAGGAGAATCAGATGAGGTAGTATCTGTAAAATATCTTTTACTGAAATTAGTATATCGAATTAATGCTGCAGTTAATACAATATGATGTTATTTTTATAGAACAGTGTACAATTGGCAAAATTATTGAGAAAGAGGAACTTGTACTTATTCTAAACTTTTTATTTGAATCGAATATCTCAAAGTCAAACTAAGCCAAAGAAAAACTGCTTTGCCAATATCGGTGTTGTGAAGAATTGTGTATTGGGAGGAAATAATAAATATGAGATATTAATATTAACCCAGACAGAATGCGTTAGTTTACCGAGAAGGGAAAGGATACATATATATTTACTATAATCCAAAGTGCAATAAAGAAAATACATTTTGATTTGGTTGTCAGATTGGTTTCAGATCCTTCTTTCGGTTAATAGTAAAGTGATATAAACGTTTAGTTTTTCATTTGGTAGTAAATATTCACTATATTCAGATTCTATCAGGAGACCGGTAAACAAAGTCCACATGCATTCAGACCTTCAAGCATCGTATCGAGCCCATTGTGCTAACTCCATTCGAGCCCCCATTTTATAGTCAACACCAATTTCACTCTTTCAACTATTTCACTGCATATGTATGTTTTGAAAAAAGTTACTCGATAACAGTTGAGGTAGATAGGTTACTTCTGACTAGCTTGTATAGTACAGCAGCAAATATTAAAAAAGTAATAAATTCATACTATTTATTCATGAAAATCACCAACAAGACATACGACAAAATTCAAGGAAAAAGTTTGAGCGTATAAGCAGAACTACGTTTTAATGGATTTGGAAATCCAAAGACGTTATAAAAATATAAGTTTTAAGGTGCAATTCAATATCAGAGAAATATTTTATTTCGTTAATATCCACTTTGTTGCCTGTATAATTTTTCTTCTAATTTCTTTGCAATAAGCGATACTCATTAACTTATCGTTAATTGGACTTTCTCCATTAAAAATTTTATGATACATTTACATTATACTGGGTTTTAGATATGTGTTTATCATGCCGATCTATTGATTTAGAATTCGTGTTTGAAAAAGCATTTCAGAAGGAAGTCTAGAAGTGTCCGAACATCAGCCCACATAGCATGTGCCATTATGAGAGGATTGTCATAAATTATCCAATTTTATTGGCTCTTATCACTTCCCAAAGCGTTTCGTCAAATATCTCTGTAGGTCCATTAGAGTGAGGTTTCTGTACACTAGAAAGTAAGTAATCTTATAGATCGTGAAAGCCTTTAAAAGGCCCGTTATCAAATTTACACGTACAGATGTACCACAATACTGGAAGTAGAGTAAAAATAGTGTTAAAAACTGTCAGTTTTGTTTTGTAAGGAACAGTTTATGTGAATAATTTTAATTCGCCTCTGAGTAATATGTACTCCCTGCATAAATATTTATAACATGCTGTATATCAATTTAAATAGCTCAATTGTTTGATCTATCTAAATTGCTTTGATTAGGTACTATGTGAAAACTTTGTACGATTATTATTATGATATAGAAATGTCATAAGACAGTTTAGAAACTGAAGTTTGTTTATTTAAGATTTATAAACATTACAAAACAGTTTTTGAAAAACATGTTACATCCTAACCTAGCAAAGAAGTAACCGAACAAATAATAAGAAAAATACGATAATTTGGTAGAACAAACTTGGTTGAATAGTAAGCAAAAGTTAATAATAAATAATAATAAATGGCATTTACTGAATTTAAAATTTTAAATTCTCACAAAGAAATTTTTACAAAGGATTACGTGTTGTAAATGATATTTCGAGTATTATATTTTGAATTGGAACTTATTTCCATTCACACCAGTTTACCTTATCGTTCTCGGTACTCTGTGGGCGCTGAGGGTGGTTTATGTTAATGGAATAGCGTGAATAAATTCTCATTGCTGACACACAAGTGTTACAGCTTTGCTAGAAATGGGTATACATATTTGCAGTGTGCAAGAAATTAGCGTTTTGAAATAAAGTCATCTGAACCAAGTTTTAATTTTACAAAATACCTACTTCACAAAGTCATGTTTTCAAGAAGTATTTTTTTATGTTCAAATATTTAGTAAAGATAACTCCCATTTGTAAGTATATATACTGCTTACAGATTTGGTAGAAAAGGGTATATTTGAAGTGTCCCAGAAAGTACTTTTTTTAATTAACCTCGTATAGACCAAAATTAAATTTTACGAAATACTTCCATAAATACATTTTTATTGTACAGGCTTGTCAAGAATAGAAAAAATATGAGATTCTCTGTGTTTCGTAGAAGAAAGAGTGAGGCAGCATTCGGAGGGAAACGGATGCACTTTATGCGCGGACAGATCGAACTCTCTGTACATTCATACAAACTCCATATTCATGCATACTCTGCAATAGTCTTAATGCGCCTGAGTAAAGACCGGAAAGACCTATTCACTGTGCATTTCGTGGGCGATTCGATATCGCAGTTTTGAGACTTCTTCCTATTTTTGGTAAGCTGTACTTTTTGCAGAATTATTTTAATTTTCAAGTTTTATTTAAATAAAGATTATTGCAATGTGTATGTAAATTTTGTTTCTATCTTAGTAAACGTTTTTTATTTCTAAATATTTGTAGTAAAAAATAATTTATAAATATTTCAAGTACGAAATAAATATTTTTTAAAAAGTAAACTTAGACATATTTTGATTTAGAAACTCACATTTATTTAAATTATCAAAATTTGGGTATCAATATTTCAATGACAAAAATGTATTTTTTTGTGATGACATTTTGTTTATTTTGTTGAATATCTGTATTATTATTGTTTTATATTACATAATACAAACGAAAAATAGCATAATCGAATTTAAATATAACAACTTGTCTCTTCATTTTTGGATCTAGTAGTGTTTGATTTGTTGCTGGTAATTTTTAATATACTGATAAAACAAATTTATACCGGTATACCGATTTTTGATAAGTATCGTTGAGTTGTTGAATTTTTAATTATCTAATGAAAATAATACAATATATTAAAATTTATAATCTTGTAATTAGTTATTACCATTCTAGTTGAAAGAGAAATGAACTTTAAAATTAAACTTTTTGAAATTTAGAATCAAACTATTTGCAATTGAACATGAAATTGTTTGTGGAAAAGCATAATGCGTTTGGGCAATATCTCACAATCAGAGAGATGTTATTTGGAAAACAAAATCAAATTTTATATGATCGTGGGAATGAAATGATAGACTACCTTTTACAGAGGCCATTTGTTAAACATATATGTATATTGTGTTCGCCTGCAGCAATGCACGGAATGAATGCAAGTACATAATCAGTTAATAGGCATACATACAAAAGTTTTAACTGATATATGTATATGTACATTTAATTTGAAAGTCTTTTGTGGTTTTAAAACAGATTGAAAGCTAAAAAATATAATTTTTTCTTTGTGTTCGTTAACTTATAACTTCTTATAAATTAGAAATTTTCTTATTCAAATTTAGGTTATCAATTTTCATCTACTATGGGCTATCACAAAATTAGTTAGCTATTACTTAAATACTATGAGAAATAATTTAAATTAATTAATTAATTAATATATTTTCATATTAAATTAATAATACCTACCACTAATTTTTGCGAAATGGTAAAAATTGATAAAATTACCGCTGAAATCATTATGAAGTATGGAAAATAGGATTAGTTAATTTTACTCTCCCAAACAATAAAATATATAGCTTATAAAACATATGATTAAGTTGAGAGTGATAAATTTGGCTCCTAATTTCATATTCTATATGATGAGGGTGATGTCGATATATCAGATGGTGGGCTGAACAAAATTATAAAATTAATAGCTTTGTATAATGATCAAAACATAAAAATATTTCTTTCTATATTCAGGACAGTGTCCGTATCACTTCATTTTAAAGTAAAATGAAAAAATTAATAGTTAGACCTCTTCAGTGCATTTCACATAGATGACGAGATAAATCTATTAGACTTTGCAGTAAAGCCATTAGGATAAAAAGATGAATATAAAAAGAAATCCATGACTAAAAGTTGAGTAATTTAATAAAAGTTAATTTTTGAGTAGTATAAATGTCAAATAAATTCACTAAATGCGATAGAAACTATTAAACATTTATACACCTTTCTGAGTATTGTAGACAGTAAATTAGATAAGTATATTCATATCAAAAATTCAGTATATAAAGGGTGTCTTAGCGAGAAGTAGCCGATTTAAACTTGCCTCCATTATTATTGCGGCAGGTTCTGGAAGTTGATGCTTCATAGTTATTACGTGGAGAGCATACCATTACAAAATTGAGCGCTATACTGTTTAGTAACGTATACTTATTATCAAAGCGTACTACGAAAGTAATGGTTCAATTGTGGACACTGAAAGAAAATTACGTGTAATTATGGGTTGAGAGGCACCGCTGCATCATGAGACCACGCTCTTGTGACTTGATCCTATTAGACTTTTTCTTGTGGGGCTACGTTAAAGGAAAAGTTTATGCCAATAATTCCGATACGATTAAACAGCTGAAAAATAACATTAGTGAAATTATTGCGGATATAGGGCCACATCTATGCCGCGAAGCGATGGAAAACTTCATCAAAAGAATCCACTGAAATTATCGTAGAAATGTTATTTATTTGCCTAATAATTACAAACATAATCGGCTACCCCTCACTGGTACACCCTCTATATAGTGATCAGCGCGTGATTGCCTCGTGACTCGCTGAAATCTGCAATGCTATTGGTTAAGTGGCCATAAACTGCGGGAAGCACTCTTTGATTTTGCTGGTCGGGGGTTTGCTACAGGTGTGTACCCTTAGAAGTGCATCGTTTCGCATATGTTTAATTGTGTTTCATTTCGTTGTTTAAATTGGGTCTTCATAAATATCGCGATTGTTGTGTTTTATTTAAATAATTTTAGAGTATTTTAAACAACAGCATGTTTGCACCTCGGGTATACTAAGGCTTTGATCTGACGATATATAACATCGATTGATAAATATATTGAAGCAATAGTTTCTTCTCATTGCGGCCTTGGTAACAAATGAAATTAACACGTATTTCTGTGTACATTTACTGAACCTTGGATTCGAATCGGCTATAGTAAAATAAAATGGACTATATAGTAAGTATTTAACTCTTGAACATCAATCTATTTTGAGCGCACTAAAAAAAATGAAGTTAGAGATGTCATGCGTGATATATAAAAATTAATAATTCTACTAGTTTAAATAACATCAAGATAAATATGATTATAATGTGATTAGTACTTATTGACGTTAGCTACTTTTATCATGAATATATCTTCAAAACTTCAATTATAAAGCCAATGTGAAGTTAGGAGACAAACTTGATGTAAGAAATTATAGGCCAATATTTCTCTGTCATTAAAAATATATTTTAATATATATAAAAAAGGCTGGACAGTTAGTTATATAACTTAATTTTTATAGCCAATATGATTAAAAAAATCCAGATAAATACAAGATACTAAGGTTAACCAACATCTAAAATATTACGAAATATTATGGTTATTACAATGCATGTAACTCCGCCTGGGGTTGGTTACCGGGTGGATGAGTAGTCTGGTAACTGCCACTGCCGCGCCGGTCCCAAGCCTGGATAAAAGAGGGGGTTCCTAGGTCAGGCCAGCACCCTACCCAGGGTAAAAAAGCACACTGCTCATAGAACTGGAACTTTGTCTCTACAGGCAAAGAGACGAAGAAAAAAAAAACAAATTGCTTACATATAAGAAGGAAGAAGAAGAAAGACAATGCATGTGCGATTTACAAAAAGCGTTTATTGTAATTTTTTACCGTAAATCACTCAAAATTATTAAAAAAATGAAAACTATTGAGCTTCAAAGAATTACATATGAATAAGTAGAAAGTTATAAGCATATAAATAATAACAGCCAATTTGTAAAATTATATTCATTTATATATTACCACACAGCTGCCCAGATAAATTCATCCAATTAAAGAATAGGGAATTTCAAAAAAAGTAAATACATAAAAAGAGTAACATAAAGTAAAAAATAATAGATATATATATATATATATATATATATATATATATATATATATATATATATATATATATATATATATATATATATATATATACCATTTTACTTTGCTTAATATGTAAATCTAATTGCCAAGTATTTCAATAAATTAGTACGAGGAGTCTGAAAAGTTGCAATGTTAAAATCTATGGTTTTAAGGATATCGGGCCAGTCCATTATCCAAAAGTTTATATAAAAATAGTACTAAGAAGTAGACTAGACGTGACTTCAAGTCATTCAAATCAAACCTTGATAAGAATTCAGACTGCGGAGTCCCGATGGAGGGATAGATACCGTCAAGTTAAACGACAGATATTCTACAAACCTCCTCTGAACTTTTCCTATATTCAAGATATGAGTGTCATACTGTGGATTTCAAACAATTGCATCGTATTCTAATTCAGATCTAACAAAAGTATTAAATAATAAAGCACAAAATATTAGTGAAAACATTTTTTAAATGCTTTACATTTTTCAATATGAAATATATAATTAATGTGTGAAATAAATATAAATATTAAGTCCTAAATAACGCCTAAATCTTTAAATTCATTACATCGAGTTACAGTTTCAGCTCATGTGAACATGTGAATATTATGGATTATGGCTTTCGTCGTGACAGTCATTGCATTACATTTTGATATATTCAGTGGTAGCTTGTTATTCTGACACCACTTTTAAATTTATATGAGATTGTGTTGTAGTGCATTGCAAATATATTAAACCGTGTGCTTTATTTTTAGTGGCAATAATAACTTAATGAAACTCGTTATGTTTATATGCAGAAATACAAATATTTATAAAATATAAGGAGTGAATGTTGCATATTTCTTTTGTAAGTATAGAATAATCTAGCTAAGTAGTGCCTTTTTCATATGTGTATAAGTTTCAAGATATAATTTAAACTTAAATTAAGCGTTTCAAAGAGTTGTTGTACAAACCTCCTCACATCAATATTCCATATCGGAAAGGGATTCGACAAGAAGTTTGTAAACGATCCAGTCATAATTTCGAGGAACGATCTAGACATAATTTCCCTTAATTTGCAAAACTTATGACATAGTCTTCTAACTTTATTAGTGAAATAAGATATGTAATTATCCCATTTCAGAATTTGGTCGATTATAACACCTAAATATTTTACTTCAGAAATCTCTTTGATGACATTTGTTCCACTGAGTTTTATTGTATCAATATTAAGTCGATTAATATTGGTTAAGAAAAAGGCAGTATATTTTGTTTTCCCTGCACTGTGGTACGTGATATGGGTATAACCACTTCTTTATTACTAATATGTTTCTTTTAACTAGTATACATTAAAAATATATAGTTGTTAAGGAACTATAAGCTAGTACATTTAAACCATCTTCCGAAATATACAAACATAGATAAATACAAAAATAATCTTTGTTTTGGATAAATAGTGATAAAACTGAATCTAAAGTGCTTTAAAAGTGTATTTGATATATGGTCAAATTCAAACTTGCTCAATATTAGATCAGTTAAGCAAAGGATATATCGTATTCTAGAAGACGAGACTACATATTTTGGGAATAGAAAGATTTGTTGACACTTGCATGCAGAATAAAAGTCATTGACACTATCTCACTAGCGTAAGAAACTATTCCAAGGCTCCAGAAAGTATAGAGGTATATAAGGGGCTTCAGATAGTATAAGCTAAGCAAGTGTAGGGATAACAAAATTCCAAGGCAACATAATAATGCTCGGAGTACTATTTATTGTACCTCACATTTATTTCAACTCACTCTTGCTAATTGTCTGGATGTGCAGCTCATCAGGAATAGGAACAAGTCTTAAAACTGCAATATCGAACCGCTCACGATACGAAGTGTGCAGTAAATAGCCTGGTCTTTACTCCAGTAGCATTGAGACCTTTGCAGAGTGCATATCGATGAATATGGTATATATTGAATATGAATGTACACAGTATGAATATGTAAATTGTATCTTTTTCTCTCCAAATACTGCCTCACTCTTTATTCTACACATACCTAGAGAATCTCACACTATTTTCTATTCTTGACGAGCAATATAAGGTCGTTCTTCTAAATTTTCTTACTCTTTCTAATTATAAGAGTTCTTAGGTACGTGTTATTCCGCTTTTAGATTTGGATTTAACATATCGTTAATTGTCTAGTAATATTTATTAATCTGGAATAAACGGTTTCTAAACGGTTTATATAAATTTGTTATATGATATATGAAGACTTTAACAACTATTTTTTTAACATTTTTGATATGAAGTTATCATTAATAAACCGATATCCTACGCCTTTCAGAACCCGATACGTCTAAACTAAATAGTTAACCGGGTCCATTGTGATCAATGTGAAAAGAAATTGCTTTAAACAGATCACGCGGTGTTCAGTCATTTTTTATTACAGTGTCTGTTTTCGTCCTCACCGGGACAAAATGTGCGGGCTCATTTCCTTCCTTCTCGAAGTCCCAGGGTGCGTCTCAGATATTAATAGATGTTTCAGATAGTTTCCTTTTCGTGAGCTACACAGCTCAAAAATCTTCGAGGGAGGCCAAAGTCGGAACGACGCTACGTGTCGCGAACACGATGACGCCAAACCGATCATCCTACCTACCCAAAGGAGGCTACGTACCTTCCGTTTATCTGTGCAGTTATCTGTCGTAAATAACTGTATGGAAATCTGTATACTCGTATTTATCTGAGCTGAAGATATGTAGTAACATATAAGTCGGAAATCAAGAAAGGAACTACCAAAACCACCAAGCGGTTATCAAGTAGTTCTCGAATAGCAAGTCTATTACATAATCGGTATAGGAAACAATTACTCCTCGGGATAAAGCCCCGCCAGGCATCGAATTATACCTACAAATGACCCTCGACCTCTTTCTCGTGTTTCTGCGCGATTATACAAGGTTTCAAAAAATTAAACCAAACGTCAACTGAAAAAACTGTATGATAAACTACATAAACTGCATAGATTATTGTTGAAAAAGAGGGTCCAAATGCACAACTGTTTCATCTTCGTAAATATCGGTCTAAACTGCGCAGTTTTGCTGCTTATCGCTGACATGACGTCACACCTAATAAACTGCGCTGAAAAACGGAAGGTGTACCCCATTGAGATTTTAAGAGATAGCAGGTAGCCGCCCAGAAAGGAAGACGAGAAGACAAAAACAACAACCACAAAGGCCTCAGTCAGCAAGTGCAACGAACCAGGATCAAGGGAAACCAACTGGAACCTATTGCCCCGAGGACTCTGTTTCAGTGAACGACAGGCAATACAGGCACACTTGTGTCCCTGGCAATCGGAACGGGAATCTTCTGTTCAAAATCATTTGAAAACAGTATTCTAATATACAACCAGAAGTAAGTATCGGAACTCAATAGAAAGCAATCTATATTGATATTTACCTCATCTTCACGTTATTTATACACCTCATAAGGTACTGGATCATCGAGTGCTGAATGGTACAAATATTTTTGTAGTGCTTCATGTATTAATTGGTTTGTCACTGTCTTGTAGTATTGAATTAAATCGAGAATATTATTTTTGCAATTTTGTATATATTGTACTAGAAAAAATAATTCACGTAAGTTTTTGATACTTAAGGTATGTGTATTATTAACTCCATTCATGAAATTAGGTAAATTAAAGTTTATTATAATTAACAATTTCTTGGTTCTCTGACGAAAATAGTCTTTTTTCAAATCGTTATTTCATTTAATTTGTTACATTTAGTTAATTAGATAGTTATTTGAACGATCAGAATTTATTTCCTAATTTTCTGCAATTCGCAGTAGTGTCTTCATTCCATCGCCATTACCTGTAAAGTTGTATACTGATAATGTAATGATTATTTCATAGTGATTATACATATTGATTAAATAAATGAAGTTGTCGTTATCGCTAAAAAAATTACAGTTAGAAATTAAGTGGATTTATATTATGTGTTCTCGATTTAACTTTCACGAACTTATGGAGCTCTTTTATCACTCATTATGTCTGAACTTAAACATATAAAATATATGATTTCATAGAGTACTCCAAAAAAGGTAACTTTGATTAATCTCGCTTTCATAGAGTACTCTGTATATTCCCTACAAAAATACAAATATTCTAAAAAAAAATAATTAGATCGCTTCAACTTTTATTTGAAATAAAAATTGTAAGGGCTTAAATAATCCAATATAATGTTAACAAATTTTGGATACTGAATCGATAAAGTATATATGTGGCGTGCATATCACATAAAAAAATAATGAATAGGACGTGACAGCCATATTACACACGACAACTTACTATCTACCCGTATGTATAAATACTTGATTCCATGAATACGGATACAAATAATACAGAATTTAGGGAGATACTGTTTGGATATGCTATACAGTTCTCAATTAGATTGCAGATTTTGCTACACTTCTCAGTTCTATTGTAATTGTTTAGTGAATAATAACGGTATTTGTTGTCGCCATTGTTATGAAGAACAAAACTGTTAAGATAAAGTATACGGGATCGATTATCGAAGCTAGAGTATTCACAATTGTTTGGCTTAATATTGTATTTAGTAGATAATGTATTATAGTTGGTGCAGCTGATAATATTGTATGTTCCATTTAAACACAGGAGATAATTTTAATTATGGATGTTCCTTATCCGTAATTACGTTCACCGATACCAACGAGGCAATAAGACAGGGTGTCTTTTTCAAATGAAAATTCTGCATATTTCAGTCACCGATAACCTGCAACACATTTTGGGCTAGGTTTAGCTCGGTTTTAAGAATCATATAAAATTTATTTGAAAGAAGTAAGGAAGGTTTTATAGAAAGATGAGTTACTCAACATGCTTTAGATAATAATCATAAAATAAACGCAATTAAAGAGCATCTCAGTTGGAATTATAGAGTTTGAATAGCGTGCTATTTGTGTTCTCTCAAAGATAGAGCGTCAATATTTAACAACCGTCATCTACAAGCCATTCGATGCAAAAATGTCGCGATTAACAGTTCAACAACGAATAGTTTGTGTACAATTGTTTTATGAAAGTCAGAGATCATTTACAGATTAATTAAGAAAAATTCACACGAAATTGAAGAGTCTAAGCAAAGCCCAAAGAGACAAAATGAAGAGCCTATAGAGTTAACAGTTCGTTACTTAATCAAGAAATTTAAAGAGGTAGGTTCTGCTAAGGCAACACCATACATTCTCGTCGTGGTCAGATAAAAATATTTATGCAGCGAGAGAAAGTGTACGGAAGTATCGATACACGTCAATTCGACGTCGTGTATAGCAACTGTCAAGAGCCATCACGCATCGGATTTTAAAGAAATATCTGTCAGCATACAAAATTCAGTTGACACCGCTGTTAGAAGTTACAGACCATTTACAACGTCACACACTTGTTAATTAGTTGTTAGAAAAGGAAGAAGGATCGAATTTAGGGTGCTGAAAATACAGATATTGTTCACAAAAAAGAAATGCATCCACAGAAATGCACGGTTTGGTGCGTATTTTGGAGTGGTACAGTAATAGAACCAATCTCTTTGATAATGAAGCTGATAATGCTCTCTCAGTAAATTGGGAACGCTATCGTTACATGTTAAACCATTTATTTTTCCACCAAATTAATGATTCTAATTCTAATTCTGTTCCATACCAAATCTCCTGATCATTTTATCTCGCGGAACGATGACATCAACTGGCTTGAAAGATAATGTGATTTAACACAACTGGACCTTTTTCTTTGGAGTTTATTTTGTCCCAATTTTGTGCGACAAGACGAATGGTTTGTGTACAACTGTTTTATGAAAGGGAGCGATCAGTTACAGCTGCATTAACAAAAATCTTAATACAAATGTAAATAATACTTACTTTCGTAAAACACAAACTATTCGTTGTTGAACTGTTTGACATGTAATACAAATGGTGTGCAATTTAAATGCCATAGTTCCAACTGAGACAGACACCCTATATAAGCAGGTTCCAATTATATTGGAATTTTTTTTTGAACTTGAAGGAAAAATATGTATTTAATAATATATTCTTTTTATCATTACTACTACGTATTTAGGAATTAATGTTAATTATTCTAGGAATACTATGTAGGCTATGGAGAATAGTCGTGAGATCCCGAATCTTGAGATCCTGTGGATTTCGACCGATTTTTGGTTCCCAAAGTCTCGGGACTGGAAGTAACTAGTCCCGATATTTTCGCTATTTTCACAGAATATAATGCACCTACGTAACATACCTATAGAAATTCTTACAGTATATAAATTATTTCGCCCGCGATTGTATCAACTTATGTGAGTGCTTGCACATATCGAAACGACGCGCGATCCTACCGTATCAATCATCATCAATCGTCATTTTGGTTCAGTGATTAGTAGCGTAAATTGAGGAGCATACTTGGAGGTGACACATTAGATACATTATTTCTTTTTATTTTAGTTATTTAAAAAAAAAGCGTTAGTCTTTATTATATTAATTACGTTGTTAATTTGTAAATTAGGAATTATGATAGCAAGCATTTTCATATGTATATATTTATTATGTATTACTCTATTTGTTCTTCATATCTGGATCTTAAGATAACCTCAGGGATTAGGGATCAACTATATAAATTTTACTATCCCAGACTTATAAAATAAGAACGAGAATATGTTCCATAGTTACGACATACTGATAGAATCTGTGTTTAGTTTTACATATTTATCTATTGATACTTGACCATATACCACAGTATCTCTATATGTGAAAAAAATGCAGTAGATGTATTAAAACTGATATGGAAAGATGTATTGGAAAGATGGTACTACAATATTTATTATGTAAAAATCTAGTTCTTAATGCACTTTAATGATATTATTTACTAGCAGCATACAGCTACTATGTGATTTATTTATTTATTTATAATTTAATAAAATAATACTCTAGTGATTTCATGACATAAATGTGACAACAATGGTATGGATCATTTATAATTGGAATAGACTATCTTTGTCGATGTATTTATAATTTATAATCAATCTGTTGATACATTGAATACATCTAAATAAAATATCAAGTTTCACCTATCAACTATCTACCTACCACTCAATTATCACTGATCATATATTAGTCAATCAAAGATCATAATACATATGAAATTATAATCTGTGTTCGAAATTCATTATGTCAATGAAATTTACATAATTAACATAAACGAACAAATATCGGATGAGGAATTGATCACTATTTTGAATTTGGTCATTTGGTCAATCAGCGAATAGGTCACAGCCTATTCGCTGTATGCAGAGTATCGGGTGGGGGTAAAGAAGTCGATGGCAGCGCTTGCAGTGGACACAAATTGAATTGAAGTAGGATGTCAATAGTAGGTTGTCAGATTATATGTGGGTTTACAGAAGTTAATTTGTAAACGAATCTAAAAATGGGCCATTATAGTTGGTGTGTTGTAAATTGCCATAATACCGGAATAGATAGTAAATGCAAATTTTATCGATTTTCTACGGCAGCTTGAAAATTATAACAATGCAAGAAATGGATAAAAATGGACAAAAAGTGGTTTACTAAAAAGTTGCTTATTGCTATTACTCCTGGAGACTTTTCTTTAAGTATAAGGTGGCAGGTGGAAGGAAAAATGATTCACAAATTACTTTAGAATCTGGATTAATAAATTATTCAGAAGATGATGAGATTATTTTAACGGTTAAAGGGCTTCCAGAACCAAGACGAGTTTTGGGCGAAGCTGAAAGTAAGTAAGGATAGTTATGCCACCTCTTTTACACGACAAAAGTAATTTTTTTAGAGATAACACTCAAGAAACTTATCATATTGCCCGTATTAGAATCATGTCGAGAGAATAATGCAAAGACTAAAAATGTATTAGATTTTAAATAAAATTCTGAGTTATCTATTTAACCATGTTGTTGCCATTGTACATATTTATTGTGTATTGATAAATTTATATATAATATATAATAAGCAGATATATAATAAAAATTAAACATTATAAATAGTCAACATTAATTTTTATAATTTTTTATAAACATTTCTTCTTATTTATTTATATTTATTCTTATTTATTTGGTATTACATAAAATCTATATTAAATTGCCTACATCTTTTCCAGTGAAACTTCGTTTTTCATGTGTCACATTATTGCTACGAGCAGCGGTATTTTCCAAATACAACTTGTAAATAATGTTCAAAATAAAATATTTCATAACATACATGTTTTATGAAACCTCCATCTTTTTATTGAAAGAAATGTCTTGATAAGGCCTTTGTCCACAAAAATGAATGCAGTGCAATTACATTTAATGTTATTTTATGTGTAATTTTAATATTACCAGTTTAATCAGAATTTCTGACAGACAAGTGCCAGCTTGCAAAGTTGTGAACGCTACGCGGTGCTGATGTCGCGCACATAGCGAATAATGTTTTATAAATATCAAAGTAAACCATAATTGGAATAAGTATTTATGGAAACAGGAAATAAATCACTAACTTGATTTAGGGCAACATTGTTAGTATATATTAACATAGGATTATCTCAATAAATCAACAATACAGTATCTCAACAAAAGTGACCATTTTAAACAATTATAAAATAAAATTACACAGTAATTTTGCTTTAGGAATCGTGAGTCTAATAATGCATAATGAAGTCTAGTAATACATAACCGGCTCCATTATCTAGACTCAACCTAGTTTTAAATAAATTAGTTCCTGCAAAGCTTACTTCCTTATTATTTATCTTCTACCTAGGAGACCTAAGTCTCCGTCCATAGTGCATAGGACACCTGGACATTTTCAGTAGCTTCCAATAAAGTTATATTTAGGAGATTTACTTTGTGGTTCGTGTGTGCGGCAGTAGTATAATAGAGGCGATAGATTTTCGATATTATATCATAGTCACATAAGTTTAAATGGCAAAAATCCATAGCAGTATTAACACCTTAAATATTTCAAAGGAAAATTTCGGGCATTTTCTTTATTTTATAGATTGTAATGCGGTTGTTGTGCGGCATTTTCTAGTCTAATATGTCTAGATTTACATTTTTCTAAATTTACATTTGGTGTATTTTTCTACCCCAAATTTAAACTTTTAATATTAATAATTGTTCTTGAATAAATAAACGAGCGTCAATATTTTTAATAGCGTAATATATCTTAAGTCTGCAAATAATTCATAGCGTGAGTCTAGAATACTAGTAATTTCATTAATAAATATTATAAACAGTAATGATCCTATATTGGACCTCTGTGGTATTCCAGATGTAGGACAGAATGTTTTTGAATTAAAACCATTATATGCTACATGTCAGCATATAATGGTTATAATTCTAAAACAAATAAATGCATATATTCATATGCAAACATATACATAAAACCATTATATGCTAGTTACTCAAGTATTTTCTATAAAACTCTAAATAGGTAATTTCTTCGTCTTCTTGACTAGTAGGAATATTTATATTAATACACCAACCTTATCCTAAATATCATACATAGTTTCATATTATATAACTCTTATCGCCTTCCCCAAGCCTCTATTATTTCAAATATTATCGTTACTTTTATATTCAAGTATTTCTGTCAAAAAAAAAAATGTATAAATTCTTTTTTGAAAAAACTTCCTCACTTCTTCAGTTGATGTTCAGTATTCTTTCTCTTCCAATATTCTTTTCAGAATGGAATACTCAACCCAGAAACTTGAGATTTAAGTTTTTTGTTTCCTTTAACAATATACCCATTACCTTTTCTATAAAGTTTTTGTAATTTCTCTCGGCGCACTAAGCATGAAGTATTCAAAGGTTTTTCTATTATTCTTAAGATTATTCTGGTATAATTGCAGACGTCACGCTTCTTCAAGATCAGAATCGTCACTTTCTTGCATCTCAAAACAAATTCTGAATTTTATGGAAAAATTAAGAATCGTTGTTACAAAATTTGGGAAACATCAATTTTAATTATTTACTACAACATACCCAACAATCTAGCTTAGAAAATATTTCATGGGCTAATTGAACAATTAAAGTATGTTGCATAAAATCAATATATTGATTCTGTGAAAAAAACATAAGCATCTCAAACGTTACGAGTATTACCTGTGAAGTAGGATCTTTGGTATATATCTAAATATACTATTTTGTGTAAGTGTTAAATAATTTTGTGATTTGCTGACATCATATTGTTGAGACTGCTGATATGCTGTAATAAAATTCTCTTCGAATTCTTGATACAATGCAGACGAACAATTGAAGTGAAATCAATATTCATAATTTAGATTATTTTATTTTGATAGTTATTACTTTTAATGGCATACAAAAAGTTTGCCTTAAAACATTTTCATATTTCGAGGATTATTAATTAAATTTGGAATTATAACGTATTTTTAGGAGAAATTAGTCTTTGCTAATTAGTGTAGATATTTACCGAGAAGGGAGAAGTGAGACGTATGAAATTAACATGATAAAATATATCTTTTGGGAAGGTATAAATTCGTATTTAACTGAGCATAATTTAGTAATACAACTTCTAATTTATATTCGCAACCTTTAATATTGGAATAATGTCGCGTTTTTAATTAACTATTACTTGGGGAATTGTGAATATAATCAGTGGAACAATGTTCATTCTCACATGTTCTTGCCGGTTTTCACCATATAAAAACCAACAATGTAAAAATGTCTGGGTCATCATTGATGTTTCATACAAAATATAAACGTTCTATTTAAATTTTTTTCAGCCAAGTTACACATACAGGGTGTTCTGTTTATGATCTATAAACAAATGTGGATACCACTTAATAGGTGTCTACATTTGAATTTAAAAAAAAAAAAAGAAAAAATATAAAAATGACACTGAATCTTACGGTGCACATTCTAAAATATTTACAATTATGTATAGTATGTCTCCTATTTAAATAAATTCTTAAGCGATCCATATTATTATATTGTGGATATAAAATATTAAACTTTCGAATTATTTCATTTTCAACAATTACTTCGAACTGTGTAACCAAACAGTTGAATAATTCTAAACTTAGCTTAACAAAGACCTACTTTATCTGGAATAATTAAAGCGGTTTTATTTTATTTCACATCGCCCCATTTCATATGAATTCATTTCATGTATCAAGCATATGTCAAAAGTATTTTTCGTTGTCCTATATACATCATGTTCTTTTCACCACCAATTCACGGATATTTTGTGAATGTAAATTGCGCGAAACTTTTACTATAACAAATCGAATTACGTATTTATATTTCTTATACTTTTCAAATGAATTCAAAACGACAATACAATTTATAATATTGGAAATCGACTGTCTGTGTTCCGTCGAAGCGAGGCGATGGAATAAGTTTGTAAGTACTTTTCAAAACTGAGATTTAAATATTATCCTGCATTTCATATTTTACAATATCGATTTACAATAATCTTAAAAATATATTATTTCGACAGGCATTTGCGTAATGAGTAATGAGTTTTATATATCACCACCTGATTTAATTCATACTGAATATTATAAACATTATTTCAAAATTGGCTATTTTTATAAACAAGGGTGTACCATGTTTGTATTTTAAATGCTATATAGGAGAACGTTTTATCAACCTTGTGAACAGCGACGGCTGTAATGGGGATTGTCCAGTTACGTTTGCCACATGTGTTCGTGGACATTCGCGTTTTGTATTTAACTGAGAGAGGTTCTATTAAGACGTCTGAATATAAATTGATTCGTCTTAGTTTTATTTTATCATACATATTTAATCATTCATAATTACTTACATACTTCAAGGAAAAAATGATATCGGATAGTGATTATTTACATGAAACTAGTTCTTTGTTGAAACATGAACGTTAAGATAACAGGCGAAGCTAGCGGATGTGAGTTAAAATTTTTGTTTTCCACGCGTTTCTATAAAGAATTCACTGTCATTTTTTATAGCATGGAAATTTTAATTCGATAATTATTGTTCTGCAACTTCCCTAAAGCCCTACCAGTCAAGTTCGAGTCCATTTCTTCCGTTTACGGGTGTACTTGTCGTGTTAAAGAATGTCAAAGACACTCTATCTCAAATACGGAAAGAAGATCAGTACACTAGGGGAGATTGTGGACTACATGTTTGCGTTTGGAGTTACATTGTATGTAATACCTCACGTGATAATTTTACGCAAGCAGATATAAACAATGCAAGGAAAGACATTGCACAATTTCTAAGTTTTTCAAATAGAAGATATTTCGGACAAAATGAATCAGACAAGAAAATCGCATAACGTAATGTTAGATTCTTTCTATATGGAAGCTTGCAGCATTGATTTCACATTCGATGGTGCGTTCAAGGGAACCACCATGTCGCTTGCTAATATTGTACGAATAAAATATGATAATACCATAAAAGAGAGAAGACTGTGATTTATTTGATTGAGTAATTCGGTCGGGGGCAAAAGAAGAAATTTTGTATTTTGTAAAACGACAAATACATCCATATAAAGAAATAATGTTAATATTGTCTTATTTAAATGTTGGTACTTAAATAAGACAATATTCTTCTTTATTTTGCTATACTGTTGTAATATGTTTTAATACATTTTGTGCGATGTTCTTTTTTTAATACCTATGTTTTACTTTATTATGCACACCGTTTTTGTTCCCTCTGTGGAAATATTTCTTCGGGCGCCCATTTTAATGATACACAAAGCATTTTGTAATTGTAATTTCTGATAATAGTAAGTATATTTAGAATCTGCTGTTTGAAGTGATTTCGATATTGATTCCATCCGTGCTCTTAAAATAGCGAAGTTATTGACGAAGTAGTAATATTCGATACATTTTTTTTCATATTGGATATCAGAAGAAATTAAGTCAAAACCTTGTTGTTCTTTACATATTCCAGTAACAATACATTACACTAACTCTCAATTTTAAATGACATTTTGTTGTATATTTTGATGAGAAGGAGTTCTTCAATGATATCTCAAACAATGGTACATCACAATAAGGGTGAAACAATTTTTGCAGTTCTCAAATTTATATTTAAGTTATCTACAATCTAATAATTAAGTAACTAATTTGTGTACTTCGGATATCAATAAAAATATAGTTTAGGAGAATTACAATGTCCAACATTAAAGATTAACATTTGTTTGGTAATACTGGTGTCGAATTTCAAAATAAATTTATTATTATTTATAAGTTGTTGTAATTTTGTAACAAATAATGTTTGTACCTCTACAATAGCTGCTGCAGCTTCTTTGCAACCTTCCTGTGGATAAGAATTTACATTCTTAATTTTCCAAAAATAATACGAAGTTCTTTAATTTTAATTAGTTAGCTTAAATGTAAGTTCCTCGATTACTTATGAACATGAACCTTATATATTTCAATGTAAGACTGTGTAGTTCTTTTCATTTTCTACTTTTCCGCACTGAACTATACGCGGAAAAGTAATGTAATCGTGTAAAAAAAATTTTTTAGGGTTTATTTTTCGTTTTCCGGCCTAAAATAAAAAAAATGGTTTTTAAACCATTTTGTGTGTGTGTGTGTGCGCGCGTGTGTGTGTGTGTGTGTGTGTGTGCGCGTGTGTGTGTGTGTGTGTGTGTGTGTATGTGTGTGTGTATGTGTGTGTGTATGTGTGTGTGTGTGTGTGTGTGTGTGTGTCTGTGTGTGTGTGTGTGTGTGTGTGTGTGTGTGTGTGTGTGTGTGTGTGTGTGTGTGTGTGTGTGTGTGTGTGTGTGTGTGTGTGTGTGTGTGTGTGTGTGTGTGTGTGTGTGTGTGTGTGTGTGTGTGTGTGTGTGTGTGTGTGTGTGTGTGTGTGTGTATGTGTATGTGTGTGTGTCGTTGTCATCGGCATTTATTCTTGTTAGCACGATAACTCAACTAAATCGTATCGGATCGATCGGGTTTTGACTAATTCTGATCGGGGACTTCTCCTAGACGACACCTATTGATTTTGAGGTGGATAGAACATACCCCACCCTGTCCATGGGTCATGAGAAAGCACGATGGTGGACTATTTGAGAATTTTTTTGTTAGCACGATCACTCAATTAAATCGTATCGGATCGATTGGGTTTCGACTGATTCTGATTAGGGACGTCTACCAGATGACACCTATTGATTTTGAGGTGAATAGGATACACCCCACCCTGTCCATGGGTCATGAGAGCACGATCGTGGACTATTTGAAAAAAGTAAAACTATTGCATAACATATTCTGTTAATAACTATTGCATAAAGTATTCTGCATTTATGTGTTGGTCTATTTTTCTCGGCCACTCAATTGCGAGATAGAGATGTTCTACGTGCGGAAAAGTCCGTTTTAAGGTTTTAAAACTGTTTATTTTCTTATAATATTGACAGAACTAGTGACCCAACAGCAAATAATTATTTAAAAATCAGTCCAATATCTTTATAGTGATGTGTAATTAAGCGATTTATCTATTTTCCGTTTCCTTAAGAATAGGTTAATAGTTACTAGTGGTAACTTTTTTATTTTAATATAAATTCCTGAATAAAATTATAGCATCAGAGAAACTTTATATTATTACTTCTCTTTTTTGAAAATTTAAATCATAGTAGGTACCTACGTGATATGTAAATGTAAAACACATGCACATAAATAACAAAATAGAAGTTTATAGAAGAATAAAGTCATAAGAAATAGAATTCAGTGGCATTTCGATCCTCCTTTAGCTCTTATCACTGTTTCCATTCAACTGGGCATGCTATTCTGACTTTCCTGAGGAATATTCTCCCATTCAGCAAGAATGACATGTTGGAGTTCCCTAAGAGTTATAGGAGTAGGTATGTGGCGCCTAACTGATCATTTTAGTGCATCCCATAGATGCTGTATGGTACTCATATCTAGGCTACTTGGTGATCAATTCATAGTTCGAATTTTCACAAATCGAGGATAGTCCAGTACCTCACCAGCAACGTGAGGCCTAGTGTTATCCTGCATAAAAATAAACAGTTTTAAAACCTTAAAACGGACTTTTCCGCGCGTAGAGCATCTCTATCTCGAAACTGAGTGGCCGATAAAAAATAAACCAACACATAAATGCAGAAAATGTGTTTTATGAGACAGTTTCACTTTTTTAAATTTTTCTCAAATAGCCCAACATCGTGCTTTCTCATGACCTATGGATCTATCCACCTCAAAATCAATAGATGTCGTCTGGTAGATGTGTCTAATTAGAATCAGTCGAAACCCGATCGATGGGACACGATTTAATTGAGTAATCGTGCTAACCAAAAAAATATCTCAGATAGTCTACCATTGTGTCTTCTCATGACCTATGTACATGGTAGAGTATTCAAATGGTATAGTACACCTCGAAATCAATTGGTGTCGACTGGGAGACGTCCCCGATCAGAATCAGTCAAAACCCGATCGATCCTATATGATTTAGTTCAGTTATCGTGCTAACAAGTTTAAAATGCCAACGACAACGACACACACACGTCAAAAAATTTTTAAAGCGAGAAAAAACATCTAGAGAATGATTGACCCCTACCTCGATGAGAAGCGTGAGCGGTTCTGAGGTAGGTGGGAGACAGATCAGGTGGGCCACTTGTCCGGCTCGCGCAAGCACCGGCTACGTCCCCATTAAAAATGTGGCTACGTCCCTCGTTAACCAGAGTTAGTGCTTTCACTGCTTCATCTTCTCTTAAGTTGCGTAGACGATTAATTTTTTCTACGCTAGGTGCACTTGATAAAGTGTTTGAATCTCTTGATGACATTAAAGTAATAAAAGAAAATTATTAGGACATTAGCGTAACTGAATTTATTGCCTTTTATAATATACTTCAAACAGCGTGTAATTTATTATTAACAATTACAAAATGTTACTTTACATCTGTCAAATAATTAAAATTGTATATCAATAGTGATAGAGAATATCCTAGGTCATCTACATAAAATGTTGAAGGATTTAAAACTTCAAAAAATTATAAGAAATAATGAAAAGTTTTGCTGGTGCATTAATTTTGTCCAGAAGGGTATTTGTTATATACTAAATATATAATTATATATTAATCATAAAGTTATACATCTAGAATGATGTCTGGTAAACGAGATTCGCTACGAAGTGGCCTCCGATTTAATTAATTAATTGGCAAACAACAGCCGGTCGTAGGCGGCGCTCTATGTACTTCAAGAGGAGAGGACAGTTGGATACAAGGCTTGAGTCAACAAGGAACAGTTAATTCAAGTGGTAGGCTCTTGTGTGAACAACCTTCATGTTGTTAGCATAGCAAGTTCGGTAGATGCAGATACTGTTATTTTGAAAAAGGCCTCTAAAATATATTAACAGAGGCACATTTATCACATCGATGTTTAGCTGAACATTAGTTCAATCAGGACAAGAACAGTATTTAACGGTACTTAGTAATTCATTTATTTATATTTATCAGTTAACAACAGATGAATTTAATTCTAAAATTATATCTGATGTCTTATAGAAAAAAAATATTATTTTATTTTTTCTTGAATTTTAAGGGCGAGGTGAAATTAAAAAAATTGGTTTAAAAGATACTGCTAAGATTTAGTATTTGAGTTATCTTTATTATGAGTCTTCCTTTGTAATGTACTAAAATATCTATGGATTGATTCTGTGGCGAGTGTAAGGAAAATAAATTCAGGTGTAAACGTGCAGTGTTGGTTATAATAGTAGTATGCTTTTGCTTGAAACATCCTTTGAGTTTAATTTGACAGTATGTACGAAAACAAGTGTATAGAGCAATGCGAGGACAATTTATCACTTTATTCATTCAATTTATTATAGTCATCCATTCAATGTTATCATTCATATGTCATAGGCAAGATATCATCAGCATGCTACATACGAATGTATAAGGGTTTGATCTCCGAGGGTGGAAATTTATTGACGAATGTAAAGGTGACTCACAATATTCTGTTTCTCTTGTAGAGTTAAAGTGGAACTCAAAAACACATGTTTTATCTATCTGTAATAACATTAATATAAGTTTTGAAAGTAGAATCATAAAAGACGTGATCGTATCAATGGTCGAAAAAAGTATTTGACCCTATCGGTTTCACGTTGTTTTGTGTTCTATTGCTTTACTTCAGAAAACATGGCAATAAAAACCATAAAAAGTAGATGACGATCTAAAACAGCGTTTTTGTAATAGGGCTGAGGAACCAACCATTATTTTGTAGTTAAACAGTATGATAATTAAAAGAATTGACTTGAAGATACATAAGAAAGTGTAGTGTACACACTCTCAGTATGTAACCGAGAAATTTATGCAGCAGTAATATTTCTGAGATCGGGCGTACATGACGTAGTTTATGTACGTTAATAAAAAATTAGCTACATTAAAGAAATTATCAATCCCTGAAGTAGAGTTATAGTTTATTTCATCGCTATTTGCCAAATAAAAAATCTCAACACATACCGTGACTTGATTTTATGATTAGGCTCAGATAGACTGTTTCGTTTATCGGGAAGATAAGAGAGTTTTTTATTTGGCAAATAGCGATGAAATGAATAGTACTAGCAGCCTCGATAGCAACTTAACTTTTTCTTACCATTGTATGCAGGAAATCTTAATGAGTCTATGAATTATTTCTGTGATTCCTCAACGGTATTTTCCTAGATTCAGCAAAAAGAAGAATATATAAGTATAATAGATTATAAATAATAGAAAATTGTGAATTAGAAAAACAAATTAGTAACTGTAATGTTAATTTCTGTTTTGATTTTTTGACTAGGGTTTTCGTTTTATACACGATTCTAGATACTCAGTGCATGAAGATGCACTGAGTATCTAAATAATATTAAAACTGAAGAGATCGACCATTCTAAACGATTCATTTTTAAGGTAACTCACGATGAATATTTTTCGAATAGAAAAAATTAGTATATTATATAGCAAGATTTCTCTATATATTATATTTATTGCGTGAAAAGTATTGAATTATTATATACATTCTGTTGCAAGCAAACGTGTAGTTTATAGACGACACAATTCGAAGAAATTTGATATCAATTGAGCTACTTTATCTTTGAATCAAGGTCGAGGTAGAAATTTATTATGCCTTACATTTGATACTATTAAAGAGTCCCTCCCCATGATTTTTGATAGTTTACTGTAAGACATGATAGGCCAAAAATAATTTATGTTGACCATGTCGCAAATATTATTGATAAAAAACTATTACGTTATATTAGATTGGAAGGAGGTTATTTTAATCGAGATTAAATAGTTAACTTGGGGTTTAATTTTCTAATGGTTTCGCAATAGGGAGGCATATTTTGTTTCTGGGAAAGAACTGCAACCGTTGATGAAGCAACAAAAACAGATTATCAAGATAGTTTAAAAATTATAATCACAACGAAATTATTAAAACTAGTTGTAACAATCCCTTGATGATGCCAATTTGGTTGGCAAAAGATGCGTTGAGTAACGTGTAATATTTCGATATTCGTGAGACACTAATGATTATCACACATGGTCTTCCAATAGAGACGCTCGAAATATGTTACGTTATAGCGACCATGTTGTTAAAGCAACATCTGTCAAATTAATCGTTAATTATTCAGTAGTATATGGTAAATTTCCAGGGAAGGTTATAGCATTCAACAATGTATGCAAATCAGTATACAAATTGTTTATTCTCAAAATCAGTGCTTTGTTCGAGAAACGTTACGCACATTATATGATTTTTATCCTCGAAATAATCGTCCCGCCGAGTCAACTATTTGCCGTTTGGTGGCCAAATTCGAGTCAACCGGTTTGATAAATAATCATTCAACACCCGTACGTCACCGAAGCACAAGGTCTGAAAACCTGAGGCACTCAATTTCTCGTCATTGATAAGAACTTGATCTTTCTGCGATTTCACTTTGGCGAATTTTGCGTCGGGACATCAGACTCAGGAACTTAAGGTAGACGACAATACATAGACAACGCCGTGTGTTCGCTAATTGAGGTCTGGAGCAGATGAAAGTTGACTCAAACTTCGCCAAATAAATCATCTTTAGCGACGAGGCTCATTTTTGGACGGACAGATATGTGAACTAACAAAATTGTCGTATTTAGGACGATACCAATTCACACGAGATACACCAAATGAATTCTAAGGAAGTCACTGTTTGGTGTGGATTTTGGTCTGGCGGAAGCATCGGTCCACACTTCTTCCAGAACGAAACTGGCATTGCCATAACCGTCAATGGCGAGCGCTAAAGATCGATGATAAGCAAATGTGGCCCAAACTGGATGATATGGATACCGACGATATGTGATTCATTCACACCGATTTCAACAGGACGGCGCTAAGTGCCACAGAGCGTATGCCACGATGGACATTCTGCACGCGAGATTTAAGGGCATGGTTATCTCGCTCAGTGGTGACGTGAACTGGTCACCGAGATCGTGTGATTTAACATCTTTAGACTTCCTCCTTTGGGGCTATCTTAAATCGCAGGTATATGCGAATAAACCGCAAACAATTGATGCCCTCAAAGTCAACATAACGAATGCTATCCAATAAATTCAGCCAAATTTATGCAACAAAATTATCGAAAATTGGACCTTTCCAATACGTGCCACCAAGCAAAGACGCGGCAGATATTTGAACGTTGTTATATTCCATATTTAATGCCATAAAATGTTGTTTCAGTTAAAAACAATGAGAATTGAGTGGATATCTCACACACAACATGTTTTATTTACATTTAAAAATCGAGCGTTCTTATTGAAAGATATTTATGTGAGTGAATCAATAACTAATTCTAAGTCACTGCCATGTGTGTTACATGATATAATTTTCTCTCATCTCAAACATGTTCATTCAGGTTTTTTGTTTCTTAGTTGTGAATGAAGTAATTCGAACCAGTGATTTAGTTAGAGTGGGTAGCTTTCTTGTAGATCACGAAACAATGAGTACTAATTCAGCAGTACGGAATTTTAGTTAATTTATGAGATTTTGATTAGTGAGTGACTTTCTCCAAAATCTTGGAATATCGGAATGTGGGAGGCAAATTTTTCAATCAGCAGCAATATTTTTAAGGAATTGGTCATAGTGTAGTAGAAAGTGGTACATATAATTTGTAGAGAGTAA
Organism: Rosalia funebris; assembly: GCA_037954035.1. Lineage (NCBI taxonomy): Eukaryota > Metazoa > Arthropoda > Insecta > Coleoptera > Cerambycidae > Rosalia > Rosalia funebris. The sequence goes on from JAZFAV010000016.1 coordinate 38,486,576, forward strand.
TCTGAAAAGAGAAGGAACTGACTGAGGAGAACGCGACAAAGGATAGTACGTGGCACAGTACACCCGAGCTCTAAAAGAGGTGTCAATCTTCCTTGGTTAGGACTAGAAATAAGCATATAATGGGCATCTACTACAATACTGGACCCAGTCTGCCACCCCGGCCAATAGTACGAATGACATTGTCGCCCCCACCTCTATAAGAGGTATATAACGAATGTTATAATATATTCGTTATAACATAGCACCCATCCATATTGTGGACGGGGATCAACGCGCTGCACCGTATTCTCGTTAGTTTTTATTGATGTGTAATACATTTATGAAACATGAAATTTTATTTATATCCCATCTTTTGATTTTAATGATTCTAATAATATGTTATAGCCCTCGTTCACGTGATCGCTCGGTGGGTATAGAAGTCACTAAATTGCTCATGCCTTTATTTTCTCCACATCATGTTTATGCAATTTTAGCTTATACCGACTAGAATAACGCAGAATAAAGACTGCTATACTAATATTTACGACGTTCATACGGAATAGCTACACTACAACGTTATAGCTTCTGCCTGGAAGGTCTGTACCCTTATGCATAGTCAATAGCCAATCACTTAAGTTCGCACTGTAGAATCTGAGCGAAGGTCTAGATTTATTCGACTATTTTTATAATCAACAATTACAAGAATAGTCTCAGCAGTGATCCAAAAGAAGTATTACGCAGTCAGTGACAGACTGAACTACATATTAGGGAAAAACGAATGCCTATGTATTCAACACCGGGCGCATGCATTAAACTAGTGTTGCTTAAACCAACCTACAATTTAAAAATCGATATTTTAAAATTCCGTTCAGAGCAATATCTCATATAGGTTCTTCTAAGTGTAATATGTGATATATAAGAAAGGGAAGATTAACAAGGATACATGCTTATCTTGACAGTAATGTCAACCGATAATGATTTACTGGCTATGGAAAAGGACGCCGCACATAGAGATTGCAAGACTCCAGTGCTCTATACTATCATAAAATACACTCCCTATGAACGTATGTTTAACAGTCGGTGGGGGACTATTAGGAAAATTATTTTTGTGGAGGGATACGCATAAAATGTTTTATTAACTCGTCATAGCAAACAAACATAATCCATTAGTTGGGAAAGCTTAAATAACTGCGAATGTTTGTATTTATGTTTATCACGCAGAAAGAGGACTTTCGGGCATATATTTAATGCGATTATACAATAATACAACTTTATATATGTCGATAATGAATAAGGACATTATTAACAATATTACACTGCAAGTATATACTGCAAGTATATTAAATATAGGCTTACAGAGTTCTAACGGAGTTAGAATATAAGTATTCGTAAAGGACAAAAGGACTATTTGTAATTGAAAAATAATTAATAACGAATTAATAAGGTTACATTAGAATGAGTAATGCGTAATGAAAATCATTTTAAGGTCCTTACTCAGACACTATGGTGGATAAATTTGGGATTATAAATGCCTGTAACAGATTTGTTCTATCGCCATTCGATCGACTCGATTTCAAGTTATAGGTGTACATTTGTTTACCGAGGATCGAAATATATTTTATATACTCGTACTTATATTTTTTATAATGTCACAGTCAGCATCTATAATCGATAAATTACAGAAAATTATGACAAGCATACATGAAAACATATCATTACTATACATAAATGAAAATACGAGGGTGATTCAAATATAAACCAGACTTTTTTTAATTTCTTTTATTCGAACTTGAAAAAAAAATAACAGCTCATTTTTCTACATAATCTCCTGATCTGGAAACAAATTTTCCCTAGCGTGTAGGTAATTTTGTAATTCCCTGCTCGTAGAATGAAGTTGGTTGTGTCTCCAGTCAATTGCGCACGTAGGCCCTCAACCTCTCCATCGTCGTTAAATATTTGCCCTCCCATGGATTCCTTGAGAGGACCAAAGAGGTGAAAATCACAGGGCGATAGGTCGGGGTTATGGGGAGGGCATTTAAGTGTTTTCCAGCCCAATCTCTCAAATTTTTCTCTGGTCAGGGCTGCTGTATGGGGCCGAGCATTGTCATGGAGAAGTTTCACTTCCGTCATCAGTAGGTCACGTCGTTTGCGGCGGTATGCAAGTCTAACCTCGCTTAAAATGTCGCAGTAGTACGCCGCATTAATGGTCCTGCGATCATGCAACAAGCCACGCTGGTCAAAAAGAACTGTAACCAAAACCTTACCCGCTGACAGCCTTGACTTGGCGTTCACTGGCCCAGCCTCCCTTTGACGTCTCCACTCCTTGCTCGCTTGTTTCGACTCAGGGATATAGTGGTGCATCCACGTTTCATCGCATGTGATAACGTGAGTGAAAACGAGTCTCCTTCTTCCTGAAATTTCGTTAGGAAATGCTCACACACCTGAAAACGATGCAATTTCTGCTCAGTTGTCAGAAGGCGAGGGACCCACCTTGCGCACACCTTGCGAGACCCTAGCTCCTCTGTGATGATCGAAGAAGTGCTTCCATAACTTATTCCAACCGTAAATGCAATATCATTTGCGCTCAGACACCTGTCACCCAACACCCCACGAAGCGGGAACCCTCAAGCTTTACTATTGCATGCCCAGGACCAAAAGTCTCGTTTATATTTGCTTCATCCTCGTATAAATCAATGCTTGCGGTTTGCGTTTCGTTTGGTGTACAATCCATATTTTCGACAGTTTTAAAAGAAATATGTCATCTGTGGTTCTGTGTGTGGTACCAGTGGGAACTGTCATATTCAGAAAATATACGTTCAGGTTATATTCAGAAAATCTTTCTGCTGGCGGTAAATAATACCATAGTGAATAATGCATAGACCATAGAGCAATAACATGGATAACTATTAATTATGAACTATACAAATATCACATCAACAACTAAGGAGTATTTAATAAAACATGAATCTCTGTTAATAAGAGAGATGGAATAATGTAATAATTGAAACTTTATTTTACTTTCCCAAAGTATAAAGAAACACCTGAATATTTTTAATTTGATTTATATAATTACTTTTTCAGTAATCGTCTTTTCGAGATATTATACATAATTCATGTGAAGAAGTATTTAAAAGTTTCTTATATAAGTTCCTTTAGGTACGATAAATTACAGAAAAACAATTTTGTTGATAAAGTTGGAAATTGTATCAATTTAACTACAAGGTGCTAGTAGTTAAATTAATATAATTTTTCCTTTATCTTCAGGAATAGAATTGCTGCCTTAGTCTTAGCCTACTCTAAATAGTGAACATAATCCTACCTTCTCATTTGTTCTATAATTAAATAATGTGATATATGTATTTGTGCTTTATTATATATATATATATATATATATATATATATATATATATATATATATATATATATATATATATATATATATATATATATATGCTCCTTACGTAATATAAACTCCTAAATATGACATGGGGGGGGGGGGTACTAAAATGACAGCTAAAACTACAGTTAATGGGACAAAAAGTGACCCTTCAAATGTACGTATTAGTGCTGAACAAGGGCTTTTGTTTGCAACAGATGTTCACAATTGAATCGTTTGAGATTAATCGAAACACGTGTTAAAAAATATTAGTGACTTTGATTTATTGACTGCCGCTCTTTGAATTAACCTTACGGACACTTCTTGAATAAGTTTATCATATGTATATACTACGCACTTTTCGTATCCATACTTCGATTACAATAACTCAGCGGGATCTAAGTGCGCTTTTGATATACATATAAAACTTCTCATTATGCTCACGGATATAATATAATTCTGATCGCTGTAGGTCATGTCATTGATACTGTTATATTTGGACACGATCTATTATTTCTAGGAATCGCAAAACTTATTCGTTGACGTTTAGTTACATATAACACTAGGCAGTATAAATAAAATTATGTTGCCGCAAATTTAAGATCGGTTTCTGAGTACTCGAGGACCCTAATTTCACATTATATTTTCATTTTAGCTAAGTTGACTACGTTTGTTAAAATAATGGAGACTCCTGAAATTTACCAGATAATTGACGGCTTTTCATGAATAGTTCTAAAGAGAGCTTGAAATGTGTATTACTGCACAATGGAAATAAGTTTGCATCGATTTCATTTGGTCATTCACCAAACTTACTGGTCAATATGAAGATATTAAGTTGGTGTTAGAAAAAATTGCTTATTCTCAGCATCGGTGTTTGTGCCCATTTAAAAATTACTCATCACACTTATTGAACAGCAATGTGAATATATCAAATATCCTTCTCAACTATGTTTATGGGATAGTTGTGCAAAGGAAATGCATTGGCAGCAAATTGTTTGGCCTTTGAGGTATCATATGACCGTTGGAAAAGCCAACATTGTTCACGGGCCATTAATAAAAAGAGAAAAAATATTATTGCCACCTCTTTAATGAAATAGTTTGTAAAAGCACTGGACAAGTTAGGTGATTGTTTGAAATACATTTGTTAAACATTTCCAGCACTGAGTATGGAAAAATTAAGAGCAGGAATTTTACGGTCACCAAATTAGAAAACTGGTAAATCCAAATTTTAACAGATATGTATATGACCGTTGTAGAATTTTATGTATAGTTTAGTCATGTATCTGTAATTAAAACGTTTTTGGGCAGTAACAAAGCTAATAACTACCGAGAACTAGTACAAGATGTTAAAATGTTTTGAAAAATTGGGAGCTAATATGAGCATTAAATTACATTTTTTGCAGTCATTTAGATAAATTTCCTTTTAACATAGGAAATTATAGTCAGAAACAAGTTGAATAGTTTCATCAGGATATCTGAATAATGGAATAAAGTTCGTGGAACGGAATGGAATAAAAAATCGTCCAAAAGAACTTTTTTATTTTTAATTTTCTTGTTAGATTTAATACATAAAAAAATTAAGAATACGATAAATTTCTTATACTATTTCTGCATTACTATTTATCATGTATGTTTATCTCAAAAACTAAAGTCAATTAAGAAAAAGTAATGCCATTTTCAGCATCAGGAGCAGCAGTGTACTCCCTCTGTAATTGATTGTCCCCAGTGTAGTGTACGTTCAATTGTTTGCTGTTCTATGCATCTATCTAAATTAAGTTTTCATTAGAGTATATAGTTCTCGTACATACGCAATTTTGTTTGGATATACAGATCGACTTCCTTCCCCTAAAACCTCAAACTGCGGAGGGGAATACATAGAAGCAACACATCCACGCTTAGCGAGAGGTGCCAAACTGTTTCCGTCAGTACTTGAACCCAAGCATACACTGATTCCCCCAATCATGGGCTCAGTCCACAATCCCGGACCGCAATACCAATAACATTTTCAGAGCCACCTCTATAGGCGATTATAATAGATCTACCTCAATAAACTAACCGGAATGACCGACTTATTGTCAAGTCACGAAGTACATAAGCTTTTTTATATTCTAATACGCAAAAAGTTATATGCAATTTAGCTAGCCTGATCGATGAGTTTGCGTGATACAGTTGCTATAATATTGACTTTGTTAGCAGAAGTAATCTTGGTTGACTCAGTTCAGTTAAGTTCAGTTCTTTAAGTCCATGATCCATGGGGCCATGTATCAGTGTGTATGTTCTGTGATTGCATTCGATAGTAGTAGTTGTATAGAAAATGAATATATTTTGTTTAGTCTGCATTCAATCAAGAGTTTGATTTAAGGAACAAGTAAATTAATAATAGTGGTTATTTTAATAATTTATCTTTAGAGGATAAACTGAAAAATTAAAGCGGCAAAATCTACCAGTTTATTTCAAGAACTATAGATGTTTTTGCAGAAAAGAAAACGCGGCGAATGGAATTGATATACAAAAAAATATAGGTAACTTGTTTTTGCGATTTAACTGTTCAATATATATATATATATATATATATATATATATATATATATATATATATATATATATATATATATATATATTGCGTGGTCGTTCAGAAACAAATGAGGACTTCCGAAGTCAGATCTGGGGTCAGGGTCACCCGGATCTGACTCCGGAAGGATCACAGTATCACTACACACCTAAAGCTGCTCTAAATGTTCAACAGCCAACGAGCGATGTCTCAGTAAATACCCATTTATAATGTAAAATGATTGTTCTACAGCAACAGAAGTCAACGGAGCATACCGGAAATATGAATAATGTTGTAGAGCCTTCATATTGATTTCTGGATTAGAAACATGAAGTTCTTTCTGCTATAAAACATACACTATAACTACTATAGTAGAAAACGGCAGGTTATTACCCAAAACTGCAGTAATCTTTTCCGCACTCCACTATACGCGGAAAAGTAATGTAATCTTGTAAAGAAAAAGTGAAAAAACAAGATTTTTGTTGGGTGTATTTTTCATTTTTCGGCCTAAAAACCAAAAAAAAAAATGGCTTTTAAAATTTTTTTTGCTGTGTATGTGTCCTTGTCGTTATCGTTGGCGTTGTCGTCGGCATTTATTCTTGTTAGCACGATAAATCGTTTCGGATCGATCGGGTTTTGACCTGATTGGGGACGTCTCCCAGACGACACCTATTGATGTTGAGGTGGATAGAACACACTTTACCATGTACATGGGTCATGAGAAAGTACAATGGTGGACTATTTGAGAATTGTTTTTTGTTAGCACGATCACTGAATTAAATCGTGTCGGATCGATCGGATATCAACTAATTCTGATTAGAGACGTCTACCAGACGACATCTATTGATTTTGAGATGGATAGGACACACCCCACCCTGTCCATGGGTCATGAGAAAGCACGATGGTGGACTATTTGAAAAAAGTAAAACTGTCTCATTAAACACATATTCTGCATTTATATGCTGGTTTATTTTTTCTCGGCCACTCAATGTCGAGATAGAGATGTTCTACGTGCGGAAAAGTCCGTTTTAAGGTTTTAAAACTGTTTATTTCTTTATAGCCTTCGCAGTATCCCCCTGTAACTAAAAAATATACTATGTTTCACGTAGTATCATTATACTACGTGAAACAATCCATCACCATACCAAAAGTTCTCAAAATGTAAGACATTCTCTGGTTAAGAAAAGTCAGTTTTTAATTTATTTTTCGGAAAGATTATTTTCGTAATATATAATTTATTCAATCAAAATATTGTATTCATTCTTTAAAAATCTTAGAAGAGACCGCAAACACCCTGTATATTAGTACATACACTCAATTCGATACACTTTCAACATACGTTTTTCGTAGCGAGTTGGTACAACACAATTTAGGATACTGCACAGAATGCACTTAGGTACTATATAAGTTAGGATACTGCGTGTAAATAGAGAAAAAAATAATTTCAATCAATCGTCAAATCAATTTAAAACGTGTACACATGGTTTTAAATCCGACAACTCCTTGATTACAAAGAAATTAAAATAATGTTGAAAACATATAAACTTTAAATTTATTCCATTTTCATACAAAGAATTATGCAGTGCATGGAATAAAAAGTATAACAGACATAAATGTTCTATCAAAAAAGCTATTTAACCTACAACCCCCAATAAATGGGGATGTCTACTGATAAATTGCTGAAAATAAATCATTGAAAATAAACAACTCTGATAAGCAAAACTATAGTTTTAGCCAATCATTGCACAAAACTCTTTCCAGGTTCCCATCCACATTCCACTTACGGTTTTAATAGTTACGGTAACCACCTAAATTAGTTTAAAAGTTTTTTTATGTATGATTTTGCTGTGTTATTCATAAATTACAACCGTTGCTCTTCATTCTTCTGTAGGGCAAGCTGTTTTTACGTGATTAATGTTTTTTTTTTCATTATTATCCTCACCAATATCTAATTAGGCTTGCTAATGTGTCAGTAATCAATCATTTTCTCTAAATTCGTTATAGAACGCCAATGTATTGTGTTGTCCCAATAATTTTATATGAGTCTTTTTAATCTCCTATTACAGCAGTAGCGGCTGGTGAAATTTAATATGGTCATATAACTCATATATTGATAACAAGGCGTAATAACTATACCATATTTTAGGGGTGTTAACTCTACGGTCCATGTAAAAGAAGTGTGATACAATAGAGAACTTAAAGTGAAGTTTAAGAATAAAATTTGCACAAAAAGCATGGTCTGCTTAGGTATTCATAAATGATTTCAAACATATTTATAAATCAATACCTACAATTATTTTTTATTGTTTAAAAAATATTTATTTATTAATTTGTTATGTTATTTGAAGCTATATTTATTAGTTTTCAATAAAATTACCGTCATTTTGGTTTAATATTTTCTCTTTTTCAAAGCTTAAAATCCCGTCATGTTGGGAAAAGTAAACAAATAGGAAAAATGTAAAAGACTGCTCTTGTATTTTAAAAAATAAAAGACTGCTTTTGATTATGAAAAAGCCTTTACAAACATTTCACGTACCCTTTTTTTTTAATGTTTCAGTAAAGGATTTGGAATAAGCTACGCCTAATTAGTATAGTCCTATACAAGCACATATTTACTTTTTATTCATCTATTGGTGTACTTTAATTTTCAATACTAGCCATATTATACCATGCATCGCTTTTTTCTTTTATATTAGGTTCATCGCTTTATTAATGGAATCTCAGAGATTCCATTGGGACAACGTTTGAAAGATATGTAGTTGTGTTAAATATGTAATAAAATACAAAATATTAACTTGATTCAATAAATATTGGAAATTTACAATAAACATAACGAAAGTAATTATTCGGCAATTCCAATGATACAACGTTTAAAATGTGTGGTCTGTTAAAATATCTAACAAAATAATAAAATAGAACATATTAACTTGATTCAATAAATTATTATGTTGTTAATATAATGAAAACTAGTATTATTTTGTTTATTAAGTCCACGTTTTACCTCATTATGTGTATGAATAATATCTAATTAGAAGGACTGTCCAATAGTATGTTAGTTTAACAAAAATATGTAATAACACTTAATGAACCGTTTCCCTACAAATAGGTAGATCAAAGAGAACTTGAAATAATCCCAATAATTAGTGCATTTAAATTTTTTTAACTACTCTTCTTATAGCCGCTTAAAATGAACCGCTTTTATTATTCAACAAATATTTCATAAGGTATATACATACTAGTATAATTATGTAAGCCTTATCGATTAGGATACGGTTTTGCTGATATAGATCACTATTTATTTTATAAATTTATAAAGTATTTATTTTTTGTTACGTATTTCAATTTAATAAAATATATTTTTGAAAATTGTACACTAGTCAAATATTTTACTGCATAATTAATAAAAACATATTTATATGAAAAGGAAAAGAAAAGTATACACGTTATTATAGTAAGTATAAAGTTAACGAATATACTGAGAAACCTTATATACTTTATGTGAGACAAACAGTGGCGAAGACGAGGGAGGGGGCTGCTCATTTTTAATGCAATATATATATATATATATATATATATATATATATATATATATACATATATATATATATATATATATATATATATATATATATATATATATATATATATATATATATATATATATATATATATATATATATATATATATATATATATAGTGTATGTTTTATAGCAGAAAGAACTTCATGTTTCTAATCCAGAAATCAATATGAAGGCTCTACAACATTATTCATATTTCCGGTATGCTCCGTTGACTTCTGTTGCTGTAGAACAATCATTTTACATTATAAATGGGTATTTACTGAGACATTGCTCGTTGGCTGTTGAACATTTAGAGCAGATTTAGGTGTGTAGTGATACCGTGATCCATCCGGAGTCAGATCCGGGTGACCCTGACCCCAGATCTGACTTCGGAAATCCTCATTTGTTTCTGAACGACCACGCAATGAAAGGTAAACTAATATATGACTAATTTTTATGTGTAATCTGCTCTTCATTGTAAGTCCGCCTCTGTTATTTATTTCATATTGTCAGTCAAATCCGGAGCTTAGTTATGGCAATACATTCTGACAGAGTAGAAAATTGTAAATAAAAAATTCCGGGTAAAAAGTCTTCATCTTCAAATAGTATGTTCGCAATGAAATGTGGTATTTGTTCAATGTTAGTAACCAGTTGCAAAATTCTACATGCTAAGGATAATCTTATTAAGGTAAAGCATCATTCTTTACTATAACAAGCGTTATAGTAAAGCATTTTATGTACAAAGAGTTTATATTCTTTGTATATAAAATGGGTATAACTGATTTTTTCACAGGATACGCGTAACAACCCAATACGCCAATTGTACATATACTTAACGTTGCGTCACCGTCAACTAGATTTGGGACATCTTTCTGGGCGTTAAGGGTATACAAAACCGTACCAACTCTACCAGCATGCCTCAGACCAAGTGTTAAATTACTAGTGTTACGTGCTATTTATGTGGAAAACATTTCGCGAACATTGTGGCGAATTTTGTAAAGCAGTTCCATATTACTGTAATTATGAACCGTTATTCTTACTACTAAGAATGACAACTTTTAATAATAATCAAAATAAGGGAATCACAAATAAACCACTGCAGTTTAAGCACACGTAAGGTATTATTTATTTGTAATACGCAAGGTGGCAATGTGAAATGCAACAAAGTTATTGTCGAAATTTCAACTTTCAAATACTGTAAAGGAGAAATAGGTAAAATTTAGGTTTGGATGACACAATGAACTACAACGGTACTGTGGCAATTATCCCAATTTCTAAACAGGACATCTACTACGCTGACATGCATAGTACATGCGTTAACACAGCAACATACTTCACTGTCTAGTTTGGCGGGTTGCTCATATCTTTTAATTTATGTAGTTGAGAGTACTGGAGTGGGTTGGAACGTTTGGTGTGAAGATAACACTGATCCACTTTTCCACAAAACACCAAAACACTATATACTACACTCAACACGCGTTTCGCCAACAAAGTTGGCATGATCTCGAGATAATTAAAAATATTTAAGTTTTAGTCATTTCCAGATGATGCCAACTTGTTGGCGAAACGCGCGTCGAGTGTAGTGTATAGTGTTTTGCGGAAAACTACGTGTGGAGATGATTCAAAGTCTTGAAGTTTTAGCCATCTCCCGATGATGTCCACTTTGTTGTAGAAACACCCGTCGACTGTAGTGTATAGTGCTTTGTGACAAACTACGTCAGTGTTGTAGTTGAGAGTATTAATTGACGAGTTAATCATCCCAATACGATCTTTGGTGGAAACTCAAGTACACCTAAGAATTAAGAAATCTTTATTATTCATTTCCCTATGAATAAAAAGTTTATATCATTTTCAATAATTATTTTTAAGCTACAAGAACACAAATAAGATTGACATCCCATTTGTGTTTTAGTAGCGTAGAAATGATAATTGCACATTGTCCAACCTCTATTCATTGGGTAAACGCTATACAATATCTAAAACCAATAAACGGCAAAACATTTTCATAATTATTTCCGCCATTTTCGCGTGAAGCTAGAACCACCATCAGTCGATTAATTCTCCAATAGGTGTGTCGATTCCAACATTCGTTAAACTGAATGTTCAACACCGGGGTATGATAGTATTGTCGTTGCATTATAAATAGTATCATCGTTAGTAGTCGTTATAGTAGAGGGTGGTCCAACCATAATGCACGATGTTAATTGTGAGTCACATCTTAACGTCAAGTTTTTTGCCCAACTTAATTTGACATTTCTTTGTTTCAGTGTTTGACAAAGTCAACCATGGAGAGGTACACAATTGAGCAGCGGGTTAAGATTGTTGAAGCCTTTTACGAAAATGGGCGTTCAATTCAAAATGCATTTCGTGCTCTTCGTGACTTTTTTGGTCAGCATAATCGACCAAATGTGTCCACAATGGGGAGAATTGTGCGCAAATTTCAGAAAATCGGGTCTGTAGGAAATGTGAAAACACCTGTGCATGCTCGCCCAGTTCGTTCTGCGGAAAACATTGCTGTAGTTCGCGATAGTGTAGCAGAAGAGCAGTCAACCTCGATTCGTCGTCGTGCCCAACAATTGAACATCTCACGAACATCACTGATGCGAATTTTGAATAAAGATTTGAATTTATACGCTTACAAGGTTCAATTGACTAAAGAGCTGAAGCCTACTGACCATTACAAGCGTCGTCAATACGCCAAATGGTTGGTTGAACAGAGAGAAGTGAATGGTGACTTTACAAAGAAAATGATCTTCAGCGACGAGGCACATTTCACCTCAGTGGATTCGTTAACAAGCAGAATTGCCGCATTTGGACAAATTAGAATCCACGTGTGATTCTTGAAAAGCCGATGCATCCACAAAGAGTGACTGTTTGGTGCGGTTTATGGGCTGGCGGCGTCATCGGGCCGTACTTCTTCGAAAATGAGGTCGGCCAAGCAGTTACCGTGAATGGTGTTCGCTATCGCTAGATGATAACGGTCTTCTTGTGGCCAGAAATTGAGGATATTGACCTGGACGATATGTGGTTCCAACAGGATGGTGCCACTTGCCACACGGCCAACGAAACAATGGCACTTTTGCACGAGAAATTCAATGGCCGTGTTATCTCACGTCGTGGCGATGTTAATTGGCCGCCACGATCATGTGATTTGACACCGTTGGACTTCTTTCTTTGGGGATATTTAAAAGAAAAAGTATACGTCAATAAGCCAAGAACAATTCAAGAGCTAAAGGATGAGATAATTCGGCACATTAACAACATTGAACCTCAATTATGTCATTGTCATTGACAATATGGCTCATCGGGTAGAGGTATGCCACCGAAGCCGTGGCGAGCATTTCGCCGATATTTTGTTTCACACATAATTGTTATAGATCCTTCTATCATAATAAAAAATGTTAAGATAATTCTCTGAAAACTTTTTGTGTTATTTACAATTAACATCGTGCGTTTTGGTTGGACCACCTTTTATATAGAGTGAAGTATAGATAGTATTGTCGTTGTCTACCTCGCTTATTATACTTGTATGTTTATTTTGCTTCCTGGTTTTAACTGCTTAATGAGAACTGTGATAGAAAACAAGATCTTTTGTCCGAATCATTTATTATTTTCGTGAAATAAGTGAAGTGAGTGGTGAAAATTGATAACTGGTGATAAAACAGACAAATTAATGCGATAAAACACCGTTGTACCTAGGCGGATACAATGTTTTCCGATTAGAATTTCTACATTATAATTAATCTTCTTTTGTAGAGATTCATTCGAAAAACATGCGAATTTAAGCATTTCAAATATGTTCACATCCTATACTGGACCTTTATTTTATTATTGCTGATTTAAAAATATAGGATTTTATGGAGTTCTGTGGTTGATTAAAAATAAAGCACAGTTTTATTGTTGCAGTTATCCTACAAAATAAATAATTATTAACTAAAGATTACACATAGTACAATACCTACCTAATAATTTAATTGAAAAACAATTTACGTATGCTGTCACAATAAGCGACAGACGTAAACCAACATAGTATTTAGATACGCAATTAAAGAAACACTCCAATATTTGTTTCAATGAAAAATTTGGTTTTTGGAAAAATTCTTGGCTGCAATAATAGAACCCAGCAAAAAAATATAATCCAGAAAATTTCAGTTTTCATATCGATAGGAAAGGTAGTAAATGTTGTTTAATTTTTCAACTGGTATCTAAACTTTGTTAGAATAAACATCTTAATTGCTGGTCAGCGAGGAAAATATTTATATATTTTTTATAATATAAATTATAAAACATACGAGTACATATTTTTTACATACTTATATGTAATATAAAACCTTCAACAGTTTTTGTATTATTCTTTAGCTATTAAACTATCGTGTTTTTTTCTGAATTATGCAATACTGGTAGGTATTGTTAATTACTTTTATAATTAACAAATAGTTTTGCAGTTTGTTGAAATACAAAAATGGGTATTTTACCTTATTATATTATATACCGTTTTATACCTCTGGGTATTTTACAGTTTTCTTTAAAGTATATTGCTATAAAAATATTATGCTGCAGGATTTGTATAAACAGAATCCAATACGTCAGCTGCTCTGTGTATAATTGATAATAGTTTTCTGTCATATCTAAGCAATTTTTACCAATTTCTTTAACCAACTTGTTATACCAGGACCTATCTATTATTAAAAATATTTGGAATAGACTGTAAACACCCTGGATGTATAAGCAATGATACTTGAGTAAACTTTGGCTTAGAAAACATTGTGCAATGTTGCAATGTTTATGGCACATAAAAAGATCTGGAAAAAGAAAACATCGATGAAGAGGCTATATAACATTAGCGACACAGTGGTAGGACACAAGCTAAGACAAATAGTATGCTGAGTACTAAAACCAGAATTAGAAAGAACAAGTAGGTATTATAGATAAAAGTCATAAACACGTAGGCTATAACATTACTGTCTAATTCTTTTTGGTTAAAGTCTTGTGGTGTTTCAAGTTAAACTAATAAGATATTGCCAGAAAAGTTAACCAGGATGATAATAGTTCCATTAACTGGACATACAAATTATTATCTACATTTACCATATATATATATATATATATATATATATATATATATATATATATATATATATATATATATATATAATTATTAATCATTTTATTCAGATTATGTTAGACCCAGAAATATAATGAGATGTACTAAATACAGCACATACAGTGCCGTGGAAAAGTATAGACTCAAGCTTATATTTAATGATATTTATTATACCTCCTATAAGAAAGATTCCTTAACATATATTATCTAATAGAACAGGCTAGTAGTAGATAAATAGCGCTATTGCTCTCGAACTATAATATGCTTTTTGGCAAGAAATCCTGCCGCGTATGTGTCAATAAGTATAAATTTAATTTTATTTAAACAGTGAGCGAGAATGCACACAGTACTTTTGAGTAATGATTCGAGAGAGTTATTTGCAATAGGTTTATAGATATTATAAAGTGTTAGCGACTTGGAACGTTTGTTTTATCTTTTTTATTTTTTCCCATTCCACTATACGCGGAAAAGTAATGTAATCGTGTAAAAAATTATTTTTTTCTACTGTTTATTTTTCGTTTTTCGACCTAAAAAGAAAAAAATTGTTTTTAAACCATTTTGTGTCGCTGTTGTCGTCATCAGCATTAATAAAATTTCTTGTTAGCACGATAACTCAACTAAATCGTGTCGGATCGATCGGGTTTTGACTGATTCTGATTCTGATCCGCGACGTCTCCCAAACTACACCTATTGATTTTGAGGTGGTTGAAAATGGTAGAATGTGTTCTAATTTCTACCATGTTCATGGGTCATGAGAAAGTACAATGGTGGACTATTTGAGAATTTTTTTTTGTTAGCACGATCACTCAATTAAATCGTATTGGATCGATCGGGTTTCGACTGATTCTGACTAGAGACGTCTACCAGACGACATCTATTGATTTTGAGGTGAATAGGACACACCCCACCTTGTCCATGGGTCATGAGAAAGCACGATGGTGGACTATTTGAAAAAAGTAAAACTGTCGCATAAAATACGTATTCTGCACTTATGTGTTGGTTTATTTTTTCTCGGCCACTCAATTTTGAGATAGATATGTTTTACGTGCGGAATAGTTCGTTTTAAGGTTTTAACACTGTTTATTTTATAATGCTGCATGGTAAAGGATTGAATGATTTAGAAAAGCGACGAATAATCGATTTACGGATTTGCGGAGGAAAACAGTGACAGATCGTCGCTATTATTAATCATTCACAAAGTGCTGTAAAAAAATTCGTAAATTTTGAGTCAAAAATTATGGTAAAATAAAGCGCTTGGGGCGATCGTATAAATTTTCACCGACGACAAAGCTTGCTATCTTGAGGAAATTATCAACTACAGCAGCGTCATTTTCTCATGTTGTCCTTCGTTTTTATTTAGACTCCAATCTTAGAGACAAACGCAAAACAAAACAAAAACAAAAATATTTGGGATCACATAATCTTTAGCGATGAAAGAAAAAAATTATTTGGATGGACCGCATAGGTTAGCAATTATTGGCATAATTTACGAAAGAAACGAAAAATTGTGTCAAGAAAATCAAGAGAGAGTTGGTTCTATTATGATATGGGCGGCTTTCAAAACGCTATGAAAAGCCAATAGTCATTTGTAAATGGCAGAATGAATGCGATTGCTTATCAAAATCTATTAGAAGACTATGTGTTACCATTTTTAACACTTACTGAAGGTGGTGGTGCAATATTTCAACAGAATAATGCACTTATTCATTCTGCAAGGTCCACAATAAACTGATTTCAACAGTATGGAATCGACCTTATGCCATGGCTAGCACTAAGTACTGATAGAAAAGCTGTGGGGGGTTATGGCAAGAATAGTATACAATCCAGCAAAGCCTTCAATTGAAGGTGTTGTTAAACTGAAGAGTCGAATTGTAGCTGACTGGGACGAAATTCCAGGCAACTTTAAACAACTTAATAAATAGTATGAACATTCGCTTATTAAGTGTAATAAAAAAAATAAGGGTAATTCGACCAAGTATTAATCCAAATAAAATATAAAAACACCAGTGAGTTTATAATTTTTCACAAATTACAGACACAGTTTTTCATAAATCTCTGTTATTGACCAATACATGAGATCCTAAAAAGTCGTAGTATAAAACACTGATATTATATAATATTACCGCTAATATATCCATAAAAGTATTTTCAGTTTTACTCACGATGTAGTCCAAATTAAAGGTGAGTTTATATTTTTTCACAGCACTGTATATGGCAATCAAATAGCAAAATGCGCAGGGGCGCGTCACCATGGGTGCGAAGACGTTCACGCGGCCACATCAAGGGGTGACAAAATGGCACAACCGATAAAGTGACCTGCGGCAGGCAACGCGATATAAACATACGTATTCATTGGCACGTGGCTACAGTTAGACTGGCTGCGGTAAGAAGCAAAAAACAAATGAGGATTATACTAAATCTAATTCAATTTTGTTGTATTTTCTGTCGAACTCTACTCCTTTGCGGAAATATATAAAAGAAAATTTATAAATGTGATTACTATAATTAAAACTAAACTTCTATATTACCTGTATAAAATTATCTGTTAAGTTGATCGCTATTCTACATTTCATTTCAATACAGGATTCCATATGTACGTCGGCGTCTGCATTGAAATATACAAAGAAAACCTTAACAATTGATTAAGTCATATCTTAATATAACTCAATAGAATTTTTTCTATCTTTAGCTATGCTTAATATTTCCCAGGTTCGGTGTAAAAACCGCCTTGATGAATGTGTTTTGGTTATCGGTAATATATGTTTTGTCATTATGTTTTCTCGTTTTACAATTGCTTCACCATATTCAAAATTAGCACTTGTTTGTCAAATACATGATTCTTATATCGAACTTTATGTTTAAATTGGTATTATTTCTTCATTAGAAAATAACATTAATTTAACTTCTGTGAATTTACTTTTAATTTATGTTTTGATATTTTGTACAATTATATCTATACGATATTGTGAAGATTAATCATTTCTTCAGAAATAAGCAGTGGCGGCTCGTGATAAAATGAAACGGGTGTTCTGCACAGGGCCGATCCTAGGATATTGGACGCCCACGTATAAATGTCAAACGTATCCTGATACTTATACTGATACTGGATTTTTATGTAAAATCCGTTTATACAAAAATATAGACTTTCACAAGAAACATTTTTAGAATTTAATACCTTCTTGAAGAACATTTATGTTTGCCGTCATATTCTCTGGTCAAGAGAAAAGGCTTGTAAGGTGAATTTTCTACTAGAGGGTCTATAACAATTAAAATATTTTCCGAAAGAGTTTCAGCGTCATATTTTGTAGGTTTCCGGTATGTCCAAATACGTTCAATCGGTTCACCATCGAGAATATATCTTAAAACTACCACTAACTGAGTTTTTGCAGATATATCAGTTGTTTCGTCTGCCATAACTGCCAAAAATTAAGGTTTGTTAATTTCTTTAATTATTTCTTCATGACATACTTTTAATATACAGTCTAAAAGATCATTTTGTATTTCTTTAGAGGTTCCTTTAAATACTGAAACATTTTGTAGATGCTCGCTTAAAGTTACATCAAGCTCAGCAGAAAAATTTATCAAACCACAAAATATCCCCGGGTTTTGAGAGGTTTCAGCTTCGTCATGTCCTCGCAGCGCCAGTTCAAAGGCCCCACAAAACTTTATGCAGTTTATAATTTTTGACAAAACGTATCTCTTTTTTGTCACATTATCATCATGCTTTTGCACATTTATCCAATAAGCTGAATCTAGCTGCGCTTTAATATTAGTTGTTCCTAATAAAGCTAATTCCATTGTATTATGTAGATGGCTTTTGGAATTGTCGTGCTTTTTATTTTTTCAGTTAAGTGCACCAAATCTGTCACCCCTACCTCCGTCCATGCTTTATCACCGCCAAAAAGTAAACAAGGAAAACAAAATAACGCATTTTTTTTGCACCCACAAATCCAATTGTTCTTCGAATAAATGTCTCTATTAAATTGACGTTTATATGCTTTTCCGCGGCTAACACCTGCAGTCTCAATAACAATATCGGGCAATGGCCTACCATTGTTTTTTAAATCAATTTTTTCTTCATAAGAGTATTTAAAAAATCGCTTCACATGAACTAAATTATAAACTAAATCCATCGTCACTATCACAGTATATAAATATTAATAATTAGTACAATAAATCACTACACAAATTCACACAACAGTATTTAAAATCTCAAATTAACACGAAATACGAAATAGGTACGATTTCCCGCTCGAGGAGTAGGAAGGAGTAAACATTCACTGATGTTACCTTAGCTGGAAAAAATACAGCACACTGACCGTGTAAATTCGCGCATTTACGAGCGTCAAGTGTGGATTGTCGCGGGAGTTGAGGGGAGGACGGGTGTGCCGAGCCCTGCTGTGGAACTACCTCGTGTGGCCCAGTTCAATGTACCGCGACGCGCTCACGTAGAGACCCAGATAATTCATCTGCTCTACTACTCAATAGAGGACGGCGGGCAGAATGCGACTTTAACGCAATAATTTGGTTAGTTGCACCAACTAACCATATTATTTTATTAATAAATTTTAGTAATTATTAATGTCGCGAAAATATACAAATATCTAATTTTTGTGGCAGTTCTGCAGCTCTGCAAAACCTATACACCAGGCGCCCCTGGAAACAAGACAAAAACACTTTCATAACCAAAAGTAAAATCTCCAGTTTCCTCTGCTCTCCTAAAGACACCATCCCCAACGGATCTCACTGAGTATATGAGTTTCGCTGCACCCAATGTCTCCGCAGCTACATCGGTCAAATCAATAGACGTATATCTAATAGAGTTTGCGAACATGACCTTGCTCTTCACAAAGCTGAACTTAACTACACGATACTATTCCGACACTACGAGCAGATAGGACACATTATTTACTTTCAGAAGTCCAAAACAATCGTTACAATAAAACCACATCATAGTAGAATAATCCAGGAAGCCATTGAGATAACCAAACTGCTTAAACAAACGTGACAACGGCTAAAAATCACTCAACATCTGGAAACCACTAGTTACATGTCTCCACTCTACCTCATCCGTTCTAACCACAAACGCACCATCAACTGACTATAACGTTTCACACGACCATAATGACCGCGGCACTTCACACACACCGATAACCTTCCCTGGCATTTGATCCAATATAAATACCACACACAATAGCAAGACAGTTCGAACCGAGGAATAGGCAGACTGAGACCTCGGCAAGAACTAAAAACGAGCGCTAGGGGGTAGGTAGGTTGAGACACCGGCGGAAAATTACATACACTTCCTGAACTATTGAAGCCTCGAGAATATTTCCTTAATCATTTCCTTCCTTAATTCTGGAAAATAGCCCCAAATTGGGAACCAAAACGTCGAGTTAATAATATTAGATATTCTAAATATTTGGAAAAACAAGAGATATATGTCATAAACCGTAATATTGTAATTATGGAATTAATAAAGAATGATTTCCTGAGTTAAAAACTTTAGATAAATCTAACAGGATTGATATGCAAATTTGTTGTCAAGCCTATTGACTATTGCTTCAGATGTATTTAGTGTTGTAATTATACCGAACTCCTTTATAAACCCTGATTGATTTTCTGGAAGTAACTTATTAACTGTAAGATATTCCGTAATTTGAACATGTACAACTTTCCTCAGAATTTTACTCAAAACACAGTAAGTTAATAGGACGTAAATCACTGCTCGACATTTCTACTACTCCGGAAAATATCCTTGTTGTAGGCAACAAATCATAATATTAGTGACATAATATTTTATTACAGGCATGCATAAAACTAGCATTTGCAAGCTAATGCTATATGACCACTATTTTCTCAATTTATTTTACAGTAATATGTCTCAAAGGGAATCGTAAGTAGGTGTTAAATTTATTGAGTTTAGAATGTCTTTACCATATCTATTGTGAGATGATTAATATGAGTAGGATTTTGAACATTTCAAGTATATCAATATTGCCTTTCCTATATTCATAATTCTTTCCATAATTCAGTTACATCACTTTCCGTTGAATATTTTAAATATGCAACTTTTCTATGTCTTAATGTTGTCTATGTAAAATTGCTAAGGTTTTTATAAATACACCATCTGCATTTAATTTTGTCTGTTTATATTTGGTAGAAGCATTATGTATTTCTTTCATGACTCAAGTTATCAGTTAACCATGGTGCTGAAGGTTAATTCATCCACATAGTACTGGGCATGAATATCTAAGTATATTTGAAGTAAAAAATCCACTTTACTTTGTATGTCATTAATATATGCAATACCTTGCCACTGTATGTTATTTTGATCTAATAAAAATGATCACGATTATAATGTTTAAAAGTATGAAACATATACATTTTTTGCTTACATCTGGGGACTAAACTCGTATATTTAAGTTACAAGACACTTAAGTTTATAACACTGTGATTAGTAATTTGATCTGTTGAAAGTATGCGTTTCATTTAATACATCTGCCTCACCAACATAAATTGGGTATAAAACTGTAAATGAAAATTCAGTAATATGAATTGCTTGATTAATAACTTATAATAAAATCCATAAGAATCAAGTAAAACTGTAAGTTTATTATTGAAATTATAAAAGTTAATATTTACATCACCCGTTAATATTATTTTGTTATACGTAGAGACAATATTTGAAAAAATATTTCCAATTAACTCATGAAAAGTGACGCACTTTTGTGCTAATATAGGCTTGGTTGTCGCCTATGAATCTCAATACACGTTAATCGACTCGAAGTTAAATTATATGATACATTAGGAACTATTCTATTACTAAGTAGGAGTATATAAGATTGTCAGTAACTGCCAAACTCTAGTGTCGATATTGATTTGGACATAACAAAATTGACAGGAAGAATAATGAATATTTTTGTAACGATACAAGAAACTGGTAAATTAATATTACATAATAGCAATATTGAAAGTAATTCAACAAGTTTTAACTTAACTAATAATTTAAATATCAGAATGGCAAGGCCGAGAATCGAAGTAAAATTACTAATCTTAGCACATAATTTGACGCGTCGGCGCCGCCATGTCATTTATTTAGGTTTATGCCAATGGCTTCAGATGTATGAAATACATACTGAGATTCAACATCAGAAAATAATAATTGTGCACAATCTTATCACTAATTTTGAGGATCAACGAAAATAGTCTTTTATTATTAAATTTGCAATTATGCAAATTGCAAATTTAATTGATTTTGATATTGCTATATTGATTTTGCCAAATGCTGAAATTCGAATGAAAAGCATTTCGTACATCGACTTAAAAATTTCGTGACACACACACGAACACTGTCGTTTAGTAAATAAAGATGAGTAAGCAAATCGAAATAATATTGCGCCGCCCGGCGCTCCCTCGCTCATATCAAAGGCACCTGCAGAATATGCCTCTAAAGGCTTCGAATCAAAAAAAAAAGTTAACACGTTGTTCGCAAGGGTCGATTTACTATATCGATTTTGTTAAAATGTCGAAATTCGAACGAACAGCATTTCGTACATCGACCCAAAAATTTCGTGACATACACACGAAAACAGCCGTTTAGTAAATATAGATATGTTGTTTCCAATAAACGAGAACTACCCTACATTGAAAACCTATATTTAAAATTACTTATTGACACAGGCTCGACAAAAATTCTTACTTGGAATAATTCCAAGTTTTAATAGTTTCAGTTCAATAATTGGAGCTCTTATTATGGAATGTTTTTATACTACGATTTTCGGTCACAATAGTGCTACTTGAATATAACAAATATGCACATTTACAATGCATAATAAATTGGTAGTTCGTTCCCTTTCCGTATATCCTATCAAATAGCAACGTTTTATTGAAATTGAGGATGAAATAACTTTACGAATTCTTATTGTTTTTTACATATGGCTTAATATAATTTAAGGGTTATTGCTTAATTAGCTACTCTGCTTAATTCCTATTGACTACAAATTTAAAATCACTTTAAAAGAAGGGAAATATTTCTTGTCGATAAGGAATAATACCACTTGTAATATTATAGAATACTATTATTTATTAAAAGGATTAAAATGGTTACAGTTAGCAAATGCTATAAATTTCATTGCATACAGGTGTACTTACAACGATAGTAGCTGACTAGGGTTTGCATGTGAATATTCATTAGAATTTAATCTTGTTTGTCTGGTATAATTGTTAATAGGTGTTATAAAAACGGCTCTAATGTAATGTTTGAATAAGTTAACCTGATTTGACAAGAGAAATGCGTCAGAAGGTGTAATGAGATTGAGCAATGGGAACGGGAGGGTAAAGTAAAGGGTAAATGTGGAAGTAGGAAGGTGAGGGTGCTCTAGTTGGTACAGCTATTAGCGACGTAGGAATCTAATTTTGCCTTAATTACATTGTCGCCGGATTCAGCCCGATGCTTTAATGTGACCTTTCACATGTAATTACAGACCATCATTATCTGATTAATTATATATCATACATTTATTGATATTCCACTGGTTTCCATATACTCACTTTAAGATAAAATAAAAACATTACGACAATAGATAATGTATTGTACCGCCTACTATTAAAAGCCTTTTACTCGTTTTAAGAATAACATAGCAAGGCAGTACATGTTTTGAATATTCTAATCATCAGAAATGTGTAGAATCGTGTCACACCTATTTAATTCCTTACTGTTAATATTTTACCTAGTTACCTTTTGCAATTTATTACTTACGATATTTTCTTAAAGAAGTGCGTCTTATATAGAATTCAAACGGCATATATATTTCTTAAGATGAATCTGAAAACTCACGTGGATCTTCAACCTAATTATAATTTGAAATTTACCCTCAGATTCATTTTCAGATCACGTTCACATAGAAAATACCAATATAAATTCATTGACTCAATCTAGATTTCACAAGGTAAGGGTCACAGCTGTGTAACCGTTTTGTTTACAGTAACCGATGATTCCATGTTTTGATCTATCTATGTTGTTTTCCTAGGCAAACTAATTTTATTAGTGTTACTAGTTTTTGGAAAGATATACGATACAATTTTTCTTAATATTTCGTATTTTGAAAGTACATCTTGAGTTAAAGTATAACTTGGAGGAAAGTGGAATAACACTTATTGTAAATTATACCAGCGATAGAAGACCGAGAGTAGCGTTCGAAAGAAGCTGATTGTGTATTATGTCGTATGGTGTGTCACAAGGAGTAATTTTTGGTCCTATTATATACTTAATATACAGCTTTCTTATCTAACTGTATTAAGGACTGTAGCCTACAGACACAAGTAGATGATATATACGAACCCAGGCTCATAATAGTTCGGCGTGGCATAATTTTACAACTAATATATTTAAATAAAAGTAATAACACTCCCAAAACTGTTTTATTAAAGGATAATATTGCTAACAGAAACAAAGTATAAACTTTTAACTTATACGATGAAACATTACTATGTTATGATATGTCAGTGATAAGTTTATTAATAAAAAAACATTAAGATTTGCGGTTCAGAATAGTTCGGCCAGTAGCTGAAACGCATTAAAAAATGCCACGTGGCGTGGCATTAAGTAACGATATGCGCGGGAATCCATGGTTAGTGCTCATAAACAGGGAATTTCAGGTCGGAAAATATCTGTTACGTATTCACTATCTAATTCTTCAGTGCGAGGCATTATCAACTTGTATAAAAAAACTAGATGCACAACGCAAAGGAAGAAAACTGGTCGAGCATCTCAAAGTTCACGCTGAAATCAACATGCTCTTAAGAGGATTTTAACAATAAACCGACGATCCAGTGCAAAGAAAATTATGGTATTATTGAGGCAAGCCATTGTAAATAATATTTCTGTATTCACAACTAAACGCTCAATAAAGAGAATAGAATACAAATTCTACAAGGTAAAATTTGATTCTTTACATTTTACTCTTGAACTTACCGGTTTGCGCAAAAGAAAAGCCGTTATTAACTAAACGACAGGAAATCAATCGGTGGGCTAGAGAACATAGACACTGGACTTTACAATAATAGTACTAGGTAATTTGGAGTGACGAATCCAAATTTGAAATCAATTTGGGTAATACCAGAAAACTGAGAACCCCACAGGAAACTTATCATCCAGACTACTTGATTAGGAATGTGAAGTTCCCTGCAGCCCTTATAATCGGGAGTGTATGAGTGGTATGGGCATAAGAAAATTGCATTTCGTAGATGGTGCTATGACAGCAGAAAAATATAAACAAATTTTGACAGACCTATAGTTTATTGCCATTAATACCAATATGGCAAGGCACTGACGTACAGTACATTTTCCAGCAAGATGATGTTACATGTCACACAACGAAAACTATTTAAACTTGGTTTACAGAACGGAGTATCCCTATTACGCAATGGTCCTCAAGCAGTCCAGACATTTCGCGAATAGAAACATTGTGCCATAAAATGAAAAAACAGTTGCGCAAATATCCAACCCGTTCTGTTAATGATCTACGCACCAAATTGCAAAAAAAAAAAGACACAGAACGCTTCCGGAAGAGTGCGCTAAGCTGATAGATATAATGTCTGTCAGAACTAATGCTGTTATTGTTAATAAAGGTGATGTAAAACAGTGTTGATGAAGCGGCCGAACTATTCTGAACGGCGAAGTTCTTTTTAAGTCTGGACTCACAGAAATCGACATATTTCTCATAAAGTCCCAGGCTGCGAAGAAGAAGGTTACACATAAAGGCGAGGATGAACACGACTATGTTTAGGGAGAGATGGTCCCAAATTGAGAATCGAATCCAAGTATACAATGACAACCCTATACTGCGTCTACCCCATCACTCCGGATCACAGAACGAATAACGTTGTCGCAGTCACCTCTATAGGATAATACGATAGGATTATGCTCATCCATGGAGTGACCGGATCTAGAATTACTCCATGTGTCACACCACGCGACATAATACACAATTCGGAAAGTTTCCTTCGAATCCTACTCTTGGTCTTTTGTCGCTTAAGTAATTTACAAGAAATGTTACTGCACTGTCTTCCACGTTGTAGTTTAAGTCAAAATGTATTTTCAAAATACTTTAAAATTCAAAATATTATGACAAATAGTGTTAAATATCTTTCAAAAAACTAATAACACAAATAAAGTTAGTTTGTCTAGAAAAATAAATTTTATATATATATATATATATATATATATATATATATATATATATATATATATATATATATATATATATATATATATATATATATATATATATATATATATATTACACACAATAACACAACGAGGGCATAAATTTTAGTTAGAAAGAAGGGTAGGACAAAAGGTAACCTTCAAACTTTTTCCCCAGTTTCACGCGATAACAAATCTAAAGTAATAAACTTTAAATTGATATTTACACTCACAAGTACCATTGTCTCATCCTTTTCTCCTTTGCTCCTATATTTGGTATTAAATCGCAATAAATGCAGCTGTGCTAACGGTGTTACCAGACATAATAATTCATGAAGATTATAAGGACTAAGGGAGGTTCCACGACTTTTATAATGAATAATCAAATAAGTGAGATTTCGCGTGGTATAACAAAAAATACGTGGTAAGAAATTACCAGCAAATTATATGTATATACAAAATATATTTTAATGCATAAAACAGGGGGAAATAACAGTGTCAAAAGCAGGCAGCTCCAAAAACATATGCTCTTCGATAGTTTGGGAATTACAATAAATTTGGTTTTCTAAGGTCAAGTTTAGCTCTTAAATAGCGGTCACTACTGATTTGAAAATTGACGTTTTACATAATTCTATGAAGGGTACAGAATCCATAGAATTTCATTAAGCTACGAATTAGTGTGGAAACTATACAGTTAGTACAGCTATTTATTTTATATATGGCGAAGCAATTTATATAAGAGGCAGATTTTTTTAAATGTTGTAATTTTAAAATTAAAATCATGTTCAAGGAGTTTTTTGTACATATAATACACGAAATATGAATCAATCTTATCTAATACAATTTGTTCATAAAACAATATTTCAGAGGGGCTATTTTTGCTTAGCACCTACACCTATCTTTACTTGGCACCTATTATTATCTCTACTTAAGGAGATAATAATAATTAAACAAAGCATGGCTGTTTTAAAAAATAAATTGATGATACTTATGTAAAGCAAAAGGAAATGAAATACACAAATCAATTGATATAAAAAAATTCAATATTTCATCATATACAAAATTTTATTTTAAATATAATATTCAAATATCACAAATTTTAATGAAAATGAGTTATTGTAACTTTTAGCACATTTAACTGAAACATTAATTTTTTAAGTGTTTATTTCTTTAAATTGTACTTGTAACTGTGTGTTGAATTTTAAATTTTATCTGTAAATTTCCTGTTACTATACTTTTCTGGTCCATTGTTTGCGCTTAGTTTAGTAAGTTTTCTGCTTAGTAATGATAGGCTCGAAGAAGGAAAGATCATTAAGGATGTTGTTGGAGGTAAAGGTGCGTCCAGATATCGCAACAGGACACATACTTTTTATCCATAACGGGACATAGAGGCGTATTAACTTTTGTGCAGAGCGGGTTTGGTTTTTTAAAAATGATTTTTATTTTACAAAGTTTTAATGCCCGAAATTTAACGTGAGAACGTAATTAGATTAAAAAGGTATGTAATTGAGCTTAGCTACGAACTAAACTAAACAATGGCAAGCATATCTATTTATAAATTATATAATGCAAAGCTTACACTTATTTATATATGGGATATACAGAGTGGTTTAATATAACTCCTCCGGTCCTACATGAGAACTCGGGGATTCTTCAGAAAAAGCCGATTTTCGGATTATCCTCTCTCTGGGGGTTGGCTTCTTGACTGGATCTGGCAAATGTCGCTATTATGTTGGTTCCTTTTGATTTATATTTTTTACAAGTGTTCCAAAACCAATATAAAATAATAATTATTATAATAATAATTAAAACATATAATATCCATGGGTGGATTCTTTTTTCCGTCAATAATTAATGGAATTTTTGCGTTATCTGTTATTAGAAATCCATTTTCGAAATCTAAAATTGCTTCAATTTTTTGTAAAAAGTCTAATCCAATTAGTCCATCGAAATTATCGTTGAAATTGAAGATATAATATGTGTGAACTATTCCAGGTGGTTTTTGAAATGTTTTTGAAATTGGAATATCCGCTGAATATCGATGTATAGATATATTATGTGGTGTTTTAATTTGGAAAGCGTCTTCTTTTATTATCTCCATATAATGTGTTTCTACGAGTTTTTCAGTAATTAATGTTTTTTTGGATCCTGTGTCTATCATAAATTTTGCTTGAAGTTCCGGGATAATAAAATAAGGTAGTGTCGAACTAACTCCTACATTGATTTCAATTTCTTATTGAGGGATTATTTCTTCGAAGGGGGTTTCATATCTGAGGCTGGTATAGTAAAATTTTCGTCTTCTTCATAGGATTCATATTTGTCTTGATAATGTTCTTGATAATATCATTCTTCTGCTACTTCTTGTTCGTATACAGGGTCTTCATAATATTCGTCATAAATTGGTGTATTTGAGTCTTCTTGTAGGAATAGATCTTGTGCTGTCCATCTTGGGGGAGTATGCATCCATTTTGACTTTGGTTTCTATTTATGGTTCTTCTTGTGTTTCCTGAAGAGGTGTCCATAGGTTGAGGGTATGTTTGTTGACGTTGGGAATTTTGAGGGGTTGAAGTATTTTGGGAATTTTGACGAGGAATATTTTGTGGAGTTGAAGGATTTTGACGTATAAAATTCTGAGGTCGTGGGAAGTTTTGAGGACTTTGGAATGGTCTCATTTGAAAAGTTCGTTGTTGAAAGAGGTTATTGTGATTGAAATAATTTGTAGGTCGATGAGGAATATTCATTGATGGACGAAATGTTGGACGAAAGATAAAGTTGAAAATTACGAATAGTCCGCGATTTATGAAATAAGTTGCGAAGATTCTAGGCAAAAGTATATTGAGCAGACAAAAAGAGCAATAGTAACTCGGTTTAAGGAGCACATGGCTCATTTAAATATGAAGATTATTACTGTCCTAAGCAATCTCAATAGTGTTTCCAAACAACAATCATAGAATAGACTCTAGTAACTTAAACTTAGTAAAAAGTATAATCAACAACAGACTGTTAGATACCATGGGAAGCTTTAAGGCAGCTAAATATTATAAAAGTATAAACAAGGATAAGGACCCTATGCTTAATAGTTCCTTGTTTTGATTGATACGGTGAATTACGACAGTAATGTATCGGTGAACCGTGAAACGTAATATTTATCTCATTACGTCTCCCTAGCCATGAACGGAAATGGTTGTCAATGTTTAGGTATTAGGAGTGGAATAGTTTACAGAAATAATTTATTCTCTTACTGTTCACTGACCACGAAGAAAAATAGTCAAATTGAGTAAGTTTAGTGCATGAAGCCGAAAAGTATTCCTAACGGTTTACTGAAAGTGAAAAAACATTTGGTATAAATAGAAATTAGAGGTAGTTGTTTTAATCATTTTCCGATGATACCAATTTGATTGCCGAAATGTGCGTAAAGAAACTTATTATTAGTGGAAAACTATTTTCTTTCTCTTAAATTGTAAAACTTATTGGGGAAATAAACATTATTATTACGATTACTATTACAGTTAGAATTGAATGGTAGTATTGATGATATCGTTATTATAATTGCTTTAATTTAATAGTAATGGAAGATGATAAAATCATGGAAAGATGGAAGGAATATTTCCAGGAGATGTTAGAGGGGGAAGAGATAACAGTGAAGAATGCGGAAGAAAGAACACAAAAGGAAGAGGAAATTGGAAAAGAGAGAAAGAGTAGACAAGAGAATGAAATAAGTGATGGCATTAGCATAGATGAAGTTAAGAAGGCAATAGGAAAGTTGAAGAACGGAAAATCTCCAGGAGTAGATGGAATAAAAGCAGAACTATTGAAGGGAATGGGTGAAGAAGGAATGGCGTTATTACAAAGTATATTAAATAGCGCATGGGTAACGCATACAGTACCTAAGGAGTGGAGAATTGCAATAATAGTACCTATTTTCAAAAAAGGGAACCAGAAAGACTGTGCAAATTATCGTGGGGTATCGCTACTCTGCACAACATGCAAGGTATATGAGATGATCTTGGAAGAAAGATTAAGGAGGGAAGTAGATGGACAGTTGCATGGAGCACAAAGTGGTTTCAGGTCCGGTTACTGCACACAAGATCATATATTTACATTAAGAAATATAATAGAGAAAATGCTTCTTTATAACAAAGAAATATATATATGTTGTGTGGACCTGGAAAAAGCATTTGATAAGGTGGTGAGAGAGAAAATATGGGACATATTAGAGAAAAATGGTACAGCAAAAGAATTTATAGAAGCTGTAAAATCATTGTACAGTAAAACGGAAAATATAGTAAGGAAGGACAATATGGAAACCAAAACATTCAGAACCACACAAGGAGTGAGACAGGGGGGAAATCTTAGCCCTCTGCTCTTTATCATTTTCATGAATGAAATAATAACAAAAGTAAGCAGAGAAAGTAAGAAGGTGACGGTAGGATACTATAAAATGAAGCCAGTAGAAGTGAGTGAATGTGTGTTTGCAGACGATATTGCAATAGTGGCAGACACGGAAACAAAGTTACAATCTAATGTGGATCTATGGGTGAAAGAGTTGGACAAACAGGGAATGAAAGTAAATGTAAGCCAGACAAAGGTAGTAGTTATAAGCAATAATAATGAGCGAGAAATGAATATAAAAATAAATAATCAGATAGTGGAACAAGTAAAAAGCCTAAAGTACTTAGGAGTAACCATAGAGGAAGGAGGAAAGCAAAATGAAGAAATAAATAATAGAATAACAACAGCGACAAAGATTTTTCATAGTATGAAAAGGGGGTTCATTGGTAAAGCAGAAATTAGCAATAAAACAAAAATGTCAGTTTATAAAACAGTATATTTGCCGACGCTACTGTACGGATGCGAAACATGGGTGTTGACAGAGAGGCAACTTAAAAAGATACAGGTATTAGAAATGAAGTATCTCAGAAAAGTAGCAAATGTTACGATAATGGATAAAATAAGAAATGAAGAAATAAGGAAAAGATTGGATAGCGAAAGTATCGAGAAGGTCATAGAGAGGGATCAGCTGAGGTGGTGGGGGCACATGAAAAGATTGAGCGAAGAAAGACAAGTAAGAAAAATATGGGAAGCAAAAGCCATTGGAAAGAGAAAGAAAGGTAGACCAAGGATGACGTGGGACGGAGAAGTGGCGAAGATAATGAAGACAAGAGGAATCACATGGAAGCAGGCTGAAATTACAGCAAGGGACAGGGTTAGATGGAGATTAACGATAAAATAGTAAGAAAACCGTGAAAGTGGGGAAGCAAATGTGAGTGAAGGGAAGTCAGGTGTTCATCATACTTGATAGGTTTGGGATGAGAAAGAGGAGAAAAGAGGAGTGCATAAGGGAAGTGGTAGTGAAGTGACAAATGATACCACAAACGGAGTGGAGTTTAGATATAGGGATAGAGCAAGATAGGGTGGAATAAAATTGTAGAAGTTTTTTTTTTAAGTTGTTTAACACGAAATGGGATATTTAGTTAAGTAACTGTAATTGTAGTATTTAGATTATTTCTTTAAAGAAATGTATATTCAGCCTCTACACCTAACGGTAGGAGAGGTATAGATTATATATATTATTATTAATTTAATACCAAATAATATATTAACATATTGTAAATAATTAAAAGAGTATGCTTTACTACTGTTAATAAAGCACGCTCTGAGACTCTGCAGAAATAACACCCACATAACCCATATAACAACAAACGATAGATTTGGTAGATAAAAATTATCAAGAAATGAAGATATTAAAAATAAAGATAATTAAGTAGGTAATAACTAGTTTATTTTAGATATATTAGGCAAAATATTCGCATAAATTTGTAATTATCAAAATAGAAGCAAATAGTACAAAACATATTTATTACATTTAATAGACCATGAAAATAACACGCCAAAATATTGTTCATATTTTTAATAATTATAAATTAATAGTTTTATTTAATAACACATGCAATTTAAAAATAATGAGAAATGGCAAACCTACAAAATATTAGATATTTGATACGTACAAGGTGATATGTTATTATGTTATGGCGAGTGAGAAAAATCTGTTGTATCTTATCAATACTTAATTATTCATTTTCATAAAAAACTACAAGATTTTCGGAGCCTACAAGAACTACTTTTATAAAGGAGCTGAAGTTTTTATTACTGTAGCATGTGAAAAAAGAAGAAATAATTATAATTGCCTCCGTGGAAGTTGACTTATGTCAACTTGAAGTGTTTCTTAAAATACTTCAGGTTTGAAACTCTAATAACGGTAGGTAAAGAGCATGACTTGAATGGTTTATTCTAGACTTACATAAACCATTCAAGTGTCATTCTTATGCTATTCAATTTATCGCTATTTGCCAAATAAAAAACTCTCTTATCTTGCCGATAAACGGAACAGTCTACCTGGGCCCACCCATAAAAATAGCCACGGTATGAGATAATAGTCATTTGGGATTATTTGTTTGGCAAATAGAGATGAAATAAACTATACGTACAACATACACTGAATTCTATATAAAAATGGCAATAAGGAAAAATAAATAATAACTTTATCGTTCCACAATTTTCGAGGATTGCTGCATGTTGTCTTGTTCAAATATTAATTCTTAGTTAATTATTTACTTAAAACATTGGCCAGTTGGCTCGTCGAGGTGAAACTATGAAATTATAACGTGTCATAAATTATTAGTTACGTGGATGTAACTAGTAATTAAGTACAAATAGTAAGTCCAAACGTAAATCATTTTTCAAAATAAAATAAAAACCGTACCACATGTGAACTTTTTCACACGCAACAAAGTTGTGTATTTTATAAAATGACATGTGTATCATAAATAAAAAATGTGAATGTGACACTCTCGATTCATTCCTCTGAAATATAGGTAATGTAAAACATTAATTATGGCTTGGTTAACAGAGAGCGCGATTATTTTCAACCCTGCACTATTGCAGACGTTTTCAAGGCTACCACAGTTTGCCTTTGTCGCTCTAATTCCTTGTCGGTACTAAATGTTTTCTTCATTGTCACGGTAGGTAAATAATGTACCAGTAATACCTTAATAGATAAACTATTTTGTTAATGTTGTGGTGTTAAAATAAGTAATATGCTTTCTAGATTCACTGTTATTTGTAAAGCTCCCACCGTGACTATGCATCTGTGCTGTGGTGTTATACTCGAAGAATTCCACTGTAGTCGAGATGCCGTTGCATAGACTTGTGATATTTGAATCAACGTAGACATAAGCAATTCAGTGCAATTCCGTTTAGTTTTGCCGTTTTAAATAGTAAAAAAAATTGGCCTTATTCTTTTTAACCAATTTTATATATAGTTAAATGTGATTCTCAAAGTTCTTAATTTAAAAAAACGGGGGCACACCTAAGTATATTCATTTTGTTTTGGATTCTTTCTTCAAAAATGTTCCGCTTATACGGATCACCGAATTAACGGGAAATGAGGCTGAAAGTAAATTCCAAAATCTCTTGACCCAAGAGAGTGCTCTCACTAGTATATTGTAAATAAAAAAAACACAGCATTTCTGCTGACGTCTTAGGACATGAACCTTCTTAGTGCATTCTTCTTAAATATTAATGGTTAAAGTATTGTATTCTCTGGTAAAGGAGGGCTTTGCAGACGTGGTTATTTATCAACAGACATCTCTGCTACCAGTTTACAAGTATTTAGGAACACGATATGGTTCATCTCTCTTAGGAGCTCTCTTAAACATCAGAAAATCAGAACAGCTTAACAAAACAGAATTGCTTAAGGTAAGAAATTTAAGTAATATTAAGAATTCAGATTGAAAAAGCTTTGTTCAAACTTGAATGCTCAGAAGAGCATTCGGTGAGAGACTAGCAATGGCTTCTTGACTCTATAAATTGGTGCTGAGGTCTCGACTGCTATATAAGACAGTGATGTGGGGGCCCAGGGCCCAATTAGTCTCGGTAAGGAAGGAGCTGAGCAGGTCCATGCACTAACATTAAAGAAAATGACGGGGGCCATAAGGACCACACTAATGGCAGTATTGGAGGCTCTTACCGGCTTTCGCCCATTGGATTGGTGGTCATTGCCGCGGCTGCGGAAGTGGCCTACAGGAGTGTCAGCCATGGTGAATGGGGGAGGTGAGGTAGGCATTTCGTTTCCCAAAAGGAATCCTGGACTGGCTCATATTGATGTCACAGGACAGGATAAAAATATCTTACAGTTTTGATAAGTTCAAAGTGATTAAATCCAATAGATGGGATTGGAGAAACGGCACAATCCCTCTGGCCGGGGACACCTGGTTCATGCACCACTCCAGGGCCGAGAGGAGCTTGGGGTTGCATTATACCTACATATTAGAAGAGAGGAGTACTCAGTTCCTCTCGGAAGTTATGCCACAGTATTCCCAGTGGACGTGATGGCCATCCACATCTGCATACATCAGCAATTGCTGAATGCAACTACTGAATGGAGTGATTGATAAGCGCATTACCATATACTCTGACAGTGGGCGATTACGGATGCTTTACAGTCTCCAGGAGTGACTAGCTGGCGAAATAATATAGAAATGAAGTAGAAATACTAGCCAGGAGTAACAAGCTGTCATTGGTCTGGGTGGAAATCATATCATAAATGATATTCGGGGCACCGAGAAGACAGAGAACACTGAGAGGGGCTTAATAGGATCTGAATCAGCGGTCAGGATTGTACACTGCCTCGGTAAGAAAACAATCCTGGCATGACCGGGGATTTAAAAATTCAATCGCTGGCAGATCACCTAGGAATACAGCTAAGCTGCTGCTGGGTTTAATGCCTATTAACAACACACAGTTCGGTACAGCTTCTAAGGGGTGATAAGGAGGATAGGGGATATGGAACACTGTAATCCTAACTACCATCTTAGCAAGATTGGCTGAGAAATATAGGCATGGAAGACATATTGAGTTTCTGCAATAAGGCTAAATCCGTACTCCAGTTCTAATTTCTCTACGATGATAATAGTTGTCTAAGGATTGCAGGGTTTCGTGGCCTTATCCGGAAAACTAAACCTAAACTAGGGGTTCAGGTGCGTACTTAGGAGTAGGCCATTGTAACTGACCAGCCCAGAATTTATGGCGGTTTTGTTATTTTTGGATTTACTATTTTATCATTTCCATTTTTTAAGTTCTAGAGCCGCCCACTTAGATGTCACAGCGCCGGCCCCGCACCGCACATAAGGAACTACATATAAGTTATACATATACAATATGTATCATTACATTGATATAATATGTAGGTGGTCAAATACGACGGCAAAGGTAAACTGAATTGCACTGAATTAATTTTACTCGCATCGTTTTACCTATCTCAAGTCTATGAGTATCTCAGCTCTAGTATTTGTCACTTGATAACTTTCTTAAGGAATCTATAGTAAATTAAAGTCACCATATAGACTACAGACCTTAATATTCTAAAAGCTTATCGTTCTGAATGATTTACGGAAAAATTCATTTTTGTAAATATAGCATAGCTATAGAGGTTTGACTATCTTTTTAACCATTAATTTCATAAAACTATAAAATTCCCGTATCCACAAAAACAGTATCATTTTAACTACAAATACTGACTGATATTGATAGTACTCGACGTTTATATTTATAATCGAAATACTAGTAGCATAAAGTTGACTGATAACCACAAAATTAGCTGATTTGTTCTTCATAGTGTTAGATATACTTGTACATCGATAGCGCTAAGAGGAAATCATGATCGTAGTGCTGATTTTGAATCGGATGATACGTAATAAGATCAAAATAATATTTGAATTAACCATTGGAACTATCACTCGTAGTTTTGTTTTTGTATATATTTGTTTTTTCTGTAGATAATGTTAACCAATTTTTGCTATTCGTTACCGTTCTTGTTATATTTTGCCTAAATAAAAAAAGATGTACTTACTGATTTTGTTGTTTCAAAATCACTTTAGTTTTTGTCAATATGACAATTTATTTCGCACTGCAGTGATTTTTTCCGATGGGAGTAAAAAAAAATTTGTATTGGGATTTTAAGACTTGTCTAGGCTGTTATCACATACATATGTAAATATATTTACTTAATACATTTGTTTTTGTCGAACATATATTAAATTTTACTCGTACAAATATCTTACTGGATAAGTATTTTTTAAAATGGATTTTTAATCATGCTTGGGTTAAAATCTGTAATTCTATAACTTTCTTTTTGTTTTTTTAATGCTTGGTTTGGAGTTCCACTAGGGACAATTTGGCACCTTCCTTTGAGTATGTGTTTGTCCTCATCTAAATGTATGACATTCTCCCCTACAGCCGGATATTTTAGGGGAAGGAGGTCAATTTCTTTGTATGAAAACTTGAAAAAATAGATAATCATAAGATCCGATAAAACACATAATTTTCTTATAGCTAGAACCGATAACAAAACTGTTGATATTTTTTTTAAAATTAGTTCCCAGTTATTGCTATTAATTATATGGATATTAGTTATACATTAATACCCGTTTACAGTACCAATATTTTTCGACAATTCTGATTAATATTTAATAACTTATTGAAATACAGGGTAATTCTAAT
The DNA here is from genome assembly GCA_037954035.1 of Rosalia funebris. Taxonomy (NCBI): domain Eukaryota; kingdom Metazoa; phylum Arthropoda; class Insecta; order Coleoptera; family Cerambycidae; genus Rosalia; species Rosalia funebris. The sequence continues at coordinate 38,522,916 of JAZFAV010000016.1, forward strand.
ACTAATTTCTGTGTAATGTTCATTAATCCTCATTAATAACCAATCATTTTAATAACACCCACTAATTTTTATAAATACCGATATAAATATATTCCATTAACCTATGATAGACCTTTGCTTTCTAGCTATTATAAATATAAGCCTGTTTAAAATGTTTTAATTTCAGGTGATCTAATTTGAGTTTCTATCAAATAATATTTTAATTGTCAAGAATACCTGTCCAATTTCCCTTTCTCTTTGTTTCCGATTATTTGTATTTAAATAAATTTTTAACTAGGTATGCATGTTTGAAATAAAGTACTAAAACATGATGTGAATATTTGGCACGTGATTATGTTATAGGTATATTGTAGCTTTAATATATTTACTACATTTATATACGTACTTAATTCAATAGCTTAACGGTTCACAAAATATGAAACTAATATTTTTAAATATTGAGTAATTCCATTGATAATGATTAGAAAAATATTTTATACTATTATCGATTATTAAGTGTGACAATTATTAAGTTATTCAGTTAATTATTTCTTAATTTTAGGCATTAATTTTAAATAACCAATATTAGGTTTCATTATATCTAGAATTAACCATTAAAGTTGTGTAACTGAGATAATTATAGTAAAACCTGTATTTTTTTACCAGTCACTTCAACTGTACACATGATGTTCAAAATTTAGTTACAACTAATCTGTTTTTAAAGCATAAAATTCATAAATTTTCAAATGAAACAGGTTGTATATGAATAGAATGATGAATGCAGGAAAAATGCTCTACATCGATCTGTATTAAATTTTCTTATACTTAATTTCGATAGTTATTCAAATGTTAAGGGTGTTTTCGTTTTCAATTACATTTCGTTATATAGTTTTTTTAACTTATATATAATAACGTTTATAAAATGAATAATCATTTGAAATAAGAATAAAAAAAACTGAATTACAAATTAAACTCAAATAAATGTCTTGATTAAATCCATTAAATAAAACAGATTTATGATCATACTAAATGAACACGTATATACTTGAGATATTTATATACATAAATGTCTTATGTAAATAATCATTCTGCTACTAAATATCTTTATAAACCAAATCTAACTGAAATATAGTAACTACAAATGTTTTTAAGAGCTCTCATACTGCAGTAAATAGCTTAAAATGATATTAAAGTTGAGAGACAGCAAGAAGGCTCAGTCAATCATCTTTTGAAGATGTCAACTTAGATGGCGGAATGCACGTCGGGTGATATAATTTTCGGCGTTTTGTGGAAACGGGTCTCCTGATATTTAAAAAAAATAATGCTCAAGATATGCTCACAATGATTAAAAAATACGCGTTTTAATTATGTAACCGGAAAACGATAAATAAAACAACACATCACCTGAGCGAATAAACGTATTCACTGATTTGAGTTTGGCTCCTGATCTACATACTTAAATTATTGCCTTTGTATAAAGCTAGTGTAAATTTTTAAAACCAACTACCACTGACTGTCTACCAAGATATAATTTTGATTAATTGTATCTTTTTTTATTCGGCTTAAGATAACCTTACAACACTGAAGTATTTGATAGTGTTAAGAAATTAAATTATTATGACAATCTCAGCTTTAAGCACTGATCTCGGAAATATTTGGTAGGATTAAGGTGGTTTTTCCGATAGCAGGATGACCTACATAGTTGCCTGATTTTGCCCCTAATGATTTTTATGAGAATATAAAAAGTTACATTTACCACTTTCATATACATTAAGATGTGCAATTTTGATGTGAGCTTGGTTGAAGAAAAAAAAACACTAACTAGACAGCACTTTTTATAGGTTTCAGATATAATCAACAACAATTATGACAATGTTGGTGTTGTGAGTAATCTACTGTGCTTTTATGATTTCAACAGTATCCAGATTTAACATATTTTCTGTTATGGTTAATCGTGTGATTAATTATTTATTGAACAATAGAATATTATTGTAACGAATTTACTAGAAAGTTCTTTATTTCTCGAACAATTATTTACAACTCAACTATTCATCCAACTAACTAACTAACTAACTAACTTTTTTTCTACTTTAACTTTATAAACTAACTTTCGCACTGTATATCACTTTCTTCGTACTGTATCGCTCACTATCGCGGTCCAAATTCAACTAACTGCTGGCCGGACGACACAATTCTTATATAGGCAGTGGGACGTCTCTCCAGACATTTCTAGATAAGGAACTTTGGCGAACCTTCTAGTATAGAACGCACTGGAAGTCAACTCCGCACGCTTACGAGGTTTTGAATATTCCCGGCGTTCGGGATCGCTCGAGGCGTTCGTGACATTATGTTGCTAAGTTGGATAACCATGAAGATAATAGTCCGGTAGATGCAATATCTTCATAATTCCTCCTCTCAATAGGTCGATGAAAATGTAACACAGTCATTGGGGGTGGGAGTCGAACCTGTATTACCTTTAGACTGTTTGGTCTTTGGCTGCGATATAACGAGTGAACTTTGTTAGTTGACAGTGGACATTCAGTTTATATCGGTTTTATTAGCTATATGATAGGTTTGACAATATTTTGAAAAAAGGGTTAAGAACTGTTAAACGTTATGCAATTTTGGCTTGAAATAAGTCAATACGTATTATTTCAAAATGCTTAGCTGTAAGTTAGGGTTATTTTAAATTAGATTTTCCGTGCTCTGTTTTTTATATTTTAATAGTTGGCATCTGTTCAAGTTCAGGGCAAGTTATAATGCATTTAATGTCTTATAATGTTTTGTATATATACAGGTGTTATAATGTTTAATAGGTCTTTGTTATTGAAAAGTTGAAATTTGGTTTTAGAATTAGGAAGATCTTTTTATTAATATCGGATGATATTATCGAGAAAGTTAATGGACTGTTTTAGAAATTTGATTATTAAAGTCAAAGTCGGAGTCATTTAAATTCAAAGGTATCGAGTGAACATTTTTCAGTATTACACCTTTCCTATGCCATTATGCAAATAGTATTTTATCTTTTATGAACAACGATTTGGTTATTATAAATGCTTAGTAGATTATAGACAATAAGGGCTTATTGCCTATTTATTTCATAGCTATTGGCCAAATAAAAAACTTTCTTATCTTGCCGATAAATAGAACAGTCTATCTGAGCCTAGCCATAAAAAGAAGCCACGGTATGTTTTGAGATTTTTTATTTGGCAAATGAAATAAACTATACATTTGCATCCCTACGTATACATTTTTTAAAAAACTAAAATATTCGATAAAGTCTAAAGTAGAAGCAATATTTTCGTCTTTTTTTTATAAACACCGAATCATTGTCTACGTGGTTTTTGCTTTATTTTTAATTTGTGAGACAATCTATACATCTATAAAATATATTTTTTAGGCTTGTAAGCTACGAGACCGTTTACGTCGGGTTGCCTTAAATTTCTGAATGATAAGTTCATTCATTTATTATGTTTCTTGGTAGTTATTTAATACTACGTTGGACCAGATTCTGCAAATTTGAGTGTTAATTAAAAGATTTGTATGGCGTAGAAAGTTGAAAAGGCCTATAGATGGATCATTGGATGTTGTTGAAATTTTGAGTGAAGTGAGGAGCATGTTTTTGCTTTTGAAGAGAGAGAAAATATTGTTAATGTCGAGCAAACTGTTCTTTTATTTATTGTACGAATACAATGACATTTTCACTAGTATAAAATTTTTATATTCTGTTATTTGTTGCAGATGTAGGAGAAGTTTTCTAACGTATACGTATATCGAGCACCAGTTGCCGATAAACCTCTGTTAATGCCATTAATTATGCAAATTTGCAACAATTTGGACACACAAAAATTAGAACATCCTTCCCCAGAAAGCCTACAGGCAGGTTTTGTGTAGGGGAAGGTTACACATATAAACGCGGACAAACAGGCAGCCCTGAGGGAAGTGCCAAGTTCCCTCTGGTGAGAATCGAACTCACGTAGACAATGTGCCCAGTATTTGGCCCAGTTGCCACCCTGTTACCAAATACCAAGTCAGCACCACCACGGCACCATGATAATAAGACCATGCGTCACCCATCCAAGTCTCAACCGTGCAATCCGTTGATTGACTTCGAACAGCGCAGGTCCGACAATGAACGGAGTATGCTGCCTCATCCTCTGAATGCATTAATTATTACAATAGTAATGCAAATTATGTTTAATGTTAGTTTTTCTACCGATTTATTAGGTTTGTTTTAAGGTTGTTGTCAAATAAAGGCACTAAAATTTTCTTACTTGGGTATTGAACTTTAATAAAGTTCATTTCTATTTATCAAATTTATATGTATGAGATCTTTCTAAAAGAAGGATAAGTCTTTAGGCCTGCTAAAGTTTTTCACTAAAATTTCATTAATTTTCCAGATGGTAACTTCCATACGACTTGATATTAACTGTTGTGATTGTCCTATTAATTTAGATCTAATGGCTCTAATTGAATATAAATTGTGATTTGCGATATTATTTGCCATGGAAGAATGCAATTAATCCATCACAGCCGAAATTGAGATCGTTAAGTTATATTTCATTCAATGATTGAATTACATATATTTACATTTTTAGTAGTTGATAAAATGGCCATTCTGGATAGTAAATTTAATTAAGATAGTTGTAACTGAACCGGTTTGGGTTAGAGATTTTTGGTATTATTACTTGAACTAAGTTTAGGATTTGATATATCTACTAATTCATCGACACTATCAAGAATTGAATTGTAACTTAGAGTTTCAAAGATTAAATACAAACAAATCAAATATATTCCCAAGGAGGACGTAGTTAAAATTTTAGTTAATTTAAGAGTGAAATAAAAAAAAACTTTAGATTGTAATCTGCGACCGGCGCCACTGGTCGGAAAAAGATGGCCGAAGTCGGAAATTCCCGATCGGCGAGGGATGTCAGCCGGAAAGGGACACAGATTTCCAACCTCTGTGGGAAGGGAGTCGAGTTCAATATATCGATGTGTATACATGAATGTAATGACCCGCCATTATTCCAATATATATTTCTTCACTGTTTACTCGGTTGTCACTATTTCTCCTTAATTGAAATTACCAAATGTGATACATTGTTAATAAGATGAAATTTAAAAATTTGTTTACAAAACTTAACCCGAATTCCTCTAAAGGTCGAAAACATGATCAAATGACAAAATCACTGAGAGGATATGGAAATCTTGATATTTACACCACTTGTTTCATCAAGTAATGATGTGTAAACTATGGAAAGGTGTCCCCACAGTATACACGAAGTTATCACTTTGGGTGTTTCTTCTTGCTAATATTTGTATTCAGCAAAACTTATACAGTGATTATGGTACCTCGGTCAAGTCATTAGTGAAGAATTAAGATCCAGAAATTTCTTAAGCGAACATACTGCTTGATGATCTTATCGAGTGCTTCAATTTTGTGGTGAGATTTGAAGAACAAAACACCCTGAACAACTCTAAATCTTATAAATCGAGAATCGAGAAAGGAACTATCAAACCACAAAGCGGTTATCAAGTAGTTCCCGAATAGCAAGCCTATTACATAATAGCTATAGGGAACAACTACTCCTCGGGCTAAAGCCCCGCCAGGCATTGAATTATACCTAATAGCGATCCTCGACCCCTTTCTCTTGTTTCTGCACGATCAAGGTTTCTGCAAGGTTTCAGAAAAGAAAACCTGCCACGGGTAGTTTCAACATCTGTCGCGGATGGGTACCGAACGACAGACAGCTATTTCGAACTTATTAGTTCTCACCAGTGTCATACACGGTACGCCGGTCCAGTACAAATGCCGAATCAAATCCGTGGAATATTCATCTAAATCGATACGATCTATGTCAGTAATTTATAAGTCGGGAATCGAGAAAGTAACCACCAAACCGCAAAGCGGTTATCAAATAATTTCCGAATAACAAGGCTATTACGTAATCGCTATAGGAAACAACTACAACTACTAACTGCATCGTAGGTATGTACTGCGTCTGGTATTAGCAGAACATTAGATGGATGGTTGCAATTGGTTCCGGGGTTTCCTCGGGGTGTTATCAATTAAGGGATGATGCAATGATACAATATCTGTGTTTTACTTTTGAATTTGTGATAGGAGTTTGCTGTATAACTGGTGTATAAACAGGTTCTGAAAAGTTCCATAGTTGTTTACCTTTGTTGTTGCTGATCTGATGAAAGTATTTTTTTATGAGGATGATGGGATATATTTGTGACTCCATTAAGTGCCATTTTTTTCAGACAGAATTCATACAAAAAGTCGTTTTAATACATTCGGAATTTATTTTTTATTTACATTTAGAAATTTGCTTTAGTGTACTTTTGAATGATTCTAATAACATGGCACGTACTTTAGAGGAAAAAAATAAAGTGATTCTAACTATTGGCGAGACTGGAGGATATCTATATACAACGGAAAGAATTTTCAATGAAAAGTATCACGATCGCCCTATCTCTATAACATATATACTTACGACAGATACTACAGAAGAGAATTGGTAGTATTCAGGACGAAAAAATAATTTCCTCACCACCAATTGGGCGCGCACTGTATACATACTAGTTATTACTAACTATTATATAAGGTCTTTTACAATTTTAAAATTGGGACGTTTTAAATCAATCGTTCGGTAAATTTCTTTAATTAATTTTACTGACTGATATAACCAATAAACATTTTGAATTATAATATTATATTATAGTTATGTGTTATTACAATTAAACAGTTCTTTCACAGTTCTTTAATAATGTGGCGAGTTCGGAGATGTTTAGTAGCAGATATATTAAGAAAAATGGGATCTGAAGAGAGGTAGATTACTGTAATATATGTGGTACAAGGAAGGCATAAATCATAGTTAGGGGGAAAACGTAGAGAAAAAGAGTAATGATCAAATGTAAAGAATGAAAACTTTCTTCCTATTTCCTGGCAATAAGCTATATAAAACAAAACATCGTAAAGTTATATTTAAAACGTTTGTACACTTAAAAGTGGTTCATCCTGTTATATTCGATATTAAATTATTTTATATGTTGCTCTTATCATTGGGGCTAGCAAATAACATTATTTATAATATATCTTTCTTTCGAAACTTCTAGACTTATCACTGGTTGCTTATTTCCATCATAGAAGTGTTCCTTTTTTATTCTGTTAATTTTCTAAATAATATTTTATCAGTTTTCGTAGAATTCACTATAGGTATTCTTTCATAATGATTGTTTATAGAAATCGAAAAACATTTACCTATAAAATATAAAGTTTGGATTGTTATTGTACTACTATTATAATTGTACAATTATTATTATAATTATATATTATTATTATTAGGTATTAATTAACAACAACACAAAATAATGATTAACATTTTCGATGAATTCATTAATAAATCAACACTTTAAATAATAAGTAGACATTAGTTTGCATTATACAGAATAATTATGTATGCAAAATAAATAAAAATATATTTCGTAAAAATATAGACACCGATGTTTAACATAAATCGGTACTCATATAATATACAGTATAATTTGATATTATTTTATTATCTACCATTTCACAGTGTGAAATAAGGTGTCAATTTTTACAAAAGTCTTTCCTAATGGGCTAAATATATCTACTACATATTTTTAATAAATACATTGTAGTTAAATAATTAGTGATTCTCATGAATTAAAAAATAAATCATTCTGACGGAAACGTAACTGTAAATTTAGATTACGAAATGAATAAAAACTAAGATATGTTTAAATTATGCATATGTACATAATTTAACATATATGCATATATACAAGATCAAGATATTAGATTTAAAAATTATGTTTTATCATCCTTTAGTAGCAAATAAGAAGTTATTTATTATATGTTGATAGACAGTAAGACATTTTTTTCGAAGATCATTACATTTTCTTATTATCATTATATTTATTTAATATAAGACCAATATATTTAATTGAGACCTATATTTTTAATTTCTTGCCCATTTTTAATTTCACTTTTTAAAATATTGGAATTCTATGAGCGTCTTCTTTGAAGATTAAGTTATAAGGAAGAAATATCTGTCTATGATGAATTAATGATAAATTTGTCTAATAAATAAAGAAGACAATTTTTTTTTATAATAAAAATTATTATTTAGACGACCGAGAAGTTCAATTGAAAAATCTTATGCCGTCCACTTGAAACACGTATGAGTTAAATATATTAAACACAGGCCAAAAATACATATTTGTACAAATATATATATATATATATATATATATATAAAAAAAAGATAAAGGGGATGAAACGATGCGAATAAGAATATCACAGCAGTTGTAGGTGTCAATTACATAAAATTTACATACCACTTTTTAAATCTAATTATATTCTGTACATTCTATTCTGTATTCTGTTGTTCCTAGGTTTGTGTGAGTGAAGTAGTTTCTGTGTATGTCGCAGGATCGTACTTTAGATCCCGTTAAACTGATATAATAGTGTGTGGGGATAGAAATAGTACATAGATCTTCAAATAAATGTATGCAGGAAGCATCTTAGAATTTATTCAGAACTAATAACCAATGATAAAGTAATTAAAATAATTTTCCGAGACTTGTTTCAATTATTCGTGAATGCTTCATACATTACATAAAATAATATAAAACATTTTATATTGTTTGATATCAAATGGCATTTTGTATATTTTATATGAACTGTATTCAGTTCATATTAAATATACAATATGCAATTTCTTTCAATACATAGACGCTAGAGTACTTATGTCACATCGATCAATTAAGATAAATTATCTTAGATATTAAAAGGGGACATGAATAGATTTGAAACAGAAGCAAAACAAGAAGTGGATTACTTCCCTAGGATTTGGCTTATTTATATGGATGACGTGTTCGCAGTATTTGACACAAAACTTACGAACAATGATAATTTCGTTTCCAAATTAAATAACCGTTTCGCGTCAGTAAAATTCACATACGAAGTTGAAACTAATGAGCAACTACCATTTTTAGATGTATTAGTTATTAAAAATAGCGAAAATAAGTTGGAATTCGATATATACAGAAAAGGCACCAGTACTCTCAGATATATCCCAAATGATTCCCACCATTGTGTTCAACATAAAGTGGCGGGCCTCAACTTTCTAATCCGTCGCCTACTAAGCTTTCCTCTCAATAAAGAGAGGTTTGAAACAGAAAAAGCGCTAATCAAGGATATAGCTGAGAGTAATGGACATTCTATTGGTACAGTTGAAAAAGTGATTAGGAAACGTAGATATAAAGAAACACTTCGATATTCCTCGACCTTTCAAACTGAAAGGGAACATCCAGAAAAATATTTATCTATTCCTTATGATCCTCGATTTACTCGCGGTATTAGTAAGATTTTTAAAGATATAGGAATGACGGTAGTTCATTCGTCAAAAAATAAATTAAAAGAACTTTTAGGTAATCTAAAAGATAAAATTAACACAAATGATAGGTCGGTGAGTTACGAAATCAGATGTAACGACTGTAGTCAAAGGTACGTTGGACAGACCAGACGATCTATTCAAACCATGTTCAAAGAGTACATGGCACATCTCAAATATGGTAGAATAGATAAGTCTAGTGTCGCCCAACGTGCCTTTGAGAACAACCATAAGATAGATATTAGCAACTTAAGATTAATTAGGAATGTAACAAATGCAAGACAGCTAGATGAATTTGAAAGTTTAGAAATTGAAAAATGTAAAAATAGTATGAATAGTGACAGAGGGCCTATTCCACATAGCTCTGTTGGCTAGTTACTCACGACTCGCTGAGCCGCAGCCGTGACGGTCGTAGTTCAGTGAAGCACAACCGTGACGGTTGTAGTTTGGTGAGCCGCAACCGTGACGGTCAGGATTCACTGAGCTATAGTCAATAATTTAGGTATAAATAGGATAGATTGTTAGCATAAGATTAGTTTTAATCATCCCCAGATGATGCCAAATTTGTTGGCGAAACGCGTGTCGAGTGTAGTGTATTGGTGTTTTGAGGATAACTCAGTTAGTGTTATCTTCACACCAAAGGTTCCACCGTACTCTAGGATTGAAAGGGGAGATTATGATGCATATTGGTGATTTTTTCAGTATTGTTCAACCTAGCATAACCTATGCAACTAAAATTTATCTGTATAAGTAACTCAGAGCAATCAGTATTGTTACGAAGTATGTTATGAAATCAAATTACATGTTCGGTATTCTTCTACTTTTAAATGATTACATACTAAATCTAGATAAGGTTAGTTGATGATCATACCCATGGATAGGTTAAGCAACATAATTTTTAAAAATAAATTTTTTTTTAAATTTTCTTTCAATTGATTCAAGAATTTAATTTATTCTCATAAATTGGGTACCATATTAAACAACTATACTTTAACCTGGAACGTGCAAGTGAATAAAATAAAGTTTTTATAACGTATGCGAATGATTCAGAGTTCTTTATAATAAAACCTAATCTGTTTGTAGCTGACGATCCTATATTATTAATTTGTTCATTAAAGTACAATTTACAATCAAATAGTGTACGTAAATCTTTTATGGACTGTTGCCCACTTAAGGAAGTATTATTCAGTGAAGGAGTAGTATTCACTTGCCCATTTAAATGAGTATAAATATAAAACATAATTGGTTCTTCTTTATGGAAGTATCTTTGTCTTTAAGTCTATAATTGAAACACCACCTCTCTCTATCAATTTGCAATTGTTGTATTAAATAATCATCTAAAAGTTGTATTTTGACAAATGTGTTCATTCTGACGTTACTTTTAACAATATTAATAATATCAACAAATAATAAAAATAATAGTGGTCTAGGATTAGATCGCTGAAGAACTCCTGAAGTAGCCATATAAGCAGTGTAAGCAATAAACTGAGATCTTTTATTTAAGTATGAGGAAAAAACTTTAAAAGACAATAAAAAAAACTTCAAAATGGTGTTGACAATTTTAAAATAATTGTGACATAATCAATAGTATCAAAGGCCTTCGAGAAATCTATGTATACCACATCTACTTACTTAAATTACATTCTGACTGAATACAGATAAGTTAGTTATTGTCGATCTATTTTACATAAAGCCATATGGCCTTGTAACCATTCGTTGGTACGGGACATACTCTAGATAATTTTCAACAATCTGGAAACTGCACGATAAAATACAATGGCTAGGGGATAAGCAAAGATGCCAAAGTAGTCTTTGACTAAAAAAACGTGGTATAAAATCATGTCCCGCTATTAAGGTATTTTTAAATTTTTTAATAGATGTTTGGATATCCCTTTTTGAAGAAGTGTTGGCGGAGCAACTGTATTAGGTATATGAGTACTATTGAAATAATGTCAAAAACTATTTATTATGCTTTCACGAGTGGTGTACCGTTATTATTAAGATGTATTTTACCTAGTATGCGTCTTATACCACTTTTTTATGAATGAGAGATCAAAATTGATTAGAATCGATTGTAGTATTTTCTTATATCTTTTTAAGTAGTTATTATTTTTTTTTGTCTTGATTTGATGAATTAGCGTAACCTCTGGAAATTTAACTTTCTGTAACATTTTGCCTCTCTGCAGCAGTGACTGATATTTCTTAGAAAAATCCTCATTTCTATAGAAGTTTTCAGTTTTGACCACTACTTTTTTATCTTTGCGTTGAATTATTATACGTTTGGCTTCCGAGATTCCCCCAAGCTTAACCATACTCTTAAGAGCATCTTTAATATAATATAAAATTTTCAGTCATAACCTAATTTGCGAACAGTGCCTACTTTAGAATAGTGAGTGCTCATAATACTGGTCAGGGGACTTAATGACACTGCAAACTCGTGTTAGCTTTTCCAGCCTGCCAAAGACTCTATTTGCAGGCATGTATGAATGTCCTCGTATAGGAAAGTACATTGTAATGGACTTAATATTCGTAGATACTTCACTGTGGAGCCAAACCATTAACATATGTATAATATGGCTGTTCTTATTTTGGCCTGAGCAGCCATCGGAAAACAGTCGTATATCTGATACATTTGGCGGAAACTGAAAATGTCTTAGAAAATTCAATAACGCAGAGCCGATCTCAATATAGCCTCGAGATGCTTGATGCTCTAGCCACGTATAAAATACTGGATTATGAGTAGAAACATCAGTAACACAAAAGGCGTAAAACGAGAGCTGCTGTGCATAATATGCCTCACCGATAGGTACTTCGGCAGAACTTGCACTTGTTGTAAATCAAAACACCAGGTAACTGAATTCTGAGGAGACTTTTAAAGACATGTAAAATTGTTTAGATCGGAGCTTGTAGACTCTTAAATTAGTTATGAGAATTTGTTTCTTTTTCTCATTATTTTCCAAGGATATCTGCCTTTGGTATCTTACACAAAAACTGCACACGTCTTGAGCTGGAGTACCAAAGCCAATATTAAAGCCTTTGTTGAAAATGCGACTAAAATATTTATAATTTACTTTGTACTTCTAACAACTAACAACTAACAGAACTGTCAAACGAAAATGACATCCAAATAGCGGTAATTGAGTCAAACAGCACTAAACTCCTTTCGTTTGTCCAATGTGTGTGTAGTAAATGCCTTTTGAAAGTCCATGAAATATTTACAATACATTTGTTAGGCGTTTTAATTTCGTTTGGATGTCCAGGACTCTTTTTTTTTAATCTGTACATCGAAGAGGCGATTAATGTAGTAATGATAGAGTAGATTTCGAGATTAAAGTACAGGGACAGAAACTAAAAATGCTGAGATTCGTGGATGATATAGCAGTATTAGCATCTAGTAAGGAGGAATTAGAATCAGCATTGAACGAAGTGGAGGCAGTGTTGACAGAGGAATACGGAATGAGGGTGAATAAAAACAAAACTAAAGTGTTAGTGTGCAGAGGGCGCGAGAGCGGAGCAAAAACGAAATTACAAATTAATAATGAAAGATTGGAGGAAGTTAAAGACTTTACTTATTTAGGAAGTAAAATAAATTGGGATGGAAGAAACGATAAAGACATAAACAAAGAATAGCGCAGGGTCGAGTAGATTTTAACAAAAAGAAAGCACTTTTATGCTCAGGGGTAATAAACTTAGAAACAAGGAAGAGATTTTTGAAAACATATGTATGGAGCACGGCGCTATACGGTTGCGAAACCTGGACGGTAGGGGAAGCAAGTAGGAAGAAATTAGAAGCTTTCGAGATGTGGTGTTACCGAAGAATGATGAAAATACCATGGACTGATAGGGTTAGAAACGAAGAAGTATTGGAGAAAGTCGGCGAGAAAAGAAGTATGTGGAAAAACATAAAGAAGAGAAGAGATAGAATGGTAGGCCACTTGCTGAGACATGGGGGAATAGTCCGCGATATTTTGGAGGCAGAAATAGGAGTGAAGAAAGGCAGAGGTAGGCCTAGATTAGACTACTGCTCGCAAATAGTAAGGGATGTAGGCTGTAGCACAATTAGCGAAATGCGTAGGTTATCACAAGATAGGAGAAGCTGGAGGTTAGCGTCCAACCAGTCTTAGGACTGATGACCTAATGATGATGTCCAGGACTAGTCAGCTTGGTCTATATGGCAATATAAAATGCAGTGATGTACTTTTTGCGGGATTTTCAAAAATTGGACGCTTTTTGAAAGTCCGCTCTTCAAGTTAATTTCAAATGAGATATCTAGGTATATTGACGTCGTATGGTTTGTAAATGGCAGTCATTAAACATTGACGTCCTATCTTTGACATAACACCTATGGCGCGCAATTCAAATCCTATAGTTTCAATGAAGACACCCTATATATTATATTTAGTTTTGTATTGTTTGAAAAACCGTAGGAATATCATATTGGATAAAATTGTTTAACATGTGTAAATGGAGGCACGTACAAATGAGTTACTGAATATAGCTGATCACAAATACTTTGACAAGCTTCACTGAAATATGAAAAATTACTGGGAAAATACAAATCAATGTTAGGCAGAGCTTGCAATAACAAGTGATAGTTTACTTGACGAAAATTGCGTGATTTACATCATGCGACAACACTGCTGGGAAATTATTAAACTTTGTTGCTTCAAATACTTAAAGTAGCTAATTAAATATTTTTATTGCAAATCTAACCACATTAATAATTTTAAAATTATTATTAGAGTTGATTATGCTTTTCAGATGTCTTGATGTAAATATAATTAGTTTCCGTTAGAGTATAGAATGAAAGTAGTTTCCACTTCAAATTGACTTTTCAATAAAATATGTAATCCATTGTATCTTGTAATTAATGAATAAGTTATTAGAAGGAATAAATCTACAAATGCAATTATTAATGAAAGTAAATTGAGTAAGCGTTTTCCATAAACCCAAGTAAAGTGCATCTTTTTCATTTATATTAACAACGATCACTTTATTTTGTGAATTAGATAATTTTCTATAAATATTTAATTTTTCATAGAAATTCTATTTAAGAAATCAGTACTTGAATAGATTTTAAATAGTACTTGAAATAGTTAGATAAAATAAACAGCGTTCTAACTGTTTAGTTCCTAATTCAATTCAAAGTGGTATTCAAAAGATAAGTCTCGTGAATGCAAACCAAATCATTAACTATTACATTTTACGTGCCATATTAATACCCGAATTGTTAGTTCTCCTAGTGTATTAATTATAAATAACAGCACCAACGTAAATCAGGATTTAAAGAGCATACTACCTTTCAAGAACTAGATGCCGCGAATTTGATTGCTACGATTTACTTTTAAAGTATACTTTGGTTCTCTTATCAACTACAAAGATTTATACTTACATTCATTAAATATGGTAATCATCGAAATAGTTGCTTTCTTTACAACTGTATTTTACTCAATATTATTTCAGGAAAGTGTGCTGATAGACTAAATCTTTCTCGTCGAAATTTATCTTTCTGTATTCATAGTTTGGATCATATATGCTCAGTAGCCACAAGTAGTTAGATGTATGAGTCGTTCTCGAGGCAAGTCTATCCCGACTTTCACAGTATATGCTTTCGTTTTGTGCAAATTAGGTGGCGATATGCTATTATTTCTAGCGACTTTTGAACTCTTGGATTCTCATATCTCTGAAATAAATCTAGTCGACAGTGTGTTTAATGTACCAGACACCATTGATATTTTATTAGCTGCAGAAATATTTTTTTCAAATCGTACGTATTGATTCTAGTCGCCTTGCTGGCAAACCAGACTGACCCGTTGCTTTTAACTTAGTATTTGGTCGGGTTATTTAGGAAAATTTAATTCTTAATACCACCATTCCTTCACCATTAGCTTTAACTGTGAAACATTTTTGGTGACTTAAGTTGGGTTTCTGACCACGATCGATAGCTTTAAGGTGTTTTCACTTATAGGCACAACGTTCAACAAAACTGCTCTCTTTATGTAGAGTCTTGTAACTGTATGGCTGATTGTTATACAGGGTGCCCAATTTATATAGAATAATGTTCATAACTGTTTAAAATACCCTATATGAAAAAATGTTCAGATAAAAATTTTTGTGTTAAGCTTCTTACTCCTTTCGGTAACTTTTAGTTTGTAGTTAACCGTTATATATTTTTTAAGTAGCCCTACACTATTCTATTGTCTATTCTTGTTTGGAATCAACTCGTTTTCTTTTGCGTACGGATGTGTAAAATGTATATGAGGTTGCATTAAAACTTTTTTAAACATAGAATTTCAGTAAAAATCCAAAAATTCGAATTCAAGAGCGTTGCCAAAGAGAGGAGGACTAGCGAAAATTGTGACCATTTTCATCCAACGTCAACTTGTGAACGTGACATAAGTCACATATTACTTTTAAAATGTATCAGTAAATTAAAAATCATCTGTGTTATAACTAACTTTTCTTTACTGAAAAAAATACAAAACATGTTTTTAAAAAGTAATAAACATTATTTACATTTTTACAATTTACGTATTCATATTAATTATAACATCATTACATTATATTTTCATCTGCAATATTAATTAAATTACTAGTCAAGTACCTAATCCTATATTTTAAATTCCTTCCAAAAATACCACCTTGTACGCTAAATTCAAGTTAAATGATTCAGACTTCAAAGCTTGTGAACGGTCAATGGAGCGGAGATATTTTCAGTTCGGCCTGCGCCTGGTACGAATTACGGAACACGTGTTTAAAGCATTGCGAAGTAAACGCGCGAGCGGGCTGCCGTTTTTACAGCACGAGTTGACTATATGTTGATTAGTTTCGTTTAAATTTGTGTTCTTCCTGTACCGGGTGCTTTGTTATATTAAGTCGTTACATAATTAAATAAATTCAGTATGAATTCTGTTGAAGAACTTTTGAAAAAACCCTTTTCCACCACTGGTAAAACCAAAAAAATTAGGAGTAGTTTTTGCATTAGCTTTAGTCTCACGAAAATGTGTCTTTAAATTGTACCATATTAGTCAGACTGAAATTTTAACACGATATTCCTCTTCTTCTTAATTTTCACCTCTATTCATTTAAATTTATAGCCAAATATTTGTCAAACCTACTGATACCAAGATTTTCGGCTATAAACAGTTACTCATGAGTTAACGAAAAACATACTGGCTGTCTGTTTTCGTCATTTGAAATTAAATACAACTAATGGAAGATGACGTATGCTAAATCAGTCAATGGTAAATTAATAGTACAAAGACCTTACAATGCTATACTCTCAATGTATTACATTGAGATATACAATGAGGTGTATAATGTATATGTTACTATTATTATGCATTTTGAGTAACAAAAAAGAAAAGAAAACCAATAGTAATACAAACTAATACTGTCAAAACAGATATCTCCAATGATAATGATATATTAACGCATTCCTCTAAAGAATTTACTTGTTATAAGTCCTTATCACATCGTAGGTAATATATGTGAAAATAAAGAAAACATAACATGTGAAAATAACGAAAATAATGTGTGGAATAAAGAAAAATCATGATAGACTTACTAAATGGTCACAGTAGGTTTTCATTTCACGAAAATGAATGACCACATTCCGTTCTAATGAACTCACAAGCCATAAGTCATTTTCGGGTCGTTGGGATTCACGAACATTATATAGGTATAGTTTAAAAAAAAGCTAGGTTTGCTAAATGGTGTTAGTTAGTCGTTATCAGCTGAATTATTATGCATCTTTCTAAATAATCCACTAGCTGAAAATCATTGTCGGATGATACAAGGTCTAAGCAAATTACACATTGTGTAAACAAAATGATGTTAGGCTTATACATTGTGGGATATAATTTATAAGTTTACAATGACAAATGTCGTGAGGGGTCGTGGCAAGAGGCATACGAAAAGAATATGTGAAATAAAGTCCCATCAGCCGGTTAGGAAAACCTATCGGTCGGTTTTTATCGACGAAACTTAATTATCGCGTATCCTTTTAAAGAATCTACTAGAGAAACGTTATTGTCAGGTCGAGATAAGAAGACCACTAATATGATATACTCCACATACTGTTTTCCTATGTTCGTTATCACGACCTTAAAATGATACGTGATAATATATTTTCTTCGACAACCACCTACCGAAACCCACTAACACCTTTCAATAAACCTAATATTATTTTTTTACTTCCATGTCACTTCTATAGACTGAACAATAACTTTTGGCGATTGGGTACTTTATAAGAAACAACGTTATTATTTATATTTGTCGATAAAAATTGAGTGTCACTTTTTGTTATGCTTAACATTAATTGTTCTTTATTCTACATATTATTTTCATATGGCCCTTATTACGACACGAATTTTGTGACTCTTGGATAGTGATTTTTTAAGACGAATATGTGGAAGTCCACTTTTATTGATAAAAATCAACCGACGCTATTTAATAAACGTAATATTGATTTGTATTTAGTGAATATGTAATTTCTGTGAATATCTTATCTATATCCGATGATCGGGCCTATTATATCATATTTATTATTATAACATGCGACTGTTGAAAGTTTAAGTCAATCAGAAGCAAACATTCTTCACGAGGGTGCTTCTGATCGGATATAATTCTTAGTAATCGCGTGTTATATAGATGAACATGAATATGAATGTTCTATCATAGGTTTAAATAGATTTTAACCACTGAGATATTTACAGAGAAGTATATGTCATAGTTAATTTTTTTATGAAAACTGCTACTGATTATTAAAGTTGTCCACTCAGATGATTTATCAGTGGCAGCGTCCCGTATTGAAGCAACCACTTATGAATTTAAATAATTTATATAATACCTACTGCTTATCCAGCATTAAAAATATGGATTAACTCGTCCAATCCACTGCAATATTATGCGTGTTTCTACCTAAGCCATGTTCGCGGCGGTAACAAATGTAAAATATAAAGAAAACGAGCATCCCTGTCATTTCTTACTATCCAAATCCATTTCTCGTCATTCCAAGTATGTAAGTGTGAAATGTTATCTAACTTTCCCTAATGGCAGCTTGTTCTCTAGCACAAAACTTGTAAAACTGATAATTTTAATTTTTTGACAATTTTACAAATGACAAAACGCTTTCTCTAACCATGTTCATCGTGTAAGAATGGGCTGTCATTATAAAGACATTGTTAATAAAATTCACAAGAGGTTGGAGATTTGATAAAAACTACTCTGGTGGGGTCTATTAATGTAAGTAGGTATGTTCTGATAACATTCTTATATATATATATATATATATATATATATATATATATATATATATATATATATATATATATATATATATATATATATATATATTCATTTGTTTATAATATATCAAATTAATACACACATTTCTAAGGGAATGGCCTGTAGGAAGCATAGCTGTGACAAAATCGTCAAAAAATAGTAATACTTGATGTGTTGCAATTTGGCATTTTTATAATATACCTAGTTATATATCAACATGAATTGCTTCACTTTTATTTAATACACAGATGACGATCAAAGCAGATTAAGGGTACGTACTATAATGTTTAGGGTATCTTGTCTCGTCTACGGCTAACTACAGTTTGTTATTATGTATTTGGGATTTAATGTTAGTTTCAAGTATGTCATGCACATTTGTTGAGTATGTTTGTTGTAGTTCGGTTCAGAAATTTCCATACAGGGTTATATTTACTCCAAAACTGACGATATTAATTTTAATTCACGCATATTACATAAACAGATCATAAAAAGTAAATAGAAGATAATTCGAAATAAAATCTTAGTCCACTTTTTTATTTATGTGTATTTAATTCACATGCGCTATACATAAATATTTTTTAAAATGACAAGTCTCGATTACAAACAAACCAAACATATTATTTGAGGCACATCGTATTTTAAATACAGAAATTTCTATATAAATTTCACATTGTGTGTAAACAGGCGTGTGTTACTGCAAACTTTCGGTATATTTACGCTGTAGAAAAGTATAGTGGCAAGATAGAAATATAAATCTACACTACTACCACGAACAAAACAATAGGCGGTCAAATATGCGGCGACTGGTGACTTTCATTGCCATAATCACATTTCGGGTTCTCACAAACTTGATGGGGGAGGCAGATTAATTGAGAAATTAGTGGAAGAGTTGGACCTTGTAGTGCTAAATAACGGACAGGGAACATATCTTAATTCCCGGTCTAATAACTTAAGTGCAATCGATATAATATTCTGCTCCTCAATTAGCAACACGGCTGTCTTGAAAAGTTATAAATGATCAATTATACACAATTTCTAATATATATATATATATATATATATATATATATATATATATATATATATATATATATATATATATATATATATATATATAAGAGCTGGCAAACGGAGAAAACAAACCAACCGGTGTCGGTATATAAACAATCTGAATTAAAGGATGACATAGAAAATTCTGTTGACGTCACTAAAGATATTTTATAAGTGGTCAAAAAAGCAATACCTAGTCCAGTGACTCACACCCTAACCTCATGGAATGGTGAAATAAAAGTCGAGTCTGAAATAACTAGTCTCCATCAAAGAGGACACTAAATGTTTTTAAGTGGCGTCCAACTAGAGGAAATACGATCATCTGCAAACAAGCAAGAGTCAGAGTAAGACGCAGTATTTATTATAGAGAGTAAGAAAAACCCGTGGTAACAGTAAGTTTCATCTATAACTATGGATACTTCTTTAAATGAAGTAATATCTAAGATAAAAGTAAGGTTAATATCTGATAATGGAGTACCTATGACTTCCTCAGTACTTCTACATAATGGTGAATTAATATCTGAAGTGAAAAATGTTGTGAATATACTAGCCACAAAAATTTGAAAATACTAGTAGCTCATGGTCATAATGGTGATCGACTTAATCAATTTATGGGCGTCACGATAAAATTCTCAAACTTCTTTCATACTGCTGTAACCAGTCATGAAATCTGACTGAAAATCGTCATATTTCGCTGATGTCGTGAGTTCTTAGTGGTAATTTTTCTGAAAGGTATAGAGACAGTACGGGTTAGGCAAGTCTTGGTCAGTTAGTATCATTGTATTGTCAGAGATTTGAAACCCATGAGTAAATTCTAGTCATCTAGAGATAATAACACCGAACTCTTCAAAAAGAAAATAACTGTCGATCGAAAACTACCAAAGAGGGATCTAGCGGTTTTCACCATTGGATATAACTGGTAATGACCACCGAGAGAATGACAACCTATCTAGGGGTTGTAACGAGGGAACGATGACCGCGTCGCTAGTCGATGGACGAAATCCAGTATTGTGGATCTGGCTGGACAATGGGAGTAAATACCATGCAGAGCCAGATAAGGAGGTCCGCCAGGGGCAAGTAGCCCAGTCGAGAGGAATCGGTGAGTCCATTCCATTTTCTCCTAGGTTACATCCAGCACTACGACGAGCATCATTTCAACATCGCGTGACAATGAAATATTCAGAAGCGTGCGGAAGGGAGGCAGCTACTCAATCCGCGACTGTATGGACGAACTGAGGCTCAGCGCCTCGTGTTCCTCATCCAGATAGCCCCACCATGACTGATATCACCCTTCTCAGGCAAGACAGTGGTGACGGCGGTCCAGAAGATGATGCGAGGCGCGTTGAAGAGGGAGCGAAATGTCGAGACAACACTAGTCAATAATTTCTTGACAAAAGATAATAAATAAAACAAGTTAAATTATTACACTCATACTTACTATAACATTTCAATATCGCTAAATTTGAATATGAACGCATTATCTGAGACAAGTAAGCAGATAAAATTCCTTACAAAATTTTCAGGCAACTTCCTGTAACCTATAAGCTGAAAATTTTAGACTTGTTTAAGTGCCTATGGACAACCAGCACGTATCCAAAGCAGTGGGAGGTGGTAATAATACCATAGACTATATATAGAGACTGGCAATATGCGACTAGCTTCTAATTTATTTGGCGTGCTGTCTAAGTAAATTGTTAGAGAAAATAATAAAAATATTTAATATGGATCTTCGAAAGTAGGAGCCTTTTATGAATATACTGATATGATTTCGTAAATATATCAACTAGGATCAAATTACATTATTTGAAAATTTAATCCAATATGCATTTGCCAATAGAAAACATCAAATAATTATATGTTTTGGCATTGAAAAAGCATACGATACCACATGGAGATACGGAACCAGTGGTGCTTAAGAGACGAACTTCCACTTCTCGTATAGGGTCTTTTAAAACGCTAATAACAATACTACCGAACACACGCAGATAATTCTATTTCGATATCGTCGACGATTTAATTATCTAGCGCTCTCCTAGAAATCTAATAGAGGTTGAGCGTATCCTGCAAGGAAATATGAGTAAAATATTGTACACATCAAAATACCTAACTGGGTTTCAACATATCGGTATCTAAAAATATACTTTGTCACTCACTGCCGCCTGAGAATCTCACATAATGAGTCCAGTGTAATTCTAGATGGAGTCCCCATCAACATCTCCTCCGAAATTAAAATCTTAGTTTTAACTTTTGACTCTAAAATTATTTGGATACTATATATATCAAACCTAGAAGAAACGGAGAAAAAGTCTTTGAAGATTATCATTATCTATCCAATGTAAACTGGGGAGAAGATATAAATATACTTTTTAAACTGTACTCATCTATAATGTTGTTAAAATTAGATTCGGATCTATCGTATACACACCTGCTAGACAACTACATTTAAATGTTCTAGACTCACTGCACTGTACTGTACTGGCCTAAGATTGGCGATTGGAGCTTTTCGGAAGCCTGTTATATTCAATACGTTTGAAGTTGGATTTTTTTTTTTTTAGCGGGGGTCCTACAGCCTGTGCTGCATCCCGCATTTCGATCGCCATTTCCTTCTATTCCTCCAGTCATCATCTCTGATTGCTCGATCTCTCATATTTTTTCTAGTTCCTTCTATCCATTATGTTGTCGGTCTTCCTCTTCTTCTCCTATTGTATGGTATAAACTTCAAAGCTCTCTTTGGTCATCGTGTCTCCTCCATCCTCTTTACATGACCGTACCATAGTAGCTGTCTAGATTCTACTCTTTCTGTGGTTGTAAGTACGCGTCCCGTTTTCCTTCTTACTTCTTCGTTCCTAATACATTGAATTCTGGAAATATTACATGATCTTCTTAAGAAGTCCGTTTCTATCGTTTCTATAATCCTTTTCTCTTTCTCCGACAATTGCCAGCATTCTACGTTAAAATAGGCTCCACAATAGTTGTATAAATTGTCATTTTGGTTTGTAGTTTCATCTTGTTTGACCAGAGTAATGAGTTTAGTAAACAAACAGCCTTTTTCCCTTGACGTGCCCTATTTTTGATTTCATTTTTTGTTGTTCTATCATCGGAAACAATGCTTCCCAAGTATTTAAACTGGCTACATTTTTTTAATTTATGCAGTTGTAGATTTGGGTCTTCTATATGCGTGTCTTCTATTTTCAGATATTCAGTTTTATCGATATTTATCTTTAGTCCCCATTTCTCATATTCTTCTTCCAACTTTCTAAACATGTAGTCTGCATTGTCCTCGTCACTTGTTATAATTATCTGGTAGTCAGCGAATAAAAGAGTTTCCAAGCATCGTTCGTTTACCTGTATTCCCATTTCTGAAGTTTTCCTCCTCCAATTATTTATGTCTTCGAGTATATAAATTTTAAACAGGGTAGGTGACAAACTACACCCTTGTTTCAGCTCCTTTGTAGTAGGAAAACCTTCAGACAGGGCATTTCCCTGAAGTCGGAATTTAACAGAAATAAACTGTTATTGAATTACATTAATAAGATATGGACGTTACCACGCCATTTTGTTAATTCCATTTTTGTTGAAAATATTACGCTTAACTCTTATGAGGCCCACAATAAATCGTCTGGTTGATGTGATAAGTAAAGAATTGTTGATTAAGCTCGATATCATCTTACTTATAGCTTTACTTCAAGGTGGATGTGAAACTCAACTCTGGACAACGTTATACCTATTCATAAAATCCATTTGATAGCATATAAAGAAGATAGAACAAACAATATGTTGGTGAAGGCGGCCTTTTATTACACACTATTAAAATTTTCTGAATCAGGGATATTCTATACTGATGGGTTTAAATCAGACCGTAAGGTAGGCAATGCATTCAGTACAATTGCTTATGGTGATTCAGTAGAATCACTTATGGTGATTACCCATTGCAGCTAATATATTTATGGTAGAATTATATGCCATTTGATCATATACAGGGCATATGAGCACTACTGACCTACTACTAATTATAAGACATCTAAAGTTACTTAGAAGCTCTTAAGGATATCTACAATAATAATTCATTAGTTTAGATAATACTATCCGTAATAACTTGGCTAAGTAGTTTAACAAAACAGTTTATGTTATATAATTCCCGTCACATAAAGATCAAGGGAAATGAAGTCGTCGATTCTGTTGCACGTGGGGCAGTGGGCAGTGGGAAAACAGTAAAACCACCAGTCAATCACTAAGTAATACCTTGCAAGTCCACTAGATGAAAGCAAGTCATTATAATACAACTAAACATAGGCCCCATTTCTCTAAAGAAGTTGGTTATATTACAAAACATCAATATTGACATACATTACAAAATATTAGTAAAGAGATGTATGGCGCCGCGCCGCTAATGATCTAGATGTCGATGCCGTTTAAAAAGCGCACGGCAAAGTTAAACCGAAGTACTTACTTACATTAATTCAAATTTATCAAGTCTACGTGCCGATATCTCGACTGCCACAGAGTTACCCGAGTGTAATATCCCAGATACAGTACGTGCGGTAGGCAGATCTAGGTTTGGGTTTAGTTTTATGGAGAGAGCCGCGAAGCCCTGCAATACTTAGGTTACTGCTTATCCTGTGTCCGTAAAGCAGTCAGTGCTGGAGCACAGATTTGTCCATCTTCCAAAATCTCAATATACCCTCCAAGCCAATTCTTCTCAGCTCGCTTGACTCCAAAAAAAAGAGCCCAAACGTGTGATGCCTATGCCACGCTCTCCTCCACACCATCTGAATTCCGTGTTGTCAGTCAAGCCAACACGGATATTAATATTGGGCACTGGATTAGCAGTGTCTTGATAATAACCTCGTGAGTTCCCGGATACTCTCCCTATCACCCCTCAGGAGCTTTGCCATGCAGTTGCTGCTAGGTGTCAAACCCAGCAACAGCTTAGCCTG
The DNA here is from genome assembly GCA_037954035.1 of Rosalia funebris. Lineage (NCBI taxonomy): Eukaryota > Metazoa > Arthropoda > Insecta > Coleoptera > Cerambycidae > Rosalia > Rosalia funebris. Next base: position 38,547,595 of record JAZFAV010000016.1, read on the forward strand.
CCTGCATTTCTGGGTATTCCGCTAGCGATTGAGTCTTTTAATCTTCAACCATTCCTGGATTGCTCTCTTGCCGAGGAAGTATTCAATCCTGGTCTCACTGAGCCGTTGAAGGTCCCATTAAGTCCCTCTTAGTTCCGCCCCTGGCCAGCTATTCCGCCTACTCGTGACTCCGGATACCAAGTGACCCGGCAGTCAGACCAACGTCAGCTTATCACTCCTGTTTACCACATCACTAAACTGACATCTTGTTCTTACATATATTCAAATGTATCAAGTTCACGCACCGACATCTCGGCTGCCGCGGAATTACCTGAGCATAACACCACTGATGCAACACCCACGGTAGGCAGATTTAAGGAATATTAATTTTTAATAATAGATGTAGAAACCTTTTTCTCACTTCCTCAAGTGAGCGATTTGTATTTTACGATATATTTGTATTTTACGATTTGTATTTTACGATATATTTTCTACAATAATCGTATACTTTTATGTAACTATGTAATCATTTCGAATTTATCATTAACACAATAATTAGAACTAATAGTTTTAATCAAGAATATAACGTTATTTCGTACAAAAGGAAACCCAAAGTAAAAAATATTTTGTGGGAGGAATATGAAAATTCGAAACAACTATCATTAATTACCAGTGCACGCAAAGATGTTCAAACATTTCGTTTGATCCTCTTTGAGTCTTTGTTAGTATATATAACTAGTATGTGTGCCTCTAGGCACATTTGTTTCAACATATCTGAATATCCCTTGTACCTATATATCCCAATGTCTGCGATATACATAATGCCAGGAAGATCTTTTTAACATTTAGTCCGGATTACTAAAAATTTAAAGCTTGTGTTTTCCACTTAGTTTGGACGCTTGGGCTGGTAGCAGAAGTTTTGATTGTATTTTATATTTCATTACTCTTTCTATACATACGTCCCAAGACTTCTTTAGGAATCGTTCACGAATATGTAAAAATATGTATGATAGATGTAGGCATTATTTTCACAAAAAATAACTGTAGTGAAACCAAATTATATTGTACTTTTATTAAATATGAGATTTATGAAACTACAATAAACTCAAAATGAATATCACTAATATATATAAAATGAATTAAACATTATAAATGTATTATAATAAGTAGATGATTTTTTAAATTATGAATAATATTAAAATTAGGCGGCAAAAATTGTACTCGTTAGCGGCATTATGTATGCAGTGTAAAGAGTCTTGCATATAGCGTCTTATATGAGTCCAAAAAGCAATCTATAGATTCGATAAAATTAGTACTAATGTTTTTGTTGAAAATTACTCTGACATATCAAAATATACATTTGAAATATCATTTTGTGAGCTACAATTTAATTTTCTCGAGACGTATTTTTAAAAGTTATTATGTAATTGAAATTTTATAATGGAAAGCACCATCTACATTGGGCCATTTGAAAGAGTTCGTTCAAATGGCCCTTTGAAGAAGGCACAGTAAAATGAAATGAGGGATTGGTTATATACGAATTTTTGTGAGTAATTATTTGACAAAGCAAATGAAAATGTAAAAATTATTGAAATTTGAAGCAAGAAAATTCAAACCATTCGTCAAATACTGAACTATATAGTTCGTACGCTAATACTATTCAGTATTAAATGTGAATAAGGGATTTTATTTTTATTTTATTTTGTTATAACATTTCTTATTTCTTGATATCAAAAATTCCCTTGCTCTCAAAAACTCGTATATTCATTCAAATGGCGCAATAGAAATGGTACGTTCTCTTAAAAGAACGTCAATGACATTATAACTTTTATAAATGTCTCGAGAAATTAAGTAGTGGCATTTCAAATACATATGCTGACAAGTATAAGTGATTAAAAAACATTAGGACTACTTTTATTACGCTCTTATTATTTTATTATTCTATTATTTATCGAATTTATGTATTATTGTTCGAATTAAATGGTAGAGGCGTATGTGGAATTTGTAAAGGATATGTATGGCGATTTGAAAGTTTGCGACATCTTTATGATGCTGCAAACAAATACGATGAAGTGTTACTTTTTCGCACTCCACTATATTAGCGGAAAAATAATGTAATCGTGTAAAGAAAATGTGAAAAAACAAAATTTTTGTTTGGTTTTATTTTTCGTTTTTCGGCCTAAAAACCAAAAAAAAACATTTTTTTTAAATGTTTATTGTGTGTGTGTCTTCGTTGTCGTCGGCATTAAAATTTCTTATTAGCACGATAACTCAACTACATCGTATCGGATCGATCGGCTTTTGACTGATCCTGATCGGGGACGTCTCCCAGATAACACCTATTGATTTTGAGGTAGATAGCACACACCACCCCCTCCCCTGGGTCTATATGAGAAATTTTTGTTGTGAGCGCAATAACTCAACTATATCGTGTCGAATCGATAGGGTTTTGACTGATTCTGATCGGGAACGTCTCCCAGACGACACCTATCGATTTTGAGGTGGATAAGGCACACCCTACCCTGTCCATGGGTCATGAGAGAGCACGACGGTGAACTATTTGAGAATTTTTTTTTTGTTAACACGATAACTCAACTAAATCATGTCGGATCGATCGGATTTTGACTGATTCTGATCGGGATGTCTCCCAGACGACACCTATTGATTTTGAGGTGGATAGAACACACTCTACCATGTGCATGGGTCATGAGAAAGCACAATGGTGACTATTTGAGAATTTTTTTGTTAGCACGATCTCTCAATTAAATCGTGTCGGATCGATCGGGCTTCAACTGATTCTGATTACGGACGTCTACCAGAAAACATCTATTGATTTTGAGGTGGATAGTACATACCCCACCCTGTTCAGTGGTCATGAGAAAGCACGAGGGTGGACTATTTGAAAGAAAGTAAAACTGTCGCATAAAATAGATATTCTGCATTTATGTGTTGGTTTATTTTTTCTCGGTCACTCAATTTCGAGATAGAGATGTTCTACGTGCGGAAAAGTCCGTTTTAAGGTTTTAAAAATGTTTATTTTTTAAAATTAATACACATAGCAATTCAGTAACATACAATAAATATAGTTTTCTGAGAATTTTGAGCCTTAAAAATTATTGGGATATGATAGTTAACCGGCACCTTCGCAATTTATTTAAAAATTTGATGGGATAACTGGGAATGCCTACTGCGCAGTTATGTAGGTACATATGGAATATTTTTAAGAATCGTATTTATAAATTATTGTATTGTAAATAAATATTTACTTGATACTTTACCACAAATAAAGATATTGGTCATGGATAACCATGGGTATCAAAAAAAAAAAGAAAATAATAATTATATAGTCGTGGTCCTACGGACAAAAATTTAACTGAATTCTACAAGTTAAACAGTTTTTCAGTGAAATTGATTTTGTATATGTATTTGAATAATGTGATGCGCATGCACTGAAAAGAAATAAGATTACACTTCTTATTTGACATAGATCATTTAAAAATTCTAGATATTCTCTATTTCCACTGAGCTATTCCTTAACTATAGATTCTCAACCCTATTTTAAATATAAAATGGATATATAACTTTTGTTCATTTAATTGCATAGCTACGTTTATCTAACGCTATATGTTACGAATCACATTCAAGAGATGCTACTACCAGATTAATTTAACAGAAATTTGTTCTTTTTGCAACACTTTCTGACTTCAAAATACAATTAATTAATTTTTGTGTCCTCAGCTTACTGTTATTTGACCGCATTCAGCCTTCCTGGAAAGTCTTCCATCACTGATTGATACTTTAGGAAATGTATGTATAAAAATGTCAAAGCATTTTCCGAATATCTCATAAACATTATTAGGCTTATGGCTCTGTTAATGAATAAATAACTCGTTTATTTCTGTGAATTAATGAATGAACTCGTTTATATTATATAGCTCGTTTATTTCAATAACTATTTTTTGTCTAGCTTAATTATCTATATTATATTATATTACTTTGATAATATAATGGAAAGAGCTTAGAAAATAGTGATAAAAGGAAAACACGCCGAAAGAAAAAAATGGATAAATATATATTATATTATATATATTATTATATATTATTTCCATTATATTATCAAAGTATGTAACTACATCTTGCAAAAGTAACTTCTTATTTAGTTGTCTTGAAATAGAGAATATTGCAAGATTTTTCGGTATTGAGGAAGCCATCCTTTAAAAAAGTGTAAGTAGCATTATGAAGTTCAATAGATTTACTGTTTTTTAATTCAGGTCTTATAATTTTCACATTATAAATATAGGATATCGTATTATAGAATTCACAATCGTTGGCTTATATAGCTGATAATTTAAATCTTGGAATCTCACCAAATTCGTCAAAAAAATATTTTTAATGATTAATAAATATTTCACCAGTATTGGTATCAATTTAATTTTTTCTCTATTAGATTTATATATTATCGATATTGGTTATTAATAAATTTCCATATGTGTTTGGAAGCTATTTTAATAATCTTTAACGTCACCTATTTAGTTTTATAATATTTGTAATGTGTTTTTCGTTTCGTTCTACATAGTTAAGGTAATTTTGTTATTACTTAAATATAGGGGTTTTGTGTACTGATTTTATTGAGCTTTTGTTTTTTATAGCTACGGATTTACATCCTCTCTGAGGGATAGTATACTGTTCACATTATGTCGCAATCCCAGCGGCTCTGACTTGACATATACTATGAATGATATGTGCACCAAGACAAACCGCCTGCTTGAAGTTTTTGTTAACACGAAAATTAGTATATAATTGTTATTTTAACTTTGTTTCTGCAGTACAAATATCTGCAGCATTAGCTATACTATTTATAAATTTATTGGGTACATGACCTACACTTCTTGTTTCGAATTTTTTTGGATGTGTCAATATACCTTGTTAACTGGCTAAGTTATAGGTAATCTGTATATTCTACAAAACTTATGATTTTGTATGTTCGGTTATTTCTTTTGTACTTTACATTATTGATTATACGTAACATCAGATTGTATTATTACTGATATTATTGTTTTATTGATATTATATTTTTATCATAACTATATAATATAGTCATCATAGTATATAGTGTAGTTTGTTCATATATTTTATATTTATAATATTGTTTTTAAGTATATAAATATTTACATCATCTGGAGAAATATGTTAATTATAACACTATAACTATTATAATATTTGTGCTATTTATTAGTAAAATATCAGAAATAAATTTCGAAACATCAAATCTAAACAGGAAAATGGCAATTTTTATATTTCCTTTTCTAGAAAACTACTCGAAGGATTTTGATAAAATTTTTGACAATTCTTGTTTACTCATTCATATTAGTAAATAAATAAACGATTAAGATTTTATTCACAGTATTTTATTTCACTTTTTAAAATCCTCAATAGTGTATGTGAATCGAAAAAGGTAATACGTACAGAAGAAAAAGAACCTAACTGTGTCTAAACACAACTTTTCCTCGAAAGAACTGAAATTCCTCCTTTTTTCCTTTTTATTAAATCAAATACTAGTTCGCTATAAAAATCCTCTATTCTCCAATAACAACAGATATGATATCACACTATGCTTTGGATGAAGCCAATAAATTTAACTTTCTATATTTACTTATATACTGTGTCTATGTATACTGTAACTAGGATTTATTATTTCTTTATATTAGATACAAACATCAATTCAGTTCATCTAATGTGAACATATCCACTTATTATTCTCAGATGTATGATTATTTATTTTCATTTACAATCATCCCTATATTTTAGTATATTAGTAATTTAAGATGTCACAAAACAATATTGGAATTTGCTATCTTATACATTGCTATCTATAGACAACATTGGGGACTTAAAAAATTATGTTGCTATAAATTTAAGATCGGCTTATGAGTACCGAAGGACCCTAATATCACATTATATCTTCATTTCAGCTAAATTGACTACGTTTGTTAAAATAATGGCGACTCCTGAAACTGCTAATTCTCAGCATCAGTGGTTTGTTTGTGTCGATTTAAAAATGCTCACCATACTTCTTGAACGGCAAAGTGGATATACAAAATATCGTTATCGCCTCTGTTTATGGGATAGTCGTACAAAAGAAAAACATTGGCAGCAAACTGTTTGGAAATGCCAACATTCTTCACATGACATTAATAAAGAGAAAGCAAATGATACTGCCACCTCTTTCCATGGGGTTTAATAAAACAGTTTGTAAAAGCACTGGACAAGTCAGGTGATTGTTTTAAATATGTTTTCCAAGCATTTTCAGCAGTGAATATGTATGAAAAATTGAAAGCAGGTATTTTTGACGGTCCACAAGTTCTAAAACTGGTAAAAGATCCAAGTGTTAACAGATATATGACCGTTGTAGAATATGATGCATGGTGTAGTTATGTATCTGTAATTCAAAATTTTCTATAACTAATTACCAACAACTAATACATCATCATCATTAGGTCATCAGTCCTAAGACTGGTTGGACGCTAACCTCCAGCTTCTCCTATCTTGTGCTAATCAACTAATATATAAGATGCTAAAATGTTTTGAAAATTGGGAGCCAAATAAGTATTAAAACACATTTTTTGCATAATCACTTATTGTTAGACAAATTTCGTTCTAACTTAGGAGACTATATCGAGGAACAAGTTGAACGGCTTCATCAGGATATCCGAATAATGGAAGAAATGTATCAAAGAAGATGGGATCATCAAAACTATAAGAGGAAATCGTACAAAAAAACTTTTTTGTTGTTTTTAATATGTTCTGCATCAATTATTCTTAATTTTCTCTTATTTATATATTAAATATTGTTAGATTTATATAAAAAAATCAGAACAAGAGGAATCGCTTGTTTTATTTTGTTTTTCTTACTTTGCATTAATATTTATCATACATGTTTATTTCAGAAACTAGAGGCAATCAAGAAAAAGTAATGCCATATTCAGCATCAGGGACAGTAATGTACTTACAATCGACCCTTAAATTCCTGACAACAAATTGACTGTTCCCCAGTGTAATCAACGAAGATACTGTATTGAATTCAATAAGCATCAAGTCTTGCAGCTTGACTTTCTATACTGAAATGTTTCTTTTACAATATTATTTATAGCACTAGTGGTATTATTAAATCCCATACTCTCTCGTGACAGTAAGACTCCATGACGGTGACAATAATGTAATGTTTTAAAAAGCGTTTTACTATGCATGCAATCAACGTATGCAAGTAGTATTCTTGGTTTAATGTGATGCGGATACTATCTTTCATATTTGCGTGTCGAAAATAGAGTTTCATAAATTTTAATCGCGAATACATGAATTATTAAAATCCTTAGACTTAAAGTGGATAGATTTACATTATTAATAGAATCGGTACGTCAAAGAAAGTTGCGAAAAATGTGCTTTCAGGAGGATGAGAAATTTAAATTTAAAGGATGTGTTCGTTTTACTATTATAAAAGAAACCCATTACTTAACGAAATCCTATAAAACGACGAAAGCGGAATATCGATCACGCAATTCTCAGTAATTTATGTTTGCAGAACAGTACTTACAGCACACACAAAATTCTAATGTAAGGTAAAAATATTGTAAGATATATGTCCCACAAACAAAATACACCTCCTTTCTACACCCAGTTTTGTTTGCTACGTTTATAAACGGGCATACATACTACATTAGTCAAATGTATAAATGTTCATTATTAATTGAAACTTGAATAACTCAATATAATACAATTACATACAACTTAATACAATTCAAATACAAAATATACTTAATAGGTTTCTTTGATTAAATTTTTGGCAAAATCTATTAAATCTTAGTAAACTCACAGCAGTTTATTTTTGAATAGTAGTATTTATCGAGAAAACACAAATTTAATTTAAGGTAGCCATATTTTCAGTAATATGTTTATCATAAAGCATTGTCTTGCTGCATTAAAACAATTAAATTAGGATGATCTTCTACCCTCAATTTTGTTTTTGAAAATGGCTCTGTAAAGTTTGTATTTGTTAAATATTTGTATATAAGCTACCAGATTTATTAACTAATATATATTTAAATCTATATTCAATCAGTATGAGATTATTCAGTTCATATTATATTGCAATATGCATTTTATTCATATACGTGCATACATAATATTTCCGTATAGTTTAAATATTGAATATCCTCAATAATTGCCTTTTTTTATGAATTATAAACTTATAGTAGAACTGAAGTAAATATTTTTTATTAAATAAAGTAAATATTATGTAATCAATATTTTTAATAGAATCAGTCGATTCTTTTAGTTGCATTTTGACCATAAATTCGATAAAACAAATCGCTGTTACAAGTTTCTGTTAGAGCTACTGGCCCTTGGATATCAATTGTCATACATACATACAATATCTTAAACGATAACTGCCTAGATGAGTTTTGATAATCTAATAAATATCATGTGTCACATTGTTGTTCTGCATTTGACATATGTAACAAAAAAAATTGCACAATTTGTGCTCTTGCTTTATAAAATCTACTCAATATATCGTTTACTGGGTTAATTTTTATATTTTGACTCTCCTTTTCCATCATCTTTATCTTTAGTGTTCTAGAAAGTTCTAAAAAAATGTATGGTTGCATTTATATATTTTTTAAATTATATATTGTTTATATTTATATATTTCTTAAATTATTTAGTTGCTTATATGTATAAACAATTAAGACAATGTACCCTGGATAATTAACATGATATACAAATTACAATTAAATGTTTCTTAAAGGAAACACTCTGTATAATATTACATTTTATTTAAGGTTGTTTTCTCTTATTTTAAGTATATAAGAATTAATAAGTCTAGTTGTAAAATGTTGTGAAAATTAAATATTAAATTTGTTTCGTATATGTATATATTTTATGGAAGAGCGGTAATAACTTATATGTAGTAGGTTGTGATTGATTATACTATGAAAATATTATTATTATTTAAAATCTTGTATTATTATTTCAAAATAAGGTCTATAATGTCGGAAAAGTTTGAAATATAAGAGTATAAAGATATTTTGAAGTAGTGTTACTCAAATACTCTCATTAAATTATTATTAATTTTGTTCATTAAAAACCTCTACAAAACTGTATATACAGGTATTAAATTGGATTTGCCTAATGGAACATAAATCCACTATTATGACACAAGCGCCAATGTCTTCCGTGTTAGAAGGAATAAGAAAATATGAGCGGTACAATTTTTGTCTTGAAAATTACACCACACCACAAATGCTGGCTATTATTATTTTTAACTTAATTAAAACAACAACAAGATGCAAGTTTTTGTATTATGTTTACATTCAAATTTTGCAACTTTTAGAAACCCTACTAAATACAAAGGTGATAATAGAGAGGAGGGCAATACAAAATGAATAGATAATCTTATATACGATGGTTTAATGTAGAGTCATACTGAAGTATTCTTTCAAATATAACGTTCAATCTTTTTAAGGTAGTTATTTTCATATTATTAGTCTTCACTCAATTGTACAAAATGTAGTCTTGAGGAAATCGCTTGCAATTAGTCATGAGACGTTGATTGGTTAAAAATTCTAGTTTAACGTAAGATTTATGCACAAATCAAGAAGAAATCGAATCGGAGACTGTGAAGAATAACCCTTCATATCACCAGAAGAGATATCACTCAATTATATGGTATAGAAAACAATTAATTATCCCTACCGTGGTCATTCATAGGGATACTAAAAAATAAATAAACAATAATTCTGCTTATACTGATTATAAAAATATGATTCTATTGAATTAATTGGTTAATTCAAGTTCTAAACATTCATAAGAGTGGTCTATTGTTGTTGCATTAGTACCAATAGCGCGAATATTTCGTCACTCAACCTCACATCTCAATCATTCGTGGTTTTGTCCTCATTTAAAGTTGTTGACTTCAATTCTGCAAATATCAGAGTTGATAATAGAAGATCAAAATAGACGAGTTTAGTCGAGTCATTTGCACATTATTTGACAAAAATAAGTGCAAGATCCTATAATATTGAAGAAAGGCAGAGTAAAGACAAAGAGCTGAATACGAATATATAATGTATTATCAGCAGCAATCTATATAAACAAAAATCAAGTGCCGAAACAAAAAGTCTAAAGAGAAACACAAATGTGGGGAATAAAATACAAAGCAACTATAATAACAGAGCACTGAAACGCGTTCATCTATATTATACTAATGATATGAATACTCTTCTTTATAAAGCATCGAGAATAACTGAATAACTTCAGTTTCAATGGGGAAACCAAAGTCACATTTTTGTAAAACAACTGGTAAAGATAAGATATACATGGACTTCCCACAGCTCCTAGATGGCCTTATAATGGCAAAACATAAAACAGAATATAGAACATATAAATAAAATAAACAGTTTTAAAACCTTAAAACGGACTAGAAGTCCGTTTTTCCGCACGTAGAATATGTCTATCTCGAAATTGAGTGGCCGAGAAAAAATAAATCAACACATAAATGCAGAATATGTGTTTTATGCGGCAGTTTTACTTTTTTCAAATAGTCCACCATTGTGCTTTCTCATAACTCATGGGGAGTGGACTGTGTCCTATCAACCCCAAAATCAATAGATGCCATTTGGTAGACGTCCCTAATCAGAATCAGTCGAGATCCGATCGATCCGACACGATTTAATTGAGTGATAGTGTTAACAAAACAAAATTCTCAAATAGTCCACTATCGTGCTTCCTCATGATCCATGGGGGGTGGTGTGTGTCCTATCTACCTCAAAATCAATATGTGTCATCTGGGAGATGTCCCCGATCAGAATCTGTCAAGACCCGATTGATCCGACATGATTTAGTTATCGTGCTAACAAGAATAAATGCCGACGATAATGACACACACAGACAAAAATTTTTTAAAAACCATTTTTCTTGGTTTTTAGGCCGAAAAACAAAAAATAAACGTTAGAAAAAAATTTTCCCAGTTTTCTTTACACAATTACTTTACTTTTCCGCTGTAGTATAGTTGAGTGCGGAAAAGTAAAATGGACTGTTTGTACTAGTCATGGCAAACATGGAGATATGCATATATGTATTAATACGATAACCAACTCTACATATACATAAATTATGTAAATAAAAAAAGAACTTTTAATTTATTGAACATAATAAATAAATACTTAACTAGCAATGAAAAAGAAAAGGTAAATATACCCAGAAAGGAAAAAGAAGTGGTAAAAACCAAACAATTTTTGAAATTTCTTCAGGTCATGTAACATAAAAAAAATTTTCATTAATTCATTAGTGTAAATATTATATGTTATATGGGACAGTGGGAGTATATACGAAACCGTGTTATAAAGAACAGAACCCTAAACCGTTGATAAAGTACAAAATGTACTTATTATCATTAATTTTATATTAAAAAAGATAAGGAAAAGGATTCCAAACTTACATATCGGGCTATATATCGGACATTTGGTACACATAATAAATAAAGTATTATAAAAAAGGAAATATTGACAAAAAAAACTACATAGTGCACGACATGTACTAATGTACTATCTTTAAATGTGATATTAAGTTACATTTCGCTTATAATGGAGATATACACACATAACATATAAATAATTTGTGTTCAAACGTTATTTTTAAAGTTTATGAATTATAAGAAAACTGGACTTTATTAATACTTTACTGGATGTTAGGTATCGGATTTCTACAACACGTATTATTAAATAGAATCAATTTTGTAGCTTTCGAAGGAACATGGAAAATGCACTCCATTATATTTCTGCACAAAGTAATGAATTATACATTCCATTGTTCCGATATACTTCGATTCGATTGTACTGAGATTAAATTGCAGTGTACCTAAATTTACCTCGTTTATTCCCCAAAATATTTTACTTAACTTCTAAAACGTCCCCCCCCCCAACTTATATTTGGTACATTGGTACATTTGGTTTCCTTTTAAATATTAAAGACAGATTTTTTTCTCGATATGTTTTATAAATATATTATTATTATTTATTTACAATTATATACTTATATTTACACTTATATTACTATAAGTGCATGCATGTTCATATATTATATTATATTTATGCCATTCTGTGAATTTATTCTGTGACATAGTGTAGAGACCTTAATAAATAAATTTAATAAATAAATAAATAATATCATAACATGACATACAGTCTGTTCAACAAGAAATGAACCGCAATTTTTTGAAAAGTATAAAGGCTATTTATTTCTAATTTTTTACATAAAGTACGTTAAAAATGCTAAGGCGCTTTTAAATAATAAACAGTAAAATGTTCGCCGTTGTCGAGAATGGCCTTGTGTTTTCTGGGCATACTTTCGACCAGTTTTTCGGCGTAATCAGTGGAAAGAGAATGCCATATCTTTCGAAGAACCTTTGAGATTTGTTCCAAATTATAAATAGGCTTCCTTGCAAGCTTGCCCTTCATGATGGCCCATACATTTTCAATACAGTTGACATTTGGAGATTAGGAGGGAAAATCCATTGTAATGATGCTATTTTGCCAGACTGTTCAAAGGCGATTACGATGTTTTGGGTCATTGTCCTCTTGTAAGACCCAATCTTTGTTATTGGATCCAAAGATCTTGCGGGCTAATCTTAGGAGGCCACGCTTGTAAATTTGGATAATTTTCTCTGCGTTCAAATTTTTGGTGAAGGGCTCCAAGTAGGCGAATCCACGCTCCGAGAAGCATCCCCAGGCATTGACTTTTATAGGGTGTTCGACAGTACACTGAATGAAATTTGTACCGTGAGCAGAACGAGCACGCTTTACCCGAACCCACGCCCAAAAAGTCGCTTAATCAGAAAAAAATTCGTTTGACCAATCGCGATCGATATTTTTGGTTGCCCAACTTATGGGTGTTAGCATGTGTGCTATTAAAAGCAGGGGTATTGAGCCGGTAGAACGGTACAGTACCTTTACCTTGCGTAAACGCTGCCTTATGGTATTTATGCTGATATTTATTACTTTCTTAACTAGTTTAATCTTTACTTCACGCAGTCGCAGAGTGGGATTAACTTCGACTAGCTGCAAGATCAATTTGTCCTGCTTGTTGGACGACGCTTTCGTTTTTCCCGTTCTGGAAGTTCATCGAAGTTTCTTGGGTGTGCATGCCGATGCACCCACTTCACAACAAACTTCTTTGACATTTTAAGTACTTTAGTGGCAGCGGTATAAGATAATTTTGGTCTTTTCGGGTGTGTGCACAGGAAGACTGCCTCATATCGTTTCGCGTACACAGCACTCATTTTGAAAAGCATCTGCTCACTGCAACGTTTGCTCACTGAAATTAACTAATAATGGCTACGTAGCCTACCGATAGTAAATCATGCCGAGAAAAAGAGAGAGGAATGTTTTTTCGTCATAAAGTGCCGGTTACTTTTTTGGTGAACAGGCTGTATGTACGATATAGAAGGGTTTCCAAAAACTATGTTTCTCGGAACACTGGTGTTCCACGAAAAGTTAATAGGTATTCCATGAAAACCTAGAAAGGTTTGTATGGAAGTGTATGTATATATTATATAGAAATGATAAAATAACCAAATTTACTGATATTCCCGGTGCACATGAAAGAGATGGTGTATATTTCTTTTGTTGGGTTGCCCGATTCCAACCAAAGCAATGACCAACTATTATTTGTCGGTTGCCAAAATGGGAAGCAATTTGGCTGTGCTGATAAACATTGTTAACTAATATGATCGAAAAACAGCTTTAAAGTACGTCTCAATTGTTCAGCACACTAATTATGGAGAAAACAAGTCTGCAGGAATATTTCCTATTCCACAAGTAGGTAGCACTATGCTGTTTTAATGATTAAAATTTGATTGAATTCGAAACGAAACTATTCGTAAATTATCCACATGGTATTAGGTTTATATACTTACTTCTGAAGATATAAATTATTTAAATTTGTGTAAAAATGACATTTGGATAAAATAATATTTTTTTACAGAATTTAAGTTTTGGTCAAAAACTATCCATGGATTTCTGGTTAAAGACAGGAACTTTAACAAAAGGAAGAAGTGTTAATTCGATGATACATCTGCTATTGATGAAGAAGATGATGTACAAACTGTGGTTTCTTAAAAAGTTAATATTCAAAAGCAAGTGTTTTATGTGAACAGACCAACATGGAAGTATGGTGAAAGTTATTTAAGTCGCTAAAACTTAAAATGAAAATGTAACAGTAGCATCTTATCGCGTGAGTTACCGCATTCCAATAATTGTGAAGCTCATTTAAGTAGACAGGTGCTTATTAAGCCATGTGTTATTAACGATCAAGCAAAGCAAATAAACAGAGATGCAGTACAATAATAAAAAAACTCTGTTAAGAATCATGTGGATGAATCATCCACAGATGTCGCAGAACTGGCTGTACTAAAGGGGTTTTCAATAAGGACGCTCTATTTTTAAATGTAAATAAAACATGATGCGTGTGATAAATCTTTTAAAAATTTTTTTATTTGAAATAACATTTTATGGCATTAAGTATGGAATATAACGTCGTTTAAATGTCCACTGCAGCTCTGCTTAGCGGTACGTATTCGGAATGTCTGATATTGTGCCTAATATCAACAAGATTTGAAGTTCGAGGACATCATCAAAATTATTAAGATCCTTTTCTAGTTTATGTGTTATTTTTAAAATTTAAATAATTACTCAATAAATAATGCATGCGTTTCTCTTTTTTATTTTATTTATAACAATTTTTTATTACATACTCTACAAAATAAACAAGGTATTCCGTGAATAATTCAGGATTTACGTTGCAAGTGTTGCGTTGTAGAAAGAGTTTGGGAAATCCTGTTACAGAGTATAGAATATTTTATACGGTAATAAACTGTGGTACCTGGTACATCATTGTTTACATTACTATCCCATAATAATTCTTCTGTATCCAAATTTATCATGATTCTTCTATTTTGTATATGCGTTCGAGTGTCCCATATCAACATAGACACATTGTAACTTTAATTACATCAAATTACAATGAGCATTGTAGATGTAACATATGGGTGATATATTTTACAAAGGTGACAGCCGACAAGTTGAAATATAGAACTATATTATGTCGTGTCTGTATTAGTTATATGCAATGTACGACATACAAAGGCGTATATTGTACATTGAATTGCAAAGCTATTCGCATTTGTTCGGTACTCGTATTAAAGGCTAAAAAGATCACATAATTCTTGATACACTAATATTACAAAGATCGCCTCTAAACAATACATCAGCCACCATTCGAACTAATGACCTGCGTCACAGAATGGCGAAGCCAGGACAACGATTTAAAAGTCGTTACCAAAAAATTGCAGGACACATTAGGAGCAACTGCTCGTATCGATCCCCTCAAAAACGAATTATGTCTTGGGAAAGAAAATGTAGCCAGCCACTTCTTTCTCCGTTCATTCCATGTACCTATCGACATTTGTTTCTATCCGTAGAAAGATTTCTGCAAACTGTAGATAATGACGTTCATGCAGTGGTGCCATGCCATTATCTGAAAATTTACATTTTCTCTCGAACAGATGTACTACTCCACTCCTTCCACTTAACACACAGCAAATTTGCATTGTTTACATATAACTTTTAAATATTTAATGAGTAGGTTTTTTCTTTTATCAATGTTGGAATTGTAAAAATGAACATTTCTAAAAAAAATTCTACATAAAGTGACTTCTACATACACATGAATATTTATATCATCTAGTGTATATCAATTAATGTAAATGTTGTTTTATGTTCATGGCATCGATATCACGAATACTTCGTCAAGGTTTACCTATATATTTATTTGTTCATGTAATATACTATAATGTTATGTGGACTGTATATTTATAGTTTTGAAAATAAACCAATACTTTTAATTTATGTCAGTAGTTTCTTTTATGTGTTACTTGTCATTCACTATAATTTCAGTGATATTATTTCTTGATGTACTTAGTAGCTGCCTTTATTACCTATATCGGTTATTTATTACAATATGTTTTTGTTATAGAAGTATTTTGCCACGCATCATGGTTCTTGTTGATCGTGTAATAAATGGATGGACGAAGGGTGGATATATTCCACTCATAGACGAGTAGGATGTAAGTATTCTAGTTTAATGAGCATGCTCACTATTATTTATTACCTTTCCGCACTCCACTATACGCGGAAAAGTAATGTAATCGTGTAAAAACTATTTTTTTCTAGGGTTTGTTTTTCGTTTTTTGATATAAAAACCAAAAAAAAAAGATTTTTAAACCATTCTGCGTGTGTGTGTGTCATTGTCGTCATTGTCGTCATTGTCGCCGGTATTTATTCTTGTTAGCACGATAACTCAACTAAATCGTGTCGGATCGATCGGGTTTTGAATGATTCTGATCGAGGACATCTCCCAGACGACACCTATTGATTTTAAAGTGGATAGGATACACCTCACCCTGTCCATGGGTTATGAGAAAGCACGATGGTGGTCTATTTGAGAAATTGTAGCATGGTATCTGAACTAAATCGTGTCAGATCTATCGGGTTTTGACTGATTCTGATCGGGGACGTCCCCTAGACGACACCTATTGATTTTGAGGTGGATAGAATATACTCTACCATGTTCATGGGTCATGAGAAAGCACAGTGGTGGACTTTTTAAGAAATTGCTTTTGTTAGCACGATTATTCAATTGAATCGTGTCGGATCGATCGGGTTTCGACTAATTCTGATAGGGCCGTCTACCAGAAGACATCTATTAATTTTGAGGTGGATAGGACACACCCCACCTTGTTCATGGGTCATGAGAAAGCACGATGGTGGGCTATTTGAGAAAAATTGAAAAAAGTAAAATTGTCGCATAAAACACATATTCTGCATTTATGTGTTGGTTTATTTTTTCTCGGCCACTCAATTGCAATACAGAGATGTTCTATGTGCGGAAAAGTCCGTTTTAAGCTTTTAAAACTATTTATTTTTTTTAACATATTCAGTAACGACTTTTCCAACATATTGTCAGACATTGTCGATCGTAAATCTAATGGTAACATTGACCTGGAATCCGCACTTGGAAAGAAAATATGATGTTAAACCAGTATCAGAATCCTATGTACATCGTGAGTTTGCAAATATGAATTCATTACTATTCATTTCATCGCTACTTGCCAAATAAAAAACTCTCTTATCTTGCCGATAAACGGAGCAGCCTTCCTGAGCCTAACCATAAAGACAAGCCACGGTATGAGGTAAGAGCCGTTTGGGATTCTTTATTTAGAAAATAGAGATGAAATAAACTATACATATCTTATCTAGAACAAATTCTGGAATAAGTACCAGTCTCTTTACATATACCATCTCTTGAGTTATCCATATTGATAGTGTTCCTTTGAAACAACTCTTTAAGGTTTTAACCATTTCCTTCATTCTGCTTGACTTTTGTAATGAAAGGGTAGACCTTTTTCGCCTACATCTATCAAGGATATGCTTTTGCATTCATTTCTATTCCACGTTACTATATTCAACTATTTGAGGTTTTTGAATAGGTGAAATTTTAAAATTAGTTCTAGCTAGGCTGGTCTCTTCAATATAAAAATACTGGATAATAGCCATCTACAGAATTTATTTTATAGAATTTGGTACAATACCATATCTAGAATCCTAGAAAGCAAAAAAAAATAATTCGCATTGTACTGTTCGCATATTTCTGTGAGTTTTGAAACTTTTGAGCAATCTTGAGTTCGCACTTGAATAAGAAATAGTATATTGTGCTAATTATTATAGCATAGCATTGCTATTGAAGTATGTTTATGCATATCTACTAAAATATTGGTCGTCGATTATACTAAATGTGTTGAACACTTGAGTATTATTCAGTACATCGATATCGAGGGTGGTCACCTGGGAATATTTTCTTAATATTATTTTATTGTTATATAATAAATAATAACCATTGTTATATAATTAGTATATGTGATAACCGTTGACTACGCAGAATATCATTTCAATTTCATTTTTTAATCTTAGTACTTACCCTAAAATTGTGTATAACTTGTGTATACGAGTATATTCGAGCATAAATTCTAGTAATTTAAAATTAGAGGTATAACAAGTAACAGTCAGTTGGATGCCTTTGAAAGTATTAAGATAGCTAATTGTTATAGCAGCATGCATGAACAAAGACAAGGGCCTTAAGACTTAACAGTCTGTTTTCACTTTTCCGCACTCCACTATAGGTACACGGAAAAGTAATGTAATCGTGTAAATAAAAAGTGAAAAAACTTTTTTTTTATTTTATTTTTCGTTTTTCGGCCTAAAATGGTTTTTAAAAATTTTTTACTGTGCGTGTGTGTCGTCGTCGGAATTTATTCTTGTTAGCACGATAACTCAGCTAAATCGTGTCGGATCGATCGGGTTTCGACTGATTCAGATGGGGGACGTCTACCAGACGACATGTATTGATTTTGAGGTGAATAGGATACACTCCATCCTGTCCATGGGTCATGAGAAAGCACGATGGTGGACTATTTGAAAAAAGTAAAACTGTCGCATAAAATACATATTCTGCATCTATGTGTTGGTTTATTTTTTCTCGGTTACTCAATGCCGAGATAGAGATGTTCTACGTGCGGAAAAGTCCGTTTTAAGGTTTTAAAACTGTTTATTTTCTAACGGTTTACTTGGCTCATTTTCATTGCAGCTCACCTGCCTTATTAAACACTGATTTTAAATCTGAATGTCGTATTAGGACATTATTTACATCTGCATTGACTCTTTGGGTTGCCACTTGACTTTTTTTATTCATTTCCAATGATGTCGATATGGCTTGTGCCTAAAGAAATTCCTTTTTCTTGTTAGTTTCGATTGTTGTTGAAATATATCTAGTATAATGGTTTGAACCAATGGGTCTTTGGTGAATGTGTTGCATAACTCTTGTAAGCAAGTAAGAGTATGTGTTGATTAATATTATTCTACTGTAGGAACATATTTAAATAAGTGAAGCTTGGTACATGTTATAGAGTATGCCTCTTTAGATACTAGCTATGGCTGACAGTGACTGTGTGTATTTTCTTCTCGTGTGATAAACGCGCATTCTACACCCATAGTTCGTTTTGGAATCATCCATATATAATTCTTATACTTTTAGTATTTATTTTAATTCTCTAGGGTGTTTCTCTCTTTTTCTCAGTACGTGACTAGGTCATAATATCTACATTAGAATATGCTGGAATTCTGTACAAAGTTCCGCTAATGTTAAAAATCTTAAAGTAGGTGAGAGTAAAATTTACAAAAACCAGGTTAGATACATCTTTGTGTGCTAACAGAAATTCTATATGCGACATTCCAAATTCCAAAAACAGTGATCTGAATATATGATTTAAATAATAAAATTCATTTTAATAAATAACTTTATTAATAAAAATTAATAATTATTAATATTTTATAATGTTAATAATTTTATTTTATAAAAAGTGATAGGAAAAACATTCGCCCAAATAACGATGGTCAAAGAAACAAATGCAGCTCAAGCAGATCCAGACGAGACAATATAAATATTGCAAAAAACATAGCCAAACTTAAACAACAAGGAAAGATCAACAGAATGATTCTTGATAGATTTGGCAAACTGAAAAGCTGCAACAAAAAATCTACTCACAACAAAAAGAAATACAAATGGCCAATACACTTCGAATCGTGGCCTGGAATGGTAATGGGCTAATACAATGAGATCCTGAGCTAAAAGCGTTCATATGGAATGATAACATTCATGTGCCTCTAATTTATGATGTTTAGAAATTATTCAAAAACAAGAGGCTACAAAGTTTATAGTACAGCTCGACGTGATCTTCTAGGGAAAATTGAATGAGTCCTAATAATCCAAGAAAATATAAAGCACTGTGGAGACGCTAAATATAAAATGATGAGCTCAAGCGACGACAGCGACGGTCCAAATGAAATCCAAGGACATCATATTGCTGCAATATACTGCCCAGCAGGGAAATTAAAAGAAGAACAACATTTTACTCACTTTCGTAAGGCACTAGGAGATTGCGTCATTATCGGAAGTCACTTCAATACCAAATTTACCTATTGGGGTTCCACCAGCATAACGTCGAAAAGAAGACAACTTCTTAGACCTGGCATCTGATCATTCAATAATTCTCATTGAGAGGTATTCTCATTGAGTGAGCATGTAATAACCAAAAAAATACAAAGAAATATGAGACCTGATACACAAGAAGGAAAAGCCCGCAAAAATGGCAGCAAACTTGTTCCCTGGACGCGAGTGCTAAATAATTTACATACATTTTAATGACGTAATAAATTAAAAGTCATCAATAACTATCTTGATGATATTAATATATTAATGCATGACATAATAAATTTAAAGTCATCAAGAACTATTTCCAGAAGAAAGTTTTGAGAGTTTCCTTACGTAGTTAATGGATGACGAAAGCACAGATTTCTCCCTGTGGAGAGCAACTAAATATTTAAATAGGTCAAAGAATTATGAATCTTCCATTCATAAAAACTATGGGCTCAACGAAAATAAGATAAGGCAGAAATATTTGCTGACCACTTGGAAAATATGTATTAGTCTGAGTAAGCCAACTGGCCTAGAAGAAATAACGCAAATTACTAATAGAGATGGAATGATACTTAAACCAATGACACCGGCTGAGATTACCAACATCATTAGAAACATTCTCAGCACACAAAAAAAATCAGGTTATGACCTAATAGCTGCATAAATACTTAGGGAGTTGCTCAAAAAAAGCATCATGAAGCTGACGCGGCTTTTCAACGCAGCGCTATGACTTCCATAAGTTAATGCAATAGAAGCTTTCTGAAGTAATAATAATTCCTAAAAACCTTGCAAACCACCTGAAGATAAGACATCATACCGTCCAATATCCTTATTGCCGATTATATCCAAGCTGCACGGAAACTTCTTTTATAGAGACTCAAACTTATCATTGAGGAATAGCAGCTTATTCCATCTCATTAATTTGGATTTCATAACAAGCACTCAACCATTCATCAAGTGCATCGAATCACCGATGTAATTGAGAGATCACTAGAAGAGAAAAAGATCTGCGTAACGATATTCCTAGATGTGGCCCAAACATTTGACAGAGTGTGACACCAGGGTTTATAATACAAGCTACAAAAATATTTGTCACACCAAATAAGCCAAATTAATCGCTTCAAATATGGCGAAGTCAGAGTCAAATATGGCGAAGAATATTCTGACCTCAAGAATACTAGTATTGGAGTATCTCAGGGTCCTGAACTCTGTCCTTGGACTTGCTCTTTACTTACTGTATACCAACGACATCCCACAAAGCGATGAAGTAGTCACGGCAACATTCAGCAAAGTACCCGCTCTGCTCGTTACCGACTAAGACATACAGTTAGTTACAGAAAAACTTCAATCAGAAGTTAACAATGTCATCATCTGAAAATCTGGACAAAGAAATGGCGCATCAAACTAAATGAGACGAACTTTTCATTTAGGTCAATTTCCCCAAAAATAAATACGATTATACACCAGTGATAGTCAACCAGCAATCAATCCCGTGTGCAAATGAAGCAAAGTATCTAGGTATGAGTCTAGATGCATAATTACGATAAGAAACATATGTGAATGAGAAACGTGAGAAATTGAGTCTCAAAGTTAGACAAATGTATTAGCTCCTCGAATGTCATTCTGAGTTGTCAATGCACGAAGAAATCTAACATCAAAGTCATTCAGATGCTCTCGAACAAAGTACTTCGCAGCTCGTAAATGCACTATGGTACATCCACAATGAAGATATTCGCCACGACCTGATGATGCATATGGTTGAAGTGTTGAAGATGAGATCAAGAAGTTTACAGGTAAACATCAGAAAAGTTTAGAAAAACATAAAAATGCCGAAGTAATATCATTACTTGACAACAATGAACTTATTCGACAGCTATGGAGACTAAAACCGTTCGAATTACTGTAGCCACAATGAAAGCTTCTAGAAATTCTAAGTATATTTCTATCACACGAACAAAGTGATTAGTGTTATGTGGAGTGTATCACTAGATTCTGATCTACTGATTTAATTTAGTTACAATTATCAACACCCTCGGGGCATTAAAAAAATAGTTTATTACTTTAGTATGTCATTAAAGTTTTTATAAATTGTATGTTGTCTCATATTTATTTGTTTTGTCCTCATCCTCAAGATTTATTTCAAAAATTATCTCTGTATGTATTGAATTTTGCAAACGGAATTGTATAAAATAAAATATATATACATTGCTAACCTCGTATATGATTGAAAATTTGTGTAATCTGTAAAAGGTTCATAAATATATGTAACTTATAAAAGTACGATTTTAAAGAAAAAATACAAAACTCTGTCTGCAGGGAGGTATGTAATCACCACTGCCTTGTAAACTAGCCTCTTTACAGCCTCTTGTGTCGTCTCAACCCTGAACGCTTCTATCATTGTATATGTCGGTGCTCTAACAATACAAGAATTTAAGAAATTCTGGGATGAAACGGCGAGCCGTCAGTTCGTTAGGGAATTTTTATAGAACACCATTCCCATGTCTTCTGAATAACTTACATCTTGTGACCATAATTCTAACTGGATACTATCAGATGAGAAAACATGTTCATACTACAAAGTTAA
Organism: Rosalia funebris; assembly: GCA_037954035.1. Taxonomy (NCBI): domain Eukaryota; kingdom Metazoa; phylum Arthropoda; class Insecta; order Coleoptera; family Cerambycidae; genus Rosalia; species Rosalia funebris. The sequence continues at coordinate 38,570,300 of JAZFAV010000016.1, forward strand.
GCTATCATCTCTCTGTAAAGGATATAAATAGAAGGATGAAATTATCCAGCATGTACCACGTGATTGTTCTGCCCTTTTGGCCATCAGAAAAGTTATTTTTGCAAAACATTGACATTCACTGAACATATTTTAGGTGATATTACTGCTCGTTCATGTAAAAATAGGCTGGCTGATTGCCTAGGGGAGAGCATTTGTATCGCGCTCAATGGGATCTAAGTTATTTATTACTTAAACTCTCTATTTCTAGATCTAGAAGAGTTGTGTAAGATAGAAACCCCGCAAGTACTAACATAACAGGATTACATCGATGGTTAATAAGATGTCAAACTATTAAATTGGTAAAAAAGTCCTGCGATAATTATATTCAAAATTTATTGCTATTTATTTAAGAGATGTGAACTTAGTAATTCGATTGAGAAAAGCGTCTAGATTTGTCTCGGCATTTATCACTTCATCAAGAAATATAAGTGGAACAGAACATGTCCGTTGAAACTTAGTGGCCAAGAACTAAGCTGTAATAGCGAAGTGAAATACTTAGGAGTTATCCTGGACAGGAAACTGTCATGGGAAAAGATCTAAGTTACATATGTTCCAAGATCACAGCAACACTGACAACTGAGAAGAGCGATTGGTAATAGCCAGAGCTTGAAGCCGGAAACTATGAAATGGATGTATGAGGCAATTCTAAAACCCAGACTGATGTCCTGGGAACCTGAAAGCGGAAGGCACAAAGGCAATACACAGCATACGAAACATGAACAGGAAGGTAAGGGACCTGAATAGACTCTCAAGAGAGTCTATTCAGCTCTATTCTAGAGAGAGTCTAGAGCTAGCTGAGGAGGGACTCCTCTCTGGATGCCCTCTAACAGTACGGGTGTCCTTTTCCTGTTTAACAAGAAATATAAGATCACCCTCACCAGTAAGACCGACTGGATGGAGGGTCGAGCTGGATTGCGGCTCAATGGAAATATCTGGTACACGGATGGAGCCAAGAGTAAGAACAGAGGGGGTGCGGGGGTATATAGGCGACGCGATGTGATAGATAAAACCTTCCCCTTGGGCAAATACGCTACCGCACTATAGGCTGAGCTAGTGGCAATTACATACGGTGTTCTGGGAGCCGACCAAAGTCGAACCCAAGAGAAGGTATATATCTGCTTGGAAAGCAGGGCGGCGTTGGCAGCCTTGAATTCAGCAACGACAAAGTCGAAGCTGGTTTATAATTACTATGAAGTATTGAACCACTTGGCAGGGATGGGACCGGTGGAACTCTTATGGATACCTGGGCATAATGGCATTAAGGGAAATCTAATTGCAGACGACCTTGCCAGACTAGGGACCAGGGAAAACCTCTATGGACTAGAACCTGCAGTGGGAATAAGTAGAAATCTTATCAGAGACAGCATCAACAGCTAGACAAGAAACCAGCACAATAAAAGATAGAGAGTAGTAACGGGTTGTCGAATAACCAAACTCTTCATCGAATACTCGAAGATTGAGAAATAGGCCCAAGAATTCATTAAATTGAACAGGCATAAAGCCATAACCCTGGTAGGAATCATAATGGGCCACTATAGTAGCCTGAATGCATATAAGCATAAGATGAGGCTGACTGACAGCCCGGCCTGCAGATACTGTAAGGAAGACGAGGAAACCGCGATTCATCTTCTTTACACTTGTCCCGCACTCAAGGAGAAGAAAAACCGTATATTAGGGACCTTTGTTATCCTAGAGGAGGCAAGGCTTAAGGCGGGGGACGTGCCAAAATTGCTCCATTTATGGGATAGCATTTTTGGTTAATGACCTGTATAAGAGGGGATCGCCAAGGGACTACCTATGCGGCGATCAGTGGTTGATGAGGCCCAAACCCATATAACATAATAATAACCACCTAATGATGTAAAATAGTGGCTATAATGCTATATATATTTAACAGAAAAGGCTTAGATCTCTCAATGTAAACTGTATACTCATATCTAGGAGTGATGCTGTGGCATCAATACAAGTACTGCGACTAACAACATCAACAGAGCACTTAAGAAGATCATCTCCTATCGGATAGTCATCCGCTAGTCCAATCGCTCTAAATCCATGGATATTAATCTTGAAGATCTAAAGCATCCTAGATGCCCCTTGACCATGGAAAATAACGAATAACCCTGTTTCATCAAGGCGAATTCTCAAGCGACTACGCGCGAAGTGGTGAAGGCACTTGGTTGCACTCATCCATCATGTTCGTCACCTTCACGATCTCGGCTACAGAAATGTACTGGTATATTGGATTTCACATCGCTTCACCGAAGATAAATAAAATGTCGTATGACCATCCGCCAATTATTACTTATCCGTTCTTGGTGCATAGCTTCAAGTGCTTCCTTAAGGCAGAACAGTTAATGCTGCTACATACGTTGATCAACTGTAAAAAATTATGAAAAATCGGAGAAAAACGCAAAGACGCACATCCATTTATTTCCTTCATGATAATGCAAGGGAATACGTAGCAAACGAAACCCAACAAAAATTAATCGAATTTAGCTGCGACAAGGTTCCATATCCGCCATATTCTTCCGATATCCTACTTTCTTTCATTCATTCAATAATATCGACGAGGTAAAACGATCCTTATTTAATACGCAAAATGATGTTTGCCAAATTTGGCTAACTTTGTATATAAGTTAAAAATATATGGTTACCTTATTTGGCAGATGTTTAGTGATAATGAGTAAAAAACTATAAATCAGTCACATTTTTTATGTGAATTGCAATAACTCTTTTAGCTTATCAACACTTTGTAAGCAAAATGACATTTATTTAAACATATTGTTACTTAAAACCATATTAATATTAACATCAGCATTGACTTAATTGTATCAGACGTGTAGTCTATTATCAGATATATATGTAACTATAATTATGTTAACAGACTTTTTATGTTCTGTCATAAGGCTAAATATTGATCTTTCACTCTATTAAGTGATCATTAATTTCCAAAATCAGTAATTAACTGTAAATGAATTTTCAATAGTGTTAATATCCATACCCAATTTTGTATTATAATTTAATCTATGGTATAGTATATGCCATGTAATCGCTATCTGGCTCTATAACAAACACTACTACTACTAACCTACTAACATTTCAACACACAAAAATCGCTATTTATACATCAACTTCCATCATCATCTGGCCCAAATTAATTCCGTAGAAAAACATGCATCCAAACATCCATCAACTAGCCGACAACGAGAAAAGATCACAACAATTAAAAAGTCTAATACAGTTCTATATCAAAAGAACTACAATTCCAGATATATTATCAAGAAAAAGAAGAACAACAACTTCAATACACAAAAATTCAATCAATTCCGTAGCAAAAACCCTCATCCAAAGTTCCATCGACTAAGCGACAACGAGAAAAGGTCACAAGAACTAGAAAATATAATAAAAATTCTATATCAAAAGGATTACGATTCCAGATATATTAGCAACAAAAATAAGAATAACAGCTTCAATACACAAAAATTGCTATCTATACGCCAACTCCCACTATCATTCGGCCCAAATCAATTCTGTAGCAAAAACCCTCATCCAGAGATCCGGAAGACTAACCGACAACGAGAGAAAGAAAAAAAAAAAATTTTTGACAGCCAAAAATTAAATCTACAATTTCCGTTGCTCCTTCAAATAAACCATCTCTAATGAATTCCACGGAATATATATGAAATTTCCTGCATCAAATGTCCCCGCAGCTACGTCGGTCAAACTAATAGACGTATATCCAACAAAATCTACTACAAACACAGCTTGGTTTTCGCAAGACTGAACATGGCTCGACACTTTTTCCGACACTACCAACAGATAGGACACACAGTTAATTTTAAAAATGTCAAAATAATCGCCACCATAGAAATTCACTATAGCAGAACAACCCGTGCAGCTATCAAAATACAAAAACGACCAAACTGCTTAAACACATGCGACAGCAGCTACAGACTACCTAACATATGGAAACCTCTAATTACGCGTCTCCACTTCATTGGTCGATTAACTTGTGTAGTGGGTGGTGATATAGTCACCAGCGTAAATCAAAAGGTCTAGGCCGGACCTTTTACGCTGGCATCCCGCGTTCAACTCTGAGCCGCAGCAAGAATTGGTCGCTTTTTTTCCATATGACTACTTGATTTGAATCAGAAATGTTTATTGGTGTTCTGAAGGTAAATTACCTTGTTATTACATCGCAGGCTCCAAGTTCCCTGGATTGATCTGAGGTAGTGATGCCAATCGCTTGGAGCTAACCTAGATTGCCGACTAGGAATAATTTGGGTATTCTATTCCCTCATAAGTCGCTTGGATGTAACACTGTGTGTTCGTGTGAATGTCGGGCTTTAAGTGGAAGAATAGTATTAAGCTAAATTTCGCCCTCTTAAAAACAAAGGGGCAAAATAGAAACAATTGACACTATTGTTGCGTAAGTCCATTCTCTTAACTCAAATGAGGGGTCGTCGAGCTCAATAGAAATTTTGGTTTGTCTTTAATAGCTGTTTGAAATGAAGCTCCCGATCTACGCGATGCGTTGACGCTTGATCTGGAATAGTAGAGAGCTTCGTCGCCGAAAATGTGTCACCCCGTGGGGGTTTGAACGTAAAAGCTGCCACTGGTCTTATTTAATAGTTCATAATTTATTATCTGTCTGTGTAAAGTTGGCCGAAAATTAGCATGGGAAAAAGGGCGTTATTCAAAATTTTCGAGTTATTGACACTACATGATTATCACAGTTGACATAAATATTGTAACGCAAAAATAATCCCAATGTCTGTAGCCGTTGCTTCAAAAAAAATATTTAACAAACGAAAAAGCATCAACGCATATGGCGATTCAAAACTTTGAACGTCTATATCTCGGTTTGAGCACCTTTAAAAATTGTAATTTTTTGATGCATTTTCGTATTTATCAACCGATATTTCGAAAACGCGGCCTTAAATCAAAAAATACATCTCTTTCAATACTGTGAACTGAACCTTTGCGATTCCAGCGATATATCCCTTATAATTTTCTGATGTCGGATAGCTGAGAAATTTAATTAAATGTAAAGCAAATCGCAGATTTATTTTCGCTACGACAGCCGGCCGTCGATGACCCGCCCGTACGTTGCGCGTCCCGCGCGCTGCATTTGTCGACATTTTGCGGAGAGAAATAATTATAGTTTAACTTGCATTTAACGCTGTTTCTTTGCATCTTTCATTTTGTTAACAACAATATCACTTTATATGAATTATAGAACCATATAAGTCACATTATGATGAATATTATAAAAATCATTAGCATAGTATTCATCGTACAGATAGTAACAACTTAAATTATGTACGTACGTTAAATGTACATCGGAACATAGCAGCCATTTCACACCATGAATAAATATTTTTATACAAAATTCTTAACTATTTTATGATCCCTTATTGACGTATTCTTAAATAAACATATAAATAATAAGTACCAAAGAGGATGAGGGAAAAGAAAGAATTTCAATCAATACCTAATAAATTAAATGGCAAAATTTACTCGTCGTCAGATTCGGGTTCGCCATCATCGTATATAAGATCTGTGGAAACAGAAGGCATTACCGGTGTTTTTACATTGTGGCAGGATTTCTGTCCCAAACACGTACATGATCCTGTGCAAGAAATACCATTCTTTCTGCAAGTACACCATTGTGCTCGGCAATCTGAAAAGACGCCAGGTGTGTGTAATTTGGTCTTAAAATAAAATTTAAGTGAGACTACCTTTCTTACATGCACAATATGTCAAAATTGTCAAATATGTTGGTATTGAGGGAAGAGTATGTAAAACAGGAAATACATTCGAATTTTCAAGTTTCCAATCATAGTCACAGTAGTTCAAAAAAACTGGCTTCGTTGTTAAAGTGTTAAGCCAAATGTGGGTCTGATAGTGTGCTCGTAAACAATGTTGTCGTAAACTATCTTCTGAAGGCGGTAATTTGTCTACTGTTTTCGAAATAGCCAATAGGCCACGAAGGTAATCGATAGAAGCGATGTCTTTGTTATTCGTATAGAGTTGTAGAGTAAAACGGTGAATATTTGTAAAGGTTTTGTCATTAAATGTTACGCCGAAATCATGTAGCAGGTAGTGAGAATTTAAATAGATTTTCCAACAATGTTTTTTTACCTAAGCCGGCAAATTTACCGGCATCCGGTAAAAGCATGAAACGTTAGTAGATTTATGCAAATATTATGTCTTGGCAAAAAGACAAAATCTGTATTTCAGTAGCTTGATGATTTTCCGAAGAAATTACAAGAGTGATAAGCCACACTAAAGCTTCAGGAATATATTTTCGATAGCCGTTTAAGTACAAATTTTTTAAATTGTCAAAATTGGGGATTTTGTCCATATCCAGCTTAATACTGTTAATAACACTATACAGAAGGCAATATTCCGACGATCCCGTAAATATTTGTGGTGGATTAGCATCTTCCTCGAAATTTCCATAAATGAATGTAAAATTTCATCTTTTGATGAAAATTTCGAGGACATAATAATGTCTGATCTGTTAGCCTTTTTAGACTTGATGATCTGAATGTCATCACCAAAATTAACCTTTACTTTTTCGATTAACTGTCTTTTAGATAATATTCATCCAATATCTGTATATCTAGCATATATCGACGAAACAGAAAATACTTTCCTTTTTTCAAATCCAGTAATTAATTCTTGATAAGAGCAATGCTTCTACAGGATCTGTATATTCGCCTTCCACTTTAGAAGGTACTTGGGGATCCCTACTTTTTTTAATACCCTCCAAAACTTTAAAAAACACATCGCATGATATTTTACTTCCATGGCAATCAAATCATTTTCGCCGATACGTTTCATAATGGAGCTATCATTTTGGGCTATTATTTTTATCTTGGTTTCAATATTTCGTAGTTACCACTTGCGATAATTTTTGATTACGCCTTTTTTTGACAAAATACGCACTTGTTTACACTAAATTTTTCTTTTCGTAGTGTTACCGAAGGTCCGATTTCAGAAATGTTCGATTCTTCGGCATGCATATTTTCTGATTTGCGACGTAAAAGCTCAATACTTTTTTTGCTAATGTAACTGCAATAACAAGACTTATGCCAAATTAACAATTTCTTGTCCCCACTTTCAGTGCTGGCAATATTTTGATGCAACGACTTGGTGCAGGCAGATTTACAAATATTGTCTCTAATTTGTAGCGTTTGTTTTATAGTTCTTAACGTTTTATTAGAACCCTTTGCAAAATTCCCGGAAGACTTCCCACAAATTAAACATTTTTAAATACTTTTTCTTTGTAAAACGTGGAAAGTTGACTCGATCTCACTTTCAGGCGTTGAACTTCCACTTTGATTCATTTTCAGTTTTCTTTATGGCAGGCTGTATTCAAACGATGTCTGTTATGTTGTTTTTAATATCATTCTTAAGTTTTCAACAATGGACTTCCCTGTGCACTAACTGGAAATATGTATGTAGATACTTTACTATAAACTAAAAACAAATCACAGACACGAAATCTTAGTCATTTTGCTACAGAAGAGCCTATATGGAACTGATAAAACAGCCCTCTCATAAAAGATACTATGGCCATATTTTGTAATTAAATACTATCCAGAATGAGGACAACTGAAGCGCGCGGGACGCGCAACGTACGGGCGGGTGATCGACGGCGGGCTGCTGTGCGAAAATAAATCTGCGATTTGCTTTACATTTAATTAAATTTTTCAGCTATCCGACGTCAGAAAATTATAAAGGACATACCGTTGGAATAGCAAAGATTCAGTTCACAGTATTGCAAGAGAGGTGTTTTTTGATTTAAGGTCGCGTTTTCGAAATATCGGTTGATAAATACCAAAATGCATCGAAAAATTACAATTTTTAAAGGTTCTCAAACCGAGATATAGACAGTCAAAGTTTTGAATCGCCATATGCGTCAATGCTTTTTCGTTTGTTAAATATTTTTTTTTGAAGCAACGGCTTCAGACCTTGGGATTATTCTTGCGCTACAATGTTTATGTCAACTGTGACAATCACGTAGTGTCAATAACTCGAAAATTTTGAATAACGCCCTTTTTCCCATGACAATTTTTGGCCAACTTCACACAGACCGATAATAAATTATGAACTATTAAATAAGACCAGTGGCAGCTTTTACTTTCAAAACCCCCACACATTTAATTTTTAAGAGGAATTACGCCTAGCGAGCTCTCTACTAGAACTCCGCCAACTGTCAACTGCGCGCGGTTACCAATTTCTAACCGCGAAAGGTTTTACATCTATAAGAGAATTTATAAACAGTTATGTGAAGTATATAATCACAACAAATGTCCGTAAATTGTGTTGATAATTTAAGAAAGGTGGTGCAGAAATTTGCAATGAAAAAAATGAGATGGCTACATAAGCAATCGGCGAAGTTCTACGGTACAGAAATCTCAAAACTGTCTGAAAGGCTATAAGGATGCATCAAATGAGATAGTGATTACATCTACTCGTACAAATAGGCATTACCTGCAATTTATAATTGGGTTATAAATTTCGAAAATAAGTGTATTTTTAAATTATACAGACACTTGGATGGAGAAAAATGACCTTTAATAATATAGAAACGTTGAAAAACTATGGCGTTCAACAATAAAATTCTAATGTATAAGTTTCAAATTCAGTTACTGTAACAAGTGATAACTTAGATAAATCTCTAAGTTGTTTCGAGTTTGTATATACTTCTAAAACAATATTGTGATAGTAAATTTGTAATCTACTGGGAAATCTAACATTTAAACCAAGTAAATTAATTAACTAAATGTAGCTATCATTTCCAGGTATGCCTTGCACATATAATCTATTTTCTCCAAACTGACGTATGTTAAGAATGCATGCCTGCATAATTTATTGTTAGTATAATGTTAGATATATTACCTTTATATATCTAACAATAACATAAACTGTATAATACACACACACACACACACACACATATATATATATATATATATATATATATATATATATATATATATATATATATATATATATGTGTATATATATATATATGTGTATATATATATATATATATATATATATATATATATATATATATATATATATATATATATATATACCAGGAGAAACGTCCCGGAATCCAGTTGTATGCGATAGATTGCACATTATAGTACGAATATAGTAGATATGATATTAGTTGCAACATGTGTTAATTCATCTCGATAACGCAAATGATTTCGTGACTGACACCGACTCTCTCAACTAAAACACACATTTTGAAGTCACGAATGAGCTGTTTAATGGATAACGAAAATTATAGTCTACAAAAAAAACATATGCATAGTGTTAAAATAAATCTGGAGCTCACATAAGTAACAGCAAGGAAATAAATTTTAACAATTAATTTCTGGCTAAATAGGTAAAGCATTTATTAATATCCATTTAAGTGTTTTTATTGATTTTACAGTAAGGTTCAAGATATTACTTTTCCGCAGAGCGAAAAAGTAATGTAATCGTGTAAAGAAAAATGGAATTTTTTTTCTATCGTTTATTTTTCGTTCGTTCTTCGGCCTAAAAACAAAAAAAATGGTTTTTACAAAATTTGTGTCTGTGTGTGTGTGTCGTTATCATCGACATTAAAATTTCTTGTTAGCACGATAACTCAACTAAATCATGTCGGGTCGATCGGGTTTTGACTGATTTTCATCGGGGACGTCTAGCAGACGACACCCATTGATTTTAAGGTGGATAGAATACACTCTACCATGTTCATGGGTCATAAGAAATCACAATGGTGGACCATTTGAGATATTTTTTTGTTCTGTCGGATCGATAAGGTTTCGACTAATTCTGATTACGGATGTCTACGAGACGACATCAATTGATTTTGAGGTGGATAAGGAACACCCCACCCTGTCCATGGGTCATGAGGAAGCACGATGTAAATGTTTATGTTCATTGTGAGATTTTAAACATAAACATTTAACGCGTTGCTGATTTTGCATTGAACGAAAAAAACGTATATTCAGCCTGTATCATATACGAATGAATGAGGAAAAAATAATTTCGGTCGATCACGAACGTATTGATACGGCACTGAAGCAATCGCCAATGAAAAAAGTAAAACTCGCATAAAACACATATTCTGCATTTACGTGTTGGTTTATTTTTTCTCGGCCACTCAAGTTCGATATAGAGATGTTCTACTTGTGGAAAAGTCCGTTTTAAGATTTCAAAACAGTTTATTTTTTAAACGTCATATTTTATGAAGAATAACACTAATTTAATTCTCAGAGTAAAGCAGGAATATAAAGACTTTTTTAAGTAAAGGAAAATATACAAAATTAAAGGAAAAGAATTTCTCTAATTAGGCTGGCACTTTCCTTTCTCATTTTTTGATTCACATTCTATATAAATATCAGAGAACTTGCTGTGGAAAATTGTTATTCTTCATTCGACGCATTACATATAAAATATATTTCAATTATAAATACTACTAATACTAATCTGACCCCAAGTTTTATGATTTATTGCGATAAAAGGGCACTTCGTCTTATTAAAAGGATATTAAATAAAACAGAAAATTTTAAATTCGACAATATTCTTTTGCTGACCTTATTCGATTACTATGTTTGCTTACTATCTTATTGACATATGTCTAGTTATGTACATTATTTGTTTCCTAATAGTATCTTCATACTATGATAAAGGAAATATATATCAATATCCGCTGACCGTTAATGTTATTAATATAAGTATTGCATTCTATGCAATACTTATATTAATAACATTAACGGTGCATTGTACCTATTGCAATACTTATATTAATAATATATGGTGCATTCTACAATCATTCAACAAGAATTTTACAGCTGAAATCAGCAATGAATGAATATATTCGTTAAAAATATAAGGAATAGTTTTTGGGAAAAACTTTCGGATTCATAAAATTTTATTTTTTGTTGGTCATTTTTTATAATGTAATTAATATATACAGGATAGGTGTAGGACTGGTAATGACGTCATCAATATATATATTTTTAATGGAAACCCCTCTTCTATTACGGAATATAAAAGAGAACATTTTTACATACCCAAAGGTAATAATTATATAAGCGGGAATAATTACATAGTATTAGATAAAAAGAGATAAGAACAACGAATTTACAATTTTAAAATACTAAATTTAATGAAAATGTTTTTTTTAAAAAACAACTAACTTAAGTGTTCATATTGTGCACCGTTGGCAGCCTGTAATGAATTTATTCAATTTATCGAATGAAGTAATGAATTTATTTATAACTTTACGAAGGCACTGTATATTCCGTTTAATGTAAATTTTGTATTCTAGCCTGTTTCTAGGCTTATTCATAAACCTCATTATGGATTACTGCAAGGCTTCAAGTCCGCCTCCATCATTTCATTTGTCAAACTGTCCTGCAACACCAATTTACAATACTTTCCGCAACCAGAACTTCCTTAAATTATAATTCTTCCAGCTTAACGGCCTCCTTTTTGCGCAGCTGTCTTTTCACTTTATATTACATTAAGGTAGGCACTCACAAGTATGATTAACATCATCGAATACAATGTACGTGTGTACTAATTTTACTATTAATACTTCTAATGTATAAAAAGAATATAATGATATATTATTACACGGTAATTTACCGAATATTTTGTACGTACAAAAAACTTGTAATAAAAAAATGATGAATTATAACTGCAAATTGAATTATAATAAAGCTTCCATTCTGTTGATTTCTAGCTTTCAAGTTACACTAAACAAATAGATATCATTTTCTGTTTATTGATATTTCCTATGGAACTAAAGCAAACAAGCTGTAATATTAACGTTATGCTCAGATATTGAAACAATAAATTGTATGAAATTTGGAACAGGTTTACAATGTTTGGAACCACATGTGCAGTAGCTATTTGTAATATTAGCTTCATATATACTAGGCAGAATTAAAGGAAATAAAAAATTCAATATCTTGTTCAATTTAAAAAAGAAAGAATCGCTGTAAGAACAAATTTTTTAAATGCACTTAATAAACCCCTTTTAAAGTTAATTCACGCCATTGATTGTTGTTGATGGAAATCAACAGTGTTTACATGAGATTTACCTAATACTATTTTACAAATTTCAGGAATTTCGTTATGTTAGAACAATAAAAGTTATGATTACAAATTATATATTACAAATTTAAGCGTCTACTGTCTTTATATAAGGGGGCCCCTGAATTTGTAAAAAAGGTATTTCTTAAATATTATTTAAAAAATTTCCCTTTGTCTCTTTAAATAGTAACTATATAAGGTAGATCGAAATTTTTGAATAAATTCCATCAATAATGATCCGAGCTTAACGTGTACCCCAAATATAGACGTAGCTCATCAAGTTGTTAGAGGCATATGTTAAGGTACTCTACCTAATAGAACAGAAACAATTAGGAATTTAGCAAACGCTGTTTTCCTGTTTCTACATGTATTGCTCATGTTGACTTTGTATAAGGCTCATCTAGTGTTCTCAGAGCTCCAGACATGATCTGCTATATTACACTGATGATTCCTAATAAGGATGAAATCGTGATATGAAGTTCCGTGACAGCCTTGGAGTAACTGAGAATAATTAGATGATAAAAATTGTTCAGAAACAAACATAATCTATTCCTATGAAGGGATGAGTTCCTATCAGACTAAGGCTGCTTTGGCTATTTTGTATAAACGATTTAAAGAACACCATCTAAATATAAGTTTGCTTAAAAATGATTATGTAATTAAAGCTAATACGATATAATACAATCCATTGTCTACTAGAACGAAAGCACACTTTGGAAACATCTATTGAGGTGTTTATTGAGGTGTATTCGCTGTGTGAAAAGTATGGGGTGGGGATAAATAAGTCGACGGCCGCGCTTGCAGTGGACACAAATTCCATTAAAGTAGGCTGTCAGTAGTAGGCTGTCAGGTCGCATGCATGTTTATAAAAGTTAATTCCTAAATGAATAAAAATTGGCTTTGTGTAGTTTTAAATTGCAATAATACTGGAAGAAATAGAAAATGCAAATTTTATCCATTCCCTACGTCCAGAAGTTTCGAAATTAAAACAATGCAAGAAATGGATAAAAATGGATAAAAAGGGGTTTACTAAGAAGTTGCTTATTGGCATTACTCCTGGAGGTTTAATATTATTTAAGTCTAAGGTGGCAGGTGGGACGAAAAGTGTCTAGAGAAAAAGTGAAAAGATTCTAGAGTCAAGCACAAATGACTTTAGAATCTGGATTAATAAATTATTTGGAAGATAATGACATTATTTTGACGGACAAGGGGTTTCCAGAACTAAGACAAGTTTTGGACGAAGCTGGAAGCAAATGAGGATAGTTATGCCACCAATTCTACAAGACAAAAGTGAATTCTTCAAGAAAGTATTCGAGAAACTTACAATATCGCCCATGTCGGAATTCACATCGAAATACAACGCTTGTAAATAATATTCAAAATAAAAATTTCGCTACATAATATTGCATATTTTATGAAACCTTCATCCCTTTATTGAAAGAAAACGCTTACTAACGTCTTTGTTCGAAAACAGAAAAAAATAAATATATATATATATATATATATATATATATATATATATATATATATATATATATATATATATATATATATATATATATATATATATATATATATATATATATATGTAGATATATTAAATAAATATTTAAATTTAAATACTCTCAAAATCCTTTCTTGAGAATATACTAAATTGAGTTTGACCTCAAATATAGACGTTCATCAAGTTGCTAGAGTCACACCAAGGTCTTCCAACTGAAAACCTGAAACAAGTATAGAACGTAAACAAGTATACTAGATGAATTTCTACCGTACTGAATTTACTTCGACCATTTTGTGTAAAATACGAGCTTACTTAAAAATACTTGTTTGTAATTAAATCCAGTAAGGTACAATACGATCCACTGAATATTATAACGAAAGCAAGTTTTGGAAACACCTATCCAGTAGGCTTTATAGTAATTCTAAGGTTATGTACTTATCATGTTATTACAGTCACTCTACCTCGTTGTTGAAAAAAGAATCAATGTTCTTCATTTGTTTTCTCGATAACGAGAATATGAATTTTCTACATTTGTAGAAAACACACAGCTTATGTAGCTCAGTATTTACTGAGCTACATAAGTTGTGTGTTATCGGATGACAAAACCCTATGTTTGATGGTACAAGGACACGACAAGGAAACGACAAAATCAAATATATGGACGCGCGTGTTGTAAAGTTGAGATTATTGAAAATTGACACACATTAGAAAAATTAGTAGCTATAATGGAAACAAAGTTCTCAAAAGTGTCTCAAAGATGACTTTGGCAGATCATTTTTGAGGCACAACATTATAAGAATATTAGGCACAAGATTGACACAACACTGAGGCACGGCATTAAGGGAACTTACGTAGAGCTTCTCATCCCCGGTCAATTGTGTAGGAATTAGCAATAGTATAATACTGTCAATACCCATCAGATTGTCAAATCTAATTACTGATTGCGTGTGTTCCAAAAATTGTTTTATATATCTATTACTATATCTTCTCGATCCATACTAACAAAAGTATGGTAGTGAAACTACCATACTTGGTGCAAGTTACAAATATGTATCAAATGGAACATTTATAGATGATTTTTTGTTATAATAATCAACGTAGTAATAGAGCAATAATTTTCCGGGACCGATTAAAAAAGTAAAAGTAACGTTTTAAAACGTTTCTTCATCTTATGTTCTATAGTACACATTTTTAGAGTATTATTAATATTTCAGATATTACGTAAATTTAAATATATATTTTGATAAATACAGTAATGTAGGTATATATACGAGTATTGTGCGAGTTTTGTACAAAAAAAAAAAAGATATTAGTTGATTTCGATTTAAAGTAATAAGTCATTTGCATCGTATGCCGGCAATAGCCAGAATAAGTTTCCAATAGATTTTTTTTCAAATGGGAAAACAGCGTGAATAAAAAACGGCGTTTGACTGGTAATTCCCAGTGCAATATTTCACAAACGTCCTGCATTGCCAATAAATTGAATATAAATTCGACAAGCTCAATACATTTTTAATACGCCCATTGCTTTTTGGCACAACCAATATATTAAATGTTTAAATCTAAGTGCATGTTTTCTCGCTAATTAATGAATTACATTAATAAGTCTTCAACTCCTTAGATCCTTCATATACAGGTTTATTCATTACATTTTTAAATTTCTTGAGTATTTTGAAATATAAAAAAGTAGTGAAAATGTATTGGCAAACGTTGGTGAAGTATAAATTTTTCTGTTGCTGGTGATACATTTTAAAGATTATTATACATACATCCATTTTTAATCAAATCTATATTTGAATGAAAGTAAAACATGATCAACAAAATAATTTATTTTGAACTCTATTCTCCACCAGTCACAAACATTGTGTATCATACATGAATAAATTACGGCTACTAGAATTCACGTTGTTTCCAGAATTATTATTTATTTATGACTTCCATTAATACAAGATGTGTTTTAATCATTAATAAGTCATTAAAATAATATATTCGTTAACGTTTAAAAGCTATGTGAGCTATTGCTTTCTCCTGTGTAGTCATTATGTTGTTTCTAAATTGGTTGCACTTCAACTAGTAATTTTTACAGTAAGTTCAGGTCTAAGATAACATTCACTTCCACAAACTGAAGTACATAAAATTAAAGTTATAGTGTAATTTACTATGTATCATATACTTATTTATTGATAACTTCAAGTGTTTGATATCAAATAATGAAATATGATTCCAGTTAACTGGTTATGTTCATAGTCAAAATTATCGAATCTTAGTCTCAGCGATTTCAAGTTTGCATCCTGTAACACTTGAAATGTAGGAAGACGAATAATTGGTCCAATTTCTCTATCACGAGATGATAATTGTGACAAATAAACACAAGTATATGAATATGAATGACAATCGCTGCCTTTTCAAGAATATGAAGCTACTGTCCTTATAATAACAGTCAACATAATTTTTAAGGAGTTTAAGCAAACATTTTAAAAACATTAAATCCGGTAAATTCCTATTGTTTAAATTTTATTTAAATCGTTGTATGAAAGTACTGGATTTATCTGAGTTACTGAATATTTTATCTAGATGGGTTGAGTGAATTTGAACAATTTGGGTTAATTGTCCCAAAATAAGCTGATAAGCGTAAAATAGGTAACGTCGCTGCATTTACTCTTTATTTAATCCATGGTTTTTTCCATCCATTTCTTATTTAATACATGGTTTATTTCGAAGTTCTCTGGTTTGGTTCAAAGGTTAATAATTTTAATAAAATTTTCACTGGCCACAACAATATAGTGTAACAAATTGTAATACTTACCTCGTATACTCACAATAGTCAACCACACATTCAAAAATGCCCGTTGCACAAAGTAACAATCTAAATAGTACAAAGCCTTATATCTAATTGATTTATAGCAAATGTGAATCTGCTTTAAGGTAAGGTGCCAACGGTTTTGTTGCTATTTTACCTTTGGATAAATGATAGCTATCTTTAAATCCCCGCGTACCGTTAACTAAATATAAAGGCAGAGGCTTGCCTCTCGTTTGTCTTCGTTAAACTTCGTGTCTTGTTTTTTTTTGCGCTATGATAGATGTATGTACAGATAGATAGATAGGTAGATCTACAAACATCTACAGTGGATTTCATGAGATCAGATGATGTGATGGACGTGTTTAGTGTGCTACATGCCCATTGAGCACTTTAGTTTTACTACCATTTAAGTGGTAAACGGGATTAAAAACTTGTTTTTCTTTAGGCACAGTTTCAGGTACTATCCAGGTTCTTTAGGTATTGCCACAAACATAAGTTCCTACAGCTTTTATATTTTGAAATAAGTTATTTAATAAAAGGGAATCAATAAACCCAATTACCGAATTCCCAACATGATAACAGTTTTTCAGCGATAAACAAAGTTGGTAAAGAAATCGACTAGTTCATCACAATGCAGTTTCTTCACTTAAGACGTCATCAACGAAAAATAGTTATAACTACCATCTTATAAATATGGAGCTTCACTAAAATAACGGGGAAAATAGTTTGTATTTTCTTAAGACTTTCTCGATTGCAGAAATGTTTCTGAGGAAGAGGTATATCTTCTAAAATGCCAAGTTAGAGTAAACGACATGTTTGGTCTCCTATATTCTGGCACATTCCCATCAAAAGATGGGAAGGTGCAGGTGCCAAATAAGAATATTGCACTTTATTTTTCACACAATGTATTATTCATCTGGTCCTTCGACAAATGGACATCTTCTTCATCTGGTCATCATCCAACACAGTCTGTAATTCTTGTTCTAGGATGTCCTTAACGATGTTTCACTTCATCTACTGTAACTCCATCAGGGATTCTTCTCAGGATCACTTGCAATAGGCGATATTGTGGCAATTTTCTCCATTGGTAGAGTCCTGATCAGTTTTCGCTAGTCGCCTGACTGAGTGAATCTGTATCTCGTCTTCAATTAGTCAGACCCTATTGCGAATAATCTCTGATTTCTTTATTCTCGGGGTTTCGCTGACAGTCGATCATTGGTTTATTGGTGATATTCGTAGACTTTTCATCCAGCTGAATTGGGTGATGGTGATTTCCAGGTTATCCCGTTAAAAGCTCTCGCGCGAAGAGCAGCATCTCCTCTTCCTGGAGCTGGATCCACCTTCCATCCTTCCGTCGACTATCCCTTATTAAGTAACACGAGGGAAGAGCTATACACTATTATGAGCTGTAGCTTTAAAGTTGATTCGTGGTACTATTCGCTAATCTCTATCTGAGACCATCTATCTTTACCTGCTGGTTTCTGCATATTTCGATCGGTTTCTTTGGATCGGCTTTTAAGTTCGTGCTCCCGACTCGGAGAGGCTATTTCTTTTGGTTTTCTTGTAAGAGGGAGTAAAATCTATTTATGTCGGAGTCCCTGGCATGAAAGCAGGTCAGCTCGCTTCGTCACGCTCGGCTCTCTAATTGACTTTGACTGGGCTCGCCGGTACCGGGTTTCCGTCCCTGGCCTGAGAATCCATGCCACGTCTTCTTAGAAGATTTGAAGCCACTTATGTCAACATATTCGGCACTACGAGATATGATACTCCTCGGCGCGCTTTTGTGCATCCGCCGGGGTCCTACAATGCGTGGAAATCTTAATCCGCTTGGTAAAATCTCGAGTTAGTAAAATTTCGAAACTTTTTCAAAGAGCTGTGTCCTCGTAAGGGAACACGATAAACTCGGATTTATCACACAAATTACACAAATCGCAGCGTAGCATTGACTCGCTTGATTAACTGCTGCGAAGAGTGGGCTAGTGAAGATGTGACAACCAGCCTGTAAATTAATTAGCCAACCTGGTTAGTGATGCAAACCGCGGAAACCTGCATATAAAATGTTCTCGACATGTCAGTTTTATGCCTCTGCGTTAGTAAGGTGCTGACTTTTCTTATTTTACAGTGGGCCATTTTACATCTTTTCCACAGCGAACTTCGCTGCGATAAAAATTTGTATATTGGTCTTACACTGTATGGTATGTGGTGCGAACAGAAGTAACTGGAATAAAGAAATCAACATTTTTAAATTATAAGTTTAATTCATTTTGAAATTCTTTAAAATATTTTATTTTTGCCCAAATGTTAATAATAAATTGTAATGTCAATTGGGGAAAGGATAACGCAAAATATAATATTGTTGAGGTCTGAATATGTACCCGAGTACATTTTCGTAGAGTTTAAATGACTAGGAAGCTGATCCGACCCACACTGATGTCCTGTATTCACATTAAAGTGTGTACATATAAAAATCGTGACACTCAGAAATTATACACACAGACTTCCTTCTCTCAAGGTCTTAGACTGCGAGGGGGAAAGTTATATAGAGATAAAGAACAGGCACAACTGTCCTCAAAGAGAGGTGTCAAAATCACCTTTTGGAACTCGAATTCAAGCATTCAGACATCCTCCAATACTAGACTCATTGTCCTCCCATTTGTCATTTGTTTCCATCCTTCTTGTAAGGGGATGTACCAAGAAATCGAACATGACAATAGTGCAGAGAAGTCAATCTCAAAAATTCAAATAATCACCATAGTTGTATATTTCATTCTTGAATTGACAATGAGACAATTCATGAAGACATGAAAGTGCCATACATCAAGGACGTCATAAAGGGAAAAAATATAAAACATAGTAGACTAGAAAGCCACTCAAATACACTCTTAAACTCTCTCCTGTAAACACTAAATACAAGAACACTCAAGAAAAAATGGCCAAGTGATCTGAAGGAAAATTAAGGAAGGCTTGTCACTGGAGAA
The DNA here is from genome assembly GCA_037954035.1 of Rosalia funebris. Lineage (NCBI taxonomy): Eukaryota > Metazoa > Arthropoda > Insecta > Coleoptera > Cerambycidae > Rosalia > Rosalia funebris. Next base: position 38,589,738 of record JAZFAV010000016.1, read on the forward strand.
GACCTCACCACATCATTGAAGAACCATCCGGTTCCTAAGTCAGCGTATTAACTTATAGAATATTTTTGTAATTCCGATTGCTAATAAATCAATTTCAAAAATAATCCATGTTGTGAGTAGGGAGTAAAATACTTCGTTTGTATTATCTCCGCGTCTAGCAATTGATCTGAATATCATCGTATGATTGATTGATGACCATCGTATTATGATCGAATACTCTATAGTATCTGAGGGTGTTCGATGAAATCTTAATTCTACGTTTGGTAAAAATCTCAAATGCTGAACGACTCTTAAAAAAGATTTTTTCGATATATACAAATTTAGAGTTTGACATCACATGCCATGAGTTATGTAGTGACGCATTAAACTGGCGCATTAGCAAAGATAATGAGTGTGCCTCGATAGCTCAGCGGTCAGAGCAACTAACCGGAAATTGGGAGAGCCGGGTTCGATTCCCAGTCGAGGCAAAATGCACTTTTATCCGTGCTATCGCCAAAGTGGTGACCCCGACGTGATTCGTCGCTCCAGTATATGCAACCTCCCTTACATATCAAATTCGCGGATTCGATTCCCGTCCTATCCATCGCCCTACAGTCCGGGGGTTACCGAACAACGGTTCGTAAGAATGGCGAACGCGGTCACATTCCGTTAAATTGTATCGAGACAAACCATGTCTCTAGGGAGGGAGTACTGTAGTGACGCATTAAACTAGCGCATTAGCAAAGATAACGAGTGTGCCTCGATAGCTCAGCGGTCAGAGCAACTAACCGGAAATTGGGAGAGCTGGGTTCGATTCCCGGTCGAGGCAAAATGAATTTATTATCCGTGCTATCGCCAAAGTTATATAACAATTACAGTGTTATAAGTGTTGTAATTGTTATCCAATGTATGCTTTTACCAAACTTGACAATTAATGGGAATATTAATCTTGGGTTTGATCAATATCTACAACGCAATATATTCTTAAAAGAATACTTCGCATACATATTTAAAATTTGAAAAATACCACATTTATCTCTTGGAGTCATATTTCAGTAATTAGAATATTCTAATAATAAGTTTAAAAAACCGACTTCAAAAAAAGTAACGTAACTAAAAAAAGAAATAATTGTTTTCTACAAAAATTTAATACTTATTTGTTGTTCTGTTTAATGTAACTAAGAAATTATGGTTTATTATGTAATTGTTATTAATTGTTTTATATAATTTTGAACTTGGAAGATACATATATATATATATATATATATATATATATATATATATATATATATATATATATATATATATATATATATATATATATATATATATATATATACATCCAGACGAATAGAGAACCTCCTCATTTTTTTGTAGGCGTTTAAAATCTTAACTGTTATATTCTGTTATATCACGAAACAATAAAAAAAAAAAAAAATATATATATATATATATATATATATATATATATATTTTTTTTTTTTTTTTGACTGTTTTAAAGATTGTTACAACAGTTTACCAACTAACTTCATCGTGATTGAGTTGAGTGTTGACTTTTATCCCTTGCCATTGATTCTATAGGTTGTTTTATAACATAGTTACATTCTGATTCACAGTATTTGTTTAAGCACATTTTATGTACATCTATATGGCTGTATCATCCATGAATGTGCCTATTTTTGTTATTGTAATTGATATATCGGATATGAACAATATGTAAAGAAGGGATCCAAGAATGCTTCTTTATGGAACACCTGGTTTGGCGTAGGAAGGGTCGTAAATTTCTTCATTAACCTTAGTTTCGAATTTTCTTCTATGAAAGTAGGATTTTAGGAGTTTAGACTACCGTATAGCAGGATTATTGTGATTGTATGTTATAGGCCATGATGTAAAATTATGTCAAATGCCTGGCTTATATCGAGGAAGATAGTTGTGCAGTACTGTTTGTTCTTCCGTGTTCGGTTGATTTTATTAGACATACGGTGGCATTGGTGCTGTACCGTGAAGCGAGCTTGCTAGAATTCAATCTAATTGTTTGGGCTCTAGTTTTGTAGGCCTTAATTTACTCTATTGAGGATTGACTTTTCAACGAGATTCAATATGGTTGATAATAAGGTTATTAGTCGGTAAGTCAAAACATCCATCGGGACCTGGCTTTTTTAATATAATATTTCTGCAACTTTTAATTATTTTGACCAATATTCAAGCTTAATGAAGGTGAATATGTAAGATTCATAGGTCTCATTCTGAGTATTTTTAGAATTTATCATCTTTATTTAATTCAATATGTCTTTGGATGTGAGTGATTCTTGTGCTTGAATATGGGTTGATAGGCTCAATTCAACCTCCTGGTCTGGGTCGTTATTCTATGGAGTGATATGTAGGTATGCTTTTTCCTTGTTACTTCTTGTCTATGATTCGGATGGTGTAGAGTTTTTCCATATTGGAGGAGTAGTACTTTCAGGTCTACTATTTTTCATGCATTTCTAGATGGAATTATATTGTCTTTTCAGGTTAGAAGCAAGCATATTCTTTACATGAGTTAGTTCTCATATCTTGTAATTCTGAGTTCAGCTTATGACAACTCATTATATCTTGTTCTGTGTGTGAGTACGTTGCCAAGTGGATCTGGCTTTTCTCTTTTTGTAATAATTATTTTTTATTTCGTAAGGGATATTGATACTTGTTTTTGAAGGATTTGTATATAGAGTGGCTAGTATTGTGGCTTGTAATCGCTTGGTTAACTTTTCGGGTTCTGTTTTCAGCTGTTTATAGTTGTGTAGTTAATTCTATTTTTTATTGTATGTGTGATGGTAGGCATTCCAGATAATTTTGAAATTATGCAAACGAGGAATAATTTCTCTGATTATTACCACATTGCTTTTATTGGGCTACGATCTCATAAAGTCAGTTAAAATCATAGCTTGAGGTTATTTATATGCGTATACATTGGTTATTCAGTGGATATAAATGAGTAATCGTTATTTTAGATAACTTAAGCTAGCTCTTGTCTAACAACCTTTGATAGCTATTACGCAAAATCTCCATAGAGTATTTTTGCTACTATAATCACCTCCATTAATGAGTTTCCTTAATGTTTTTAAGAAAGGGTTTGAAATATTTTGTAAATTATATCGTGAAAGGTAATAAATAGTTGATATAGTTATTTCATAAGTAATATTTTTAAATTTTATCGATGTTGCTGGTATGTGACTTTCGTTGTATTTTATTAATTCATGATCTATTGTATCTTTTATTAGTATTGCAGAACCACTGTTGTGTGCTGTTTTGTTTAGGCTATTGGTATAAACGAGAATTTATATTTCGGTATGATGAAATAGGTTCTTTCTGTGAAATATGTTTCGCTAATTAGCATTATGTCAATATGACTCTGATCAAAACATAATTTAATTTTCTCTTTATGGCTAAGAAGGCCATTGACATTCCACTGAACTATTTGTAGAAACTTCAGGAATTTTATTATTTCGTTTGATTTATTAACATGTTGATCACATTGAATACCATGCTGTTTTGTCAGTCAAATAAGCTTCTGAACTTGTCTAAGGATTTCATGAGTACACTTGTTGTGTATTCAGCCTCTTTTGTGTTTAATTTGGCCATGTGTGTGTAATTAACTCGTTGAAAGAATAGTGTTGGATGTATGTATCTTGTGTACAAACTTTTATTTGTGCTGAAGTAGGACTGCTGTAGAAGGTTTGTTTTTATTAGTTCCTTTGAATAGGTTGTGGTAATGATCGTAATCTTTATAGTTTTATTCTCTAGTTCTTATTATCTTTATAGCTTGAGGGATGGATTCCCCCATAGGGCGCACTTTGTTTAAGTTTCCTTTGGTTTTTTATATTCTGCGGTGTTGTGAGAGGCACCACAGAATTCACATAAATGTACGGTTTATTGTAGTAGGATATCGAGTGACCATATTGTCGACATCTTATACACTGTACTAAGTATGCTGTTTTTTTTTTTGGCGGTTGAGGTCTATTTCTATAATCCTGTTTTGAGGTCCTGTTATTTGGAATATAATTTTGTTGTTGTCCGCATGTGCAAGATTAATGAAAAACAGATTTATTGGTTTCTAGTAGCGCTATGTTGCACGTTGATTATAATATGAACTTTGTGGCTAATTTTAACAATACTTTTATGTTTTCGGTTTTTGTTGTCATGAAGGTATTTTTGCTATTCTGTAATTATTATTAATTCTGTATTTAAGTATTCTGTAAGCTCTTTCCTCGTTCAGTTGATAAGTATGATATATATATATATATATATATATATATATATATATATATATATATATATATATATATATATATATATATATATATATATATATATATATGTTTTCTTCGAATTCAACACAAAACGCTGAAGCTAAATTTTCTAGCCCATCGCCTACTAAGCTTCCCTCTCAATAAAGAAAAAGGCTTAATCAAGGATATAGCTGAGTGTAATGAATATTCTGTTGGTATAGTTGAATAAATGATTAGGAAATGTAAATTTAAACAAACACTTCGAAATTCCTTGACCTTTCAAACTAAAAAGGAACATCCAAAAAATATATATCTATTCCTTGCAGTCCTTGATTCACCAGTGGTATTAGTACAATTTTTTAAAGATATATGGATCATAGTAGTTCATTCATTGATAAATAATTTAAAATAACTTTTAGGCAATCCATAAGACAAAATGAACATAAACGACAGGTCAGGGACTTAGGAAATCAGCTGTAACGACTGCAATCAAAGGGCAGTGTTGGACAGATCAGACAATCGATTCAAACCAGGTTCAAACAGCACATGGCGCATCTCAAATATAGTAGAACAGATAAGTCCAGTGTTGCCTAATATACATTCGAGAAGAACCATAAGATATATATTAGCAATATAAGATTAATTAGGAATGTAGCAAATAGCTAGAATGTAACAAGTAACTAGATAGCTAGATACATTTGAAAGTTTAGAAATTGAAAAGTGTAAAAATAGTATGAATAGTGAAAGAGGGCCTATATGCACATACCCTGCTTAATTGTTAGTTGGTTAGTTACTCATGGCTCACTAGATCGCAAGCGTGACGGTTGGAGCTCAATAAGCTGTAACTGTGATGGTCAGGACTCACTGAGCCGCAATTATAATTTAGGTATAAGTAGAATATATTATTAGCATAAAATTAGTTTTAATCATCTCCAGATGATGCCAATTTTATTGGCAACACGCGCGTCGAGTGTAGTGTACAGTGTTTTGGTGTTTTGTGGAAAATCATTTCAGTGTTATTGAGGTAGATTTCAATAATTATATGCCAAAAACTATCCTAAAGCCCTGTATAAGCCTTTGTTCAACATAGAGACATTCATGATGTTTTAATTGCAATAATTTTCAGTCTCAAAAAGTAAGATGTAACTTTAAACCGTAAAAAACGAGGAATGTAATTCATGCAACATATTTGCGGAGGACTTAACATGGAATTGTATAAAGCCGAGAAGCATGAGCACATGTATCTCAAGAGCACATGTATTTTATTCTATTAAGTGATGTACATAAAAATTATAAAAATGCAAAGAAAAAAATGTATGAACTTTATGATAGATACAATAATAAGATAAACACAGAAATATGAATAATATTAAATGGAATTTACGATATATTTTTAATTGCCTCAACTTTTATATTACCACATAATAATTTTTATCAATATAAAAAACCGTGAAAATAAAAAGTTTTCAGTAGAATATTTTACATTGTTAAAACCACAGTAAATCACGAAAACTTGTAACAAAGCAGAAACAAGGCTATACAATTTTTCCGCAATAATAAATAATTAGGGGAAAGTTAAGGTAAAAGTTTGAAACACGTATTATAACATCGGCTTTAAGTTTAGAAAAGCTTACAGATAAAGCCATTTTGGAAGCATACCACTAATCAATATACTTACGCTGCTAAACTACGCTGGCCGAACTAAACTAGCCTGGTGGAATTACGTCATTTTCAGATACGCGTAAATTAAGTACCTAATTAAAATAAGCAATAATAAAACACAAATTGTATCAACTTTTCAAAATAAAACATTTGTCGACTAACATTTAATAGTACAAGAAATGAATATGCAGAAAATGTTTTACCGGTAAATATGTATTTTAAAAAGTAAAATTTGAAAACGTTCATTTATTTCCGAACAACCCAATAAAATAGCTATATCTCTCTCTTTGATCAACAGTAAAAGTGATTTATCATGTCCATATCATAATCTTAATGTTAAAAAAGTATATGTTCTGTTGAAAGCTGATATTTAGTTTAGTTGGAAAAAGATCTTTGATGAATGTTTAGAGGCAGAATATATATCGGTTGAGAAATTTTAAAGTTCTCTTTTCGATTAGAATTGAGTGAATAAGACAGAAAAGAAACTTAGGTTTCACAAAATAAGATTTTATTTAGATAAATAGGTAGTACGTATAACAGAGGTATTTGACTAAATATCTCATGCCTACCAATAAAACTAAACACAAATATATACCAAAGTAGAACCAATTTATCTCACAAAACTTACATTCATGTACCTAATATAATTATTATAAAGTGATTTAATAAACGCATTCAGGATGCTGTTTTGATATATAACATTTCAGCACGTTTCAAAAAATTAAACACCATGAAAGCTAGCATATATATGAAAACGTATTGATATGCTCAGTTCCCTAGAAATTCCAGTCGGGGAAATCCTAACTACTGGAGTAGTTCTAAACAAATACGTGTAAACAGTACTTTATCTATTGGACATTTTAGACAAAAGAGATAAATCAAAGAAAAGGTCTCACTGCTGTTAGTTTTGCGAGATTTGAGTTAGTTACAATGATAGGCGCCATTGTTAGAGCAATACTTGGCACAGCAGTGTCTACTCAGTATTCCAGTGGAATTCTGCGGTGGTTGAGCAACATTACGGAAGGGTATAGACTAAAGGAAGAAATATTTTACAGGAATCTCTTATATGGTTCCTTCTCCTATCATACCTCGGTCAGCTCTGGGTCTGCAACTGGTGGGGGTCTGGACGGTGATCTTTTGATGAAACTGAGAAAAACTGCCCAGGAGTTTCTTTGGCAGATAACCCAGTGCAATCACCAAGGACTACCAAGCCCAGTTTTTCGCCCAAGAATATAAGCTATTGACAGATTGCACCTGCTGCACCCTCCCAAATAGCCATAATCAACAAAATAAAATAAACTGAAGGTATGTTGACTGTTGCACTCAAAGAAGTGTGTAAATCTCCATGAAACCTTGACCTTCGATGGATTGTTTTCCTTGCGGAGGCCGGAATGTCACCTGCAGGAATGTTAGGATATTGAAGTAGCTCTGACAAGTAGTTCAATTTAACGCCGGGTTTTGAGAGAGAGCCCATTTAAAGTGAATTGGATCCTCAAGCTCACTAAGCTGACCTTGTGTGTCCCGATCAAAACGGCAGATAAGTTCAAGAAGCACCGAACCAATCATTCAATGGTTCTAGGGCGCAGAATACCAGGAGCGATATTGAATACCAGCTACACTTTCACGATGCAGTGAAGAATTCCCACGCTTTTCTGCATCGGTGACGAGGACAACTACAATCGCTTAAAGAGGAAGCAAACTTTATTACAAGTTCCCTTTCGGTAATGCTGTAGATACCTGTTGCGGCTAAGAACGATGCCCCATCTTTCCATGGAGGGTAGTGTTAGTATCAACATAATCAAACATTTATAGGACCTCTGAAATTACAGAATCATGTTAGTTCTTCCATTTGGAGGCCTCTTATAATCCCGTGACACTCGAACAACCACTGATGGTATTAAGTATTGTAGAATCTTCGAATGTTACTGAAATTGAGGATAATGAGAAGAGGACGTCTATGAAGATCCCCAATTAGGTTACAGAACATGGCACTGACTCTGTCGATGCACTTCAATTCTAAGAGATTGGTCTGAAGTCACAATAGCGATCTAATCGGGGCGGTTACTCTTTATACAGGTCATTCTATGATATTTCCTGGCGGTTGTGGCTACAAACCACCAATTTGATACTAGAATATAGAGAACTAAGGATACCCTGCTTGGACAAATCTAATTATTAGGAAATTTAAATAGGAATATTGTAGTAGCTGCATGTAAAACAGTTATGGTTCCGTATAAATCCTTATGAACAGTATAAAATTACTGGGTAATACCTTAGTTCCCAGCAGACAAAGGGCATCGCCCCAATCTTGACAATTTTTAATCTCTTCTACACCATCAGAGGCAGATTTGACAGCCGTTAATGAGGCAGTTTTATAAGATTTACTTGAGCTATAAAAACGGTTGCACTAATAAATTACCTAGACCTGACGGAGTGATTCAAACTCTGTTCGAATTAGAAGTGGAATTATGTTCTTTCGAGACTTGTAGTATATATATATATATATATATATATATATATATATATATATATATATATATATATATATATATATATATATACTATGAACTACACTAAAGATGCAGTAATCCGCTATTATCTACTGCATTCCAAACAACACATTTATCAATCGGGTAGATCTGCAGATGCAGATTCGAGAATCGCCACTCTGAAAAGTTCATTGATACCGGTGCTTTTGATAATACAACCTGTAGATGTGTAGAAAGCGTCTTTCGTAAACACTATGTTCCATCAACTTGCTTCAATCAACAAAAATGCTTATTGAGTGGGTTAACATCCTTGATTACATAGCAATTTAAATAAATGTAGGCAATCGGTTGATTGATCGCACCATACTATCAATTTGATAGTATGGTACGATGTTAGTTGTCCTCAAGGTGGTGTATTATCATCACCTCTACTAATTAGATAACTAACTTATATGACCAAGATAAGTAAAATATCAGGATATTTTGAAGGGACAATTATTATTAGAGGCTAGTGTAGAGAGCACTCTGTACACTGTAGAGTGTACTCTGTCTATAGCTATCTGTGTTCTATTCAGTAACAAAAGGAAACTGAACAAACAGGCACAACGCACAATTAATCTATCAAACTAAATTTAACTGAGATTAAATATCCGAGTTATTTTCGACCGTAACTTGAAATGGCGAGCGCATACGATACCAATTTTTTGATACGATACAGCGCATTTGGGGGTACCCAAAGTTTCGGTGGGCGAAATTTTTGTAGTGCCGCATTCTGCTGCTAGGAACATATAGAACTACCATTCTCGAGTCAGTAAGCCAAGCGTCGTCGCTAAAGGTTCCGTTCGGCTGGTGTGACTTTTTACTGAGAGTTGTTTTATGTGCTCGTCGTTTCTGCAATGGCTTATTCTCGTGAACAGAACCAGGCCGTAAAGTTTTGCTTTTTGCTAGGAGAACTGGCACAAAAATTCTTGAAATTATCAAAATGGCCTACAAGGATGATGCTATTGGGAAAAATCAAGTGTTTGAGTAGTTTTCCCGTTTCAAAGCAGATGAAATGTCAAACGATGACAACCTAGCTCTGGTCATCCTTCCATGACTCAAATCGAAGAGAATGGTGAAAGAAATCGTGAAATTATCCTGGAAGATCGACGACGGACCATCGACGAAGTTGTGGAAATTTCGGGTCAAAAATTGGCGGTGTGAGCACGGGCGTCATCATGGTGGGAAAAACCAATCAGGTCTCTTCCGCCACAAACTGTAGCGTAATCTTGTCAAAACTTTCAGGTACAAAGCCTGGTTAAGTGTTTGACCCTGTGGAACAAACTCTGACAGACAACTCCTCTCACATCGAAAAAACAAAAAAAAACGACGATCACACAAAACAACTTTCACTAAAAGATTCACACAAACCGAGCAGAATCTTCGCGACGATGCTTGGTTTAATGACTCGGGAAGTAACTATCGCTTCTAGCGACAGAATGAGGAGACTACAAAAACTCCGCCCACCACAGCATCAGTTCGGTTTTCTTTGGGTACCTCTTCGTATATAGCAAACAAATAAGCAAAATATATGTTGTGTAATATAGTGGTCATACGGATTAAACCTCAGGACTACCTATTGGATGTACACCGCTCTTGTGTTATCATTGTTAATATTTGGACAATCCCTTGATGGACAAGGATCAGGAAAACGTAGATTATAATAGGCACTACAGTACGTCAAGGATTGGTTTATCTAAGCATTACTAGCGCCATGAGGACCAAACCCACAGCTTTAGATGTTGCCTTAGGCTGAATACTTCAACATTCAGGAATTTTGGGATATTCTCTGAAGATATAAATTTTACGATGGGAGAGTCATTGGGAGCCCAAACCACAGTATTCATAGCTGAGATTATGAAGATATCACAGGCGATCAGAGAACCTGCTAATCAGGGAACAGGGAATTAACCATCAGTTGAAAAGCTATTCACATTTTCACATACAGCAAGGCCAGTTTGATGTCTAATAAGGCACTGTAAAGTGTCATTGAATTTGTAAGGGTAAACAGATGATGTCACCGTGTAGTGGATAAGGGGACACCAAAGTGAAGTAGAAATTATGAGGGGAATATCAATGTTTACCCTACATAAGACAAAGCGAGACCTATAAATACATGGGAATTGTACGGAGCAACTGCATCGATCACACTATTTTGAAACTACAATTTAAAGGAAATACAGATACCATCTGACAAAGCTATTATACGTCATTAAGTGCACGGAATATGATTACGGGAATGAATGCTTGGGCTCTTATAGTTTTCTCGTACTCATTCGGAGTATTAAAATACAGTAATATAGATCTTAATAAACTGGACAGACTAACGCGTGGACAACTCATCAAATTTAGAAATTACCATCCACGTTCAGCGGTTGAGAAACATCAAGGCGGTTAAGGACTAATTAATATCGCTGAGCTGTGCAGAGAGTCAGAAAGAAATATAAAGAAATATTTTTAAGAATCCGACAATGCTCTACACTAGAAAGTTGTGCAAGTTCATCAAGGGTATACTGCACTAATATCCAGTGACGGGAACATCCATATTGCGTCAATAAGACTAGATGAAAAGACGGATGGAAACTGGGTCAGAAGTTGTGAAGAAAAAGCTACAATATTTTTCCACTCACTTAGAAAATATATTTTAAATAAATAACCTACAAGTAGAAGATTTACCTGATTTATTCTTATTTATGATTTACCTTATAGATGAATTATTCTTCTTCCTGGTGAAGAAACTCCTCACCAGGAAGAAAAATATATCAAATTGACATGTTGTGTCAGATGAAGATATGAAAGAAATCAAGCATAACATAGATCCGCAAAAGGCTTCTGGATTTGACTTAATAACAGGAAGCACTAAATCAGCTCCCGAGGAAAGCACTTGTTAAGCTAAGTAATCTAATCAATACCGCGTTCAGGCTTAAGTACATACCTAAACTATGGAAGGTGGTAGAAATCGTGATGGTACCAAAACCCGAGAAATCGCCACGTGGAGTCTCTTCATATAGACCAATATCTTTATTGCCTATTATATCCAAGCTCTAATCCCAGAACACCTGTTCGGATTCAGACATAAACATTCGACAATAGATCAGGTCCATAAAATCACTAATATAATGGAGAATACGTTAGAAGAAAAAAGAGTATGCTCTGCAGTATTCCTCGACGTAGCGCAGGCGTTTGATAAGGTTTGGAATGAGGGACTACATTATAAATTAAAAACTATCTTCCTAAATAATATGTAGATATTTTAAAATCCTATTTATCAGATAGATACTTTCGAATTAAGTAGGAAAATGCCTACTCTGTCCGTAAATAAATTAAAACAGGAGTCCCACAAGGCAGTATTCTAGGCCCTGTGCTCTACCTTCTGTATATGTATGACCTCCCAGAGCTACAAAATAATACTGTAGCTACTTTTACCAACGATACTGCTAAAATAATAACGGGCAAAAGTAATATAAAGTCAATAAACTTAAAAATGCCATCAATAAATTCCAAAACTAAAACCAAGAAATGGAAAATAAAATTAAATGAAGAAAAATCAGTTCATATCGATTTCACTAATAGACATAATAACATATTCCAATAAGTATGAATGGACGAGTAAACCCATATGCCGATACAGCCAAATATCTCAGTTTCACCTTAGATATGAAGCTTCGCTAGAAAGCCCACGTAAAAAAGAAAAGAGAAGAATTAGGTTAACATAAAAGAAAGTATACTGGCTCTAGGTAGGAATTAAGCCTTGTCAAAGACATAATAAGCTCCTCTTGAACATATAAGCAAATATAAAAACCGGTGTGAATTTATGTATTCAGCTTTGGGGTTGTATCAGAAAGTTAAATATTAAAAGTATACAAACCCTTCAAAATAAAGTACTACAGACCATCGTCGGTGCATCGTGGTATATAAGAAATGAATATTTTCAATGAGATCTTGGAATAGAAAACGTTGAGATAGAGATTCATAAATTTGCAAGAAGCCACGAATGAAGACTTCTAGAATATGAGAATATCGAGACCATCCAGCTGATTGATATCTCTAACCAAACAAGAAGTCTCAAGAAGATTAAACCCCACGAGTTAGTGTAGTGGTTTGAGTGAAATTAAAAGCAGCGCAATTTGTATAGTGCACAAGAAAAAGTGCCATACTTGTCAGAAATGGCTGATAAGACATCAACGAGTGACTCATCTTAGACGAATCGTAACAATATGTTAATATAAAAAAATAAAACCAGAGACCACATAGTTGGAATAAATAACCCACGGTAAATTTCCCTCCTTACTAGACGGAGGCGGCATCAACAAACAGAGCTCATTGAACTGGTTAAAGGAAGGAGATTTGTACCCTGAAACTGAAAGTTTCGTGGAGCAATTCAACATAGTGTGACATGTACTCACAACTACGTGAAATCTATATTTACTAAATGGCTGTTTTTTTGAGTGTGTGTGTGTGTCACGAAAATTTTAGGTCGATGTACGACATGCTTTTCATTCGAATTTTAGCATTCTGACAAAATCAATATAGTAAATCGACTCTTGCGAACAACGTGGTAACTTTTTTTTATCCGAAGCCTCTACAGGCATGCTCCTGAGGTGCCTTCGATATAAGCAAGGGGGCGGCACAATATTACTGCGATTTGTTGACTCGTTTATATTAAAAAGGCGGGTGGAAGACAAATGCCGCAAATGCAAAAGATAAGGACAGACAATCGACCATGTAGTTAGGGGATGTTCGACTCTGACAGACCCAACATATATTATTATCTGGGAAGATGCAACCACGTAGCAAAGATTGTACAGATGAATATGAAGAAATATAGTCTACTGGCTAACGCACTACCATACTATAAATATCAGCCGCAGCGAGTCCTCGAGAAAGATAGACACTTGCTATTTTGGGATAGGTCAATACTCACCAATAGGAAATGGGCCAGACATCGTCCTCATTAATAAAGAGCAATGAAAATGACTCATAGATATAGCTTGTTCGTTGCATTTAAACCTCACCACAGAAATTAAGTACATTTTGGGGCTAGACAGGGTGGAAATTACTCCAATAGTCATCTCTCGGCAATAAGCTTAATGCCCAAGAACCTGAGAACTAACATCAATAGGCTGGGGCTTCGAACTACATATTTAAACCAATGCAGAAGAGCGTCACATTGCATAACCTGCAGCACAATAAGAACGTGTTTCTAAATAAATATTAAACAACAAAGCGGGGCAAACAGGGCTGGAGTGAATTCTCTCTCCTGAAATACTCTCAGGAGTAGGTGATTTTCCAGCAATTTTGCTGAAAATGTGCTTTTAGTGCCGATAATGATACTATAATTACAATATGAATACAATGCGATACTATTATATAATAAATTAAAATATGTTAGTATACTTATTAAGTAGTAATCATCAGTGTACATAAAGGTAGGTATATAATTTTATAGCAGAATCAAATAAAATAGGTTACATAACAATATGATAAGATAGACCGTATTTTATTAAAATACACTACGGTATTATTAAAACCATCAAAATGTACACCGGTTGTAAACTTGTGAGTTGTAAGGCGAATTCTGCAATATATGAAATTAGAAATTTTCTACTTAATTCAAGTAGTATAATATCTACTATCGCTTGCTTATTACTTGATTAATGGGGGTTATTAATACTAAAATATCTAATACATAATACACTAACACATAACAGACCTCTGATCACTTGCTATATTTTATTCCATTGTATTTAATGAAACTTGTTCATGTTAGTCATGTTCTTATTATTATCATCAGATCGGTAATTGATTATTGTTCGATATTACTTCATAACTGATCATCATTACTCCATAATTTTATGTAACTTCTCAATGTTAAATAAAATTTGGATAGTCTAATAAATATGAATATTCTGACGATTTATTTTACAATTTAGAGTAAGAAAATATATTTACTTTGAAAAGCGAATTATGAGACGCATATTTTCTGGTATAGATTTCTTGCGCTTCGAGGACGTATGTTAACATTATGTCAACAACAGTTTCTTTAATAGTAACTTCTTTATCTGATTATTTATTATCCTTCTTTGATTCCTGAATAATATGTTATCTGTTAAGATATACCTCGGATTTAAAGTAACATCACAAAAATTGTCCAGCGGATATATGTCCAGAGATGTAGGTAGTAATGTAATAGTAGAAGAGGGATAGGAGGAGCTGTCTTCTTCATCCAATCCATTTATTGGGGTGTACACACTTTTTCTTGAACATACGCGTTAATGGGATCTATCATGGGATATTTGTATGAGGGTATTTAGGCATCCAATAATTACAATTCTGATTATTCACCAAGCTGTTTAAACAAAAATTGGTATCGAAAATAATCTGGTTTGGACAGTGAGGATTCTTATTACACGGTTCCACCATTAACTCTATTCTGTACCACTTAGTCTTTTTTCAGGAATTTCAAAACAGATAACTGACATAATGCAAGGTCCGATACGATTTCAGGAGTTGGTTCATCAAAATTTTAGTTCGCAGCCAATCACACATACAACCGTGTATATCTCAGAACGGTAAACAATATTTAGTATAATTGTCTCTCACAGTAGCAACATTTCTAAATATTCCTCTATTTTATTTATAGTTAAACATGTAATGGACTGTTTAGAATATTTATCTTAAATAACGGACAAAAATTACATGCTTGTGTACGGGTACTGTCTTCATAACCAATCATCAAAATTTCAATTCGTTGTATTTCACTTAAATCGCGTCATATTTCTCAAAATATGACGCGATTTAATTTATGACAGTAAATAAGTAAAATTATTGTGTAGTTTAACAAATCGAGTAAAGAAGGAGCGTAAAAATAATACAAAATCATAAGAATTGGAGAAGGATTATCAAAGAAGGTTATGTCAACTAGCGTGACAATAATAACAAAATTCCGAAAAAATAAAATGTTAAGTTCTCAAATAAGTTACAACCACTATCAGAACGAGAGAATGAAAGTATATACTATCAAAAATTAAATTAATCAATTTATCCATGCGTGTCCGCCATATATGAACAAAATTTGGTCTATTAAATGGCATAATTAGATAAGAGTGTCGTTATAAGAAAGCTATTGACAAAGTCATAATTTCAATAGTGATTATATAAAACAATTACACATATACCAAACAAATGCGCATTTAAAAACGAAATCGACATTTGGAACATGCAAAGGTTGGATTAAATTCGGTAAAATAATTACCGGACAAGAAACAAAAATATGCTCGAAACAGCCTATTTTGTTTCTGGCGCATATTTTCTGGTGTAAATTTTCTGCTCCCGGAGAACGTATGTTGACGTTATGTCAACAACAGTTAAGGTATATCTGTTAAGATATACCTTGGATTTAAAGTAACATCACAAAAATAGTCCAGTGGATTTAGGTCCAGAGATGTAAGTAGCCACGTAATAGTAGAAGAGAGATAAGAGGAGCTATTCTCTTCAGTCAATCTATTTATTGGGAAATACAGTATTTAGGTATTTACGCACAATTCGTAAATAATGTGGCGACGCGCCATTATGCTCGTACCATAGCACCGAACAGAAATTACAACTAGAAGGTTCACTCTCAAGCGGTACTTCTATCTTAAGCGTACAAGAGCGGCCTGTTGAACGGCGGCCCTCTTTAGTATATGGGGGATACTTCGTCTTACGATTACTTATTTCGTCGTAGGCGTTTTTTACGAGGACTAATAGAAAATACTTTGGTAAATTAGATATAGAGCCGTTTCTAAACGCAAATATTTTGTTGAAGTAAAATAGTGGCTATGACTTACTAACGTTTATTACGTAAATTGTTGACATTTAGTAGAGATAAAACAGTACATAAACTACAAATAATATTATTCAAAAGAATAAATATTAATATTGTGAACATATTAACAATATAGCATTATTTACTAACCAGACTGACAAGCTAATAAACAAATGTTCTCACAAGTTTTTCAGTATAGTTAGCTTGACATTTGGTTTTTATAATTTTTTGTTTTTTTATATCGCGATTTGCGAATTTTATAGGATAACAAAGACGCAGTTTAGTATATAGGAACAAAAAATAATTTAATGGAAAACGTCTACACGGATGTGTAAAAGGTACATTCTTAAATATATCTTTTAATTTTGCCCCAATTGAACCGGAACAAGCTAATTTATTAAAATTATCTCTAAATATATTTTCTAAATGTATTATATATTCTACTATGTTCTCTGATGGTACTGTCAAACCATTAAATCGTAAGTTCCTTGAATTAGCGTAAGCTTTTGCTTTAAAGAATAATATTCCGCGTGCCTCTAAAGTATTTTGTTTATTGAATTCAAAACACAGTTTTCACGAGTGTTGTAACAAACACTTCTTCAGCATATAACCAGTAAAGTAAACTAAAGCATTATCTTCTGTACTATTAAGGTCTTTATAATCACTTGTAAAAACCTTTAAAAATTATCTTGCGACTGATTCCGGGACAATAAATTCCTTACAGTTTTTTACCAAGTCCGGACTAATGCTTAATAAAATTTCATTTATGTTATTCATGAGGTTTGCACCGTCGCCGTCGCGTCGACGTGATCAAAATATTTCAAGGTAAATAATTTTTTAAAAGCTCTGGAACACTGTATAGGTGTCAGATTTCTATATTCACCACACCAATTTATATTCTGACCAAAAAAGTTTTCTAAGCAATCCTGATCGAGGTTTCTCCTCAGTAAAAATGTATATTTTTTGGATTTTAATGTTTCCCACAAAACTTTAAACGATTTATTTGTAATTGTTAATTTCCACCCGAATATAAACGTCATCCGATTAGTAACACGATTTTCATCACTGTTAACAACAGTGAGATTGTTTAACAAGGTTTAAAATTCTTCTAAAAATTTTTTATTGTTTTTGAGTACCCATAAATGCATTAAGGTTATTTAAATGACAGGAATTTAATAAATCGAAAAGATCATTCATGACTTTGATAAAGTTTTCGGTTACCTTTGCATCTGAGGGCAAAACATTAAAATCGATGTAAGTATAAAGAGCAACGGCAACATAATGGCTGAAAACTTGGAAAACATATTTAACGTCCACTTTCTGAAAGTGAAGATTAAGATATAGATGTTCGTCTGTTAATTTGGAACAGTGTCTGTATTCCTTAAGTTTGTCCTTATTATAAAAGGTCTCTATATAAGATTTTTGGTTTTCCCCTTCCAGTAGCAAGAAACTGTAAGAAAAAGAATTGTTCCTGGTAGATTTTAATAGGCGAGGAACATCAAAAAGTACATAGGCCTAGTGTTATCTATGAAAAAGAAAATATTGTATGCAGTTAGTTTCAAGTTACTCTTAACTAATTTTTGAAAACTTGACTCCTGATCGGAAACCACACCTAATACATTTAAATCGATGGCTGCTAATCTTCTGACACTTTCGAATAAAATATATTTTATTTCATTCGAAACTGCCGCTGATTTTTAAAAAAATAGGTAATGGGTTGATTTCAGTTACTTGCTATCCCTCATGCCATTACAGCTAATGCACTGCTTGCTACTTCCATACTATCTGTGTTAGCATATAATTCCTGATGACCGACTATTTTGTCTCTCGGTATATCATAAAATAAATGTGACTTTAAAGAGATTTCGTCTAAGCAAAGATACAGTATTTTTCTTTGTCTTTAAGAAGTCAAGTTCTAAGTTCAATTAATCGGAAAATAAATTCGTTAAAGCCAGAATTTCTTATCCATCGTTTGGCAAAACGGTTAAGTGTGCTTTTTGAGGGCAGTCTGTACATAGTTGAAATTTTTTTATATGCCTTAGGTCCTAAAAAGTAAACACTTAAGGGAAATTGCTTCAATTCGTCGGTGTACCTACACCCTTTAGGAGCTTTATTTAACAATTGCAATTGCGGTTTTAATAGTTTACTGGATTGTTCCGAATAATTTTCTTCTATATATTTGTAAATATCTTATTTACATAGTAACACCAATGTTATAGTAACACCAATGTTATTCCGGTGTCGAGTTTATTTTTTGAACTGAGATGAAACTGCAGCACTGTTTACAGTTTTCATTTCCTCCTTTAATAGCTCCTTCCTCGGAGAGTTTGCGAAAAATAACATTGTCGTCTGAGTGATCTTATATAAAATAATTAATAGATGGTGGAGAAAATATCTGACGTCATAGAAAGGCATGTTAATTAACGTAACAATAATAACAACATTCCGAAAAAACAAAATGTTAAACTTTCAAATAAGCTGCGACCACTATCAGAACGAAAGAACGAAAGTCCATGCTATCAAAAATTAAATTAATAACTTTTTCTATGCGTATTCAGCATATGTGAACAAAATTTGGTCTATTAAATGACATAATTAGAAAAGAGCGTCGTCATAAAAACACTATTGATAAAAACATAATTCAAATAGTAATTATTTCAAAAATTATACATATACCAAAGAAATGCGGATATAAAAACGAAATCGACATGTTCCAGTACTTTTTTCTACTTGCCCATTTATTTTTCCAATCTTTACGTGTTTGTAGTATAAGACAATTGCGAGAACATCAATTTCCAATTGGGATTTTTCAGACATTCATATTTAATAGGGTAAATAACAACCGTATCTTAACTTAATCTCTTAAATGACTCCCATACTTTAATTGATTTATTAGACATTTACTATCTAAACTATAATGGCATTCGTTAAGATATAAATCAAATGAGGTTATAACCAATTGAAGTGCAACATCACAGCAATATTTAGTAAATATCAAATAATGTCATGAGCACGACACATCATAAATTTAATAATTTGTTGCATTTATTACATTTCCGATATTCCTGCCTTTTGCAAATAAAATCGGTGAACATTTTAAAATGATAAGAGGGAGATTGAAAATTTAACTTTACCAGAAATTGTGGAACGCGCTACAAGAGCCGCAAACAATCTATTACCAGTGAAATCAGCAAAGATGTACAACAACAATTACTGTCAGTTTATCGAGGGAGAGAGTGGGGGGATAAAAATAAGGACAAGAGCTTTTCAGAAAACATCTTAATTGTTTATTTTGATGAGTTTTCAAGGAATAATAAAAAAGAAAATCCACAACTTTCTGGACACATTCAATACTGAAATCTACGTTACATTTTAAATACAGTGGAATAATTCAAATATCGTAAGTTGCACGCCTTATTAAAAATAAAATGCGAATGGTATAAACCCAAACAATTAGAAATATTTTATAGTTGGAATAAACCAACTGTTGCACCAGATGTTAAATATTTATCTTCCAAAATAAGTGATTTTAGTTTTCAATGTAAGTTACATGAAATACTATGTTTTTTTCATAGATGTATCTTTGATATTATGAGAGCTTGTAGAAGACATGAGCTACACAAATTCATTTTGGGTAAATCACTTGTAGTCACAATTAAGTATTCAAAAATAATACGAAAATTTACAGTTCCCGGAAAACATTGTAAAATATGCAAGACGTACACGATATTTCCGTTCAGGAAATTGTATTACTCCATTTTCTCTTTATGAATTATATGACCGGAAAATGTACAGTACAAAATGTAAGAGTAAATAAATTTGAAAACATAGAAAAATAATTTGTTACTTGAATCTTGATAATCCCAATACCGAACACTGATTTCGCCGTAGTTTTGTCACAATATTGGTTAATGCGGTTGATGATTCACTTCACTAAAACGCTACGGTGGATGAAAACCCACAGCAGTGGCTGAAAACCACATTCATGAATAAATTAGCCAATCAAATTTTGACGACTGAATGTAGCCAAACAATCAATTTAATAAATATTACTCTATTCACATTTATATATATATATATATATATATATATATATATATATATATATATATATATATATATATATATATATATATATATATATATATATATATATATATATATATATATATAGTATATATATATATATATATATATATATATATATATATATATATATATATATACTATATGTATTGGAACATCTGTATTGTTACAAAAGGCCAAAAGTATCCCGGTTGTATTTTACTAACTATACCTTAATATATATATACGATCTAACTAACTATATACAATCCATAATATAAATCACAGAAAATTATTAAACAATTAATTTTACTTTTCCGCACTCCACTATAAGCGGAAAAGTAATGTAATCGTATAAAGAAAAAGTGGAAAAGCAAATTTTTTTTTGGGTTTATTTTTCGTTTTTCGGCCTAAAGACCAGAAAAGAATGGTTTTTAAAATGTTTTTGCTGTGTGTGTGTGTCGTCGTTGTCGTCGGTATTTATTCTTGTTAGCAGGACAACTCAACTAAATCGTGTCGGATCGATCGGGTTGTGACTAATTCTGATCAAAGACGTCTCTCAGATGACACCTATTGATTTTGAGGTGGATAGAACATACTGTCCATAGGTCATGAGAAAGCACGATGGTGGACTATTTGAGAAATTTGTTTTTCTAATACGATAACTCAACTAAATCGTCTCGGATCGATCGGGTCTTGACTGATTCTGATTGGGAACGTCTCCCAGATGACACCTATTGATTTTTATGTGAATAGGACACATCCCACCCTGTCCATGGGACATGAGAACGCACGACGGTGGACTATTTGAGATTTTTTTTTGTTAACGCGATAACTCAACTAAGTCATGTCGGATCGATGGGGTTATGACTGATTCGGATCGGGAACGTCTCCCAAACGACACCTATTGACTTTGAGGTGGATAGTACACACTCTACCATGTTCATGGGTCATGAGAGAGCACAATGGTGGACTATTTGAGAAATTTGTTTGTTAATACGATCACTCAATTAAATAGTGTTGGATCAATCGGGTTTCGACTGATTCTGATTAGGGACGTCTACTAGACGACATCTATTGATTTTGAGGTGGATATGATGCACCCCACCCTGTTCATGGGTCATGACAAAGCACGAGAGTGAACTATTTGAAAAAAGTAAAACTGTCGCATAAAACACATATTCTGCATTTATGTGTTGGTTTATATTTTCTCGATCACTCAATTTCGAGATAGAGTTGTTCTATGTGCGGAAAAGTCCATTTTAAGGTTTTAAAACTGTTTATTTTAACTTGATTTTTTTACATTTCTGTTGTATTTGTGATAAAGCTTCCATAATATTTATGTACTTAGTTTCATTATAGATTTCATAAATTCTATAAACAAAATGCTTATTTTTGTTACTATGATTGGTCGTAGAAAAAATAGTCTTTGCAACTCATATTTAATACTATAACATAATTTCTAAAGCTTTACTTGATTTTCAAAAAGTTAATCCTATACAAATACGTACCCTAAATTTATTTCAAATAATAATATTGGCACACTGATATTGTTCTGTGAGTATACAGAAGACACAGCGTAAAGTATATAATATCAAAGAGTGGTTTTCTTATGGAATCTTATCGTATATAGTTAGGTAGATCGTATATATTAAGGTATAGTTAGTAAAATACAACTGGGGTACTTTTGGCATTTTGTAACAATACAAATACATTCCAATATATATATTTATATATATTGGAATGTATTTCTATTATTACAAAATGCCAAAAGTACCCCGGTATATATATATATATATATATATATATATATATATATATATATATATATATATATATATATATATATATATATATACGTGAATAGAGTAATATTTATTAAATTGCTTGGTTGGCTACATTCAATCATCAACATTTTATTTTCTAATTTATTCATGAATATGGTTTTCAGCCACTGCTCTGGGTTTTCATCCACCGTGGCGTTTTAGTGAAGTGAATCATCAACCGCATTAACCAATATAGTGACCAAACTACGGCGAAATCAGTGTTCGATATTGGGATTGGTAAGATTCTAGTAACAAGGTATTTTTCTACGTTTCCAAATCTATTTACTCCCACAATTTGTACTGTATATTTTCCATTCATATAATTCATAAAGAGAAAATGGAGATGTACAATTTTTTTAACAGAAATTCGTGTACGTCTTATATATTTTATAATATTTTCCCGTAAGATGTAAATTTTCGGTATTGTTTTTGTATACTTAATTGTGACTAAAAGGATTTATTCAGAATAAATTTATGTAGTTCATGTCTTCTACAAGCTCTCATAATAGCAAAGATACGCCTATGACGAAAACAGTTTGTCATGTAACTTATATTGAAAACTAAGATCTACTTACTTTGGACAATAAATATTTAACATCGGGTGCAACAGTTGATTTATTTCATTTGTAAAATATGTTTAATTTCTTGGATTTATACCATTCGCATCTTATATTTAATAAGGCGTGCAGCTTACGATATTTAGGTTTATCCACTGTATTTAAAATGTAACATAGATTTCAACATTGAACATGTCCGTAGAGTTGTGGATTTTATTTTTATTTTTTTTTTGATAACATCAAAATAAACAAGATGTTTTCTGAAAAGCTGTTACCATTATTTTTATCCTTCCAATCTACCCCTCCATAAACTGACAGTAATTGTTGTTGTATATATTTACTGATTTCACTGATAATAGACTGTTTGCGGCTTTTGTAGCGCGTTCCACAATTTCTAGCAAAGTTAAATTCTCAATTTCACTCTCATTATTTTAAAATTTTCACCGATTTTATTTGCAAAACGCAGCAATATCGGGAATGCTCATGGCATTATTTCATTTTGATTAAATATTGCTATGATGTTGCACTTCTGTTGGTTATAACCTTATTTGATTTATATCTTAATAAATACCATTAAAGTATAGACAGTAAATGTCTAATAAATGAATTAAAATATGGGAACCATTTAATAGATTAACTTAGGATACTGTTGTTAGAATTTACCCTATTAAATATGAATGTCAGAAAAATCTCAATCGGAACTTGATGTTGCTGCAATTGTCTTACACAATAAACACGTAAATATTAGGACAATAAATGGGCAAGTAGAAAAAAGTACTGGAACATGTCGATTTCGTTTTTAAATAACTTTATTAATAGCTTTATTATGACGACACTCTTATCTAATTATGTTATTTAATACACCAAGTGTTGTTCACATATGGTGGACACGCATGGAAAAATTGATTTAATTTTTGATAGCATAGACTTTCGTACTCTCGTTCTGATAGTGGTTGCAGCTTATTTAAGAATTTAACATTTTGTTTCTTCGGAATTTTATTATTATTGTCACGTTAGTTGACATAACCTTCTTTGATAGCCCTTCTCCAATTCGTATGATTTTGTACTGTTTTTACGTTCCTTCTTTACTCGGTTTGTTAAGTCATACAATAATTTTATTTATCTACTGTCATAAATTAAGTCGCGTCATATTTTGAGAAATATGAGACGATTTAAGTGAAATACACGAACTGAAATTTTGATGATTGATTATTGATTGACAGTACCCGTACACAAGGGTGTAATTTTTATCAGTTATTTAAGATAGATATTCTAAACGGTCTATTACATGCTTAACCATAAATAAAATAGAGGAATATTCAGAAATGTTGGTACTGTGAGAGACGATTATACTAAATATTGTTTACCGTTCTGAGATATACACTGTTGTATGTGTGATTGGCTGCGAAATAAAATTTTGATGAACGAACTCCTGAAATCGCATCGGAGCTTGCATTGTGTTAGTTATCTGTTTTGATATTCCTGAAAAAAGACTAAGTGGTACATAATAGAGTTAATGGTGGAACCGTGTAATAAGAATCCTCACTGTCCAAACCAGATTATTTTCGATACCGATTTTTGTTCAAACAGCTTGGTGAATAATCATAATTGTAATTATTGGATGCCTGAATACCCTCATATAAATATCACATAATAGATCCCCAGCAACACGTATTTTCAAGAAAAAGTATGGACAATTGAATAGGTGAGTGAAAGAACAGTACAACTCCAAAATAGCCATTCTGAGAAAACAACAAAAACTGTTTAATAAGAAGACTGTTGTTTGTATGGCATTACAATGCATTGTAAAGTTGTAGTATTTAGTATTCTGGATCGATCTGTGAAAGGAAATAAACAAAAATATATTCGTATAGAGAGATACGCTCAGAACAGTCATGCATTTGTATTGTTCTTTCACTCAAGTAAAACAAATTGTAGTGTTTAGTATTTTAATAGTACTTTACATATTGCTATTGTTTTTGGTAAAAAAATAGCATTAATAATTCAAATAATGCAATGCAAATACCAACGAATGTTCGGCAACGACTGTCACCTGCACAATGAGTCAGTGTTAACGTTTAGTCCATTCAAATTACATTTTTAGGTGAAAAAGAAAATAGTTCAGAGTTGAAAATATCTAAAAATTAGGAAAAATTCCGTATAATTCAATGAACTACTTTACCCCACATGAATTTTTTGGCTTTATTTTCAAAATGGCGTCCAAAGTTCGCTAAAAAAACTGTTTCTTTTTCATTTATAAAAAACTTATTCGATCCGTATTAAAAATTCCTACAACTATTGTTTGAAATATTTTTTCTAAAACGTTTAGTTTTCTTTATAAATGAAAAAAACCGTTTTTTTGCGAACATTGGACGCCATTTCGAAAATGAAGCCCAAAAATTCCGATGGAGCAAAGTAGTTCATTGAATTCTACGAAATTTTTCCAAATTTTTACATATTTTCAATTAGTGAACTATTTTTTGGCAAAAAAGTGAGGTATTTTCGACAATTTGATTGGCCTAGTTTCCGAGTGACCGCATATGAGTGCATGAACGAACAGTATAAGCACCGAACTTGTACTGTTCTTTTACTCAACTCTTAAACAGACGCTACGATTTTGCATGACAGGAAAGGGTGCATGTACTGCTCTTTCAACCATTAATGCGTTGACGTATTTGGACCATTTTGGCTATCTCAGTTTAAACTGTCATTTTTGGCGCTTATATGGTCCTTTCACTCACCGATTCTATTGTTGGCACCGATGCTTCTGAAAAGTATTTGGAATATAACAGCGCACAGCGCACAATTAACTTAATTGTGGTACTGCAAATTACAAAAATATCCATATATATATATATATATATATATATATATATATATATATATACATATATATATATATATATATATATATATATATATATATATATATATATATATATATACATATACATATATATACATATATATATATATATATATATATATATATATATATATATATATATATATATATAATGTTTTGTTATTATATGCTATAAATTATATACATTAAATTATTATAATATTGCTGTTTGGCGAATATAATGGCCAAACCGATTTTAATTAAAAACTTATGATAGAACAGCTAAGCTAAAACAATCTGCTTTATTTAAGCAATATTTCCTCAATAATAAACCTGCAAGAATATAAAGTTCATTTTAAATGAATACGTCTCTGACGTATAAAAGCGGATTCTGAGCAACTCTAATTTAAACAGAACTTTCACACAATCAAATACCAAAATCACGTAGAAATTCTAAATCCGGGAATTTACTGTTTAAGCCTTCCATTTATAAAGGTTTCTCTGGAAATAACTTGAAATTTTAGCGTCGTAACATCTTAATTCCTTAATTAATTAATTAATTAAAGCAAACCTGTTTCTGTTTCCTCCTCCTCTGGTACTGTTGTCTGAGTTGAGATGCAGGAGAAGCTTGAAAATATTAGGACTACTTTGAGATACATATTCTATATTGTTTCACTTCACAGCACAATTTATTTACACAAAGTATTCCTCTACAATTAACATCCAATAACTACTTAATTCTAATTACAGCTATTTTATATGTAATATCAGTTTTTTCTGAAGGAAGCGCGAACTTTTGAATTTATTGCAGTCAATACGAATATTTTAGAAGGTAAAATGCCTATCCAACTAGGTATCGAATCGAACACTGACGCCACGCACTCTACGACTTTAAGGGAGGAAACCCCAGACCGAAAAGTTACGAAATATTACGAGCATTTCCGACATCAATATGATCTCACCTGAAAACTACTCTAATCATCAATTTCAGGAGGTAAAAGGACAATGCGTTACTGCAAACTCCGACACTTTACTTGTTTTGTAAAGGGGCCTAGAGGATAATATACAATATTTTTAACATCCCTCCAGCTTTCTCAACTCTTCATAATTAATTAACGCATTAAAAGCCTCCGAGTTAAATATAATAGTCATTTTTAAATTTCCTAGCAAGCATATATTAATTACACCTACACAATGTTAGTAGTGCTCAATTCCAATGAAACTGCATTAATATAGAAGATATAAAACGTATTACATTAATTCATGTTAATTAATTTTATGCTAATATATGCAGACGAAACATTCATTATAACTATATATTCTAAAAGTGGTATTTTAGGAAAAGAACTAATAAATATATGTATTTTCTTAGTATTTGTAAAAGGGTATTTTATATTACTGATATAAAAAGTGCCCAGTTTCTGATGTAATTTCTTGTCTTTTGATGGGCGTATGTTAATAGCAGTTTTCCGCATAAACAGGTTATATTGGGTGGAAGATTATACATTTAAAGGAGCGTGTTATGTAGTTATCAACATTTGGACGCACGATAACACCGTTTTTTTCATTAATAATAAAAATCTCATGTTTGTGAAAGACAATTATTATTGTCGCTGACTCCTCAAAACAGTTTATAAAGATCTATAGAAATGAATATCAGTAGAATCTTTTTTAATCTTAACAAAAACGGTACCTCAAAATAAATAAGAGATACCAAAATCCGATATGAAGGGGATAAGGTTCAAATAGGACCCTTTAATGATTTTTACAATTTTATGAATATATCAAATTTACATTTTAGAGTATCACCAAATTGACGAATGAATGAATCTGAACTGAACAGAAAATGGCGTTAATTAAGAAAAATATACTATTTATATTTTCTCGTTACATAATAATTAATGGTTAATGGAATCAAGGAAAATAGTGTAAATCCTATTGCACTCCATTTGGTGTGAAATTGGTGTTGTATATTACACCACACTTCGTACTCTGTATGTAGTTTTGAGTTACACGTTTAAAAAAAATAAATTATTCTGTTAATAACGTAATATTCTACGAATTTATGTCTTTACAAAACAAAAGTATGGAGGGACAACTGAGGATAAAAATTAACGTTACGATTTATTTATATTACCCATTTAATTTTTCCTATTGCTTGATTGAAATACTGGAGTAGGTTGGAACCCTTGGTATGAAGATAACACTGACTTAGTTTTCCACAAAATACCAAAACACTATACACTACACTCGACGCGCGTTTTGGCAACAAAGTGCATCATCTGGAGATGATTCTTGTTGGCGAAACGCGTGTCCAGTGTAGTGTATAGTGTTTCGGTGTTTTGTGGAAAACCAAATCAGTGTTGCAAAACTAATAGTATAATTTGATAATATGAACGGATTGATATTAATGGTTCAGTACAGTAAATAATATCTACCTAAATCTGAAATATGTACATTAAAAATAAATGAAACATAACTTATTAAAAATGATGAAAATCGCTGATAATGACAATCATGGTTATCAATATCACATGTAGGCATGTTCTATCGGTTTATTCCATTCACATTGTATATATTACTAGCTGGTACTCGGTGCGCGTTGCTACACCCCAAAAATGAAGTAAAACACCGGACCGACAAATGGATCGACCGTATCTTGACGAATATTATTTGTGGTGAAAATTTCATAACGCTCAGCTGACAGGTGTAGGAAGGAGCCTATTTGGAATATATATATATATATATATATATATATATATATATATATATATATATATATATATATATATATATATATATATATATATATATATATATATATATATATATATATATATATATATATATATATATATATATATCCAATTGATTTTCGCATGTATTAATATAATATTGTTTTATTTCATTCAATATTTTACGTACATAGAAAAACTATCATACTTGGACTTAAAATCCTATCCAGAAATTTCGTGAGCTCCTACTTTAGCACTAAACATGTCCAACTCAAATGTTTGTGTTACTAGGTAGGTTTAGATTTTATAATTATTGTCTTAAGATAGCTACTACTTATTAAGACTAACATTATAACTGTCGATGTGAATGTAGGTGTGGATATTACAATTTTTCATTATCAAAAAAATATATTGTTATTATATTAAATTATAAAATATTTAGAAAGTATATTTATATTAATGTTCATAAATGTGAGGATAAGAACGTTGAAAATTTTATGTGGTCATAAGTGATTTTAATTCTATACATTTTTAATTGTCATCTCTCTATCTGGCACTCTACAAATTTACGTGTTACCTAGACATACCAAATAAAATATAAATGATGTTCTATATGAAACAGTACACTATTAAATACATGCCCGTTTAAAATTTCCCACTATTAACAATGAAATAAAAAGTCATTAATTCTGGTATAAAATTTGGCTCCTGTATAACAGGTAATATTTTACACTGTTGTAATTGAGGGGTCCGGTTTCAAAAGTCTCTAAATCCAAGTTCTAAAAAAAACCCGTAACAGTGGTGCTACCATCTAATGCCCGTATCATGTATGATTCTGAATTATATCTGTCGCAAATGTGTCTACATCCATTCAAAACTAAATTACAAAATCCAGTTACAAAACTCTCTCAGTCCTTTGTAAATACTGTTTCAAAACTCTTTCAATCCGTTCTATTCATATAGGTATCAAAGCTTCTTACATCCAATAATATTTTAGCGTCGAGCGTGATCAAAACTGCTTCAATTGCTTTCTGTGTTTTGCATGTCTTCTTTGTGTTTAGTAGCCATCCGATAGTGATGCGATCATGTTGTTTACAACTTGCTGTAACTATTATTTTGGTTAATGTGTTAATTGTACTGTGAGCGAAGTTTTATAGTATGACTTCTTTTATTCTTGGTACGCCTAACAAAGGCAGAAATAAGTTGTGAAACACATCTAAATGGATGCCCCGGACAAAATAAAAACTGTATTATAATTGGCACGCTTATGCTTTGGCTATATTGTACATCATCTTCAGTTGAGGATATTGACATAATATTTCCCATCGTTGGGCATTCCTTTCTGCCATCTGATAGAATTTTCGGAACACTTGAAAGACAAGTGAAAAAGAAAGAAGTTATTCTTCATCCAAGGGAATACCGTGCAATATTATCACATCTTACAACTGTACTTGATCTTGAAAAAGATTATGATGTATTTGATTGGAAAAACGCTATTGGTGGGTGTGTGTCACCGAATCAATGGCATTTTAAATTTTCAGCTGCCAAAAGAATATCAATTAAGAAGAAACTTCAGCAAGAAGGTGAAAGTGTTATTGTTAAAGGAGAGATCAACTACAGGTCGGATATTGGTATTTACAAATCGGTACTAAAAAAAGGGAAAAGCCTCAGTGCAATCAAGCCTAAGCATTTACCAAAGATTCATTCCTTTAAAGCAGCTAAAATACAAAATGTAGATGTCCTTTTAAAGAAGCACTTCGGGCAGAATTGGAGGATTATTCCCAATGAAGATTTAACTTTTTACAAGCATATTATTGACAATAGTAATGCTGTTGATCAGGAAGAAAACACAGATCATGAAGAAGCCGTTGAGACTTTTGAAACAGAAGCAAATGGGCTTAGAATTTAATTTTTCATGTATTAAGGGAATAAAATACAATACTAAGTAAAAATATCATCTTAATTAATGAAAAACCTTGCTATTTGAACAGTGATAGTTTCATAACTAATTCAATCCGTTGTTTGGTTACAAAAGTCTTTTATTATCATATTATCTTTTTTTACGGTCTAATATATTTTTTACAATGAAAAAATTCATTATTAATTAGAAGACCTTATCCTCATATATACCACATATAAAAACTTTATTTCATATATATATATATATATATATATATATATATATATATATATATATATATATATATATATATATATATATAACAAATTATACGTTTTGTGGATTTTCTGTAAAAATGATTATCTGGGATGTAAAGAACTTTGAAGCCTCAATTGTAACCTTTAATATATTTTCAGCCTATAACTAATATAAATATACAACAATGTAGAATGTATGGAGTAGATATCCATTTTACATTGCATATCCGTGCAATATAACTATTCTACAATGGCGATGCATGCAGTTTTTACATTGACAGTTATTAAATCATGAAAAAGTGTATCTGTTCGCGATTTCTGACTAATCATTGTGTATCTGAATGATGTTGGTCCTAAAAGGGAAATATTAACAATAATGGGTAAGTCTATTAAAAGTAGTGATTCAGATTATTCAAAACGATGGAAAATACAAAATAGAAGTTGTTTGACTATTTTATTGAACTGGTATGTATGTATCATGTAGTTTACAACAATTTAGTTAACAAGGTAATATATACACATATTTTATGTTCTTTTATTGTCTACTTACTAATAAGATATTAAAGCTGTCAATTAATAAATAATTAATAATATTTAAAATCTTCATAATTATTCAAAACTAAATATTTTCTCAGAAAAAAAAAATATTAGTAGATATCGTATATGTAAATACGTAAAAATGACCGAGACACATTTATTACTTACTGGCCCGGAAGAGCGTTGGGAATAGGACGATTGAATCCGAAGATTTGAATGGAAACGTCGATAAAGCAAACCCAAGTATTACTTGTGTTGTGTTGTTTGGTTTCGTTATTTGTCAATATATAATTATGTACTATAAGTATTTCCTAAACTCACACATTACATACATAGACTTATTCGGATATTCATTAAAATGCAGATTAAAAAGAGAAAATATGTATATTGATATAAAATGAATGTATTCCATTTCAAAGTTGTTTTATTTTTCTCTTTTAAACAATATAGATGTTGGAAATAAGTAGTATATATATATATATATATATATATATATATATATATATATATATATATATATATATATATATATATATATATATATATATATATATATATTTACCGTGATAACTGTTTTACATCATTAGAGGTGTAAAATGGATACCGTATATTAAATTAAAGTTTACACATTGAGAAAAATTATCATTCAGTACTCAGTAATCAGTAAAAATCTGTAAACCACAAACAGTAAATCAAGGTTTCAAATAGGGTGACCACAGTAAAAATAATTGTGTTAAAGCGATTTAAAAAAAGTTTTGCTAACAATTTGTATATGTTTTTTCCTTTTGGCTTTGAGATTATAGAAAAAGACTCATTTTGCAATAGATAGTTGTACTTTTTTTTTGCTCAAGTACCTGAACCACAAGTATCGAGGAAATTAATATGGGTATATTAATTTAATATGGAGGAAATTAATATGGGTACAACACTATAACCTAGGGATCAATCTGAACTTTAAACACAATAGGTTGACTAGGGTATGATTGAAGTATATTTGGTAAGCCACATGGTTATTTGAATTCTAACCTGACTATATTATTATATGTCTAACTTTATATTCATTAAGAACGTAAGGTTTGATGCACCATTATGTTGTTTAAGGTAAGTAGTGTCTGGATATTAGTTGGGAGTGGGATATTTAAAGCAACTGCTCCTTTTATAAAGTCTGTATTCACTCGGATATGATCCATAATTAAAATTTATCTGACGAAAGTCGCCGATAGACTCATTACCACATGTACATTTGAGAGTGTTCACGATCCCTATTTTATTTAGATGCTCTGAAAATTGAGCATCATCTTGGTAAAATTTACTGACAGAAATCTTGTTACATTTTTACAGCTTAGATCAGGCAGATTTGATGGTAAAGAAGGCTGTAGTTGCGTATACTGGTTATTTGAGTTTGACATCTCTCTCAAGTTTTCTGTTATTCATTAGATAACTGTTGCTTGAAATTATGATTAAAATCGAGTAGGGAAAAGAATGGTTGGGCAATGCCAATTCCCAGTACCGCCTATTTTGCAAGTTGGTCCATAATATAATTGTCAGCTATATTATTGCTCCCTTTCATCTATATATACATATGTGACCGTAAACCCTTCTTTAAGAATTAAAAGTTCCATTTAGTTCATTTCATATATTATTTCGCTATTTTTATAATGTTGCTTAGGATTTTGTAATCCAAAAAGAACTGATTTGGAATTGGCTAAAATACTAATATTGATCTCTTCTCAACTTTTCAGTGATATGTATATAAGTATATAAGTTACCGCTTGACATATAGAATAGGTTTTTTTTTGCACTGTTTCTGCTGTACTGTACAATCTATGGATAGTTTCTGATCTGTATACATTTTTACCGACGAAAAGTTACTTAGGACCTGATTGCGAATCATCAACTCCGTTATTTGAATATGTAGGAAATATATTAGTTTTGAGAATAACAAACGCATACTCATAGGTAAAAAAGGAATGTTTCACATTACATGAAAAGAGCTCTGGATGTGTAGAACCTTCCAGAAATAAGGGGGGTTTATGTTGGTCCTAATTAAACACTGTATACCCACTTTACAATGTAACAGATCGTTATATGAGGTTATTTTAGTAATAAACTTATTTGCTAGCACTTCTCTTCCCAGGTCTAATGGTGGATCTTCGGATTCAGCAAGAGTTGCTGGACAGAAAGAAGACTGCATTGCCTCAATACATATTTGTATGGTTTTATATTGAAGTAAGCTGGTACCCGGCGCGCGTTGCCACGCTCCAAAAATGAAGTAAAATACCGGACCGATCCGGGTGGCGTTACGCCTATGTTACTTCTCTTGACGAATACTAGTGTGGTCAATATTTCATAACGATCAGTTAACTGGTGTAGCAGCCTATTCGGAACATGGAAACAGATAACTTCGCTTTTATATAAATAGATTTTAGGTTAGTGTTTAAAATGGCTCCATACCAAAAGTATGTGTAACATAAAAGTATGTGTACCAAAAGTAAAGTATTTAGATTGTGACTGTATCACAATCTAAAATTGCACATATATAGGACTTATAGAACATAAGTGCCCTCTTGGTATCTGTACATCAAAGTGTCATTTCACATCAATTCAGCATTAGTTACAGCTTTCAGAACATTTATATCCTTTTCACATTTTTTTATAATATAATTAATGTTGTTATAATATGTTATAATATAATATTGGTTGGTCCACAATAACTTTTTATCTAGCATCACACCAAGATTTATAATCATCAACCACTAACATTTTGTTTAGTGCCACAATTTGACGTCTTTCTTACCATTAATCATTATGTGATTTAATAATAAATATATTTTGTTCTTACAGTTAGTATGTAGATAATTTTTTCTTTATTGCATACAGAAAAACTCTTGCTGTTGGCAAATATCTGCAACCACTAAAGATGACTTTATTAATAATCAGAGTCAATGCACGTGTTAGCCTTTCTGTAGTTAAATTATTTGACAACAATGATTAAAAAATATTTTTCAATACCTACTGATTCTCAAAGAAGAACAATTATGCTTAGAACGTAGACCGAGTTTCGGTATTAATCATACGGTGTAACAACGTGTGTCCCATATCAAAACTCGTTTCGTTACGGTTTAATCATATCTTGTTAGGACTAAAGCAGTGGTTTATAACTGCACGGAAGTCATAATTGGTGCAGAGCATAATAAACACCCAAGATAGGGTGACAACAGTATAAAGTTACTATACTTAGATACCATATTGATCGTAAGTTTATACATCAAGTGCATATCAACAACAACCCTTACTTGCTGCAAGATGTAACATTGCGGTATAGTTTAAGTAAATTTTGTTTCTAGGACAAATAAACGGCGATTTATCACTACAAAAGATCTGAAAAGAATTATATTTTTTGTCATCATATCAGCATTTATGCTAAATCGATGATAATACAATAATGAAAAAATATACTTATTATAATGCAGATTATATTGACCAAACTACTTGGTCGATTTCCGTCAGTGCACTAAACGGTTGTCCATGCAACACAATGAAATTATATCTTTAACATAAAAAAGTGCTGATATTTATGTTCACCGCTTGTTGATTTTACTGAACTATTGATTTAAAATATTTACCACCATGTAATGCAAATTTGTGTGTCCCTATATGTACTATCTCGCTCGATGTGAAACTGGTGTGAAGTTTTATACCGTATTTCAGACAATGTAAAGAAAAACAGACATTACCGCGAAGAATATGATTTTTGTTGTTAGAACAGGAATCCCTGTTCTAACTCAGAACACGCACGCAATCTGGAAATTGAAATATTCAATATGTATTCATTATCATTCGCCTACGTACGTCCACTGCATGTAAAAATGGCGTTTATTAATATTTCAATTCTCTGAACATTTTAAACAGGTTTGTTTCGTTAAATATATTTTTATTTAACTATTCATATTGATTCTAATATATCTTTGATATTTTACATTTTTGTCATAATAGACATATCAGTTTAAATGTTCTTTTTATGTTTTACTAATAGAATAATTACAGTTAATAGTTCGAGTTAAATATACTAATTAAAATGTAATACACCATTACTTATGCACTTGGTTTCGATCATAGATTATTATAAAGATATCTAACGCAGCAATAGTGAAACGAGGTTTTTTTTACCCTGTCGAACATTTTATTTGCTGAAACTATTTTTTATAAATTCCGAAATAATTACACTTTTAATTGAAAGGCATTTCTTATGTAATAATTTTTTTAAGTGCAACAAAGTTTCGTAATATTAAATAAAGTCGATTGAAAGGGTTATATTGTTGCTGTTGCAATTGTAATGCAATTCTTTTATAATATCAAAATATTATGAAGTTTTTTGGATCTAAGTAGTGGCGACTTGTAAAATTTAACGTAATTATATGGTAATACTGAAACATAATACAAAATGGGTTGAAGGGATAAGGGTGAAATATTTGTAAACGATTTTTTTCATAATCAAAAAATTCAAAACCGGGCTATATTTGTTTCTAAATTTTTATTTTTTTAAAGCTACAGGATTTTTAAGTTTGAGGACATCTGGATCAAACTATATTATTCTTTTATTCTGTTGAAACTAAAGTTATTTGTCAGCTATCAAGGTCCTTCATTTGAATATGAATTATAGAAATATATTTCTTTGCAAATAGGAATATATTATTTCAATGAAGTTTTGATATTCAGAACATAATAAAATTATGGACACATTATAACGTGTACATATGGAGCAGCTTATTTTATATTGTAGGTCAAGTATAAAAATAAAATAATATCTTTATCATAAGGTCATCAGTCCTAAGACTGGTTGGGCGATAACCTCCAGCGTCTCCTATCTTGTGCTAACCTACGCATTTCGCTAATTGTGCTACAACCTACATCCCTTACTATTTGCGAGCAGTAGTTTAATCTAGGCCTACCTCTGCCTTTCTTCACTCCTATGTCTGTCTTCAAAATATCGCGGACTATTCTCCCATGTCTCAGCAAGTGGCCTACCATTCTATCTCCTCTCTTCTTTATGTTTTTCCACATGCTTCTTTTCTCGCCGACTTTCTCTAATACTTCTTCGTTTCTAACCCTATCAGTCCACGGTATTTTCAACATTCATCGGTAACACCACATCTCAAAAGCTTCTACTTTCTTCCTACATGCTTCCCCTACCGTCCAGGTTTCGCAACCTTATAGTGCCGTGCTCCATATATACGTTTTCAAAAATCTCTTCCTAAGTTTATTACCCCCGAGCATAAAAGTGCTTTCTTTTTGTTAAAAGCTACTCGACCCTGCGCTATTCTTTGTTTTATATCTTTATCGCTTCTTCCATCCCAATTTATTTTACTTCCTAAATAAGTGGAGTCTTTAACTTCCTTCAATCTTTCATTATTAATTTGTACTTTCGTTTTTGCTCTGGTCTCGCGCCCTCTGCACACTAACACTTTAGTTTTGTTTTTATTCACCCTCATTCCGTATTCCTCTGTCAACACTGCCTCCATTTCGTTCAACGTTAATTCTAATTCCTCTTTACTAGATGCTAATACTGCTATATCATCCGCGAATCTCAGCATTTTTAGTTTCTGTCCCTATACTTTAATCTCGAAATTCACTCTATATTTTACCACATTAATCGCCTCTTCGATGTACAGATTAAAAATTAGTGGTGATAGCGTTGATTCTTGTCTTACTCCTTTCCTAATACCTACTTCCCTTCTTTCCCCTTCTACTTCTATAACAGCAATTTGCTCTTTGCATAGATTGTGTATTACTCTCCTATCTCTATAATTCATTCCCGCGCTCTTTAGTATATCGAAGATTTTTTCCCATCTTACATTATCAAACGCTTTTTCTAAATCTACAAATCCTATATAAGCGTTCTTTCCTTTTTCTATTGTTTTCTCTAACATTACTCTTAGCGCCAGAATAGCTTCGCGAGTTCTCCTATTTCGCATAAACCCGAATTGGTCTTCTCCTAGTACTTCCTCCCACTATGATTTCCCACTTTATTGCCTTATAAGTTTTCAATCCTTCCTCGTCTCGTATGTTTTTGTAGTCTCGTCTCTTTTGCATTCAGTTTAAGATTTCGTCCGTTATCCAGGGCTTCCTAGCTTCCCTTTTCTCATGTTCTAAAACGTCCGTAGCCGCG
Source organism: Rosalia funebris (assembly GCA_037954035.1). Taxonomy (NCBI): domain Eukaryota; kingdom Metazoa; phylum Arthropoda; class Insecta; order Coleoptera; family Cerambycidae; genus Rosalia; species Rosalia funebris. Next base: position 38,626,873 of record JAZFAV010000016.1, read on the forward strand.
GAATCTAGACTATTCCTGATACCCTCTCACTCAGTTTCTGCGTTCTTGATTTCTTCAATACTCGCTTTATTTATTAATTGATCTGTTCTCTCCTGGAACTTATCTTTCATATTCTGATCCCTCAATATGTCTACATTTATACGTTTCTTATCCTTCCGGGTTTTCAGATTTTTGAAGTTTAATCTAGCTTTCATGACTACCAAGTTGTGGTCGCTGCCTACATCTGGCCCTGGATAACTCTTACAGTCTTTTACTTGATTTCTAAATCTCTTCCTAATCAGAATGTAGTCTATCTGATACCTGTCTATCCCTCCTGGCATATTCCAGGTGTACCGCCTCCTAACGTGATTCTTGAACAATGTGTTCGCGACTACCATCTTGTGCTTTTTACAGAATTCTATCAGTCTGCTAGTTCTCTCGTTTCTGTTTCCTAATCCATAAGGACCTACAAATTCTCCTTCTTTCCCCTCGCCTACGACTGCGTTAAAATATCCCACTGTTATTAAATTTTCATGACCCTTCACAAATCCTATTACCTTCTCTATGCCCTAATAAACGGCTTCTAACTCTTCCTCACTGTGGCTAGAAGTAGGCATGTATACTTGCACCATTACTGTTTTCACTGGCTTCGAATCTAACCTGACCATCATTATTCTCTCGCTGTATTATAGGTAGCTATTTACACACTGTCCTGCGTTCTTCCGCATAACGATTCCTACTTCCGCGTTTCCATTTACCGATCCTGTGTGTATTACCCTATAGTCACCGCTCCAAAAATCAACACCAGATAAACAGAATATTAGTAGTTATCTGTGAGCATCGTGTCCATTGGAATTTATATTTGTTCAACAAAAAACAAGATATCTTCTTAGCTTAGAGCTATTGAAATACACCGCTATTCTTGCACTTTATTAAATAAACCAAGTATAACAATCCTATACCCTGTATATACAAATAAATAGTTATATTTGTTATTAAAATATATTCACCGTATCAAGGCACCCAAGCCGGTTGAAATAGATGTGAATAGATTAATTTTTATCCACCTATTCAATTAGATATGAATAATAGCTGTGAATTAGGATTAATTGGTTTCTACTCCAAATTTTTTGAACTAAAATACGCTTTTACTACAATTTATATTCATTGTAGATAAGAATAGTGCTCATGTTTGTGATATAATTGACGTAATGAGTACTGCCACTACCGCCTATATACTGGGAGGGGTTTGCAAAATTGATCTAATATACAAAGCTCTATTGAAAGTCACAAATGTCTAGATGCTAGAATATTATTCATATTGCAGGCAAGTAACACATCATAAATTTAAATTGAATAGCTAAATTAATATTTTAAGAAAAACAATTTAGTTCTTATAGATGAATAAAATTAATTTATGTAAGGTGATCTTTATATTCTATCAATTTAATTAAATTAAAATAAGAATAAAACGGTGTAGCCAAGTTTGTTCGGTTAACTTTTATAGTTTTCTCATTTCGTCTAAATTAATTACACCGGAAAATATAAAGGGGCGATTTTCTGAATAAACTTTAGCAGTTTTAACTTTGGGCAGCTGCTAAAGAGTTTCCTTAAGCTGCGAAGGCATCGTTGTTTTACTCATATCCATTTATAATAAGGCTGTACCTTAAGCCAGTACGAATCGGCTGTGATTAGATAAACTTCTTCGTATCCATGTTCTTCACAAATTTTGTTAATAATGGTGTATATATATATATATATATATATATATATATATATATATATATATATATATATATATATATATATATATATATATATATATATAATAAATATATTCATCCTAATACTGGAGTAGGTAACCTTTGATGGGAAGATAATACTGACTAAGTTTTCGACAAAACCCCGAAGTACTATACACTACACAACAAAACAAAGATCAACTCCAGATAATACCAACTTTGTTGGCGAAACACACGTCGAGTGTAGTGTATAACGTTTTGGTGTTTTGTGGAAAACTAAGTCAGTGTTATATTCATCCTACTATACAGGCTGAGCCTTTGAGTTGTACATATATTTTTCCAGCAATGTATTTTACACTATAGAACACTATTGCAACATTTGTTTTTTAAATATAAATTATATTTTATCAAATTTTGCTTCAAAATACTATCATATGTCGATACCCCCAAAAGTACATCAGTTTATTATAGATTTCTCAGAGTTACATACAAAACATCTACAAATCCGATTTGTCTTTGAAATACTAAAAGAATATTTATTAATTTTTCTTTGACGAATTATTTTTATTTTATTAAGTGGGTTGTTTGCGTATAGATCTATTATTTTACTGTAAAATTTCATAAACAAGGAATATAGCAAATGGTTTTAGAAATATAAGAAATAATTTTACGGTTACAATTAAAAAACTATTACAATTAAAACAATTGTTAATATCCCGTTAACATTAAAAGTAAAAACATTTTCGATGATTAAAAGGACGTTAACAAAATAAAAGAGTAAATGAAATAGATAAATAAATACAAACTCACCTCATCAAGAAAAAATTAAAGCATATTATATTTCACATCAACTCATCTGATCTGATGCTATTTTACGCCACTTTATATCATCATTAGGTCATCAGTCCTAAGACTGGTTGGACGCTAACCTCCAGCTTCTCCTATCTTGTGCTAACCTACGCATTTCGCTAATTGTGCTACAACCTACATCCCTTACTATTTGCGAGCAGTAGTCTAATCTAGGCCTACCTCTGCCTTTCTTCACTCCTATTTCTGCCTCCAAAATATCGCGGACTATTCCCCCATGTCTCAGCAAGTGGCCTACCATTCTATCTCTTCTCTTCTTTAAGTTTTTCCACATACTCCTTTTCTCGCCGACTTTCTCCAATACTTCTTCGTTTCTAACCCTATCAGTCCATGGTATTTTCATCATTCTTCGGTAACACCACATCTCAAAAGCTTCTAATTTCTTCCTACTTGCTTCCCCTACCGTCCAGGTTTCGCAGCCGTAAAGTGCCGTGCTCCATACATATGTTTTCAAAAATCTCTTCCTTGTTTCTAAGTTTATTACCCCCGAGCATAAAAGTGCTTTCTTTTTGTTAAAAGCTACTCGACCCTGCGCTATTCTTTGTTTTATGTCTTTATCGCTTCTTCCATCCCAATTTATTTTACTTCCTAAATAAGTGAAGTCTTTAACTTCCTCCAATCTTTCATTATTAATTTGTACTTTCGTTTTTGCTCTGCTCTCGCGCCCTCTGCACACTAACACTTTAGTTTTGTTTTTATTCACCCTCATTCCGTATTCCTCTGTCAACACTGCCTCCATTTCGTTCAATGCTGATTCTAGTTCCTCCTTACTAGATGCTAATACTGCTATATCATCCGCGAATCTCAGCATTTTTAGTTTCTGTCCCTGTACTTTAATCCCGAAATCTACTCTATCTTTTACCACATTAATCGCCTCTTCGATGTACAGATTAAAAATTAGTGGTGATAGCGTACATCCTTGTCTTACTCCTTTCCTAATACCTACTTCCCTTTTTTCCCCTTCTACTTCTATAACAGCAGTTTGCTCTATGTATAGATTGTGTACTACTCTCCTATCTCTATACTTCATTCCCGCGCTCTTTAGTATCTCGAACATTTTTTCCCATCTTACGTTATCAAAAGCTTTTTCTAAATCTACAAATCCTATATGAGCATTCTTTCCTTTTTCTATTGTTTTCTCTAACATTACTCTTAGCGCCAGAATAGCTTCGCGAGTTCCCCTATTTCGCCTAAACCCGAATTGGTCTTCTCCTAGTATTTCCTCCGCTCTATTTTCCATCCTCTTCTGCACTATTCTAGTTAAGATTTTTGACGCATGGGAAGTTAGGCTAATCGTTCTAAAGTTCTCGCATTTGTCGGCTCCTCTCTTTTTCGGTATAGTAACGATAATGTTCCTCTTATAATCCTCCGGCATCTCGCCCGTTTCGTATATGTATTTTACCAGTTCAAACATCCTATTTACTACTTTCTGTCCCGCACATTTCAAAATTTCCGCCTGTATTTTATCTACACCCGCCGCTCTATTATTCTTTAGCCCCCTTAGTGCTATTTCAAATTCCTCTCTCAATATAGGTTTTCCTACATCTTCCCTATCGATGCTAGATTCTTCCTCTAATATCTCTCCTAATTCCTGACCCTCGTATAAATTTCCTAAGTACTGCTTCCATCTATCCGCTTTCTCCTCTCTTCCTATCAGTATGTCCCCCGATTGACTCCTAACATTTCTACTTATTGTTCCTACATCCCTGAAGTTCCTCTTAATTATTTTGTAAGCCTCATCGGTCTTACCTACTTGCAACTTATCTTCTACTTCTTTGCATTTCTCCTCTATCCATTGTTCTTTCGCTTTTCTACATTTTCTAATGATTTCCCACTTTATTGCCTTATACGTTTTCAGTCCTTCTTCGTCTCGTCTGTTTTTGTAGCCTCGTCTCTTTTGCATTAAGTTTAAGATTTCGTCCGTTATCCAGGGCTTCCTAGCTTCCCTTTTATCGTGTCCTAAAACGTCCGTAGCCGCGGAAGCTAGACTATTCTTGATACCCTCCCACTCAGTTTCTGCGTTCTTGATTTCGTCCTTACTCGTTTTATTTATTAATTGATCTGTTTTCTCCTGGAACTTATCTTTCATATTCTGATCCCTCAATATGTCTACATTTATACGTTTCTTATCCTTCCGGGTTTTCAGATTTTTGAACTTTAATCTAGCTTTCATGACTACCAAGTTGTGATTGCTGTCTACATCTGCTCCTGGATAACTCTTACAGTCTTTTACTTGATTTCTAAATCTCTTCCTAACCAGAATGTAGTCTATCTGATACCTGTCTATCCCTCCTGGCATTTTCCATGTGTACCGCCTCCTAACGTGATTCTTGAACAATGTGTTCGCGACTACCATCTTGTGCTTCTCACAGAATTCTATCAGTCTGCTACCTCTCTCGTTTCTGTTTCCTAATCCATAAGGCCCTACAAATTCTCCTTCTTTCCCCTCACCTACGACTGCGTTAAAATCTCCTACTATTATTAAATTTTCATGACCCTTTACAAATCCTATTACCTGCTCTATGTCCGAATAAACGGCTTCTAACTCTTCCTCGCTGTGGTTAGAAGTAGGCATGTATACTTGCACTATTACTGTTTCCACTGGCTTCGAATCTAACCTAACCATCATTACTCTCTCGCTGTATTGTAGGTAGCTATCTACACACTGTCCTGCGTTCTTCCGCATAACGATCCCTACTCCCGCGTTTCCATTTACCGATCCTGTGTGTATTACCCTATAGTCACCGCTCCAAAAATCTCCTACTTCTGGCCAGCGCATCTCACTTATACCTACTATATCCACTTTATATCGCATATTATAAATTAATAATTAGTTAGTACATATTAATATGGCTCTTTATATTGTTTATTAAATACTAATGAAAAATGGGAGGACATAATACAGAATTATTAAGTATGTTGCATCATTCAATATTATCACCTGAAATAATCTGTTTTTGAATAAAGATTGCATTGAGGCTTCGACTTACTTCCATAGCATTCTTGTATTGAATGAATTCTGTTATATAGATCTGATAATTTATTTAGATAATAATTTATTTTTCTGACATCTTTTAAGGTCTTTCTCATTTTGCTTTATTACTTCATTTTTCATCTTTACGATTGTGGAGTGTTTTTGATAAGTTATTTTTTCTAACGCTATATCAAAGGGAAGTTGAGTTTCTATATTTCTTTTAATATTTTGACGGAGTGTACATTTAGTGGTGTGATGAACTAATTGTATTATTACTGGAGTAGATTGCAACCTTTTGTGTGAAGATAACACTAACTGTATTTTCCACGAAACACCAAAAGACTATACACTACACTCGACGCGCGTTTCGCTAATAAAGTTGGCGTCATCTGGAGATGATTAAAACTATGAGTTTTAGTCATCTCTAAGAAAATCTAAGAAAGTTAAGTTAGTGTTAATTTTATTATTGTAATCTAGGATAGCGTCATCACATTTCTATTGTTATCAGCCGATTGTTGTTATTTTTATAGTTACAAAAGTCTTAAGTTATTATTTTAACTATATACATGAATAATGTTTTATCAGGAATACTGTAATGAGATATTAAATATTTTGACTGGGATGTCGCTCATATTTTGATTTGTGATACGAAATACCAGTGTTTCTACAATTGCGTTAATACTAATTTGGTTTTATTGATACCTTGAATAATTAGTTTCGAGGTGATATTTTATTTATTTTACATATTTATCTTTATTTGTTATATCTTTTAATAACAATGGAGATTAATTATGGATTCAACTAAAATCTGAATTTTGGGTATGTATTTCAAATTAATGGACTTGACATTTGGAAACTTTCCTCAAATAATATTCTGTAAACAGCTATGGATTACTGGATGATATTACCTTTATTAAAGGTGCTTTATCGAATAGGCTTGTGATATGTACGCGTGGTGAAATATTACACAAATACATTGCTACGAATAGACAATTGAAATTTGATTCTTAAATTTATTTAAAGGTTGTATTGGAATTGAAGTTTCTAAAATCGAATTTTCAGAAGAGGAATGTTGAGTTTTATTAGAGGAAACTGCTAACACTCTTTGTAGTGACCAGTAAATAACTAAAACTTAAATGATATTTATTTATTTTTCATTTTTTGTGAATCATCTTGTTGAGGTTTTAATTGCGTCTAGTTTTATCCTACTTAGGGGAGTTCTTGATCGATTATGAAATTCAACATTTATAATCATAAGGATTTTCGATATTAAAATATTCAATTCGAACGCTTTTGACACTCGAGTTTGTTATAATAAACTACAAATACACTAAATAGTAAAAAATCCCGATCAGTCAACAGTGGTGTAATTATTCATTATTTATTTATCGGATAAGATCGCCACAGGTAAAATTATAAATTCGAGAAGGAACCGATATGTGAGGACTGTTTCAGTATTCCGAATCGGAACACCGTTAAATTAACTATTCGGAAAAAAATCTAAGGTGCCTAAATTAGCTGTAAGATCGAACGAGAAAAACAGGATAGTTCATCGACTTGTATTTTTAGTGTATTTTTATTGGATAATTTTATATTTAACGTTCACAACTTTAAATATAAAATTACACTAAAATTGTAATAAGCACATTAAGTTTTAGTAAGAATAATTAAATATAATGACAGCGGACAATGTTATCTAAATACGCCATAAATTTACAACATAGATAACACTAGGGAAAATAATTATGTTCCCACAAGTTTAAGATCGGTTTCTGAGTACTCGAAGATTCTAACTTCACATTATATTGTAGTTAAATTGACTACGTTTGTTAAAATAATGGAGACTCCTGAAATTCACCGGATCATTGGCGGCTTTTCGTGGATAGTTTTAAAAATAGCTTGAAATGTGTATTACTGCGCAATGTAAAAGGAAGATTATGTTAACTCTAATAGGTTATTTAACAAAACTTACAGAACAATATGAAAATATTAAGTTGGTATAAAAAAATGTTTATTCTCAGCATGGTTTGTTTGTGTCAATTTAAAAATGGTCACCATATTTCTTGGACAGCAAAGTGGATATACCAAATACCAAATATCCCTGTAACCTCTATTAATAGCATAGTCATGCAAAAAAAACAGGCGGCAAACTGTTTGGCCTATGACTTGAGAGATGCTATGATAATTGGAAAATCCAACTGTGTTAACGAGTCATTAATAAAGAGAGAAAAATTAATACTGCCACCCCTTCACATCATACTGTATTTCATGAAGCAGTTTGTAAAAGTACTGAACAAGTCAGGTGATTATTTTAAATACATTTGTCAAGCATCTCCAGCACTGAGTATGGAAAAATCAAAAGCAGGAATTTTTGACGGTCTACAAATTCGAAAACTGGTAAAATGTTTATATGTTAACAGACATATTATCGTTGGAAAATTTGATGAATGGTTTAGTTATGTATCTGTAGTCAAAATATTTTAGACAGTCATAAGGCAAATAACTATCAAGAACTAGTACATAAGATTCTAAACTGTTTTGAAAAATTGGGAGTAAATATGAGTATTAAATTACATATTTTGCATAGCCGCTTAAACAAATTTCCTTCTAACTTAAAAGATTATAGTGAGGAACAAGGTGAACGGTTTCATCAGAATATATATATATATATATATATATATATATATATATATATATATATATATATATATATATATATATATATATATATATATATATATATATATATATAGTATATATATATATATATATATATATATATATATATATATATATATATATGTATATATATATATATATATATATATATATATATATATATATATATGTATATATATATATATATATATATATATATATATATATATATATATGTATATATATATATATATATATATATATATATATATACTCAAAACAAGAGAAATTGCTTATTTTACTATGTTTTTCTTACTTTGACTTAATATTTATCATGTATGTTTACTTCAGCAACTAAAGCGAGGCAAGAAAAAGTAATGCTTAAATTCCTGGCAACAAATTAAATATTCCTCAATTAACTAAACAACAATTTTAAGAGAAACTCAGCATAGTTGTACATAGGCGATATTAACAAATAATAATATAACAACATGTATAACTCTTAACTTAAATGGCAGGTATAACATACCAAATAAATGTACCTAAAGCAAACCCTCAAACCTTTAGGGTTAGAGACAGAATTAATATTAGTACATTAACAAAAAAGGTCAATTCGTACTAAGAAACTTCGCCAAGAACTAGTGGCAAATATTATTATACAAAGACAATAGTATATTAAAGATGAATGGTCCAAAGAAGCACCTCGACATTAATAAATTAAATACTTTAATACTAATAAATTAATGACAGACGTTTTATAAGACATGTGATAGTTGTCGGTGTCTTTTTTTAATGTTTAAGGTAAGTTACTTGACCTAAAATTCAAAATTTTTTGCTATGCATAATTTATTGAAAACTTGCTTTAAATTTATTACATATTCTTGAAAAGAAGCTGACGATAGCTATAGATACCAAACATAATTTATTTCGTAAATCTATAACCCCTCTAAAGGATATGGTATATGAATAGTTGAAATGCCTTTCTTCAAACTAAGATATTCATAAAATCCATGCTCAACGTTGACTTCTCGGTTAATTTATTGTCACCAACTATGATCCATAATTTGTTTTTTCTTGATGCACCTCGTACTTTTTGATACAATCTATAGAGAAATGCTATATGGGTGTGATGATTCCATCGTTGAACATTAGATTTATTTATGATAATATTGGAAGCAGAACCAGGGGCGGCTGGTGTATAGGTGCTGCAGAGCTGCAGAACTGCCAAAAAAATTGGATATTTGTATATTTTCGCGACATAATGATTACTAAAATTTATTAATAAAATAATTTGGTTATTTGGTGCAGCTAACCAAATTATTGCGTTAAAGTCGCATTCTGCCCGCCGTCCTCTATTGAGTAGTAGACCAGATGAATTATCTGGGTCTCTACGCGAGCGCGTCGCGGTACATTGAACTGGGCCACACGAGGTAGTTCCACAGCACGGCTCGGCACACCCGTCCTCCCCCTCAACTCCAGCGACAATCCACACTTGGCGCTTGTAAATGCGCTAATTTACACAGTCAGTGAGCTACATTTTTTCCAGCTAAGGCAACATCAGTGAATGTTTACTCCTTCCCACTCCTCGAGCGGGCGTAAATTGTACCTATTTCGTATTTCGTGTTAATTTGAGATTTTAAATACTGTTTTGTGAATTTGTGTAGTGATTTATTGTACTGATTATTAATATTTATATACTGTGATAGTGACAATGGATTTAGTTTATAATTTAGTTCATGTGAAGCGATTTTTTAAATACTCTTATGAAGAAAAAATTGATTTAAAAAACAATGGTAGGCCATTGCCCGATATTGTTATTGAGACTGCAGGTGTTAGCCGCGAAAAAGCATATAAACGTCAATTTAATAGAGACATTTATTCGAAGAACAATTGGATTTGTGGGTGCAACAAAAAATGCTTTATTTTGTTTTCCTTGCTTACTTTTTGGCGGTGATAAAGCATGGACGGAGGTAGGGGTGACAGATTTGGTGCACTTAACTGAAAAAATAAAAAAGCACGACAACTCCAAAAGCCATCTACATAATACAATGGAATAAGCTTTATTAGGAACAACTAATATTAAAGCGCAGCTAGATTCAGCTTATTGGATAAATGTGCAAAAGCATTATGATAATGTGACAAAAAAGAGATACGTTTTGTCAAAAATTATAAACTGCATAAAGTTTTGTGGGGCCTTTGAACTAGCGCTGCGAGGACATGACGAAGCTGAAACATCTCTAAACCCGGGGATATTTCGTGGTTTGATAAATTTTTCTGCTAAGCTTGATGTAACTTTAAGCGAGCATCTACAAAATGCTTCAGTATTTAAAGGAACCTCTAAAGAAATACAAAATGATCTTTTAGACTGTATATTAAAAGTATGTCATGAAGAAATAATTAAAGAAATTAACAAACCTTCATTTTTGGCAGTTATGGCAGACGAAACAACTGATGTATCTGCAAAAACTCAGTTAGTGGTAGTTTTAAGATATATTCTCGATGGTGAACCGATTGAACGTTTTTGGACATACCTGAAACCTACAAAATGTGACGCTGAAACTCTTTCGGAAAATATTTTAAGTGTTATAGACCCTCTAGTAGAAAATTCACCTTACAAGCCTTTTCTCTTAACCAAAGAATATGACGGCAAACATGAATGTTCTTCAAAAAGGTATTAAATTCCAAAAATTTTTCTTGTGAAAGTCTATATTTTTGTATAAACGGATTTTACATAAAAATTCTGAAGTATCAGGAAAACGCGTGACCTTGAAAATTTTCAAAATTTTCGCCTGCGGAGCAATTTTTTTGTGGCCCCTACTGCACCAGTAGTTTGGATACGTTTTAAATTTGCACGCGGGCGGCCAATACCCTAGGATCGGCCCTGTGCAGAACACCCGTTTCATTTCATCAGGAGCCGCCACTGAGCAGAACTATATTGTATATACCTATTGGTATATCCGACGGTTGTTTTGATTCCATGAATTATTTTGTTTGTACAAGAAAGTTCGATAGTTTCGTCGTGAAGGATCGTTGTTATTGTCTGGAAACTGAATTATTTCTACTTTTTCGTAGGGACGTAATATGGCAGTTATAGTCAGGAGAAGTTTATTTATGGCAGATATTTATGGCAAACTGATAAACAACTTACGTATAATTTATAGAAATTCTTTAAATTTTACAGCTACGTAGTATAAAGCTCAGACTCCTGTATGCATTAGCCACACATTCTTTCATGTAATTGTAAAATTATTGAAATCGCATATTGATTCATATATATTATTGATTTGAAATGACATATGATTATACAGCATCATTTAAAAATTAATACTGAAATTATATGATAATTCATGATAATTCAAATTCAAAGTCACGCTTGTTACCTTTTGTAAATACAGAACAAATTTTGGATATTTGGTAAATGTTAGGAAATATGTTTTATTCTATTATATAATTAAATATGACAGAGAGAAAACAAAAAGATGGATTTATGGAAAATTGCTGTCACCAATTTATCTGCATTTTCTTAATATATTTCAAATATTATCGATAATCATAGACAAGTAGATATGTGTACACGGATTAACAGACCACTTTAAGGTATATTACGTTATTGAAACTCTAGACAATTGTTCTTTTATTCAAGAACAATTATTAAAAGTAGACACTTGGTGTAGGATAAATGAACAAGATTTAAATTCAGAAAAATGTAAATCGCTGGAATTTTACTCTGAAGAAACCGCCAGATGAATATACATCATAAATAAATCTCAGATAAGTACTTGTCAAATTATAAAAAACTTAGGTGTAATTTTCGACAATAAGCCCTCGTTTACTAAAGATACGAGTACAAACCACATCAACAACATATAAATAGTTGGGACTCGAAATTTGCAGCTGTAAATATTTTAAATCAGTACATTCGATTAAAATAATTTACTATTCGTTTGCACGGTCGAATCTGGAATATGCCTCCAGTAAGTCTAATATATGGTATCGCTACTACAATAATCAAAGAAATCTAGAGAAACAAGTTTAGAGAAGATTTATAAAATTTTTGCATTTTAGATATTTGCAAACTTAAGATATATCGAATATTATACGAGTATTCTGTGAGACGATAATCATCAGTTACTGCTTGATAATTTTCAAATGTTGCCTTTACACTTGAGACACGTCTTATCTAACATTAGTTTTAGCTATAAGTTAATACGTATTTAATTTGATTGTAGTTATCTTGTTGGTCAGTTGAATTTTCGAATACTATAGTGTTATTCCAGACAACAGGTCATATTCCAATTACCAATAGCTAAGACTAACATACTTTTAGGTTACCCGTTGTATACAATATATCATAATTTAAACAGGGTTAGTTTATTTTATGGATATATCATGTAAGTTTAAAACAATTATACAATATTACTAATCAGTATGTATTCATCTTTTTTAATATGCTTTTTTTTACATAACTCATATAATTATCATAACAATCAGTTCTACCTAACTATAATAATATCTGTAACAATATTTGTAAGTAATTCTGTGTTGTTTTTTATTTTTTTTAATATGCATTATCCCGTAGTTAAACTTTATATTATATTATAATTTAAATAAAGTTTATGTAAGTTTAAACAATTAAGTAATATTAATACTCAGTATGGTCATCTTTTTTAATATATTTTGCTTTTTACATCATACATATATAATTATCATAATAACAATATTTGTTATATATTATTTTTTAAATTGAATATTTTAAGTAATTCTGAATATATACTTTTTAATATACATTGTCAAGTATATAAGTATGACGCTGGCACTGGCACTGGCACTGGCATTGTCATCGTCACCGTCACAGTCTCCATCAGGGGCGGTATCAGTGTCACTGCCACTGTCGCTGTCACCGTCACTGTCATTCACTGTCCAGTCACCGTCACTGCCATTGCTAGTTCCACTATCACTATCAGCATAGAAGTATGTCACCGTCACCGTCAGTCGGTGTTACTTTTTAAATTGAATATTTTAAGTAATTTTGTATATACTTTTTAATATACATTGTCAAGCCTATAAGTATGTCTCTGTCGCTGTCGCTGGCACTGGCACTGGAATTGTCACTGCCACCGTCACCATCAGGGTAGGTATTAGTGTCACTGCCACTGCCGCTACCACTGCCACTGTCCTTGTCCCTGTCCCTGTCGCTGTCAGTGTCAGTACTAGTGCCCGTGCCAGTGTCACTGCCACTGCTGCTGTCCTTGGCCCTGCCACTGCCAGCATCAGTGTCAGTATCAGTGTCACTGTCACTGTCAGTATATAAATATAGCACTTTCACTGTCGCTATCACCGTCAGTTTAAGTGTCAGTGTCAGCGTCAATATCAGTGTCAGTCTCAGTGTAAATATCACTGTCACTGTCAGTGTCAGCATATGAGTATGTCACCGTCACCTTCAGTCAGTATCGCTGCCACCGTCACTGCCACTGTCAATGTATCTGGCGCTGCCGCTGTCAATGTCACTGTTTCATTGTCTGTCATATCAGGAGAAACAATCGACCATACAATTGGGGAAGATATCCCCATTTCTGGCTGGTACAGTATATCTTGGAATCTAAGTATATTTTAACCATACATAATCAGGTATACTAATAGTACACAGGAAGCTGACCCAAAAGTATAACCTGTTATTTAACCCAGCACGGTACTATAAATTCCAGCCGCAGTCCTCGAGAGCGACGAACAGCTATTACATTGAGAAGGGCGAATGGCGAGGGACTGACAGAACAGTGAATTATAATACGATATCATTCTTGTTGGCAAAGAGATGCGAAGAAAACGAACACTATAGATTTGCCAGTTGATCAAAAGCATCAGAAAAACAGAAGCTGAGAAGATTAGAAAATACCAAAACCAGCATATCCGGGACCTGGACAAAATATAAACTATTGCAGACACAGACGTAATTAGCAAGAATCTGAGAACTAACATCGAAAAGCAGAGACGTGTAAATTACATCTGTAACCAATAGAAGAGCGTCATACTACAGATTCGATAAGAAGGAAATTAGTGGAAGTATTTATGAAGAATTTAGAAGGAAACCAGTATTTATGCACTGAGCGGAGTAAACTGGAATATGGTGAATTCTCTCTCCTATCGTTTAAGTCTAATTTTTGGGATAATCTCAGAAGTTGATGAATGTTTTCCAGCAATATTGATGATAAAGTGCATTTGAGTTTATACTCGTAACAATAATATAATTTATTTCCCATAGAATAATCCAAATACATGACAACTTGATATTAAAATAATTTTAGATATTTCAGTACATATGTACATTTAATATGTAAGTATACACATCAATTATCAATGTGCATAACGCACTTTAAATAATTAACAGTTATTAATAATTGGCAATAAAGAATAACAGACAAATCTTTTTAATTTAGTATTAATCGTGTTATTAAATATTTGTCATCTTTTTGTCATACTGGTGAAGATTGAGTGAAAATATGGCACGTCTATATTAACCTGAGTTGGCCACTAACTAAGCTGTATCCTTCTATGAAAGAATGCATCAGTGATTTTACAAGGACATCTGTTGATGATGGAGAACAGTTTGACAGGATCCGAAAAGAAGATGGTCTGAACCTGATGTAACTTTTCTATCTTCCAAAGAATTTAAATTAAACCGTGATTGATAAACCGAAAAATTAAATTAAACTATTAAACTGATCTCATATACAGACAACGCAATTATTGTTCAATCATGGAGAGGTTGATTGATTGATGAATATCGTGTGTTGACAGTGTTGAAAACTCTCATTTTATTTCTGCATTAACAGAATCCAATATTCATATCTAATGAAGAGGAGTCATAATATGCAAACGTATTTAATATAATCATTTATTAATTAAGACACACTTTTATTAATTGGCAGAGTCCAGCAAATATGTTTTGAAAATTAAATTATGTTGGTAAAGTAATTTAGGTTAATATACGTTTTTGACTTAATTTACATCATTCAAAAATATAAATAAATTTGGATTTTAACACATAAAATAATTACAAGAGGAATTAAAAAAACTGTCAACATAGTTTTAGTAGCAGGGTGTGCTAATTTGTTTTTCAGTGAATTATTTTAGTATTGCCGTAAATAGAACGAGTGGAGCGGTTTCTACGCTTGTCTGCCAAGTCAAATTCACTGCATTAACAATAAGTCATTTTTATTGACGCGGTGTTACTTTAAATTTTTCATTCGGCATTTGTCCTGGATCGGCGTACCGTGTTCGGCACTGATGAGAATTAATTCGAATTAATAAGTTCGAAACAGCTGTATGTCGTTCGGTTCTAATCCTGGACAAATGTCGAATTCTACCTGTGGCGGGTTCTATTTTTTGAAATACTAAAAATAAGTTTTAATATAATGCTCAAATAGACCTCCGTGTTGAGCTAAGGGTACTTCCAGTGATCATAAATTCTTGGTGAACATTACCAATACAACAGGGGTAACATTTTATGAGAAATTTTCAATATATCATCGAGGTTCCCGCAAATTGTTACGTCTGGCCTCTTTAAAACTATACATTTTGCTTTAAATAACCCCACAAATAAAATCACAAGCTGCAATATCTGAAGATCTGGCTAGCCACACCGGGCTATATTACCACGTTCAGAAATCGGTCGATTCTGATATATTCGTTCCAAATATTGCTGAACACTATTGTGGGCCGAGCAACCATCTTGTTAAAACCACATTTCATTTAATTCACCATCTACTAATTCCTGAATGCTAGTAACAATATTATGTTGAAGCAGATCCCAATATTTTTGGCCAGTGTTACCGTCAATATAAAATGATTTAATGACATGTATACCCAGTGTACCTACTCAAATGTTAAGCTTGACAGACCAACATTAAGCGACCAACGTCAAGTACGTGTTGCATTATGTTTACTAAATAATGGAAAAATTTATTAATCAGAAAAAACAGTTATTCTTAGAAATTGTTTATTTTCATTGACCTTTTCCGTTAAGCGTTTACAAAATTTCATAATTTTTGTATTGCCCCCTTGAAAAATTTTAAATATTTTTATATTTCTCGGTACTTAAAATTACTTGAGCCCATGTTTTGGAAAACAGTCCTAACTATTGATGGCGTAGAATGTACGTCAGCAGCAATTTCAGAAGTAGTAAGCACTGGGTTATTAATGCAGAAATATTAATTTTTCTATTATCGCCAGGTGGATAAGTCCATGTCAGTGTCAGTGTCAGTGCCAGTGGTATACTTATATGCTGAGACTGACACTGACACTGTTATAGTCAGTGTTAGTGTCAATGTCAGTGTCAACATATAAGTATGTCAATGTCTCTGCCACTGTCACTGCCGGTGTCACTGTTACTGTCACCACTGCCAGTGTCAGTGATAGTGCCAGTTTCTGACAGAGATACTGTCAGTATATAACTGAAATACTGACAGTTATACTAACATTAACACTGACACTCACAGCAGTGTAGTGGAAGGGGCAGTGTCAGTAACATACTTATATGATGACACTAACATTGACAAATACAGTTATACTGACAGTGTCACTGACACCAACACTGACAGTGATAGCTAAGCTAAGATAGATAAGCAATACTTATCTAGGTTACAATAATGCTATGTAAGTAGAATAAGTAGATTTGCTATTGTAAATAGTTATTATTTACTTATTATTATTAAATAGTAGGTTACTTCTAATGTTAAGAGGAACTGTAAGTAAATTGAATAGAAACCATCACACAATTAAGATGTCAATTATTAACTGGTCCTTCACATAACGACCAACTGAACAACTGAGTTATCACATGGAGTTGTGTTTGGATTTATTCCACAGTGACAGTGATAGTGACAGTGGCAGTGGCAGGGGCAGTGACAGTGACACTTACACTGACACTGGAACTGACGATGACAGCTACGGGGTTAGCAATATGATAGCAAGGGACAGGGGCACTGATAGTGACAGTGGCAGTGATGCTAACACTGACTGACGGTGACATAATTATATGTTGACACTGACTATGACAGTGACACTGACAGTAACACTGGCTCTGAAACTAACAGTAACAGTAAGACTGAGGGTGACGAGGACGTCGAAGGCAACAACGACAGCGACAGTGACACTAACTCTGGGCAATAGTTATCTAGGTTACCATGACGCTATGTAAGTAGAATAACTAGATTTGATACGTGTGCATAGTATATTATTTAATTATTATTAGTAAACAGTAGGTTACTTTTAATGTTGTAAGTAAGTTGGATAGAAACCATAACGCGATTAGCATGTCGATTATTAACTCGTTCCACACTTAACGACCAACTGAACAGAGTTATCACACTGGCAATTCTGTCGGTTGTATTTGAAGTTATTCCACGGTTTTAGTTCTTTCTCAATTTTTTGCGCATAGGCTGCATCAAAAATCGCTTTCCTGTATGTCTTGGATTTCATCAATTACTTGTTTACAATTCGTTTGCTCTATACATAAGTTCATCTGTATCTCCTGCTTCTATTATCACTGCGAGGTCATCCGCAAAAGCCACGGTAGTCACTCCTTCTACCGAGACCAGTGCCACCGACAGTGCCAGTATGAATGCCACCGACAGTGTCAGTATCAATGCCACCGACAGTGTCAGTATCAATGCCACCGACAGTGTCAGTATCAATGTCACCGACTGTGTCAGTATCAATGCCACCGACTGTGTCAGTATTACTGTCACTGCCAGTATCACTGTCACCGCTAGTATCACTGTCACTGCCAGTATCACTGTCACTGCCAGTATCACTGTCACTGCCAGTATCACTGTCACTGCCAGTATCACTGTCACTGCCAGTATCACTGTCACGGCCAGTATCACTGTCACTGCCAGTATCACTGTCACTGCCACCGTCACCAACTCCGCCTGGGATGGTGGTTGGGTGGATTGAGTAGCCCAATGATCATCTCTGCCGGTCCCAAGCCCGGATAAAGGAGGAGGGTTGGGCTAGGGGCTAACAACCCCTTCCCGTAAAAAAAAAACCCTTGTTGCAACAATGGCTGACAAAACAATAAAGGATATACCCCAGGTGGGTACGGGAAATTCCGGAGAATCCCACTCCTCCCTTGTGGAGGACTGTCCCACGGATTCTGGGGGGGACACTCATCCATTGGAACAGATGACAGTAGAGAACACAGACCCTTTCAAAAGAGGAGGAATAGCGCGGACACCGCCGCCAAAGGGCGAAACTACGCAAGAAAAAATTGAGACAATTCCACAATCCCAAGGCAGCTCGCAGACCCCGGTGTTAGTAAAATGGAGACACACAAAGATAGTAAAAGAAAACATAGATCCCAACAGGGAAAGGTCCAGCTCAATCAGTTTACCTTTTGTAGGAAAAAGAGGGAGAGAAGAGTCCACCCAACAGGAAGAATTGAAAGAGTTTCGGAAAATACTTGCTAAACTGACTTCAGGAGCGGAGGAGCTGATAAAGTACACAAAGACAAATGTGAACACAAAGGTGGAAATTAAACAAGGTATAAAAGAAATGCAGCGACAGATCGAGATTCTGAACAGAAAAAACTTGGAATGGAGTGAACTGCCGATAGGACCGAAAGAGAAGATCAGAGAGAAGAATGTAGGTTTTTAGTGAGTATACCGTGGTTGCACCACTCACGAGAGTCCCACACACCATGCAGAGACTGAGGCATGAGGTCCATAAAGCATTTTCCTCCACACAAAAAAAATAGCAGTGATAGTGACAGCGTCACTTCCACACTTACAGCGCACAGTGGGCAAAATCACAAATTTAGGTGGACAAAAGTCAAGTCAAAAGTTTGGAATTTCTGAGTGCTTGACCTTTTTATTATTAGTTGGTAAGACGCTTAATACTAATATTTCCCGCCATACCGTGTTTACAAACAAATAGTAAATAAGTAAATGATTCCTGTTTACACAAGTGCCTAATAACCGGCACTGGGATTATCTTTATTCGATGGCCATTTATTATGTTCAAGGTGTTTGTAGCGCAAAGACTTTTTGCTTTTATTTAACAATGGACATTGCTGAGACAGGTAAGACATTATATTTCCACACTCGTTATTGAATATACATTGCAATCTACCTGTAGAGTTAATTTAGCAATTTGTAAATGTATGCCCCTATTCAATAACGAAAAACTATATCACCCCTAAGTTACCCCAAGGATTTGTGTGCAGGATTTGTTTCACCAATCCTTCTAATCTTTAAATGTTGCAAAGATTTTTTGCGATTTTTTGCGTTTTGGGTGATACATAATTTTTTTCAGACACAACACTCCGAATCACGAGGAGGAAATTTTTCGAAAAGTGGGCTAAGTTTCCCAAAAAAAACCGCCAAGACCACTTGCTGAACTTTATTATTACTTCCGCTCAAATTAATAATCTAGAAGATGTGGAGATTGGGCCTTTGAAAATTAAAATTTCCCGTCTTTCTGACAAAATTTCGGAAAGGTGGGACAAATGTCACAGAAAACTGGAAGATTTTTTAAATAAATATTCTAGTTGGCTTGATTCAGATGACTTGGAGTTTAGTATTTCAATTATCCAACCTACTTGTCAATGCTCAGGACGCCCTGAAAAATGTTTCGAATGTTCTAGTGAGAAAACAAAAAAAAGAAAAGTCAGCGAGTTATTGAAGGTAGACTGTGAAAAATTGACTTTTGCTGCACAGCACGTGCTTTATGTTTCTGGTAAGCGTGGTGCTTCCAAAGTTGTGAAAGAGGCATCTACCTCTCAGCAGCCATCTTCTTCTACAAGAAAGTCGACCTCTACCAACATACGACGTTTTTCCCCTGAAGAAGCTTTGGCTCTCGTTTTCGACTGCAATTTAACAAAGGCTTCATATTGCTTGCTAAGACAAAAAGCGAAAGAAGTAGGTCACGATTTATATCCTCCCTACTACACATTACAACATGCCAAAAAAAGCTTGTTTTCCGGAAGAATATATTACAATTACCGAATGTAGGGCTGAATTGACATTGCAGGAATTACTAAATATAACAACTCGAAGGCTATGTGAACTGCAACACCCCGTACTGAAGCAACTAGTTGACAAGGGAATTTATGAATATAATTTATACAGCAAATGGGGTTGCGATGGAAGTGGGGGACAGAGCAAATACAATCAAAAATTTTCTACTGATTCTAATAATGATGAAAATATTTTCATGTTCTCGCTGGTACCTATAAATTTGCAATCTTTGAATGGTCAATCTTATGTATGGCAAAACAGAGTTCCCGGGTCAACTAGAAATTGTCGCCCCATAAAATTTATGTTTAAAAAAGAAACGGCCTCTATAATACATTTTGAAACAGAACTGATTAAACAAGAAATTCAAGTCTTAACACCTACCAAAGTTAATGTCGAAGATAAGGAAATATCCATCATAGACAATCTGGCGTTAACTATGATGGATGGTAAAGCATGTAACGCATTGACAGACACAAAGTCAACTCAGACATGCTACATTTGTAAAGCAACCCCGAAAGTATTTAAAGATCCGAGTTGCTCACTCCCACTACACTCAGAAGAAAATTATAGTTTTGGTTTGGCTACATTACATGGATGGATTCGGACTTTTGAATTCCTCCTAAACATTGCATATAGACTAACTTTGAAAGAACTAAAAAAAAACTTTGAAAACCGAGGAAGATCGACAAGCATTTACTTTGAATAAAGCAAAGATTCAAAAAGAATTCAAAGTCCAGTTAGGTCTTAATGTAGACCAACCAAAACAAGGATTCGGCAACACCAATGATGGCAACATGGCTAGACGATTTTTCAAAAATTCGGACATAACTGCTTCTATCACTGGTTTAGATGAAGCCCTCATTAAGCGATTCAGGGTTATCCTTCAATGTCTTTCATCAGGATACGAAATCGATGTAGAAAAGTTCAACGAATACACGTCTGAAACTAAACGGCTCTACTTAGATTTGTATTCCTGGTACGGGGTGACTCCCACGATTCATAAAATCTTCGACCATAGCGTTCAGATTATTGAAAATCAATGTGTTCCAATTGGACAATTGACTGAAGAGGTTCAGGAAGCCAGAAACAAAGATTTTCGGCGTTTCCGGGAACGGAATACGAGAAAATTTTCACGAATAGCAACAAACAGTAATTTGTCGACAATACTATTCGTTTCATCGGGCCCTATTATTGCTTCACTACGAAAACCTGTCAAAAAAAAATAAGATACCGTTACATTCAGATGTGCTATATTTACTAAAGTGCATTACTCCGAACGAACAATTATCCTTATCAAACTTAAATCTTGTGGAACCAAATGATGACATGTCAGAGCCACAGGTATCATATCAGTCTGGATCATCATATTATGATACAAGTGAAGAAGATAATTCGTTGTTTAATATCCTTAATTTTTTTATATTTATCTACCTGTGCTTAATTACGTTTATTAATAAATTATGCCTAATTTTATTTCTGTACCTGATTTAAATTCTATTTAATGTACATTGATTATTAAAAAAAAAAAAAAAATTAAAGTTTTACAATCTATATTTTGAAGAATGATTTAAAATACATCTATTAGCAGGTTTACGCCACTCCGAGCCGACAATTGGCATTTTGGAATTTTGTCCACCTAAATCCTTGATTTTGCCCACTGTGCAGCGTCAGTGTCACTGATATTGACAGTGCCACAGACATAGATAGTGTTACTGTTCCACAGATATTGACAATCATACCAAAATTGACGGTGTCATTGACACATTGACAGTAACAGTGACACCGACAGTGGTATTGACAGTGACAGCGATACTGACCGTGACAGTAATACTGACACTGTCGGTGACAGTGGTACTAACACTGGCATCGACAGTAATAGTGAAACTGTCAGTGGCATTGATACTGACACTGCCAGCGGCATTGATACTGACACTGTCAGCGGCATTGATACTGGCACTGTCAGTGACATTGATACAGACATTGTCAGTGACATTGATACTGACACTGTGGGTGGAATTGATACTGACACTGACAGTGACGATCATACTGACACAGTAACACGGGTAGTGGCAGTAACTCTGACAGAGACAGTGACAGTACACTGGCAATGTCAGTACACTGACAGTAATCGTATACAACGAGTGGCAGTACACTGACACTGACAGCACATTAACAGTGACAGCACACTGACAGCGACAGTACACTTATAGTGACAGTACATTGACAGTGACCGTAAGTTGACAGTGATAGCACACTGACAGTGACAGCACTCTGACAGTGACAGTAAACTAACAGTGACAGCACACTAACAGTGGCAGCACACTAACAGTGACAGCACATTAACAGCAACAACACACGGACAGTGACAGTACACTGATAGTGTGCTATCACTGGCAGTTACAGCGATACTGACACTGACAGAGATACTGGCACTCACAGTTACAGTGATACTGATACTGACAGTGATACTGACACTAACAGTGACAGTGATAATGACACTAACAGTGGCAGTGATACAACAGTGATAATTTCCTCATAACAACTGTCACTGTCGCCGTCGTCGTCCCGGTCAGCATCAATATCATCTCCTTACAATATTAATTCTAAATTTTTGTTAAGATTACATTGAGTGAATTTACTAGCCCGCGAATTTACTAACTGTTATTAAACTCGTCCAGTGTCCATGTACACAAGTACACAAGCTAACTAGCAGATTGTAAACAATCTACGTGAAAAGTTGAAAGCCGAATTACTTTACTCGCTACTCGCTGGTGTGTCGGCTTGTTAGCTAATAGACTAGCCATGTGTCAATATAGTTACTAGTAATATAGCTGCGAGTATCCCGGTGGTTCCTGGTTTCAGTGTCTACTAAATGGCGACAGAATTAATTGGCGCGGGAGTCGTTATTTTAGCTCATACTATCAAAAAGGAGTTATAAAGAAAAGAAAAGCAAAAATTGAGGGATAGAAAAATGTGAGTAAAGCCATAGATAGAAAGACGTGAGAAATATCATGCATCGAGCAGTTGACTGAAAGAGTTGAAGGATGAGAATCCTTTGGCTTATCGATATATTTTGAGATTAGACTGTGCCCACTTTGATGACTTACTCTAGATGACAGATGGAATGCTAAAGAAGACGATACTGGTAGTTACACATACAAAAACTGGTAGTTACACTACGTTATCCAGCAACTGATGATTCTTTCAACCCCTTCAACCATCAATTGAGGTCAGTGAAAATTAATTTACTACGAATTAACAAGCTTTTTTTTGTAAGAATGTATTTGATGAACGTATAGTTACAGCATATAGTATTATAGTGTACTTGGTCTAAACGTATTAATCATAACCTATATTAAAACGTCATCATTGTCGATTTAACAGACAGACTGCGAAGCGAGTGAATGGTCAGAAGATGGTGAAAACGCAACATTAACAACTTGTTGTGGGTTTGAATAAAGAGGACAGCTTGAAATGAATGATGTAGTTTTGAATTTCCTGCTGTAGTATGATGGTTTGTCGCTGTGGTAGTTGACGAAGTTCATCTGCAACAAACTTTACGAATTCGTCATATGGCTTTTCCGCAACTGCAATGTGTGCAATTTTGTATAATTGGTTAATCGCGACTGATATTCCAGAAGAGGTTTTTCCGGATGCTGCTCGTTTTTTAACCCTTTTCTTTAGCGTCGGTGGTGGACTCAATTTCACGGGCGACTTGTTCTTGAAGCATTCTTCTGAGCAGTTGTCATTGGCGAATTCAACAGATTCCCTACGACTTTCATTACCCTCATGTGACTCTGTTCCTTGACTGTTTTGTGACAGATTCTAGAAATAATATAAAAATGTTATTGATTTAAATTTATTTCAAATATTACTTTTTACTGATTTCATTTAATTTATGTTACCTACTGATTTAATATATCACTTTTATTGTTTTCGGGTACCTAAAACAGTTGATGAATGGAATTAAATTGAAAAGAAATTCGTTCAGCATTGGAATTTTCCTGAATGTCTAGGGGCCATCGACGGGAAACACGTTATCTTGAAAAGACCTCCGTGTTCCGGTTCAGCCTACTTCAATTACAAAAAAAAAACCTATAGTATCATATTATTTGCTATAGTTGATGCCGATTACTGGTTTATTTACATTAGCGTAGGTGAAAATGGCCGAGCAAATAACAGTGTAATATTTAGAGATAGTACTCTGAACATTGCAATGGAAAACAATTCTCTTAGGATGCCCAAATATGACGATCTCATTAGAGATGATGCTTCCCTCTAAGAACAGATCTTCTGAAATCTTACAGTACAACTGATCTCAGTGATGTAGATATAATATTTAATTATCGTTTTTCCCGTGCTAGAAGAATTGTATAGAATGCTTTTGGCATACTTGTATGGCAATTCAGAGTATTTTCAAAACGAATTCAGTTGAAACCCGAAACTACCGATAAAGTCATTTGGGCTACTTGTAGTCTTCATAACTGGCTAGGAAAGACTGCTCCAGGTAACTACTTACTTCAACAAGCAGTAGATAGAGAGGATTTAGACACTGGAAGTATAACACCTGGGCTGTGGACCGACAATGCTAACGTTCTGACGACTATTAATATTCTAGGCAACAATAATTACAAATGTAATTTTTTTATTTCCTAAAATCAAATTGTTATTTATATTTTTTTAATGATGTAAATTAGGTCAAATACGTAAATTATCCTAAATTACTTCACTAACATAATTTAATTTCCATTAAATGATAAAATCGATGATAGTTCTCAGATTCTTGGCAATTACATCTATGTCTGAGATGATTACTGCAATAGTTTCTATTTTGTCCAGGTTCCAGATATCTGAATTTCCATGGCAAGGTTTTCGTATTGTCTAATCTTCTCGGTTTCCATTTCTTTGATGTTTTTGGTCAAGGTCAACGGGCAAGTCTATGATGTGTTCTTTTCACATTTCTTTGTCAACGATGATGATATCTTATTGTAATCCACTGTTATGAGTGTTGTGTCAATTATTATTCGCCTTTCCCAATATAATAGCTGTTTGTCGCTAGAGGACTGCGGCTGGAATTTATGGTACAGTGGTGAGTTAGATAACAGGTTATACTTTTGGGTTATATTTTGGGTTAGCTTCCTGTCTACTATAATAATATGCCTGATTATGTATGGCTAAAATATACTGATAATCCCAGATATATTGAGCCATCCAGAAATGGAAATACTTCCTCCAATTATATGGTCAACTGTTTCCCTTGATCTGTTATACTTATGGAACTTGTCTTTCGCCTCCTGTTTCAGCATATACTTCAGAAGTTACGTTAGATATAATTTCATCTTGGATCCCTATCATAAAGTATTCAGTTTCGGGAAATGTCACCTGACCTCAGTCAATACAGCTATGTCTGCTTGTTGATACCTTCTCCATTTAGAACGGTGGGGTACTTGCCGTATATTATCAAATTTTGGAAAAGGAGACTATTTTTCTATTTAATTATGTGTATTTTCCAGATAGTGATTTAAAATATTGGGTATATTATTATTAAATCCTTTAGTTCAGTGCATTTTAAAGTATTTATTTGTCCGTTAGCGTATTGCATGAGGGATTGTACAATTACATCTTGGTGGTGATTAGAGGATCATATGATGTTAGGCGAGTGTGGTCTATCCTTAGTCATGTGAGGACTTTTTTTCTTGAAAATTTCCATTTCTCTGATCTTCTATCCACTATTTCTTCTACATATTTTAATTTGTTCTCCATTCTCTACTAAGATGTATGCCGAACATTTTGCATTTCCGTATTGTACGTTGCTCTCCAGTCGCAATATATAATTGGAATGTTGTTCTGTATGCTGCTTTCTGTTGCATATTAGGCTGCTGCACTTACTATCTTGTTTCCACTAATGCTAATATGACCTGGTGTCTAAATAAGATGGACTGTTTTAATTTTTATTTTTAGTCAGAATAAGAGTGATAGAATATTTTAGAACTTTAGAAAATGGATGTGATTACTTCGGTGTAGGAAAATACACCATTCATGGCTTGGATAAAGCATAGAGAATTGTGCATATTGCTGAGCCACCATTATAGTTAATGAATTCGATGTATTATACTTAGGGACTTGTAAATAGCATAGATAACCACTGTACAAACACTAGCTTCAAAATTAATTTACTTCTTTTTGATTAGTAGGTTAAGCAAAATTTGTGACACATTGCTGTTTGACAGATTTGGGTTTTACTCTATTCGTTCTAAATATATGACCTAAATAAAGTGCTTTCCTGCGAATAAATTTGCATTTACCTAGCTAAATTTCTAAATCGGGATTTCTTAATATTTCGAGTACCTCTGTAAATCGACTGTGTTCATGAATGATAGGTGTAGACATTATGGACTTATCTATGTAGACAGCACATCACTGGTTTTGAGAACCTAAGAGCATGTTGTTTTTGAGGTTTATTCTATAACAACATTGAAATATTTGTATGTCTAAAACATATACAAATTATATTTAACTCATTTATTAATATTTAAATTTTTACTATTATTCCTCTTTGTGTATGTGAGGATAACGAGATAATTTAGTAAACATTTATTTAAAATCTCCGATGCCGACTGAATGTTATATTTCATTATTGAATGTTAAGTGATCCTTTCTTCTAAATGAAATATGTCTGAAGATTCTCAACGAAACTCTGTAATGGCTTTTTCTTCGTTTAAATGCTCTAGTCGATCTATTGTCAAAAAATTTCTATCAATCATAGAATCGTATCAATCGGATGGTATTAAATATTGACTCATTTATGCTTAATGTCGAATTTTCAATAGATTGAAGATTTAAATCTGAAAAATATTTATTTTTATAAGTGTTCTCATTAACAAATGAAGTGAAAATATTTACTTATTTCCCTGATAAGTATAGTTTCGGTGTTAAACTGATACGAAACGAAATTTAAAAATTTACTCTCTAGAGGGGGTGAACATCGATTTTAAAATATGTGTTGCGCTATTTATTTTTCATATCGATAATACAACTACTATATGTTATGCCGATATTGTGAACAGCAGCATTATGAAGATCAGAAATAGTAAATGGGATAAACAAAATTGAGATTGAGTCCTGCGTCTGTATCTATTAGAATTTTGAACGTAGCATCTTTTATATAATATAAATTTTTAAATATAATGAAAATACCATAAAACTAGCACGTATGTGAATATTTGGCTGTTCGTTTTCTGATTGTTGTCTAAATTCGTTAGTTGGATTTGCGTTTGAATCTCCTATATAGCTGAATCTGGTGGGTGACCCTGATGATAACCCAATTGAAAATCGTGAATATTAGTGGGGTGCATTGGATGAGCATCCCAGCTTATATCAAGATTATACTGAAACTGATTCAGTATTATTGTTGTATTTATTGTAGTTTTCATATTCGGGTCATTGGAAATTTTGGGACCCTTCCGATTTGTGATTGCATAAATAAGCAATATCATCCATTTGACATTTGTATGTTTATCATTTCAAATTGATGAAGCTTACTTTAATTGTTTTGATTTGTTACGATGCATTCTATGCTGGTTGATGTCAGAGTTTGGTCGAATTATCTTTGCTGGTTTATGTAATTGGCCTTATTACTGATAGTCTATTTTAATTCATGATAGGCTTCGTTACACTTTGATTACATTGAGGTCTTTGGAAGTTTTGATTTTATATTTATGCTGTACTATAATTTTGCACATTTTGAAATGTGCAGAGATATAAGAGATATTAAATTACATATTATTCCGATATTTGCTTCAGGTGTGATATAAGCTTTTATAAGTACTGTAAAATTTTCTATTTTGTGACTAGGGAATAGTTAGTAGTTTTAGGGTACGATTGAATGTACGATGATTCACTGTTTATTCTACAAATGGCATGTCTCTAGGATTACTAACTTTTATTACAGAACCTAATGTTGTATTTAAACTTGTAAGTAGCATATTTGGTGTCAGTTTCTACTACTTTTGATTGTGTTGATTTTTGTTAATAAGTTTTCTTTAGATAGCGGCGTGCATTATATTATTGTAAATGCGTAATACTGGAACAACATTTATAACGGATTTGTTGAATTATAGGCTTATTTTTTGTAACTTCTGGATTAATCACGTGATATCTGCAATATCTGAAATGTAAATACTCGGAAACTCAGAAAATTGAAAAACTAAGAAGTGAAATGAAAATATCCGAGTTATTGTCGAGATATATGGTTTAGCCCAGAGCATAGATAAGTATCTCATCCCTATTTCATATTCTCATCTCATAGTTGATTAAAGTGCATCCTTGAGCCACTAATTAATTTTCTATAAAAACGTTCACACTCACTTTCATTATTATACGAGGAAGCGCCTCTCTCTTGGGAATTTGCCGGTCACAAAACCCAGACTTTTACGTTATACATTGCGCGTATAAAGTCCCTTCCCCCTATTTAACTTTGGTACTGATAACGAGAGACCGCAAATTACTGCAGTGTAAAATTGGCGTTTTAGTTAATAAATATTGATATCTTTGAATTCAATAAAATCTTTGAATTATCAAAGATGGCATTGAAGCACCATTTTGAAAATAATTTTTAAATCGTGTGCTATTAACACCTCATTTGAAAGCTGATAATTTCATAAGGTTATTGTTGCGTAGGTGGTTGATTTATAGATACCTATCTTTAGTGGATGTCTATCTACTTGATTTTGTACGTGTGCAATAATATTTTTGTTTTATTTGTTGTAATCTTTCTTCTATGCGAGTCTGCATAATTTGTTTTTCATTTATGATATGGCTGTATGACTCCTTTAATTTGATTTTTCCTAATCCTTTCCCTTTTTAATCGTTTTCCTTTTCTTTTCTGAGAGAATCTTATCAATGTGGGTCCATAATCGTTGAAATATTGATTACGTATTTGATAATAAATAATAATAAACTCCGCACATTTTATAGGCATCGAATACGATGTACGCTTTGATTAATTTTTCTAGACTTTCTAGTGTTTTCTTTAATAAATAGTTACAGTCTATACTATCATATTCAACGTTTTAATTTATTTCAGAGAAGAAAACCCGCAACGGGTAGAATTCGACATCTTCCCAGATGGGAAATGAAAGCTGTTTCGAACTTATGAACTCTCATCAGTGCCGTACACGGTACGCCTATCCAGGACAGATGCCGAATCAAATCCGTGAGGTATTCATCTAAATCGATATGATCAATACCAGTAACTTATAAGTCGGGAAGACACCACCAAACTGTAAAGCGGTTATCAACTAGTTCCCGAATAGCAAGGTTATTACATAATCGCTATAGGAAACAACTACTTCTCGGGCTAAAGCCCCGCCAGGGATTGAATTACACCTAATAGCGATCCTCGATCCCTTCCTCGTGTTTCTTCACGATCAGATAAGGTTTCAGAAAAGAAAACCCGCCACGAATAGGATTCGACATCTGTCCCGGATGGGAACCGAACGAACAGAGAACTCGGCACAGAGAATTTGAGCTTACAACATTTTTCTTTCCTACATAGGTGCTATTTATAATTAATGCTGTAACTTCTTTACTTTTTATGTAATAATATTTGTTTGATAATTTTTATTTGGATCTAAAATATAATGAAATTAATTAAACGCCGTTCTTCAATGTAGCTGTTTTTGGATGTACCCCTCTCATTTCGATCGTAGAAAATAAATTCCAATAAAATCCGTGAACACTGCCGTTAAAATCAAAGATGCAATGGGCGCGTGGCATTCCAGGTAATATTTCGAAAATTTTTGAGATTAGAATATCTGCTGAATCTTTATGTTCGTATATGCTATGTAGCGTTTTAATTTGGAATCGATCTTGCATTACTTTGTGCATGGAATATATTTCTATACGTTATTTTCATAATTATGTCTTTGTGGATCTCGTATCTACCATAAATTTTGTAATGCTTTAAATAGGCCCTCATAGTAGATTATTTATTATTAGTATTGTTAGGTTAGGTATGTTGTTCACCGACACTTGGGATGTTGTAATATCCAGATTCAATTCCATAGTATACGTAAAAGTATACCTTACCATATACATATACAGTCGGGCAGTTCTAACTTTACCACTACGTCACAAACGATATTCCTATGAACTAAGATGAACAATCAGAGTCAAATGAGTGACTGTTTACATAATTTAAATCATTTAAATTTACCGCCTTTACAGTCAACTGTATTACCGGCACGAAAACAAACTAGAAAATGCCTTTCAAATAAGTTATCACGGTGACAGAGTTTATAATCCATGGGCTCAAACGTAAAAAATACTTGCAAAAATTATGTGAAAAAACACAATATACATATAAATTGATCTGTGTTTGTCAAGATAACTGCGTCTTTCCGCCGATCGGAGCTTTGGCTCTAGTGTGGAACTTGTTACAGTACGCTGACCTTAATTGTGCACTTTCTGCAAGACATTCTCTTATCTAAACACCCAAACTATATGAAGCACAACTAACCTTAAAATTCAAATTCTAATATGCTAAAACAATTTCATTTTAGTTAGGTATCGAATAAAATAAACATACAGAAAACGTCTGGCAATAAACGTCCTTCACACACAAAAAAAACACTAATTTTATTTAGTTTATTAAACAGTAAGTATGTCAAAAATCAACACAAGTGAATGTAATATTTTACTAAATATGTCTTTATTATAGGTCTCACTAACACAATCATTATCAAAATGTTAAAGATGCTATTTTACCATAAAGAAGTGGTTATATACTTATACAATTAAAAATTAAATATGTATAACAAATATTTTCATAACAATACATAAAACAAATAATTTCATTGCTGGCTGTGGTATACAAAAAAACCTGTTTGTGTTTTAAATAGGCCATTATTTTTAAATTAGCGATAGAAATATGCCACGTCTAAAGGCTCACATGTTCACTGCATGTTGCTAAAGATTTCTTTCACGTTTATTTATGAATTTATGTTATCACAATAATTTCTTAAAAACCTGCCCCTCTTAGCTGCTATATTAACTCTTTCAGTTAAAGCTCATCGATTGTCTTCCTTCTTGAATTTAAAACCCACCTCCTTTAATGTAGCTATAAGTGATGTTTTTCCCACATGAATTATTTCGCGTCTTTTAAGCTCTTCGTTTAAAGTACCAACAATTGCATGTTGCCCTAAAACAAAAACAATTTTATCACGTCATTTTGGCCTACACAGTAAGTGCCCCTGTATTTATATAATAAAACAAATATAACCAGAACATACTTACATTTTTCATACATATTGTATATAAAGTATCTCGTACTGCCATTTTTGTACCTTCAAGTAGAAACCCTTGTCATTAGCTTTTGGCAATGTCTTCTTTTTCCGGGTGAAGAAAGAACTGGGTTGTTTTCTTTGCTTTTTATAATAGTGTATATTGTTTTCTTCAAAAGTCTAAGAGCTTCCGCTACTCTAAAATTTAACAAGTACACATACATTGCTTCAGATATATGTGAATCTTAAGTCTTTTACCTCTTGAACAGCACTAACAGATATTAAAGGGCCTCCGTTTCTTTTCTCCTGTTCAAAGTATTCCAGAAGATTCAACACCATTTGTTGTGCTAGAGAATTTAATGTTTTTCCCGGCATCTAAAACAAGACGTGCATATAACTGTCATAAAGAAATATTGCTTGCTTACATCAACTCCAATCCTGAAACTAGTTTCGCTCTAAGAAGAATGGATCTATGACAATTATTATTAAATTGGCTCAAAAATTTGCAGAAAACTAAACGAGCTTAGCTGTCAGATGTCAAACAACTGTCAATATCACTCTAAAATTATCTACACTGCGTTAGTCAATAGAAAAGTTTCACATAGTAACGTATGTTACTATTTGTCTTCTCACCGATTAACGTGAAAATATGAAAACAGTGGTCGGTGATAGATGCAGGTCATCTCCGAAAACCGAAGACACACGTAATATTACCTGTCCCTTGTTTATCTATTATAGCAAATGCGTTCATAGGGATAGCGGGTTGTCTGTGATATTACCATATGGTTGTGACGTAGTGGTAAAGTTGCAGCGGCCCGACTGTATGCATTCTTCAAAGAAACAAAATAATTATTACTATTAAAATGATACTCCACTGGTGAATTCTTAACCTAACTGAACCTAACAAATTATAAACCAAATTTAACTTACCTGAAACGTTAAGTCAGGGTATTTATATCCTAGTTTTTGCTCAAGCTGTAAACGACATAGTTTGGCCATTATAAATTTTAATATTCACCACTGGACGAAATGTCAAATAACAAACTTTCAAAACACCTAGGACGCAAAGGATAACAAAATACTTGTCGCTATGTTGTGTTGTTGCCAGATAACTTTCCCTCAGTTATCAGATAAATAAACCGAACGTACAATTGTATGTACACATTTTCATGAGACAATCTAAAATTGTAACACTTTGTTGTATTTAACCAAAAGCAAAATAATTTAAGTATATAACACCGGTAAATTATTAATCTTAAATTTTATCTCAATAAATTCTGATCATTCCAACTTCAGCCAATACGTGGCAACATAGCTTTCCTCAATGAGGAAATTAATATGTATCTTTGGAATATACCGTCGATGTGGATTATCGAGAAAATGTAAACAAATCAATCTATCTTGTTTAGGGGCATTTGGTTAACCCTAATATTACGAATAAACTTATATGTTTCACCCCCTGCATATATATATATATATATATATATATATATATATATATATATATATATATATATATATATATATATATATATATATATATATATATATATATATATATATATATATATATTATTTAAACAATTTCCCTAACTAACAGTCATAAACTCACACAAGTGAACTTAGTCTCCCCAACACTACTTGAGAATTAACTCTTTAAGTTTATGTTCATTCAAAATAAAATCCTTAACACGTTCAGTACGGTGCTATATTGCCAAAGCCATCCCGAAAGACGGAATTTTTTTTACGTTTCTCCGACATTTTCTGTATGGAGAATTGGGGAAAAATATTTAAAGAAATCTAAAACGCTCGTAAATGTGATTTTTTGGTATGAGGTATATGTACCCCATAAGGCCGTGGTGCAAGTCACCTAGGCCCTATATTGTAAACAACTCGTCACTGTACTCTTTGAAGCCCTGTTTTATAAACATTTTATCAAATCTACCAGATCAATTCTAATATATAATATTCCTATAACCAAAAATATGGAAAATATCGAAATCAACTGAAAGTGTAATAAACTTATTAGAAACAAATCACACAATACAAGAAATTGAAGATACAAAGTAATGTAGATGTATAATAAAAGTACTTACTTGTAAAAAAAAACAGCTGTGCAAAAAAACGGGCAACAGGTGAACGGGGCGATTGATTTTCAAGGAACGAAGGGTACTGTCTAGTTGAAGACGAAATAGAGAATAGAAAACGATGGAACGGACCCGCCTTGGACAGACTTTACCCCCACCACGACGCAAAAGTGAGCGAGAGAATCGGAACGCCCCATGATGTATATAGCAATCCCTCGTCTTAGCGGCAGGTCCCCCTTGATGGCTATGTACCTCATCCATCATTTACATTTTACAGATATTCTTGAGCTTAGTGTGTAAACACTATGTTTAAGTGTTAAATACATATTTTCCAAGATTTCAAGCACTACCAAGATCACCATCAAATACAATATGGACAAATTAATAATATTATGTAAGATATACATGTATTGGCAGTGATATTTTTAAATAATGGTTTTAATTGTCTCTAATGACTAATTATGGGAATAAGAAGAAAGAAATATACAACAGACCTTTCAGATCAAAAAGTTCAGTATAACGCATAAAAGCATGAGGATGCTAATACAGCACTATCGCACCGTCGCAGTCGCCAAAAATATCAAATCGACTGAGAATATCCGAATTTTATTGAAAGCATCCTCTTCAAAGGACTTCAGCCAACATGACAATACTGACTCTTTCAGCGCTACCTCAAGAAAGCACCCAAGTGCCACCTCGTACTCTTTTAGAAGAAGAGTTTAAGCTTAGATGATTTACATAATTGTTTATATATGCATATTCTTATACATGTATTTATATATACTTATAAATACATACATGTACTCAATTTATTGAAAAGCAAAATTCTCAAGACAGGCGGCATGAACAAACTCATTAAATTAGTAAAAACGCATATTAATCACAGCCCTAAGATAAAACGGACTCTTCTAGACAGGAGTGAAAAAATTTCGAACAAATGTGCGAACTTTCAGGTTCTTAGAGCTTCGGTTCTTCAAACTTATGTAAAGAAGGAAAGTAGCCGTTTGTAATCGGCACAAATTATTTGTACTATTTTTTTGACAAGCATTATTGTTTTGTTAAGAAAATGAAGTACAGCCAATTATGGTAAAAACAGACTCGAACTAGAACTAGAATGGCTCTCGTTGAGTCGATGATCGGTTCAATGGTTAACTTGACGGTATTGACATATTGTCTATACCGCTTCGTATAGACACAAATTGATCAAGACACATTGTCCCGACATAGCATCAATTTCCTAGAAAACGAGAGGCATACTCATCGAGGTGACACATTAGTCCGTGTTATTTAATATGACAATTCATTATTCAAATTATCAGTCATCAAGCTGTCCGCAATTTTTTATTTTTGTTCAATCGATAGTATACATAAATATCACGCATACTGAATAATCTGAAATTATAACTGTATAAGGACTATATTTGAAGAATATTTAAAGGTATTTTTACATCTTTATTGACTGATATGAAATAATTTCTTCTAACGAATATTGAGAGGGTTAATTATTTATTTGCTAGAAGCACATTAATGAAAAATAAAAGTTTAGAAAAAATCTTATTTATTTGAAATAACTCTACACTTTTTATATTTATTCGGCTATTTAATAGTTTAATATTTTCAAGTTTGCCTTTTGAAAAATCTCTCAAGAAATTCTCACAAAAATTTAAAATCTGCATTGAACCCCTTTGTTTAATTTATTTATCTAAAAATATAATTAGTTTTACTTTTAACATTCTTTTTGTTGTATACCATGTAGAATTAGAGATAAAATAAAAATTGAATATACTATAGGTATTATATAACTTCATACTTTATATAATGATTTAATTAATATCATTGAGAAAATTGTAGTGTAGCAAAATTTACGCAACAATTTAAATATACATCGTTATTTTTTAAATCGCGATAAGCTAGTTCGTTATAAATTATGATATAGTTGCTTTATGTTTGCAAACTATATTACTGAATGTTTGAAATCGATATTTTAATAAACCAATTTATTTGTCAGTTTACTGATTGATTGACTAACTCCGTTTGGCCTTTTTATTTACACTTGACTGAAGTAATTTTATTCAAACACAGAAATGAAATTTTACTATAACGATCCTAATTTGATTATCCATTGAACTTTAATTGATTTTGTTGGGCAATATCGTAATTGATAATTAATAAAAGAAATAGTATTGTTTTTAGAATAAATACCAAAGAAATAAAAATATAATATACTAACAAAGAAATATAAAACAGCGAAAAAATATATTACGTGAGCAAGAACCATTTTAAAGTGTAGTAGATAATAATAACCATAATATAAATTAAAATATTTTTTGAAGGTTTGCTGATTTGAAACAAGTACTTTTATTTAAAACAAAGAAAATGTGATACATAATTATACTACAGAGTTATCAAAAAATAATTACATCGAAAAGTATTATGAATAAATATGAAAGCCATGGCTAGCTTGTTATTCTGAAGAAATCGATACGAAATTGAAAATCGTAATAGAGAATACGATGGACATTCAGGTAAATTGATCGACCTGAAAAGCTAATTAAAGTGTAGCACTTTGCTCCGCAGCCACTACATGGATTGACGCTGTATCATGTTCTATAGAGCTGTTTGCAATAATGTCATTCGTACTGTGGTCCAGATTGACAGACTGGGTCCAATATTGAAAGTGTCATTGGATGACTGGGTTTGAATTCCAATGGAGGGAGTTTGGCAGCTCTCCCTGAGTATAGGCGTGTTTGTCCTCGCCTGTATGTATAACCTATCCCTTCACATCCTGAGTTTCAAGGAAAGGAGATCCATTTTTGTGCGTATTTATCTTAAAAAAAAACGTCGCAATAAATTCATAAAGTACGTTAGTTGTGAAATTTATAAATAAATTTATTTTTTCGTAAAATAAGCTAACTTAATGGTTAAAAACATTTCACAAAGGTCGGTATGATTTTAGATTTGAATCGTAACTGTTCTTACTAAAAACTGTAAATTAGATGTAAAGTTATGTGTCGACCACAAGTTTTCAATTCCTTTTTTAGGTATAAGTTAAAGTAACATAACTTATCTATCAATAACAAAAGCGAATCCACACTAAATTTAATCAAACTGTGTTTTAACATAGTTTCGCCAAAGCATATGAAGTTTAAGTTATTAGTATTTATGGTGTTAAGTAATCAATATATATACAGTCAATCAAAACAGTCTCCTTACACTAGTCTCTTTTTCAACATTTCTCTTAGTGTGATTTTTTATTTAAATTTAATTAGAAATATGTTTCAAGTAAATATCGGCCATCTCATTACGAGTAATAAAAATAAAGTCGCTTGAAACACTTTATTTGAACAATAAAAAATGAAATGATATTAGCAACAAGAAATTATGTCAAATAAGTATCCATACACTAATATTTCTTAAGAGAAATTTAAAATTTCTTGAAGCATAATATTTTGTACAATTGTCATTTGCTTGAATGATTACATTAAGTCTTTTTGGAAGACTTAATACAGGCTTTCTTGTACTTCTGGAGGAATGTTCCCCCACTCTTCTCTTATCCTATTCTTGAGGTCTTCTCTATTTCTAGCTTGGTGTATGCTCACGCGACGCTTTAATTCTTCCCACAAGTGTTCAGTGGGATTAACGTCCGGTGATTGCGGTGATGTATGCAGTTGTTGGCGTACATTATGGCTCATCCATGCACGTATGTACAAGCCTAGCAGTGCACTTGGGATCGTTATTTTGTTGGAATAAATAACGCCCCTCAAGGCCAAGGTTTTGGACACTTGGTCTTAAATTATCCCTTAGAATGTTTAAATAGGCATTTTGCTCCATAATACCGTCAATGAAAACTAACTTGTCTGTCTCATTAGCTGACATGCACCCCCACAATAAAACATTACCTCCTCCATGTTTCATTGTAGGACAAACATTTTCAATTTTTAAAGCTGTATTTTTTTCTTCCAAACTCTATCCCGGCCAAAGAGGTTAATTTTTGTTTCGTCACTAAAGATAACGCTTTCCCAAAACTTATTCATTTTGTTAGTATAGTCTCGGGCAAATTTTTTCAATTTCTTCTGAAACTAATGGTTTTCATCTGGTAACCCGACCATTATAATCCACTCGATGCAAGCAGTTTATAATTATTTGAGAACTAACATTTTTTAAGAACTCTTTCCTGATTTCTTCTGCAAGTTTTGGAGCGCTTATTTTTTATTTAACTCTAATCTTTTTCACAACACTATACTCTTCCCGTGCAGTTAACTTCCTGGGCCGACCAGACCGTGGCCGCACTTTATAGGAACCGGTGGATTTGTACTGATTTATTACGTAATGTACAGTGGCATGTGGTTTTCCAATTATTTCACCAATATTTTGAAAGGATTTTTTCTCTTTCCATAAATCTACTACGATTTTTCTAACAGAAATTGGAATTTCGCAATTTTTATCACTCATTTTGCTACTACTACATAAAACACAGACTTAAAAGTGACGTTTTTAAACAAACATGATTTATTTGTTTCAAGCAAAACTTGATACAGACCAACATGATAGACTATTGATAACTAAGGGCACTGAATATCATTTTATTAAAATGTATGGATACTTATTTGACATAATTTTTGTTGCTAATGCCGTTTCATTTATTATTGTTCAAATAAAGGGTTTCAAGCGACTTTATTTTTATTACACCTAAGGAGATGGCCTATATTTACTTGAAACATTTCTAATTAAATTTAAATAAAAAAAAAGGATAATATTGAAAAAGAGATTAGTGTATGGAGACCTTTTTGACTGACTGTATATATATATATATATATATATATATATATATATATATATATATATATATATATATATATATATATATACAGTGCTATTCAAAAGTCCCCTCCCCCCCTCTTATATTTGGAACGATTATACATAAACTAGTGAAATTTGGTAACTGAATATTAAGGGTTGTAAACTTCCCTACTAGTGATGATAGATGACGTATGCGTCAAAGATGACGCCATAAGGTCATTGTGACCAATAATTTTAAATGGAACCCTATGGCAAGCGACACCTCTTTTAAGAGGTATCGAAAAAACCTATTCAATGATACTAATATTGTGTCTGTTTACGGCAGTTTTGACAACTGGCTTTCAAAAACCGCAAAGCTGTGATAAATTAAATCAGTTAATAATAAAATTTAAAATTCAAGCTCCGCCACTGGATAGTTGGATAGTAAATAATGTGACGTTTTTGCAAGTCTCCCCAATTTGATGTTTTTTTAGCTGTCAAAGTTTTTATTTGTGTATTAATAATTTGTCTATTGTTGATCGAACGTTTAACTGTTTTAGTATTGTGAGCTGAACGTTTAAGTGCATCAAGAAGAGAAATGGTACGTGTTTTAGGTGATAAAGTAGCAGCGATCCTAATACTTGGTGAAACCGGAGAAAATATTCATGCAGCAGAACGCATTTTTAATGAAAGGTTTCCCGATCGCCCAGTTTCGAGCACTTATTTGAGAGAGCTTCTTAGTAAGTTTAAAACAACGGGTAGTATTAATGATGCAAAACGATCTGG
The DNA here is from genome assembly GCA_037954035.1 of Rosalia funebris. Classification (NCBI taxonomy): domain Eukaryota; kingdom Metazoa; phylum Arthropoda; class Insecta; order Coleoptera; family Cerambycidae; genus Rosalia; species Rosalia funebris. Next base: position 38,666,041 of record JAZFAV010000016.1, read on the forward strand.
CAGACCACAAATTTCTGATGAGAAAAAAATTGATATACTGGCAGAAGTAATAGTAAATCCTACTTCTTCAACAATTCAAGTTGCATCAACCTGTGAAGTCAATCAAGGTATAGTGCACAGGGTGTTGAAAAAAAAAACAAATTTCACCCATACAAATTAAAAATGGTTCATCAACTCTCAGACGACGATCCAGACCGAAGACTGCAATTTTGTGAAAATATGGAGACTAAAATTAACCAACAACCAGACTATGTCAAAACAATTTGTTTTAGTGACGAAAGTACTTTCTATCTAAATGGAAATGTAAAACAAAACGTGAGATATTGGAGTGACGCAAATCCTCACATGTTTCGTGAAACACATACTCAGTATCCCGAGAAGGTCAATGTTTGGGCAGGTATACTGGGAAACCACATCGTTGGGCCTGTTTTTTTAAATACCAACTTAACCAGTGAGGTGTACCTGCAGATGTTGCAAAATGCAATAGAACCGTTAATCCTTGAAATTTTGGAAGATAATCAAGATGAATTCGACATTTTGGAAATAACATTCCAACAGGATGGTGCTCCTCCACACTATTACGGTGCAGTAAGACGGTATTTGGATGAAGAATATCCTGGTACATGGATTGGACGACGAGGTTCAATGGAATGGCCGTCTCGATCACCGGCCCTCACACCTTTAGATTTTTCTCTGTGGGGGTATTTTAAATCGAAGGTTTACGCCACTCAGCGTGACAATATTGATGTTTTAAAACAACGTATTGTTACAGAATGTAGGGCTATTTCCGCAGACACATTTGAAAAAGTACGAGAAGAGTTTCGCAATAGGATGTTTTACTGTCAGGATGTAGATGGAGCTCACTTCGAACAATTACTATAAGTAGGTACTAATTCTTGGATCTGTAATTAAAATTATTATCCAAGTTTACTGATTACTGATTTAATCCATCAAAACTACCATAAACACAAACAATATTAGTATCATTGAATACGTTTTTTCGATACCTTTTAAAAGAGGTGTCGCTTGCCATAGGGTTCCATTTAAAATTATTGGTCACAATGACCTTGTGACGTCATCTTTGACGCATACATCATCTACCATCACTAGTAGGAAAGTTTACAACCCTTAATATTCAGTTACCAAATTTCACTAGTTTATGTATAATCGTTCCAAAGATAAGAGGGGGGGAGGGGACTTTTGAATAGCACTGTATATATATATATATATATATATATATATATATATATATATATATATATATATATATATATATATATATATAATTATATATATATAATTTTTTCATTATTGAAATTATTAAAATTGACACGACATTACCACTGTTTTATTGTGCATTTACTATAAATAGACGCAGATGTGTTATTCCCAAAGGGAAATTTGGTGATCATTAAGCGAAACGATATTCCACGTACCCCTGCAGAACAGTGTTTCATCATCTGACTCATAAAGTGACTCAGGTATTAATTATCACGCACATGGATATAAAGCTAAGAAACATACGATAGTACTTAATTTAAATTTTAGACAATAATATCCCAATATGTCTGGCATTATTAATCTTTATTCAGATACAAATGATAGTAAGAAATGCCTTACCTATTATATCTAATGTGTAATGTGCCGATTGAAATTATTATTATACATTGAAGATTTATCAATTCTAGTATTATGCAAATAATATAAATACGATTTTTTTCAGTTGCTGAAATTTATCGTTTTTAAGGCATTAAGGATTACAGATGGGCCGAATAGCAACGTATTTTCACTACTAATGGTGTCTTATTCATACATACGTATAGAAAATAGATATTATTATATATTAGATATAGAGTTGTCACAGTAATGACAATTGTTAGAAAGTTTAAAAATATAGAATACAAGTTCATATTTTTATGGAAAACTTTGTGTTTGATAATTATGTACCTATATTCACTATAAGTCGCAAATGAAAATATCTACAAAGTACAAAGAATATTTCAATAGACACATTATGAAAACTAATAGAATCAATACTATTACGTCAATATAAGGATAATAATAACCAAGAAGCACTCACCAGATTTAAAGAAATAGAAAATCAAATAAAGATCGATTAAGGAATTTCATATAAAAACTATATCCAGTCCACTAAGAAGCATATAGAGAAATGCAAATAAGTTTAGAATTTCTTAAATTAAATTAATAAAAACTGACCAACATATTTAACAACGTGAATTATAATGGTGAACATCTTAACAATCCTATTTATATTTTAAATAATTTTGATGATTACCAACGTATAATACGAATGTAACCACGACTCTAAACTGTAGCCTAATTTTCTTATGAAAACTCTGTCGTCTTAGAAATTGTATTGTGTAGTATATGAAAAGTATCTAAGGTGTATATAAAGTATATTAATTTATAAAGTACGTATATTATACGTAATTTTGCCATATACATTAAAGTGGACAACAATAACTTTGTTATGCTCGTATATTATATTAATGATACTATATTAAAACGTCCACATACATATCGTGGCCTTGGTGTAACCTTTGAAAAAAAATCTGTCGTTCACAATTGTTTATATAGAGAAAAGTTTCTTATGTTTATAAGTTTTATGGATTTGTTGTTCAAAATTAGTGCTGATTTTGTTCGTTTGTATATCATTTTTTTTGTTATCCCAGTTTATTACAATTTATCGTAGTCGGACATTCAGTAACTTATGATCAATGTTTAACTACGGGATTTTTACTTATGAACTAATTTCAAATCTAGTTGATAAGTCGTTCGAATCATAACGTTTAAGTTTAAACTATAAAGTTCAAGTTAAAGGTTGCTAATAAGTTTTCTACGAAGTTGTGTCACCAAATTTTTTGGATAGGCACTTAGTCTTTGTAAGTATCTTTCGCTTTGATTCTTTATTTCTTGTTTTACACTCACAACACTTAAGTCGTGGCTGATAACTTGATTTGGAATGAATCATTGGGCATTTACGATTATTCGCAGCACTTTGGGCTGACATCTTTCAAATATTTCAATATTGGAATTGGAGGTTGAGCCCCACATTTGGATTCCATATGTCCACACGGGTAAAATGCTTTTGTAAATTAAAAGTTGATTGCTCATCGTAAGTTGTGATTTCTTCTCAATAAGCCAATAAAGTAATTTTAGTTCCAGTTGCTTTTTCTTCATGAATATATGCTTTCGCCAGGTGAATCTGCGATTTAGGTGTATTCGTAAATGTTTAGCTATCTCTGCTACCTGAATGGTGAACCTTCCCTTACGAAATCCATATTACCTTTTCTATAGTCGATTCCTAATCTCCATATTCCGTTATAATATATTTTAGGGCGTTTTTATAGAATTTGCTAAGAATAATCAGCAAGCAGATGGGCCTGTGGCCTGAAATATTGCTCAACGCTTTTTCGTATCTGTTGGAGATTACAAAAATAAAAGCAACTCATGTATGTAATCAAATCCGTCCTATTTCCTATGTTTATATAATTCACACCAGGGCCAAGTTGCCAGCGAGAACAGCTGACCAAAGAGTTGTAAACACACGATCTCTGTTTCTTTGTAATCGTTCACATATAGTTAGTAGGAGTATAAGCCAAACCTTTATAAAGTTCCCAGGACAATAAAGACTGCGTGAAAATAATTTTGTGTTGTTTTAACCCATATTCCCAACAGTATCTTACAAGTTTACAAAAATCGCATGCAAGTTACGTTTCGTGTAACAACCGAACGGTTTTTAAAAACTTTTACAATTTGATTTAAAACGAACAGAACGAACTTTATTTCTGGATTAATTATACAATATATATTTTATGTTAATTACAAGAGAGTATAATACAGACTGACTGTGTAACCTACGGAACTAGAACAAAAGTATAATGAAATTTAATAGTCAGCAATATATTATCATCTTATTCTTATATGCTGCGGTGCAGTGGGATGACGTAACTCCTCCACCCTTAGAGGGAAGTTTTATCGGGAACAAATAAAACTTTCACATTGGATTTTCCACGTGATCCGGAGTTTTGGGGTTTTTCTTCGTCAGGCTGGATAGAGGGCTTTCTCGATCTCCATCTCCAAATTTTATGAACAATAAATGCTATAAAAATAACTACCATTATAGCATATAAAGGGATTGTCCATAGATTAGGTCTGATTAAGGGGTTGTCATCAGGATTAATCAGTTTTATCTGCTGTTGCTCTTGCTGAAGCATATGTAATTGATCAAGCGGGATATTCTTAATGTTTACTTTGATAGTGGAATCGTTATTTTTTATTTTCGATATTTTTATCTCAGGTAATAATAATGGTTGACCTTCTAGAACTTCTTCTTCATTAATGTACCTGTATGCTGGAGTTTGAAAAATACACTTTGGTGGTAATGTAATGAGATAATTGCCTTGTAATGTTGTAAAGTCCATTTTTTCACACTGAATTTGGACCTTTAGAGGGTCTGGGAATATAGCGATATAATAGCCATTAGTAATTTGTTCAACAAAGTGGCTGTTAATTGATATAGGTGTTTGCTCGCATTTAGTATTGTTGCCAGATAGTTGTAGTAACGAGAATACACAGTCTTCTTCCCGAATTCCATTAATTAGGTTATTGTCCTCACAAAAATATACAGGGTCCATATTTCGGCATGGCAGCGGCTGGTACTGATAAGAGTCACTGCCCATGGTAAGGTAAGTATTTTCAGGTATAATAGTGGTAGACATTGAGGTAGGTATGGAATACAGGTGGTAATGGAAAAATTTATCAGGATGTACAAGAGGAAACTCTAGTGCGAATATTAACCGTTGCCCTGAATAAAATGCTTTTACCTGAACTATATCATAATACTTATATAAGTCATTTTTGTTAAAATACATAAATTGTTTTTGTGAATGAAATTCCACAAGTTTTTCGACAATGGCCTCCATCTCGTCTAATTTTAAAATGCTATGATGTAAAGTTCCCAATTTCGCGAAAGATATACTATTTTCAATATTTGTTAATAATTGCATAACCATACTTAGATTAATACTTAATTGATCGAGTACATCGCGAATCCTCATGTAACGTGAAAACTTGAATACAAATTTGTTCAAATTATTTTGAATTCTGTCTATACCATTAGTAATTACATCTTGGTTATGTAATACTAATGAAAGTGTTTTATTATAATTGTTTAAAATTTTAGTTGTTAAAGAAATCTGTTTCTTGACTTGAGATATTATTTGCCTTTGCTTGTCCTGCAAATTTTCAATAGCTTTATCATATTTTACTGCATCTTCTTGATCTAGATTTCCAGAAATTGATTTTATTATTGATCCCAATCCATTTATTAAACCCCTTTTTAGACGATTATTATCGAAAAAAGGATATATAGAATCAAATTTATTTTCTACCGATTCTAATTGGAATTGTATACCTTGATTAAAGTTTTGCAACGCAAATTAATATGGTGAACTTAGTTCTTGTTCTATAGTTTTTGTAACATTAACATATTGTCGTTTTATTATATTAATTTGATTTGATATAGGAATTAAATCAAAATAATGAAGGAAGGTGTGGGTGGCAATTTTGACTCTTGCATACCCTAATTTGAACGGAAGTATACCTGGATTTTTATTTAGGTTAGTTATTTCCATTTTCGGTACTTGGGCCAGGACGAGGGTCCCTACAGTGATGAGCCTGTAACAATGTTTTTCGTTGTAATCGAGGCTTTTTAAATACTTGCTTATGCAATGTTCGCTTTTTTGTTGTTAATTTAATACCATCTTGTTCTATAGCTATCTCTTTTCTATATCTGGGTTCAATTTTATCACGATTTGGTAAAATTTTGTAAGCAGGTTTCTCCAAAGTATACGTAGGAGGTTCAATGCGCTTTTCGTTTTGTTTACTTATTATATTCTCTTTGCGTGTTTGCGAGATATTATGTATGTGATCATACATTAAGCGTACTTTTTCTTTGTGTAATTCTATATAATTTGTGATAAGTGCCTTATTAAGATCAATATCGAAAGGATCATTGGTATCTAAGTGACCATTAATAATTTCAATTGGTTTTAATTTTGTAACAGAATGTATTGAATGATTATATCCCCAAATTGCATATGGCATTAAATCTATAATATTGGAATTTGGCATTTTTATGTTTAAAACTCTTAAATGTTCTAAAATGGTCGAATGAAAACGTTCGATTACACCATTACTATTAGGATTCTGTGGCGTAATGTAATGAATATTGATTTTATGTAATTTAATAAAATCATTCATAACTTTATTTTTAAATTCAGTACCATTATCAGATACGAAACTTATTGGTAGTCCGTGGTGAGACATATATTTTACAATACATTGTATAGTATGTATCATGTTAGCACTTGTCATTGGATAAGCTTGACCAGATTTAGAAAATGAATCCACAATTGTTACAAATTTTTGATTTTTAATTTGAAGTGTGTCTAAATGTACGACTTCAAATGGTTTGTTTGCTGTAGGTGTAAGTTGTAAAATAATACGATGAGGATTTCTTTCATATTTTGTTGTTTGGCAAATGTCACAGTTATTGATATGATTTTGAACATCAATTTTTATATTCGGCCAGTAATATTTTCTGCGAATCTGTAGTTCGGTTTCGGTTATACCTCTGTGGTTTCTTTTGCCATCATGTATATATTGTACTAACTCTTTTTGTCGTTCTGAGTCCTGAATATCTTCCAAAAGACAGGTACATCGTACTAATTTAAAAGTGGAATTTTTAAATGTATTTTTAATTACGTTACAAAGGTCTGGTATGATATTTTCATTTTCAATAAAAATTGCGTAAGTTTTGTTCGGTTCAATATAATTTTTAAAGAAATTAATTGTATTGGTTTCAATTTGATTTTTAACAAAATTTACAATGGTTCTGGTTTTTGTTTGAGAAAATAATTTTTGTATAATAGGTTCTCCTACAGGCATATTCACTGTTTTTATTATAATTTGATTTTGATAATAGTTTAAAGGTTTTTCTGAAATTTCAATAAGTTGTACAAGATTTTCAGTACTACTGTGAGCGGTTTCAGTACTTTCATCTAAAGCTGCTTCTGTAGTTTCACCATTGTTTTGATTTGGTGGTTCGCTAATGTTTGCTATCATTGATAAATTGTCATTGTCAGGTAATTGATCATCATTAAGATTATTGTTAGTTTCAGGTGTATTATTAATATCAATTGATTGATTGTCACCAGTTGATAACATTTTGTTAAAACTATCCATGAATTCTTCAAAGGGAGTTTTGCCTAAATTCTTATTTAAATTTGGGTTTTCTGAAATATCTTTAGTATGAATTTCGATACTAACAGGAATTTTTATTCTCGCAATTTCATGAGAATTAATTTCGTGACATGACGTAAGAATTCTTGGTGTCTCTCTATATTTAAGTTTAATTATTGAATTTGGTGTTATAATACAACTATCAATTATTGGCAATATCAATTCGTGCACCTAAATTTTTCATTGTATCAAATCCAATCAATCCATCAAAATAATCGTGAAATCTAAACAAATGAAATTTAATATATCCTTGTTCTTTGAATTCTGGAAAATATGGAATATTTGCACAAGATTTACAATTATATTTTTTGAAAACTGTACTAAGAGAAAAATGCTCAGTATAAATTTCGTTAGAAAAATATTTTTGTGCTATATTAGGATTAAGTAAAGATTTTGTTGCGCCCGTGTCGATGAGTAATTTTAAAGGCGGGTTTTTAATTTCAATATATGGTAATTCTCTCTTATCTGAAACAACATGCAATTCTACTATGTGTCCGTGTTCGGTTTCCTGGGTCATATGAAAATTTTGAAAATTTTCGGTATCATTTTCATACACATCTGTATTTTTGTCAGAGTAATTATTTTCGTCACAAGTTGGTACTTCATAAAAAGAATTTTCATCGTAATTTTCTTCTTGGTCGACATTAAATAATTCTTCCGAAACAAAATTAGAAGGACCAGCTGATTGAAAATTATTTGATCTAAAATTTTGTTGACGATTAGGAGTACTAATACGAGTAGTTGTACTCATAGGGATTGGTTTGTACTGAGCGTTATTATTATTTTGACCTGATTTCCAAACATTATTATTTTGTTTTCCGAAAACTTGTCGATTTGTTAAGAATCTTTGAGGGGGCAAATTTTGTCTAGGCTGAATTTGAATCGGCCCTCTTGGAAATTGAGAGTGTGTTGGTATGTTAATATTTGAACCCATGTGTGAATTAAATGGTAATCTTACATTTTGATTAAAATTTTGTTGCTGAAAATTTGGTCTAATATTATTATTATGATTAGGTTTATTTGTCGAAGGTTTTTGTAAATTTTGCTGGCGGGACATATACCTAATATTATTATCTTCTATCATATATTTTAAAGCTTCTGCCAAATTTGTTGATTTCAATGACCGTATCATTGATTGTTGAGGTTCTCGCAAGCCGACAAATAAAGTTCTCAAAGCCTGGTTATTATAAGTAAGTAATTTACTTTTACGAATATTTTCGTCAATTTCATGTAAGCTAATATAATTATGCAATGTGTTTAAATTTGCAATAATTCGATAATAAAATTGTACACAATCTTCGTTTGGTTTTTGTCTTAAGCCAATTAAATCTGCCAAAAGACTATTTTCATCACGTTGATCCCCAAAATTAGTGATCAGAGTATTTTTAATTTCCTCCCAATTTTGTGCGCCACTGATAGAGATAACCTCTTCAGCACGTCCTTTTAATTTTGATATGATACTATTAAAAATAAAACGATTTTGTGGACAATTTTCATTTTCTGGTGTGGAATCCCAATATGTATTTAATACATCTGATGACATTGATATAAATCTAAATAAGCGACATGGCGACCCGTCAAATTCAGGTACTAACTCTAATGGTTTTACCTCGATTCTTGGCCTTGCCATTGTGATATTTAAATTACTTGAATTAAAATTTATTAAATTACTTTGAATATTACTAATAGGTAATATTGATTTATTAGATTTTTGTGACTTTTCTGTCGTTAAAAAGAGTTTAAATATTTTATCTGTTAATTCGATTATTTCCGAATCAATATCGACACTAGAGTTTGGCTAGAGTTCCTGATTTCTTTGTGAGTCTGTCATACAAGGAAATTAAAAAGGAAAGCAAGTGACTTACAGTACTTTCTTCATTCCTTTCTCTCTTCTGGTGGATACTGCTCTCTGTGTGATGGTTCTGAAGTTCGTCTTTTTCGCCAGATCCTCGATGGACCAATTCCTCGATGGAATGCTGTATTCTTTCCAATTAAGAAGATAACACTTCACAAGTTATCCAGTATGGATGTCTTTTTGGAAATCCTACCGGCTGCGCCAGTTACGTTTCGTGTAACAACCGAACGGTTTTTAAAAACTTTTACAATTTGATTTAAAACGAACAGTATATATTTTATGTTAATTACAAGAGAGTATAATACAGACTGACTGTGTAACCTACGGAACTAGAACAAAAGTATAATGAAATTTAATAGTCAGCAATATATTATCATCTTATTCTTATATGCTGCGATGCAGTGGGATGACGTAACTTGCATATAAACATATCCATCCTAAACTTGTGGACAAACAATCAATCTGACTGTATTCATTTAGAGGAAGATAGAACTCTTGTGGTATATTGAGTTATAACTAGAAGTATTAAGTCTCGTGAAAATCCCGGGAAGGGGCTGAAACCATCCATGCAATAACAAAAACAGGAGACTAGTTTTACACGAACACAGAAAGATTACACGTTTCTCGAGGCGAATTTCGCTAACCAAGTCAGCACCATCGGGAGATGATTAAACTAGTTTTAAATTACCTAATTTCTATTTATACCAAAACTTTATTCAGGTTTAGTAAACCGAAATATAAATAATTTTCGGCTTGATGCACTAATAAATTGGCGCAACTATTTTTATGGCATGCCATCCAATAGTCTGTTGTTGGTTATACTTTTTACTAACTTTAGAGTCTATGAAGAGAAAATTCTATGATTGTGTTTAAAAGCATGTTAGGTAATGTAAAATTTTGTTAATCTTCCACATTTTAAATGATTCATGTGCTCCTTAGACATAGGTATAATCTTTTTTGTCTGCGTCATATACTTTTTACGACAACGTTGGTAACTTATTTGATAAATTGGTTATTTTCAATTTAGTCTTTGGGATTCCCCTAAAGTTGTTGGAATTTGTTTCCAGAAGAGTGTACTGAAGTCATTCCGAAATTTTTGAAAACTCTTTTGAGGCTTCTGGTAAATTGTAATTCATATGGTATTGACACAATTTTACTATTCCTGGAATATTTCAGAAAGGCTTTGGAGTTAAAAAGAGTTGCTTTAAATCTACGTTTCCTAATTAATTTATATACATGCCATTTTATGTTGATAACAATTATAGGGGTTGTTAGGAATGTATAATAGTACTAGTTCCTTTCCTGAATACATCAAATTAATAATATATAACGAATATCCAATTATTAAAATATCAAATAGGTTTTTGTTCATTATTTTCAATTTTATATGTAAAACTTTTCGATTTTTAACAAAACTATCTATGTCTATTTTCGTACTATCGAAAACCACAAAAATATCAGCTACATCAAAAGCTATCAGCTACCACAAAAATACACCTTCCCTTTTAGGAAGTTAGTAACTTGTTAGTAGAAGTATAATTAGCAACAGATTATTAGACCCCACGGAGAAAATTAAGGTAGCAAAATGTGATAATGATATAGATAAAGATAATGGCTCTATATCGTTGGCTTCGATACCGATATTGCCCCCATTGTTTTGGTTGATACGGTGAAACGACGACAGAAATTATTATTTTCGTTCATCTTCTCCATCATACTTTCACAAAACTCCAACCATCTCAAGCAATACCTCGGGGCAACGTATTGAATAACGGCAACCTTATAGCAATGATACTTATTTCTTCGTAAAATACCCCGAACTGTTCGATCATGCATACCAACTTTGGTAGATTTGCATTTACTTCTGTGAAGCTACAAATATTTATTTCTTGTTATTCGCCTTTTTCGCTTAACCGAATTCTGCCGTCCGTCGTTATCATCACCATAAAGATTATTATACTTTCCACAAGATGTCACACATCCCGAAGATCCAAACTTATCAACAAATAAATTGAAATGTGCATATTTCTTTGAATCGTCGGAATGAATATAAATCGGGCAACAACTTCCAAAGCAGTTTTATTTCTATTGTACCATTTTAATCTGTACTCTTTCCTCGGTTGTATAAATTATCATTTTAAAAAAGTTTGAGAATGCAGTTGAAAACTAATTTATCTCTCTAACACAAAGGCTTTGTAGAACATGAGTTTTTCCATTCCTTTTTTTTCCTACCACACATAAGTGGTCAATTCAAGATTTGTAGTCGCCAGCTCTGTAAATATGCAATGTGCAGGCCCACCTGAAAAGAAGTTAAAAAGCAAATTGAACAACAACAGTATATTTATTAAGCGATCAAAAACCAAATTATAGTCACTCATCAGTTGAAAGAGAAGACTGTCGACGATAAATACGCTCTACCAAATGATAATTTTTATAATCTAAGTCAATGTCAGTGACCACCTCGACTTGGCTAGCGTGCATCAGATAGAAATGGCCTTAGGAGAAGATCCCGATGACCGATTATTTTTAACTCAAGTGTGCCACATTTGATCATGATTGTTATTAATGTAGTTATTCATCATATCAACCAAAATAGTGGACTGTTAGGTATAGGGCCCTAACCTTCGGCCATGTTATTATCATATTTAGCTATTTTAATACTTTCCTTGGCATCTAATAATCTGTTGTTGGTATACTTTTTACTAATTTTAGCTTTAACTTTTTTCAATCATCGAATAATATCTAGTAACTTATTAATAAAAAGCGTAATCAGTAATATTAGATGCCACGGAGAATGTGAAGATGGCAAAATTTGATAATGGTATAAACAAAGATAATACCCTATAGCGTTGGCTTTGTTGCCGATTATGTCTTCGTTGTTTTGGTTTTTACGGCGAATGACGATAATAATGGATCAGTGAATCGAATGTTTACTTCATTACGGTTCACTAATCATTAATGGAAATAGTTTGTAGATATTAGGTATTAGAGGGAGGGGCGCGGTAAACCACTGATCATGAAGAATAATATTCAGGTTGAGTGAGTTTACTATTGAAGCCGGAAAATATGTGTAACGGTTTACTGAACCTGAACAAAGTTTTGATATAAATAAACATTAGAGGTACCTAGTTTAAAATTATTTTTAATCATCTCCTGATGTCAACTTCATTGGCCAAACGCGCGTCAAACGAGAAACGACTAATCTATCGGTGTTCGGTATAATCTTGAAGATGCTTATAAAATATTAGAAGTACACAAAATTTGGCGTTATGTCGTACAGAAGTAGAACTGAAAAATGCGAAAACTTAGGGATATAATTATTAGTGTTGCAGAATTTAATGAGTATGAAGATGACAGATGAATAATATAATCCACTAACTACAGTAGTAATTTAGCATATGTATATAGAATAAATTAAAATGAAATAAAGTCGTTTTTATGGGACACAAACAATTATTTTGGTCTAAGTTGTGACAGATAAGAATTTATAATTTTATTCTACGGTATTTTTACAATTGTGAATTCATATATCAACTTAAAATTAGTGAAAATAGTTTCTACCTCTGGCGTTATTCTTAATTAAATTGATAATGAAGGCGGAAGATTAATCACTAATCCCGATTTAATAAAAAAACGAATAGCTAGTTTAAATATGAAATCCTATGTAAAGTTTGATTCTCAGAAATCTATCTGACATTATAGTATAATAGAGACAGGATTTAATCACGAAATTAGCAGGCCATAGTTAATTACTCCAATGAAATTAGGAAGTAAAATTCTTAAGCTGTAATATCTTAGACCACGAAGAAAACTAATTTAGCTAAGTTCTGTGCTAATTTGATTTATATCAGGTTAAACGAAAGCCGATTTCTATAATATTTAGAAGAGCGACTAAATCATTGATTTCCATACCACCCCATTAATAATTGCTCCGTTTCTGTATTTATATGATTCCGAAATCAGCTATATTAAATAATTAATTTTCGTTACTCGTACACTTAAGGAAAACTTCGTACTAATTTTACCAATATATTAAACAAAATATTATTTCACAAAGCAGAGAACGTGTATAATTCGGAGACCATAATTTAAAATTTAACATCAAGCCACGAAATTTTTAAATATTCGCTGTATGCAGAGTATGGAGTGGGGGTAAAGAAGTCGATGGTAGCGCTTGCAGTGGACACAAATTTTATTAAAGTAGGCTGTCAGTAGTAGGCTGTTAGATCATATGTGTGTTTACAAAAGTTAATTCGTAAACGAATCTGAAAATCGGCCGTTATAGTTGCTGTGCTGCAAATCGGAATAATAAATGTTGAAGAATCAGAATAAATAGTAAATGCAAATTTTATTGATTTTCTACGGCAGCTTGGAAATTAGAAGAAGAAGAAATAGTAAATGCAAATTCTATCGATTTCTACGGCAACTTGGAAATTAGAACAATGCAATAAATGGATAGAAATGGACAAAAGGGTGCTTACTAAGAAGTTGCTTGGTATCACTCCTTGAGGCTTTATTTCATTTAAGTTTAAAGTGACAGATGGAAGAAAAAATGATTCACAAATGACTGTAGAATCTGTATTAATAAATTACTTGGAATATAACGACATTATTTTGACGGATAAGGAGTTTCCAGAACTAAGACGAGTTTTGGACGAAGCTGAAAGCAAAGTGAGGATAATTATGCCATCAAATTAAAGAAATAATAAAACATTTATTATGAATATTTAACATTAATTCTTATAATTATTTATAAACAATTCTTCTTACATATTTATATTTATTCTTATTTATTTGGTATTATATAAAATCTATATTAAATCATCTTTTCCATTGACACTTCGTTTTTCATGTATCACATTATTGCTACCAGCAGCAGTATTTTCTAAATACAACGTTTATAAATAATGTTGAATGAAAGAAAACGTTTGCTAAGATCTTTGTCCATGAAAATTGATGCAGTGGAATTAACTTTAATGCGATTTTACGTACAATTTTAATATTACCAATTTGTAAACACAACGGGGCGCTGATGTCGCGCACATAGTGAATACTGTACTAGTATTAGTGACAGTGACCGATTATTACTTTTAATTAATGATAGACACATTTGAGTGAAAATAATCGGTCATTGGGATTTTATATTAAAGCCATATCTATTCGATGCAAGCCACGCTAGCCAAGTCGAGGGTGGTCACTAACATCGACGTAGATTATAAAAATTATCATCTGGCAGAGCGTCTTATCGTCAACTGATAATCGACCATAGTTTGATTTCTGATGGCCTGTTGTTGTCTGTTGTTGCATGGATTCGATTTTATTTTTAAGTTCTTTTCAGGTAGACCTACGGACCTATGGATGATGGATATACAGAGGTGGCAACTGCAAATTTTCAATAGACTACTTATGTGTTTTAGGAAAGAAAATTAATGGAAAAACTCATGTTCCACAAAGAAATATATCCCCTCTACGTTATTGCCGCGAATGGCTTTCGCCCAGATGCTATCGGGTCTATTTTTTAAATAATAGAAGAGCGGGGGCGAATATGATATCGTGGGAGTTGTTATCAGGTTACGGGAGGCCTTCAATTTGAGATAATATGTACTTTTGTATTGGTATGACACTAAAAAATATTTTTCATTATTATTTGTACCTTTGTGTTGGAGAGCTAAATTAGTGTTTAACTGCATTCCAAAACATTTTTAAAATGGTAGTTTATACAACTGAGGAAAGAGTACAGATTATTAGGCGTACTATGCAAATAATGCTGCTTCGGAAATTGTCACCCGATTTAAATTTGTATTTGAAGATAGACTCATTTAAATGATTAAAACAAATGTAAGCATTGGAATTGATTTGTTGAATTTGTTGAGAAGTTTTGGGACGTCTTGTGGAAAGTGTAATAATTTTGTGTAAAGTTAATTTTGGAGATACTTATCTAATTTCCAAAATATCTCTTTAAATCTTTTAAGCATAAACTATCCCATAATTACCTCGTCAAAGGTCTCCAAGTTCCCTGGATCAATCCGGGGTATGGTGCCAATTTGAGATTGGTCTAGAATCTAAACCAACGTAGAGTCTAATCTAGACTCTAGATTGTCGGCATCCATCTGCTGGGTGCTGTGCATATGCATGTGATTGTTCAGGATTTAGAAGGGACTTTAAGTGGAAGGATGCCTGTCAAATCGGCAGCAGACTCCACGAGAACCGTCCTGTCTATTTTGTCCAAAAGAACTTGCGTACTCGCTTACTGACCCAAATAATTTTTTAATTGAGTGCGTTTCAACGTACTGAAAAGTATAACCGTATTTTCAAAAATTATTAATAGAAATTAGGAAAATTGTTAATAGAAATCTTACACTACGTATTTAGTGCTTGCTGGCCAAATTTTATTTTCGTATATATATTTTTTTGTTTATAACAGTTTTACAAACAGATTCTAAATTGTTGCATTGAAAAAACACTAGACATTAAGAGCTATTTTAAGAAATAATTATTTTATATTTTCTGTTCCTCTATCACCGTACGAAATTCACCGAAATCGTGGACGCCCACATAGGATTTTTTAAGGGTAGCGCCTGGGTTGACTCATTCATTCCGTAAATGGAATTAGGGGCAGATACGAACTATGTATATGTACATATAATAGTATTTTCTATTTATTACTCGGTTATTGTGTTAAGTTTTTCGATGGTAAATGAGACTAATTGTCAAAAACAAGAAACTTTTATTTTGGGAAGTAAGATTTACTTACGTAGCTTCATATTAATTTACCTTAACATGCATTTAAAGTACGCCAAGAGGTACGAAAATTAGGGCAACCTCGCCCTATTTCCATTCAAAAATTAAATTCACATATTAATAAAGTTAAACGGCTTTAAGAACAGATAAAACATACGTATCCATTAATTTTGACCCCATTATCACCACCAACAGTTACATTGAAATGGAAGGCGGTCATTTGGGAGTGTCCTTGTTGATAATGCAATATTTAATTGCTTTATGTGAAAAATCACTGAATAGATTAGAAAGGATGCCAAGTGGGACCAGAGTTTGATTCGTATTGTAATTATGTTTAACCATTTTATATAAATTACATTAATTTACGGATATTTTTTGGTAGAAACACTAAAACCATTTTTTGACGCGTAGCCGTAATAAGAATTCAGTGGTCTAATATTAGAAGCTCCAATTATATAGGCCATCTTATAAAAAACACCGCAAGCCATAACTTTAACATATTTTGTCCAATGTAAAGAAAGCAAAAATTTAAGATCAATGAGTCTACAAATACTGAAACAATAATTCTACAAATACTCTACAATGTTCATATTGAATTTTTCTAACATCAAATCAATGTCAAGAGATGGTAATTTTTTTTTTTTTTTTGAGATTATATATTTTTACTTAAAATGCCTTTTTGTTTAATTCAGCCATATATAATAACTTCATAATAACTTATGCTAATGTTACTAAGTATGACCACCATTTCTAACTAGGTGCATGTAAATTACCTTTTGCGTTGTTTGAATTCTGTATAACGTTAAATGGGGACGTTCAGATAATATTTATTTGTTTGTTATCGTGGTATACATAACTTTAATCAGCTCAAATAAATATTTTCCTTATTTAGTCTATCAAAATTGCACAAAAGTCAAGTTATTATATATCATTGAGTTAAGAAAGAAAAATTTTAACAAATCAACTAAAACATTTACAAATGTTCTATTTAAAAAAGAAGTTACCCATCACTTGAATACAGGAACGTGAACGTTAAAAAATATTTAACATCGAACAGGAAATATTATTATAGCTTCGGAGTTTTTTTATTTTAAGACCATTTGTATAATTAACTACATCGAGACACGCTATTCCATGGATATGCACTTATTGCTTTCTGCATACGAAACAAGATTTCCGTTCTGCTAGAAGATTTACTGGGAAGAATGACCGAATATTTATTGCTTTAAAAAACTCCATCTATTGATTCTTTTTTATAATTATATGTGGTATTTATAATTAACTTAAATAGCAGATCATTAATTATTATTAGAGCCGAAAGTCAATTGTGAATATGGAAAATAGCATGTTTGGTAAAATGACGATTTATGGAGGTTGTATACTAGTGCAAACATGCAAAGCTGCGGTGAGCCACAAAACCCACGTCACATGACTATACGATCTGAGAGACAAATGTGACTAGATATGTAAATACATATTCAATTGCCAATCACAGCTATCATATAATCCGAGACATGTAAAACTTGCATGCTATTTGTCAACGCAGAGGCGATAATATTATTATGCAGAAAACGTTTGCATACATGGTGCGTGAATATGTCAATAATTATCGAACAACAATTCGCCCCTTGCCTATTTCACGGCTTTCCTTATGCCGTCCAAATTTACACGTCTTGAAACCGAAAGCAATTATTCTAATTCTAAACCCCTTGAGACTGAATTCAGTAAGTCTACTAATTATTTACTCAGAAGGAAAATACTTATATAGTCCTTATTATATATCATTTATTATGGATATATTAATTAGAATATCGATGGCAAACTGAACATTTATGTAGATACATTGTTACTCTTCAGATAATGTATGACACCTTTAACATCACACTATATTCTACCTATATTCAAGGAGTTTAATTATGGGAAAAAATAAATATTTTGCTATATTTTGGTTTGCATTGAAGATATTGAATAAAGTTGTTTAGAATCAGAGAAGTTTTGCGTCCCAACACCAAATTTCATTGTGAAATTCGCATTTTAAATTTTTTCAATATTTCTCCACAAAGCCCATACACGGTTACAATTTTGGTTTTCAATTTAATAGGACTAAATGGCAAGAAATGTTTAAACAGAAGTGTCGATTTGACAAAAAATACATTTTAAGTGGAAATAAAACAAACAATTAACTTTTGGCAATTAAAACATAAAAATAACAATTTAAAGTAACAATCAGTTTTTCGGATTACTCATTACACATAAATAAAATGTTTAATTAAATATCGGATGTAGCGTTTCTCAACTAATCCTTCTTCAATTTGAATACATTTTTCAATTCTTTTGTGATTATGATTGGCTACTTTTCTCAGCCCTGGAATGCTGATTCCGCGACAGGTTCGTATTATTTCAGCACAATGCTCTTCTCAATTATTGGGCCTTGTTTTGTAGACTATATTATTTACTGTTCCCCAGAAATAAAGATCTAATTGTTTTCATAATATTGGAGGGCAGAGTTCAAAGGGACTATTTTTCCTATCAGCACATTGGAAAATGTTCGTCACGAAAATTCTGATTCGTGACGAGTGACGAAAAAATTCTGGAATTATGGATTGATGCACTATCTAGCTGCAAAAACATATCCTGTCGCACATTAAGAAGATTTTCAATTGCATCCCATAATTCCGAATCGTATATGTTAACTAAATGCTCAGCATTTAACGAGTTATTAAAGAAAAGCAGACCAATTATTATATTTTCTAAAATTCCATACCATTCATTAACTTTCTATAAATACTGGTTTTTACAATTAATAACCCAATGAGGTTTTTTTAGTCCAGAATCTACAGTTTTGAGAAGATACCACCCCATTAGTGGTAAGTGTAGGCTCATCAGTAATCAAAATTGGATGCAAAAAATTCCGGTCATCTAAAAAACTGTCCTGGGCCCAATAGCAATATTCTAACCTTTTATTTTCATCATCTTTTAAAATATGTAGAAATTTTAGTTTATAAAGCTTGATTTTATGACGACTGTAACATCTAATTTTCTCCTTGTCGATATTCACTTGAGACGCTAAATCCCGTAGACTCTTGGATTCGCTTGGTTTGCTACTAAGATTTTTTTCCTTAAATGTAGACGAATTTTACGATCACAAGTAAACCTTAACACAATGTAACTCAAAGTTTTGTCACATTGACATTTAATTCAATCATAGTTCTTGTTTACATGGCATCTTATTAAATTGAAAACCAAAATTGTAACTATGTGTGACTGCTGAGAAATATTGAAAAAAATAAAAATACGAATTTCGTAATGAAATTGATGTTGGGGGCTCAAACTTAGACTAGAAATAAACTTAGAGTACTTAGGCACAAACAATTTTTCGATATCTTCAACGGGAAGCAAAATATCATAAATATATATATATATATATATATATATATATATATATATATATATATATATATATATATATATATATATATTCTATAAGATATAACGATAATGAAAATAAAATGTCATAAAAGGAGCGATTTTTATTTTCCCAGACAGACGTTGATGTTACCGCTACCACCTAATAATCACTGATCCTCACTGATGAGAGCTTAGATATAGTTCAGAACTATCAAATTAATCGTGAATAAGTTTTCTCATCGTATTAATTGCTGAGGACAGATTATATGACTATAATAATAAGATCTCAAAGATCTGCATAGTGTATGTTTTCCATCAATTCACATTAAACAATTTTACTATATGGCGGATAGTTCCAGTAAATTATGGCGTTTATTATTGTTTAAAAACACTAATTATTATTCTAGATAAATATTTTAGTATTGTAATCGAAAAATGAATAAAAATGATCTGAGAAGAAAATCATGGAAATCTTTCAACTCACATGGTATTCCGCACCGAAAGAATGGATAAGAGTTTAAATTTAACTCGACTAGAATTTATTTTAGTAAGCCAAATAATCTGAGGATCTGTAATAATGAATTCGAATTGAAATTGAAAATATCAATTTGGAAGTTATTGAATGTTGAATATAAATTGTTATATTCAACACTTATGAATTATGTCGAATATAGAGTATTTTACATACATACCGATCACTGTCAGATTATTGGTGGAAATATATTTTGAGTAAATCTAATGTTTCTGTCAAAACTAAGGTTTTATTTGTTTTATTTGTATTTTTCTCAAAAACCGTCTGTTACTGTTGTAAACAGTAAAGAGGAAACTCCTAATATGATATACTATTAAACTCCAAACTTTAAGATACTTATTTTTGTTAAAAGAACAGAAAACTGGAATTCAAAAGGGCTGTAGTGACGTCACAGCTCAAACATAATGTTTGAAAAATATTCATAAATTTAATTACGGAGATGTATCACATCGCCTATTTAAAATATTAAACATTTTACAAAAAAAAAAATATAAAATTAAATACAAACTATTATAAAACTTCTAGATCTTGAGAATTGACAAAACTATTAGTCCATCTAGAATGTCTACGGTATGACAAGAAGGAAACCAGCATAATCTTATTGAGGTATGAGCTTCAAAGGATTTTTAATCAATATCCTAAAACAATCAAGATATATATAGAAAGTTCGAAGTTAGGCTGCGGCCTAGGAGACTCTTTTATTTGTTAGGACCTTACCTCTTCATGGATATTACCAGCTGAGGCATAAATGTAATGGCGGAATGCTATCTGGCAGGCGTTTCGAGTTATAGAAAGAAGTAAATCAAATAACTTCTTGATTTAGTCAAATCCACTAATTGTAAGTTTACTACAATTAATGAATTTGTATCCACTAATTACAGTAAATTGTGTAAATGGATTAGTGGAGTATTACTACAAATTCCTAGCAAAAAATAATATATGTAGCGATGATCCCTTAATACAAAGAATGATAGGACTATTAACTGAAAAATAATCAATAGTTTTCATGTGGAGTTCCGAGCATTATGGAATATCTGAAAATGAATCTGCTGAACAGCAAAATTTGCACCACAGTTAGACAGTTCTATACTGTCTAGCGACAATCAGATCAAGCGACATTAAAACACATCTAAAATAAAAAAATAGGAAGGATGACAACAAGAATGGAATATATGCGAAACACATTTAAGTCAGGTTAAATAAGATGTACAGGTGGCTATAAACATTAATATTTAAAAGACGCGAGCAGGTAGTCATGACACGTTTGAGAATAGGTCGGCTCACTTCATCATATGTACATGCTCATCGGATAATTACAACCTGTTTGCGAAACATGAAACACCAGATTAACTGTTACTCACATGTTAACAGAATGTCCTAATTACAAAGATGCCCGCCGAGAATACAAAATAAATGACATACATACTATTTTAATACAAAATGTGGAGAAATCAAGAAACTTGTTTATTTAGCAAAATATGATATAATTTAGAAAAAAATGTAATACCTATATACGTTCTGCATAATCTTTTATACGGTACTTTCTTACTAATTCTTTTTCCATGTAATGTCCATGATAATATTCTCACAAAACAAAAAGATGCCTTGGCAGTGTCACCGTGGCGTTAAGGTGACATTTCTCCGGTATCGTCCGGTTAAACAAAATGCGCTGGTAAACGTAAAGTACATAGAATATCAGTAGTCTAGTGTTCATTATTTCTATTCAGATAATGTACTCAACCCAGACAGTGCATGCATGTATATATATATATATATATATATATATATATATATATATATATATATATATATATGTTATATAAAATATATTGTATTGCATTCATTACTCAAAGTAGTTCTCACACTTCTATAACTTTATTATCAGGTAACATAAAACCTTCAGTATGTTATCTGAAAGCCAGACGTAACTTAATACTGCTACGTGTCTTATCATATAACTATATACATTGTAACCAACGTTTATGATGATTCGCTGAAACCTTATAATGTTCTTTCTTTAAATTAATCTTTTGCCAATTATATTTTAACTTTACTTTCAACAATGTCAGCATAACGAAACTTATAAAGTCACAGCAAACCCGTTGCATGAGCAGTATAATTTTAATATAGCTTTAGTATAATTTTAGTATTGATATTATTGTTATACTCACACATCTAAATTCTTGTTCGTCCGTTAAATAAAATAAATTGTTTTTAAAAAGTTTAAATCCAAACTAGTGATTTAACAAATTTGGCGCAGTCGTTGTAGGATTTCACGCGTTATTAGAACACGGATTTGCCTCACTAGTAACGTGGAATTCCAATTCCGAAGTGAAATCAAGAACAAAGCTCAAGAAGAAAAGAAACACGAAACAAGAATACTTCAAAGAAGCAACTTTGAAACACGAAGACTTCAACAAAGAAACAAAGAAAACAACAGGGGAAATCGCAGATAGAACACGGACCTGCCCTCACTGTTTGTGATTCTTCTCTGCAAGCCATCCTTCCCGAAGACACCCCGCTTCCAGAACACGGAATTGCCTCACTGGTTGTGGACTCTGGCCGGAAGACGAATGGAAAAAATTTGGTAAGTCAAAGAATTGACACGTTACCTTTGAAACATTTATTTATAATTTTAAGAAATATTATACAGGATATAGACCAAAAACTATTATCCTTCCCATCTGCAAATTTATTTTTATTTAATTGTATTTAATTAAATAACTTTACAATATCTAATTTAAACATAATAATTAATTAACTTATAAAAATGGCAAACGAAGCTATCATAGAACCTTACAAATTGTCGGAAATTTTCTCAATTGTTCCGGATTATGACGGAAATCAAATTTTCCTGCAAACATTCTTAAATGCTATTAAATGCGCTTTCGACATGGCGGTCCATAATCAAAAAATACTTTTAACTCTCCATGTTAAAAATAAATTACGTGGAAAAGCCGCTGAACTAATAAATTCTAGGAACCCGTCAACTTGGGAAGAAATCAAATATCTATTAGAGACTCACTTTGGAGACTCTAGGGACCTTACGTCTCTAATTCAGGACTTGCAAAGAATTAGTCAACAATCAAACGAATCCGCTTTAAATTTTGTATCCCGCTTGCAAACGCATAATGCGAAAGTGCATGCAGCGATTCAGAAACAGCATTTAACCGCTGATCAAAAAACCGCACAATCAAATTTAATCGAGACAATAACTCTTAACACTTTATTGAGAGGGCTGGATCCAAAATTAGGATCTATAATAAGAGCAAGTAATTCTATGGATATGCTTCAAGCAATATCGAGGATTAAACGAGAACTTCAATTGTCATATTTTGAATCTCAGAAATTTCAAAAAGCGAACAAACTATTACCACCTAATTCACTAAATGCTAAGAAGATATGTACATTTTGTAAACGTAATGGTCACACAATAAATGAGTGCCGAACGAAGCAACAAAATTCTTCAGCACCTTTCCAAAACTTTTCTAGGCCTAATTTTCAACAAAATTTCAATCAGGCCCAATCATCCAACTTAAATCAAAATTATCAGCGACCTCAATTTAATTCAAATGGAAATAATAGACCGATGAATTCAAATTTCCAACAAAATAATTACCAGCAAAACAGTTTTCAACAAAACAGGCCTTCAGCTATTAAACCGAATCCCAACTATACAAAACAATCAAGACCACCAATAATTCGGCCAAATCCGAATTATAATCAACAAAGAGCTCATCATATGAACGGTCAAATGAACCAAAATTTTGATGATACGGCTCATCAATACGATTCACAATACACTGATGATACTGCTCACCAGTATAACTCACATTCACAATATACTGATGATACCGCTCATCAATATAATTACAATTGCGATCAAAATTACGAACAATATCAAGATTCATATTCAGACGAACCAACATATCAACAAAATTATAATTTTTCAACAGACCAATTTAATTATTCTGATACTGATCAGGATTTTCGGCAAACTACTCAAGCTCAAGATCATCCACCGAATCAACAGCTATGCGAAATAACAGAATTAGAAAACCAAATTCAAATAATGAATTTGAACACCAACCAACAGCAAGACAAACAAATATTCCTATAAACAGAGGAATATCAAGTGCCCTTTTAACAGTAAACCCCAAAAACTTATATTACATTGAAGATGCTACAAAAAAATTTAAAATATTAATAGATACAGGTGCCGGACTATCCATATTTAAGCCAAAAACTTAAAACTGGAAAATATTCTAAACGTTTTCCCGAAAACGTTATAATACAGGGAATTACCGATCAAAAAATTCTAATTAATGAATCTACATGAAATCGTTCCGTTTACTCTCAACGATCCTCACAAAGTTTACATTCATAATATTGATATTGAATTCGACGGATTACTAGGATCCGATTTTCTAGAACATTACAACTGCATTATTGACATAAAAAATAGACAATTAATTACTAACTTCAAAACTGTACCTTTATCCAAAGCCACAGAAAATTCCACTAATGTACAAGATAATAAAAAACAAAATGTTCACACTAATAAATTTCTCAACAAAATTTCTATCAACCCTCGTACAGAACAAATTTCAAAATTTCGATGTAATCTTGTAAATACAGAAGCCATATTAACAGCTATGGAAATAGATAAAGTACGACTTCCTAATGCACTAGTCAAAATTAACAATAAAGGAGAATTTCTTGCCTCCGTATTAAACGCAAACGCAGTCCCAAAAATAATAGACTTTTCCGAAATTAAACTAGAACCAATTCAAAATTTTTCATTAAATAATTTAAACGAATATAACTCTGAAATTTATACAGATAGACGCGAAGAAATAAAACAGCAACTTCGTCTTGATCACTTAAATGAGGAAGAGAAAGAAATAATTACTCAACTTTGCCTAGACTTTTCAGATATTTTCTATCTCGAAGGAGATATTCTGACATTTACTAATGAGATCAAACACACAATAGACACCAACAATGCTAAACCTACCTTTACAAAGTCGTATCGCTACCCTCAAATTCACAAAGAGGAAGTGAAAAGACAGGTATCGAAAATGCTAGAACAAGGTATTATCAAACATTCAAATTCCCCTTGGTCTTCACCGATTTGGGTTGTCCCCAAAAAGCTTGATGCGTCAGGTAAACAAAAATGGCGTGTCGTAGTTGACTACAGAAAACTCAATGAGTTAACTGTAGGTGATAAATACCCTTTACCAAACATTTCTGATCTTTTAGACCAACTTGGCAAATGTCGATATTTCACCACCCTCGATTTGGCCTCCGGTTTCCACCAGATTGAGATCGAACCCAGTGATATTCCAAAAACCGCTTTCACAGTCGAAAACGGTCATTTTGAATTTAATAGGCTTCCATTCGGTTTGAAAAATGCCCCATCAACCTTCCAAAGGGTAATGGATAACATCTTAATAGGAATCCAAAACGAGAGATGCCTCGTATACATGGACGACATAATCGTCTATTCCCCAACAATCCAGGACCATGTTTCACGGCTTACCGAAGTCTTCAAACGTCTTCAAAAAGCTAAGTTGAAAACTCAACCGGACAAGTGCGAATTCCTTCGTAAGGAAGTTGCATATTTAGGTCACCTCGTCACCAAAGAAGGTATAAAACCAAATCCAATTAAGATCGAATGCATCAAAAATTTTCCCCAACCAACTAACCAGAGAGAGATTAAATCATTTCTTGGCCTCGCCGGATATTACCGACGATTCATTGATAATTTCGCCAAAATTTCCAAACCTCTCACTAAATTACTGCAAAAAGACACCCCTTTCAATTTCGATTCAGAATGTTTAAAATCTTTCGAAGATTTAAAACAAACCCTTACTTCAAGCCCCATACTATCGTATCCAAATTTTGACGAGCCATTCCTACTCACAACAGATGCGAGCGCTTTTGCGATCGGCGCTGTACTCTCGCAAGGTCCTATAGGTAAAGATCTACCCATAGCTTTCGCCTCCAGAACTCTCTGTAGTGCGGAAACAAAGTACTCAACAATAGAACGAGAGCTCCTCGCTATTGTTTGGGCCGTAAAACATTTTCGCCCATATATTTTTGGTAGAAAGTTCAAACTGATAACAGATCACAGACCTCTTACCTGGCTTTTCTCTATTAAAGACCCCGGTAGTCGCCTAGCACACTGGCGCTTAAATCTTGAAGAGTACGACTACCAGATTGTATATAAACCTGGCAAAATTAATAAAAATGCGGATGCCTTACCCCGTATCAAAATTAACCATTTTCAAAAATGTGTGGATTTCAAAAACAAAATTTTAACATCAAATACAGACGACGAATCGATTAGTTCAGAAAATACCGAAATTTCACCAGAATCAATTTTACAAGAATTAAATACATTTGTTCACCTATATAAAACCCAGTCACTAATAGACTATTCAAAAATTAAAGTTACAAACAATCAATTATTAGACAAAGGACATAAAGACATAATAACGTTTTTCCAAAAAGACAAACTCGAAGACTTACATTATAAAATAATTGAAGATATTTTCGAGGAAAAACCAAATTTTATCCACAATAAAATTAATATTGTCACGAGTAAAACGGTGAAAAACCGAAAATATTATATTGTTTTGTTACCCTTTGACATCGAAGAGATAATCGAAACAATGTTTATTACTCTTTACAAAGACAAAGACATTTTCGAATCTTCAAAAACATATTTCATTGAAACCAATTTAGAATTGCCAATACTCGAAATGTTGTCATTTATTTTCACTGAAAAAGATTTAAACCTAGTTAGTTGCCAAAACATAACTAAGACGCCTGATGAAGATCAAATTCCGATAATATTAGACCAAAACCATACCAGAAAAGCAAATTTGCACCGCGGAATAAACGAAACCATTCGGAGAATAAGAAATAAATATAACTGGCCCGGTTTAACTAAAGACGTAACTAAATTCATTCAAAATTGTGAAATATGCCAGAAAACAAAGACTTTACGGAAAAACTTAAACAATCCCTTGGTGATAACTGAAACACCAAGAACACCATTTGAAAGAATAAATATCGATATACTGGAAATTCCAAAAAGAAATTATGTCTTAACTATTAGGGATGAACTAACCAAATTTACTCAAGCGTACCCATTAAAGGATAAATCCGCTAAATCAACAGTAAATACATTACTTCTCTATTTTCAGCATTTTGGTACTCCGCTTCGTATACATTCAGATTACGGTAAAGAATTCGACAACGTACTACTCAAAGACCTATGTACCTTATACGACATAAAATTAACATTTTCTAGCGTTAGCCACCCTCAATCAAACGGATCTGTGGAAAGATTTCACTCCACACTTTTAGAGATGATTCGTACTAATCAGGCTGAAAACCCTAATGAACATCCACTAAACATAATTCCTTACGCTGTTATTTGTTATAATAACTCGACGAATAAAACACACGGTTTCTCTCCATACGAGCTAGTAATTGGACATACATCCAGTCGCCCACCTGAAACCTTGTATAACCAAAAAGAGTTGATATCAAAATATATACGAGACCTAAATAATAGAATTTCATACTATTATAAAATTGCACGCACAAAAACTGAGCTTCAAAAAGAAAAGGCTAAATTAAGATTCGATAGAAACGTTCCAGAACATCCTACACAATTTAAAATAGGCGATAAAGTCTATGTTAAGGAATCTCAAATTAAAGATAAACTACATAATAAATTTAACGGTCCTTTCGAAATAATAAAAATCTTTCAAAATTCTACAATTTTATTAAATCTCGAAACGTCACAAACGACAAAAGTCAATTTCGACAGGATGAAACCATATTTTGAGAATTAAATTATTTTCAGGTTTCTTCTGCTGATTGGAGCAGCAGTATCCCAATACACCATTACTCCAATAAACAACACCATTGGAATATATTACCATCGAGACAGCGAAATCGTTGTAACAAATAAACAATGGACTCTTCTGTTTCACAAAAACATTTCATCAATAAAGAACACTTTTGAACATAACGAGAAAATGCTTGAAATTCTCTTACACGCTATTAACCCCACATTTGAAAACATGAACCTTTTTGAAAAATACTTAGCGCGTGACGTCGATTCTTTGATGTACATACCCATCAAAAATCTAAAAGACTGTAAACCACTTTTCTTTGGCACAAAGATATGTTCCAATCTATTTGCATACCCCATCGACGACAATGCTATATGTGAAGCCCAAATCCTGAAACACTTAAAAACTTTACCTGAGAGCTGCCAAACTTCAATAATATTTGCAAAAGGCTACAATGTCCAACAACTAACGGACTCATCATGGCTAACAATTACTTCAGAACCACTTCAAATTACTGTAAATTGCAAACAAATAAACACCAAGACAGAGATCATTTATAAAAATTCCATTCTTAAATTGCAACCTGGATGTAGTGCTTTCATAGGAGTGACAAAAATACAAGCTGACCCTAAGAACTTTTCGCAAACCAGTGTTAGTGATCACCCCATTTTAATTCCCTTTAATTGTTGTCAAGGAATCCCCGATGACATCCAAATCCCAAAATTAGAACCATTAAAACTGAATGACTTAAATGTGGAAGACCTCGAGATTGCCAAACACAAATTGGACGAGTATTCTCGAACGTTAGACGATTTGATCAACGAACCATTTGTCACCAAACACATCTCTTGGTTCACTTATTTTATCATTGCACTAATAGTAACTCTCATTTTGTTATATATTTTATGTAAATGCCGAAAGAGAAACAGATTAGCAATCGCCCTCACAACAAATTCACCACCACCTCCACCTGGACCTTCTAAACGCTTAAGAGAATCCTTCAGGAGCATCCTGCCTAGAAGAAGACCATCGATCAGATCCAAAGATGAAACCCCAGAGGAAGAAATCGAACTGAACTAATGTTTCTCAGTTATAAATCGGTTTCAAAGACTCTATATATTTTAATTTTGTAAATTTTATATTTAAAAAAATATTAATTGTATAATTTAAACTTAACTTAAGGCTTCATATTCTCAATTAACTTTATTATTATTATATAACTTCAATAATCGTTAAAATCATAATTATTAATTTCAATTTTATTTATTTTTGAAAAGTTGCTGTATAACACCAACTTTTTGTTAAAAAGGGGAGTTGTTATATAAAATATATTGTATTGCATTCATTACTCAAAGTAGGTCTCACACTTCTATAACTTTATTATCAGGTAACATAAAACCTTCAGTATGTTATCTGAAAGCCAGACGTAACTTAATACTGCTACGTGTCTTATCATATAACTATATACATTGTAACCAACGTTTATGATGATTCGCTGAAACCTTATAATGTTCTTTCTTGAAATTAATCTTTTGCCAATTATATTTTAACTTTACTTTCAACAATGTCAGCATAACGAAACTTATAAAGTCACAGCAAACCCGTTGCATGAGCAGTATAATTTTAATATAGCTTTAGTATAATTTTAGTATTGATATTATTGTTATACTCACACATCTAAATTCTTGTTCGTCCGTTAAATAAAATAAATTGTTTTTAAAAAGTTTAAATCCAAACTAGTGATTTAACATATATATATATATATATATATATATATATATATATATATATATATATATATATATATATATATATATATATATATATATACCGGGTGTATGAAGAAAAACGCCCCAGCCTATAACTTTTTAATCATCAACGCTAGAAACGCCATTCTTTGGACTTTGCACTTCGCTTCCGGAAGTGACCGGAAGTTGTATCAACTTTTTTTATTTTAAATAGAACACACTGTATATTTTTACGGTATTAGATGGCACACTTTATTCTGAATCCATTAATATAATATTGTTAGTGCTTACTGTCAACGGTTAGCACTAGGGAGCTGTGAGGCATATCTTGAATAATGAATATCATTATAATACCACGTTTTTTTTTTTTAGAAGAGAATGTGTGTTAATAGTTTGAGAGTGACGGTAAATAAAATGAGAATATCTAGGTATAAACAAAACTATTTAATGAAAAACAGCAGCAAAACCAACAAATCAATAACAAAAATAATCTAAGGAATCTAGAAATAAACAAATAATATGTTTCATTAGGAAAACCAACGAATAATAATGTACCTGGTAGTTCAAAATCTGTTAGTATTTATTAATTTATCAATTTAAATATTGTTCAAATTGCCAACCTTCATTTTCAATGCATAACTGACACCTTCGTATTACCCCATTTACGGGATTTTGGACAAATTGAGGTGATATCCAGTTCCGATCCGGTTTTCTCCAAATCGCGCATTTAAATAATTTATATTTATACGGGCATTATGGCTAGGGGCCCTATCTTGATGGAAAATCACATTCACGCATTGATTGACAATCAATTGTTCTAAATAATTCTCCAAATCGTTTGTTAAAAAGTCATTATAAATAATAGCATTTAAATGTTCCTTAAAAAAGTGAGGCCCTATTATTTTATTGCCTTTCATCCTCAAACATTTACACTGAAACGCTGCTGAAAATTTGTAGTTCTAGTGTGTCTGAGATTCTCATCACTCCAGTAGTAATGAACATTCCTAATAAAAATACCATTGTTACAAAAAGTACTTTCATCCGACCATAGTATGTTATTTAAAAATGAATAATCGTCATTTATTCTTTGCAGAAAAGTATTACAAAAATGAATTCTTCTAGGAACATCAACTTCCTGTAAATGTTGAACTAAATTAGATTTGAAAGGCCGCATTTTATGCTTTCTTAATATTCTGTGCACCATTGAACGTGAAATTTTTAAATTAATTCCAATTTTCCGAGTTGAAGTTTAAGGATTTTCCTCAATTGCCAGTAAAACGTACAACTGTTTCATTTCATTTGTTATTGTTGGATTTTCTTGTTTAATTTTCTTCAGTGATCCAGTTCTTCTGCATTTCTCATGTAAATAACTCAATTTTTTTCTAGATGGGACTTGGCTGTCAGGAAATTTTTCAACGTACCTTCTTAAGGCCTTGCCACTATTTTTATTTGAAGCATAGTACACTTCCGACGTATCTGATAGAACTATAATTTCATCATCCATTATTCCGAAAGATTTTTAAATTAATTCTATTCCTTTACTTTGTGACAATAAATAGAAAGGTCAGTTTAAACAGAATTGTCAAACTAGCATCACTTGTAACTATTGTTTTAAAATTGTAGAGGTTAGATTATAGTGTACTATATTTATTAGTTATTACCGCAGTATAGTACATAAAGCTATGTATTTTGCTAACCGTTGACATTAAGCACAAATAATAGTATATCAATGGATTCAGAATAAAATGTTCCATCTAATACCGTAAAAATATACAGGGTGTTCCATTTAAAATAAACAAGTTGATATAACTTCTGGTCACTTCCGGAAGTGACATGTTACATATTATATGCAGAGCTTGTGAAAAACCTACTTTAACACCGAAGTCCAAAGAATAGCGTTTCTAGCGTCGATAATTAAAAAAATATAGGCTGGGGCGTTTTTCTTGATACACCCGGTATATATATATATATATATATATATATATATATATATATATATATATATATATATATATATATATATATATATATATATATACGCACAATTACCCCTTTCATTCGTTGAAACTAAAGAAATGGCAACATTGCGTTGTTTTATACGTAAACTTTAAACTTTTTCGTGAAAGAAAGTTTATAGAAAAATGAATTTTGTCATGATCACTTTCAGGACAATAAAGGCAAATTTGGAAAGTGGAAAGGAATACAGAAGCGTTTAAATTGTATTACAAAAATGAATCTTGCGGAAAGTAAATAGAGTATCTAACCTAAAATTTGATGACGTATCGTTGAATTGGGCGAGTTTTGCAAACATTTAAAATGTTGTGAATGTAAAAACGTTATTTTACTTGAAACAATAAAAAAGGAAAGTCGTTTAGGACCAAATTCAATTTTATATATTGTTTGTGATGAATGTGCAGTAACAACATAAGTGGCGACTGGTGAAATGCACACCACTACGTTGCCAGACGATAATTGACAAGTTCTCGACTTACCTAGCAAAACTTAAATTGGCATATTTTAAAAATGTTTATCATAGGGCAACAACCCATTTTTTTTAATTCAAAATATTCGTAATAAACTAATATATAGATGAGTTCTTTTTGGAAAAAAATGTATAGAAAAGTTTTCAAGTTATGATGTAAAATGCGTAACTTTTAGTAAACTGGTACATTCCACCGTGCAAAAAGTTCCAAATTTGATGGTGAATATCTCCTTTATTGTACGGGAAAAAATGTTGATTTAAGTAATTTCCTTCAGGAAGTTTATTCTTTATGTGTACCCGAAATTTGATGAAATGTGGGTTTCCGGGAAAACAGCTTTAAGTGGATGTTGGCCGAGTCCTGTGTAATGACCTAAATGGGAAGCAGAGTAGCAATTAACAACCAATTAAGAATTGGTTGACAAAAGAGCATGATCAGCGGTCGTTTGTAGGTATAATTAATTGCCACATCTGTGTGTGAAATAATACTACGTACCATGAAAAAGAATTACCGATAAATAATTATAATATATATGATTGCTCTAAAATAATGTTGTCTGTTTGAGCTGATAACATTGTTGAGGCTGAGCGGGGCTACGAGTTGGTTTAAAAGAACTAACAGTAAAGTTGATTCTTCGTTACAAATGCAACATTTAGTTTACAATAATTTATGAGAATATACTTATGGTTTACGAAGGCATACATAGCTTCTTTTTTCAGAGATTTCCATCATAGTCCTATACACGACTGTAAAAAATATATTCATATTCTATCGGCATTTTGCATTCCACTTCGAAGATTTTTATATTATTTTAATTGTGTTAATTTTTACGAAGGCGAGGTTTAGCTTTCAGCTGGTCTTCTACTTAATTCCTGAACAGTCATGGGTCAATCAGAGTCATAGGTCATCAGAGTCATAGGAACACACCCAATCGACTGATGTGGAAATCAAACCTACGCCTGAATTATCCCAAGCCAGGGGAAAATGTGTTATTAAAATAAAGCGGCTTGAACGGACATTATGATTATCTACCAAATTTATTTAATTAGTAAACGTAATAAATTAATTTCTAGTTATCACAAGAATAAAATAACGTAAATTGCTTAATCCTGAAAATAACTGACAAATTATGCAAATAGGCTATACAATATAAAAATAAATAACCATCGCAAGAGATACTAAAAAATCGATGTACTAGACGCCAATTAACAACGACAATGATATAAAATAAATAAAGTCCTTTATATTTTAAATAATAAACTGTTTTTTGTATAACTAGTAAGACATATATTTATTAAAATGTGCTGACAGCCGATTACATAGGAATAGCAATGAAATGAGTAATGATGAAGTTTAATTAAGTTGAAAATACGCAAACGCTACTTGAAATACATTTATCCGTTCTGCGATTTCCCATAGGATCCATGAGGGCATTAGACAAATAAATTCCGCTAACTTCTGCTGACGATGAACTTTTATGTACAATCAAAGGTTATGTAATTGCCCTCGTGGTTCTCAGCCACTTTTATTTGCCTTTGTATTATAGTACACTTTTATTTTATTCATTCATATATTTTTCATGCTAACTAGTATTTTCTAGTTTACCTTACTACCTAGATTATATTTTATATGTATGTAGTAAAATTAAATGAGTAATACTAAACTTTATGAATAGTATTTCGAATAAAATCAATAACAGTTCAGATTAGAAGATTACTGGCATAAATATGTAACATCAAGTCGGGCAAATGACAACTAAATAATAATTTTTTGTGAAACATATTTTGTCGAGTATATATAATAACGTAGCAATAAACTAATACCTTAGTAAAATAAACTTAAATTTAACACAACCGAGTGGTACAAAGAAACTAAATCTAACTAAAAATAACTAAGAATATTATTGTTAAAAAAACTAAAAGATAAACTGTTTAAACTTATGGATATGGATTGTTTAAACTCGCCGCTATGGATTTTATCTACGAAAACTAGCCTCCAACCATCTCCTTATTTTCTGTAATCAGTTTCTTTCTCTGTATTAGTTAGTTTATTAGTCACTGTGAAACATCTATGTATGATATATGAAATGTATGTTATTTAGAAAGTGAAGCGGTGAAGCTCAGAATCAGACTAAACAACATATCTCAATTTATGGTACATAACATACCTCTTTAATTTTGGGTGGACTTTACATATACTGTAGCAGATAACCTGCTATAACCTACTATACAATCCGCTTTTTATATACTGTCTTGTATGTATATATTTTTGAAACCCTTAAGTAGTTATAATGTTGTATAGACCTACATTTGTCAGCACGGTTATGTCTATGCTTTTATATTTCCAAAATTAAAAATGTTAGCATCAGTAATGATATGCCTGCGTTTAATACAGAAGATCTAATTTAAAATAACAAATGGGTAGACGTGTTATAAATTGAACAAATGAATTGGAATCGGAATAATCCTAACCACTTCCTATACCTAGTTCTATTAAAACGTAAAAGCTGTGGCCGCCTCGACTACAGTAATTTTTTTAATCATAATAATACAATCATTATATATATATATATATATATATATATATATATATATATATATATATATATATATATATATATATATATATATATATATATATATATATATATATATATATTCCTTAAAATCCCTACATTCTTTAAATGATATAAAATAATTTGCAAATACATTTCAATTAATATTGACCATGCCACATCGTTAAAAGTCCTAAAGATACATACAATTCCGTTAAAAATTACATTACTTTATATTTTTCCATTGATATTGAAAATAACGACAGGGAATGTGAAATTAGTCAAGCATCGTACCATATACTAATCGATTACTTCCTAAAGTATTCTTAGAAAATTAGGCAGTAATGAATGACAATACTCAGTAACATACAGATTTATTCAGATTTATTTAAAACCAGATATATTTTATTTACTTAAAATGCAATGATATTAAAGAAAAACAATTTCCCTATATATCGTTTCGTAGAAATAAGGACAATTTCAATATTTTTGATTAAAAAATAAATTGAAAACAAATTGTAAAAGATATACGAATTTTTCTCAGTTTTACCTTTATTTTATTATTGATTAGTTAACGATTTATGAAAGCGCTAACAGTTAATTTTGGTCAATAATATGCAAAATATATGAATAAAATATTAAAAATACGTATTTCCTATGCCAGGAAGATTTTCTGCGAGGGATGTTAACAACAATAAAAATACTAAAATAAATAAAGCAAATAAGATATAATAAAACGTCTTAAAATACACGCTCTATTAGAGATATATGCATTTAATTTAAATCAATCAAGAAACATGAACCATGGTTTACAAACACCGTAAAGTAGATGAGAAATATTAAAGTAGATGTTTGGTTTTGTTCAAAAGGAGAAGAATAATTGTTTATAGGCAATTTTACTGTGGCATTCGTAGTTATTAAAATACAGCTTTAAAAGAACAAAGTATCGCGTTTTATTCATATAACGTAAGTATCAATAGAAATAAGTCTACAATTATGATCTATTAAAGTTATTATGGTCTAAGTTAAAGTCGTGGAGAAATAACATGGAGATAAAAGATAGAATTCCATAGAGTCTTCCTGAGGATTTGTCTAATTCTACCAATATTAAAAACTATTTTATAGGTTATATACCTAAAATAGATGCTGATGATGAGTATAACCATAAATATTATGAGTCTAAATTCAATAATGATTTCACATTCATTTATAAACCTGTAAGTGCCGAAATAATTAAGGAAATAATAATTGAACAAGACCCACATATCATGAGCCCAAATGGACTATCTGCAAAAATGTTGCAACTCTCATTACAATGGATATCTGCGCCATTGACGTATGTAATTAATACATCTTTTGAAATACCAGTTACGAGTATAATTTCAATAGAAAATATCGTGTATTAAGCCTATACGTAAAAAGGAAATTACGGAAGAATATAACAATTTATGACTAATTATTTTACTCTCCTTTTTTTTCCTTAAAATTGCTAAATATACAATATACGAAGAAAGTTTTCAGTATTATAGAAAATGGAACAATTCTCAGAAATCAGTTAAGATTTCGAAAAAGTGTTAGTACTTCTCTACTGGAGTAGGTCGGAGCCTTTGGCAACGTTTACAGAATTAATAACAAGTTATTGCACTTTCACGTTCGGCCCGATTCGCCGTTTCCCTTCCCCGCCTAGCTCTTAGCTGGCAACGAGCCGGTCGTATTACCCGGTAACCATGCATATCTGTAGTGGACACTGCAGTTCATTTTTGATCGGCGGCTCGCTTTTGATTCCGTAACTTGAGTGCGGAAGTGCCAACGAGGAGTGCGGTAACTTGATATATCTGTAAGCTTTGCCTTTGGTTTGAAGATAACACTGACTTAGTTTTCCACAAAACACCAGAACACTACACTCCACGCGCGTTTCGACAACAGA
Organism: Rosalia funebris; assembly: GCA_037954035.1. Taxonomy (NCBI): domain Eukaryota; kingdom Metazoa; phylum Arthropoda; class Insecta; order Coleoptera; family Cerambycidae; genus Rosalia; species Rosalia funebris. The sequence continues at coordinate 38,702,486 of JAZFAV010000016.1, forward strand.
GGTGGCATCATCGTCAACAAAGGTGGCAGGGATTATTCAAACTGGTAGATGATAAAAATAGTTTTAATCATCTCCAGATGATGCCAACTTTGTTGGCGAAACGCGCATCGACTGTAGTGTATAGTATTTTGGTGCTTTGTGGAAAACTAAGTCAATATTGTTTAGTATTTCTACTTTGCTTGGTAATATTAACTGATGACATCCTACGAGCTATAGACAGACCACAGCTTAACCTTATTGGATATCACTGAAGCATTTGATTTTTTAGATATTAGTTATTTAAGAGCCAAATTTCACCATTATGACATTATTTGTGAAAATATACCTTACTAGTCTAAAAACTACCTTTCAGGCAGATATCAATTTATTAGGAACAATACCATGAGTCAATACTTGTGATAATTCAGACCGGAGTTCCACTAGGTTCTGTTTCTACCACATCTATTTAATCTTGTGACCCGTTTTGTTTAATTTTATTTTCTGCAAATATTTCAAAAATTTCCTTAAAATACTGATAACATATATGTATTTCCTCTATAGTTTTTTACGTTCTGGTTTGTACACGACTTCTCAAATTGTAAATAACGATTTAAAAACTATCTTTTATTGGACATTAAAAATATATTAATTATAAATGCTAACAAAAGTCAAAATATCATTGTTGGTATATCACATTAACTTCACAGTACGATTGAATTAAATATTAAAATTAATGATAAAGTAATCAACTAGAGTCGTAATAAAAAACCTCGGGGTTATGTTTCATTCTAAAACGCCCCGTAGTCGGGCGATACGATCACGTAGTATTTTCCAGCTTTTCGGAATATTATTAAAGTAACTTTAAAGTAAATTTATCTTTAAGTCAATTTTACCTAAATAATTTTTATTTCACTTAATAATTAGTCAAAATGATTACACGTGAATCAAATTAATTTTCAAAGAGAAATTAGTGTTTTAAAATATTAAATACATAATGATCGAGATCATAATATTAGAATATTTCCGTAAAACGCATAGAGGCTTCAAACTCTGGGCACTTAATGAACAGCTGGGTATTTGTAACATAAACAATGTGATCAACGTAGTTATTTTCGATAACTAATAATCGCCCTTATGCGTTATGGTCTTATATGGAAACAGAGTCCCAAGAACTTGATATTTAGAGGTATTAAAATTAATGTCGAATTAGGAAGTTTGCGTACGCTGATATACTGCGTGCTAGTTATTTCCGTCTCACAGTGGGTTTCAGGAATCTATGTTCTCTCTCATGAGGACCATGCTTTTGCTTAAATATGCATACCAGTGAGGTAGTAAAGGAGTTAAAAACCCAAATTTGAGAAGAGATAGAAATAAATCCGAGAGGTAGTTGAAAACTAAACCGAGAAGTGACAGTCTGCAATTAATCCAGGAAAAGACAGTTGGAAGTCCGGAAAAAGACAGCCAGGAAGACATCACTGAAAGTAGGGGTTTTGAAATTGGAGGAGAAGTCTCCGATGCCGTAAATATCTGCTCGTTGCCAGATAACTGTACAAATCCTAGGACAACAAGCCGTTTGTGGTAACTGCGAGTTCTGCACTAGTTGTGAGTAACTGTCGGGTTGGGTTTATGTTCTTGATGTCTCACCTGCGGGAAAACATAGTGTTTAGCGAGAGGAGCTCCTCTAGACATATTACAGAGTTACGTGTAGGCAAATTCATCATATGAAACGTTGGCGAGAGGAGTTCCTCTTGGCATATTATAGAGTTCTGCATATGCTCGCCATTATTTAAACAAATGGAAGTTTCCGTTACAAATAGCAGGGTTCTGTTGTTTGTCAAGCACATTATTTTACATATCCAAGTTTCGGTAATAAATGTACATTAAAGTGGATCTTGGATTTCCTTTTTATTTCCTTCTTCAGACATTAAATAAAGTAAATCAGACTTATACATATAGTAAATGGGACATTTCAGACAAGTAAATCCTAAATTAAATTAACCAGAGCAGATAATAAAATGAAAAAGTTAAAACAAGTAATACCAAAATTTATATACAGAATCTGGGAAACAAAAAATTAAAAAGACAACGTACTAAGGTTCTTACCATTAGCAAAAATCAGACGATCACACCAAATTTCCGGACTGTGTGTCCACTCTCTTAGGAAAGGGTAGCAGGTGTTCATTGATATATGCTGCAAATGGAACTTTTGATGACGGAACGTTCTTGCGAGAGAATGTTTTCATTTTGCGTTTCATATGAGAGAGAGAGAGAGAGAGAGAGGAAAGAGACAAGAAAGAAAGAAATATAAGACAGGGAAGAAGGGGAGTACAATTCTACATTATAATTTTATAGTTATATTAATATGTAAGAAAACATTTTTCTCTTTAAAACCTATCTCCGGTATCTAAATGGTGTAAGATGCTTTCATATATGAGCTGCGCATTCTCTGCGTATTTCCGGTTTCGTCTTCTCTAGAGATGAACCAGTGCATATTTGTCCAACCCGAATTCCATCCCGGCGGTACATTCATACCTGCCTCATCCTTAAAGACTGATGCAAATCACTTTCTCGGGAGGGATAAAATTTAAGGTCATCCATGCAAAACAGATGAGAGACTTTATGCCTTCGGTCACTGAAGGCACCACAGTTATATGCACGAATTTTTCTGAAGAAGGAGAACAACGACAGCAGTGAGATTTAAAACAGAATGGGGCTAAGAAAGTTTCCCTGTAACACGCCCCTTCAGAACGACACAGACTCTATCTGAACTCTAGTATTATCCGATGTTATGGTAAATCCAATCCCCCCAGAGCGGCATCAGTTCTTGAATATATTTCACTAAAGGACCGGGTACCACAAGACATTAGTGCAAGTAAATAATTAGCTCATGCAATGTCATATCATATTCCTTGAAGTAGAAAATCCAGGCCATGGATCGATAATTGCCAATGTGACGATGGTGATCGACGGTCGGTGATGGCAAAAATTTTGCTTGTACTGCAAGGAGTCCTACGTGACACATGTCAATCAACAGATTCTCCTTGCAGCCAGCAATATTCTTCTTCAACCCTCGTTGTTTGCATATCCACTCGTAAATCAGCTCAACTTCTAGGAACAAAGTCGATCGTGGGAGCCTCTTCTTCCGTTCACTAAACATTGAGGCTTGCTACGAGATTAGCTCAGCAAACGCACTGCCTACAGCAGAAGGGTATCTAATTTCCTCTCTCAGGAGTGCTAGTGTTGCCGGTCCGATTTTGCTGAAGTTGTGTTGCTATTCACCAAAGGCCAGATCGATGTTGTGTAACTCCTCTTGCGTATTTATTATCATGGTTATGATAAACATAAAGTAAAGAATGAAAAATACAATAAAAGGATGTTTAAAATTTTAATTGCCCTAGGAGAACTGGTAGGTACTTTGATTGGAAAGTTAATATAGAACACCATAAATAACTTCAACCCATGTAAAGTCTATTAAATAGAATTCCTATATTGATCGTGTGACTTATATTATCGCAAATTATATATAGACTGTTTCTTTGGGTGTGGTAAAGAAACATTTATGTATATGGAGATATTAACATAGATTATGTGTCGTCAAACAATCCTTGCTGAATCCGAAAAACCACCAATAGGCCTGAGAATTCCTAGCAAATAAGTTTCTTGCTAAAATAACCTCACATAACAAGCTATTACGTTGTAAAATCCGGTCACTGGGTATATACGTACAGTGTTTGATTAGTGACTATTGGACTAACAGAAACAATCATCCACTGACTAAATAATTTCTAGAATATTTATACAAACATTCGGAGCTATTCTCATGTAATGTAGGATATTCCTTTTTTAAGCTATCATTATCGGCTTTATTCTAATAAAACCAAGTATAATATTCCTTATATACTCATATAACATAGTCCGTGACTAGATCATTCTCAGTCAGGTCTTAACTAACTCTTCGCAGTAAAAATTTATACAGATGGTTCAAAATTATAAACACATAGACTTTTTTAAGCTATGTATACACTACTGTCTACTATTGTTTTCAATGCAGACGCCTACGTTATATATCAAACGTTAACTTAGGTTATAGAAATATACATACCACCATACAAATGTTTTGTTTATATTTTTATCGTGTGAATTTTTTTATTGAATAATTTAATGTATTCCATAAATTGTTCATATTACTCTTGTTTGTCAAATTAATCTTTATTATTTGTATTCATTTATTACGATATTTTGAATATTATATTTTTAAATATTCATTGTTTGGATCTTGTTTCAAGTTTTTTTATACTTTAGTATTATTCTATATATTGCTGTTATTATACCCTTTGGTATCCATTTATTTCTTTTATACTCCTTTCTTTTAACTGTACATGTACACGTATTTATTAATGTCATGAAAGTTATTTACAAAATGATCTGTTTCAATGTCTATTTCCTCATGTTAGGTTACTCTCCAGATTTCGCATTTTAAAATTCTCAAACGAGGCTATATTAAATCAAAAGATCAAATGTTAAAATCATTTTAGGGTATCTTTAATGAAAGTAATCAGGAAGTGCAAACGAGAGCTGGCTGGAAGGAACAGATAAATGTTATGTAAATGTGTATTGTCTTTTAGTACGAAAGGTGAGAGAGTTAAGGTACAGAATAAATTCACCTAGTTATCTCCTCCTTACCAATTTGGACTTGTTCCTGTTACAACGACTGCAAATATTTACCTTTGCAGAATCTTTCAGCAAACGCTCACATCCTTCGATTAAGCTCACTTTCTCTTCTCCTTTAAAAAAATATATATTATAGTTTAGATAAATTTTAATAACACTTTCTTATTATTCATATTTCACCTTTTCTACCATCCATAACAAGCCGATCTTACTACTTTATGAAATAATTAACTTTGTTTCTTGTCATATTGTAACAGTGTAATTAAAGTAGTACTGCAATTTCTACAAATGTAACACGTAAATGTCAACATGAAAATAATTTTCTAATAGCGTGAACATAGGATAGCACTATGGCCATCTACTTGTTAACTGACAAAGCACTGATGATTCCAAGTGGGAATTAAATCGCGATATGAAGTTCTCACGCCTGATATGTCCAATGGGAATAAATTAGACGAGACAGTTCTTTTGTCAAGTGTAATGATGTGAAAGCAATATTATTTCAATACATAATAACCAAAAGTATCTCTTTATTCATGAATCTTACCGGATCTTAAACGGATCGAAACTACGTATTATCTTATATTGTGATAGAAGATAGATACGATGGCTAGTAATATACGGGGTGACTCAAAATGAATCCCCACTTTCTTCTGAACACAGAAGTATAACATACTTAATACTTTTATATATCGTTCTTATAGAAGAAATGATTATTTTTAAATACAGATAAAATTAATTTGGCGGTGGCGGTTCTTAAGGACTGAAATGAATAAAACATGAAAGTTTTTAAAATCGAAATTAGAAAGATTTTTAAACAATTTAAAATAGTTTTTGGTTCTTCTTCTTGTTTTTTCAATTATAGACATGTTGACTGTAAATACATTATGTATATAAATGTATATACATATAAATTTGGGCAGTATCTTGCATTTCCATCGATTATTTGACTATCAGGAAGTATTACCACAGCTATCGAGGAAATATATGTCAGAGGCTGAAGTTAGATAATAGTTATGTCTTGATTTCACTAATTACCAGAGTTTTCAGTAGTAAGTGAAGGTTCTGGGTATTGTGGAAAATTTTAGCCCTATTATATACATATTCAATCAAACACTGACTTTTCCACAAAACATCAAATTACTACTGAAGTTTTAATCATCTCCAGATGATGCCAACTTCGTTGGCGAAACACGCATCGAGTGTAGTGTATAGTGTTTTGGTGTTTTGTGGAAAACTAAGTCAGTGTTATCTTCACACCAAAGGTTCCAACCTACTCCAGTATATTGAATCACGTTAAAATCTGTCAAACAGTCTGAATGCAACCTTATTTTCTTCATAACTTTCTGAGAAAGAACGTTGAAAGGCTATACTAACAACTTTTATCCCATACTCATTACGTGGATTTTGTTTTTCTAAATGAAACTAAAAATGTTTTCAAGATTTTTGTATTTCAAGATTTTTTTATTAATTGTATTGTGGAAACTATCATTTCTAAAAAAGTCAGAATTGAGGTCAAAAAGCGCTATTAAATGGATAATTTACAAAATAGAAATGAAACGGATAAGTTAAATTAGATAAAATGTATTTGCTTATTATAAAAAGGTTAGCAATATTTATTTATTTATTTATTTATTACAACTACTCTACAGGAAAACCCATTTACAGAGCAGGAAAGTACAGTGAGTGTTCACATTCTAATTAGATTAATAAATTTCAGAAACATAACAATAAGATTTAATACAAATACGTATATACATATTTAATACCTAGATATATGAAACAATATATGAAAAATAAGAAAAACAAAGATAAAGATGCGGATAAAGCATAACACTGTTTAATAAACAGAAGAATATATATCTAACTGCAGATATATCGAATTTATCACAGTTGTTGTTGTAGTACACATTAAAAATAGTCCTGGTTGCATTATCGAGTGTTCGTATTCCAATAGAAACATCGCAATCCGAATTGGTACGTTGAAAGCAGCTTATAAATATTTAAAGTGGAGGCAAGTTTGTTTAGTAATAGTTTTTCGAAAATTATTGAAACTATTAATAGGAAGCTAATGGTCGATAAGATTTTAGTTCTGGGATTTCTCCTGGTTTGACTATAAGGATAATTTGAGCTGCTTTCAATTGCAATGGGTGGTAAGCAATTATTGCCACTGCATTAAATAATTGTTTTAGGAATACTAATTCAGTGTCTGACAATCATTGTACCTGTAATGAGGTCATATCCAGGTGCTCTTTTAGGATTTGTACTTTTGATGGCGACTATGGTCTCACTTTTAGTAAACTTTATATTTGGTAATTCAAGTTGGTATGATTCCTTTAGCATAGAATTTCTTATTTTCATCATCAGGGGTATTTTTTATTTCGTTTTGTGCAAAGACGTCTTTTAGGTATTCCACAAATACATTTGATTTCACTTTGGCCATTTAAGTCACAAAAACTATATTTCTTCAGTTCGGTTTACTAATTCTTGCACAGAAACAAATAACTGGATTGCCCGTAGATTTTATAAAAATACATTCAATAGTTCAAGCTTGTCTAAAACGCAAACTTGTCTAAAAAAGAAACTAACTTATTTATGAACGTAAATGAAAATGCTTCCCAACAGGTCTTCCAAGAATACTCTGTAGTTGAAAAAAAAATTTTTGAAATCACATTGAATCGAATTTTAATTTAAAGGAATTTAGTTGCAATGTAGTTGTAGTTATACATCAATAAATAATATTTGTTCTCAAACCATCAGATTCAACTTAAGTCTAAAGTATTCACTGAGAATGATACCTTAACTTTACCAACAAAAATCTATACTGCTTTAGATAAAAGCAAGCTATGTTTATATCATAGTTTTCATTTATATTATTTACAGTATTCATTTATCCACCTATCCTAGCGAGGCGTTCGATACCATCAATCATGATGTTTTCTTACAATCCCTAGAAAATACTAGTATTAGAGAAAACTAGCTCAAAATTGTTCAAAAGTTTTTTATCAACTAGGCACGAGAGTACGAGTCAGGAGTTGTAGAATATGTAGTGCCAAAGGGGACCGTTTCAGGCTCTATACTTTTCCATATTTATGTAAACGATTTATTTTCATTAAGCGGTTGTGGAGAGATATATGGTTCTACTGATGACATAGCAATCTTTTACGGTACAAATCCGGAATAATTCGAAAGAAAATGTAAAAACCGATATTACCATCATAAGAGACTGATACACTTATAGCAATACTTTAATAGTTATTTACATTATTAGGGGCATCATTACATACGAGTGGGAATATTGCCATGACGAGGTCGTATTTATCGTGATTGACATCCGTTAAAAGTCACTTAAACATTTTAATACCAAATCAAAGTAACATGATGCATGAAATCTGTTAAAGCCATAGTAACAATCCAGTTATTTTAAATAACACTTATTTTTGTGATTTTCTCATCGCGTTGTGCGTTATCTACGTCGAAAATCTTACTAAAATCTGGCGAAAATAATATTAATATTTATAATAACAAATAATTATTATATTGTTTCTAGTTTCATTAAATTTTTACTTCTTCGTTTATAATTTTTGAAAATCAAAATGAGTTATGTAATGAGTTCATTACATAACAGTGATGTAATGAGTTAATTACATAACTGTGATATAATAGAGCGCATTACATAACTCAAAATAGTTCAATGAACCTCATATTACAGAACGGTCGTAGATAAAAGACTATTAGAGCCTACTTTAAAGAGTATTACTTACTTGTCGCCTTCTAGAAATTAAAATTTCCATATCTGAAAAGAAATATTTTTGGATAACATTTGGATAAAAAACAGTCACTTATTTTAAACGAAATTAAATATTTAATGAATGATGAATTCAAGTAAAGTTTATATATAAATTATGTAAGAAACAGACTGCTATGTCTGCTACATGACTTTAGATACCTAACAAACTCTATCTAACTTTAGATTTCTCAGTTATAACTAAAAACTTCCTCTCATAATTTAATAAAAAGCTATTTTAGGCAGTAACAATAAAAATGAATGACTCCGGTAAATTTATCGTAGGATGGTGTAAACCTTTCTCTTTGGAACTCTGCAACGGTCCCATGATACTGAAGGAAGTAGAGCTGGAAGTAGCGATGGCAATCTTTGATTGCTACAATAACTGAAGATAATGATTAGGCAACACCCACGGAGCTATTAGAGACTCCTACGGATTTTGTAGTGACTGTTTGTGAATACCTTAATCTGAAAAGTTTTGCGTAACGGGACGACACTGATATTACCAAATGGATATGATCACCGTAAACCACGACCTTGGCATAAGAAAAGAATTACAAAATTTAGATTAGGACAACATTATTATCTGTAATCATACCAAGGATAATCCTTTGGGGTTATCCTTATGACCTCTCTTTGAATTGTATATAGAGAAGGGTACTCTGACCACGACTTTGATGCTGCGTGCTGGGAGTCTAGGAAAATGAGCGGGTGTACAAGACAGACGCGTTTTCAAATGTGGCCTATCCCACTTTTCTATTTGAAAAGAAAAATAAAGTTTTAATTTCGATAACTCTTTGAAGCCAGTCTAGAGATTTCAATCTACACTGATGTTTTAACAATGTTGGGAAGCGTCTGGATATGGAATATTCTTTGAACATCGAAATCTTTGCACTAAACACTGGGTGTCTACGTTGCAGTATTGTAAGCTAAGACTTTGAGAATATTATAGGCAACCTAAAACTTATATTAACATACAGTAAAGCCACATTGATTGGCTTTAGTAATTACAGGACCGTTTTGGATCTGATTGGATACTGCAAAGAATCACTGAATACGTTTGGCTTAATAAATCGCGTTATCTTATTTTAACGAAGGGAATCGTGGAAATGAGGATGTGGATACTTCAGTACGTTGAGGTTCGAAGGGTTTCTTTGCTGATACTGAAACCAAAATAATAGCGTTATGCAAAGCCACTGAAAGTTCCATAAGAGACTACAAACTTAAATATCACAGAAATATGTCGGCCAACATCGACGATGTGGAATACCTTACAGTCAATTACTAATTGAGTAATCTACATCTACATCTACAACCAACATTTACTATGTACATGTTTACTGTAGATGTAAAGGAGGTAACATACATAATGTACAGGTATACTGTACCAAATTATTTAAGAAAAACTGATATGTATTGACACAACCTGAATTAAAATTGCATAAGATAAAGTTATATTATTAATTATTATAGTTAATTGCTTATCCAATTACTTATCTGTATTTATGTAGATTTATACAGTGCTTTCGTAAAGTAATGAATAAAGTCGTTAAAAATTAACGGAATAACTGTTATGAAAAGCTGTTGGATTCATCAAATTTTATTTTTAGTTGCGCATTCTTTAAAATATAATTAATAAATATAGAGTGATTTATTTAGAAGGTATGATATCATTGATATTTTTTAGTAGCAATCCTCTTTTACTTTTCCGTACTCAACTATACCAGAGTGGAAAAGTAATGCAGTCGTGTAAAGAAAAATGGAAAAAATATTTTTTCTGGCGTTTATTTTTTATATTTCGGCGTAAAAACAAAAAAAGTGGTTTTTACAAAATTTGTGTCTCTGTATGTGTTGTCGTTGTCATCGTTGTCGATGTCGTCGGCATTAAAATTTCTTGCTAGCACGATAACTCAACTAAGTCGTGTCGGATCGATCGAATTTTGTCTGATTCTGATTGGAGACGTCTCCCAGACGACACCTATTGATTTGAGGTGGATAGAACACACTCTACCATGTTAATGGGTCATGATAAAGCAAAATGGTGGACTATTTGGGAAATTTTCTTTGTTAGCACAATCACTCAATTAAATCGTGTCGGATCAATTGGGTTTTGACTGATTCTGATTAGGGACGTCTATCAGACGATATCTATTGATTTTGAGGTGGATAGGACACACCCAGCCTGTCCATGGGTCATGAGAAAGCAGGATGTAAATGTTTACGTTCATTCTGAGATTTTAAACACAAACATTTAACGCGTTGCTGATTTTGCATTGAAAGAAAAAAAACATATATTCGGCTTGTATCATATACGAGTGAATGAGAAAAAAAAATTCGTTCGATCACAAACGTATTGATACGGCACTGAAGCAGTCGCCAATGAAAAAAGTAAAACTGTCGCATAAAACATATTCTGCATTTATGTGTTGGTTTATTTTTTCTGGGCCACTCAAGTTCGAGATAGAGATGTTCTACGTGCGGAAAAGTCCGTTATAAGGTTTTAAATTGTTTATTTTATTATGGAATGTGAAAGAGCATGTTTTACTTTTCCGCACTCAACTATACGCGGAAAAGTAAAGTAATAACGTAAAAAAATTTTTTTTCTAGCGTTTATTTTTCGTTTTTCGGCTGAAAAACTAAAGAAATGGTTTTTAAACCATTTTGTGTGTGTGTGTGTGTGTGTATGTGTGTCGTTGTCGTCGACCTTAATAAAATTTCTTGTTAGCACGATAACTCAACTAAATCGTGTCAGATCGATCGGGTTTTAACTGATTGTGATCGGGACGTTTCCCAGACGGCACCTATTGATTTTGAAGTGGATAGAACACACTCTACCATGTTCACGGGTCATGAGGGAGCACAATGGTGGACTATTTGAGAAATTTTTTTGTTAGCACGATCACTCAATTAAATCGTATCTCGGATCGATCGGGTTTCAACTGATTAACTTTGACATTTTATAAAAATAGTTGAGTTAACTGAAAAATAAAGAATTGAAATTATATGGATAATCGGATTTTTCGACAGGATGCAAATCTAAAGAGAAGTACATAGTTAAATTGTTCACTGCAACTCTTAATCGGTAACCCATTAGCTAAAGCATGGTGAACAATGCTTATTCTAAATACCCGAATTTGGGCATGTTCGTTATCCTCGTAAATCTATTCGACCCTCACTATCAGAAGACAATCGGCTTAATGTTATGTTGGAAATACAAGAAAATCATCACTCAACACTTAACCAATTGGTTTCTGATTTCAATATGGTAGCGTCTACAGTACAAAAAAATCTGAAAAGTGCAAAGCACCATCCTTACAAGGTATCCTTGTTCATGAGCTAGCTGAAGACAACTTTGATCAGCAAAAACAATTCTGAAATAAAATGCAACGGCTATGAAATAGTGATAATGATTTCGTAAAAAACGAAATTTCGACAATTTTTCCGACGATTTTTCTGACTGACATTTCTAACTGATTTCAACTCTAACTGAGTTTTCCACAAAACACTATTCACTACACTCGACGAGCGTTTCGCAACAAAGTTGGCATAATCTAGAGATGATTAAAACTCCATAGATTTGAGTTTTAATCATCTCCAGATGATGCTAACTTTATTGGAGAAAAGCGCGTCGAGTGTAGTGAATAGTGTTTTGGTGTTTTATGGAAAACTTAGTTAGTGTTATCTTCACATCAAAAGTTCCAACCTACTCCAGTATGACTGACCTTTGTTTTGAACGGCTATGTCAATAGTCAGAACTGCCATTATTGAGCTACCAAAAATCCCCGACGGATAATGGAGTATCGCACTAAAAATTTCCAAAAAGTGAATGTGTGGTGAGGTATAGTGAACAGAAGAATTTTAGGTCCTTATTTCTTTGACGTGAACCCAACTAATACACGATGTTTCAATTTTCTTCGAAACGATTCCTATACTAACTTTATATTCAGATGTAGAGGAACCTGATCTTCCGAGATAAGACTTTTGGTGATATGGTGCACCTCTCTATAATGCAGCATCCGTCCGTACTTAGTTAGATGATGATGATAATGATGATGATGAAATGTTAGAATCGGTGTATCGGGAGAAGGGGACCGATTGATTTGACACCTCTAGATGAATTTTTGTGGAGATATTTAAAAAGCAAAGTATACGTTACTAGGTTACTAAGCCAGAGAACTTAGAAAATTTTAAAAGCAAGAATTCGTCACGAAATACAACATATACCTCCTGAAATATTTGACAATGTTAAAGAGAATGTATTAATCGCTACTGCCAGAGAGCCAACGGTGAACAATCTGTATATTTGTTTTAGTTAATTTTTTAAATAATTATTGCCGTTAAATTAAGTATTGTGAAATTGCACAATGGTTTTTCCTTACCATTTTTATATCTAACCTATACTCATGTTAAGTAGGGTTGTAACACTAATGATGATGATGATGATACTCATGTTAATGTAATAACTACCGTATAACAGTATACCGTAACGTATGTAAAAAAAATGTGCTCTTTTATATTCTTTAATAAAAAGGGGGTTGCCATTAAAAATATATCAATGAGATCATACCTCCTATACAATTATTACGTATTAATTATATTTTAAGAATGCACAACTAAAAATACAATTTGACGGTATAAGAGATTTTCTTAAAGGTTAGTCCTAGAATTTTTAACGAATTTATTCATTAATTTACGAAAGCACTCTGTATGCTATATGCTTATATATATATATATATATATATATATATATATATATATATATATATATATATATATATATATATATATATACATGCGCTTATTGATGTGAATATTACCTTAGGCATATTATACAGGGACGGCCATAATCAAGTGCCCGATTTTAAGTAGCGGCCGTGTACAATGCAAGGAAATAAAAAGCAAAAAAATATGGGTAGGACATTTATTTGTATTTAAAGTTTAAGCCTAAACTCGATTAAAGATGATGTTAGTCAAATGACCGCCTCTAACTGCGATGCACATCTGAGCTCTTTTTACGGTATGTTCCATAACTCGAGTCAAGACATTTGGCGTTAGATCCTCTATTTCTTGACAGATATTATGTTTCAGCTGCTGTAGCGTCTGAAGGTCATTGGCGTATACCTTTCCTTTGAGATAGCCCCATAAGAAGAAATCAGGAGCCGAAAGATCTGGCGATCTCGAAGGCTCTAAGTTGCCAAATTGAGAAATTAATCGCGCAGGGAACATGTTACGCAACATGACCGTTGTCTCTCTGGATGTGTGCACAGTCGCACCGTCCTGTTGCAACCACATATCCTCCAGTCCTAGGACTTCCAACTGAGGTGACAAAAAGTTATTCAGCATTGCTCTATAGCGCTCTCTGTTGACCGTAACAGCAGTGCCTTCATCGTCTTCAAAGAAATATGGACCAATTACACCTTGGGCAAAGACGCCGCACCATACAGTGACTCGTGAAGGGTGTAGTAATCTTTTATGAAGAATACGAGGGTTTTCTGTGCCCCAGTAGCGGTAATTCTGCTTATTTACAAATCCATTTAAGTGAAAATGAGCTTCGTCGGTCATCAGTTTATGTGGAAAATCGTCAATATTGTCGTTAAGGTTTAGGAGACTGTGACAGTATTGCAGGCGTTGTTGATGGTCCCTGGGAAGAAGCTGCTGTGCCACCTGGATTTTGTATGGAAATGCGTGCAAATCTAACTTCAAAATTCGCCTCAGGGACGTCCGAGACATGCCTAATTGTGTGGCGCGTCTTTATTGACGTTCTTGGATCTTCTGCAATGCTTTCTCTTACACGCCGGATATTTTCAGTTGAGCGTCCTGTTCGTGGTCGTCCAATATGCCTTGCATCAGCCATTATCCCACTACGCCGAAATTGTTGACATAAGCGGCGTATTGTCTTTCCAGTTGGAGCAGGACGGTGAGGATATTTTCGGCGAAAATTTCGCTGTGTTGAAATAACCGATTCATTGTTTTTAATAAATAAAATTACTATTTCTGCACGTTCCTCTAGTTTGTATCGATTCATAATAAAACTTAAATATGTGCATTGGAGAAATGTCAAAAGTAAACTAACGAAAGCTGTCAGATAAAACAATTACGAACGCTTCAAATCGGGTACTTGATTATAGCCGTCCCTGTACATATATGTATTTAAGTGTTACATTTTGGTTTTGCATTAGAAACATCTTTTGCTTAAACTATTTCTAATACAGTGTTATTATCATTATAGAAGGATTGTTTACTACATTTGAAATACCCTGTATAAATACCCTGTATAGCAAGGTGTAGGACCCACCGAGAGTGAAAACGACAGCATAATACCTACATTCAAAATGGTTGGAGGTATCTAAACGTAATAGGCTGGGTCGAGTGAGACACAGTTTTGCAAAGAGGAAGACAATTTTCCATTGTTATGTGCGAAGTCATTTGTCATGAGGGTAATACAGACTGCAGTTTCCTTTCACGTCACAAGAGATATTAGGGCGTCTACGCCGTATTGTATGATCATCATAGTTTCTTAGTTCGTCTTCTTTACTGTTGTCCTTGCTATCATACCGTGGAAGGCATAGCTATGATTTTGCTCAACTCAGGACAGGAAATTTTCAATATGAATAAGTTCGACCGTATCGTGGTTCCCTTCCTGCCTTTTCAAGTTGGCATTGCGAAAAAAAACCGTATTTTTATTTAGACACAGATAAATATTTTTCGTATCAGACGTCACATGGGATATTCCGAATACACATGTAATGACTGAATAAAACGACATAATTAAATTTATATGTTACACGTAAATATCATTATAGTGACTTATATAAAATTCCTTTTAATCTAGGTTGGTAAAATTATATTATTGGCCAATCATATAATAATATACAATAAAACTTATATATCTTAATATATCACAAGGTAGTGCGAAGAAATAGCGCATACAATAAAGATTAATTAAAAACATAGTATTTAATAAATAGTTAAGGCATATAACTCATTTTAATAACAATTTTTTTGTATAATTAGATGTGACACCGTCATATATATATATATATATATATATATATATATATATATATATATATATATATATATATATATATATATATATATATATATATATATATATATATATATATATGCAATGAGACATTATTTATCACAATTTTCGGGAGAATTTTTTAAAAATTCAGACTAATCTCAAGTTTTTATATATTTCTGTTTAATTTTCTATTATTAGGTGTATTTTGCACATTAAATGACTTAATTGAAATTTAATTTATAACTAATATGTCCCTTACAATTTCTTACTTAATACTTTACTTTTTTTATTTATTCAAGATCATGGTGCAATAGTTCAAAAGGATAATGCACCTATTCATTCTGCAAGGTCCACAAAATCTGTTTCAACAGGATGGAATCGACCTTATGTCATGATCAGCATTAATTCCTGATCTTAACCCGATAGACAATCTATAGGGAATTATGGCAAGAGCAGTAGACAATCCTACAAAGCCTTTAACTGAAAGTGTTGATAAACTGAAGCATGGAGCTGGCTGGGGTGAAATTCCAGAGGCAACTTTAAACAATTTAATAAATAATATGAATATTTGCTTATTAAATGTAATAGAAAATAAGGGTAAATGAACCAAATATTAGTCCAAGTAAAATAAGAAAACACCTGTGAGTTTATAATTTTTCACAAACTACAGTTATTTACCAATACATCAGATCTTAAAAACTCTAATAAACACTGATTTCATGTAATATAACGCTCCAATATATCCATTAAATTGTTTTCGGTTTTGAGTTTTACTCATGATGTAGCCCAAATTAAAGGCGAATAGATTTTTTCACATCACTATATTCAGATGATAAAGAAAATAAGTAGTCTCTTATGTATATAGAACTTTTTTCAGTCGTTATTGAAATTATTATTTACCACTAATTCTCTCAGTTCGATAAACAAGATTGATAGTGCCTTAGGTCAGGTCATTGCATGAGTAAATTATTATGCACAAAAAAAGTTCGTACAATAAAGGTTAATTAAAAACAAAATGGTTCTATAAACACCATGGAAAAACAATAATTGATTCATGTAATTACCTGATCTAAGTTACTATCAGTCTTTTTTATAGAACTAAGAAAATTACTAGTACGCAAGAACTTCAGTGAATACTGAAAAAAGTTTTATATACATAAGATATCACTCATTTTCTATATCATGTGTGTCGAAATTGAATATTCAGATTATATTAATTTTAAATAGTTCTGGGATATGAAATGAAAATAACGGTTAATTTTTACTTTTCCGAACTCAACTATACTAGCGGAAAAGTAATGTAATCGTGTAAAGAAAAATTGAAAAAACTGTTTTTTTGGGTTTATTTTTCGTTTTTAAAAAAATGCTTGCTGTGTAAGTGTCGTTGTCGTTGTCGTCGTTATCTTCGTTTTCGTCGTTGTCGTTGTTCTCGTTGTCGTCAGAATTTATTTTTGAGCACGATAACTCAACTAAATCGTGTCGGATCGATTGGGTTTTAACTAATTCTGATTGGGGATGTCTCCCAGACGACACCTATTGATTTTGAGTTAGATAGAACAGTCTACCATGTACATGGGTCATGAGAAAGTACAATGGTGGACTATTTGAGAAATTTTTTTGTTAGCACGATCACTCAATTAAATCGTGTCGGATGGATCGGGTTTCAACTGATTCTGATTAGGGACGTCTACCAGACGACATCTATTGATTTTGAGGTGGATAGGATACACCCTACCTTGTCCATGGGTCATGAGAAAGCACAATGGTGGACTATTTGAAAAAAGTAAAACTGTCGCATAGAACACATATTTTGCATTTATGTGTTGGTTTATTTTTTCTCAGACACTCAATTTCGAGATAGAGATGTTGTACGTGTGGAAAAGTCCGTTTTAAGGTTTTAAAACTGTTTATTTTAATAACAGTCAAAATTCCAAAAAATGTATTTGAAATTTCAACTGTTTATCGATGGACAATTGTTTAATTGAGAAAAAGCTGAATAACTAGAAATCGCCCCACTATCAACTTGTGACTTGTGACACGAAAAACAAAATGATGTTTGAACGACAATTCAATATGCTTTAATATGAGGTTAAATCTTTTAAGAGTGCATATCGCTTATATGCGCAGCAACCAGTAAACAAATGAAACGTATTTATATGGTGGTTATAACACTTATAACGAAAACAACAAATTTCTGACAGATTGAAATTATTGCCTTTGCAATTAAAATTTGCACATTATTCGCTTTTCATAATTTGATTAGTTTTCAAGTGTATTAATTTAATGCGTACTACATTGCAAAAAGTAACCTGAAAAATTGCCTTAATCGAAAATGGACTTAGCCAACGAGCTGTTGCTCAACAACTAGATATGACACGCGCAGCGGTCCAAAGAGTGTGCCAACGTTATGAGGAGACTGGATTCTTTCATAGGTGACCTGGAACAGGCAGAAAGCGATTTACAATTACTCGTGATGACCGCTTTATTGTGTCAACAACATTAATAAATCGTCGCCTTAAAGCGGTTAAAGTGCAACAACAGCTCCGTGATATACGAGGAGTGGCTATTAGTCAGTGGACAGTAAAACGAAGATTGCAGGAAAATAACCTGAGCTCTAAAACACCTGCGAGTGGTCTAAAACTTCCCAGCCCAGCTCATCGTCAAGCACGCCTGCGATTTGCACGGGATACTCTGAATTGGACATTGGAACAGTGGGGGTCTGTTTTGTTCTCAGATTAGTCCAGGATATGCCTCTATGGTAATGATAAAAAGTGTACCGGAGACCAGGAGAGCGATTTGCAGAATGATGCGTTGAAGAACGGACTGTTTATGGAGGTGGTTCCTGCATGATCTGGGGTGCAGTTTCTATGGTAGCACTAACAGGCCTTTAGAACACGAGAAATTTATTTTTATGCATGCCAATGCGAGGCCGCACACCGCAAGAATTGTGCAAGAATACAGAAGTCGGATTTCGTGTTATGGAGTGGCCATCATGCCGTCCCGACCTAAACCCAATCGAACATTGCAATGAGCTAAAACCAAGAATTACAGCTAGACTTCGTGCCCCAACCTCGATCCCTGAGCTTATTGTTGCAGTAGAAGAAGAGTAGCTTAACATCCCACAAGAAACAATGGCGAACCTGATTAGATCTATTCCTAATCGTATTACAGGTGTTATTAGGGCAAGAGGGGTTAGACCCATTATTAAAAATTAAATGTTAATTTAGATAAGTGTCAATATCCATAGTTCTTTTAGTAATAAAAAAAGTTAATTTGTTTCATGCATTAAATTCACTATGTTAAGCGTAAGAAACTAAAATAAATTAAAATAAATTTAATTTCATATTAAAGAATATTAAAATGTCTTTCAAACAGCATTTTGTTTTTATTGATCTGATTAATAGTTTCTAAAAAAAATGTAGTTAAAGTCACAAGTTGACAGTGGGCCGATTTCTATGCAAGCTTATATTTATGTTTAGTTTTCTATTAACTTTACTTATGAATTCTCACTTTAAGCTATTTATACTGATAATGATTAAACTATAGGTAGCATATTAAAAATTAGCGAATTTTATATGACCTATTTTGGCGTAGGTTCGATCCTGTATATCTACTAACAGTATTAAATTATATATTTTTTAATCACACAATGAATATTCTCACAAATTTAACTACCCCAGGATGTAAGAGATTGTTTATAATATTTATAACAGGGTACACGTACATTTACATAAAATTTAATTCCAATAATGACATCTAAGCTCAAAATACAATGGTGTAGAGTTTAAAGTTTTAAGTATGTTCAGTAGAATATCTCAGCATGCATATGTTGTGCTTTTAGTATGAACTTATAGATGAATAAGGCAGTAGTACAAATAGTAGCTTGAATGTACTAGCTTCTATAGAGTCCAGTATCAAAATTTATATTTTATTTTAAAATTATTTATTATTTATAATTACAAAATACCATTAACCTTTGATTTCGGTCGTTGACCTTTGACCATGTTAATAAACAGGTAACCTTTATCTGGTTCATTGTGTCTAACCAGGTCAATGACCGGATCGTCTTGGTCTAGTTCATAAACCTCTGACTAGGTCAACAATGTTCACCAGTTAATTGATCTCTAACCTTACCTATTAATAACAAAATGACCTTTGCCATGCTCATTGGCCCTAGATCATGTCGATGAACGAATGACTTACTTTGGTGTAGGATCCACTCTGTATATCAACTAACAGTATTAAATTATATATTTTTTATCACATAATGAAAATTCTCACAAATTTAACTACCCCAGAATATAAAAGCTTATTTATAATTTTTATAACAGGATACATGTACATTTACATAAAATTTAATTCAAGTAATGGCATATAAGCTCAAGATACAATGATGTAGAGTTTAATGTTTTAAGTATGTTCAGTAGAATATCTCAGCACACATACGTTGTGCTTTTAGTTTGAACTTAAAGATGAACAAGGCAGCAGTGCAAATAGTAGCTTGAATGATTTCCCTGAATACTTTCCAGAGAATTCTTTGAGCTGCGTGGGGTCCATTTGAATAGATGTAAAAGAGTTGAGTGTTCCAGTCCACAGAACATTATTCTTTGACAGCAGCAAACTGCATAATTTATATTGAAACTGCACTTCAACGTAAGGCGATTCTATGCATTTACTCCCTATTTTGCCAGTTAAGCGAATGTAAATAGCTGCTTGGAGTAGCCGATATAACCGAAGCGAATGTATCTGACATTTCATTAAAGGCAAGCCTGATTAACAAAGGCAATGATATACAAATTCATCACCACGTCAAAGTCTGTGGCTTATAATGGACTTCTCCTAAATTATATGTATAAACAGTATTGTCAGTAATGGTTAAATCTAATAGATCCTAGACTAATTGTAATATATATTTTGAAACACACATGTTCCTGAAATTCCAGTCTTGTTCACTAATATGAATAAAACTGTGACATATGCCGATCAGCGTAATGTACAGCGAAACAATAATTATTTATAATGGTTGTCATTTGAAAATGTTATAGACGGTCTGTTTTAATTACAACGGATAGTATATCTTAATAATATCTTAATAGTTGTTTTAAGGAATATGTAAAGAATATTTACCTTATATAATCATCCCGACATTTAGTGCAAAATTGATGCAGGGAATAAGTAAGTGTTATTGTTTCCATTCATCATTTTACTATTATCAGATTTTGAAATTGATCAATGTTAATACCTCTCATCCTTTTGATTTATTGGAATATTTTGAGATTAAATAGTTAGCCTTATAATGCGCTAATATGCCTATTATTTTAAAAGATACCGATGAGATAAATATAATTTTTTATCTTTAAAAGGGCATTTTTAATGTATACGGTTTATATACATTAAAAATGCCACTAACAACTAAATAAATTATAGCTACATATAAAAATTCAGGACATGCAGTTATTCTATACATGAAATTCAATCTACTAGTATCAGTCAATGCCTTAATGAATATTAATCATAAGTAAATATTTTTTATAATAATAATAAGGAAATTTAAGCTTTTTTAAGCCTTTGGCTTAAAAAGTACCTCTAGTATAATTTAGTGTTGTATAAACACCATTATATGCGATTTACAAAATGAAATTTACAAAGATTAATCTCGACGACATAATTATATTTTATATTTTCAATAAGTTGAGGAGAACATATAACTAATTTAAAATAAACAGTTTTAAAAACCTTAAAACGGACTTTTCCGCACGTAGAACATCTCTGTCTCGACACTGAGTGGCCGGGAAAAAATAAACCAACACATAATTGCAGAATATGTGTTTTATGCGACAGTTTTACTTTTTCCAAATAATCCACCATCGTGCTTTCTCATGACCCATGGACAGGGTGGGGTGTGTCCTATCCACCTTAAAATCAATGGATGTCATCTGGTAGACGTCCCTAATCAGAATCAGTTGAAACCCGATCGATCCGACACGATTTAATTGAGTGATCGTGCTAACAAGAAAAATTTCTCAAATAGTACACCATTGTACTTTCACATGACCCATCTACATGGTAGAGTGTATTCTATCCACCTCAAAATCAATAGGTGTCGTCTGGGAGACGTCCTCAATCAGAATCAGTCAAAACCCGATCGATCCGGCACGATTTAGTTGAATTATTGTGCTAACAATTATAAATGCCGACCACGCAACGACAATGAGAACGACGACGCCGACAGACACACGGCAAAACATTTTTAAAAACCATTTTCTTTTTGTTTTTAGGCCAAAAAAACGAAAAATAAACCCGAAAGAAATTTTGTTTTTTCACTTTTTCTTTACACGATGATTACATTACCTTTCCGCGTATAGTGGAGTGCGGAAAAATAAAAGATCTTTCAAAGATTACGAGATAGTAATCTTTGTACTTAGGTAATATAATTACTTCAGACGCTATAAAACTAAATAGAAAAAAATAAGTAGTAAAGACCTTTCCTATGCCAGAAGAAAATAAAATTTTCCTTAGTTTTGGCAGCTCATTACTGAAAACTTTGCTAAAATCGCAACGAAACCTAAAAGAATGAAAATACAGTTGCTCATTCTAGAAAATGTATTGAACCTTTTAAACAACTTATATATTATCTTAATGTATGCCCCAGTACCCATATTTCACGAAACCGTTTATTTTAACTACGAATTCCTCAAATTTTACTTTCGGTACAATTTTATTGCAAGGGACATCTCCTAATGAGAATCGAACTTTTCCGTTCAATCTCGTAATTTTTTGGACATGTAAAATGTTTAGACCATATTTATTTGAAAGAAGATTTTTAATGTATACTAATCACATACTTTTAGTCTGATTATCTAATAAAAAAGGAACAAATTCGAAATTAGTGAGATAACGACATAAATTAGAAGAATTCAATCATTAACTAATTGATTAAAGGGGAAAACAAAATACTAACACAGACATTTCAAACCGTATTCACTTAAAACGCAAATGAGACTTAATCAGTTGCTAATGAGTTTGGTGTGAACTATTTATGAAATTTAGCAAGACCGTCGTGCCGTGTACAAGATGAAAACCAAAATTAAAATAGAACACATCAAAATCAAAACAAACTACTTCGTATAAATATAATACAAGGTATAGGACTTGATAATAACGATCCTGATCAGCTATTGAAATGGGATATACAAGTGATAATATACGAATACCGATATTAGATGATATTATTAATAATAAATCATCTTAATTAATAGTCGAAAAAAATTTATAGCCAAATTTTGAAATATTTCAATCCAAGTAAACTATACCTATTTATTTTAAAAGTAAGGAACCTACTTCGGTATAAACATACATTCAAAGCTTTCAAAATTAAAAGTTATACATATATACATGTGTATACAATATATATGTGTACTAAATAGTGTTACAAATAACAAAAATTTATAAACAGAAAACTTTAGAGAAATTTATAAACAGTTATTACTGGAAAAATATGAAAACATGCAACGATTATTTTTTTTAATATACTATTAGCAATAAAGCTATATATTCAAGAGATTATCCTTAAATACCTTTAGTAATAACAGAGACGTCTTCGAAACCATTCCACATATTAAATAATATTGACATGTCTCTAATCAACGCTTTCTAATGAAACTGATAAATTTTCTTTGTTAAGCCAAGCATAGCTTTATCCGAAAGATGCGATTATAATTCAAAACAAATTAACGAACTATTTTTCATTTTATAGTATACCACAGTTAATTGTAGCCGATGACGGTGCATAATTCATTAATAATTTTCAAAAATGATGCCCATTTCTAAAAGCCCAGGAAATTCAAATCCATTTTACTATACTTAGACATAATGATTCGAGTTCTCTTGAAGAACAATTTCATTCTACATTAATATACATTTGAGTATTTAAGAAAATAAAGGCATTGTAGCCTTAATAATTAATTTAATGCCTTTTGTAGTTTTAGCATCTACTAATATTATACACTGATTTTATACACGGAACTACAATGGGGCAACCGGGGCATTGCCCCGGGGCCCCCGACGCGAGGGGGCCCCCTGGCAGAAAATGAAAAGGGAAAATAATTCAACTCCATCAGAAAATATTGAAAAACACGTGAACAAAGATTCCTAAAAATATTATTTAGAAAATAATCATCAAAATGAATTAATTAAGGTGATAAAAATAAGAAAATCAACAAGTGTGATAATCTGAAACTTTTTTTCTTATGACTTAAGGTTTTGGCTTACGAATTTTACTCAGTTAACACTTTAACCAATTGTTTGTATTGAATAATATCTAAATATAATTATTATGGACAAAATACAGTGATTTTTATCCTTCATTTTTTCTATATTAATACCACAAGTAATTTTTAAATGGGGCCCCTACATTTTGTTTTGCCCCGGGGCCTTTTTAGCTCAAGTTCCGGCACTGGTTATGTCGTAGTAATTCACGAGATATGTTGGATTTAATCAATATAACATTTTATTCTGATTCATATTACACTTCATAAAAAAAATAAAAGCATTATACAACAAGGTCGAAAAAAAAGTCAACAGAAATATATATCAACAGAAAGTTATTTAAAAAGAGAATCAAAACGGTCCAAACCAATACGAGTTTCAAATTAATCAACAAGTTTATAAAACCACCTGAAAAGTATGCTAAAAGCAAATATACATTTTTACGTCTTTTCATTATTACTGAATTAGTAGAACATAATAATGTAAAAATAAAAATACACAGGATTATCGAACGGAAATTATCCATTTAAAGAATTAAAGAAACTCTATTTTTCAAATCTATTTCAGAAATAATGTTAATTATATAAGAAATTATAAAAATTTATAAATTTTAGACGTTGTTACATGTACGATAAAAACAAAAAATACTTTTACTATTCATTTTTTACCAACTATTTATTTATTTTTTAAGAATATACAAAAAAGTTTTGAGAAAAAATTGAAATTAAAAATGAAAAAACGTAAGACGAAAGAAGGCCTGGTTGACACGATTCCAACCTTTCTAGTTATTTGAAACAAAAAACTAAAAAAGATTCTTAATTAATAAGAATGTCGTTATATTCCCTATCTCAGAGAAAAACAATTTTTTTTTGCAAAGTGGTGGCGATTGTTTGAAAAAAAAGGTAATATTTTGCCTTTATTTTTTCAGTTTTTAATTTTTTTAAAATAGTAAAAAAATAATTTTGACATAACTACATAGGAGTAATAGAGGGTTATATAGAGAAGGTACATACCAGATTTCAAGTAAATCGGTTCATTAGAACTTGAGATATCGTGTCAAACGTGTTCAAAGAAGTAGTTTCGAGAAAAACGCGTTTAAAGATTTGAGCAAAATTTCAGGCAGTATAAGTCGTATAATGGTGCATTATACTTACATTTCGTTAATCGGCGATTCCTGATCCATACAATGGGCCTTTTTCTACTTCAAAATGTAAATTTTCCGTTTTTTTCTGCTAGACGATCAGTTCTAGCTTTCTTAGAAGTATCAGAAGCTCGTAGCTCGCGTTCAATTCCAGTTTCGTCCCATCTGATAGCGGGCTCATAGGCTTCAGGACAAATAGTGATTCCCATGACGTTCATAATTTTTAAAATTGGTAAAAAGCCTTCATGTATATGTTTTGGTGTAAAATTCCAGATGACTCTAACGATTCATTATTATTTTGGGTTTCTGAAACCAAACATTGATGTAATAAGCTTTCTGAAGAGAAATTTTCATATATCGGCTTTATTACATTCAATATTCATTTAGAGTAGGATTTTCGAGGACGAAGTCATCTAGGTAGTTATAACTCTACAAATAATTGTAATTTTGAAACTTCCTTTGGAAGATATATTCTTAAAGGTCTAAACTTTGAAAATATGTAAAATCGATTTTTTTCTAAATTCTAGACCAGAATACCCCCTTAATACACTACACGATGTTATAAGTAATACAATTGAATGATTACAGAAAATTAAAAACATTGAAAGTAAATTAACTGATAATAATTATTTGAATAAAAAAAGGTTTTTTATATAAAATATTACGTTTTTAAAACAGACTAAAAAGTATAAAACATTTATTTGAATAGTAAGATTTAAAATGAAGAAGTGGAGTGTATGCCGTAGATAATTAATGCATGAATAATTCACCAATTATAAGTCAGTAACAATTTTATTGCACTGCAAATGATATGAATTGTTGTGTGAGTTTTCTCAACAATAGATACTCTCTATACTCCTTACATTTATCTATTCCATGCGCAACAGGATTTTTAGTTTAAATCTTACTATTTAAATAATTATTTTATACTTTTTAGTCTGTTTTAAAAACGTGGTATATTAAGGTTTTTTTTTAAATAATTATTTTCTACTTCTTAGTCTTGTGTGTGTGAAACTTTTCTATTGACTTTAAACATTTTGATGAGATTGATTCCCAATCCAGGTTCCTAATCCAGACTTATAATCCAGATTACTAATCCTGATTACTAACCCAAATTTCTAATAGAGATTCCTAATTTACATTGAACCTTAAGGATGAAAGAATACAGCCTCTTAACCCTTAACTGGTATCATCGGGTCCAAATAGACCTGGCGCATCTATTTTGCAATCTATCACAGATTGCAAACTATTGCAATTAGGTGGTGGGAGTTCCGTGACTTTTCACAAAGTAGAGGCATTAACAGGTACCTAAGTGTCAGTTCACTGCTAACATTAGAAGTGCCAGTTTGTACGTGTTCGGGTCGTATTAGACCCGAGGATAACTGTTGCGTTAGTTTTGTGTCGAATATGAATACAATTCGGATGAAGCATATGACATAGTTGAAAGTGAAAATAATAAAGCAGAACGCGTGTTTGTTGGGAATTTACAAATTGACGCTAGTATATCCGGGAATAGTGGGTTTGACAGTAGGGATGACGATGATTCTTCCGTTTTGTCACCAATCTTGTCTTATGTTTATGGAGAAGACAGATACAAATGGGCTAAACAACCTGCGACACTAAGTCGTACCAGAAGTAGTAACATTATCATGCATTTTCCACGCACCAGATCAGAAGTGTGCAAATTACAATATTGGTCGTAGAACCAGGAGGTGGCCGTATGCAATTTGGTCTGTTATAATGGATATAGCTTCTGTAAATTCCTTTATATTGTCACGAACGCCTCGAGCGATCCCGAACGCCGGCGCCGGGAATATTCGAAACCTTGAGAGCGTGCAATATTAACTTCCAGCGCGTTCTATATTAGAAGGTTCGCCAAAGTTCTTTGTCTAGAAACGCCTGGAGAGACGTTCTACTGCCTATATAAGAATTGTGTCGTCCGGCCAGCAGTTAGTTGAATTTGGACAGCGATAGTGAGCGATACAGTGCGAAAATTAGTTTATAAAGTTAAAGTAGAAGGAAAGTTAGTTAGTTAGTTTGACTTGTGAATAGTTGAATTGTAAAGAAGTGTTCGAGAAATAAAGAATTTTCTGGTAAAATCGTTACAATATTGTTTCAAGCAGAAACCCAAAGTTCCTTAATGCGACGAAATTTTGTTATTGAGTTATGTAAAAGCTTAATTGAACGATACATGAAACGACTTTTATTGGAAACGAAACTTCCTAGAGAAATATTCTTTATATATTTTTGAGTTTTAAAATTGAGAATTATTTGTCTATGAGAATTTGTAATGTGAGAAACGCTGTATTTTCTTTTGTAGGCTTACAATAAAACATTTTTCAACAAATGGCTCTTATTTGTGAATAAACCTGTTGTATATATTACTAACAATAAACCAACAACAGTGTACCGAAATAAAAACTTATCCTTCTTAACAAATTATGGGTCTGAATTGACCCGACGCCGACGCGACGATACCAGTTACGTTGGTAAATATGACGATACCAGTCAAGGTATCTTAACGTACCTTAACGAACAGACGTACAAGAAATATTCGCGAGTTAATATTGCATTGTCATTCAATTCTGAGCTATGTTTGAAGATTCAAGTGTCTAGTAACTAGAGACTTGAAGCTTCAAATATAGCGGTACAAATTTTGCAATTGATTTTAAACTAACTCCTCGATGAACTAGAGTCTAGTTCATCGAGGAGTTAGTTTAAAATCAATTGCAAAATTTGCACTGAACAGACAAACACGAACAGACAGATAGAGAAGAAAGCGAGTTAATAAAAACGTTGTAAAAAGTGACTCATTGAACCTGATATTGAATGATATATTATAGTAAATTATGATAGATATGTACGTAGATTAAAATTGTAAAATTATTATTGAAAATGAATACCTTTGTAACCACGTCAATATGGCAAGCATAAACAATAATTTACCTTTTGAGATAAGTCTTTCAACATTCAGTAAAAGCCATAATGATTCATTCGTTAACAAATTCGTTCATAATGATTCATCGAATCACGATGTTCGCCAATAGCTATAAATACTAAAAAACACAGTTTCCCAAAATTGAATCAAACAACTGGATAATATGAATAATAATTCCATCATAATATATTGCAACTGAAACTTGTAATAAATTAATTAATAAACCTCAATTAAATAGCACATATGTAATTAATCTTATGCTATGTATTAATTGTAATAGATACATATAAATTATTGGAAACCCAAGAAACAAATAATAAATCAACAAAATTGGATAATTTAAATAAACGAATAACTGTAAATACTCTCACGTTTTGGACTATAATTTTATATAATATAATAATAATATTCTATTTTATTTATAAATATGTAAATAATAAATGTGAGATACACTCAACAAGAAAATATCCAGGAAATTCAAAACAAATCATCATATAGTAGAATAATCGCGGATGATTCCATCAAGAGATAAGGAGTTACGTTCCCGAATCCCAATAAAAACCACACATTCAGCATTTATCTCCATACTGTTTTAGGAGATAACATAAATTATATATACACGTTTCTTTTATATTGTAGTTAGTCTTATTACAAATTCTTAGCTGACAAGTGAATAAAAATTTTTAAAACGTCTCTCGCTCATTTGTAATACGTAACTACCTCCAAAACTTGTAATTGCTCCTATTGAGACTATTTGAAAAAAATAGACTGTTTATTTGAGATAAGCGTATCTCGACCTTTTTAATTTCAAAAGAAAATAATTGTAACCCTTATATAATCCCGTAAATTCATTAGTTTGAACAATTATTTGTGTATAACAATATAAAAAAAAATAAACAGTTTTAAATCTTTAAAACGGACTTTTCCGCACGTAGAACATCTCTATCTCGAAATTAAGTCACCGAGAAAAAATAAACCAACACATAAATGCAGAATATGTGTTTTATGCGACAGTTTTAATTTTTTCAAATAGTCCACCATCGTGCCTTCTCATGACCCATGGACAGGGTGGGGTGTATCCTATCCACCTCAAAATCAATAGGTGTCGTCTGGGAGACGTTCCCAATCAAGATCAGCCGAAACCCGATCGATCCTACGCGATTTAGTTAAGTTATCGTGCTAACAAAAAAAAATCTGAAATAGCCCACCCTCGTCCTTTCTCATGACACACAGACAGGGTGGGGTGTGTCCTATCCACCTCAAATTCAATAAATGTCATCTGGGACACGTCCCCGATTAGAATCAGTCAAAACCCGATCGATCCCACTCAATTTAGTTGAGTTATTGTGCTAACAAGAGTAAATCCCGACGACAACGACACACACAGAATGGTTTAAAAACCATTTTTTTTTGGTTTATAGGCCGAAAAACGAAAAATGAACCCTACAAAAAAAATTGTTTACACGATTACATTACTTTTCTGCGTATAGTGGAGTGCGGAAAAGTAAAACATTTAAATATAAAATATCTTAAATATGTAATAGATTTTACTTTATTGCGTGCAATGTAATCGCATTTTTGATTGAAATAACTTTTGAAATATATTGAGGACGTTTGAAGTTAAATAAAAGTAAATAGGTTTGCCATTAAAAAAAGTAAGTTAGTAATGACAGTACAACATTTGGATATTCTGTATATGCAAACTATGGCTCTTCTTAAATACTGGGAAGAGGTTAGAGGAGAGGTTAATAATTTTTGTATATATTCAAACATAACCGAGGTATTTTACACCAACGCATATCTATCATATCTAGCATAGCAACGCATATATATGTTATAAAAAATATATTGTATTGCATTCATTATTCAAAGTAGTTCTCACACTTCTATAACTTTATTATCAGGTAACATAAAACCTTTAGTATGTTATCTGAAAGCCAGACGTAACTCAATACTGCTACGTGTCTTATCATATAACTATATACATTGTAACCAACGTTTATGATGATTTGCTGAAACCTTATAATGTTCTTTCTTTAAATTAATCTTTTGCCAATTATATTTTAACTTTACTTTCAACGATGTCAGCATAATGAAACTTATAAAATCGCAGCAAACCCGTTGCATGAGCAGTATAATTTTAGTATTGATATTATTGTTATACTCACACATCTAAATTCTTGTTCGTCCGTTAAATAAAATAAATTGTTTTTAAAGAGTTTAAATCCAAACTAGTGATTTAACATATATTTACATATCTTATGTAAAAATAATATCATAATACAATTTACCTGAAAATTTCTATTATTATATTTACTAGTTAATTTCTTGCAAATAGTTTCCTGTTTTAAATTTATTACCGCAATAATTATAAAAATGTAAAAAACATTTTATTACCTGAAATTGGTTGCAATATTTCACACAAGACGGAATAAAATTTTTAGAATAACGCGAGGAATAGCGTGCTTGGTTTTTTAAAACGAGTTCATTTATACGTAAAAGTTATAAATGAGAATATCTAATATTAGCGTATTGTCAGCATTAGCGTGAGGGATGTCTGATAAAATTCCGAAAGCATTATATTCTTCTCAGAGGAATGTTTAAGGAATTGAGTGTGCTAAGTGAAGACGTAATGAACAAAAGGAATTCGTTAAAATGAAATTCATAGCTGAAGTAAAATGTAAAACACGAGATGCCACTGCTACATCGCCTGTTAAACTGGGTTTGCTTCCCCGATCCTTTCTATACTTTCTTCTTTAATATTACTGTATTAAAATCTACAATTAATCATACGCGAAACGCTCAAAGTTCCATTACATTGTTTCAATTTTAATTGCACCCAATTCGCATTAAATCTGGATTGAATACATTAATTCTAAATGTGGTGCATATTTTATATTATCCTATTTTAAAAATCAGTTGTAATGTGTAATTAGAAAAGATAAGGGTGATAAAATATTATTTATATTACTATAATTTATTTATATAATAATTATTTCTTAATTTCAGACTTCTAGTGATCTTATTTTTTTAGCTTAAGGTAGATTTTTATCATACTAACATATGATCTTGACATTCAAATAATATAATATCTAATTCAATCTCAAATACTGTTTGACTTGTTGGACCATTCAACATTATTCAATATGACAAATAAACAGTTTTAAAACCTTAAAACGGGCTTTTTCGCACGTAGAACATCTCTATTTCGAAATTGAGTGGCCGAGGAAAAATAAACCAACACATAAGTGCAGAATATGTGTTTTATGCGACAGTTTAACTTTTTTCAAATAGTCCATCATCGTGCTTTCTTATGACCCATGAACAGGGTGGGGTGTGTCCTATCAACCTCAAAATTAATAGATGCCGTCTGGTAGACGTCCCTAATCAGAACCAGTCGAGGCCCAATTGACGACACAATTTAATTGAGTGATTGTGCTACAAAAAAAAATTCTGAACTGGTCCACCACTGTGCTTTCTTATGACCCATTAACATGGTAGTGTGTGTCCTATCCACCTCAAAATTAATAGGTGTCGCCTGGGAGACGTCTTCGATCAGAATCAGTCAAAACCCGATGGATCTGACACGATTTAGTTATAGTGCTAACAAGATTTTTAAATGTCAAAGACGACGACGACAACGACGACAACGACGCCAACGACAACAACGACAACCACAACGACAACGACAACAACAACGACAGCGACGATACACAGCAAAATTTTTTAAAAACCATTGTTCTTTGGTTTTTAGGCCGAAAAACGAAAAATAAACCCAAAAAAATTTTTTTTTTCAATTTTCTTTACATGATTACATTACTTTTCCGGAGTGCGGAAAAATAATAGTGTAAGTCGTGAAAATTAACTGTTCTCCATTTATATTGCTAATTTTAACTGTGTTTTTCTGCTACAACTAATAGGTATGTTATGGGGCCAGGCGTGAATTTATAAAGATGAAGTTTGGGTATTGGGCGTCATGGTCGGCGCCGGCGCAGCTGTCCTTAGATAGGGGCTTTGTAGGTCAGACAATTCACTGAATAAAATACATTGCCCACCCAGCGTTATACTCGTAGACCTAGACCAGCCTTGTTTAGGAGTAGGCCATCTTTTCCTGACCTCACTCGTTCCTATTGTCATGGATACACATATGCCCTATCCTCGCCCAATCATTGTAGTGAGTTCAATAACACTCTCCAGAGAAACTCACTGCTCTTAGTTGGAAACAATCCAGGTGCCATGTGGCCCCCCCTTCATCAAGTTCTTGTAAATTGCTTATAGTATTATACTTTTTTACACTTTACCTCCGATTTGAGATATAATCCTTAAACAAATATTGAGCACAATTTTTTATTCTAATAGATTTTAAGGTATCTACAAGAATGATGTGATTAACGATATCAAATACTTTTACTAGGTCTCGGAATACACCATGTTATGACTTTTCGCTAAGTCAAAGTGTATGTGTTATGTTAAAGTTAATAAAACATCTTGGGTAGATCGTCCGTCCTTAAAGTTAATTTTTTATCCCTAATTTTAGTGACCCTTTTAAAAACCTTTAATAAACCTGTAATTAGATATGTAGGCCTATAATTTGAGCATAAGTTTGAGGCACAATGTTTATATATTTTTATATATTTTATATAAACCGTTTCAAAATTAGTTGTTAAAAGAAGTATGGGGAAAAACATCACGAAAACATGACGAAAACAAAAACATAGCTCTAAATTTTCTTACGGATGCTGCGCCATACATGAAAGCGGCTTGTCGACTTTTGAACGGAACGTATAATTACGATATGTTACATGTAATGTGCCTAGCGCGTGGTTTTCATCGCGTAACAGATGCAATCCATGGCCGTTATCCGGATGTCAATCGCCTGATAGCGAATGTCAAACAAGTGTTCTTAAAAGTTCCGAAAAGAGTTGTATTATTCACAGAAATGCTTCTCCACAAATAGTTACCTCCAGCGCCTTTAATAAACCCGGTAGGGAAGGTAGATCGAGGCAGCATCATATTATTACTGCAATTTTATGAATATCTCCACAGTAATTCAACAGTTGCATCCAAATAATGCTATTTGAATATAACTAATAGAATACGCAACAAACTTTAGCGGATCCAGTTATTCAACAAGATTTTGTGTATATACATGGCAATTTTTCGCGCATATCAAGAGCCATTGAAAAGTTGGAGAAAGAAACCACATACAGATGAATTTTCAATAGTGGATTCTATAAACGTTGTTTGGGACCTTCGACAGTATATTTTTCAGTTGGAAGGGGACACAGCGAGGGCTTAAAGGAAACATTTACTGCAGTTTTCTACTATAACAGATATAGTAGATTAGTAGATAATTTATAGCAGAAGGAAGTTCATGTCTCTAATCCAAAAATCAATATGAAGGCTCTACAACATTATTCATATTTCCGTATGCTTAGTTGACTTCCGCTGATGTAAAATGATCATTTTCACATTATAAATGGATATTTACTTACAGACGTCGTTCGTTGACTGCTGAACATTTAGAGTAGCTACTAATTATATACTCATGTAATCATAAGCGTAAATGGTGTTAGGTCTGTGGCAATGTTACCTTGAAGAACTACTGTGTTGTCCAGATCGTTTTGACAATACGGTGACGAGATGAATTGCCCTGTCCCCGGACTTGACTACGCATTTTTAGGAATACAATTACAAGTTCTCATTTGTTCCTAAACGACCACGTAATGAAAGGTAAACTAATCATCATCATGAGGTCATCAGTCCTAAGACTGGTTGGACGCTAACCTCCAGCTTCTCTTATCTTGTGCTAACTCCACATTTCGCTAATTGTGCTACAACCTACATCCCTTACTATTTGCGAGCAGTAGTCTAATCTAGGCCTACCTCTGCCTTTCTTCACTCCTATTTCTGCCTCCAAAATATCGCGAACTATTCTCCCATGTCTCAGCAAGTGACCTACCATTCTATCTCTTCTTTATGTTTTTCCACATACTTCTTTTCTCGCCGACTTTCTCTAATACTTCTTCGTTTCTAACTCTATCAGTCCACGGTATTTTCATCATTCGTCGGTAACACCACATCTCAAAAGCTTCTAATTTCGTCCTACTTGCTTCCCCTACCGTCCAAGTTTCGCAACCATATAGTGCCGTGCTCCATACATACGTTTTCAAAAATCTCTTCCTTGTTTCTAAGTTTATTACCCCCGAGCATAAAAATGCTTTCTTTTTGTTAAAAGCTATTCGACCCTGCGATATTCTTTGTTTTATATCTTTATCGCTTCTTCCATCCCAATTTATTTTACTTCCTAGATAAGCGAAGTCTTTAACTTCCTCCAATCTTTCATTATTAATTTGTACTTTCGTTTTTGCTCTGCTCTCGCGCCCTCTGCACACTAACACTTTTGTTTTGTTTTTATTCACCCTCATTCCGTATTCCTCTGTCAACACTGCCTCCATTTCGTTCAATGCTGATTCTAGTTCCTCCTTACTAGATGCTAACACTGCTATATCATCCGCGAATCTCAGCATTTTTAGTTTCTGTCCCTGTACATTAATTCCGAAATTCACTCTATCTTTTACCACATTAATCGCCTCTTCGATGTACAGATTAAAAATTAGTGGTGATAGCGTACATCTTTGTCTTACTCCTTTCCTAATACCTACTTCCCTCTTTTCCCCTTCTACTTCTATAACAGCAGTTTGCTCTTTGTATAGATTGTGTACTACTCTCCTATCTCTATACTTCATTCCTGCGCTCTTTAGTATCTCGAACATTTTTTCCCATCTTACATTATCAAAAGTTTTTTCTAAATCTACAAATCCTATATAAGCATTCTTTCCTTTTTCTATTGTTTTCTCTAACATTACTCTTAGTGCCAGAATAGCTTCGCGAGTTCCCCTATTTCGCCTAAACCCGAATTGGTCTTCTCCTAGTATTTCCTCCGCTCTATTTTCCACCCGCTTCTGCACTATTCTGGTTAAGGTTTTTGACGCGTGGGAAGTTAGGCTAATCGTTCTAAAGTTCTCGCATTTGTCGGCTCCTCTCTTTTTCGGTATAGTAACGATAATGTTCCTCTTATAATCCTCCGGCATCTCGCCCGTTTCATATATGTATTTTACCAGTTCAAACATCCTATTTACTACTTTCTGTCCCGCACATTTCAAAATTTCCGCCTGTATTTTATCTACACCCGGCGCTTTATTGTTCTTTAGTCCCCTTAGTACTATTTCAAATTCCTCTCTCAATATAGGGTTTCCTATATCTTCTCTATCGATGCTAGATTCTTCCTCTAATATCACTCCTAATTCCTGACCCTCGTATAAATTTCCTAAGTACTGCTTCCATCTATCCACTTTCTCCTCTCTTCAGATTAGTATTAGGTAAACTAATATGTGAATAATTTGTATATGTTATCTGTTCTTCACTGTAAGTTTGTCTCTGTTATTTACATCATGTCGGCAGTGAAATCCGGGGCTTAGTCATCATATTTGTGATTAGACTTAATGTGATTATTAGACTTAATTTATTCAAATTTAATAAACAAATTACAAGTAAATAATAAAATCAGAACATGAAATATATGAGAAGAAAAAGATAATGTGTATATAGGCAACTATCGGTCTATCTATTTTCTTCAAGTCTTTTCTGGAGACGATTATTTTTTGCTAAAATATTGACCTCTTCACTATAAGTTCACAAGTTTCATAAAATAACAAAATACTGATTAATTTAAAACAGATAATTAACTCGTAATCATTATGAGGCAAATATAATTATAACCAAAACATTTTTTACAAAAGTATAATCAATATTATAAATATTACAGAGTTTTAAAATGAAAAATTGAGCCAGGGAAAAAATATTATATTTATGCATAATATATTTATTACGTATACTTACACGTACTATGCGTAATGGCTTAAAAGCTGTATAAATTTCCTATCAACTTAACGATATCTTTCACAATTGGCATACACACCATCCTTTACTTTAGCTTTCAATATTCTAGTTTAGCTACCTTTTGAACAATGGATTTACGGTGACGTACTATGCGAATATAAAGACCGGCTAATTTGACGACGAGTTGCTCGTTATTATTCAATCTCTTTGAAGTAATGCCGATACGACAGTCTTTGTACCAACACATATAAAGGAGAAATTTGGAAAGCAATCAGAAAACGACCTACTTAATCTAAAGTCTAATTCATAATTAGAGAAGAGAAATTAAAAGCGCATCTACCATCAGCGGTTCTCTCACGTTCATTTCCCATTCATTTCAGGGTACTTTGTCTTATGTCTTATTCACGGTATCTATAACTAGATGTTGATAAATTATTTAATCCTAAATGGAAGCTTATCATCCATTTACTGAAATTCAAATGCTTTACTCTTCTCTTTCCTTATAATAATCTTCACAACTTTTTCTATAGACGGTTTTGTATAAATATTTCCTTAGAAACTCTCTTCATTACTTAGATGAAATAAAGTAAATAATGTGAGATGTATTTTACAAAAATCAAAAAACTCAATACAGTTACTCTGACATCCATCCGTGTTTTATTATTATATTAAAACATGTTATTAAATATTTATTCTTAAATATTCTAATCTAAAATAAAAGCTCGATAACTCAATGAGTTATTGATTCTGATAGAGAGACAGATATTTTTATATATTTTATGCAAAGCTACTTTTTTTTTAAGAAAATTACACAAGCATCAGAAAAATGTTTGAGGTCGAGAAACTGGATCTTTACACCCTCGTTTATTTAACGAACTATTTATTTATATTAATAAATAGTGAAATAAATAGTGAAGAATCATGAAACATTACATCTCTCTTGTAATTATTGTTCATGTACTGACTGAATAAATGCCTATCATGATTAGTGTTAACCGGTATTTCCTTGAACCTAAATATTCAGCTCCCAGAATAAGTGTTTTAAATTTAGTGTCACCGAAATAATAACACAGGCCTAGAAGTTTCGACAGTTTGAAAATTGATTTGAGAATGATAAGTGATTATAAGTGTGTTATTTACGCTGATTTGATATCTACAATCTCTCCCTTTTTGTAGTTTTCCTTGCGCAATCATTCGATGGATGTTCTCTTTTTAGCAACCAGCAATAATCTTCCATCATCGCCACATCGCATCGACCTGGTGCCTCCTCTCCATCTCCTTTATGTCTTGTGGACCTTTTCACCTTGCTCCTTACTAACAGCACCAAGATTTTCTGGAAAGTAGTCCAGATGAGTACGCAGAAAATGAATTTTTATGCTCATATTACAACCAAGTTGCTTAAATCAACAGCATTTTGTTGACAATTTCCTCATACTGCGGATGTTAATAATTTCCTAAAAATTTAAGTACTTAAAACAATTTTTTGCGGATCAACCAAATTTACATAAACAACGTTTTTGAACCAAGTGTTGAGTTTATAACAAAATATATTTGGTGTATTTTTACAACTTCTAGGCATTTTTAAAACAAAATAAAAACACACGACATGATGTCACGAGTAAACGTACACACATTAAAAATGTACTACAGCGACTATGTAAATACTCGAATAGTATAAAACCGGAGTATCCCCACCGGCCAACTCTATTTCGGCAAATCCCCCACATTTGTGTGTACGTTTCAAACCGATTAAACACAGGGGCGCCGCAAAGATTGAGACAAAACATAATTTTATAGAACCTCGATTTTAAAAACTGCAAATTATTGTACAATGTACATATACAAATACTGGTGTGTGGTGGAAACAAAAATAGACAGTGTTTCTGTAGTTCATGGTATGTAACTAAGTTAGAAAGTCACATCACAAAATCTTTGTTGGTCTGTGTAATCAATCACAATTACGAAACTACTATGGTATATTATGCTTTGTACTTCGATTTTGAAATATTTGACTAGAATTATTAGAAGAAATAAAATAATTTTCGATATCAATGATGAATTTCATGAGGTCATCACATCTCCCATTATTATCTATCATTTGGATGCCTAGAGTACATACTAAAAACATACTGTCGATCTGAAGAATTGTATCCTTTACAAATATTCTCGATGTTTCTATAAAAGAAATGATTTGAAAAACGGTTTCCTTCACATGTTATGCTGTATTGGATGTGGCATCTCTAACGAATGTATTGCTATAAGATATACTATAAGATATACTATTTATAGTC
The DNA here is from genome assembly GCA_037954035.1 of Rosalia funebris. Classification (NCBI taxonomy): domain Eukaryota; kingdom Metazoa; phylum Arthropoda; class Insecta; order Coleoptera; family Cerambycidae; genus Rosalia; species Rosalia funebris. The sequence continues at coordinate 38,740,493 of JAZFAV010000016.1, forward strand.
CAGATTACTTAAATTTTATATCAATAATGATTGTTTTATTTGACTAGTTTAGTTGTGAGAACGCTAGACTGAAAATCTTCTCGGTTTGAATCCCAAATCGGGCATTCATTTTTTACTATATACTGCGCAGACAGAAAAACAAATAATTTTACTAAGTACGCCTTTAAACTGCGATAAGTAGTTTAAAATAAATTGAAAGATTATGTTAGCTAGTCGATCATATTTCTATGCGCTATTAAGTGAATTTAACACAACTAACTCGAATACATGCTTGATGTTTATTATAATTAAATTTATTTTTTTAATACAATTTTATATTTTAATCTATGTTTTTATGACAATACATGTATGCATATACTTAATTTTAAATTGCATTGGGAAACCTAGATGATACATTGTTTATATTAATAAAACCAATAAATTTATTGTATGTAATATATATATATATATATATATATATATATATATATATATATATATATATATATATATATATATATATACTTTAATATACATTATATTCTAAAATTGAGAAAATCAATATTTGATTTGGATTGTTCCTCTTTTCATACATACTTATTGCAGACTTTTATGTGACGAGTGATTCAATGTTAAGATACGTAATTACGTAGTGCAATTTTTTCTGGAAATATTTGCCACTATAAAGGCTGATTTTCACACATAGGTTCGTGCACCAACCGTGCACCGACTGTACACCTACCGTGTCGTTTTATTGTCAATCAAAAATTTTAATGTTCCATAAAAAAAGCATTGGAGGCTAGATTTACATTTACACATATGGGACTGTGTTACGATCGTGTCGTGCTGGTGCGGGTCAAAGTCGCGTCCAAACCGATTTTCGACGGCCGCAACACGATCGCAGTACAGCACAACTCCTACATGAAAATCACCACGGAACCGTGCACTTGTCATGTCAAATCTTTCAGAGTAGCGTTCAGATAAAAATGGCTGGGACGATTGACGAAGAAACCCTAATTATACTTATTCAAGAACATGAGTGTTCATATAATTTGGCATATAAGGATTACGACAATAATCTAGTGAAAGACAATATATGGAAAGACATCGCGCTGAACCTAAGTACAACCGGTAAGAAAAATGTAGTACTGTAAATTTTTTATTTTTATACATTTTAAATTACAATTGAAGTTTTGCAAAAATAAATGGACCTTGTTGCGGGGTTACTATAGACGAGCTTTATAAAGAAGAAAAACAAAAAGTGGCCAACCCTTTTCATCCCTTGTTAAATATAACTCATGAATTCAATATGTTTTACGGCGCTTTTTCACAATATATTTTTTTATTATTTGCACACAGGTTCCTAGTATCATCAGATCATATTGTTCGATGACAACGCAAATAATACCAAACAGTAGAATTCGTATGTACTCGCGGACAGTAGCCACGCTAGTATTCGACCTACGATGGTCATAGCAGTCACTACACGAACCTACATGTGAAAATATACTGGACCCACGACGGTCGTAGCATGATAGGTGCACAATCAGCGCACGAACCTATATGTGAAAATCAGCCTTAAAAGTACCATTCGGTTCTTAGCGACCGCGACACGAGACTGCGACCAAGCGACTGAACGACCCTGACCATATGCCAGTCTCGCCTACTGGTCGCAAGTCGCAGTCTCTTGCTTCTGTTCAGTCCTTCATCTAAATACATTGAGGCAGTGGGTCGCAGTCGCGGGTAGCTGTCGCTGGTCGCGGTCGCTAAGAACCGAATGGTACCTTAAGGAGCTAATTTTGATGCTTGGATTTTTGCAAGGTGTTCTTTCATGGATCTCATCAAATTATGTCTTAAAATTCAGTTAAATAGATAGACTAAGAAAAGGCAGACTTAATAAACAGATAGTTATTTTAACATCATATCAAACAAAGAATGGATAATATTTCTAACCTGCATATCAGAGAGTTTGATTGCATGTCTTATTATTATACTAGTTATTTTAAAATATTCATACGAGTTCAATTAACCTGCAATAATTATGAATAATATGAAAATATATTCGTGTCATCGATGGAGAAAGGAATAGCTTTTTTTAGCATCTGAGATCTAATTTTCTTTTGCTAATTTTAATATATTTAATAAAATAAATGTTAAAATTTTACAAAAAAAAATTCATAAGGACAATGTATTTTTATCAAAGAATCAGAAGGAAGTAACTAGAAATGGTAATGGAGATATCCAGATTCATCTCAACCGAGTTAGTAACTATGCGAGGAAAGTTTGTGAGTTTTCTGTTTTCATAATATAATGGAATAATGGACTAAATTTAGTACTGACAATGAGAGTGTCAGTATATGTTTGACTTCGAGTCCCTATGGTGAGAGTTTATCACCTCTCTTTACTTATCGGTGTGCTTGTAGTCGTCGAGATGGCGCTTGAAATATACAGCTTCGTCTTGATTTAGCTTACTATTCATGTGAGAAGAAGTTTGTGCTGTTTTCATGATAACGTTACACTTGATACCAAGCAATAATCAGGTATAATTGTAATGTTATTTAGAAAATACTGTAATCATTCTATTCTGTACCCGACCCATATGCACAAAACACAAGCTTTTGCAACTAGAAAGCGGATGGGTGACTGATTGCGTAATTTTCAATGGAGGAATTTACTTATAATTTGTACAATTTAATTTTATTTACATTGTGGTAAGGATCATCCCACTGGACAAAAGTTTTAGGTTATATGCTGGAGTTCGAGTCCCAAAAGAAGGCACTCGGAACTTCGGTCTGAGCATGAATGTGGTTGTCTTAGCCTCTAAGTGTAACCGTTTGCTCCACAGCATTACCCTTTAAGGGAAATAAGTCAAATTCTGCGTGTGTATTTTTTTTTGTTTTTAAGATATGAACCAGCGTAGCAGGGAAATGGAAAAAGACTATTTACATTAATATGATATGTTTAAAAATTAATATAACTAATAAAGCCTTTTGATAAAAAAGCATTAGTGCTTCCTTTCATGTGATACTACCGATCGATCTACAAAACTGATAGTTACTTGATGCTCCTTCTATTATACTTACACAAATGATATATTTATTACATATTGTATTCTATAAGCAATTTGGATACCAATTAAGGTTGCTCATATAAGTCAATTTTCTATTGAAAAATTTAATTAGGTTAATTTATTCTTATTCCAGACGTAAGAAAATAGTAATAGTAGTAAACTACCATGTAATGGAATATATGATTGTAATTTTTTTTATCCAGACGACAAACAAATATTTATTTAATACAATTTTCGGTCAAGATATATATAGGTGTTACTCTAAATTTAGCTTAATACAACACATATGATATCGCTGTTGGTTATAAAGGCATTTCTGCAAATATCTCTATATTTCATACGTTATAATTTTGCTTCAACGTTAATTCGATTTTTCTTTATATAATCTAGAGAGTGTATTGGCCATAATGTATATTATTAAATGAGTATAAATACAGCTGCAAGTAGACTATGTATTCCCTCCTATCTGTGTACAAAACTCGCCTCTCGACAAAAAATGATAATAACGTGATTTTTGGAACAAATTATATATATTTTTTTAAATAATGTTTGATAAAAACATCCTCGGTCTCGAATGTGATTTGGCACGATGCCTTGACCACCTAGATTATGTAATGGATAATGCTGACCCGTCCAGCTTTGAGGTAAACATTATCAGTAAACAAGCCAGTTCTCAACATATTGTAAAGCACTTTTGTGCAGTTACATAATATAAAAAATCAATAGACGTCATCTGGTAGACGTCCCTAATCAGAATCAGTCGAAACCCGATCGATCCAACACGACTTAATTGAGTGATCGTGCTAACAAACAAATTTCTCAAATAGTCCACCATTGTACTTTTTCATGACCCATGAACATAATACAGTGTCTTCCATCCACCTCAAAATCAATAGGTGTCGTCTGGGAGACATCACCAATCAGAATTAGTCACAACCCGATCTATCCGATACAATTTAGTTGAGTTATCGTGCTAACAAGAATAAATATCGACGACAACGACGACAACGACGACAACGACGACAACGACGACAACGACGACACACATACAGCAAAAAAATTTTAAAAACCATTTTTTTTTGGTTTTTAGGCTGAAAAACGAAAAATAAACCCAAAATTTACCCACTTTTTCTTTACACGATTACATTACTTTTCCTCTTATAGTGGAGTGCGGAAAAGTAAAACAAGCCTCCTAATGTTTACATTTTGTTACTGTACTTATTTGTTAATATTCTCTACAATATTCATATAATCAATAAATCAGAGACATTTTATGACTAAATAAATGATGAAAGGGGTGTCCGAGGCACCCCAAAAGAAGATACCTACATCTTTCAACGTAGAACCTTCATACGGTTCTAGAGAAATACCGCTATTTTAAAATTATTATTATTTTAGTAATTGGTTGATGTATGATGATGTAAGTTGATGTTTGATGACATAAAATGTAATTTATATATTATTTAGAGCATATACGACTCTCCGTGGCTTAACAATATTTCAGAGCTTCACTTTAAGTAAGATTATCCACAAAACAATACATTAAAGATATTATTGGACCATGTAAACAAATTGTAAGAAAATCTATATTTAATAGACCAAAAACCGCTACCTGAATTTTAATTATCATTATTAATACACTATGCCGACTTGTTCAGTAGAAGAGATGTAGGCAGCTGACAAAAAAAGTATATGCATATGTATTTATTTTTTATTTTGTGGTGAATTTAAAGTATTAACGCGAGAGTGCTTGCCACGCAAATATGATGAATCACTTTCCAATGATCCCAGCCATGACAGCGGCTGATATGAATCATTCCTTATATACGAGGGCTCAACAAGCAGTCTCAATGAAGGGATTTACCCCAACAGCGAAAAATGAGATAAATCTCTGAACTGATTTACATGCGAGAGTTGCCCAATCAAATAATATCCAAGCAAAAATCAACGAGTTACAGAAAAAGTTGATTTACTATTTAAAAATAGCGAACAATAAAACAGGACAGAAGAATACCAAACCGATGGAGAAGATCTCGATAGAGAAACGTAGTGGATAGTGCAGAAGAAAAGGAGAACAAAATGGAAAGCGACTTCCTCACCAGACACCTCTCCACAAAACCAACAAAGAAGCACGCGCATAAAAAACGAGAAATAGAGCAGATACCTACTTTTACTATCATCTATAAACATACTGGGCATCAAAAATTATGAGACATCCTAATAATATTACGCAATGCACTAATAACGATCTTTAATGTTAAAAACCTAAATAAACTAAATTTGGCATCTCAAAGAGAGAAAGTTTGCCATTCAAGAAGTAATCAATATCCAAACTCATGAAAGAAAAGAAGAAGAAATTACCAGAAAACGCTCCATTGATGCTAGTCTTTAGCGAAGGAGAAGATATTTAAAAAATATATATTACATGCAACGCATATTGGGGTTGGCGGTCAAAATCGGACCACTGCGAAAATGATATAACTTGATCCACAGCGTAATAAGTATCTACGATTCGCGCACATGCATAATATCTACTTTAAAAAACGACCAGCAAATGTGAGAAACCGAAAAGCCACAAAGTTAAATGCGTCAACTTCAATGAAGCTCATCCGGCCAACTATTAAGGATGCATGGTTGTCAACATCAAAACAAGAAAAGCTATGAACAAAGAGTGCGGGATGAAAACAATACCAAGGAACCAGTTGCCAAATCGAAAACTAGGCTAGTGGGAAACCAAGTCACAGAAAAAATATATGTCCAAACAATGAAGGGCAAATACACAAGAGCAGCTCAAGCAACGTCAGATGAGGCAAGTCAAATGTCGCAAAAAAATCGTGGCCAAACTTGATCGATTCAATTCAATAAAAGACCAACAAAATAATTCTTAAGAGTATTAATACACTGGAAAGCAACAACAAAAAAGCTGCTCACAACAGAAGGAAATAAAAATGACTAACACATTATGAAATTATGGAAGCCATTCAGACGTTTCAAAACAAAGTACTTTGTAGCATTGTAAATCCACCATGGCACATCTACAGTAAAGACACCCGTCACCACCTAAAGATGCCTAGATGCCTATAGTTGAAGATGAGATCAAGAGGTTTGCAGGTAAACATCAGATAGATTAGAAAACCACCAAAATGTGGAAGTAATATCGCTAGTCAACAACAACGGACTTATTCGACGGCTAAAGAGACTAAAATCGTTCGAACTAGTGTACTAACAGTGAAAGTGCCTAGAAATCCTAACTGTATGTCCACAACATGAACAAAATGATTAGTGTTATATGGAGTGTGCGGCTCATCTACTGAACAGCTAAGTCTAGATATTAGGACAAAATCGTTAGATAGGTTTATTATAGTTACAATGTTCAACGGCCTTGGGGCGTTTTCTAAAAAAAAAACATTGGCTTCCTGTCTTCTTGTTTCTCTAAAAATTCAGATACACGTCACAAGTCCTAATCAGTAATGCTGTGGGCGAGCGCTGCAAACCATTGGTGCGTCATGTGGCGTAGTTGATCTTGATTTATCGATCGAGGTATACGTGTGATCGCCACAGTGTTACTTGGAACGTTTTAATTTAATAATGAAATATGCACATGCAAAAGCCCAGAAAACTCCTTTGTTTAAAAAGGTTATTGGTGAATTTGATGAAACTCAATTTACGTTTGATTTATTGTTGATGTTGATAGCCTGTAATATTTCGTTTCACATACTAGATAAATAACCATTCCGAAGGTTGTGGCATAAATATAATACACAGTTTCAGGTATCAAGTCGTATTATACATTACATTACATACATTATGGATCGATATATCAATTATATGCGACATTATAGAGAAGATTACACGTAAATTACAAAATAGACAACTGTGGTTATCTGTTGACCAGACGATAGATCGTAAAAAAATTCTACTGTAAATATTACAGTTCTGACCTCTCGGCAATCATCATTTCCATTGCTATTAGCTATCAAAAAACTCATTGAGTGTACTGGCAATAATTACACAGGTTGTGCTGGAGACATTAAAAAAATTTCAAGGGTCAACAAGTTAATGATGATGCCAACTTTGTTGGCGAAACGCGCGTCGGGTGCAGTGTATAGTATTTTGGTGTTTTGTGGAAACTATGTCCATATATGAGTTTTTCAGGAAAAAAAAAAATCTGTTTTTTATATGTACCTATTTCAAACATTCTCATGCTTTTAAGCTTGCATTTTTTTTTCTTTTTGTTATTTTTTATTTTATCATTGCAGTGCAAATAATTTTATAATACCAATTTTTTTTCTAAAAATCATTATTTTATCAATAATAAAATTCTCAAAAAGAAATTTTTGATAATGTCAAATAATGAATTTGTTTATAATTTTTTTAAGCGATTGAAGAAAAAGTTTAAAAAAATATAATAATATAAAAATTATAACATAAAAATAAAATGAAATAATCGAAACATTTAAAAAAAGTTTTTTGATAGCTCTATTTGATTTTTTAATTTTTTCATCCCGTAATTTTGTTAATAAAAAAGTGAAAAATTAAGTAAATAAAAAAGTGAAAATTATTATAAATAAAAAATCTATAAACGGGGATCTCCGTTAAACCCTTTGAAGAATGGATAACAGGAATCGAAAAAATATCCGGTTTTTAGTTTGAAAGTTACAGGGGTTTTTATGTTGATTTACAAATAGTAAAAATTACTTGATTATCATAAGCATAGGTAATTGAAAAATTGTGAAAACAATTTTTTTTGACGGATTATTGAATGAACAATAATCCGTCAAAAAAAAATATCTAAATGATAGCTGTATCCAAATAATACCTGATTTTTCCATTCCTTGCTATGCATACCTATGTAATGGGTTAAAAAAATTTTAAATATAAAAGAATCCTGCCAAGCGTACGGTAGTCACGTCACCCGTTTTGAGCACTATTTTCGTCTCTAAATTAAAATTATAAGTATTGGTGGTAGAACTGAGACTTTCTTTTAGGATGTTTCCTGCTCTTTAAGGATTTAAATTTGCGATATCTACAATAGTTATTTGAGATATTCGCGAAAAACGAAACCTTTTTTTTTATAAAAAAAAAGGTTTCGTTTAGTTCGTTTCGCTTAGTCCCTCACCAACAATAATAGTAAACATAACCTCGCGTACATGTATACAAACGCGTATTCGCGAGTTGTAATCAATCTGCAATGTATAAATATAATAGTGTAAAGGGAGGATCCGCCGAAAGTAAGAAACAAAATGCTTCGTGTGAGACGATGTTGCATAGTGCCCGCATGCAATTACGAAAAAGAACGTTCCGTAGAAGGCGAAATAGTGCATTATTTCAGAGTAGCCTCAAACGAAGAAAAAAGAGAACTGGGGCAAAGTGCTGATCGGAATTATTTAACTCTGACCAAAAATCGAAGTAATGAATATAAATGCATTAGTCTAAGTACACCTTTTCTTTTGCACAGGGGCCATATAAAGTTGTCCGCTTAAAGAGGGGAGCAGTGCCATGTAAAAATTTGTCAAAAGACTCGCTTGGAAATGTTGTGGCGTGTTCTGTTTTCGGCAAAGTGCAGTGAAATAGATAGCTTCATTCCCTCTTCAACGGTACTTGGTTACTGCCAATTTACAATATTATAATTTGTAGTATATACTACAAACTTATATTATTTGCCTCTGTGAATTAATATTTTAAAATAATTTCTCTTATTTGTAAAAAAAATATTCACAGAATAAATTTCAGCACTTTTCAGATAGATTACTTACGTATGTGTACATATTACGTGTAAATAAAAAATTAATGCAGGAACACAAGAAACCATATTTTTTATAATTGCTCTTTAACCCAATTCAATTTCACCTATACGGTAAACAATAATAATCGTTACGTAATACATTATGGCTCAAATAATTTTGCTATAAACTCGTTTTGTTATTAATTTTACATCATCCGTTACGTATATATTAAAATTTAAAAACATTTGTGTTCAAATTTACCGGCAATTTCGCGCTGCAAGATCTGCAAGACAACTAGCGCCCCTTGTACATAGTACAGTACATTATAATAGTAATTTACCAGCGAACTACCGCAGTTCCAGAGGGCTGGTTCAGATGATACGCCGCCGAGTTCGTTGCCATTCGGATTTTACCGGAAGTGCGCGGCGTTTGACAAAATAATATTGTTATTTAGACTTGAATTTCTACACCTACGTTTCATACGGTACGTATGAATTTTATTTTACTGCAATGGAGTACTTAAAAAAGATATGCCGCCATCTATTGTTTAGTCACGGCAAAAAATAATTCTGTATTATATTAGACCTACTTCATCAGCGAGTTCTGAACTTATAAAATCTATAAAATATATATATTTTTTTCAAATCCTACTACAGCGGCGCAAATTTATTGCAGTGGCAGTGGCAGATTTCTCCCTCTTACAGAAATCCAGACACAATTTCTAGATATTTCCATTGAAACTGATTTAAAAACTATTCATACCAATTATAAAGGAATGGATGACGCAATAGAAAAATTACAAAATAGTACGTTGGAGTTAGCGCAGTCCCTGCAAGTAGTGAGCCAAGTAAATTCACTGCTACATGCTATAGATGATGCAAAAAATAAGCCATCAAACAAAAATTCGAACGTATGTCGAAGAAAGACACTGATTGTAGCAGATAAAGACAAATTTGTGATGATGCTGCTAATAGTGATAGTGCATCTACAGATCCGTTGAGTGCAAAGAGTATTTTACGTATGCCTGTATTATATCATAGATGTGGAACGGTCGGTCTCCAAATATAAGAACATATTTTCAGCACAGCGAACATCATTCGCTGAGACAAATATGGAAACATACCCGATGCTGCAAAGTATTTACGGATCGTCTCCAGTTCATGATGATGATGATGATGATGTTAGTTCATCACACTAGTTAGACGGTAAGTAAATATAACACTGTATGTTATATTTACTTGTAACAGTTTAGTGTTAGAAGTAAATTGTTACTAATTACCTTGTATTATTATTTTGTTACCCTTGTTATGATGCGTACGTCTATGGTGCGCAGCACATTTCCCACAGCCTTATTAATAACGTCCCACTAATACGACCCCTGTGAGTGAGTTAATATAATATTTCGATTGTTCTGTGAAAATCTAATCTTCTATGTTTTGTTCCTAAATAATGATATATCTATAAAATATCCTATAAAATATATTTCTGCTTTATGAATCTGATTGGCATTCCCCATAATATCCGCTAGTATGGCTTCAATAGTAGTATAGATAATATTTTACACATTTACATTAACTTTAATAGTAGATTATATTAAAACCATTCAACCTCAACGAGATGGGAAAATTTATATTTTATATTCACAGATATACGTATGTCTATCTATATTGATTGCCGTGACTATTTCCTACATACAGATCGGTATGTACGTAATACGCGATGATAATAAAATTAAATTAAATTCCATGTATAATTTATTTCATCGCTATTTGTCAAATAAAAAATCACAAACGGCTCTTATCTCATACCGTGGCTTGTTTTTATGGTTAGGCTCAGGCAGACTGCTCCGTTTATCGGCAAGATAAGAGAGTTTTTTATTTGGCAAATAGCGATGAAATAAATAGTAGGTAGTAGGTCAGTTGTTTTATAAAAAAACGGAAACCCTATAAAGTTGAATACATTTATTTGGACGGGTCATTTATTATGTTATTACAAATAAATTTTGTTATATATTTCTTCTGTATTATGAAGTATCATAAAGCCAATCTATAAACATATTTAAAAATATGGGGATAATAAATTATGTTAATAAATAACTACGCCATTACCCGCCTTTTTGTTCTAATAAGTGAACGTACGTATAAGGACCATTGTTTAATGGCATAGTTATCTTTTATTTAGCTTGATGTTTTTTAGCGAGCATTTTTTTTAATATCTATTTTGTGGCAAAAATCACATTATTATCACTATCTACCCAAGAGCAGTAATTCTCGAATACAATTACGGAGGGAATACAATCCACTACCAACTATATTTATATTCCTCATACTATTGTCAATATACTTTGTATACCGCGTGTAACAGGATCATGGTATACCCCCCTTTTCTCCTTTAGCTTTGAAGATAATTGATTAAAATTTGGGATATCCTATATACATAATAAGCGGCACTGTTTGACATACAACTGATTTTTTTCACTTCCGCTGGAAGTGACACTAACTTTCGATTTTTAAATGGAATACCCTATATTATTGCATTTTTGAATTCTGCATAATTTTATGAATCCAACGATACCAAATAAGTGACATTTCAAAAGTCAACATTTTTTATAATCTAATTTTTAGTTTTCCATTTAAGTGTGCCATGACGGTTCTGATTTATTCTAAATGACCCGTGTAATGCTACAAATATCGAAATCCCGTCAAAAATACTAAATCACGAGATTTATGAACAAATAAAGTTCATCAAAATTGTTTTTGGGGCAAAACTCAATTTTTTCAAATGGAACCATATTGGAACCATTTAGAATAAATCGGAACCGTCATGGCACACTTAAATGGAAAACTAAAAATTAGATTATAAAAAATGTTGACTTTTTGAAATGTCACTTATTTGGTATTGTTGGATTCATAAAATTATGCAGAATTCAAAAATGCAATAATATACAGCGAATTCTATTTAAAAATCGAAAATTAGTGTCACTTCCTGCGAAACCGGAAGTGAAAGAGAAATGAATTGTACGTCAAAAAGTGCCCCTTATTATGTGTATAGGATAATTTCAATTAATTATCTTAAAACTAAAGGAGAAAAGGGTGGTATACCATGATCCTGTTACACCCGGTATATAACATAACAAGGGGAGTAGTATAGCAACAGGGCTACGAGCTTACTTTTGATGCGGATGGCATGTGTCCATCGAGAGTGACCAAAGATGCGTTAGTTCGTCAAACCGCCGCCCCGGATATTCCAGGTGTCGCTGCTGTAGTTCTGAAGAAGTGCTTGTTGGTCAATGACCAGAGGGTTTTCTTCGGCGAGGGGGTGAGAGTAAAAAAAAAAACATGGCTGCATTAAGAAAAAAGGGGGCGAGGGGGTGGGAGTAAGAAAAAAAATGCATTAAGAAAAAAGAGGATGTGGAAAAAAAACATGTCTGCATTAAGAAAAAAGAGGGTGGGGGAAAAACATGTCTGCATTAAGAAAAAAAAATGGCTGTATTAAGAAAAAAGGGGGCGTGGCTGCGTTAAGAAAAAAACCATGGCTGTATTAAAAAAGGGCCGTGGCTGCTGCATTAAGAAAAAAAGAGGGTGGGGAAAAAACATGGTTGCATTAAGAAAAAAGGGGGCGTGTCCGCATTAAGAAAAAAACATGGCGGCAAAGGGGTGGGGACGCCGGTCAGTGGCTGACGCAGTCAATAGGATCTTATCTTAAACTTATCCGATTTCAATCGAATAAAGACTAAAATTCATTAAAAAATTAATTGAACATAGTCACAAGATAGAGTATTTTCAATAGGTTAATAAATAAAAAAGTTATAGACAAAGAAAATATATTTATGGTAAGAAAATAGTACATATATTTAGCATTACATTTAGATTCAATATTAAACATAATAGAATAACTTTAAAGAAAATTATTAAGATACAATATTGTAGTATTATAAAAAACTTAAAATATTAATGTAAAAAAATTAATCAAATCTCTAATTTCGATACAAATGTAATTTATTAAAAAAGAATTTTTGGGAAAAAACAATTTAATAAAAAAATAATTAAAAAAAAACATTAATGACGACCTGCCCAACATATTACAGTTGGTCGAACCTAATCCTCCTCCACGTCGCTAATCTTGACGACTTCGTCTTCATTATCGGAGATGACAATCACCGTTTCGTCGTCGGTGTCGTCGTCGTCCACGACAATGAAGTCGATATCACGATCACTGAAAGAAATATAATTGAAAAAAAGAATACAAAATAAAAAAAATAACTTACTTTTCCTCCAAGTAAGCTGGAGACGTAGGAGAATAACTTGGAGGAAATAAAAATCCAGGTGGTAGATCCCGTATTGTAATCAGAGGAGGTGGTAGATCTCTGTAAGGTGGAGGCAGGTCATCATCAATGTATGGTGGCAGGTCCCAGTAAGGAGGGGGATCCAAATTGCTGTAAAAATAATTATAATTGAAAAATGAATTAACTATGTAAAAAATTACTTACTTTTCTCTGAAGTAAACTTCAGGATTTACCGGTGGCGTATATCGGTTCGTTAATTGAACCATACGAGCCCAAGCATTAAATTCACTAAAAAAAGTAAATATAATGTAAAATAAGTTGAATAATGAATAAAAAAATTACTTACATATCTTCAAAGTTCTTTTGCAAAATATTCAAACACTGAGATGACGACATCTTTCGTGAACTAGATTTGATATTTAAATAAAAAGGATTCCGTTAGACTTCAGTATTTATATCGAATTGCAGATTTTGTTTAACCTAAACATTTTATAATCATCAAAGCGTAAGTATAAATAATTAGTCGCAGTAATATGAGAAAATTCAACAACGTCTATTGAAATATGCTAAAGTGATTAAATGAACCACTAAAAATTAATTTATAACTTCAATAAAAATATCTAGAGCGTAAATGAAATAAAGAAGTCACGTATGAAAATTTTTGGTAATATGAGAAACGCAAACAACGTCTATGTGATTATAAAAAATAAGAGTAAGCAATCCAACAAAAATATCAACGTCTTCAGATTAGATTGTGTTGTGTATATATTTGGGTTATCAAAATGATTTATTATAAACAAAAACGTCGGCGTTCGAATTATTTCTACATGGAACGTGATTTAAATGTAAACAAACTGCAAAAATGCTATATCGTTTCATTTCTAATCTGTGGGTAAATCAATAAAAATTAATTTATGACTTAAAACTGTCAATTATAACATATACAAAATATAAATTCCGCGAAATAAAAATTGCTAACTCAACAAAACAAAAACGTCGCAGGCTGGTTTAAGGAACGTGACTTAAATTTAAACAAATAGCAAAATTTCGGTCTGATAGACAAAACATTTTATTTCTAATCTGTGGAGAAATCAATAAAAATTAATTTATGACTTAAAACTGTCAATTATAACATATACAAAATATGAATCCCAGGAAATAAAAACTGCTAACTCAACATTATTTTTCACACGTGCTCATGGTGACGTATGAAGAATTGACGTCACAGATGATATAAAAGGTTTACAGCCGGCATAATTCATCATATGTGTTTATACTTGTGCGCTATACGTGACGTATTATAAAATATTAGAAAAATCTTTATTTGTGTGCTTTATCTACGGGAAACAAAAGTGAGTAAAAAAAATGTTTTTATTAAATTTCAATAAAATTAACAAGAACATATTCTATTAATTTTAGATGGATTTAGAAAAATTAAACAAGGTTTCACTTCTAGAAACTAAACAAGTTCTTAAGATATCAGACTTGGAACAAAATATTCCACAGCCAATTTATGGGGCTAGAATAGTAAAAACTCGGTACGGTGAGACTATATTACTTGAATTACAAGAGACCAATATATTCTTACCAAGAAGAGTACTGCCCGAAATAAGAGAAAATTTGGATGAATTTCAATGTGAAAGGAAATACAGTATAATTTATGAAGGCTTGAAGGATGTAAATAAGCCTTCTATGGGAGTCCAGTTCAAGTTTATCAAAAGTAAGTAAACACACACAATTTTTAAATATTAAGTTTTTATTTGTAATTTTTTTAGGTGAAAACAAAGAGTGAGCCCAGTTCTATATAAAATATACACGCAGACAGAGATATCATCATTTACTTTTAGAACCCTTTAAGTGAATACACGCAGACACAGCTATGGACTCTGAATAAATTAAGCATATCAGCAATGATATTATTAAAAAGTTCAAAGAAGTGGAAACACTTTTAGGAAATGGTTGTTGTACCCCGCAGGAGAGAGTGCTATGGATAAAAAAGTTAAAATCACACATTAGACTTTTAACTAGAGCTATCAAGGGATCTAATTTATCAGTAGGTGTACTGCGTAACCTTCAGACTAATTTAGGACATTTGAAAAGGTTTAAAAGTATCATTGAAAAAGTAAATTATATTGGGGGAGCGGTATTGGTAAAAGAAAAACGTAGTAATCGGGTCAAATGGGAAGATTTAATATCGGTTTTTAATAGTAGAGTTCGTACTGGAGTAATCATTAATTTAAAACATAAATATTTGAATGAATCTTTCAATGATGCTTTTCACCTTTTCAAAACTAGAATAATGAATGCAATGAAAAAAGTACCAGTGCTTAAAGTTAATACTACTTTCTGCGCCGAATTTATAAGAAAGTCACAAGACAGAAATTATTGAAAAAAAATATTTTAATACAAAAAATAAGGTAATTGATGCAGGGAGGGATTTACGTCAATGATTTGAATCTAATGTAAAAAATGATATTTTTCATGCTTTATCTGAATTTTCTGAATCGGGCAGTGGGTGGGCTTTAAATGAAATAATTAGCTTAGAAATTAATATAAATAAATATGAAGTTGGGAACGGTTCATCCTACATTAAACTACCGGAAAAAATTAATGTTAAGAACAACGATAACGCTTGCTTCGCATGGGCCGTTGTCAGTACTCTCCATCCTGTTGAAAAAAACTCTGATAGAACATCATCATATCCTCATTACGAAACAGTACTAAACTTAAAAGATATTGAATTTACTATGACGTTACCGCAAATTTCCAAATTTGAGAAAAATAATGCAATCTCTGTTAATGTATTTGGTATGGAAATGGATTCAAAATCAAATTTTTCTGTTGTGCCCCACCATATAACCAAGCGAAAACTAGACAAACATGTAAATTTATTATTAGTTCAGAATAAATATTTTACAAAAATAAATGAATTTGAACCGCCGCCGCCGATGTCAGATAAGGAAGAGCTAAAAATTAAATATCATTATTGTTATATTAAAGACTTATCTAGACTTTTATGTAGGCAGCTCTCTAAATACAAAGTTAAAAAATATTTTTGCGATAGATGTCTGAATTATTTTACATCTCAGAATAAGCTAAATGATCATGTTGTAGATTGCGAAAAACTTAACGATTGTAAAATTGAATTTTCTCGAGAACGGTACATTAAATTTAAAAATTTTGCATACAGGGAAATGATTCCGTTTATTATATATGCAGATTTCGAATCCTTGCTTGAACCATTTAATGGTGATGATAGTCATTGCAAAACGAGCAGGTATCAGAAACACATAGCCTACAGTGCTGGATATTATTTCAAATGCGGTTATAACAATGACTGGTCGTATTATAAAAGTGCTCGAGATATATAATCGATGTCTTGGTTTGCAGAAGAGTTACGCAATGTTGCACAATTTGTCTCCTCGAAATTAAAACATGTGGAGCCCATGAATACTGAAGTTAGTTTACGGGATGCCAGTAAAACTTGCCATATTTGCGAAGGAGAATTTACCGAAACAGATAAAATTGTTAGAGATCACTGTCACCTCACCGGAAACTTCAGAGGTTTTGCTCACAATAAATGTAATTTAAATTATAAAAATTCTTTTGTTATTCCCGTGGTGTTCCATAACCTCGGAGGTTACGATGCTCACTTTATAATAAAATTCTTAGCTGAACGAAATCATATTAGTTTATTGCCTGAGAATAAGGAAAAATATATTAGTTTCACAGTTCACGATAATGAAACCAAATTGAAATTTAGATTTATAGACTCCTTCAGATTCATGGGTTGTTCTCTAGAAGAACTAGCTTCCACATTGAACGACGAAAACTTTGAAAATCTGAAACGTGAATTTTCGGACTTGGACGATGAAAAATTTCAGTTATTAACACGAAAACTTGTATTCTTTTATGACTATTTGGATAACATAGAAAAACTAGATGAAACGCAATTACCTGACATAAAATACTTTTACAATAAACTAAACGACAAGAACATAGAGGAGACTGATTATGAACATGCTCAAATTGTTTGGGATAAATTCGGTATGAGTACTCTAGGCGATTACAGCGATCTCTATATGAAAACAGATATCATGCTATTAACTTGCGTTTTTGAAACTTTTCATAGTACTTGTTACAAGACATACAACCTCGATCCAAGCCACTATTTTTCGATACCAGGTTATACGTTTGATTGCATGCTGAAATATACAGGGTTTAGGCTAGAAACTATTCAAGATGTAGATATTTTAATGTTTATTGAGCGTGGTATTCGAGGTGGGGTGAGTCAATGTTGCAATCGATTTTCACAGGCTAACAACAAGTATTTAGATACTTATGATGCCAGCGAACCATCCACATATATTGTTTATTTCGATATAAACAATTTATATGGCTGGAGTATGAGAGAATTCCTTCCATACGGAGAATTTCAGTGGACAGATTGCAACGTAGACGTCACCAGTGTGCCTGATGACTCTGAAATTGGTTATATTTTAGAGGTTGATCTCGAATACCCAGAAGATCTACACGATTTACATAATGATTTGCCATTCTGTCCGGAACACAGAACTCCACCAAATTCAAAATTTCCTAAATTACTGACTACCTGTTACAGTAAGCAAAAGTACGTTATTCACTATAGAAATCTTAAACAAGCCCTATAGCATGGAATAAAATTAACACATATCCACAGAGTTCTACAGTTCAAACAGTCTCCATGGTTGAAGTCCTACATTGACTTAAACACATCACTGAGAACTCAAGCAAAGTCAAACTTTGAAAAAAACAATTATAAACTAATGAATAACGCTACATTTGGTAAAACAATGGAGAATGTTCGAAAACATCGAATCGTTAAGCTAGTAAACAAATGGGAAGGGAGGTACGGAGCTAAAAATTTGATTGCTAGTCCTAATTTTCAAAGCAGATCCATTTTCGGTGATAATCTTATGGCCATTGAAATGAAAAAATCTCGCATTATATTCAATAAGCCCTTGTATATTGGAATGTCTATTTTAGATATTTCTAAAATTTGCGTATATGATTTTCACTATAAATACATGT
The DNA here is from genome assembly GCA_037954035.1 of Rosalia funebris. Taxonomy (NCBI): domain Eukaryota; kingdom Metazoa; phylum Arthropoda; class Insecta; order Coleoptera; family Cerambycidae; genus Rosalia; species Rosalia funebris. Next base: position 38,758,623 of record JAZFAV010000016.1, read on the forward strand.
TAACAAAATTCCCCGTGGAAAAATGTAAACTTTTGTAAACAGATACAGACAGTCTCTTATACGAAATTCAGTGTAATGATGTATATGAAGATGTTATCAAAAAAGACATTAATAAATTTGATATTAGTGATTATCCCCAAGATAATCGTTGGAATATTCCTCTAGTAAATAAAAAAATCCCTGGTTTAATGAAGGATATAATGACTCATTTCATAGGGCTACGTTCTAGGCAGTACACCTATAAAGTCGAATCAAGCAAAGTAGTTAAGAAAGCAAAAGGTGTAAAGTCTAATGTTGTGGCAAATAAAATTACTTTTGAGGATTATCTCAACTGTCTGGAGAAATTTGTAAACAAAAAGCCTTACGAGGAGTGTTTACTAAATAAAACTCAACGTTGTATACAAGCAAAATTACATGAAGTATACAGCGTCGAACAAACAAAAATTGCTCTTAATCCCTTCGACGATAAGAGGTACACCCTTCCTGAAGTTCATGATACTCTCCCCTGGGGGCACTACTCCATAATGGACATGTCGTAATTTCATTGCTGATATTATTTTTTTGCTTTACATCAAATTTAAAAATCTCTCAAGTCTGTTGTTATATTTTAATATTTTTATGTATTTTATTATTATTATTATGTAACCAATTTTATGTATTTTTTCTTTATTATATGTATTTTTTCTTTATTATTTCATTATATGTATTTAAATTATCATGATTTTTTTATTTCCCCTAACCTAAAAACAGAAAACTCACATTATATAAATTCCTTTTTATTTAAGCACTTGTTTTCAGTACATACATTTTTCTATCTAAATCATGAAGAATAGTATCTTTATTATAAAATAAACATTCACGTATACAGTATGATTGAATATTACATGGATATAAGTCACATAAATTTAACATAACAGTATATGGTGACAATTCATAATTAGATTCACTTAAGATATTATTAGCTACATTTAAAAAGTTATTATAGAACTGTTCAAAACTTAAACTATTTAGTAAGTCCATATGAGATGATACAATTTTATTGGGGTAGATGAGCTCACGAACAACTTTGTCAGATAAATGAAATGTGTAGAAGCCGTTACTCATTTTCAACAATTTGATTCCAATAATTTGCGATGATATTAAAGCATAATGTGAAAACTTCATTTCTATTTCTTCGGGTTGTTCTTCTGTCACCACATCAAAGTAATCCACAGCAAATTGTTGAAGGTAAGTAATAAAATCATCCCAATCTTCTCTGTTAAATGAGATGTTGTCTAATGTGGTGAAGTCTGGATTCACATTCAGTAAAATTCTTACGGCAGGAACATAACCTCTTGCAACACTAAATCCTGTAGTTATTTTATATACAGAATTTTTTATGTCAGTATTATATTCTAAAAGATATCGACCCTCGTTTTGCGCGGCTTCTTCATATTGTGCACTAATTCTATCCACTTCATGCCAATAGTCAGAATCGGCTAGACTAGATGTTGCTGATGTCATAATTGCGGTAGACTAAAGAATGATTATGGTTTCAACCCCTTTTTATACATATTTAAATTAATTGTTAAAAAAAGGCCCCTCTGCAATCGTAAAAATGTTCGTGTTTTCCATAAGAATCAATGCATATTTGATTAAAGTACGTTATCTGAATCAATCCAGCTATTGTGAGATGCGTCGAAACCTAACCATTTTACGTAAACTTGTTTACCTCGTCTACGTAATACCTTTTCAACGAGATACACATCGGGAGTTTTCGTTTTCTGTAGTTCTTCTTCGTAGAAACCTCCGCTTATTCGAATACCATGCATATCCTCGAGCAAATAGGTGGTGGGGTTGGTGAGTTGTACTTTAATAATTTTAAATAGTTCAGTTGTCCAATTAGGTGTATATCCTTGTTTAAAGACATGCTTATTCTTACTGATTCGTACAATATCCCCAACTTAGTAGTGTCGCGATGCTACCAACTTAATATTGTTATAAACTGAATTAAGTATTTGTTTCTCATTCTGTTTAGTTACATCTAACGGTTTCATTCCTATTGTTCTGTGATGACTGTTGTTGTACTCTTTGACAATATCAGGGAGTATATCTATCCATCTGTATGAGCCATTTAAACTAAAATATTTATATAATTTCTCCTTTAACGTTCTAATAACTCTTTCAACTATAGCTGCCTTCTTTACTGTAAATGTACTGTAATGGTTTATCTTATAGTTTTTCATCAAGTTCTTAAAGTGAGCATTATAAAATTCAGTACCCTGGTCCGTATTTAAATTTTTACATTTCCTCTTGCTATCCTTAAAAATACCACTCATTGCTTGTGTAACTTCTAGTGCACTCTTATTTTTTATGGGTTTAGCCCACACAAATTTTGAAAAACAGTCAATCACTATGAGAATGTATCTAAAACTGTGATTGTCTTTAGCATAATTACACATTTCGGCTAAATCTGCTTGCCACAAATCGTCTATTCCTTTTATTATAATACGTCTACGATTGAAATTTTTGCGTGCAGGCTTATGAAGGTCATTAACCAATTGAATTTTTTCTCTAGATTTCTTCATCAGGTTGGCTGTAAATTGTTTCATTGATTGCATTTGATTCAATGTCTTTTCCACCAACACTATCTAAACATTTTTGATTTAGTTTTTCAATGGTCCCTCCTATATCTGTTAGATATGTTTTCTGTTGATATAAATCTGATGTCACATGTTTTATACTATCCTTAAACTTATTTAAACGTTCAAATAGCACATCAATATTGTTTGATAGAATAGAATTTATATGATCATCTACATATTTCTTATTAACGGCATCACCCTCGTCAGTAGGTGATAGAACATTACACAGCTTTAAATTTTCAATGTTGATGTCTCCATCTTCGGTAAATACAAATCCACGTTGTGGTTGGCTGAGATATGAATCATTAATTTCACTACTACGCCGCAAAGACCTTCCAAACTTATCGAGACTCATCCTGATAATGACTCAAATTGTATGTACATCAAATATTTAATAGATAACTCCAGCCTCACGTAGTTCACTAATGATAGCTGATATTTCATTATCATGTGAATCGGTATTTCCTGCAATCTTTGACGCATTCAAAAGTTTCAGTCTATCAACAAGCTCATTGATGTCATCCCAATAAACGTATTCGATTGGCTTTTGATTGTAAACCATATTCAGACCGAATCCACTAGTTGACTGTGTTTTTTTCTTCTTTTTACTATCCAATAATGGTCTTATTATTTTAATATACTTGGAAGATCTAGTTCCATTAATTTGTCCAGTCGGTTCGTAATTTCTTCTGTAATATGATACCCATGCTTATACCATTCCTTTTATTTTCGATAACATATCTCTTGGCAATATTACGCTTAACGTAATATAATTATTTGAATCATTTATCTCAACAGAAGCTGACACAGCCCTTAGATAAGAAACTTTATAAATACTCATTTCTGTCCTTCATTACTAACAGTGAATCTTGTAAGTTTGAAATAAACGTTTTGTTGTGTCAACCCCGTGTCTCACTTGTATTACTGGCGCAGTCGGTAGTGGATAGTCGTTCAACGTTTCTGCTGTGTATCGAGCACTCTTCAATTTCCCGAAGAATCAGAAGTCGCTGATCGTCCGTCTCAACGGTTCAACTATCCAGAATCTTCAAAACGTAATCCCAGAGCACAACGACACCAAACGTAAGTAAACTTGCATTATTCCTGTTCACCCGTCCCTATTTTTGCACTGACAATTTTCAAGCTACTTTTGGAAAGTGTGTAATTTTAGTGACAACCTCTTGGAGTCCCGCATCGTGCGATATTCTAAGGGAAGCTTTTTATTTTTGTATCGTACAAATTAAAAAGATTAGGTTAAGAATTCAAAAAACAAGAAATTAAATTTATTAAAACATTTTAATAATTTTAAAGATAACTTCAGTAGAGATTAAATAATTACCGTTTATTTTACTGTTTAAAGAATTTTAATTTTTAATTTTTCCTTACTTTTATTTTATTTTATTTTTATTTTTTATTTACATTGCTAAGAAATTAACAATTGATTTTTTATTTTCTTTTTATTTTTGCTAAGAAATCACCAGTTGAATTTTATGACAAGTTTATACTCTTCAGAAGACGAAGATTATTCTCACACTTTAAGTAAAGACGAGATTTCGGATATTTCTGATCTTTTGAATAACACTCTTTCATTTAACACGATGTCTGAATTAGATTTGCATAAACTTAAGAACATTTCTGAATTTGTTCCGATTTTTTCTGGCGAAGAAACGGAAATAAGTAATTTCTTTGATGCTGTTGAAAATCTAATGGAAGTGTGCAATTCAAATGTTCCCCTACATATTAGAATTGTAGTAAGCTGCATAAAAACTAAAATTAAGGGCAAAGCTCTTCAACTTTTGAACAGTAGACCTGATATTCAAACATGGCCTGAAATAAGAAATCTTTTCTCCACTAACTTTTCAGATCATAAAAGTTTAGAAACATTACAGCTAGAGTTACAAAATTGTAGATTAAAACCAAACGAACCTTTGATTAATTTTGGCAATCGTTTAATTGAACTTAAATCTAAAATAATTTCAAAAATTCAGTTATCAAACATACCAATAAATGAAAAGGCTGGGTCTATAGCGTTTTATAAGAACCAAGTTTTTAATATTTACAAAATGAATATGCCCCTTAATTATGAAAACATGCTTAGGTATAATACCGCCATTACTGAATTAGAACACGCCATTACTTTTATCGACGAGCAGGTTAAATACGATGAGTTCAAACGCTTTGCGTTCGGACGACAGAATACAACACCTCGATATCCTCGATTATCTCAACAGAAGCTGACACAGCCCTTAGATAAGAAACTTTATAAATACTCATTTCTGTCCTTCATTACTAACAGTGAATCTTGTAAGTTTGAAATAAACGTTTTGTTGTGTCAACCCCGTGTCTCACTTGTATTACTCTTCTATGTACATTGGTAATTTGCAAAATTTCCTTATATTCAGTTAAATCATTTCTATCATAATCTGTGGGATCCTTCATAAAAAGTAGATTGTATAACCTCACTTTGCCATCATATACTTTATCATTAATAATTATTTCAGAGGCACGACCAATTTTTAATTCCATATTACCAATATACAGTTTATTCATTTGTAAATCCAATCTAATGCCATAGGTTTCATCATAGTCTTTGCGTTTAGTAAAAAACCCCTCTATATAGTATCTAGCTAAAGATGGATACTGTTCAAAATATTCATTAAGAGCAGTTTTCTCAGTTTTGCCATCCTGAAAGTTAGCATCTCCTACTTCATACTGAGGATCCAGAGATAATATGTCATCCTTAATATCTGCATTTGATGTATACTCTGTTGAACTAGAGTCACGCTTTAACTTTTTTTGTTGCGATAAACCTACACGCTTTGTGTCTGTTTTCTGTAATGTATTTACAGATTTGAGTTATTTTAATGGATCGATAATGGGCTTCAAGAGCCTATTAAGAGTTTCGTCTTCGTCAGATTTTCCTGGTTTTAATGCTAGATACTTTTTTCTGATAACCTTTGATGCCTTATTAATTTTATCTTTAAGCAATTTTTTCTTTGATAGACCCAATGGTTTAACCTTAGATACTGTATACTTTTCAAAAATTATTTTATTAGACTTCATTGTTACAACCTTAGCAGCAATCTGTTTTAAACTGAGCCTATTAGCTGTATGACTTGTATGACCTGTTTAAATGGGGCTGTATGAACAGTATGACCTGTTTTTAAGCAGAGGTTATCTCTTCAGTTCGATTGTCTAACTAATAATAACAGACACAGTTTACGTTACACGCTTATATACTGATCAAAACCTTTTCCATACCGACCACCATGTAAATCAAAATCTTTTACGATGACCATTACTCCATGCTTATCATTCCAACATTCTCTACACATGTCTTCAAATTGCTCGAATGTCATATCTGGGGCCACGTGATCATCATACACATGTCGTAAATTGATTTTATCTTGTTTAAATAAAATGATGAAGTTACAATTATCACGAATGAGATGTTTAGGTATCCTCGTATATGTTTGACAGAGATAGAAGCAGTCTACAAGTTTATGTCTACCCATACTGAAATATGCTCTTATTTTGTCTTGTTTGTCACATGCCACATCGTCGAAAATGAATATTGAATTAGATTTAGCCTCAGATGGATCGATAATACTCTCACTACTTGCATACGGAAAATATCCAACTCCATTTACGTTCTGCAATACCCGCTCCAATAGTTTGTATTTCGGTTGAAAAAGTGATTTAGAGGAAACGTATATGGTTTCAAACCACAGTCCATTAGAATTGAATAATAAGCTTAGAAGCAAATTGGGTTTGCCTGCTACACTGGGTCCGCATATAATAGCTCTTAGAGTACTAGGAAATAACTTTCCATGTTTTTCTTCTCCTCCCACACAATGGTCTGTCAACAGATCTAAATTTTCAACGGACAGGGACACCTGTTGTCTTTGAACACGCATAGTAACGTCTGAACTATTTTACTGACTGTAATACTTTATATATATATATATATATATATATATATATATATATATATATATATATATATATATATATATATATATATATATATATATATATATATATATATGATTAATGTCAAATATCGTCATTCACAATCCATATGGCACCGCGTAAACACGTAGTAGGACGTGGAGTAGTCAATTATCTAATTAATAAGTTGGCCTTTGAATTGCATGTTCCGGGATACCAATTTTGCGGGCCTGGTACGAAGTTACATAAAAAACTCGCTCGAGGGGATGCAGGTACAAACCCTCTCGATAAAGCTTGCAGAGAGCACTATATTGCATATAGTAAAAACAAAAATTTAGAAGATGTACACAAGGCAGATTACCAGCTCGAACAACGTGTTTGGGAGCGTGTTAAAGCAAAGGACGCTAAATTAGGTGAGAAAGCCACCGCTTGGACTGTCACCAACGCAATGAAGGTTAAACGTAAACTAGGTATGGGTTTAGGGGGACGTAGAAAAGTCGCATTCCAAAAGGCTGTCCTGACAAATATATCTAAAGTACTGAAAAGACATGCAAGTAACAATTTAAAAAAAGATGCTGCAATGACGTTAAAGGCGGCTCGAATTGCAGTCAAGAATGCAGGCAGTAAGAGAAAAATAAATACCCCTCGTATTTTACAATTACCGAAGACTGGTGGTATTTTACCTTTGATACCGATATTTGCTGGGTTAAGTGCATTAGGAGCTCTGTCGGGAGGAGCTGCTGCAGTGGCGAAGACCGTAATAGATGCTAAAAACTCTAAGAAAAAATTGGAAGAAGACGAGAGACACAATAGAGTTTTGGAGACAGTAGCGTTAGGGCAAAAAGGATCCGGACTCTACATGAAACCGTATGAAAAAGGATATGGCTTATATTTGAAAAAACAAAAAAACTCCCATTGAAGCTACCCAGTAGAGCTCTTTCCGACATTGATTTAGTAAAATATGTTAAAAAATTAAAAATTCCATATTTCAGAGGTGTCTTTATGCGTGACGGTTTACCTACTACACCACCTACAAAATACGAAAGTGTCATTATTAATTTAGACAGCGTAAAAGGCTCTGGAACACATTGGGTAGCTTACGAAAAAACGAACAATTCTGTTTTATATTTCGATAGTTTTGGATCTTTAAAGCCACCTATAGAACTAGTCAAGTACCTTGGCTCGTAATGTAAAATTAAATATAATTCTGATGCTTTTCAGATATACAATACGATCAATTGTGGACATTTGTGTTTAGAATTTCTCTATAAAAATAATAAACATGTGTGATTTTCATTCATTATGTCTCAAATATTCACGTTAAGAAGTCGAAGTTCTACTCTCTCGGTGGACTTTTATAATCCAATAATTCTTGATCCTCAGTACGACTATTCGTTAGCATTAATAGGACTTCACACGTACAATAGTATACCAAACATTGAAGAGGGGATGAATAATAAGTTTTATTACCGACAACTTGGTGGTGAAGAAGAAAAAGTTATACACATACCGACAGGCTCATATGAAATAAGTGATATTGAATCATATCTGCAGACGCGAGTAATACCCAGTGGTGTAGCACAGACTGAAGACTATTTCTCTCTAAAGCCTAATAATAATACGCTTAAGTGTGAAGTTAAAAGTAAGCTCGAAATCGACTTTACTCACAAAGCCTCCTTATTAGGTTATAGTTCTCAAGTTCTAAAACCTGATATTCCATATCAGTCAGATTTACCTGTTAAAATAGTTAAGGTGGTAACAATCCACGTGGACTGTAACCTTACGACAGGGGCATTTTACAATAATAAACCATCACACACCATTCTTGAATTTGGATTGAAAGTCGATCCTGGATATGCAATAGACATTGAACCCTATAACCTAATTTTTCTACCAATAAACAATAAAACAGATATACATAATATCACATTGAAAATACTTGCTCAAAATTCTGAGCCAGTTAATTTTCGAGGAGAAGAAATTATAGTACGATTAGAATTAAGAAAGGGACTATGAGGTTACTATTTAAACAAAAGAACTATATAAACGATAGTTATTCTAATCTGTAGCATTCAGTCAGTGGAGGGTGTTTGAAGAAGAGTAATAAGAAGACCTCAGCGTTAACTCTTGCTAATATTCTTTATTTAAAATCTCTGGGTTATAATGTTAGAACAGCTGCAGTTATTTCAAGACCCCAGTTACGATGAGTCCATCGTCAGGGATGAAATTCGAACGTATCACCCTTTTGTAAAATCATTTGGAAACAACGATGAAATAGAAATTGCTATTTATCAACAGGATGCATTATTATTGATGAGCGAAGTCGCCCTATCGATTGAGGGAACTTTAAAGAAGAACGTTGAGGGTACTGGCACCGTTGAATTCAATAATAATGCAGGAGCATATTTATTTGATTCAATTAGTTATGAACTAAATGGAAAGGAATTAGATAAGGTACGAGATCCGGGAACTGTGAGCCTATTAAAAAGCTATTTATGTTATGAAAAAGATGATACTTCTCTTAGTATTGCTGGTTGGAATTACCCTGAAGGACAGCTGGTAACATATGATGCTACAAAAACAACATTCTCTTTGAGAATACCGTTGTGGCATTTGCTGGGATTTTTTCATGATTATACGAGAGTAATTTTCGGTAAACAAGTTTTACGTCTAATTAAAGCTCGAAATGATAATAATTGTTTTAAAGTGTCGAATGACAATACTATTGACGAACTAACAATAACCAGTATAGAGCTAAAAGTCAAGCATGTGTTTCTGAATGATGTTTTGAAATTGAATTTGCTCTCTCAAATAAATAGCGATAAGCCACTTTTACTTTCATATAGACAATGGGAATTTCATGAATTACCAGCTTTGACCACTAGCACTACGAAAGAAATATGGTCCGTTAAAACGTGTACTAATGTGGAGATACGCTTTGTTGCATTTCAAACAAATAGAAAAGATAAAAGCATGCAAGATGTTACTTACTTGGATAATATCGATATATCAAATATTAAATTAACATTGAACTCTGAATATTATCCCTATAAAGATATGAAATTAGATTTTAGCTGTAAAAAATATGCTGAAGCCTATTATATGTATACGCAGTTCTCTAAAATGTTCGCCTCAAATAATAAACCGATACTTGACTTTGATGCTTTCAGTGGTCGAACAGTATTTGTCATAGACTGTTCGAAAAGAAATGATTCTATAAAATCTTCCACTGTGGATGTTAAACTGGAAATTGAAAGCAGAAAATCATTCCCCCAGAATACCAAGGCATACTGTATAATTATTCATGACCGCGTAATCGAATATTTACCCCTAAGTGAAATCGTAAGAAATGCAGCATAAAATAAACTTGTATCAAATAAAGTAATTCAGTCTTTTAAAAGTATTGTATCTGAGAACATCATGAAGTTGATTGTCGTCGATGTGCAGGGGTTCAACCTTCCTGAATTTCATGCTAAAGAAATATCTTTTGTAAGTGGTGTGCAAAGGGCTCATTATTTATTGAAACCTCCAATGGCATACAGTACGTTAAGTTCTGAAGTAAAGAAACAAGTAAACTATTTGGAACGTTTTCATCATGGTCTAAAATATAGCAGCGGTTATGTAAATTACGACATATTAAATGACATTCTAAGCGATCACCTATTGAACGGGGCTGACGTCGACATAGTTTACGTAAAGGGACATCAAAAGAAGGAATTTCTTGAACGAAAGCTACATGAACTAGCGGAAACTTCAACAACGTCACCTATTGTAGTTAATGTCGAACATATCACCAGTGTACCACTACCAAATTTTTTAAAAGACTTTCCACAATGTATTCATCATTATAATAATTTTAAATGTATGTGTAGTATAAGAAATAGTGTAAAACTATATGATTGGTTGTATTCAAATTTACCAAAATAAATACAAAAAAAACTATTGGTCTCTAAAATTTTTTTATTTATCTTCTTGTGTGTATTACCATAATTTTTTTAGTTGTTTACTAGACGTCTGAGCAGTAAGATGCATCCTTCAGATAAATACAAGTTATTATTGAATGAACATTACAGAAAGTTAGAGCAGTTGAAAATAACTATCAGCTTTTATGAACAAAAAAAGCGTATGTTCATTAGTTTTACCAATTTGAATATTACACCACAGCATGAAAAAATTCCTTCAACAAAAATATAGAGGGAAAATGTTAATAAATAAGTATAGCCTATGTGTACATGCATAGTATATAATTAATCATGATGCCGTTAGGTCATCAGTTTATTCTATTATATGCTATATATCAAAATGTTCTTTATGTGCATCGTCCATATGAAGCGAAAGAAATGTTTGTCTACTTTGATACAAAGAACAATGATAACTGGAAAAATATGACACCTTATATTCTAAATAATCATATTTCCACGTTTTTTTCTTCAATACCAAATGATGCTAAAAGATATAAAATAAGAGTAAAATTTCAAAATGGTACAAGTGGAGATTTAGATTGGAACATTTTTAAAGGCGCATGCGTGACCCCTGTCGATATATTCAATGATTATAATAGTCAACAATCACTTACAATTCTACTGTACTACATTACACTCTGTTCTTCGATTTTAATTCTGAAGTGTCTTATTAGAAATATTAGCAAAAAATGGTTGATGCTGAATTAAGAGGTGCCATCATAAGACTCTACGAAGATATTTCACAAGAAATATTCAAGGAACTCAGTATCAGTGAGCCTTCCAACGTTATGTATCATATTAAAGACTGTCAGACTGATACCGTAGTTCACTATAATCACACTTAATATACATTAGAAACATATGGTCGTGCTGAAAATTTATGTAATCAAATTTTACTGGGATCCATCAATCTAGACGAATTTTGCAGAGGAATACTGAAAGCTGGTTTCTTCAAATTATTATACTCAATTAGAAAAACTATACCTTTTGAATATATTGTAAAATATAATCTTTATAGTGAAGATGTAGTTGATTGAATATTTTACTAAAATAATTGTTGTTTTTATTTTGCACACTTCTGTGTACAGTTTTCATTTTTAAAATATATATATATATTTTTTTTATTTACATATATAAATTACAGCTCCTAACTAGACAGAATTGTTTACGTAACGTGCTTTTTTTTCAAAAGACGCAGATGTTATTTAATACGATTTGGATTTATGACCTTGATCTCAATTCAGATGTTAGTCGCCTTTAATCACAGTCTACAATAGTGGCAAAACACCAGTTTGTTTACATTTAAGTCACGTTCCTTAACCCAGCTGGCGACACTTTGTTCAACAAGTCAAGACTTGTTTTTAACGTTGAATTTGCATTCTATGTAATAAGCGACAAGTAGGGTAAAAGAAAAAATGACTCAGCATTTAATCATCCACGTGCAGATAATTTTTGTTTATTCACCAGACCAGCTTATTTAGTCTACAATAGCATAGAAAACATTTTAGTTACGTTTTCAAGTCGTACCATCATACAGGAGTACCAACCCAAATATAGTGGCTTTTTAGGACCAACTTAGGAAAAATAAAACCCCTGTTTTTACCATAAATACATTTTCTTTATCTATAACTTTTTTATTTATTAACCTATTTAAAATATTCTCTCTTGTGATTATCAATTCAATTAATTTTTTAATGAATTTTAGTCTTTATTCGATTGAAATCGGATAAAGTTTAAGATAAGGTCCTATTGACTGCGTCAGCCACTGACCGGCGTCCCCACCCCTTTGCCGCCATGTTTTTTTCTTAATGAAGCCACGCCCCCTTTTTTCTTAATGCAACCATGTTTTCCCCACCCTCTTTTTTTCTTAATGCAGCAGCCACGCCCCCTTTTTTTAATACAGCCATGTTTTTTTTTCCACGCCCCCTTTTTTCTTAATACAGCCATATTTTTTTTCTTAATGCAGACATGTTTTTTCCACGCCCTCTTTTTTCTTAATGCATTTTTTTTCTTACCCCCACCCTTTTATCTTAATGAATTTTTTTTTCTTACCCCCACCCTCTTTTTTATTATTGCAGCCACGCCCCTTTTTTACAGCCATGTGTTTTTTTCTTACTCCCACCCCCTCGCCCCCTTTTTTCTTAATGCAGCCATGTTTTTTTTTCTTACTCCCACCCCCTCGCCGAAGAAGACCCTCTGGTCATTGACCAACAAGCACTTCTTCAGAACTACAACAACGACACCTGGAATATCCGGGGCGGCGGCTTGACGAACTAACCCATCTTTGGTCACTCTCGATGGACACATGCCATCCGCATCAAAAGTGAGCTCGTAGCCCTGTTGCTATACTATTAAGGGGGTTAATATTATAGTAAAGAAAAGTCGTAAAAATATGAAATATATATAAGATATTCTCAGAAATAGCTTTATCGCAAAAAACGACATCAGTATATATGGTTTTAAGGTAAACTTAGTAAAATGTATGTACCTTGCCCGAAAATTGTACTGAATAATTTTTTTTCTTACGATCTCGGGCGGCCGTCTGATAAAAGAATTATAATAATATATTCCACTAGATGGGCGTACTTCTATGATAAGGATTTCTTACTAGGATTAACTAATTGAGTTAAAACTCACAATAGATGACAATACTATAAGCAAACTTAATTTGTATCTGAATTTGTTATAGAAGGAATTATACAATAAACATAAAATTTGTTATATATTTAATAAACATAATTTTTTATTTATTAAATATGTTACATATTATTTGTCATGTTTGTATTACATGAAAAGATATCCTGAACCTTTCCTATCAAAATATTTGGTTGAACATTTTTAAAAACTTCAAATTGAGCATATATATGATGATGATAGAAATGTGAATAGTACCTCTTCTCACTTACCTCTCTCACTTTATGCATACTCAAAATAAAAAAAAAAATCAAACAAGGTTAATTTGACTTCCTTCTTGAACTATGAAGCTACGGATAAAGGAAACGGCTATACGCAGAAGTGAAGATAACTACTCTAATGTTCAAGGCATCTAACGCTCTTCTTTGAGATTCGAACCTTAACACATAATAATAACCCCAAAATTGTTCCCAGGTAGATGCTCCCGACAAGAGTATAAATAACACTACACAGTATAAATGGCAGGTAAATTCCTCTATATAAAATTACCCAGTCGCCCATCTACATTCTGAACGCGAGAGCTAGTGTTTGACTTCCGTAAATAATATTATAGTTATATCTAATTACTGCTTGGTATCAAGCACCACGTTATCATGAAGACAGGAGACACACAAGTTTTTTCTTGCATGGATATCAAACTGTTAAAGCAAAACTGCCATATCTCAGCCATCATCCTGAGCTCCTTCTTTTCAATTCTACGATGGAAGTACATTTACGAATTATTCAGCAAGGCAGACCTCAGATGTGGAAGGTAATAATAACTATTCCTCTACATTGATCACAGGAGACAACTTTTATATTATTTGCGATAATTCATGGAGATGTATTTAGCTTATATGAATATTGTAAAATGACTAGTATAGCAATAAGACATACAATCAGACTCATATTCAATCTAGAAAACTTATCTATATTTTGTTAGATATTATATTATAAAATGTTATCTCTGTTTAGGATCCCCTTTATTTAATCCATCCACTTAGATGTCTCATAAATTTAAGAATAGGTTTTATAGGGTATATAGAAGACCACTCTGACCACAAGACAACTTTCATCTTAACATTTCATCAGTCGCGTGTATGAAATTTTGGTCAATTTCTTATGTCCATTATTTTACAGCCAAACGAGTCCTATACGTAAACTCTAGGGTACGTAAACTCGTATGTGAATTAGTGGTTGCTAGGTTAATTAGAAAAAGGGCTCTTATCTATGATATTTCCTATGCTATGGCATCTCAACAATTAACTTTAGATCCTACAACCCTGGTATATGGCTACTCAGTGTGTTTATTTCATACGATGGGTTTTACAATATTAATATGTGTATGAAAAACAAGTATTTAAACAAAAGTTAATTACCTATGTTAGAAGTTATGAATCATGGCGGCCGCCATATTAATATACAAGCAAGATACTTGTATCTCTTTTACTCACAATGTATCAGCTTTAATGATAAAAATTAAGTAAATAATTAATCTTTATTTAAGAATCTTTAAGCATGTTGAAAATAGATAACATATAATATTATATTTTAAAAATAAACAGACAAATGTGATTAAACATTTTTTTATTATTCAAAAAGCGGGTTTAAATAATAAACATAAAAGTTATATATTTGTACCACAGAAATAAGGAGTTTATACTCCAACCCAGCTGCAAATGCCTTTCTCACCTATCAAGTGTCACCTATCTCAGGATGTCGTTAACTGCAGACCGGTTTGAATATTACCCTCTGCGTAGTAAAACTTTGTATTATACTGGTGATCTCAAGTTTTTACTTCGATTTAGATTGTTCGAAACTACCAAGAGATGGCGTTTGGTACGTTCTACTGCGGTGGAACGTAGCAACAACGTCTACTAGATGTGAGCTTCGTCTGTCAAAGGTATACTCGTTTACACTACACTGACGAGACCCAAGATAGAATGGTCGAAATAACGCAGATCTGCTGTTTAGGCATATTGCAGATGGGTTGAAATATAAACTCCATATTCCTGTAGTTTGAATATTACCCTCCGCATAGTAAAATTTTGCATTATACTGATATATATTTATCGTTTTATTTCATTAATGTATTACACTGATGGGGCAACGTGATGCAAGATAGGTAAGGGTTAAAGATCTCCACTTGCCCGTCTCATCCAACCCAATCAGCAGGTGGCAGCTTGTTGTCCAACCATTCCTGAACTTGAAAATAGACTGCATGAATGTTGCAGTGCAGAGCCTCTAGTTAGTGGTACAGAGGGGAGGTCTGGCCTCACCCTTGTGGTGGATTTTAGGAAAGCTATGTAGCATTGTTTGTCCAGGTCTGTTACTCTGGCGTTGTACATTGCTAGGAACATCTGTTCCCCTGCGTCTGCGACTTCCTTGTGTGTTGAAGTGTTTGTGTAAAAGACGTGGGATATGGAATACAGGCTGCTGTTCGTTATGAATAATTTAGCAATCGATGACTTGCCTTTTCGATTGCAGAGGTTGTATTACAGCCATAAAAACTGTGATTGAACAAAATGCTCTTAGCAAAGTCATCTTCCTGCAATTCCGTGCAGGAATAAGTTCTGCTTTCCTCATTCCCCTTCCCTGGTTTGAACAATTTTATCTCTTGTTCTCTTGGAGTTAAAGCAATCAGCAGGACCAGCAGATCCACATCTTCGCCGATGACAGTAGTAGAACAACCAGGTTCTGCTTTTTTCAATACACACTTTACTATCGTTTTACCAACACCAGCCTGTCTGATTCCAATTCCCTCAGCAAACATTTTCGGAGTCAGCATAGTGATGAACCTGGCCTTATTTCTTCGTTACTTAAAAAGTGTTGTTGTTGAGCTGTCACTGCGATATCTTCAGTAAAGTCAATATCGACTGATGCGGTGATGGTGGTGGTCCGATGTTTTTGTTCTGCACGTTTTGTGCTGTTAGTAGTGTCAGAATAACCATAAAAAACGACAATTCAGCGTTCACCATAGTGTTTTTTTTTTAATGTAAATGACATATTGATTAAGTATCACTAAGAAGGTTGATCCTGTATCCCACGTGATTCGATGTAAAACAAATCCGCCATCAATCACATTAGTGTGAAGCTTAAGGTCTGGAGTAATGGGGTGAACAGGGGAAAATATCATACAATGCAGACTTCTTTGTCTTTCGCATCCTTTGTTCATTAAATAGAGATAATGGAAAAGGTGCCAGTTCGCAACGGAGAAATTCTTTTAGATCCTCGTCGTTCTTCTTGAAAATGGTTACTCGTTGGAATATTAGAAGGGGATCAATCACCTCCACAATATTGTTAATTTTGATAGTACTGCTCATGGATGCCAATGATGAAGATTTATCTATTCGACACTGTTTTATCTCCCAAAACCTTTGTCCTATCATCTTCCTCATTGTAACTTTGCTTTCTTGCAGGGCTTTTTACATCACGGCAATTTTCAATTTACATCGCGGCTAGCAACGACGCCTGTTGTGAGGGAAATTAATGCTCGTGATTCTGGAAAGGTAGGGTGCTGAGAAAAAAATGGAGATCTTTTTTCTGTCATCATCATCTCTTCTCAGTCGAGACACGCGATAGTCTACATGTTGCTACCCTATAGAGAAGTGCAGGCTAGCAAAGTCTTCCAATGCAGAGTAAATTGATGTTAATGTAGCTGCCTTCGCTGTCGCAACATCACATCCTTCATCTTCTTCTCTGTAAAATATCAAATTTGATAGCCGGGTAAAACACCTAGCGAGAATTCATGTATAGTATGAACGGATGTATTATTCATATACTCGTATGACTCTATTACTATATTACATTCTACTCGAATAGAAATCACTTTTTAAATTGGGTTTTAATTCGCGTTTACTAAGTCCTAATAATTTTCCAATTGTTCCTTCTTTGTAAACGTAGACAGGATGAGTTGACTTGATTTAGTATTGGTGTGTGATGAAGTGGTGTTGGGTAGTAATCTAAAATATTCAAATTTTTTGTGTTTATTCATACAATCGTTTAAAAATTGCAAACATAAGTGACCACAGACATAGATTATAGTGTTATCTTCTTGAACTCCGCTGTAATTATATATCACATTTTTTCCTAAATAATTTGTAATCTCTCGTGGATGTTGAAGGTTACCATAACTATCAAAATATTCGATGAAATCTTCGTTCTTATAATATGCTACCCAGCGAGTACCCGGTCCGTCAGAATTATTTAGATTTACAATTCCACATTCAGTATTATTAGACCTCAATGGTAATCAATCTAACATGAAAACACAAACAAAAATTTGGAGAAATTTTAAAATGTTTACGTTTATTCCAATCATATACGAGCTTATTTTTGCATGATTCGACATAAGGATATTGATAGTTTTTATCTAGGTTAAACCTATAGGGTAAACAGTACAATTATTGGACAGAACCAGTTATTGGACAGTGCTTAATAAAACCCGTTTAATAAGAAACCTGTAGTAAGCTGTATCGCTAGCTGTAAATCAAATAACGCCCATGTCTCCCTAGTTTTACTGGAAAATACTGAGATAATCCAATAGATGGCGCTATATTTGAAAACGGTAGTTAAATCTCTGTGCTACCATAATTCATGTACCCGCTTGAGAAATTCATAAGAAAATTGGTTGACACAAAAGTGCATAACTTGGTAAGTAATCATTTTATGAGGTTTATATTAAACTATTATTGTCATACAGCATTGTATAGTACTGTTTTATGATGTTTATTAGTCACGCCTAAAATTATTTGGGGTTATGTGAGTGTCCAATAACTATAAAAGCTATACCACGAAATCTAGTTATGGGACACGGTGTCCAATAGATATCGAGTTGAATAAAACACTCACTACAGTTATTGTTCGCAGATACACTGTGAAGTATTAAACTACGCTAAGAATAGCCTTAACGCAGTACAATGCCAAAACAGTAAAACATATGATTCTTCGGCTGTGGAAGATGCAATTAGAGAATTACTACAAAAAAAAGGTGGATTGCGAGCAAAAAAATATGGCATACCAAAATCTATACTATTATTCAGAATAAAAAATCCAGGACATAAAGGATCATTTGGGCCTAAACCTATTCTTACAGTAGACGAAGCAAATATTTTAAAAAACTGGTTGACTTGGCTAGAAAAGGATTTCCTAGAAAAAAAGGATGATTTACAGGACTCTGTTCAGAAATATCTAATTGATCACCCCAGACCTAATCCTTTCAAAAGTAGTCGGCCTGGTGAAGACTGGGTGAGAGCGTTTTTAAAGCGCCACCCCGATATTGTATCACGTACAAGCGAAGGCGTAACGAATGCGAGTTCATGTGTATCGGAAAAGGACATCAAAAAATGGTTTAAGGAAATACAGGAATATGCTGAATCCAAGCAATTATTAGAGATACTGAATTGTCCCACGCGAGTCTTTAATGGGGATGAAACTTCATTTTAGATATGTCCATCAACTGGAAAAGTTTTAGCTAAGAAAGGCGAAAAAATGTATACGTGGTAGAAAAAGGTGGATCCAAGGAAAACTTAACAGTATTGTTTTCATTGAAATGAAATGAATTATTGACCATGAATTATTCGGAGTTCAGAAATATTATCGGAAACGAAAAAATAAAACAGTTTGAATCGCTCGCAAAGGATGAAGCATTGCAAATACCTGTAAACGAAGATTTTCAAATTTTGATGAAAATTTGGAATCACTTTCACACCAGCTACACTGCTAGTAATAGAAATGCAAACGAAAGTGCTGAAAATGACGTTTCATTGGAGAACCTACAGAATAACGTAGAAATGGCATTAGAAATTGTAGACAGCCCTAATAAAATCGAAATTGGAACTAAATCGCCAAAGAAATGCATGGAAAATATGATACTTGTACCTGTAAATCCGCCCGTAAAACGTAGTCCTGCATTTAAAATAATCAGTAACACTTTACTAGGAAACTTTTTGGTATCACCTAAAACACCTGAACGTAAAGGCAAGAAAAAAAAACAGAGCGATTCCCATTTGCAATCACATCAGACAAGTATAAGGCAATGTTTAAAGCCAAGCGAGAACAAAAACAAAAATTGGAAGATGATAAAATTGACAGAAGAAGGAAGAAGGAAGAAAAAAAGGCAAGTGATAAAAAAAAAATGCATGCATTAAGTTGAAAGGAAGTAGAAATTCAGATTCATCAAGAATTAAGGATATAAAAAGGAACATAGTATTGTCTGAAGGATATAAAGGACAAGCAAGCTCAACAAATTCTTGTCACAAATGTAATTTTCCTGTAACTGGTAAAAATGGCCGAATAGTATGTGAAGAATGCAAGTGTTTATTTCACCGTATATGCATACCAAGAAAACATCAGATACATGTTCCACATGACAATGATGACTTCTTTTTATGCCATAATTGTTTCCATGAAGGCGAAGAAGACGATGGGGATACTGAAGAGGAAGATGACGAATCGATTGATACACTGTATATGAAATATGAAGAGTATTACCGTCGTAACTAATAACACCAGGTTTAGATTTGTAGATTAGATTAGGTGTAACTAATAACACCATATTTGTACAGAACAAATATGACAAATAAATATATCTGTAAAAAGCTAATAAATCCTGTATGTTTAAATAATATTTTATCAGCTTTATTAATGTCTAATAACTATAACTTTACTGGACAATAAATGTGATATTTGTCCAGTAACTGTAAAATTTGACCACTCTACATATTTTTGCAAATGAAGTTTGATATATCAATTTAATTCTGAAAATGTAATAACAGGTTATACAGTCCTTTAATTTATTAGCCCACCCTGAAGTTTTACGATCTTATTGTAGAAAATGTCGGTACCACATCCGCGGATGCTTTGTGAAAACATTAAGTGTCCAATAACTATACCAGTTACCCTAATCGTATTCCAAAACATTTGATTTGTGACAACGATAATTTTTTAGTTATTTTCAAGCAGGATTTTTTAAATCTGAAACACGTATATTCTGATCACGTTAATACTGATATGAGTTTGGAACAATTTCGTGAAATAATTTGTGTGTGTTGGAAAAATCCTTATGGATTTTTATTTAATATAAATATTGTTCTATAGAAGATGGACGATATCGAAAAGGATTCGATATCTTTTATTTTTATATAAATAACGAAAGCATTTCTTAATAGTTTCATACTTCATACGCTATCACACCTGAACAACAATACACCTGTTTAACAGACCTAATCAACAGACCGTATGAGCAGACCTAATCAACATACCTGATCAACAGACCTTATCAACAAACCTGATGAACAGACCTAATCAACAGACCTGATCATCAGTGCGAGACGAATTATGGATGAACAAGTAGTCAAAGACATTGTAAAGACGAGAAATGTAATTCGTAAAAAATACGAAGATCTTAAAATGGGGTAACAAGATGACGCCCTACACTTTCAACTATTTCAACCTATTACGACACCACTAAAAAATTAGTCGATGTTCCAACATACTTTATCAAAAAGTGAGATACAAGCATGGAATATGATGACTTTATTTCATCACCAAATAAAGCACCTAAATTTATATCGCCACTGACAACTAGTACACCGCTGACACCTGAAATGTTTTCGACACATCATGATGAGGAAGATAATTTTACATTTAGCGATAATTCGTTAGCTGTCGCATCACAATTGCAAATGGAACTAGAATCACCTCGAACACATATATTCAATTCGATAAATAAATTTGTGGAATCGTTAAACATTAAACATTTTGATTACAGATATGGTCCTTATTTTAAATATATAGACAGTGTTTGGAAAATTGATTGTTTACCATTAACGATTGCAAATAATGATATTTTTATAAATGATAAAGTTTATAATCTAACTCCTGGTTTAATAAACTTAATTTTTCTCAAAAACTCTCAATTAGAAATATGTGGAGGAAATAATATCACAACATACTTAGAAATTATAGATGCCTCTGGTCTATTATATTGTAATTTTGACAAGACAGATGGAAACAGAGGCTAAAAATATAAGTTTATTAAACAGCTTCTCAAAAAACAGAACAAATCGCACACAGGAACAGGAGTGATGTAATGTTCAATGTTCAACAAATAAGATGGACTATGTCTACTGGGATAATCGTAACAAACTAGTAGATAGACTTAGACTTTTATTAGCATCACAACAAGCCGGCCATAATAACGATATTGTCGCCATTCTAGAACTAAGGGAGGCTAAAATTATTATATAAACAAATCGTATAATCAATGTGTTGGTATTATTAAAATGACAATTGATAAATTTGGACGTTCTTCTTTATCATCTGCTAGATCTAATTTTGCATTAATTGAGGATGATAACTTAGATATACAACATAAACGTATAATGTAATAATTCTATTTTTAACAATATAATTGTTCTATATTATTTTTTCTGTGTAAAAAGTTATTGAAATAAATCAATATATATATACACACACACACACACATATATATATATATATATATATATATATATATATATATATATATATATATATATATATATATATAACTTTTTTGTTTCGTCTATTTTTTTCATTAGTAAAACATCATGCGTAGCTGTGTAATCCAATAGTGAAATAAAACGATAAATATATGACTTATCCTTATTATTTAAACTCACTTTTTGAATAATAAAAAAAATCAAGTTTGTATATTAATATGGCGGCCGCCATGATTCGGTCCCGTCCTGGAGTAGGTTGGAACCTTTGGTGTGAAAATAACACTAACTGAGTTTTCCACAAAACACCAAAACATTATACACTACACGCGAAGCGCGTTTCGCCAACAATGTTGGCATCATCTGGAAATATGGTAATGTATCCTATTTATACCTAAATGATCGACTATAGCTCAGTGAATCCTGATCGTCACGATTGCGGCGGCTCACCGAACTACAACCGTCGCGGTTGTGGCTCACTGAACTACGACCGTCACGGCTGCGGCTCAGTGAGTTGTGAGTAACTAGCCAATAGAGCGGGCTATGTGGAATAAGCCCTATGTCACTATTCATACTCTTTTTACATTTTTCAATTTCTAAACTTTCAAATGCATCTAGCTGTCTTGAATTTGTTACATTCCTGATTAATCTTAAGTTGCTAATATCTATTATATAGTTGTTCTCGAAGGCATGTTGGGCAGCACTAGACTTATCTATTCTACTATATTTGAGATGCGCCATGTGCTCTTTGGACCTGGTTGGAATCGATCATCTGGTCTGTCCAACGTACCTTTGACTACAGTCGTTACGGCTAATTTCATAAATCCCCGACCTATTATTTGTGTTAATTTTATCTTTTTGTGTTGCCGAAAAGTTCTTTTAATTTATTTTTTGACGAATGAACTACCGTCATTCCTATATCTTTAAAAATCTTACTAATACCACGAGTGAATCGAGGACCGTAAGGAATAGATACATATTTTTCTGGATGTTCCCTTTCAGTTCGAAAGGTCGAGGAATTTCGAAGTGTTTCTTTATATCTATGTTTCCTTATAATTTTTTCAACTGTACCAATAGAATATCCATTACACTCAGCTATATCCTTGATTAGCGCTTTTTCTTTTTCAAACCTCTCTCTATTGAGAGGGAAGCTTAGGAGGCGATGGACTAGAAAATTGAGGCTCATCATTTTGTGTTGAATACAATGGTGGGAATCATTTGGGATATATCTGAGAGTACTGGTGTCTTTTCTGTATATATCGAATTCCAACTTATTTTCGCTATTTCTAATAACTAATACATCTAAAAATGATAGTTGCTCATTAGTTTCAACTTCGTATGTGAATTTTACTGACGTGATACGGTTATGTAATTTGGAAGCGAAGTTATCAAGTTTTGTGTCAAATACTGCGAAAACGTCATCCACATACCTAAGCTAAACCCTAGAGAAGTAATCTATTTCTTCTTTTGCTTCTGTTTCAAATCTATTCATGAAGAGACTGGCAATGAAAGGTGATAATGAGTTACCCATGGCTGTCCCTTCATGCTGTTATTAAATTGGAAACAGTTCGGTTTCATGCAAATTTTAGTGAGTTCAATATATTCTTTTACTAGATCTGGACTAAGATTATTTGATTCCAGTAAATTCTTAAGGTAGTCCAAGATGCATCCTTCTTCTGAGAGCTGGAGTAGAGGTTGCATGTATCTAATCCAAGTATATCCAGACTGTATTGCTTGCCTAGGATACATAAACTAGGTCAGTCGATGCGTCCTATTGTGTCTGCAATTGGATCACCGACTTACCACCTATCGAAATGGTTAACAAAGGAATTCGAAAGTTTACCCAATACATCATCCAGTTTCTCAGTAATAAATTCCAATGATTTCATTAATGAGATAAAAGATATTTAGTTGCAAGAGGGTGAAATTTTTATTTCCTTTGATCTATGCTCACTATTTCCAAGTGTTCCGATACCACAAATCTCGGAGATGTATTTGAAAGTTTAGAAATTGAAAAATGTAAAAATAGTATGAATAGTGACAGAGGGACTCACTGAGCCGTAACTATGATGGTCAGGGTTCACTGAGCTATAGTCAATAATTTAGGTATAAATAGGATATATTGTTAGCATAAGATTAGTTTTAATCATCTCCAGATGATGCCAACTTTGTTGGCGAAACGCGCGTCAAGTGTAGTGTATAGTTTATTCACTACCTTTATCAGAAACACAGATAGAAACAGAACTTACAACAATTAAAAATATAGCCAAAAACAGTGGTGTCCCAATAAGAACTATTACCAAATTAATAAACATAAAACAAAATCAGTATACTTTTAAATTAATTTATCCAAATATTAGAGAAGGTAAACAAATGCCTTATGCCACCATCACATATCATGATACATTGTCAACAAGAATATTAAATATTCTCAAAAAACATAATATCAAAGTAGCATTGAAACCCCAACAAAGGTTATAAAATTTAGTTTATAACGCCAAAGATAAAACTAATAAATATGAAAAATCGGGAGTTTATAGGTTAAATTGCTAGGTTAAATCGAAGTGTAATAGCACATATATAGGACAAACAGGACGTAAATTTTGAACTAGATCCCTTGATCATAATAGATCCTTCAGATTACAGAAAACAGATTCTAGTTTTGCTAATGATATCTTGGAAAGTGGACATAATTTCCCAGATATTAATAATATGAAAATCCTACACAATGCCAGCAAAGGTTTGAAACTTAATTGATTAGAAGCAATAGAAATTTATAAATACAAACATAGTGATAATTTTAGCTTGTTAAATGATCAAATAAATATACTATATTCTCCTCTTTTTACTGTTACCTAAATTAATAAACCCCCTGTATAATAGTTCTTAATAATATTCATAGAAATTCCCACAATTTGATGGTCGGGATTCCACCATCTGGAGAACACGTCTCTTATAAACCTTAACTGCCTCTTTATTGTCATAACACTTAGTCTCTGTATTTGGATAGTATGTATTATAGGAACAGAATGTTTGTATTTTCTTCTTAGTTGAATCATCGTTTGAAATTGACATAATTGTCAAAACTGCAGTCACGTTTCTGTGAAAATATAGTGGTATAAAAACGTAGTAGTTGTTTTACTCATTTCCGTTGTAGTGTATAGTGTTTTGTGGAAAAATCAGTTAGTGTTTTCAAAGTATATGTAGTAAATGTTATACGTATTTGTCATATTGTATCGTGTGTGAAAATAATGATAATACCTATTTAAATATTATTAAATGGACCTAGAAAAGCAATTATTCCATGAACGGAATAATTTCATATAGGTGAAAGGTGATAGGTGACACTTTACATCTTTTTTGTGGTTTTAGAGCCGTCTGAATCACTGTTTTTAGTGCTAACTTTTCGAGTACCTAATCTGAACAGCGCTCGTCGTCGACATGTAGCCAGGAGAATAGCTATTTTGGCCTAATTTGTTTAGTCATTATAAGGCATTTGCAGATGGGGTGGAGTATAATCCCCTCACTTAGTAGTTTATTCCGTCTATATTTATTTATTCATGTTTATTTATTTCATCCCCTCCAGTGTGGGCTTGTGCATATTGGAACACGTATTGGAATACATATAAATAACCTCCTATCAAGGTTTTGTACTGTATTAAATGTAACTTAAATAAACATTTTAATTAAGTTTATAGTGAGTTATTCAGTTAATTTATAACTTTAAACATCATGATTATGATAAATGTAATTATTATTGCTCATGTAAAAGACTAAAAGTAAGATAATTATAATAATTATTATTAGTTTTTATCGTTTACATTTCATGATAGTGGTTATAAATAGTGTTTATAAAATATCCTAAAATTATTAAAATATTCCCCGTTATTAGTGAACGTCCATGACTGCGATGCGATAATTAACATACAGACTTTTATACTCTTACGAATAAACTAGATCTGTATTACCAATCGATAATCCACAATTAGGGGCAATATCATTTTGACCCACATCTATGTATGAGTGAAACGTACTCCTTGGCGAATTAGTTAATATGTATTTACTTGCGCTTCTGCGACATACGGTCAGAATAGAAGTCGAAAATTGCTTCCAAGGTACAGTGGCCAATACAATATTAAGGAAGTATGAGAATATGATCCTTTTGTGGCAGAATACGTTAAATTTTATTCGAAATTGCGAAGGTATACCTTGCAATACATGGGATACGCCTTTACAATTCACAACTTGCCTACATCAGCTCCTTTACTATTGTATACAAAGTGATCGTGATGCATTAAAACAAATACTAATGTTCCGCGACGTATCATATTCAGTGTTTCTGGAAAGATGGTTCCCTATTTTCTTTAATATCTTTTTTGTAGGAAAATCTTTGGAAAAAATTAATTTTAATGCCAATGTGGTCCAGTCCAAACAAAAAAATAACATTTTAGTTAAAAACTTCATCACACTAAGTACCAAATGCTAACTTTTCTATTTACATTCCTAAATAGTCGCAAACGTTAGTCCATAGTATCCCAAGAAGATAATCGGTAAAAACTCATAGGAACCTAGAAACCGAAACATTTCACCTATATTGAAACGAACTTTTCTTCTCAATTCTACCACCAATCACATTTTGAAATATGTAATCCTTATTTACGAAAATCCTGTATGTAGCTTTTTAATTTCCCCATTAAATAAATCTTATTTAATTAATTATTTTTTTAAATAATGCCGCCATAAAAACAACTGTGAAATAAAATTATGAATCATTTTAGACTCGAAACTACTATTCATTTCATCGCTATTTGCCAAATAAAAAACTATCTTGTCGATAAACGGAACAGTCTACCTGAGCCTAGCCATGAAAACAAGCCACGGTTAGTTTTGAGATTTTTTATTTGGCAAATAGCGTTGAAATAAACTATACTTCTCAATACTCACTGGGGTTCATATTTAGATCATGTAATAGAATTTAAAATTTTAGTTTGATTGCATTATATATAGTCTGTGTACAAAGATACAATGTATTCATAAGTTAGAAAGTGTGCCAAACAGATTTGTTGACTATATTAACAAAACATGCTTTCCTGCAAGTCAACGAGCGACTTACATTGCAAACAAATCATACATGTTAAATTTCTCTATAAAACTGTGAATTATCAACCTGACTCGACTGGTATAGTTGGTTACCTTAATTATACTATCCATTATATTTTACTAGACAAACACGCATTTTTCAGTCAATAGTCCAATATAACTATTATTTAATCTCCCCTTTTCATAGTGTTGCTGAAACCTACAATAATATATGTTAGTTATGTTGTATAGATACATACATATATTCTCGGGTGATTTTAATCAACTTTGTAATTCATTAATGCATTATTTTTTTAACACGACTCCAATTATTTCAAATAATACAAAAAATGAAGAAAGTTCGGCAATAATAAGAAAATAAATGTCAAAAGAAAAAGCATGAATTAGTGAAAATTAAACAGAATACCAATTCTAAAGAAAGAACTCTGCAAAGCCACCAGGATACTTAACCGAGAGAACAGAATATTCGCTGTGAAAGGCTACAGAAATACTGAAACGACAACTACAAATCACAATACCATTCATAAGAGTAAATCAGGAAAATTGGGCAAAAATCCCTAAAGAAAAGAAATATTTGCGGGATATCTGAAGGAAGTCTTTACACAGCAGCAGTCTACACAAAAATATCCTTGACTATGAAAATGTGATAAGTTCTGTGCTACAGGAACCATGCCAACTCAGATTACCAAATATAAAGTTTATCAAAAGTGAAATTATAAATGTCATCAAAAATATAAGTCTTAACAAAACATCCGGATATGACCTTATTAAAGTTAAAATTCTACAAGAATTGTTAGACATTGGATTATTATGCCTAATACAGTTGTTTAATGCTACAGCAAGAACGGCTAATCTACCAATCACAAAGTAGCTCAAATCACCCTTATAGTGAAACCAGAAAAACTACCATAAGTTGCAAAATCCTACCGTCCCATTAGCCTCGTACTAATGGTCTCAAATATTTTCGAAAAACTATTACTAAGCAAAATTACTCCTGTCTTAAATATTCGTAACCCACCGTACCACCATTCGTATACCAACACACATTTCGGATTTCGACAGAAATACTCGACAATATGAGTACATAGGATAGTCAACAGAATTCAAGAAGACATGGAATTAAATGGTACTGCTCAGCAGTTTTCCGAGATGTTGGACAAGTATTCGACAAGGTCTGGTACGCAGGCCTACTGTAAAAAGGCAAATTCCCGATTAATTATTATCTATTACTGAAATCTTAACTGGACAACAGAACCATCTGAGTAAAATTTTAAAACGACTATGCTAATATTCAGTATAAAGTATTGGGTCCAACAATAACAACAGCTATCTTTGCTGATAATATGACAATAATAGCATTCAGTAAAAGCGCAACTACAGTTTACGAAATTTTTCAGGAAATCTAGACAACATACAAAAATTGAGAATCAAAACCAACGAAGAAAAATCTGTACATCTCACGTTCGCAAGGCGTAAAAGTTCATATCCCCCAGTAACAAAAAAGAAGTCCAAGAAAAGGACAAGAGTAGATAAGCTATGA
Source organism: Rosalia funebris (assembly GCA_037954035.1). Classification (NCBI taxonomy): domain Eukaryota; kingdom Metazoa; phylum Arthropoda; class Insecta; order Coleoptera; family Cerambycidae; genus Rosalia; species Rosalia funebris. Next base: position 38,786,950 of record JAZFAV010000016.1, read on the forward strand.
GAGTACTGGCTCAAAATCCCATGTATTTTCTTATGGAGGTCCATTCTGGTCATTTTTGTACCACACCGACGCCGAGCGTCGCGACGCCCTCCACCGCGACGCCCCCGCCCCGACGCCCCCACCGACGCTCTAGTATGTAAATTCAACAGAAGATGGCATTGGTGATAAATTCTAAGTGTTGGCGTTGTCGAGAATTTCAATTCTATTTAAAAAAAAAGTCTGACTATTTGTGGATTTGAACCCGGGACCTCTGCGTTGCCAGTCCTATGCTTTACCGATGAGCCATTGAAATCTAAAATTCTTACGTGTTCAATATTGTAGAATCAGTTCACCATTGCTTATGCGCAGTAGGTATTTTAGTACAATATATAATAATATTAAAAGGCGGGGAAATACGAAATCTGGAGACTATGAATTTTAATGATACAGTTTGGTAGCGGAAGAGGTATTGACGACAGTGAAAAAAAAAATTTGAATTCTGAAGGCGGGGAAATTTAAAATCTCAGACACTTAAAACGCGTCTAGCATATTATTAATAAAACATGGCAGCAAAAAACATGGCAGCACTAAAGAAAAAACTTATGACGTCACTCACACAATTTAAAATTTCTCGATTCTATTCAAATACAAGGTAATTAAGTGCGGAAGTCGGAAGAAGGCTCTCTGAATAGTGTTTCAGTATTGGTCATTGGAATTATAATTTTTTTAATCTCTATTATTTACAGGTTGTATATTACTCGTCATTACTGTTGACACAGATTTTTACCCACCTGTTTATATTCAGATATAAATAAAATACAGTACGCTTATTGTTACAATATAATAAACAGTAAAAAATATTACAGAGGTAATTGGATATACAATACATTATATAAATTAATCAGTACACATTGAAGCATATCCCCATGGAAGAGTGTCATAAGTGTCAGGTAGAATTTGTCTCTTGTCATCATAAGGACTGAGGGCAATTTTTTCTTGTATAATAGAGTAAATATTATGTTTTTCTGATGTTATTAAATTTTGAGATACAGTTTTTTCTATCATTCCATTTAAACATTCGAGGTAGTCTTCAAATGTGATTTTTCTTTTAATAGTTGACTTTTTTACACCCTTTGCCTTCTTATTGATTCCCCCGTTTTTCATTACTTGAGCTATTTCTTTCTCCGTCAGTCCCTCCTTTTCTAACTTTAGCCTTTCCTTGGTTTCATCCTCATGCGTTCTCATTACCTTAGTTGCATACATTTTCGATCTTAGGGCAACGAAATCAGTCATTATACGTCCATTGTTCTCGTCTTTCATCATTCCTAAGACTTTCTTATTAACTAGGGGTATTCCATAAATATTGTCTGTCGAGTAGTCACTGGTGTCGAAGCGTGCGCGGCAATCTCTTTTTATAGTATCATATATATTTTTATTATGAATTTCATAAATTAGCGAATCAGTGTCTGTATACAAAACAGAACAATCACTACCAAATTCTGGAATCATATAGCTATAATGAAAATCATATATTGTTGTTTTTGCCAAGTCTAATATACACATGCCTACATAAATAGGCTTATTGAAATAAATTTCAGTTTTGTTTAACTCAATGGCCACTAAATTTTTATTGAAAATGGTCGCCGACTTAAATTCAGGTCTTGCAATAAGTGCTTCAGCGCCATATCTGCCATCCCATTTGTTTACTAGTTTGACTATCGAATGTTTCCTTACATTTTCCATAGTTTTCCCGAATACAGCATTATTCATAAGTTTGAATAGATTTTTTTCAAACTCATTAGTGGCCTGAGCTCTTAGTCGTGTATTTAAGTCTATATATGGTTTTAGCCAAGTAGATTGCTTAAATTCGAGAACGCGATGGATTTTTTTCAGTTTAATACCAAAACTTATAGCTTGTTTCAAATTTCTATAATGTATAATATAGCGAGATTTATTATACAGGGTACCCATTAATTTTGGTAACTTTGAACCTGGTGGTATTCGATGTTCAGGAGCTGGAGGTAGATCTCGAAACCGATTGTGGAGGTCCTGCGAGTATTCTAAATCTACTTCTAGAATGTAACCCCTATCGGCATCATCAGAAATATCCAATACATTCAATTTTTCATAATCTTCAATCCACTGAAATTCACCAATCGGAAGCGGCTGGCTCATCCCCCACCCATATTGATTATTAATATCAAAATACATTAAATATGAAGTAGGGGATAATGGATCATAATTAGGCATGAATTTATTATTAGCTTTGGCATGCCTCTTTGAACACTGGCTTAAACCACCTCGAATACCTCTCTCAATGAACATAATCATATCAATATCAGTAAGAAGTTCTAAATTTACTTTTGTGTACTTCATCATGCAGCTCCAAGTGAAACCTGGTAATGTATGGTAGTAGGCGGGGTCTAATTTGTGCGTGTCTATACAGCTTGCTCGAAATGCCTCGAAAATGTCAGCTAAGAGAAGTATATCTGTTTTCATGTATAGGTCTGAGTAGTCCCCCAAATTACGACATTCAAATTTATTCCAGACAGTTTGTGCATGGGAATAGTCTTTGTCATATATAGACTGTTCATGTAACTTATTGTAAAAACAATCTTTAGGAGGTAGTTCTGGATAGGACAGTTTTTCTGTAGAATCAATAAAATCATAAGGGAAAACACCTTTCCTTGTAATAAGTTTAAATTTATCTTCCGACAATTCAGGGAACTGACTTCGGAGAATAGGGTACTTGCTCAAATTAGCAGCTAGTGTATCCAATCCTCCAGACATAAATCTAAAGCTGTCAATAAACCTAAATTTAATTTGGTGGTCAGGCATGTGCTTTGTAAATGATATGTATTTCTCTTTATTGATGGGAAGCAAGTCTACTCGTCCTTCGATGTCGCTTGCTATACTTTTAATTACGAAATGGGCATCATAACCAGACAGATTATGAAAAACAACTGGTACTATATGACTGTCTTTATAATTAATATTACAGCCCTCATGTGCAGCGCCTCTGTATTTTCCAGTGAAATGACAATGATCTCGCACTTTTCTATCATCTAGTTGAAATGGTTTCTCACATATATGACATGTTGTAGTTAATTTAAAACACATTTCTTCCATTACTGATAGTTTATCCATAGGTATGGGACATAAAAAGACTGTTTGCAAATCTTCAGCTAATTGTTTAAGTTCATTAGTAAACCATTGTACACAGTTCTCTCCTCGGTATGATTTGTAAAAGGATAAAGTATCATCGTATGAACATTTTACATAGTATCCAATGCTGTAGGGGATATGATTCTGATATTTTCGACGTGTTTTATTGATTTCGTTAACTGGTTGAAGTAAGCACTCGATGTCAGCGTAAACTATGAATGGAACTCGTTCTTTATGTTCATAATTCTTAAACTGTAAATTTTTCTTGTCCTCGCTAGGCAATCGAATTTTACACATATTTAGAGTTTGACAGTCTAAAGTGTGCAACTCTAAGCTCATTTCATTGTGAAAATAGTGTAAACAGCGGTCACATATATATTTTTGTCCATTGTGCTTAGACAACTGTTTAGATAAAAGTCTTGACAAATCTTTTATCCAACAAAAATGATACCATGTTTGCTCATCACCAATTTCGTCATCATTCTCATAATATTTATTTTGAACCATCAATAGATTTACGTGTTTAGCTAATTTATTGCGTGTTAAATATGTTGGAACTGTAGTAAACTCGTTTTTAATTGTTTTGAGGCAGTATACATTAACAGAGATATTGTTCTGCTTCTCAAAACGGGAAATTTGTCTAAGAGTCATCGGAAACTGTATTCCAGTCAAATTTAATACTGTTGATGGGTGGGGATATGAAGAAGTTCTATCAGAGTTATTTTCAATTGGATGTAGGGCAGATACTACCGCCCACGCAAAACATGCATTATCTTCATTTTTAATATTTATGCAGGCTTTTTTCTTAGCTATTACTCCGGGCAACGGTATATATGAAGATCCAAGTTGTAGAGCCAACTTGTTGATATTAATTCCTAAGTTTATGATCTTGGTTAACGCCCACCCGCTGTCACGCTCGGCGAATTCCTCTAACTCCACCAACAATGGACTAATAACTTTTTCATCAAACCAACTGTCAAGATCCGTATTCTGATATATAGGGGAGTTGCAGGTGGTAAAATATTTATATTCTGTTAAAACTTTATCAGCCTTTGATATTTCAAATTCTCCACAGAAAGCCACATTAATTTTCACAGCCTCATATTTTTTCAATGCATTTTGGACACGACGTTTGAATAGTGCCTTACAATCAATTAAAAAAGACTTCGGATCCTTATGCTTCAAATTTGTAATTATTCCAGTCCTGATACGGTTATCGAAGGCCGATACGGAATCATCCCAATGAACTCGATGCTTAGCTGTTTGTTTAGCTTCTTTTAACCCAGCACCCCTCTTCTGAAGTGTAATGAACTGTCGTCTAAAGGATTTAATATGCCTTAACTGGGTCATAAGATGCTGTTTTTCTCCTACAGATTTAGCCTTTTTCAAATCACGATATATTAACCGGATAACTCTAGTACATTCTTTAAATCCATCACCAATATCATGACCACGTGGAGTAAGTGATAAAATTGCTAACAAAGCACTGAGGCGCTTAACAATAGTCTCAATATATGACATACTGTTTGTATAACTGTTACTGAATGAAAAAAATTACTACGCGCAAGCGGTCAAGTATATTTTAGGTCGGACGGAAAACTAAACTAGGACAGAAAACTAAACTAGAACAGAAAAGGCCCCCTAAAAGCCGATCATTTGTGCTAATTTTCCATATGAACACATATAAAATTTTACTTTTTACTCGTTTTGAATTTCTTCATTATATATGTAAAGTTATATATATTAGGCTACATTTATTAAGAATAGATACAAATTAATGGGTCACTTTAATTTCAATAGTTAAATGTCAAACCATTATACCGAAAAGGCCCCCTAAAAGCCGATCATTTGTGCTAATTTTCCATATGAACATATATAAAATTTTACTTTTTACTCGTTTTGAATTTCTTCATTATATATGTAATGTTATATATATTAGGCTACATTTATTAAGAACATATACAAATCAATGGATCATTTTAATTTCAATAGTTAAATGTCAAACCATTATACGGAAAAGGCCCCCGAAAAGCCATTCATTTGTGCTAATTTTCTATATGAACACGTATAAAATTTTACTTTTTACTCGTTTTGAATTGCTTTATTATGTATGTAAAGTTATATATTAAACGACATTCATTAAGAGTCAGATACAAATCAATGCTTAATTTTAATTTCAATACTTAAATGTCAAACCTTTTAACACCTTACTAGACCCTATGGAGGGTATATGGTGTCAGGGGATCTATGCCATTAGAGCACCCACCCAGTAAAGACTGAGATGCAAAGCGAGAAAAGGTTTAAACATCATACAGTATTTTAAATAATGGGAAATATAACCGTTACGTTGTCAAGACAGTGTAGGCAGAGGAAAAAAAAAAAAGGTTACACATAGTCACCACCTCGAGTGTTTTAAAAGCCATTACAGCCCCTCGCGTTCAAAGCCACTACACAGAGGGACGAGGTAAAGGGGTAGACTATATGTTCTACCAAATAATTAATCGTTACGGCCCGTTGCCAAGACAACGTAGGCAAAATCTGAAAGACCGGGGCCTACGGGTAGTTCTTTGATAGCCGTCAGGCGACAGTTTCCACAATACATGTCTTGATGACAAACGAAAGATGCTGTATATACCTAACCCCTTAAAGGTAATCAGCAACCTTTGGAGAGTCGAACTTACGGAATACCAGGGTTGATACGTCTCCCACAGTGTGGTACCTGTCGCATTTTCGTGAGGAAACTGTCGACTACCTTTTATACCACAAGCGGAGCCATACCAAACAAAGATAAATAAAAATAACAAGAATCAATCGTTTGTTTCTTCATAAAGCAATTCAATTATAGAAATTGTGAAAACCTTCACAAATTAACCAAAACATCTAAAAAATATGCTATCAGAATTTTTGGGAACCCTGTATTTAAGGACTCTATATATAATTGTTAAAATACCACAAACAAAATTGACTATAACATAAAAGCATCTAAAAAAAAAAAAAAAATGTAAACTAGCAAAATTTATGAAAACCCTATATATTTAACAAGACGGGGGCCTACGGTTAAAAATAATAAAAAAAAAAAGTTGTCTTACCTCCCCCCCCCCCCAACACTACTCTCATGCCATAACCATTTTTTTCAATAGGATGCAGCAACTAAAGCAAAGAAAAAATTCAATCTCTCAATTTTTTTTTGTTCTCTGTATTATATGATGAATGTAATTGTAACACATTCAGTAAAAGTCAAAATAAAAACGTTAATTCAGGAATAGATTTCGCTTAAGAACCAGTGTTTTATTTACAGCTTGCGTAACTATGTAACAAAAAAAAAAACTAATTTAAACCCATATCAATCGTCCAATATTCAAGTTTAATTTCTCTCCGATATAGCAATAAATAACTAATAAAATATTATTAAAACTACATTAACATTAATTCGTTCTGTATTATCCGGATTTAAAAAATATATATCTTTTCTTACTTAATGGGTAAAATAATTAGACTTAATTACTAACAAACTCTTTAAAGTAATATAAATATAAAAGGGAATAATATAAATGATATGAAATGCAAAGAAAAAATAATAATTAACGATGATGTGATATCGTATCTAAATAGTCAAAATGTATAACACATACCTCTGATATAAATACAATCGGCTACATTTAATGCCGAACACCATATGAACTGAAATGATTTAAAAAGGCGACTGCATCGTATTGTGGACGGGGCGAAGAACGGATATTTAGCGACATGACATGACAAGTCGGTAACCGATAACTGAGTCTACAGTTTTATATTGTTTACATAACTGTGGTCAGGGTAGGATTAAGAAATCATATAAAAAATTATAATAATTAAATACGTAGATACAGGGTAAATATAAAAATCTACAGAGTAGAATAAATAGTTCATATAAAATAAAAAATTATAATTAAATACGTAGATACAGGGTAAACTTAAAAATCTACAGGGTAGAATAAAAAGTTCATATAAAATAAAAATTATAATACATAATTGTAGAGTAGTTATTTACATACGTACATACAAGATAAATTTAAAAATCTACAGGGTAGGATTAAAGAGTCATATAAATAAGCTGATAGAGATTGAAGGAAAAAAAGAAAAAGGACTAATTGGATAACTGAACTATTGTTAAAGTACAAGTTTTCATATCAATTTAGTGAATAACGCCGGACAAATTTAATTGGTTGTAACATAGTTGCTATAAAGTTCAAAACTTTAATTCATGTCTCGAAATCTGCATAATGCATGAGTTGACCAATGATGTTCATCACCAAAGTTATTCTCGATATACTTAATCACATGTAAAGGAACTACTGTATTGGTGTTGATCTAATATGTTTGGTATTTCCTAAACAGAGATCTTAAAAAATCTCTTCTATTCGATACTCTAGATTGTCTCTGTTACTGGGTGGGTGCTGTCAAAAATTCCCCCTACATCCTCCATAGGGTATAGCAAGGTGTGAAGAGGTTTTTTGACAAAAAAATAATCGAAATAGAGGAAACCAAAATGTACAAACCTCTCTCCGTCAAAAGGAAGTTTTTGGAAGACTACAGCTCGGTTCCTTACGGATATAATCAAAAAGTGTCTAATTTACTAAATACTTATCGTTAATACTGTATATACTATTATTATTATTATTATATTTTACACCCTCAATATATAACCTCAGGGAAATTGAAGAAGGGGTTGGGGGTAACCTCAGGAAGATTGGAGAAGGAGTGGGGGGTATGGATCTCTGGTTCTTGTTGACGAGATACTAAGGTATGTTTTCAGTTTTTTATTTATACTTGATAACAGTGTCGATGCGATCGAATAATGACGTCATGCTGCACATGCTCAGCGATATTAATATTCTTTTGTTGAGTTGCTCTTTCTTATTCTTATGTAATCGTCTATCTGCATAAACCTCTCCTTAACCATAATATTTTGTTTGTATATTGCATTCTTGAGTTCGTTGCACTGACGAAACATTATCGTTAAAAAATGACTCCTCAAAAAAAATATATATATATATATATATAAAATGACTCAAAAATGACTACACTTTTTGTAGTCACCCTAATTTTATCCACAATTATCCACATTTTTATCCACAATTATCCACATTTTTATCCACAATTATCCACATTTTTATCCACAATTATCCACATTATCCACAATTATCCTATTACCCTTATGTTGCAGGGCTGTACGACCTATTTAAATGGAGCTGTACGACCTGTCGTACATATATCGTAAATTGATTTTATTTTGTTTAAATAAAATGATGAAGCTATAATTATCTCAAATGAGATGCTGATGCTTAGGTAACCGTGTGTATGTTTGATAGAGATAGAAACAGTCTACAAGTTTATGTCTACCCATACTGAAATCCATTACCTTAACTTTGCTAATTAGCTTTAAAAATGTAGAAGATCTTCTACATTTTTAAAGTGTGCAGCATGACGTCATTATTCGATCGCATCGACACTGTTATCAAGTATAAATAAAAACTGAAAACATACCTTAGTATCTCGTCAACAAGAACCAGAGATCCATACCCCCCACTCCTTCTCCAATCTTCCTGAGGTTACCCCCAACCCCTTCTTCAATTTCCCTGAGGTTATATATTGAGGGTGTAAAATATAATAATAATAATAATAGTATATACAGTATTAACGATAAGTATTTAGTAAATTAGACACTTTTTGATTATATCCGTAAGGAACCGAGCTGTAGTCTTCCAAAAACTTCCTTTTGACGGAGAGAGGTTTGTACATTTTGGTTTCCTCTATTTCGATTATTTTTTTGTCAAAAAACCTCTTCACACCTTGCTATACCCTATGGAGGATGTAGGGGGAATTTTTGACAGCACCCACCCAGTAACAGAGACAATCTAGAGTATCGAATAGAAGAGATTTTTTAAGATCTCTGTTTAGGAAATACCAAACATATTAGATCAACACCAATACAGTAGTTCCTTTACATGTGATTAAGTATATCGAGAATAACTTTGGTGATGAACATCATTGGTCAACTCATGCATTATGCAGATTTCGAGACATGAATTAAAGTTTTGAACTTTATAGCAACTATGTTACAACCAATTAAATTTGTCCGGCGTTATTCACTAAATTGATATGAAAACTTGTACTTTAACAATAGTTCAGTTATCCAATTAGTCCTTTTTCTTTTTTTCCTTCAATCTCTATCAGCTTATTTATATGACTCTTTAATCCTACCCTGTAGATTTTTAAATTTATCTTGTATGTACGTATGTAAATAACTACTCTACAATTATGTATTATAATTTTTATTTTATATGAACTTTTTATTCTACCCTGTAGATTTTTAAGTTTACCCTGTATCTACGTATTTAATTATAATTTTTTATTTTATATGAACTATTTATTCTACTCTGTAGATTTTTATATTTACCCTGTATCTACGTATTTAATTATTATAATTTTTTATATGATTTCTTAATCCTACCCTGACCACAGTTATGTAAACAATATAAAACTGTAGACTCAGCTATCGGTTACCGACTTGTCATGTCATGTCGCTAAATATCCGTTCTTCGCCCCGTCCACAATACGATGCAGTCGCCTTTTTAAATCATTTCAGTTCATATGGTGTTCGGCATTAAATGTAGCCGATTGTATTTATATCAGAGGTATGTGTTATACATTTTGACTATTTAGATACGATATCACATCATCGTTAATTATTATTTTTTCTTTGCATTTCATATCATTTATATTATTCCCTTTTATATTTATATTACTTTAAAGAGTTTGTTAGTAATTAAGTCTAATTATTTTACCCATTAAGTAAGAAAAGATATATATTTTTTAAATCCGGATAATACAGAACGAATTAATGTTAATGTAGTTTTAATAATATTTTATTAGTTATTTATTGCTATATCGGAGAGAAATTAAACTTGAATATTGGACGATTGATATGGGTTTAAATTAGTTTTTTTTTTGTTACATAGTTACGCAAGCTGTAAATAAAACACTGGTTCTTAAGCGAAATCTATTCCTGAATTAACGTTTTTATTTTGACTTTTACTGAATGTGTTACAATTACATTCATCATATAATACAGAGAACAAAAAAAAATTGAGAGATTGAATTTTTTCTTTGCTTTAGTTGCTGCATCCTATTGAAAAAAATGGTTATGGCATGAGAGTAGTGTTGGGGGGGGGGGAGGTAAGACAACTTTTTTTTTTTATTATTTTTAACCGTAGGCCCCCGTCTTGTTAAATATATAGGGTTTTCATAAATTTTGCTAGTTTACATTTTTTTTTTTTTTTTTTAGATGCTTTTATGTTATAGTCAATTTTGTTTGTGGTATTTTAACAATTATATATAGAGTCCTTAAATACAGGGTTCCCAAAAATTCTGATAGCATATTTTTTAGATGTTTTGGTTAATTTTGTTTATGATATTTTAAAACTACTATATACAGGAGCATCATAAATTCTGATAACATTAATTTGTATGCAGTTTTAAATTATGTATACAAGGTTTTCATAATTCATATGTTTTCAAAATAAGTATACAGGATTAGTATAAAATTCTGTTAGTATTACATTTTACATTAATAATTTTTACTTTTAAAAATATCATTTGTTTAACTGCTTTGGGAATTATATACGAGGCACTTGGAGAATTCTGTTAATATAAATTATATATATATATATATATATATATATATATATATATATATATATATATATATATATATATATATATAAGGTTTTCACAATTTCTATAATTGAATTGCTTTATGAAGAAACAAACGATTGATTCTTGTTATTTTTATTTATCTTTGTTTGGTATGGCTCCGCTTGTGGTATAAAAGGTAGTCGACAGTTTCCTCACGAAAATGCGACAGGTCTCACACTGTGGGAGACGTATCAACCCTGGTATTCCGTAAGTTCGACTCTCCAAAGGTTGCTGATTACCTTTAAGGGGTTAGGTATATACAGCATCTTTCGTTTGTCATCAAGACATGTATTGTGGAAACTGTCGCCTGACGGCTATCAAAGAACTACCCGTAGGCCCCGGTCTTTCAGATTTTGCCTACGTTGTCTTGGCAACGGGCCGTAACGATTAATTATTTGGTAGAACATATAGTCTACCCCTTTACCTCGTCCCTCTGTGTAGTGGCTTTGAACGCGAGGGGCTGTAATGGCTTTTAAAACACTCGAGGTGGTGACTATGTGTAACCTTTTTTTTTTTCCTCTGCCTACACTGTCTTGACAACGTAACGGTTATATTTCCCATTATTTAAAATACTGTATGATGTTTAAACCTTTTCTCGCTTTGCATCTCAGTCTTTACTGGGTAGGTGCTCTAATGGCATAGATCCCCTGACACCATATACCCTCCATAGGGTCTAGTAAGGTGTTAAAAGGTTTGACATTTAAGTATTGAAATTAAAATTAAGCATTGATTTGTATCTGACTCTTAATGAATGTCGTTTAATATATAACTTTACATACATAATAAAGCAATTCAAAACGAGTAAAAAGTAAAATTTTATACGTGTTCATATGGAAAATTAGCACAAATGATCGGCTTTTAGGGGGCCTTTTCGGTATAATGGTTTGACATTTAACTATTGAAATTAAAGTGACCCATTAATTTGTATCTATTCTTAATAAATGTAGCCTAATATATATAACTTTACATATATAATGAAGAAATTCAAAACGAGTAAAAAGTAAAATTTTATATGTGTTCATATGGAAAATTAGCACAAATGATCGGCTTTTAGGGGGCCTTTTCTGTTCTAGTTTAGTTTTCTGTCCTAGTTTAGTTTTCCGTCCGACCTAAAATATACTTGACCGCTTGCGCGTAGTAATTTTTTTCATTCAGTAACAGTTATAGAAACAGTATGTCATATATTGAGACTATTGTTAAGCGCCTCAGTGCTTTGTTAGCAATTTTATCACTTACTCCACGTGGTCATGATATTGGTGATGGATTTAAAGAATGTACTAGAGTTATCCGGTTAATATATCGTGATTTGAAAAAGGCTAAATCTGTAGGAGAAAAACAGCATCTTATGACCCAGTTAAGGCATATTAAATCCTTTAGACGACAGTTCATTACACTTCAGAAGAGGGGTGCTGGGTTAAAAGAAGCTAAACAAACAGCTAAGCATCGAGTTCATTGGGATGATTCCGTATCGGCCTTCGATAACCGTATCAGGACTGGAATAATTACAAATTTGAAGCATAAGGATCCGAAGTCTTTTTTAATTGATTGTAAGGCACTATTCAAACGTCGTGTCCAAAATGCATTGAAAAAATATGAGGCTGTGAAAATTAATGTGGCTTTCTGTGGAGAATTTGAAATATCAAAGGCTGATAAAGTTTTAACAGAATATAAATATTTTACCACCTGCAACTCCCCTATATATCAGAATACGGATCTTGACAGTTGGTTTGATGAAAAAGTTATTAGTCCATTGTTGGTGGAGTTAGAGGAATTCGCCGAGCGTGACAGCGGGTGGGCGTTAACCAAGATCATAAACTTAGGAATTAATATCAACAAGTTGGCTCTACAACTTGGATCTTCATATATACCGTTGCCCGGAGTAATAGCTAAGAAAAAAGCCTGCATAAATATTAAAAATGAAGATAATGCATGTTTTGCGTGGGCGGTAGTATCTGCCCTACATCCAATTGAAAATAACTCTGATAGAACTTCTTCATATCCCCACCCATCAACAGTATTAAATTTGACTGGAATACAGTTTCCGATGACTCTTAGACAAATTTCCCGTTTTGAGAAGCAGAACAATATCTCTGTTAATGTATACTGCCTCAAAACAATTAAAAACGAGTTTACTACAGTTCCAACATATTTAACACGCAATAAATTAGCTAAACACGTAAATCTATTGATGGTTCAAAATAAATATTATGAGAATGATGACGAAATTGGTGATGAGCAAACATGGTATCATTTTTGTTGGATAAAAGATTTGTCAAGACTTTTATCTAAACAGTTGTCTAAGCACAATGGACAAAAATATATATGTGACCGCTGTTTACACTATTTTCACAATGAAATGAGCTTAGAGTTGCACACTTTAGACTGTCAAACTCTAAATATGTGTAAAATTCGATTGCCTAGCGAGGACAAGAAAAATTTACAGTTTAAGAATTATGAACATAAAGAACGAGTTCCATTCATAGTTTACGCTGACATCGAGTGCTTACTTCAACCAGTTAACGAAATCAATAAAACACGTCGAAAATATCAGAATCATATCCCCTACAGCATTGGATACTATGTAAAATGTTCATACGATGATACTTTATCCTTTTACAAATCATACCGAGGAGAGAACTGTGTACAATGGTTTACTAATGAACTTAAACAATTAGCTGAAGATTTGCAAACAGTCTTTTTATGTCCCATACCTATGGATAAACTATCAGTAATGGAAGAAATGTGTTTTAAATTAACTACAACATGTCATATATGTGAGAAACCATTTCAACTAGATGATAGAAAAGTGCGAGATCATTGTCATTTCACTGGAAAATACAGAGGCGCTGCACATGAGGGCTGTAATATTAATTATAAAGACAGTCATATAGTACCAGTTGTTTTTCATAATCTGTCTGGTTATGATGCCCATTTCGTAATTAAAAGTATAGCAAGCGACATCGAAGGACGAGTAGACTTGCTTCCCATCAATAAAGAGAAATACATATCATTTACAAAGCACATGCCTGACCACCAAATTAAATTTAGGTTTATTGACAGCTTTAGATTTATGTCTGGAGGATTGGATACACTAGCTGCTAATTTGAGCAAGTACCCTATTCTCCGAAGTCAGTTCCCTGAATTGTCGGAAGATAAATTTAAACTTATTACAAGGAAAGGTGTTTTCCCTTATGATTTTATTGATTCTACAGAAAAACTGTCCTATCCAGAACTACCTCCTAAAGATTGTTTTTACAATAAGTTACATGAACAGTCTATATATGACAAAGACTATTCCCATGCACAAACTGTCTGGAATAAATTTGAATGTCGTAATTTGGGGGACTACTCAGACCTATACATGAAAACAGATATACTTCTCTTAGCTGACATTTTCGAGGCATTTCGAGCAAGCTGTATAGACACGCACAAATTAGACCCCGCCTACTACCATACATTACCAGGTTTCACTTGGAGCTGCATGATGAAGTACACAAAAGTAAATTTAGAACTTCTTACTGATATTGATATGATTATGTTCATTGAGAGAGGTATTCGAGGTGGTTTAAGCCAGTGTTCAAAGAGGCATGCCAAAGCTAATAATAAATTCATGCCTAATTATGATCCATTATCCCCTACTTCATATTTAATGTATTTTGATATTAATAATCAATATGGGTGGGGGATGAGCCAGCCGCTTCCGATTGGTGAATTTCAGTGGATTGAAGATTATGAAAAATTGAATGTATTGGATATTTCTGATGATGCCGATAGGGGTTACATTCTAGAAGTAGATTTAGAATACTCGCAGGACCTCCACAATCGGTTTCGAGATCTACCTCCAGCTCCTGAACATCGAATACCACCAGGTTCAAAGTTACCAAAATTAATGGGTACCCTGTATAATAAATCTCGCTATATTATACATTATAGAAATTTGAAACAAGCTATAAGTTTTGGTATTAAACTGAAAAAAATCCATCGCGTTCTCGAATTTAAGCAATCTACTTGGCTAAAACCATATATAGACTTAAATACACGACTAAGAGCTCAGGCCACTAATGAGTTTGAAAAAAATCTATTCAAACTTATGAATAATGCTGTATTCGGGAAAACTATGGAAAATGTAAGGAAACATTCGATAGTCAAACTAGTAAACAAATGGGATGGCAGATATGGCGCTGAAGCACTTATTGCAAGACCTGAATTTAAGTCGGCGACCATTTTCAATAAAAATTTAGTGGCCATTGAGTTAAACAAAACTGAAATTTATTTCAATAAGCCTATTTATGTAGGCATGTGTATATTAGACTTGGCAAAAACAACAATATATGATTTTCATTATAGCTATATGATTCCAGAATTTGGTAGTGATTGTTCTGTTTTGTATACAGACACTGATTCGCTAATTTATGAAATTCATAATAAAAATATATATGATACTATAAAAAGAGATTGCCGCGCACGCTTCGACACCAGTGACTACTCGACAGACAATATTTATGGAATACCCCTAGTTAATAAGAAAGTCTTAGGAATGATGAAAGACGAGAACAATGGACGTATAATGACTGATTTCGTTGCCCTAAGATCGAAAATGTATGCAACTAAGGTAATGAGAACGCATGAGGATGAAACCAAGGAAAGGCTAAAGTTAGAAAAGGAGGGACTGACGGAGAAAGAAATAGCTCAAGTAATGAAAAACGGGGGAATCAATAAGAAGGCAAAGGGTGTAAAAAAGTCAACTATTAAAAGAAAAATCACATTTGAAGACTACCTCGAATGTTTAAATGGAATGATAGAAAAAACTGTATCTCAAAATTTAATAACATCAGAAAAACATAATATTTACTCTATTATACAAGAAAAAATTGCCCTCAGTCCTTATGATGACAAGAGACAAATTCTACCTGACACTTATGACACTCTTCCATGGGGATATGCTTCAATGTGTACTGATTAATTTATATAATGTATTGTATATCCAATTACCTCTGTAATATTTTTTACTGTTTATTATATTGTAACAATAAGCGTACTGTATTTTATTTATATCTGAATATAAACAGGTGGGTAAAAATCTGTGTCAACAGTAATGACGAGTAATATACAACCTGTAAATAATAGAGATTAAAAAAATTATAATTCCAATGACCAATACTGAAACACTATTCAGAGAGCCTTCTTCCGACTTCCGCACTTAATTACCTTGTATTTGAATAGAATCGAGAAATTTTAAATTGTGTGAGTGACGTCATAAGTTTTTTCTTTAGTGCTGCCATGTTTTTTGCTGCCATGTTTTATTAATAATATGCTAGACGCGTTTTAAGTGTCTGAGATTTTAAATTTCCCCGCCTTCAGAATTCAAATTTTTTTTTTCACTGTCGTCAATACCTCTTCCGCTACCAAACTGTATCATTAAAATTCATAGTCTCCAGATTTCGTATTTCCCCGCCTTTTAATATTATTATATATTGTACTAAAATACCTACTGCGCATAAGCAATGGTGAACTGATTCTACAATATTGAACACGTAAGAATTTTAGATTTCAATGGCTCATCGGTAAAGCATAGGACTGGCAACGCAGAGGTCCCGGGTTCAAATCCACAAATAGTCAGACTTTTTTTTTAAATAGAATTGAAATTCTCGACAACGCCAACACTTAGAATTTATCACCAATGCCATCTTCTGTTGAATTTACATACTAGAGCGTCGGTGGGGGCGTCGGGGCGGGGGCGTCGCGGTGGAGGGCGTCGCGACGCTCGGCGTCGGTGTGGTACAAAAATGACCAGAATGGACCTCCATAAGAAAATACATGGGATTTTGAGCCAGTACTCTCATAGCTTATCTACTGACAAGGTTATCTTTGAATGTATCTTAAGAAAATCTGACTGATCTGGAAAAACACATACATACAAAAAGAAAGCACCTTGGCATTAGGTTAAGACAACTATACTAGAAGATCCGAACTTCCAATAAATAACAAACGGCTAATATATAAAATCATAATTAAACTCATATTGACATATGGGATTGAATTACTGGGAATTGCCTCCTCCTTATATCGGCATAATACAGAGTCTCTCTATAAAGAGAGACTGTAAATAAAGCCTCACCCTAACATACTTGCGAAGAATGTTATGACATCGATTAGAACCACCAAAAGATTAAAACGTAGACTACTCATTGTGAAGAATATTTTCATAGACATTGTTAAGTGTCTAGTTGATGCCCATTTACAAGAATAATCAGCATGACTAAATAAAACAAGGACATTTATCATTGGAGGATTACCCACACTTCAATTATATGCACAGGCTTGCTATATATATATATATATATATATATATATATATATATATATATATATATATATATATATATATATATATATATATATATATATATATATATATATATATTCCAAAATTTATAAAATTCCTCTGAATTCGTAGAAACTTTCTGTTGTTTATCTGCGGCAAATTCGGATATTTCTCATTAAATATTCTACAAGTTCTGTTGATAATCTTATTGCACTGTCCATGAATAATAAACAAATCCATTAAAACTGTGTTTGTATAATTATTTTCTGCCATATTTGTGCTACATCTATTCAAATTAAGTGCAAATATTACTATTGTCAAATTTATTTAGAAAAATAGCATGTCTGTTGTCATTACAAAATGATAAAATAAAAATTTCATGGCCCACCCGTTATGACAACATACCAAAAGATATAATATTCTTGGAAGGGTTACAGAGAAGTGCCTAAATACCGAGAACAATGTGCATTAGGTATAGGGTACATTAACATTTTTAAATAGGTAAATGTATCACCTTTCCGAATTAGTAATAATATACTGGGCATTTCATTTAATAAAATTGATTTTCGTGCATTTATCTAAGTCACTTATAGAAAGTATTCTCTAACTCACCCTGTATGATATTGGAAACATTTGATTAATGAAGAAGAAGCCTCCAGGCCTTGCCTAGCCACAACTGAAAAATTATCTTTTAATTGCTGTATGTAGGAGAAAACACGATTTACTGAAAGCAAAATTTTTGGCAATAAACTCAGAAAAGAATTATTATCTCGATAACGGCTTGAGATAGATATAGGGAAATATTAACAAAAGTTACTCAGAAAGAGACGAAAATCCATAAAATTCAAAAATATACAGGATATTCTATTTAAAATAACGAAGATGTTGCCGATTTTATGTATAAGTGGCAACACCGCACTTTCGAAAATATTTTAGTTGCATAGATCATACTCGACTATTTTGGTATATATATATATATATATATATATATATATATATATATATATATATATATATATATATATATATATATATATATATATGTATATATATATACATCTGTATATCTGACCCATTGGCATATCGATATGTTTCTTAAATTATAATAATTCATGTTTTATATTTCCATATATTAATTTAAAATCTACTTATGGTTTTAATTTTATTTAAGTCAATGTTTTAATATTATATGTTCCTTACTATTACCTATTACAGCTTAATAACTTCATGTATTATATAATATAAGTTGACTAACAGTCAACTAAATGACCACTAAATAAAAACATTTAAAAGATTTTATTTAGTGGTCGTGTATGCCAGTTGGCTTCTTATATACGAATAATCATGCCAATGAACACATGCCATTCAAGAAACTGTCAATTGTCATTGCCATATATCTGCTGTGTTTGTCTACTTAAAAAATATACTTTATAAAAAATAGAGGTTTGTTGAAATGTTTAATAATTTATAAATGGGTTTGATATGTTTTAAAACACCAAAACCTTGTCCTGGAGTCCCTAATTACTAAATGTATTAAATAAAAAGAAGTGAAACCGAGAAATATTAGCAGCTCTATTAGACCTATCTCAGTCTAATATAATTATACAAGATACAAATGCATTTCTTTTATTTATAAATAGAAATGCATTTCTTTTATAAATAAATTCTTCATAAATATGTTCTTTAAGATATAAGTGACATGATATATCATACTCAAACCTTTGAAAATTATGAAAAGATTAATAATGCAATTAAAAATTAAATGTACTCTGAAGTACAAACATTAATTTAAAATATGTATTCATACATTACATATGACGGTAAGCTGAATCCGGGTTACAGTCGGTACGGTTATCCTTCGGATATAAGCGAAAAGTGTAGTTGGGTATAAAATCAAGAGAGAAATAACTTCCAAAGTTGACCACACAGTTTGGCTTGCCTAGATCGTAATTAGCGAATGTGTAGACCTTATACACAGGTTACCTTGACGTGTGTGTTCCTGTTTCCAAGCCGCTTAGCGAGGGCGATTAGAAGGGTTTGCAGAAGGCCATCCCTGTTTGATTATGGTCCGTTGAACGAAAAGCTTTGGCCGAGTGCCCAAGTACATAAGGACTCAGGAATTTAGTTATTTGAAATTACTTTGTTCAATAAAACCATTTACTGTGTGGTCTCACCGCGCAATGCTATTATTGGAAATGATCTAATTTCCTACTACTACATGGATTCATGCAAAAGGCTGTGCGGGTTGGCGAAGAGCATTTTAAAATTAGAAAAAGTTTTCTATAGTGTGGTGAAGGAGGGAAGGAAGGAATGAAATTTCAAACATCGCATCGTTATTTGTCGTTCTGATTAGTGATTAGATACACTTAACAGTAATACAAGTAACATTTGGTAGGAACAGAATTATATAAAAACAAACTACAATATCGAGACGCGATAGAAATGGATACAACTGCAGAATCAAATTATTATATTAACCCATTTTACTTTAACATTGAAGTAAAGGGCATCACATATTTTTTATATATTATAACATAACCGTTATTTATATGTACAGTAGAAATGTTATTTCGTAGTTTGTATAGAGCTTTCTTAAAGTAATGAATAAATTCGTTAAAAATTCAAGAAATAACTTTTGGGAAAACTCTCGAACTGGTAAAATTTTATTTTTAGTTGTGCATTATTTAAAACATAATTAATACAGGATCATTCGTGTTGGAGATATAACGTCATCGATATTTTTTTAAAGACAACCCAATTTTCTAATATCGAAAGTGAAACAGCACATTTTTGTACATATGTTACGGTAATAATTACATTAGCGTGAGTATATGTTAGATGTAAAAAAAAAAAATAAGAAAAACAATTTTGCAATTTAAAAATATTAAATTTAATGACAATGATTATTTAAAAAATTGACATAACTAAATGGGGCAACGGCCATGCCACGTTGAACATCGATCCTCGTTCGATTACCGAAGTCAAACAACGTCGGGCGCAGTTAGCACTTGGATGGGGGGTTATCGCTTGAAAACACCGCGTGCCGTTTTCAGCCTGCAGTACTGCTGGGTGGATTGAGTAGCCCAGTAGTACTGTTACCGGTCCCAAGCCCGAAAGAAAGAGGAGGATTAGAGGGCCAGGTTTAGCTGCCTACCCTCTGTAAAAACAGATAAACAGCTCATAGCTATACACAGCATACCGATTATATTCATCGAAGAGGAACAGGTCATAGACCTATATTAGAAGAAGGAAGAAGAAGAAGGACAACAAAATAAAATTTTCAAATTATACGCCATTAGCTCTCTGACAGTGGCCCTAGCGAGCGATAATATTTTTTTTATTACGGTCAGATAAAAACTTTATAACATAGAGAGAATCCCCGATGGATAATGAAGTATCACACTGAAAATCCCCAAAAAGTAAATGTGTGGTATGGCATAATCGGCGTAAAACTTCTGTGTCCCTATTATTTTGACGTGAACCTAACTGATGCAAGATATTTGGATGTTTTTCGATATGGCCTTATCCCTGTACTAATAACTTTATATCCAGATCTAGAGGAACCTGATCTTCCGAGCAATGACTTTTTCTTTCAAAAAAATGGTGTACCTCTCCATTATACCTAACCGCGCTTATTTAGATGAGATGTTCCCTAATCGTTAGCTAGAAACACAAAGACCGATTAAATAGCTAGCCAGGTCGCCAGGTTTGACACCTCTAGATTACTTTTTGTGAGGGTACTTAAAAACAACAACTAGGCAGGAGAATTTAGAAGATTTAAAACCGTCAAAAAAGTTATTGATAATATTCAAAAATAATATATTAATCATCTTGGCTACTGCCAGGTAGCGAATTATGTACAATTTGAACATTTAATTTAATTGATTTAATGTACTTGCCATTAAATTTAGTATTTTGAAATAGCACAACCGTTTTCTTCAATTATCTTTATCTAACCTATACTCATGCTAACGTAATTATACATACACTAGACTGTATACTGCAATGAGCGACTTCCTCGCACAAGTTCCAACCGTAAGAAAAGGTTAAATGACTAAATAATATCGGAAGTCCTTGAAGATTCACCGACATTCCACCTGGAACGTCGATTCCACTCGTTTGCGGAAAACAAAGATAGAAGAAATACTACATGGGTAAGAGATCGACGTGATGGTACTTGAAGAGTCGGTTCATGGAATTGATTAAAACAGGCGCAGGGGAGTGATTCTTCTGAAAACGGGAATCTAGTATCGCGAAAGCAGCGCCTTAGGACAAAATTGGTATCCTGCTATCAGAAACCGAACCTCCATCTAAACCAAGGCACCGAACAGAAATTACAACTAAGAGACTCACTCTGAGCTCCGCCCACTAAGTTTTCCTCCTTACCCCGTCGTGTCGTTTAGCGATTATAAGCTAACTAGCATGCGGCGCATGCATAGGATCATAGGAAGTATCCCCCATATACTAAAGAAGGTCGTCGTTCAACAGCTGCATGGCGACAATGCCTTTGTAAGCGAGAAATAACCAACGGGCCTAACCAACAACACCTCTACATAAGGACAAAGCGCTCACAAAATTTTAGCTCGTGACGTCATGAATGTAGTCCTTTCCGATATGTAGCGAAGATTTAAGAAGCCAGCTTACCGGTGGCGAAACACGATCGAAAGGCAACAGATGTTTGCAACGTTGCCAGACTACTACGATACTAGCGAATATTAGGATTCCAGTATATAAAGGATGTATCTCTTTCTCTTATATTACCATTTTCTTCTTCAATATCGTAAAACACATATTTCCATAAGATGTTCTTTCCTCTTTCTTAATGTGGTATTTCGTAATTTATTTATTTAATTATCAAATACTACTACCTTGTTCGACTTCCCTAACAAAAATACTTTCCTTACGGAGCCGGCAACAGCGCTCATCTGGTACGTTAACCTCTAAACCTAAAAGTTGCTATATTCAGCGTTATTTCTTACATTTTTCTGAAATCAGAACTATTTATGTGCTTTTAAGTGCGTGAAACTTGTACCTAATATTTCGTTGTATATTTAGGTATACAATTTATATTGTTAGGCGTATTTTTAAATACGTAAAACCATATATTTCGGACTTATAACCTGTTGCTTTTTGGCGGTCCATCGGTTTGTTTACAGCACAGTTTATAAGTTTTTGTTCGTGTTTAATTGTATGTTTTTCTCTTGGTTTCGGCTAGTTTTGTGGTAACTGATACTTAGGGAAATTATGACTCAAAAGTGTTGTGTTCCTCGCTGTAACGGAAACTATTATAAAAATGGGCCTAAAGTTCATGTTTTCGGTTTTCCAAAGGACGTAAGTTTACGACAAAAATGGCTAAAAGCGATACCCCGAGATAACATTCAGCCCACAAACAACACGAGAGTATGTGAAGCTCATTTTCCTGAAGGTAGTATAATAAAAAGTACAACAGTTCAAGACTCAAACACTGGTAAGATTTTTACAATAGATTTACTAAAACCACGGCTAAAAGAAGACTGTATACCATCTATTTTTTAAATTGCCCCTTTTATTTATCAAAAGATGTCAAAATACGGCAAGTAAAGATGAAAAGCTCAAAAATATTGATGAGTTAAATTTGTCAAAAGCCCTTGAAATAAGCAAAAATTGCTCTCAACAAGACTTTTCTCAAATTAAAACGTTATTGTCTCAAATTTTAATAAATGATGATCACTTTCACGATATCAACGATGTATTGCCGTTAATTACATATTTAGGTGGTTATTGTTGCTATATTACTTTAAAAAAATTACAATGTGCCAGCTGTAAACAAAAATTAGTATATGACGAGCAATTTATTGTTGAGGACAATTTTGATCTCATTAATAAATTAAATCGTGGAGGACTTTTATATCCCCAAGGACAAGTTATAAATGTCCTATCTGTGACTTATATAATCTTCAATAAATTAATAAATGAATTTGAGGACACATTTCTAGAGATCTATAATAAAAGATCGTTCATGGTTTACTTAATTTTGGAATATTGTATTGAACAGAAACATGTCTCACATTTCGATGGATGCGCTAATCATAATGGAAAAGACATTTTAAAAATTATTCTCAAAAGTATTTCCAATGCCCTCTTAAAAAATTATTGCGCTAAAAATAGCGACCATTTAAAAAAAGGAAATAAAAAAGAAAACTCGATACATTAACGAAGTAGGCCATATACCTACCTATACATGCATAAATATTTTTTATAACTAAACGTATATAATTTGGGACCTATTTCTTTAAAAGTTTAATTAATGTATTTTCATGGCTTGTGTTCTATAATATATTTTTTATACCTAAACTCTCACCTCAACACTAAGTTATGCACGATGTTAGGTAGTAGGTAAATGAAATTTGAAACTGCATAACATGAACATGCATACCTATATTATACCTACTAAGTAATAATAATTAAGAGAAGGTGTGTAATAGTTCAGTATATGTATTTATGTGTAATAATCTCTTTTCAGTAGTGCGAAAAATGTTTATTATACATAAATACATATCCTGAATTTTGGCGCAGGTGTAGGGGAGTTGGGAGCCTGCACTTAATACTACACCTAGTATTAAACCAAAACTCAAACATAATTTTTGGGATTTGTCAAGAAGCCTGTCATATAACTAGCGTTCTTTAAAATAAGTTACTATTGATAGTTTTCATAAATATTAGTGTATGTATCCCCTTATATGATTAAAATTGTACGGCCTACATTGATGACGTCACACGACAAGCACTAAGGCCTTGTTATTCAGTGGGTGTTGGCCTAACTGAAAACAGGAATACACTGAACCAAGTTATTCGCAGAGTGAAAATCTCACTCCAAGAACACAAGTAAAGATATCGAACTGTTACTTTGACAGTCTCAGCTCGATAGACAACAGTTTTCAGAAAACTTTAAAAGCACTCAGAATGGATAGGTGATATCTCCAGATATCACCTATCTATGGTGAGAGAGGACTTGTCCATTACAACAAGACAAAGGCGGCCGCATTCGCAGACTACCTCGAACTCTAGTGCAGGAAAAATTACCCAGATAACGAGAACGAATACTGAACGAGGATGGATTGAAAAGACAAATTAAGTTAAATGAGTCAGCGGAGTGGACGAAGAAGACTTCGTTTTTCAACTAATCACTGCCGAATAACTCGCGAGATTCTGAAACGTGTGAAGCTTACACCAATAAACATTGGAAGGCGTGATGTCCTTGATGGGTTTTCAGCAAGTCGAGCGAGATTGCCGCTCTTTACTCGCCCATCGTGTAGACCAGGACCGTCGTACGAAGGTGGCCCGATGATTTCCACGTGAGGGGCAAGTACCGCCCGCAAACGATACCGCGCTACTGGCAGCGGTTCGCTCCCCCCAGACTCCTTTGGCCATGATGCCTTTATTTCCGCTGGCAGGGACTTTTTCTCGGCTTTTTCTTTGTCGTTGGTCGCCTTGTTTTGCTGCATCGCTTCGCCAGCGTCGATCCCCCGGGGGTGTTTCGTCGTGGGCGTCGCAACCAGCGCAGCGACTGGGAATTTATGTCATCTCAGACGATCTTCCACGACAATGCTGACGAACCGCGCCGCTTGGATCGCTGAGGAAGTGAATCTTGTTACTTGGTAAGGGTCCTTCTCAGCTTGAGAAGGATCCCAGGGTGCGTGAAGCTACTACGTATGTAAATACTAATATAGTTTTTATCTGAATATTATTTATAAATATGGATAAGGCACATGAACATGTAAATTAGGATCATATGCATCTAAAAAACTTTTTTGGCATTTCAAATTATAGTCCATAGTCTACAGGAATAGATACAATAACCGTAATATTATTCCGTCGTCGTTTATATTTTAGTTTATTTACATTGAGAAGAAATCATCTATGTTCTAGTTTATATTAAAGAGTTCATTAAATAGTATAATTTATCAACATATACACAGAACAACAACGTTTTTATATGAAATGGGCATTCTAGGATTCATAATAATTACTCTTATATAAAATATACACAATGGTTATATTTCGATTATCTGCAAGTGATCTGTGATAATTGAAAGCAATTTTATGTATGTACTTAGCCTAGATTGTTTTTAAATAGAAATTTGTGTGAAATGTATAATAAAGATGAAGTACTAATTTATTTTATTATGTTAATAATTTGTACACATAAAACTAGTTGACCGTTTAACATTCAGCTATTTTCTATTTAGTTTTTACCTTGACGACGAAGGCTATGTTTGTATAGATATGGGGATTATAAAATATCAGTTATGGTTTGTTTTATTGGTTACATTTTTTTCATTTTGCAAAGGTGATGGAGTTGAGGTGTATAATTCGATATTTCATTTTCCACGTGGAAGTCCTTATATGGGGGTAAGATGCCACAGATACTTTTTTGTTTGTATTTCTGTTCTTAAATTAAATGGATCAACAGGCTCTATGAAATGTAAATATTAAAATGTTTTAATAACTTGTATTAAGAGACTTTTGAATATTAAAATGATCAAAGTAGATTTTATGACGTTGAGGATAATGATTTCGATGACGATGACTAGAATGATGACAAGGACAAGCACGATAACGATAGCGATATGAGTTGGGTAGCAGTGAACGCAAAAGAAAATCAACCTACATGCCAGGTGTTGGTCCCTTCTGATAGTTTCTTGAACTCCAGTACTTACTCTACCATCATTCCACATCATTATCGCCATATCTACTGTCTCCTTCACCGAATTACCATCGAATCGTCACTTTCATCATCATCACCAGCATTATCTTTTTATTTTATTTGTTCTATCAATGACCTGTAATTTTTTTTCTGTGAATCTCTTCTACAATCTATTTGTATTCTCTTCAAAAAATATTTTAAGTATTATTTTAATAACGCAACATAAACAGTTCACATGTACAACCCTACCTTATCAAAATATATATATTATCGTATACTTTGGTGACGAAATATCAGAGATGATGTAATATCGCATTACAAGTGTTAATAGATAGTTTATAATAATCAGTATAATATAATATGTAGATAATTTGTAATTAGTCAAAAAATATAGTTAAAGATTAATTAGTAAGACATTATATTCAGGGCAATTTAATAAAATTATTCACCAATTGTACTCGTATTTTAGCGTTTCACGGTCGTAATTTGTAGACCTGTACATTTATTTGCACTTCAGTAGCGTATAAGGCTCACGTACAAGGACAGGCGCGGTACATATACACAGCCATTACTAAAGTTCAGTTAAATTTTACTGTTGAAGTAATTAAATAGAGATTTCATATTTCTATTAAACAAGGAAGCAAATTTCTGAACTATAGCCATTCCTGTACTACCTGTCAAGTTGTCCAGAGATGTTCTTTAGCTATCAACGATAATAAGTGCTTCTGCAACAGATAACGCACTGTTTTGTAATTATTGCTTGGATGCTTAATCACAAAACATGTGTCATAAATCTCTAAATATAGTTTCAACGTGAGGTTCCAAAAGATGTTCTTGACTTCGTTTGATTGCATCAGACTCATTGAAGTTCATTATCTGAAAATTATTACTATAATACACAACTGCATTAGATCTCGTACATCATCTCATTAATATCAGTTCAGGTTGTAATGAAAATCCTGGATATTAAGCTTAAAATAGCTAAATCGATGTAAGTGACAAAAACTTTTTTATATTCGCTATGATCTAAGTCTGCTTTGTTCTACTAAATAATGATTTCTAATAGTATCTGCTATCAAATAAACTGCCTCTAACATATGTGACATAAACGAGACCTGAAAAATATTTTTAAGTATTTTGCCAGTTTTAGCTATAGTTGCAGCATCGCTAGTGGCCAGTATTGCAAGTCGACATTGTACACAAAGTATGTAAAAATCTCAGTTATCACTTTTACTATAGCTTTTATGCTTGGAAGTTGTTTACTGTATACAGATAGAGAAAACGGTGATTCATTAGGTTTAAGTACGCACCACCGCATTTACTAAAACTGTTATTTTTACTATCTGTGATTTTGTCCACGGTTATCATGATTTCTACTTAGTATCTGTAATTCGGTACATACTTTTCCCAAAATTCCTGAAACGTGGAATTTTTCACAATAGTGGAATATTACAGCTACTTAACATACATCCTTAACTACTTAACATCCAACTACTTACCATCAATGAATACTTGCATGACTTACTGAGTTGTTCAGAAAGTCTTCTGGGGTTGTTAGATATACAAATGTACCAGACGGGCTATATTGGCTTCGTGTTAATGAAAGCTTTAATTGGTGCACTGAGCTCTATCTGTCAATTATGCACGATAATTTGATGCACATGTTTGCTGCTAGAACATTTCCAGGTGATGAACTAAGTGAGATTTTTTAGCTTATTTTCGTTTAAGATCTATAGAACTACTGTTGTTTCAATTTTGTAATTATTTCAGAATTTTCGGAATTATTTCAGTTATTAACCCTGATAGTTGCGCCGAACTGTTTCTGTAATTGCTGACAGCTGTAATTGCTTTCTTGAAATCTAATGTTGCTTTTATTATACTATATAAATTTAAATGGATCTACATTCGTCCATTTCGGTTTTCATATTATTCTTAAGATCCTCTTGACTAATTTTAACATCTAATAGACTAATAATAATATCTAGTTGCTTCCTAAAGTTGTTTTTAATATTATCTTTCACAAGTTCTTATTATTTCTTCACATTGTATTTTATTATCTCTTGACCTATCTACATATTCTCTTGATTACTTTCTACCTTATCTAATTATTTTTTGGAATTGCTTAGCTAACATGTTGCCATTCGTTTGATCATGTTCTATGCCGTTATAACGACAATTTGGTTGATATGTTTATAAATTACCTTCATTACTAGTTTGTTTTGAAATTTATTCTGACTTACTTTTAGATCCGATGGCTTAAAATATCTCGCCTTATATTAAGTTTTTGTTTAGCTAAATTTAATTGGTCGTAACTGATCCATGGTTTGTTATGATTAATGTTTATACTTCAAATAGGAGTCTGGGTGTGCTATCGTGATAAATTGATTTGGGACCACGTCCATGATACATCGTGTGTATATGTATGCGCTCAACAGAGACTTTATGCGGTGAATAGTGGGTATCTTGAACACCCTGCGTAAAGAGAGTTGGTTTATATACTCTTTTATAATGTACAATAGAAAGGCTCTACAATATACGTCACAGTTTACATTCTTACAGTCCTGCACTCTATATACCAAGTTAATCATGTATCCTAGCTAATTTCATTTTAGTCATCTAAAAACATAATTAATAGTTTGTGCTTTCAATTTTCAGATATTCGTGGCAATTGCCATACCTCTAAATAATCGTGGCCTTGCAGATGTATTTTTTTCAATGAACTTTGAAGCATCGTATTCATTACCACAAAATCAAACAAGATTTATATTTCCACCTTTAATTACTGACACCGTAACGAGGAAGTTTGTCTACAATATGCTGGAGACTAACATGCAGGCGTAAGTATAATAATATTAATGTATTTCCGTCTGGTAATATGTTAAAATATATATAATAGTCGCATCTTAAAACCGTAATTAATTCTAATGCATTTTAGGGCATCTGGTCTATTTTTGTATCTAACCATCTATAACTTTTTTCGTCTTTATTTTGAATTTCGAAAGGTGAATTAATACAGGTATCATTAAACGGACAAGGCTATTGTGGATAATGATAACACATATTATTATAGTAACCTAAAATGATTAAAGTTCATGTACTCTTACATATTAAATGTTTTTGTATTTAAAGTATGTACTAAAATATGTGCAATATATTGGATGTACGAGATGCGAGGTGCAGCCATTAAATAACGATACTTTTTTACTTATAAATATATATGGAACAGAACAATGAAATTAAGATTACAGGCCTTCACAGTAGGTCCCTCCTAATTCTATGTAATGCTTTCAACGACGATCCCAACTAAGAAAACAGTCTTGGAAAGCCTAACTCCAAAAATAGCTCCTTAAGAACTCTGCCGTGTCTCCGTCCTTTGGATATTCTCAACACTTTCGAAACTTATTCCTTTGAGCTGATTTTTCATTTTAGAGAATAGGAAGAAGTTAATGAAGGGGGAGGGCGAGGCCAGGGCTATACGGGAGGTGGGCGAAGACAGGAATGCCTTTCTTTGCCAAAAACTCACGAACGACCAACGCTGAATGTAACGATGCAGCAGCATCGTCGTGATGCAGCCAGTAACCATCCGTTCGCAGCCGATTCTTGGCGAGCGCGGGCCACCCTGATTCATCAAAACTTCAACTGGCCCTTCCCGACTATGCATAACTTCGAGATAGAAACCAGAATTATAGTTTATTTCATCGCTACTTGCCAAATGAGAAATCCCAAACGGCTCTTATCTCATACAGGGACTTGTTTTTATGGCTAGGCTCAGGTAGACTGTTCCGTTTATCGGCAAGATAAGAGAGTTTTTTATTTGGCAAATAACGATGAAATGAATAGTACAAGCACTGTTTAACCGGCCGACACAAGTTTCCAATGGATGACACCTCGGATATAGAAGAAATAAATGATCATTGCTTTGATGTGCGACTTTGACATCTTGGCCTTCATTGGTCGCGGTTCTCCCTCCTCCACCTACTGACTGCGCTGTGTTTTTAGTCTAAAGGTCGTACGTAAAGACGATTCATCTCCAGTCAAAATTTCGGCCGGTTCTTCAGTAAATTTCACGAGAATGATATTCATTCGTTCCTCTTTTTTCGCGTTTCCCATTTTTTCGATCAAGGGTATTGACGAACACTAGCGCTTTTAAAATTTAGATTTCGATCTACAATCCGGTTTCAAAATAGTGGGCAGTAAGGTGTAGAACACTATTTTTATGAGCTAGTAATACGATTCAACAATTATCGTGTTTGTTTTACTTGTAAATTGTAAATACCGCTCCCTGCACTATGATCTGCTATCTGCTATCTTTAGTCGCGCGCAGATAGTTCGCACGCGCGTTGTCTATCTTATTTACCTATTATAGCAGGCAAACAAAGAACGAATTACTTACTGCCTACAATTTTGAAACCAAAGTATACAAACGTGATCGACGTCAAACTTGCAATATATAGTGCGCTCGATTAACTGAATACAGTGATCTAGATATGACAGCGTTGCCATGTCGGGCGCTAAAATGTTATTTAATTGCCGCACCTCGTATATTATATGCGTTAGTCTAGGTTCAAATGTCATACTTGAATGTATGATGAGTGCCAGAGTTCGATTTAAAATTCATCACTAGAAACAGCGTATTCTGTTTACGCTATGTATGAATGTATTCGTATTTATAATTCCAAGTATAGGATATTATAAAGGGTGTTACAGAGAGAGGTAGTCGATTATGGTTCCGTGGTTTCAACTGGATCTTATACGCATGAAAATAAAGGTATTTCGTCAAAATTCTCTGTAATGTTGACTTTGAGAGATTTAATTGTTGAGAAGGACGTCTTACGGATATGGTGTTATCTGCAGCCACACTTGCACTGACCGATTCAATATTTGCAACTGAGCATTGCCCACGGTGATGTATAGGTGTTTGTTTATCACACATGGAGCCACTTTCCCTGAATTTCGCCATGAGGCGTTGAATGGTCTGCCTAGCAGGTGCCTCACGATGACTCATAATTGCACGTAATTTTCTTTCAGTGCCCACAGTTGAATCATTACTTTCGTAGTCCCCTTTCAAAGTAAATATGCGTATAGCGCTCCATTTTGTTAGCATACTCTCCACGTAATAACTACGAAGCAACAACTTCCAAAACCTGCCGTAAGAGTAATTGCGGCAAGTTTAAATCGGCTACCTCTCGCTGGGACACCCTATACTATTTCTTCTAGATACAACAATTTTGTTAAAATTCTTATAAATGTGTTCTTAAAAATATGTTTCATGTGATTTTTTTAAATCTTCAATATATAACGAGGGACTTGAAATATATTACGTTTTGTTCCTATTTCATTACACATTTATATATTATTTTGGAATTGTCGTGAAAGCAGTCGCTCATATATTAATCATTAAATTTAGGTAGTACTCTGTAACCATTACGTTCTGTAAAAGGACGTATTGATCAAAATATCACCCTCACATTTTCTTATAATACAGATATAAGTATGATAGATATACGTTTTCTATTTAAATTAGAAGGTATCTAAATGTGAAAAAATATCTAACATATCTTTAAACACCTATGGCTTAAAAGTTCCAAAGTAATAACATAAAATATGAAATCGTAAGGCCTTTTCGATATCTAGTAACTTTTTCTAGAGAAACTCTAGTATTACTTTATTTTATTATCCCCTCGCCTTTACAAGCAGAGCTACAAAACAATCCAAAAATTGGGCATATTGCATATAGCTTATAGTATAGAGCATATAGTGTGTCACATTATATTTTACATAATATTAATATACAATATTTAAGCATACAGGGTGCATATATAAATACTTAAAACAAATCACGGTATCAGAATATCCTTTTTATAGGAAAATACCATAACACATCAATTATTGTTGTTTTCAAAGACACATCTTGTGACATTAAGTCCATTACTACCACTGACAAACTATCCCGTGAGTAGCTACATCCTTAAAATATTCCAATGGGAACATAACTCCACTGATAGTAGTGATCATTTAAAAGATCTTTAGATATTGATAACGATGATAGTTTATTGTTGTCCGTTGGGCAAGCCATAATCGGAATATTTGATAAAAACGTTTTAGAAATGTATCTGTTTGATACTGAACTGTTTGATCCAAAGCAGTCCAAGCAAAAATGTATCTGTTTAGATTGAAAAGAATATAATGACAAATAAATCCATCGTTTTTCAAATTTAAAGACATAAAAAATACAGAAATAAACAAATAAGAGCTTATAAACATCTCTTGTATTATTCGTTTACACTCTTGTAGAATTCGATATCTTTGCTTCTCTTGATTACTAAGTTTAGTGGCATGAACTTTTGATTTTAGGTGTCCCAATAGAAAAACCCCCTGTTTCATCCATCGATCCATCGCTCTGGAGATTTTTAGTCTAAAGATTCCTTTTACTAGCGCACATGATGTGAAGCAGCCCCATATTGTTGGAACAATAACCCATCTTCATGCAGATTGCCATTTTCTTCTAATACTTGGATGATCATAGGATCTATTACATTCTCTAATAAATGATGATAATTCTCCCCATTTAAATTTCTTCTTCTTCTTCTAAGTAGGTCTATGACCTGTTATTACCGATGAATATCATCGGTACCTATGAGCTGTTTATCTGTTTTTACAGAGGGTAGGCAGCCAACCTGGCCCTCTAACCCTCCTCTTTCTTCCGGGCTTGGGGCCGGCAACAGTACTACTGGGCTACTCAATTCACCCAGCAGCACTGCAGGCTGAAAACGGCAACGGCACGCGGTATTTTCAAGCGGTAACCCATCCAAGTGCTAACTGCGCCCGACGTTGCTTGACTTCGGTGATGGGACGAGGATCGATGTTCAACGTGGTATGACCGTTACCCATTTAAATTTCTGATTCAATTATATGAAAGTTATCAACTTATATGAAAGTTATGGTCTTTGGTTAAAGAAAATGTACTCTCATTTGAAAAATAGATTTCATAAACCAAATTTATTTCCAAATAGTGAGAAAGAGTTCCGACAGATTTAGCTCTTTAGCTAGTGAAAGACTAATTTTATAAGGATGGAATCGCGCAAGTTTAAGGTTTCTATGAACGGAACTCCTGGGCACTCCAGATTCTTGATTACCCAATAGGGAGAGAGAGTAAGAGAGGGAGGGAGAGTTCAATCAATTTCTAGAAGTTCAAGTACATCAACTTGACCAGTCTCGTTGGTTATGGTTTTCACCTACCTACACGAACTAGATTCATCAGTTTACAAATTCTACTATGTATTTGGGTCGTTATTACTAAATACAATTTCAACAATTTTTTCTACGAGAGAATCAACTAATGTAGTACAGAATAACAAGTAATCTGAGTAACAAGTATATACTGAATAACAAGTAACAAGAATAACAAGTAATGTAATAATACTGAACTATTTTTTTTAACTATCGGTAAGGAAATAAAACACACTATATTATTTTTTATTATAAAAACCACACTGGTTTAACGCCATAGATAAATTTTCAATTTCGTTTTTACATTATTTTCTCTTTGCAGTACTATTTTCGAAGATACACAAACGAAATTCAGTTGTTATGTATATTTAAGGCCTTTAAACTAGGTTTCGAAGGTCCATATTGAATGTCTGAAACTATTTTTATCAAATATGTCGATTACGGATTGGGCAAAAATAAAACACCGCTTAGATTATTAGAATCGAGATACTTTCAAATAATGTATCACTTGAATATAATATATTATGTCTCCATTTGAATATTTTAAAGGGGTAGTTGTTTGCGGGAGGGGGTGCCTGTAACAGTAATGGACCTGTATCAAAAGATATCCCCTTGAAAACAAAAATTGATATTCCGCAGCATTTTTCTACAAAATATTTCAAAAGTTAATCTCCGTGTTTTTTTTTTTTTTTATAGGACGGGATAGTTAAATTTGCAGCATATGAAGCAACCTGCTAATATTGACGTTTTGATTTATGTGATAATCACATGTACGTGCTAACTCTCTTTATATCAAATTACAACTAATTGTTGGCACTTTATGTAGCCATATGCCATTATAAGATGATTTGTATTGTACCTTACCAATTTTTTCTTTAAAATCAAAGAGGTTAACCTTTCGCTACATTTTTGTGGATAATTTTTCTTCGAAAATGTTAGAAGTCTAACTTTTTTGTTAAAAGTGTACTAATTTCTTACAGAATAACTCTTTATTTGAACACGAATAAATGCTAATATACAGGGTAGAATATGTTTCAATACTCTTTACCACCTAAACTTAATTTAGCCTTTTATATTGTCGAAGTAGAGCATACTGTTACTGAATGACTACTTTATTCTGATTATATAATTTCAAAGGTGATCATAATGTTGACTTCATAATTTTGACTTAACTCATCGAGTTGCAAAATATTAAATAATTTGTTTGTTAAATATGGAATGAAACAGTTAATACATAAACCTACGCATATTATACAGAAGTGTACAACTCTAATTGATATTGTAACATCCTGCTCTGATTTATCTACTGCAACTATTGTAATTAACATGGGTCGTACTTCTTATTATCTGCTAATATTTAAAGCGAATGTGAACGAGAAAAACTGAAACAAAAACCTTTATACGCGTTTATAGAGATTTTTAAAATTTCAATTATTATATTTTTCTTAGTGTTATAACTTATCCTAGGTTGCCAGTACTAATGTATATAATATATTTTCTCCGATAATTATATTGGAAACCAATATTATGCTGCTGTTTATCATTTTATTTTTTAGTGAAGTTAAAATTTGTGAGGTTGAAAATACTATTTAATAAAATTAAAACATCTCATACTAATTGACGTAAAGTGACTTACATAATATCCTTGATTGATATGTCTTTTGATGATTGTGTAAAGGATTGCGTTTGAAAAAAATCTTCCCCGAGATGTATTTCAATCATTTTCTTCATAACTTTTAATAACAAAATTAATAGGCTGCTGGCTTGTATATCTTGCAATTCGCGTATGAACTGCACTCAGATTTTGGTATTATGATCACTTTTATCTACTTCCAGGGGATTGCACGTGCAAGGTGCTTTTGCCTAGTACAAGACTATCTCTAGATTTTATAAAATACAAATATGTCTTTCTAGATTTTATAAAGTACAGCTATAAGGTTTTCTTTCCCCTGCTATAGTATTGCAGGATAGATACCATCAAAATCAATTGATTTGTTGGAATGAGGGAACTATTAAAGAAAAGTAATGATTTGCACGAAGCTAACTAATATAGCCCAATTATTTTTTATGTGTAATTATTTAGTTCGTTAAGCCATTTTTACTATCTTTACCTTTAATTAATTATTTGAATCTGGAAGACATTCACTATCATTATATCAGTCAATACATAATTTGGCACGTGGCTATGGAGAGCAACTTCCGATGTCTGTTTACCCGTATCAGTGTGATTTCCGTTAGGCATATTCAATGTTCCTTATGGATTTAAAGGAACCTTTATTATTATTTTTTTGTGGGAACAATGTGTTTCAGTGATGTTTCAACTTAATCGCACCTTCGCGTAGCCTTCTCCAGGATTAGTTTTTCAGATCTCTTCGTTACAAATAATCAGTGTTTCAGAATAGTTTCCCTATCTTCCTGATATTTTCGTTAAGTTAAATAGTCTGGGTGTGTCTCTTCTTTTGTTATTATCAGATTATCATTACTTGAGGACAGTTATTTTGATATGAGTTTGCTACTGCTTCTTCTAGTTGTTCAGAAACTAGCTTCTAGATCATCAGCAAACACAGTCTAGTAACAGTTTGTTCCTATTTTAATATTTTTAAAGTTAATTCTTAGCTCCTCTTTATGTCGCTAGTTATTGTTGCGTGGCTTCCAGTGCATCACATACGGTTTGTCAACTTTATCAACTGCCATGTGTAGATATGGCGATGATCAAAAATTGAAGTCTCATCCGACACATACTACTCGGCTATTACTACACTGGTATTGTTAAATACGGGGGTAATATCAATAATTTATCTTCCTCCTGAATTTATAAAAGTAGGTTCATTAACTTCAATTAGAAATTAATACTGTTGTTCTAGTAGAGGGTGGGATGTCGAAATTTTCGATGTAACTTAATTTAGATGTTAATGCTGACAATGTAATTCAAATGATTTCGTCTTTTATGCGTCTTTCTCCTCGGAATCTTCGATGTAGTAATAACATCATGAAACCAGTTTTAATGTTTTTGGAGGCCGCCAACCAAGTTGACATCAGAAGATAATTAAAACTGTAGATTTGAATAAAACAGTTTTAATCATTTCCGGATGATATCTAATTGGTTGGTGAAAATTCCATCAAGAGACGTATACAAGACGTATCTTTATATATTTGTGGAAAACTGGTCTCCTTTTTTTTGTTTTTAGAAGTGATTTAAACAGAACGAACTGCCGTATCCAAAATATAAGGTATTTCAACAGGAGCGCTCGAAATTTGCTATAGTGGCCATATTGTTAAAATAACATCTGTCAAATTTGTTGTGAATTGTTCAGTAAAGTATGGCAAATCACCATGGAAGGTTATAGCGTTCAAAAACATGTATGTACAAATCGCCAAATTTTATTTTCAAAATCAGTGCTCCGTTCGAGAAACGTTCCGCAAACTACGTGATCTTTGTTCTCACCACAACCGTCTCGCCTAGTCGACTATTTAACATTTGGTGACTAAATTTGAGTCAACCGGTTTGATAAATAATCAGCAAACACCCGTAGGTAACCGAAACGCATGGTCTGCTAAAACATCGCTGCTGTGCATGAGAGTGTATGAGAAACCCCGAGGCAGTCAAGTTCTCGTCGTTCATAAGAATATAACCTTTCTGCGACTTCAACTTGGCGAATTTTACGACAGAACTTGGGTGAGCACCCGTATAAATGGGAAGACAACGCCGTGTGTTTGCAAATTGGGCTCTAGAGGAGTTGGAAGTTTACCCCAATTTCGCCAAAAAATCATCTTTAGCGATGAGGTCCATTTTTGGATGAATGGATAAGTGAACAAGCAAACTTGTCGGATTAGCGACGATACCAATCCACACTCCAAAACGAAACTAGAATTGTCATAACCGTCAACGGCGAGTGCTATAGATCGATGATAAGCAACTTCCTGTGGCCTAAACTAGATGATATGGATACCGAGGACATGTGGTTCCAACAGACGGCGCTACGTGCCACACAGTGCATGCCACGATAGACATTCTGCACGAGCGATTTGAGAGCATGGTTATCTCGTGTAGCGGTGACGTAAACTGGCCACCGAGATCGTGCGATTTAACGCCTTTTGACTTCTTCATTTAAGGCTATAATAAATCGCAGATCTATGTAAGTAAACCGTAAACCATTGATGCCCTCAAAGTCAACATAACGAATGCCATGCAGCAAATTCAGCCAGATTTATACGATAGAAATCATCGAAAATTAGACCTCCCGAATATATGCAACCAAGCAAGGCCGCGACGGACATTTGAACGACGTTGTATTCCATACTTAATGCCATAAAGTATTCTTTCAAATAAAACGAAAAATGAATGGATGTCTCACAGCATCCTTATTGAAAGACCTTATATTTACACTTTCGCCGTTTCTTATAGAAAGTTTTTCTGGAGCTAAATTGATTTTATGTGTTCACAAGATACTTTCCTTCTTAAAAGAAAAGCAATAATTTATAACCAAAAATGTATGTGCGTGTTTTTTATCTTGTTCAAGAGAATACAATTCATGATAAATATGATATGAAGGCTTTTTCGGCTTTCACATGCTACCGCTACGGCCTTCCTTAGTTTCATGATTCACTGTTTATATCGGCACACCCCTGTGGTTTGTTTCAAGCTATTGAGTATTTCGATTAGCACTTCGGCGCTGGCCGGTCAGAATGCGCAGTTATCGTCTTCCATGCGACCTATCCGTCTCACTAGTTTCTCGACTTACTACGTGATATGACTGATATGTTCCTCGTCTTCGTTGCCTATTTAGTTCTTCCTCTATTGGTTCCAGACAGCTCGTGAACGCTTCGCCCTTGTCCTCGTTGGTATGGATTAGTCCGCATTCTCTTCATGTACAGATGGTATCGTGAGTAGTTCGGTAGTAACAGCAGCGTTCGAGCCACAGGCGACGGATTGTTGAGAAGTAGATACTTCAGTTTTCTTTGGGTGGGTAGATGAGTTTTTCTATCCGACCACTGTCGCTTCAGAAAAGCTTCTCGGTGAGTGGCGTCGGGATTTATTTCGCGCTAGTTGGGGCCGTCGCGTCCGTGATTCCTGTTTCGTTCCTGTCACTATTGTTGGCTCCGCCATATTCTTTTTCGGATACTTGGAATCTCTTTTATAACTGGCTAGGCGCGACCCCTAGTACTTTATCTGGATATCGGCAGACTTTTTATAGTCACCCGAGTAGTACCCTACTACCGCACTCCATGCTTTCGAAGATTGATAGTAAAAGTTTATATTTTATTACATATATAATTACAATATTTTATCAATCGTATGTAAATATTTTTCCCAAATACAAAATAGAATGTACTAATATTTGTTCGTATTTTGTAGATATGGTGTTCCTGGAAAACAATGTTTACTGAGAGCAATATGCGAAGCGGCCGAATACACGACTGCTAATACTGGTGTTTTAGGAGATCTATTACATATATTATTGGCGTAAGTATAATAGTAAAAATAATGTTTAAAGGATATTTTATCGTGTTATATTGCAAACTATGTAATAGACAGAATATACAAGTATATTTTGCTTGTCTTGTATTTCTTGGGAGTCCAACCAATTAAATTAGTTTATTATTAAATAATAATAAAATGTAAAATGTAAGTATTAAAAATTGTGAAACAATGTATCTAGTTAAGTTTGCAATAATCTGAACCTGCCGTTGATATGCGTCTAGATACAAAAATAAATAAGAAAGAAATGAGTTTTTTTCTTATTTAGTTGCATCTAAAACTATTCAGTTTGTATATTCTGGTTAGCATCATTTTATGATTGTTCTGACTTAATTCTGAAACAAAATTTAGTATTAATTTTGATATGTTATTTAGTGCCGATTAGTATGTTAATACGTTATTGATCTATGGAGAATGTAGAAATCAGAAGCAAAGCAACTTGATTATACCATTTTAAATTTTAAGACTATTTTAAATTTGGAAAAAAAACGCGTACTGAGTCCCTGCCTGCTTTAAAACATGAAGAATATATGTGATTAGTTAGGAGTGAAGAAACTGCAATAAATATTCTAGCACACGTTGGCATAAATCCAGAAATTTTTTTTCGAACGACAGCTAAGGAGATTGGAGTGAGTAAAAGCACTGTGCACAATATGCTAGACGATGTACTGGAGAAACAATCTTAACTTTCTCATAAAAGATGCATATAGATGTATTTGTAATTTTAAAATAATTATTAGTTATATAATTTAATATATAATACCGATATTATTTATAATATCGAAATGAAATGAAGTTTCAGGGAATACAAAAAGGTGGACACAGTCCACTGACCCTTCTGAATATAACGTTTTAATGTTATAATCAAAACGATATAATAATATTAATGTTTATTTAAAAATAAACTTCTTCTATGGAGCTTCGTATAATTCTTTTATGGAGAAATGTAATTAAAAATTTTAAATCTGTTATATTTCAAAGTTCCTAATGAAGTCAGAATTAACTTTCAGTACAAAGAAATATGGCTCTAATTTGAAAAGAAGGTCTGAGGATTTTTCTTGTGGTCTCTGAAACTTAGTTTTGTTAAAAATAATACTAATATTCTATACTTTGTATGTACAGTACTGTGAAAAAGTTTTTGGACGCATGTAGACTGTTAACAATTTTGTGTATAAGTCTCCAAAATTATTATATTTAAATTCAGCTTCAGTAGAAAGTAAGTAATAAGTTTTTCATACATGTACAATATAGAAAATTACGCTGCTGTGACATATTTGGCCAAGTTTCAGTTAAATCGCAAATGTTGATAAATAGTCGTATGCAGATGACTGACTTGTCGATACCTGCATATTCTCGTTTAGGGATAAAACCACCAGTTCCAATACCAGCACTTAGTGCATGATAAACCGCTGCAAATACCACTGTTGTTTGTAGAAAACAAGCTTGATTTACGCAGTGAGGCGTTAAAACTTGCCGATATTAGAAAAAAAAAGAAAGTAAAAGTGCAGTAAACATCGCGAGGAACAATTTTGAATGGAAAAAATGGCTAAAATAAGACTAGTAAATCACAGTGCCGTAACTACCTTGTACAACGAAGGCCAGAGTGTGTATTTCCCAAAAATTAAACATTGCTAGGTCTACTGTAGGATACATTCTAATAAAATATAAAAGAACTGGGATAATTGAAGATCGACAAAGAAGTGGATGCCCTAAAAAATTTACACAAGGCGCAGTGCAATATTTAAAATGAACTTCATTGTGTAATTGAAAAGCAAGGAGTAAAGAACTGAAAGAAAGTTTAAGAAATGCGCAAGGGGTTAGTGTCGATTCTTCTACTGTCCGCAAGGCACTACTAACAATAAGTCAGACCTTCGCGGGTGCGTAGCCAGACAAAAACCATTTCTATCGCAATAATAAACAAATACGTTTAATTTATGCTAGAGAACAGAAAAATTAGACAGTCAAGGACTAGAGTCGTGTCTTATGGATTGACGAATCCAAATTTCAATTATTTGGTAGTGTATGGCAACAATATGTACGTAAACGAGTACAAGAGGCTTACCAGGAACACTGTTTACAACCCACTATAAAACACAGTGGAGGATCTTTGATGGTGTGGGGCTGTTTTTCTGAGCTGGAGACTTGGTAAAAGTTGATGGAATATTAAACAAAGAGCGATATCGGGATATTCTCCAACAACACGCAATTCCTTCTGGTATTCGTTTAATTGGCAACAATTTTTCTCTGCAACAAGATAATGACCCCAAACATTCACTTGAGCTGGTACAAAAATATTTTCAGGAACAGATTGCACAGAAAAAATTACAGTTAATGCAATGGTCCCCGCAAAGTCCATACCTCAATTTAATTGAACATTTGTGGGATTATCTGGACCGAAGGAAGACTGAACGTGCTCCAATATATACTGCTGAGCTATTGAGAGTCCTTCAAGGAGAATGGAGACAGATACCAGAAGATACAATACAGAAACTAATAGCTAGTGCTCTAAGACGTATCGACTCCGTTCTACATAATAAAGATGGACATAAAAATACTAATGTTTTGGTCAGTTCTAAAATAAATACTTATTTATTTTACTCGAATAAACGTTTATCTACATCTTCCATGGTTTTACTGCCTGAAGGTGTATTATTTAACTTTTATTTATATTAAATTTTCAAAGTGTCCAAAGACTTTTTCACAGTATTGTAAGTTAAGTAATTAATGATTACTTTAGAATTAAAACAAACACATACTTGCATCTTTATAAGAAAGTAAGATAATCGCTGCTGACCAATGATCGCCATAACCCTTATTTATCGCTCCAACAAATTGTATCTGAAGCTCCTGGATTCTCCTGCATTATAAATTGAATTAGAGCGATAGGCTGTAGTCAGCGGTTCAAAACAGTGGGTAATAATCCATGTACTAAATGGTATTTGTATTCTTTAATATTCCAAAAGCATCTAAAGATTGAAAAATGTTTACTCTTTTACTCATTCCAATCTCTCGGTATGCTGCTTAAATAAATATTTGTGGATTTATGACAGAATATTTAGTAGTTACCACATTCATGGTCGTCTATGTTTCTTATATTTTAAAGTAAGATAGGACCAACAATATATAGGATAACATATTTGCGAAAGTGAAATTGAAAAGTATATAAAAGTTGATAGGATTTCAATTTAGCGCCATTTGTGTTTTGCCAAAGATAGGACGTCAATATTTAACGACTGTCATCTACGAACCATACAACGTCAATATACTGGGATTAATATTTCAACGGTGGATAATTTAAGTACAACTGTTTTATGAATGTGAGTGATCATTTACAGTTGCATTGAGTAAAATTCAAACAAAATTCGGACAAAATGAAACGCCTACAGAGTTAACAGTTCGTAACTTAATCAAGAAATTTGAAGAGACGGGTTATATTATTAATAAGGCAGCACTTGGTCCTCGTCGTGGTTGGTCATCTGAAAGTATTGCTACAGTAAGAGAAAATGTATCATGGTGTCTCGTGGAATGCTAACATCAATTGGCCTACAGTATCATGTGATTTAACACCACTAGACTCTATTCCTTTGAGTTATGCCAAAAGAAAAGTATACGCCACCCAGTTAGCAAAAATTAATTACCTCAAAGCAAACATTCAATTTGTTATTCGGGAAATAGAGCCAGTCTTATGTGCCCATGTTATAGACAATTTTGCTAAACGAACGATCGGGCCAGATGAGTCGATGTGGCCATATGAAAGATGTTATTTTCCATTTGTAGCCGTATCGTCTCCATTTTATGTTGAAGAATAAAAAACCTGATTTTGTCAAATATTATTAGTTTTATTTATAAATCACATCCTATAATTCCAGATGAGACACCCATGCATGTTGACGTCGTACGGTTTGTAGATGAAAGTGATTAAATACTGACGTGCTATCTTTAACAAAACACAGATTATGCTCAATTCAAATCTTATAGTTCCAACTGAGACACTGAGACAGACAGACACAGACACACACACAGACACACACACAGACACACACACACACACACATACACACGCGAGCACTTTTTACATATAACCTCTACTACATACTATTGTATTTATTGTATTGTAATGAACAAATGCGTTTCACTACTTTTGCTTTAAATTGTATCCTTACTTTAATTACTTGTTGCAGACCATCATCTTCAAAATATGAAGAAACATTAACAGATTATGATGAAGCAGAGCAATATGGCAAAAATAAAAAGAGCTGTAAGGAGTACTCCAAAAAGTGTTCCTTGAGTATATTGAATTTAGTTAGTCACTTAAAAGCAACAAACGTTAAATTATAAAATAAAATATATAGTAATATAATCACTTTTTTTAGTGATAATAATTCTTTTCAGAATCCTTTCACGCAGGGTACGTGAGAGCTGCATTAAACGAACTAATCTGCGACAAAACGGGCAGTGAAATAATTTCCTGTATATTGACACTTTGTCATTTAGCAGGTAGATGGCGTTTCTTCGAATCTCCATGTACTCTTTTACTGACATGGTCCAAGGCCTATCTAATATTTTCACAGCGCATAGTCCGGTAATTTGCACTGATAATTTC
This sequence comes from Rosalia funebris, assembly GCA_037954035.1. Taxonomy (NCBI): domain Eukaryota; kingdom Metazoa; phylum Arthropoda; class Insecta; order Coleoptera; family Cerambycidae; genus Rosalia; species Rosalia funebris. Next base: position 38,830,154 of record JAZFAV010000016.1, read on the forward strand.
TAATAAGGATGAAATCACGATATACAGTTACGGGATGGTCTTTATTATTATTTTTATGGGAGTGCAACTCATGTCCATATTAGGTACGTATAACCTGCGTATACCATTTTACTTTACCGTACCCCACTATACACGGAAAAGTAATGTAATCGTTTAAAAAAAATTTTAGCATTTATTTTTCGTTTTTCAGCCTAAAAACAAATAAAAATGGTTTTTAAACCATTTTGTGTGTGTGTGTGTGTGTGTGTGTGTGTGTGTGTGAGTGTGTGTGTGTGTGTGTGTGTGTGTGTGTGTGTGTGTGTGTGTGTGTGTGTGTGTGTGTGTGTGTGTGTGTGTGTGTGTGTGTGTGTGTGTGTGTGTGTGTGTGTGTGTGTGTGTGTGTGTGTGTGTGTGTGTGTGTGTGTGTGTGTGTCGTCGGTATTTATTCTTGTTAGCAGGATAACTCAACTAAATCGTGTCGGATCGATCAGGTTTTGACTGATTCCTTTTGACAGACGACACCCATTGACTTTGAGGTGCACAGAACACACTACCATGTTCATGGGTAATGAGGAAGCACAACGGTGGACTATTTGAGATTTTTTTTTTTGTTAGAACGATCACTCAATTAAATCGTGTCGGATCGATTGAGTTTCGACTAATTCTGATTAGGGACGTCTACCAGACGATATATATTAATTTTAAGATGGACACACGCCACCCTGTCCATGGGTGATGAGAAAGCACGATGATGGACTATTTGAAAAAAGTAAAACTGTCGCATAAAATACATATTCTGCATTTATGTGTTGGTTTATTTTTTCTCGGCCACTCAATTTCGAGATAGAGATGTTCTACGTACGGAAAAGTCCGTTTTAAGGTTTTAAAACTGTTTTTTAAGGAACAGGCATGGATTTACACGCATGTTGTTGTACAACAGTAAAAAAAATAATCGATGTATTTTAAAAGCTACTTATACAAATAAAAATAGAATATGCATCTCTTCTTCTATCCCAAAATTATTTACATATTTAAATTAGCACTCAAAAATAGAGCTAACATAGAAGCAAAGGAAATCAATGAGGAAACAAATTTTAACACCCGCTAGTGGTAAACGTAAATACTAAAAATACAAATAAAAAAAATAAAAACACGTCGATAATAGCCTGACGAGTCTCCACTAGTCTTTTACAGAGGTTAACGATAAACCTAAATCGCTTACCTCCATCTCCGTTCCCTAACATATGGAGACGTTTAAAAAGCTAACACTGGATACTACCCAGATAAAGCCATCAAAATAAAAGGGTCTAATAATCTATTAAACAATACCTAATCCGTATAAAATCCCTTATACCGATGGGGACTTAAATTTTGCTAAACTACATCCACTTTTATTTATGACCGTACTCTATACACCTGTATATGCTTCGCACAATTGAACGCCGTAAATCGTCCGGCAAGTATACATCGGGCGCAATTCATCTTTCGACAAAGAGTGCTAAAAAAATTCAACTCAAAAACTTTATTGATATTTAATTATTATTAATTACTGGTGGTATTAATTAAGGTGGGCATTCAGGTTAGTTATTCGACGTGAAGCTAATAAAAGTATAACACTTTACACCGCGTCCACGATATCGATAAGTAACCTATGATATTCTCCTATGGAGGTCTTCTATCACAATAGTATTCACGTTGTCTAGAATGACACATTGGACTCAGTATTAGGAGTGTCATTGTATGCTTATGTTCGAGTCCTAACCTAACGGGGAAGTTTTGACTTCTCCTTAAAAATGAATATATTTGTCCTCATCTCATATATTTGTCTAACCTTATTTGCAAGTCTGAAGCTTTATGGAAAGAATTACTCGATTTTTGCGTGTCCAACAAAATATTCTGTTAACAGGCTAAATACATTTGACACTACATACCCTATAATATATCATTAACTACTATAATGTACAATACAAAATTATAGCTACAATAAACATCAATCAGTAACATATAAGTCGGAAAACGAGAAAGGAACCACCAAACCGCCAAGCGGTTATCAAAGTAGTTCCCGAATAGCAAATATTACATAATCGCTCTAGGAAACAACTACTCCTCGGGCTAAAACCCCGCCAGGGATTGAATTATACCCAGAAGCGATCATCGACCCCTTTCTCGTGTTTCTGCACGATCAGATAAGGTTTCAAAAAATAAAACCCGCCACAGGTAGGATTCGACATTTGTCCCGGATCGGAACCGAACGACATACAGCTGTTTCGAACTTATTAGTTGTCATCAGTGCCGTACACGGTACGCCGATTCAGGACAAATGCCGAATGAACTTTATGGCGTATACATCTTCATCGATACGATCTCTGTCAGTAACATATAAGTCGGAAATCGAGAAAGGAACCACCATACCGCCAAGCGGTTATCAAAGTAGTTCCCGAATAGTAAAGCTATTACATAATCGCTCTAGGAAACAACTACTCCTCGGGCTAAAGCCCCGCCAGGCATTGAATTATACCCAGAAGCGATCCTCGACCCCTTTCTCATGTTTCTGCACGATCAGATAAGGTTTCAAAAAATAAAACCCGCCACAGGTAGGATTCGACATTTGTCCCGGATCGGAACCGAACGACATACAGCTGTTTCGAACTTATTAGTTGTCATCAGTGCCGTACACGGTACGCCGATTCAGGACAAATGCTGAATGAACTTTATGGCGTATACATCTTCATCGATACGATCTCTGTCAGTAACATATAAGTCGGAAATCTAATGATGAGAACTAATAAGTTCGAAACAGCTGTATGTCATTCGGTTCCGATCCGAGACAAATGTCGAATCCTACCTGTGGCGCGTTTTATTTTTTGAAAATAAACATCAATATCTTCAAAAAATAAGTAACATCCTTCATCCTGTCGTGAGCAGACACCAGATTCTAATTTCTAACGATTTGCTTGGAATAAATGAAGCCACATTCGTGAACTTGATGAGCCGAACCTGTATTAAAAGAGGACAGGTGCCTGTGAGGCGCTTTGCAGTCCCTCCACTGGGTTTTTGGTGTCTAATTCTTAACGTACAATAGAACCAAAATAGAAGGGCATTAAATTTAGACGCCCGGTATATCAAAGAAATATAATATACATGTTGTGCGCTGCTGCCATCACATCTCACAGACTCACCCTGTCGGTGATGCATTTTTTGTAAAAAAAAAAAGTGTAAGACAATTTGTAGGAAGTTTTTTGCTCTCCAACTTTTTGTTATAGAACTTTTCTAAAAAATGCATAGTTTTGCCTATAAATAAAAAATAACGCTCTAGAGTGTTTTTTCATTTGCACAAGAGTATTACAAAATAAATAGAAAACGATTTTCGCCCTCTAGTGGCAAAACCGTATGACTTTAAAAAAACAATAGAACAAAATGTGTCGGAAAATTTTATATCTACAACTTTGATCTCTTGATATTTTTCGCTACAATGCATAGTAATTTTGGCTTAAAATCGAAAAAGAGCTGAAAAATACTTCAGCGCGCTCTAAAACGCATGTAAGCAGAATTTCGAAAAAATGGAGAGAACAAAAATTGTGGAGAATCGTCAAATCTACAACATCAAATCAGGTCATGTTTTCCCAAAAATGCATAGTTTTTCATAAAAACGCAAGAAACCGAAAAAACGGCCAAAAACGCATATATATATATATATATATATATATATATATATATATATATATATATATATATATATATATATATATATATATATATATATATATATATATATATATATCTAAAAAACAACCCTTTTTTTGTCATGCGCTAGGTGAAAAATATGTTGACACAAACCCAACACAACTTTCTGTATAGGTCGCTTAGTTATAGGAAAAATTTCCCAAAATCGGTGATTTTTTGTGTAATTTGAAGGGACTAGATAGACACTTTCTCATTCCAGTGGTATAACTCGGAATTCTATCAGGCGATCGAAATCGAAAATATGCTGAGCGGCTTGGAAATAAACAAACATGCGCGTGGCTATAAAAGATACTTCTTTGATGTCCGACTGGGGCTTAATGGAACCCGAACTAGCTTTTAGGATTGCACACTCGACAAAAAGGTAATCCGGGAATGACTGGAGATCATGCTTATTAAAGAATGGATGGAGCCTAATCGCTAATGGAACATCCAGGAATATAGGTACTGAGTTTTAATCATGATGATTAAATCTGAGTTTTAATCATTTCCAGATGACTCCAACTTTGTTGGTGAAACGCGCTTCAAGTGTAGTGTATAATGTAGTGTATAGTGTTTTGTGGAAAACTAAGCCAGTGTTATCTTCACACCAAAGGTTCCAACCTATTCCAGTAATAAATGCGTATTTAAGCACGTCAAGCAATCCAGTTAAAGATAATAGATTACATTAAATGGGTTAAAAACTGCAGCCGCGCATTGTTTCGCTCATGCAAATTTAAATCATATTCATTTTAGCAGTTTTTGGTGGGATCATGTTTTCACGTTTAGTGCCTCGGAATTGCCAATAGTTTTACTTACATCCTTCTCTGCTGATATAAGTTCTTGCAAGTCCATTAGGCAAATACCACTCCAAAAATCTAACAGAAAAAGAGTATAAAGTTGCGCATTGAGTAGAAATATTTACTGAACTAACTGCGGAAATATTGTGAAATTCGTAAAGCTTATATACGTTTTCATAATAGGATCACCATTTCGTACAAGAATTTTATTATAACAATTTCTTACAAAAAGTGTTGTTCCCCTAACGGTGCATTACGACATATGTGTAAATGAATATAAAAAAATGTATATATAGTTTCAGCCATTTCAGACAAGTATTCATCAAATTGAGTAACCTAATGATGCTATCAGGTCATTTGACCTTAATTTTAATAACTAAATTTTATACAAATTCTCTTCTCAATGTCGTTATGGCGGAGAAGGTGCGGGTGACTACATTAAACTATATTTGTTGCTTAATTTCAAGTACCCCTTTAATAAAAGGTTTTTTTTTTATCCTGCACCGTTACTGAAATATTCGTTAACATGAGGAACCATAAAAAATATCTTTAAGAGAATTTTACTGTAAAAACTGTTTGATAGCAAATATTACAAATCATTGAGTTTGTCACATCGAGCTCTATCTCTCAGCATTTTGTTTCAATTCTCCAGTATGCATGCTTTCCTGGTTAAGGCATTACTATATTACTTTAAATTCATATAAAATATTTTAATATATCGGGCATATCACGATGAATGACGTATTAGACGTATGCGGGAAACTGCAAATAATATAAAGTTTAAAATATAAATAGGAGTTTTCACGGGCTGCTCTATTTAATGAAGACAATACCACGTACGTGACATTTCCGGTCTTAGTACAATCGACTTAAATAAGTACAACGATAACTATTTTTTACGATATGAGATATGAAGGGTATATATGTATCAGCTACAAATGCCTCAAAATGTATAAGATGTCCAAATGAGGAGGTGGAACGTTAACACAATTTTACCACTATCAAATGTCTTATTATAAGTGGAACATACAATTTTTTTTAATTATTACTTTAACCTCATTTAGTCTTTAGGAACATTCCTTATAGGTATAATCTACGGTATTTAAGTTATTCAAAGGTTATGGGAAATCATCATCATCATCATATCGGTTTATAACGTCCTTCGCCTTCTTCCGATTCCTAATCTCCATTCCTTTCTATTTCTCCACATGTCCTCGTCCAGACCTCTCTCCCGAATTTCATTATCAATGCCCTCTCTCCAGCTTTTTCGTGGTCTTCCTCGCGTTCTTCTTCCTTGTGGTTTCCAGTTTATAATTTTTTTGGGTATTCTGTCATTTGGCATTCGCTGAACATGCCCGTATCATACGAGTTGTTTGGTTCTTATATCATCTACAATGTCATGTATTATTCCCATCATATTTCTTATTCTCTCATTTGTTACCCTTTCTCTCTTTGATTTTCCAACTGACCTCCTCCAAAAATCCATTTCTGTGGTTCTTATCATTCTTTCTGTTCTTTCTTTTATTGGCCATACTTCACAACTATAGGTTACTATACTTTTAATTATTGAATTATATATTCTTCTTTTATTTTCTTTTGTTATTTGTTTATCCCATAGAATGCTGTTCAACATTGTAATTGCTCTCCTTCCTTGAGTGTTTCTTTCCGAAATCGCTTCATCAAGTGTCCCGTCATTTGATATTTTCATGCCTAGATACTTATATTCATTACAGTGTTTGATGTTTTGTCCGGTTGACAGAAGTAGATCTTGTTGTTGTCCTCCAATACACACGTATTCCGTTTTCTTCACGTTAACTTCTAAACCCCATTTTTCATACTCCTCGATAAGTTTGCGTGTCATATATTCCATATCATCGATATCTTGCGCAATAACAACTTGGTCATCCGCAAAGGATAATGTGTATAGTGTTGATGTATCATCTATTGGTATGCCCATATTGTGACATTTTCTTTTCCAAGTCATCAATGCGCGTTTTAGATATATCTTAAATAGTGTAGGAGATAGGCAGCATCCTTGTTTAAGTCCCTTAGTTACTATAAATCCCGTTGTTATATTGTGTCCTATTTTTATTCTAGATCTGGTATTATCATACAGAGACTTTACAGCATTTATTAATTCTACATTTATATTAGTGTTTTGTAAAGTTTCCCAGAGTTTTACCAGAGGAATGCTATCATATGCTTTTTTTAAATCCACATATAGTAGATGTACTTCTTGGTTAAATGCTATCTTCTTCTCCAAGATTTATGTGACTGTATATAAGTGATCGATTCTGGATCTTCCTGCTCTGAAACCGGCCTGTTCTTCTGCCTCCATTTCACAATATTCGTTCTCCATACGGTTTTTTAATATATTCCCATATATTCTGCTGATGGAATTTGTAACAGATATTCCTCGGTAATTGTCACACTCACTTTTATCCCCTTTCTTATAAATTGTGGATATATATGATACCTTCCACTCTTCTGGTACTTTTGATCTACTCGTACATCTTTGGAAAAGGTCTCTCAGTGAATGGTATAGTTTGTCTGTTCCATATTTTATAAGTTCTGCAGGAATATTTCCTGGTCCTGGGGCTCTGCCATTCTTTAGTGATCTACATACTTCCTTAACTTCTGATATACTTATTCTTATCGGAGATCCTTGAGTAACTATATTGGGATTAACGTTTTCTATGTTTTTAAATTTTTTTCTATCTTCTGATAACATTTTTTTAAAATATTGGTTCCATATGACCATGGGAAATGGTTAAATTAATATTAATATCGAATATAGTGTGACACAAAACAAAGTTCTCTCTCGTAACTTTGTAAAGTATACCCCAGAAATCAAATCATTTATTATTATTATCAAATATTAAATTTTCGTGTTTGAACTCGAGAACTAAAAATGAATGGACACGTCACAACCGCCTTCCACTAGAATAAGGCGAGTCGATTCTAAAACTTTCAGTCAGGAGGAGATCATCAAAACTAAATAAGGAAAAGAAAAGTGTATATATATATATATATATATATATATATATATATATATATATATATATATATATATATATATATATATATATGAACATGAAAAGCATACAATCTTTTAAGCATATTTCTTTCTTATTTAAGTGCAAAAAATTTGTTTTAAATAAGTTTGAGATTATTGAAAATGCCATTAAAAATCAATATGAAATTTGCTATTATATAGTATTAATGCCTCAGAAAAACTTTTCATTATTTCATATAATGTTTCGAAGATTTAAATCCTTAAAAATAACCTTATTTTATGTAGGCAGCCTAGGATATCCTCTGTCACTACTGGTAAACAGTTGTAATTGAAGGGCTTGGTGCAAAAACCGGTTAGCTCCATTTTTTCCGAAAATCACTTTTTAAATTAATTTAAGTATACTTGTGACGCTGAATCGTTTGGAATAAGAATTGGGCAGCTCCATGATTTATAATAGAAAATATAGCATTTTATGGAGTTGTATGAATATCACTTTGTGTCAAGAAGCGGCCAGCTCTGGAGCTGTCTGTTTCTTACTGCAAATCATTACTGCCCTGTGATCGATCATTCGGCTTAATCGAAAAAGAAAAACGTAAATAAGAAGTAGTTTGTAGGCCTAAAGGTTGGAGAGATTTGGTCAAGAACACATCTAGGAAATTCACTGTGTAGTAGAAGTGCGTCAGGATATCATTCTAAACTTCTCTGTACATTTTAAAAGTTTTATGAAAAAAACTGTAACAAATACTGAAACATAAAAGTTCTCTATTTCGAAATATCGCGTTTTCAAGTATGAAAAAACTAATGTAGTGAAGTGCAGTATAACAACAGGAATAACATTGTTTTCTGAATTTTTTTTCAAAAAATCATCTGCCATCGAAAACCATCGAACCGTATTCATTGCCTTCAAAAAAACCTTATAGCAACTATCCTCTACTTATAAATCAAAAGAAAATTGAGAACGTTAAGTTCCTGGCTGAAAAGTATGTACCTAAGGATGATCAGTGGTATTATAATATTGTTTTTAATGCTGTTGATCCTGAAATACCTCAAGAAAACTTCAATAGCGATTATAAGGAAGTAGAAGTTGAGATATTTTGTACTTGTTTGTACTTTTTTCGAGTTACTTGTGAAATAAATCAGTTTGTTGTCATACACTGAGTCTTGTTATTATATTTTGTGTCAAGAAACAGATAGCGCCATTTTGAAAAAATGTTGTTTAACAAAAAAATATGTATATTTTCTTCATATGTTTTCACAATAAAAATGTTTTCTAGTGAACTTTACTTTATTGAAAAGTAACTTTTAATTTTTTTAAATTTTCTTCTATTTTGAAAACCAGTTTAATGTTGATACTGTGAAATTTAAAAAAATGAAGCTGACCAGTTTTTATACCAAGCCGTTCAATTGTTTCACAGATATAAAGTAACATTTTGTAATTATTTTTTAATAATACATGTCGGAGCCGTAGGGGCACTTCTGGGTTTCGACCGCATGGACATATTATTTAAACACTTAATGTACGCCTATGACACTTTTATTAATTTAACACAGGTAATATGAGAACACACATCAGTTTACAATACACAGTTTTTAAAATGAATGTTAGTAATAACCAAGTAATTATCTACCGAATAAGATGCAAAAGAAACAATAAGGTAAGTAACTAACGATCCGCCCCCGCTAGCCCGTACGCGTGCTGTTTTCTTTTTCAAGGCTCAAATTCAACTCCCCTTATTCCGTGTCCCGGGCTAGCAGGTTTGTTTCGTTCGCTCCCCATAAGCGTGTTACTTTGCCCATATAAGGAAATGTGTTTTATCCTAAACGCCTATTGGCTAAAGACTATCTTAAATATTCTTAACATAAACAAAAATATGTATCAAGCATATCTACAAATTCAATATGCCCAAACAACTACAAATCACCTTCGTAATGACTTGGGGTTAACGAATAAACAAATAAATACAAATGAACATGGTAATATTAGTGGTGACATAAATATCACTGCTGCATTTTAAGTTCCCACGAAGGGATCCATAGGCGGGTGGAAATTTTTTGTTGCAGCCGCCGACATACATTTAACGCTATTTATAGTGATTTGTAAAAGTCAATAAACTCAGTTACACTAGTGATTTGTTTTAACTTAATGTCATCAAGAAATGAAAAAAAAACCCTTTGTTCAGTTTACTTTCAAATATATTATATTATATTGAATTATACCTTAAAATAGTGATTAAAATAGGAATGTAACATAAATAATATATGTATATCTTGTAAAATAAGGAAATTGATGGCAATTTCCTGTATACGTGAAGTGATATACTCGTGTACGTGATTTTATCTGTCTATTATGTGTTTGAAAAAATTCTCAATGTGTCTCAATATACCATTTGTAATTTCTCAGAAATGTTCAATAAGTCACTCATTTTGATGTACCATGTATAATAATATATACTAATGCTCTAATGTATAATAATATAGGGTGGTGCAATGGGTATTGACGGTTTTTAGAGTGTTATTATGGATATACTAATGAAACGACCAAGGTCAAAAACATATTTTTATTACACATATAATGCAGTTTTACAACAAAAATTATTTTTTGAAAATAATGTCTTTTAAATAGTCACCACGTCTTTCTAAATATTCCTGTAGTCGTGATTGAAAATTCTCTGTAACTCGTAGCAGCATCTCCTGGTTTACCGCTCTGATTTCTCGAGTAATGTTGTCTTTTAAAGTTTGTAGTGTTTGAGGTCTATTTTCGAAAATCCTAACCTTCAAATATCCCCATAAGAAGAAATCAGGGCTAGTCAAACCTGGTGACCTGGGCAGCCAATTAAAATCACCATGACGGGATATAAGTCGTTCAGGAAACATGTTTCTTAGAGCAGCCATGCAAATTCGCGCAGTATGACTTGTTGCTCCATCCTGCTGGAACCATAAGACGTTATTTTCTACCCCCAGTCGTTGCAATTCAGCAGATCAAATTTTTTGAAGCATCTCCAAATATCGTTGAGAAGTTACAATCACTGTACGGTCATTTTCTTCAAAAAAGTACAGGCCTAGTATTCCGAATGCAGACACACCGCACCATACGGTAACTTTTTCAGAATGCAGAGATTGTTCGTGAATTTGTTGAGGTTGTTCAGCAGCCCAGTATCGAAAATTTTGTTTATTCACATAAATGGAAATGCGCCTCATCAGACATTATTAAATTTAAAACATTTGGGTTTAGTACATCAAGAAAAGCTCTACAAAATTGTATTCGTGCTGGTAAATCTTGCGGTAAAATTTTGTGAACAACTTGAACTTTGTATGGATGAAATCGTAGGTCTTCGTGTAAAATTCGACCCAAACTTCTTCGTGTAATGTTCAATGCTACCGCTTGACGCCTTGCTGAATGAACTGGACTCCTTATTACAGCTTGCCGTACTCGCTCTACGTTCTCCGGTGTACGCACAGTTTTGACAGAACCAACAAATTCATTTTTTACACTTCCATGATCACGAAACTTTGCAAACCACCGCAAAATTGTGTTGTGCGTAGAAATTCTACCAAGCCTTGGAATGTTATATTCACGCCGAAACTGTCGTTGCACTCGCGTCTCAAAGATCGTCAATACCCATTGCGCCACCCTGTATATATTTTAATATAATACCTTGAAAATGTTCTTCAAATACTGTTATTGCAGTTTCAGCATCCAACGAATTATATTAATCCAAGTTACCCTATCTAATAAGAGATTCAGTTTTTTCGCCAAATTTGTAAAATAATCAATAAGTCAGTTTACATAACCTGTAGTAAAATCTGTAGTAATTTATTAAAAAAAAATACCTATACACAGTCATATACTTTTATAACGTCGTTATTATTAAATTGAAACAGTATTCATGCATCGTTTAAGTAACCAGTAGAAGTTTTACACTTAACTTTAGTTTTCTGCATGTTTATCAATTTTTAAATAACAAATAATCAAAATACTATAATAAATAATTACTCAACAGTAACTAATTATGACTAACAAAACAATTACATGGACCTAATTGTCAATGATGTATACAAATTAGGATAATACACAATTATATCACAGAGCCCATTTAGATAATACCATACACAATAATGTAATACATCAAGAGATGTAATAAGGATACGTAACATTATAATGTGTCTGCCACTGATCTATAATTACCATCTCAAATTATCAGTTAGCATTGTATACCAACAAATCTACAATATATAGATATAAATCTTGTTCCTAGTCGTTTATCTGTTTTGTCTGTCTACTCAGTATCTATAATTAGACACCAAGCTAATAATGAGCATCTAGGGTTAACATACAGGGTATAAAGTTTAGTTGGGATAAATTATGTAACTTAGATATACGGAGTGTAAAAATCCATGGAACACTTAATTCTCCTTCACAGGCTCTATTTTATCGTTTATTCAGTTCATTCAATTCAACCTTAATTTATAAGGGTATGTATATATAAGAACACTAAGCCAATAGTAATTTAAAGTATTATACTAGAGTTGAAGATTTTGCCTTCTAAAGATAAGTTTGAGGTCTACTCAAAATCACATTACTAAAATCTAAAGTAAATCTGTTGAAGGCGGCACCTAAGAATAAAAAAAATATTGGAAATATTAATCAGCAACTACACAAATAATTTAGAGACTGACGGTGTAATAAAAGAACCAAATAAAAATATTATGGAGGCAATTACTAAAATCTTTAATTCGCTGGGATTACATAACTCTCCAATCGATAAGTGTCATAGAGTAGCTCAAATGAACGGAGTTCATTTGAGCTACTCAAACTAACAAAAATCTTCGTTCCATAATTGTTCAATTAAACTCACTAGATGACAAAGAGATCATTATTCAAGAAATTCGTAAACGCAAGGGCAATACTGTACAAAATTCGGGCTTATCATACACCTAATTCTCTTTCACAAATATACAGAGAAAATATTCCAGGTATTTTAATAGCAGCTGGGTCTTGATAAAAAAGTCGATTAACAACAATTTACCTTGGTAAAAGTTGCTTAGATATGGCAGAAAACAAATCAATTATACAAAAAACCGTTTGACAACCACTTGACCATATTGAACTCAGTTCATAGAAGTTCTACAGCATGACATTTCTTATAGTAAAGTTGCCAAGTTAAATATATAGTTTACTCTAGTGTAGAATTCGAAATCAGCGGTACTTCATGCTTATTCAAATGTAGAAAATAACATGAGATAAAATTACACCTTACAGTATTATTACATTTTACAGAGAACTGCAAAATATCCGAAGGTAAATATAACAAAATTAAATAACATGAAGTACTTAATACCTAACACCTAACAGCTCTATAATTTACAAAAGAACATAATTAAATAATTAAAGAAAAAAAAGGTAATACGAAAAACTGCTTCTTACTACTAAAGATATATAAAAATTATGTGGTGTCTCTCTCACCAACAATTAAAGTGTTTAGGATCTAGTTAAAAAATAAAATAACTTTTCTCATGAATATGAAAACTGTGAAATATTCTTACTATTTTTAGTTTTTAGTTTACTAGGTATTTTTAGTTTTAAACATTTTATTTGTTTCTTTTATCGCTAGTTACCAATTGTCACTACTTAAATATCAGTTGACTGATGTAAATTCACTCTTCATTCTCTTCTTATTGAACGACATTCATTGAGAACGTCGAAAGCAACATGCCTATTTAGAATTAATCGAGTGAGTATGGTACTAGTATTAGTGCAAAATGGTTGAATAAATATTGTTTACAATATTTAATTTGTATTTCAGCAGCTTAAAAATGACTTAACTCCGGATTTGACTGCGGATATTTCAGAGTCGGAGTTATACATGTTCTAAAATATCTATTAGAACATCGTAAAGAAATATCACAATCTTATGATAAATTATACAATAATATATTTCATATCTGGCTAATTTTTTTATAATGTAAATTAATTGCTTGTATAAATTAGTAGGACAACCAACAATTTTATATTAAATAATGTTTATTAATTGCCCGCCTGCTACCTGCTGCTCTATTTGTTTCACTAGAAATATTAAAAGTATTGTCGGAGGTGCATTGCATTATGTTATAATAGCAAAGGTATGCGAGGGCGGGACAAAAGAAATATCTACGGAGATGACCGATAACGCGATGCCGTCCGATCAGCTGCGATACTTGAGAGTGGTGTGTGTTTGTACACAACTCAGGACGGTCGTAGTATTTTGATTTTCATACGGTATTACATACAAATAGTTACAGTGCATGACGACAATTTGACAATAAGTATTTTAAAATGTTTCAACCAGGGCCATCCCTTGCCACAAAACAGAGTTGAATAAAGGAATTTCCGGGGTTAGTGTTAAATGACGGTAGTGGATTACGGTGTTCCTATTATGATACATACATAGCGTATATCCGCATATCAGATGTTATTAGACATTGGTGTTACGAAAAACATAAAATGTGATTACTGGGCAAAGCAGCGCTTGTGAAAGACACACGACGTTTTATAGCGAATTGGTTAAATTCATGGTTGGATGTAATATCCCGTGGACCCAACTAGATAATCCTAGTTTTAAAGGCTTTATAGAAAAATATTTAAATGGGGATATTAGCCAAAGTAAACGTGCCCACAGAATCGACGATTAAAAAAATTTTCTATCGCAAGCTGCTGCCACTGTCAAATGTGCTGTTTATATAGAAGTTAACGATAAATATTTATGGGTTTCTGTCGATGAAACCACAAATGCCTGCGCCTTGCATGTGTCGAATGTAGTTATAGGAAAAATGAGCGATATATCGGCAACGCAATCATACATGTGATAGCATAAAAGATATTGACAAAGATGAATGCTGAAACCATTGCAACATTAGTTGATGAAACGTTAAAAGAAGTATGAGGCGCTAAACGTGAGGAAAACAAAAACGTTGGTCTACCTTTTTCTTACGGATGCTGCGCAATACATAAAAGCGGCTTGTCGACTTTTGAACGAAACGTATAATTATGATGTGTTACATGTAACGTGCCTAGCGCATGGTCTTCATCGCGTAGCAGAGGCAATCCGTGGCCGTTATCTGAATGTCGATTGCCTGATAGCGAATGTGAAACACGTATTTCTAAAAGCCCCGCAGAGAGTGGCGTTATTTACAGAAATGATTCTCCACACACAGTTACCTCCAGCGCCTGTAATGGGATAACTTGATGGGGAAAGTGGATCGAGGCAGCTTCATATTATTATTGAAATTTTAAGCATATCACCAGGGTATTTCAATAGTTGGATCCAAATGATACTATTGCTATTGCGAATGCGCAAAAACTTTAGCAGATCCAGCTATTCAACAAGATTTGTCATATATCATGGCATACATGAGGAAATTTAGAAGAAAACAGATGAAATTTCAATAGTGGATGCGCTATTATATATATATATATATATATATATATATATATATATATATATATATATATAATAAGCGTTATTTGGGTCCTTTCCTTGGCAGTATATTTTTCAGTTGGAAAAGGATACTGCGAATACTATAAAGAAAAAAATTATTGCAGTTTTGGATAACAACCCGGGGTTTTCTATTATAGCAGTTATAGTGGATAATATTTTACAGCAGAAAGAAGTTCATGTCTCTAATCCAAAAATCAATATAAAGATTCTACAACAATATTTATATTCATATTTCCGGTATGCTCCGTTGACTTTCGTTGATGTAGAACGGTCATCTTTACATTATAAATAGATATTTACTGACAGACGTTGCTCGTTTGATTGCTGAATATTTAGAGTAACTACTAATAATATACTCATGTGATCATACGCGTAAATAGTGTTAGATGTGTAGTGATGTAAGATGTTACCTTGAAGAACTACTGTGTTGTCCAGATAGTCTTGACAATACGGTGATGTGATGAGTTGCCCTGCCTCCGAACCTAACTACACATTTTTAGGAATACAATTACAAGTTCCTAAACGACCACGCAATGAAAAGTAAACAAATATGTGAATAATGTTTATATGTAATATGTTCTTCATTATAAGTCCGTTTCTGTTATTTATGTCATGTCGGCAGTCAAATCCAGGCCTTAAAAGTTACTGTGAAACAAGACACAAATTGTATTCGTTGGGCAATAATAAATATAAATTTACCGTTAATTGTACCTGAGTTTCCACTAGAGGTCGTATCGGGATGACTAACTGGTCAATTACTGATGCTCTCGACGCTCTTGAGTACATAATGTAAAGGACATCAGCAACCCACAATACTCAACAATGAAGTGGGTTGCCGAGCCAACAAGTGCATATAAACGTAGAAATGTCTAATTTGGAAATTGGCATAATTGCACTAACACTCTAGTTTCGCTTTGCAATTAAAACTGATATTTTAGTTTTATTTTACAGTAATTGAAAATTTTTCGCATCTAACGCCGGTGTTACAAATAAATAATGTCTTGCTTGTGTTAAAAGGGCGATGGTTTACTTTTGGTTCCTTTATTGTAATTCTTATTAAAATATGATTTTGATTATTAAGAATGACGCATATTTACAGTAATTTGGAACTGGTTGATATATGGAATGTTTTCCGCACCGATATACCCCATGTGCTTCAGTATTTGTATAGTCTTTCAATAAGGACCCTCGATTTTTAAATGTAAATAAAACAAGTTGTGTATGGGATATCCACTCATTTTTTTTATTTGAAATAATATTTTATATAATTAACTATGGAATATAACGTCGTTCAAATATCCGCCACCGTTTTGCTTGATGGCACGTATTCAGGAGGCCCAATTTTCGATGACTTTGTCGCATAAATCTGGCTGAATTCGTTGGATGGCGTTCGTTGTATTAACTCTGAGGACATCAATTGTTTGCGGTTTATTTGCATAGACCTGCGATTTAAGATAGCTCCAAAGCAAGAAGTCAAAAGGCGTTAAATCGCACGATCTCGGTGGCCAGTTTACGTTACCGTTACACGCGATAACAATGCTCTCAAATCGCTCGTGCAGAATGTCTATCGTGGCATGCACTGTGTGGCATGTAATGTCGTCCTGTTGGAGTCACATGCCGTCGGTATCTATATCATTATTCAGTTTAGGTCACAAGAAGTTGCTTATCGATCTGTAGCACTCACCGTTGACGGTTATGGCAATGCCAGTTTCGTTTTGGTAGATGTACGGACCGATGATTCCTCCAGATTAAAATCCGCACCAAACAATGACTTTCTCAGGATGCATTTGGTGCATATCTCGTGTGGATTGGTATCGTCCTAAATCCGACAATTTTGTTTGTTCACATATCTATTTATCCAAAAATGGTCCTCGCCTCTAAATATGATTTTTTTGGCGAAATTTTGGTCAACTGCCAACTACTCCGGAGCCCAATCAGCGAACACACGGTATTGTCTATCGTTGTTTACCTATTTAAGTTCCTGTGTCAGTTAGAACGGGTGCAAACCCAAGTCCTGACGAAAAATTAGCCAAGTTGAAGTTGCGAAAAGGCCAAGTTCATGTGAACGACAAGAATTTGATTGCCCTCAGGTTTTCCCGTACACTCTCACGCACATCAACGATGTTTTTAACAGACCTTGCATTTCCGTGACGTACGAGTATTGGCTGATTATTTATCAAACCGGTTGACTCGAATTTGGCCACCAAACGTTGAATGGTCGACTCGGCGGGACAGTTATGGTGAAGATAAAAATCACGGAAATTGCGATATGTTTCTTGAATGGGGCACTGACTTTAAAAATAAACTTTTATGATTTGCACACGTTGTTGAACGCTATAACCTTTCATGGTGATTTGCCATACACTACTGAATAATTCACAATAAATTTGACAGATGTTGCCTAGCAAATTTCGAGCATCCCTATCGAAAGACCCTACCATGACACTTTATAAGTGTATGGGGTATGGTGGTGAATTTGGTAGGGCTTTAGGTACCATTAGAGATGCATCAAGTCAAGTAACTTGATGTTTTTATAAATTACTTAACTTGACTTGAAAACCAAGCTTTTAAAAAATCCGCTACTTGACTTGACTTGATTTTTCATCGTTACTGCTTGACATGATATCAAGTAATTTCCAGCTACTTGATATTACTTGATAACCAAATAATCATTCAATTATGAGAACACGCGAATTACGACTTGCTTGCCTTACGATTGCGTAGTTGCGTAATCTTCAAGTTAGTATAATAATTCGTGTAGATGATAGGGACGTAGTGCGGCATATCCCAATGTGTGTAAATGTGATGTTTTTGTGTTGTGTTGAATCTGAACCATTTTAGAGCAGTGGGTCAGACGTGATATAGGAATACGTGATATAGGAAAACACATTCAAAAACTCCGAAATGGAATTCGTCCAGGAATCGATACCAAAACAAAATAAGGGCGATGAAAAGAAAAAAATTAGTATTTAAATAGAAAAGAAAGAGTATTTCATACTTGAGCAAAACCCAAAAAGCAGAAAAAAGACTGACAAACAAGGAAAATGCATCCTATGCACCACGAAACTCACCGTTTTAAAAATGAAAAATTGCGGAATATTTTCATTAAGGCGGCATTTCAGACCAAACATATTAAAGTGTACGAAACATTTCTTGGAAAAACAGAACCATCAACTTCTTGAGCAACTTCTTCCATAAGCACCACCAGTATATCCAGTAAGGGTAGTACACTTTTAAATTGGCTTAGTGACAGTAAAAAGTAAATAATTCATAAAAAAACAATTCAACCAAATAAAAACATGCAGGGTACCCCGTTAAAAAAAACATATTAATTAATATTCAAAAGTGGGAACCGAGGCATTAAGAAAAAAATTTACTAGTACGTAAAATACTACATACTACGGTCTTTAGATAGGAGGGGTGCCCGAAAATTGCAAATTTTTAAAATCACCCTGTATTTCTGAAACGAATATGGCTACGAAAACTCAGTTTTCGGCATCTTAAGTTTCATAAAAAAAGTAGTCCAATAATACAACAGCCGCATCCCTTTATCTTTACTAATAAAGGAGATATACTGCAAATGTGTAGAAAATTGGACACCCTGTACATTGCATAATATGTTTTTCAGCTTCTTTTTGTTTTTCAGAGCGTTGCTTCAGACTTTCAACAAGACAAATTTCAAAAGCTACTTGTGGAGTATGTATATAGAGAAGAAGTACCTGCCTTTTAATTTTTTCAATGATGAAATAAGTGAGAAAGTTTATAAGTACTTAAACCCAAAAGCAACTTTGCCTGGCAGGAACCAAATGAAATCCCTGACAACGAAAACGTTTGAGGCGGCACAAAATACCATTAAATATTTTTTGAAGAAATGCAATTCAAAACTCTCTTTCACAATAGATGGTTGGTTTTCTTTTAGCATGAAAGGGTAATATGGAATTACCGCCCATTTCTTCGATAATAATTGGAAGCAGCAAATACTTAAATATTTTTAAGACTATTTCCACATCATTAGAAGGTGAAGCCTACTGTACAATTCGGACGGTGATAATTAGTATAAATATTCTTTTGGATAAACTGGGATATAAAACTCGACAATAACCCAGATAGAGATGATGAGAAAATAATATACAGCATTCAAGCGGCAAGGGACAAAATCATTAAACATTACGAGAGAAGTAACTGGATATACTGTGTTGTTTTAATCTTAGACCCCCGACATAAGGTGGAAAAATTCTCCAATACAAATTGGGGAAAGCACTTGCAGATGGATGCAGTCAAGCATTTTGAAGAAATTTTCAAAACAAAGTATTTTATGTCCAATTTACTGCTCATATCATCTTCATCTTCAAAACCAGATGAAAATAGTGATTGCGGTGAATTTGACATCGATCTACTAAGTTTATTTAAGAAATATCCTGTCAAGACAAATATCTGTCTGATTCACGGGCTGACAGTTGTGAAAATATTTTAAAATAGTGGAAAACACACGAAAAAGTTTTTCTAAACTTTGCCATAATGGCCAAAGATTTTTTATCAACACCTGTATCTTCAGCTCCTGTTGAAAGGCAGTTTTCCAGGGCTGCTCTAACTATTACAAAAACCCTTAACCGATTTGGCGACAACTCTATAAGAAACCTCATGTGCCTTAGATCGTGGATGACAAACGATGATATTAAAGACTTCTTTTAAATTTTGCTATTACTGCTATGTTATTGAAGAAGAAGAAGAGGGCATACATTGGAAAATCATTTTTATCGTTATCAGTTTTATTATATTGTTTAATATTTTAGAATAATATGTTATGTTATTAATATGCCCAATAAATAGTTTATTATTAGTATTTTTTACATTTATAATTATATATTTATTATATAGATTATAATTTAAGATTTAGTTTTGGAAATTAAACGCTTTATTGCAAGGTTTCCTTTATTATTATTGCTTGATAATATTAAATGATTAATGAAAGATCAAGTATTCTTGAAAAAATCAAGTAGTCCTCAAGAATTACTTGATTTTTCAAGTACCTACTTGAAATATAACTACTTGACTTGAATTTGACTTGATTTCAAGTCAAGTCAAGTAGCTTGAAAGTCAAGTCAAACCGTGCATTCCTAGGTACCATTAACAACTCTGAGGAAGATATCTTAATTCTGGTTGAGGATGATCCACTCGAGTTGTTTGGCACACCTTGCGAGAAAATTAGTTATACTCATTTCACGTACCTAGAGTTCAGGCTTTACTACAATAACATTATCTCCGCATATGGTTGCTAGCTAACAATAAACAGACAAAGTTTCACTGCTAATATTTTATTTATAGATGAAGCTATTTTTACTTGTAATCGAATTTTTAATTTGCAATTTGCTAATCCGTTGAACTGTGTTGCACATATCACAGTGAATGAGGCAGCAACACTGAATATTTGTTGTGAATACGAAATGTGGTGGGATAACGAGACGTGACACACGAAAAAAGTTTATTATCGTGGTATATGATTTATTCTATCAAAATATTATCATCCTCTAAACATTTTAGAAAAGAGTATAAAAACCCTGCATATGTTTATAGATGTATAAACAAAATTTTAATAATAACTCGTGAAATTTTTAAAAATAAGAAGTTTTCATCTTGGACATGTGATTATAAAATTTATGTTTACGATCAAACTTTGGCTTCAGGTAAGGTAAGGTAAGTTGAATTATCAACAAGGATTCTTTGAAGGGTATATAACTTAAATTAAATTACATTCATATTTACACAACTCTATTCATAGAATATTCAAAAATGGGCCTATTAATATATTACCAGAACACAAGAGAGCAAGTTACTGCAAAGACTAATGCAGATATTGTTAATAGTAATATAAACAGTGAACACACTGTAGATTCAAGGAAATGTTATATTTGTCGTAGATATAGATTATTCTAGGTTGGTGGAAAGGAGAACGGTAGCGCCATATTAGTGGCAATAAATTCACATTGGTCAACAATTAGCATCATCGCATCATCTGTGGTTTTTGTTGAATTACGTGATTATTATATATGTGTTGTATATATGTATGTATATATGTATTTCCCTGCACGACTGTGGATAATTTGGGAGGTAATCTAACCAATGTTAATAACACTATTGTTAATATTTATAATAGTAGGGGATTATAACATTTCTGATTTATTACGAGTATAGATTCTAAATGAGACAAGCAATTTTTATACACCATCACGTGTAACCAACCATTACCGCGGAATTCTTTCGATGCTAAGTCTCAACTAATTTAGTGAAATAACAAACACTAATGGTCATTTACTTGACCTAGTTTTTTTTCTCGAACTAAAGGAATTATGATTAAGGCTTGTGATATCCCTATTGTTATTAGGGATCGTCACGATACTTGTCTAGATATATAAATTTAGATTAAATTTAGCCTACATTTAGATAATAAAATAACAGTGAATATGAAGAATGGTTATAAAGTGTATGGTTTCTGAACAGCTGATTATAATCAAATTAATCATGAGATAAATATCATCGGCTATTAATGAATTACAAAAAATTTCAGTAAATGTTGCGGTAACGACATTTCATACAGTACTTAAATTCATTATCTCAAATAATTCTCCTTCACGAATTGTGCCTTGTTTAGTTCTTTATGCGTATAATTAATCTAATTAAATTAAGAGAAAAAACTCATAAACTTCGGAAAGTCCATAAAAATGTTAAATTTTAAGTGTTCTCTCATTTAAGAAGAGATACTAAAGGCTTGAGTTAAATACGGTTATAAGAATTACCTATCTTCTATTGAAATAAACATGAACATTAATATTAAAGCATTTTGTTTGTATTTAACAAAACTAATAACAAATCTGTATCTGTAACCTACAATAGTAATGATAATTCTGTAACTATTCTTCAACGGTCTTTGAACCTAACCTAACTTTTAACCTAACCTACTAGACTACTAGAATTGTAAAAAAATAAGTTTCATAAAAACGCGATCAATATATCTTATATTACAAATGAATAAATCGAACACGACATATCTACGACGGGTTCTCACCTTGGAACCACATTATTTGCCTTATTTATCAATTATGTTCATTCGTGATTTCAACATACTGACATTTATCTGTCAGTGGCAGGCAGCTATTCAGGTGAAGTAGGTGAAGTGCCTCTTCACCAAAGAAATTGAGACTGGGATTTCTTATATAAACATACCGATTCTGCCCAGATATTCTATGTGATATCCTACAAAAAGAATCATTAGATATCAATTTTCGCGTGCACCAAATAAAACAAATACGTGAAATATTGAACAAAAAGAGAAATGATGGCTTTTTAAGACACTTTTTAATAAAGCAAGTAGAATTATGGAATTAGAAATTACAAAACGATAATACGCTGGTCTTTCTAACGAAGTCATTAGTACAAGATATGAACCACCTTTTTATGAAATATTGTATCATATTTTAATGGAAATAGACGTCAGATTTCAGGACTGCGAAAAGATGAAATTTGTTTGTCTCGCTAATACTGCAAAATTTGAACAATATAGCTCGTGTTTCCCTTTTAATGCTTTTGAAAGTTTGGAATAATTTTATTGAAATATATTTACCAAACATCAGCGACGTAAAAAACGAACTTTGCCTGTTATATAGTGATGAAAGTTACAGAACTATACCGCGGTATGAACTGCTCAAAAAACGGAATGAATACAAAGACATTTTTACAGAAGCTTACAAACTGTTTTGTATAATTTTATCTATTCCATCTACAAGTACGTCAGTGGAAAGAGGCTTTTTGTGTCTTAAACGTATAAAGACGTATTCAAGAAATACCATTTTCCAAGAAGAAATCTCTAGCAACTGTTTCTATCGAGAAAGAATTGTTGCTAGAACTAAAGAAGGATCAAGCAATTTATGAAGATATAATAGATAATTACGCCTTATTAAAAGATCGAAGAATTAATTTGGTGTACAAAAATTAGATAGCTATAAGCTTGGCTATAAGTAAGTCTTAAGAAAAAGTAATCTACTTTTTTCTAACTATTTGCACATCGTAACTCTTAACCTATTTTCTAATCCACGAGCTGCCACGGGTATACAATTACTTCTAATTAATTACTCTTCCGCACTCCACTATACGCGAAAAAGTAATGTAATCGTGCAAAAAATTTTTTTTCTATGGTTTATTTTTCGGTTTTCAGCCTAAAAACAAAAAAACATGGTCTTAAAACCAGTTTGTGTGTGTATGTGTGTCTATGTCGTCGGCATTTATTCTTGTTAGTTCGATAACTCAACTAAATCATGTCGGATCGATCGGGTTTTGACTGATTTTGATCAGGGACGTCTCCCAGATGATATCTATTGATTTTGAGGTGGATAAGATACACCCCACCCTGTCCATGGGTCATGAGAAAGCACCATGGTGGACTATTTGAGAAAAATTGAAAAAAGCAAAACTGTTGCATAAAACACATATTCTGCATTTACGTCTTGGTTTATTTTTTCTCGGCTACTCAATTTCGAGATAGAGATGCTCTACATGCGGAAGAGTTCGTTTTAAGGTTTTAAAACTGTTTATTTTAACACGGTTTTAGGATTTTTTAACTTACAGTGAAGATTGAATGATTATTCTTTCCCAATTTAACTGTTTCTTTTATTGAAGGATCATAGTCAGTCGGTTAGTTAGTCAATCAGTCCGTTAGCCAACAGGACAGTCTTACAGCAATTTTTTGCAAAATAGATTGTCTCAGATTTCGAAAGACGTCTGTCTCATTTGACGCACAGCAGCGCATGTGGTTTATGTATGACAGTGCACAATCATAATTTAATATTGTAGTTAGAACTGTTTAAAAAAATGATTCTCTAATCAATAAATTGCCTGTGCCTTATCAAGGGTTTAGACATCATGGTCACTAGGTTTTAATCCATTAGATCTTCACTCCTAGGGGCATTTGAGAACCCCAGTATTAAGAACTATTCTACATCAATAGAATACATTGAAATATTTCAACAACGCATACGTACTACATATATATATATATATATATATATATATATATATATATATATATATATATATATATATATATATATATATATATATATAAGGCATAATTTAACTGCATGATGTGTTATAATCTTTCAAATGACATTATTATACATTTTTTCCGACGGAGTTACACAAAAACATGACGTAGAAATCGATATTAAAGCAGCTAGGAGAGCTTAGAGTTTGTAAAGTTAGGGACAAAAAAAATCGACGAGATTGAAAAACGGCAGATAAATTATTAATGGCAGATAAACGACGCTACTACGGCAAATAAACTATTCAAATGTGGGGAAAATAAAATTGGATGGATGGGTGGATTAGAGATTATAACATGTTATGTTGTTTGGGTTTCGAACACATAGTATTCAACTGCTCAAGGAAGAACCGCGCCAAGGTATTCCGAGTGCATGAAACTGCAGGGCACATTACCAAGTAGTGCAAATAGGAGATATTTTGTATAATATAATGAAATTGCACAATGACGCGAAGGATATGAATACGGCACGTTATTTCAGAGAGCGAAAATGTTAAAATTTCTCCAGATATACCTGTGCAGAGATTAACAGGTACAAGACATTTTTATGAAAACGGCGGTAGAATAAAAAATATACGTACTGCTGTTAATGTTTGGTACAAATTTCGAGAAACGGAAGAATGGTTCTATGACAGAACAATCAGATCCGCAATTGTAGTTCTTAACAGAAAATGAATTATCTAGAAGGTTGGTCTACCGGCGACTAACTTCGTACAAGCAACCGTAGGAGGAATGACAATTTATAGTCGCTACTTTTCACCGAATGACGCGCTCAAGGGTTTTAGTGAACAGATCTATAATTTAGAAGACTGTAATATTGATACAAATTTCAACTATAAATCACTGGATTGGGGATCAAAGGAATTAGACTGCAGGAGCGGGACCATTCCAGAGGTGATGGAGACTCCACATAGTCCATATTATTGAAGGAAGATTGTACACTTTTCGACAAGAAAATATAGAGTCGGAATAGACGTTACATTCACAATCTGTCTTGCGGAAACAGTTTCACACTGTATGGTACTGGAGACTTTAACCCTGAATGATTGTATACACAGTGAGAAACGCTAAGAATATCTACAGTGTATTATTTATAATGGGGATCATAACGCAGAGATAGAATACACTGTGAAAAATTGGTGGTGTATTGGTAAACCAAGAAAATATCGTAAATGCCTCGCCGCCTACAGAAAAATGCAATGAGCAAGGGGCGCAATAGACGTTACATTCACCATCTGTCTTGCGGAAACAGTTTCACACTGTATGGTACTGGAGGATTTAAACCTGAATGATTGTACAGACAGTGAGAAACGCTAAGAATATATACAGTGTATTATTTATAATGGGGATCATAACGCAGAGATAGAATAAAGTGAAAAATTGGTGCTGTACTGGTAGACCGGGGAAACATCAGAAATGCCTCGCCGCCTACAGAAAAATGTAATGAGCAAGTAGTGCGTCCGCGAATGCAACATTTTAAGACAACTTTAAGGTGAATTGGGCTTAACGACGTATCACTGTGGACGAATATCCATGGGGACTACCCTATGGATAGTAACCAAGAAGATCGCTGAGCGATAAGAAACTCCTGGTACAAAGAATCCAGGAATACTGGAAATGATAATGAAGACTCTATTTTCGAGGCACGTTAGGAGACCTAAGCGACCGTTCCTCATATAATGATAAAAAAGAATCACTCCGTTTACCGTAAACGAATTATAAGAGGCGGGAAAGTGAATTTACCAGCTAAAGTGACCCGACGGAATACGTTCCTAATAAAATGATCGCGGTAGTGATGAAAGTGTGGTTATAATTCACCTTTGAAATACTTAATGCACGCATGCAAGCTGGAACCTGCAGCAATAATTTGTGATATTTTTGAAAAAGACAAAAAAGCCCTTGGAACAACTGTCGTCCTACATATTAATTTGCCTCGTATTCACAACTAATAATTGGAAGGTTGAAATACATATGGAATTAACCGGGGGTTTGTCATAAAATTAATAGATTTTATCAATAGATTGTGAAAAGGTCTAAAGGCTTTTTCAAAAGGTTTGAAAGGAAGATCCACCTTGGAAGCCATCTAGAGAGGCACCCGGAAAACTAAGGGCTTCTGAGCATTCGTAACACTAGATATCCGAAATATATTCAATTCTACAAGATGGGAGTTAGTTATGGGAGCTCTAGAAGCACACCGCTTACCCAATTAAATAACGATTAGTAAACGTCTTTCAAAAAAGTTATCAAACTTAACTAACAAGTGAAATTATATGGCCTACTTGGTATTAATCGATTATACAGTATTGTAATTTCAGTTTCATTTTATTACACTTACATTTAGTGGCGAAGCGTCGATTTAAGCCGAGGGTAGGCTGTTCTGAATTAGACGAGGGAGGGGGGCTGCTCATTTTTAATGCAATATATATATATATATATATATATATATATATATATATATATATATATATATATATATATATTGAATAGTTGAATAGCAAAAACAACTTACCTATATTTTTTTGTATATCAATTCCATTCGCCGCGTTTTATTTTCTGCAAAAACATCTATAATTCTTGAAATAAACTGGTATATTTTGCCGCTTTAATTTTTCAGTTTATCTTGTAAAGATAAATTATTAAAATAACCACTCTTATTAATTAAAAAGTCTCCTAAATCGGCAGTGTCTAGGGCCGCCGTTATCCTTAATAATAATAATGATCACTACGACTAACGGTAAGTCTGTTGAATTGTTATTTTTACTTCCGCTTTATTTTTACTTGTTTCTTAAATTAAACTCTTGAATGGAAACTAAACAAAATATGTTTATTTTCTATACAACTACTACTATCGAATGCAATCATAGAACATACATACTGATATATGGTCCCATAGATCATAGACTTAAAGAACTGAACGTAATTAAACTGAGCCAACCAGAGATTACTTCTTCTATCAAGGTCAATGTTATACAAGGGCACTGTATTACGCAAACTCATCGATCAGGCTAGCTAAATTGCATATAATTTTTCGCGTACTTAAACGGAGTCTACCATCTAAAATATATAGGGTAGGCTGCGCCTTACAGCCTTAATGGGCGCTTCGGCACTACTCACATTATATTATAATATTCCTTTCAAATGAATACGTAGAATTAAAACTGTTTTGAAATATGCATAAATGAAACAAATATCAAATATTCTTTATCGAGTATGAGGCTTATTTATTTAGAATTTGGTAAAGGAATATTTTGGGACATTGTATTTAGAAAGAAAATTGTTATGGTAGTTTGCTCTATAGAATAATCCTATTCATTTTATAAAGGACGAGACTCGACTATATTTCTCACTACTCTATCATTATATTTTTCTTTATCGCGATACGTCTTCTCTGCCTTAGCCCCTTGTCACCACCTAGCGTAATAAATTTACTAGCTGAATGCCTTCCTCGACTGCTTGAAAATCTTTCCATAAGGTTGTCTATCCTTACTGAAAATTTACAGTGCCCTACAGTGTTTTCTCTGCAAGAATTCGTGGACAAACTATCCATTTATTTTTATTATTCTACAGACGAAACTCAAACCCTTAAATTGAATTATAATTAAATTTTGTTATATGAGAATTTAGGATTTCTACCAACAACTTTCAATTTATTAAGGAATAATACAGTTATCATCTAGGCTTCATATTTTAAAATTAAATTCGTTGTATTTATGTATCTTACGTATTATTCTTTTCTAATAATTGTTAGAAAACTATAATGGAAATAATTACGAATGTTTTTGTGTTTGTATTATTTATATGTACAGGATGGCACGTAATCGATGGGATTTGGGGTAGGCGTAAAATCTATAAAAATATATATAAAGTGTCCGATACTTATCAACGAAGTTATTCGATATTTGTATATTGATATACAGGAGTTAGTAAAGTGTACATTTTTGAGAAACGGTCTGTATCTGTGAAACAAGAAGAGACGCTGCGATTTAAAAATATTAATTATTTGATAATATCCTTATCAAATAATTAATATTTATTATACGTAATTTTGTTATTGCAACAAGTAGGTAATTTTGTTATTACTTATATCGTAATAACAAAATTACTTATTTTGCAACAAAAATTACCTCAATTACCATAATAATACTATTATGAATTATATTGAGTCTGTTATCATAGTATCATAATAATAGACCGAACTGAAGGAAATAATTAATTAACACGTTGGTGTAATTGTTAATACGATAATTTTATGACGTCTATAGTATGCAGCTATAATGTCTAATTATGTATATAGTCTCAGAAATAGTATTTGAAATTAATATTTTAATAATAAATTTAAAATTGAATTGAACAACTAAAAAATTTTTTATAATAATGTCATTTGAAAGATTATAACACATCATGCAGTTAAATTATGCCTTATATATATATATATATATATATATATATATATATATATATATATATATATATATATATATATATATATATATATATATATATATATATATATATATATAAGGCATAATTTAACTGCATGATGTGTTATAATCTTTCAAATGACATTATTATAAAAAATTTTTTAGTTGTTCAATTCAATTTTAAATTTATTATTAAAATATTAATTTCAAATACTATTTCTGAGACTATATACATAATTAGACATTATAGCTGCATACTATAGACGTCATAAAATTATCGTATTAACAATTACACCAACGTGTTAATTAATTATTTCCTTCAGTTCGGTCTATTATTATGATACTATGATAACAGACTCAATATAATTCATAATAGTATTATTATGGTAATTGAGGTAATTTTTGTTGCAAAATAAGTAATTTTGTTATTACGATATAAGTAATAACAAAATTACCTACTTGTTGCAATAACAAAATTACGTATAATAAATATTAATTATTTGATAAGGATATTATCAAATAATTAATATTTTTAAATCGCAGCGTCTCTTCTTGTTTCACAGATACAGACCGTTTCTCAAAAATGTACACTTTACTAACTCCTGTATATCAATATACAAATATCGAATAACTTCGTTGATAAGTATCGGACACTTTATATATATTTTTATAGATTTTACGCCTACCCCAAATCCCATCGATTACGTGCCATCCTGTACATATAAATAATACAAACACAAAAACATTCGTAATTATTTCCATTATAGTTTTCTAACAATTATTAGAAAAGAATAATACGTAAGATACATAAATACAACGAATTTAATTTTAAAATATGAAGCCTAGATGATAACTGTATTATTCCTTAATAAATTGAAAGTTGTTGGTAGAAATCCTAAATTCTCATATAACAAAATTTAATTATAATTCAATTTAAGGGTTTGAGTTTCGTCTGTAGAATAATAAAAATAAATGGATAGTTTGTCCACGAATTCTTGCAGAGAAAACACTGTAGGGCACTGTAAATTTTCAGTAAGGATAGACAACCTTATGGAAAGATTTTCAAGCAGTCGAGGAAGGCATTCAGCTAGTAAATTTATTACGCTAGGTGGTGACAAGGGGCTAAGGCAGAGAAGACGTATCGCGATAAAGAAAAATATAATGATAGAGTAGTGAGAAATATAGTCGAGTCTCGTCCTTTATAAAATGAATAGGATTATTCTATAGAGCAAACTACCATAACAATTTTCTTTCTAAATACAATGTCCCAAAATATTCCTTTACCAAATTCTAAATAAATAAGCCTCATACTCGATAAAGAATATTTGATATTTGTTTCATTTATGCATATTTCAAAACAGTTTTAATTCTACGTATTCATTTGAAAGGAATATTATAATATAATGTGAGTAGTGCCGAAGCGCCCATTAAGGCTGTAAGGCGCAGCCTACCCTATATATTTTAGATGGTAGACTCCGTTTAAGTACGCGAAAAATTATATGCAATTTAGCTAGCCTGATCGATGAGTTTGCGTAATACAGTGCCCTTGTATAACATTGACCTTGATAGAAGAAGTAATCTCTGGTTGGCTCAGTTTAATTACGTTCAGTTCTTTAAGTCTATGATCTATGGGACCATATATCAGTATGTATGTTCTATGATTGCATTCGATAGTAGTAGTTGTATAGAAAATAAACATATTTTGTTTAGTTTCCATTCAAGAGTTTAATTTAAGAAACAAGTAAAAATAAAGCGGAAGTAAAAATAACAATTCAACAGACTTACCGTTAGTCGTAGTGATCATTATTATTATTAAGGATAACGGCGGCCCTAGACACTGCCGATTTAGGAGACTTTTTAATTAATAAGAGTGGTTATTTTAATAATTTATCTTTACAAGATAAACTGAAAAATTAAAGCGGCAAAATATACCAGTTTATTTCAAGAATTATAGATGTTTTTGCAGAAAATAAAACGCGGCGAATGGAATTGATATACAAAAAAATATAGGTAAGTTGTTTTTGCTATTCAACTATTCAATATATATATATATATATATATATATATATATATATATATATATATATATATATATATATATATTGCATTAAAAATGAGCAGCCCCCCTCCCTCGTCTAATTCAGAACAGCCTACCCTCGGCTTAAATCGACGCTTCGCCACTAAATGTAAGTGTAATAAAATGAAACTGAAATTACAATACTGTATAATCGATTAATACCAAGTAGGCCATATAATTTCACTTGTTAGTTAAGTTTGATAACTTTTTTG
This sequence comes from Rosalia funebris, assembly GCA_037954035.1. Taxonomy (NCBI): domain Eukaryota; kingdom Metazoa; phylum Arthropoda; class Insecta; order Coleoptera; family Cerambycidae; genus Rosalia; species Rosalia funebris. The sequence goes on from JAZFAV010000016.1 coordinate 38,860,945, forward strand.
AAAGACGTTTACTAATCGTTATTTAATTGGGTAAGCGGTGTGCTTCTAGAGCTCCCATAACTAACTCCCATCTTGTAGAATTGAATATATTTCGGATATCTAGTGTTACGAATGCTCAGAAGCCCTTAGTTTTCCGGGTGCCTCTCTAGATGGCTTCCAAGGTGGATCTTCCTTTCAAACCTTTTGAAAAAGCCTTTAGACCTTTTCACAATCTATTGATAAAATCTATTAATTTTATGACAAACCCCCGGTTAATTCCATATGTATTTCAACCTTCCAATTATTAGTTGTGAATACGAGGCAAATTAATATGTAGGACGACAGTTGTTCCAAGGGCTTTTTTGTCTTTTTCAAAAATATCACAAATTATTGCTGCAGGTTCCAGCTTGCATGCGTGCATTAAGTATTTCAAAGGTGAATTATAACCACACTTTCATCACTACCGCGATCATTTTATTAGGAACGTATTCCGTCGGGTCACTTTAGCTGGTAAATTCACTTTCCCGCCTCTTATAATTCGTTTACGGTAAACGGAGTGATTCTTTTTTATCATTATATGAGGAACGGTCGCTTAGGTCTCCTAACGTGCCTCGAAAATAGAGTCTTCATTATCATTTCCAGTATTCCTGGATTCTTTGTACCAGGAGTTTCTTATCGCTCAGCGATCTTCTTGGTTACTATCCATAGGGTAGTCCCCATGGATATTCGTCCACAGTGATACGTCGTTAAGCCCAATTCACCTTAAAGTTGTCTTAAAATGTTGCATTCGCGGACGCACTACTTGCTCATTACATTTTTCTGTAGGCGGCGAGGCATTTCTGATGTTTCCCCGGTCTACCAGTACAGCACCAATTTTTCACTTTATTCTATCTCTGCGTTATGATCCCCATTATAAATAATACACTGTATATATTCTTAGCGTTTCTCACTGTCTGTACAATCATTCAGGTTTAAATCCTCCAGTACCATACAGTGTGAAACTGTTTCCGCAAGACAGATGGTGAATGTAACGTCTATTGCGCCCCTTGCTCATTGCATTTTTCTGTAGGCGGCGAGGCATTTACGATATTTTCTTGGTTTACCAATACACCACCAATTTTTCACAGTGTATTCTATCTCTGCGTTATGATCCCCATTATAAATAATACACTGTAGATATTCTTAGCGTTTCTCACTGTGTATACAATCATTCAGGGTTAAAGTCTCCAGTACCATACAGTGTGAAACTGTTTCCGCAAGACAGATTGTGAATGTAACGTCTATTCCGACTCTATATTTTCTTGTCGAAAAGTGTACAATCTTCCTTCAATAATATGGACTATGTGGAGTCTCCATCACCTCTGGAATGGTCCCGCTCCTGCAGTCTAATTCCTTTGATCCCCAATCCAGTGATTTATAGTTGAAATTTGTATCAATATTACAGTCTTCTAAATTATAGATCTGTTCACTAAAACCCTTGAGCGCGTCATTCGGTGAAAAGTAGCGACTATAAATTGTCATTCCTCCTACGGTTGCTTGTACGAAGTTAGTCGCCGGTAGACCAACCTTCTAGATAATTCATTTTCTGTTAAGAACTACAATTGCGGATCTGATTGTTCTGTCATAGAACCATTCTTCCGTTTCTCGAAATTTGTACCAAACATTAACAGCAGTACGTATATTTTTTATTCTACCGCCGTTTTCATAAAAATGTCTTGTACCTGTTAATCTCTGCACAGGTATATCTGGAGAAATTTTAACATTTTCGCTCTCTGAAATAACGTGCCGTATTCATATCCTTCGCGTCATTGTGCAATTTCATTATATTATACAAAATATCTCCTATTTGCACTACTTGGTAATGTGCCCTGCAGTTTCATGCACTCGGAATACCTTGGCGCGGTTCTTCCTTGAGCAGTTGAATACTATGTGTTCGAAACCCAAACAACATAACATGTTATAATCTCTAATCCACCCATCCATCCAATTTTATTTTCCCCACATTTGAATAGTTTATTTGCCGTAGTAGCGTCGTTTATCTGCCATTAATAATTTATCTGCCGTTTTTCAATCTCGTCGATTTTTTTTGTCCCTAACTTTACAAACTCTAAGCTCTCCTAGCTGCTTTAATATCGATTTCTACGTCATGTTTTTGTGTAACTCCGTCGGAAACTATTTCATCAGTGACAGTGCAACTAATATTTTGCATAGTAACATCTTGACTCAGAGACATATCACAGCTCCCTTTGATTCAGTAAGTTTTTCCTACCCTTCACTTATTTCGATTAATAATTCTCCTCCGGAATCGGATTTTTGAGACTCTTAATGCTGTTGTCCAGAGAACCTACTCGTTCTCAAGTCTACACTCCTGCTTTAGAAGAAAGAAAATTGAGGCTAGAAGAGTAAAAACTAATGGAGCAGCCCCGTTGTGTAGGAGGGAATCGGTCTGCAGCAGAGGTGCAGCTCAAGGGCAAGTGACATTTTCACATTATTCCAGTTGCTTAAGGAACACAGCATATCTAGTTCTAGATTTATACCTACTCATCTCTAAGTTAGGACCCTACTTAGTTCTGGTATGATAGAAGTTGATGGCAGGAAACTTCACTATCAACTCTATGAGTAACACTTCACCATCCGCCTGCCATCCAAGTCTAATGAATTGTATAGCAGACGAAGAAGTGTCCTATGATAAAATAAGCAGACGAACCTTCGAAGAAGGCTTATATATAACAGAATTCAATAAAAATGTAAAATTAGTGCCTAGGGACCGGCAGGGTATGTCTGTAGCCGACAGTAGATATGACAGTGAAACAAATGTTTGTTGTAGATTATTTAGGAAGCAAACACATCACACAAAAATACAAAATCTGTAGAAGTGCCGCCAATATGTAGGAGTGCTGTCAAATGTAAACCGTTGGTAGTGGAAGGACAACCAGAACAGCTGATAGTCGAATTAAGTGGATCAGAGACGATAACTGCAAATTTGTTTGTACAGTCCTCCAATTAAATTAATGTAAGCTACTCACCGGTTACATTCCATACAGAAATTCAGAAAATCTTTTCTGAATGCAGGCTGGTGATAATCGACGAAATAAGAAGTGACGTAGGATGTACACTGTAAAATGCTAACATGAAGAACAAAATAGATGAACAAGCCCCACAGCAACTTCTTACGAACACAACAATTTCGAACATGACAATCTTGAACAAAACAGTCTCGAGATGACAATTTAGAATACAGCAATCTGGAACATAAGAATCTAGTATATGACCAAGGTATATTGCACCTATTTCAATCCAGTTTCAGTTCACTTGTCGAGAACAGTGATTTATGAAAAAACCATCGAAGTCCACCTTATCGAGTAGTAGGAATACCCAAACTATAATCGCGAAAGTCAATCAGCTTCTATCCCAAAACCTTGAGGACCGACGATTTGGATATTGTAACTGTAGCACTTTGCGGCGATAACTACCAGATAAATAAATGAACAAAAAAAATACCTTATATGAATCCACTTTGAACAAGAAATAATAAAGCGTAACCTCCACAGAAGGTCCAAATAGATTGACAATCTAAGATCAAACCTGAACATCATCGGGGAATATTTAAATGGAAAACGGAAACTCGAAAGTGGCAATTAAATTAAAGTCAATGAAAACTGCAAGAATATATGGATAGAAGAGACCTTCACCTACACCAAAAAGTAAATAAAGTAATACGCCATAAAGATTAGAAACAGTTATCAACCTGCAAGATTGGAAATCGCCGGATCTAGATAACGTCTACAATTATTAACTAAATGTATGTTCTTGTCTTCCATTAACACTGGTAAAGGCATTAATAACATCTAACAGAACATTTATTACCATACATTACCTCTATAAATACAACGGTTTTGTACAAGAAAAGAGATGAGATTTATTAATGCCTGGGAAGTGCATTTGCCTCGATAACACCACATTAAAACTAAAATTCAAAGACAAATACTGAGACTGTCTGACAAACTTATTAAATATCATTAACCGCACGAAATATGACATACAGTTACATATTGACATACAGTAATTCGGATCTTAATAAGTTAAGACAGACTAACGAGTCGACTACTACCCAAAACCACCAGTCACCATTAGTGATCAACAGACGATATAAATAAATATAAAGAGACGTCAAGGAGTCGAAAAATTAATTAACATTGCAGTTATGCATAAATCAGAAGAAAGATATAAAATCATTCATTGATAAAGAATAGCGAAAAGCACATTTTTTGAACTATTGACATATTGTGAGGTCGAATCTAGCCGAGGCTTATTTTACACCTAATTTTCATAAAATTTTCTTCTAGAACTAAAATATTCTTCAAATAAACGAAGTAGGAAAAAGCAGACAGAAGTCAAGAAAGCAGGAAGAAATTAAGAAATGAAAGAAATATTTAGTTACTTATCTAAAGTATATAAATATAAATGCCATATTCGTGTAGTGGCTTGAACTCATCAATGAAATGCCATTGAGTTAACCATTGAGCTTATTACTGCAACTCTTGTGTAACGTATTCAATGGAATTGGTTATGCCAGTGGCCTATTTTTTCCATCAAGAGTTGCAATTTTTTTAATAACATTTTTTTTAAATTCTAAATCCTTAAGTGTCTACTATAAGATTCATAATTGTAATTTAGAAGGCTTTAATAATAAGTACATACTTTTATATTTCGTTAATAATGCTTGTAGATGTCTCAAACAATGAATTGAATATACTGACACTGTTAGTAGTATCTCAAATTACTGGCAATATAGGCCATAACATTGAGATAGCATATATACTCCAAGAGCTCAAAAAAGTTAAAATAATAAAATAGGGTGCAGAAGGGCTAAAGCATCAGTAACAACCTTTGATGCTATTACCTATGCATCGACATTTTTTTGTCAGACAATTTGCAAGACATATGTTTACTCACTTTATCACACACCCTCATCAACTTTAGCTACAAGTAAAAATCCTATTCATTATATAGATTTGAAGTTTTGTCCAGAAAACATCATCAATCATTAAAACATTATGCATACCTATTTTGGGCACGATTGTAATATACAAGTGCTTATGTAATATTGTTTTTAAATAATAACAATTATAGACCAAATAATAAAACCTTTAATTAATGACCATTTATTTTTACTTCCTCAAGTAGGTATATTCAGGATTACCATTTTTGTAGAAATTATACTTCGCTTTGTATTGGTAAATACTGAATGATATTAAGGAACAAGTAGCAAATGAACAGAACAATGAACTACATGAAGAAAAGTAGTTGTTATAGGACCTATTTTAAGCAGATTTCGTGGAAACGATTCTATGATATGTAAAAGTTAATGGTGATAACAAATATACTCTGGTAATTATTAATGTATTTTCAAATTTATTTGTCAAAATCGTGAATTAAAACCAAATCCGCTGAAGATTAAACTAATACAACTAAGATCATCCTTTCCCAGTAGAAGGTTGTTTAAAAACATACAAATCGATATGGGAAAGAGTACCTATTATAATAAAGACCTTAATAATTTGTTTAAAATTTAAAGCCAGTTTTAAAGAGAACGAATAGAACTTTAAACAATAGAATGTGGTAATAATCTTTAACGTTGGCTTCCTTCAAGTCTGTCAAAATAACTACATGTTATACATCTCTATAAGTTAAGTAATTACATGATTGATAGAAATAGCATTGTTACATGGATGTTGAATATTTGCTGATATAAATCATGCGTTACATATATAATGCGTTATATAATAGATTTGGTTTATATCTTGCATAAAAGACGTTAGTCTATCGCTTTAAATGAATTCATTAACATTGCTATTGAGATGTAAGGAATAAAATAAATTGATTTGGAAATTGCAGTTGTGCAGCCCAGCAATAATCGTTATTTTTATTTTGGATAAAGTTTACGCCATTGAAATATAGATTTTTAATTATATTTTGAAATTAGTTTAAAAAACACAAGATTCTTTATTTTCAAGCATATATTATGTTCACAAAATCGATATCTATGGTAAAACAAAAGGTAGCGTTCCTCAAAACATTAGAATAGAAGGCAACTATCCAAGATTTTGATGAGTTACTACTTACATACTTATTACTGTATACACATTATACAAATGGATAGACGTGTATCGTCACACATACATCTTATAGTAAAATTTTATGATTAGAGTTGTACTAATTTTATATCTCTCTTCATACTTGAGTGAATTTTATTAAAACAAAGTCAAAATTTTGTAGAATTGAGTTTAACATAGTGAATTATAAGTTTATAACAATATGTTTGTAGCACGTTTAGAATAAAATAATGCATTGACAATTTAAGTACACAAAAATGAATTTCAAAAATTGTCTTGTGTAGATAGAGCTCAAGTTAAGATAATACTATAAAAAATTAAATCATGCAAACTTTGATATAATATAATTTTCGTTTAACCTATACAATGGTATTGCGTTATTCAATGCCATTCGTGTATTCCTCTGATAATACTTTTTGTATATTGATTATTTTTGTAGATGACCTCTCGTCAAATTTACATACTGAACTATAAAAAATATGACAACCTGCTGGATGTCGGTATTTTTTTTTTCTTTTTTTGGATGGCACTAACGTTTACAATGTGAAACGTTAGAGTTATTAAAATAATAGAATACTAAGAGGAAGAATTAAACAAATAACCAATGCTTCGCCTTAAATCTGCTGATTAATTTACTATTTCTTATATCTTCATGTTCTTCTATAGGAGATATACTCAACGCCAGTTTCTAAAACATAACAAAGATTTGAATTTCTTGAAAAGTCCATCATTCATATAATGGAAAATATAGACAATTGAATTTGCCTTTGAAAATAAAAGGTGTTGTACCACCTCTTATTTTCAAGTACATCTTCATTATTTTAAGTACATATTTATTAACAGCACAAGATCTGAATTTTGAATAAAATATGGTTTTTGTAGCAAATTATTGAAATATTTATTGATTTATAGTGTAAATATTTAGGAATTATGTATGGAACAACACATCCGGTAAATGGCTTTGGTAGCACACGAGTACTCTGGTGAAATGTTCAATAAATGTCTAGGTATTTCATTGAGAGAGTGTTCAATTTTGGCTTTCGATACCTGGGTGGTCGTGGGCTTACTACCCTAAATCTTAAACTTCAGAAGACACCACAGTGAAAAGTCCAAATAAGTGTTAAATCGCAAGATCGTGGAGCCCAATTCTGGTTACCAAAACGGAAGATAACACGACCAGGAAGAGAGTCATGGAAGACCGTCAATGTTTCACAGGTGGTATGGCAAGTGTCACCGTCCTGCTGAACCCACATGTCTTCAAGGGCAATATCTTCCAGTTGAAGCACAAGGAACTGGGTTATCAGGTCAAGGTATTCAGGGTAAAATCGGTCTTCACTTCTTGTTGTTCTGATCTAATTGGTGAACTCTCTTCATTGTACATGGTCTGTTGGCAGAAGTTGTTGAATCAAGTGGACTTTGTAAGCATGCAGTTGCAAATCTTTAATTAGAATATGGTGAAGAGTGGTGTTGAAATGTCCAATTCTTGTGTACGATGACAAATCGAGGTCCTTGGACTCTCAGCTATATTTTTTCTCAGCCTGCCGTGATGTTTTGTTCTGAATGACCACTATGAGCTCATGTCGTTTGTTTCACATCAATAACTGAACCAGTACTTTAGAATTATTCATTATTATTTTCGCAGTTGATAAATTTGGAATATTATTTTTACCGAAAATTTGACCAACTTTACGATTCCTATTTTACGATTCGATTATAAATCTTATATAATTTTGATAGTAATATTTAACAGTAATGTAATGAAAAGTTGTTGTATCGTGTAGTGCTCCATGTCTACTAACCCCTATCCGTCTCCTATCCATTTGTCACAATTATTGACCTATCGAATCATAACAGCCAAAATGGCGCACAATTCAAATCTTGCGCTCTTATTGTAAATTGTTAACACCCTTTATATAATCTCCGGTGATAGTCCACTGGCTAAAAATTGGGTAACGAGTTCAATCACAATTTGGGAATTAGGAAACGAGGAAATGATTTAACATGTCTCTTACATCTTTAACATTCAAGAATTATAGTTTTATAATATACACACTTTACCTCTTTAATGGTTCCTTTAGTTTTTATAATTTGAATAAGTGCTACTGATGGAATCATTATAATTGAGGAGAAGGCAAGGCACCAGCCCATCCATTCCGCCCAAATTGGATAATTGTAACCATTATATTGTAAAGGTTGATGATAGAATAGTCCAAACATGACAACGCTCTAGAAAGAGAGATATACTTTAAAATTATATACGTTACAATTACCTGCAGAGTTTATTTTATCAACTCATCCATTAATTCTCAGTTCATAGAACCGTTAAATAGAGAATCATACCAAATTGACCGATCACATTAAACATATCTCATGATGTGTTTAAGTTATGTATAGAGTCTGGCAGAGATGTATGATGTTTTTGAAATGAGTATGCTTTAAAAAAAATGGTCGCCATTTAGACGACGTTATTTTTCGCTCCTAAATCTTATTTTTAATGTTATTCATATGATAACAAAATGACATCTAGTAATGAATGTTTTGAAAAAATTAAAAAATACTTTCGTTGAAAATAAGAATATTATTGATTTGAAAATTGTTATACATATCTGCCGGGCCCTGTATTAGCTAATCCGCTTCTTGGGATGATTCAAGATGTTGTTGCATCCAATTCATTACTTTCAAACATTATAAGTTATGTCTTACTCTCCTTTTCTTCATTGTTGCAAAGATGAGAAAGCACCATTTTTCGATTTGTTAAAATATTTGAAAAATAACAAAATTTAATAACTGTCTTTAATAAAATATTAAAGAAAGACTAGACGTGTACGTGCCCACAGGTGTCTTCGAGATAATTTTATATAATTTTTAATAGTATTTAATCTCATTTATTAAATTAAATTAAAAATTACATTAAATTAAATTCATAATAAGTTAATTTTAATCTATTTCATTTACGAATTTATCGATGACGTTATGCGAAGTTAACTAAATATTAAAATTATAATAGAATTTAGTGTGAAATAATGAATAGAGAGTACAACCTGTTTTCTATGTATTTCTGTTCTAACTTCTTCTTCTGAATAATTCCCGAACCGATTTGAACTAACATATTATCAGTAAGCAAATATATTATTTTTCTTTTTTAGTATTAAGCAGATATAATTATAGAAACCCGAGTGCCGATAATAACCAACATGAGGTAATCTTAGGGGAAACCCAGAACAGCGGTTCTATTAAGGACCAAACTAAATTCATCCACTGCACGTTGCTGCATCATAAACTTTCTAAGCCCTGAGTGAGATTTTATTCTTATTGCACTATTATACCCTAAATTTAATGGTTCATCAATAACCCTTTCTTGATCCTTCAGTATAGAGTTAAAATGTAAGTAAGTATTGCAAATTGTGAGTTGTAATTAAAGTTGTGACTCATTTTTTCCAAGCAAGGTTCTAAAGAAATAAAGTCTAAACAAAATGAATTACCAATTTCTAAAAAGAGTTATTTTAAGTTGTATAAAATAAGTTTATTCTCACAACATGAATTTTTTAAGGCACCTAATGTTATCATATATCATGTCTGATAATGTTATCATATATCATGTCTGAGAAATGGTATGCCTTCTACTCAAACATCACGTACATAGGTTTGTATAGCTTCTATGATCCACTGACATATGAGCAGTATCGAAGTTATAGGTGTAATTGTGGCCATCGATTCCGGTGGTAAACATGGCGGAAGTTGCGTGACTAATATCCATGATATATGCACCACATCGGCTTAGGTAACAGTCCTAATTTAATCTTGTTATCAACGTTGAAGAAAATTGAAATCTAATTGATATTCTTTAAAGATAATCACACTTTGGAATACTACGTATATTATTTATTATTATTGTTATAATAATGAATAAATAAGCAGATGATAACTGTCAGGACGTGTGTATATTTTGCAGTAGTCCTTTTGAATATATGAATTTATATTTCTATTTTCTGTTTTTTACATAAATATTCAATTAAGGTTACTATCTTATTTTCTGTTTTTTACATAAATATTCAATTGAGGTTACTATCGATCAAACATTTTTGTACGTATTTACCTTATTTTTCATTTAATTATATTTTTAATTAAATTTCGAAATATTATGTCTTTAATGATATATCAGAATTTTATATAAATACGTATCCTTCAAAAATTTTCCTTATATAATTACTTATATGAGTACTTCACTCACATAAGTGAATATTTTCCTTATGTGAGTATTTCACTCACATTTCGTATCGTACTCGACCGTTTCTTATAAACCTACTAATCCTTTTTAAATAATCTTGAACTTCCTAAAACTTCATAATTTTTAATTGTTTTATTAACTAAGTTTAAATTGTCCATACTACTATTAAGACCCAATCGATAGATAAGCACACCCTCTACACAATTAACAAAATCACTCTAGTACTAAGCTACCATTTAATTGCATTAATTCGATACGTTGTAAATACAAAGATAGGTCATTTCTACAAAACAAACAGGTCTAAACCCATAAAAATATGTCCAATATGAACAGGTTTGAAGAAGTAAGAAAGTGTAACTTTTTATACGAAGCAGATTGCTACATTCAAACTCCATGTAGCAGAAGTTAAAATTAGTTGGTTTTTGGACTGGAGAGCTTCTGTCCGATTTTCAATTAGTTGATCGATAGCCTCCTGAGCCCACGAGATCGCTTCCCTACTAGTGGGTATGGCTTTAATTTTAAATTAAAGACTACGACCCATTAGATTGAAATGACGAACCTTTTTAACAACAATCTGGAGAGAACTATGTAGCTCATTGGATACCAAAAGACTGATTATACGGCTCTCAAATACATCTACTTACAACATGGATATACCTGAAAATACACCGAGACAATATATTTCAGAATTATGCTATACTTTGCAATTTGTAATAAAAATTGTTTAATATTTAAGATGTGAAATGTTTTATAGAATTATAACTACATATTCAATAAAAATAAAATGAAATCAATAAAAGTAAATATGATGCGTAATAATCTATATATAAACTGATTAAAAATATCACAAGTGCGATATTTTATGTAATGTACTCAAGATAGGTTATGGAACAAGAAAGAAAACTGCCTTTTTCCCGAAGAAGCTTTAATTCTTCATCCGAACTTGATTAGTAAACAATTCGCGAAAAATAAATTACATATTTCTAAGATCTATTAAAAAAACTACACAGTCACAAGTTGTTCGTAAATTTTATGTGGTTTTCTTTCATTAATCTCTATCGAGCCATCAACGAGCTATATGAGTCATCAACAACTTTTATCATCACTATTTGACTAGCTCTGTTGTATAATCTGTGAGTAATTTTAGACAAGCAATAATTATCTTGATTGTCATATCTTGTAATTTATATTGTTAATAAAGCTTATCATTAAAAGGGTAAGCAAAAAGTGGGCGGAGTTACTGTTGCATTCCAGGCGTAGGGCGTGCATTCCAGTTTAGGCCAATCAGAGTTTGATTTCGATCACGCCAAATTTGGGTGCCCGTGATTGGGTAACTTTGGGCTACTTTGGTGATTGGGATTGATGGTGTCGGACCGAAGTGTATAAAACTGAAATGCGAAAAAGCATTGTCTTTCTGTGGCAAACTTCAACGCCAAAGACTTCTATGGAACAGCCGGAGGACAAAGACCAGCGGCCGAGCCCTGCTGGTGTTCACATAAGTACACCCGAAAGTCCTGCCCGACGCCGACGGCCCACTGGAATCAGGATAAGGAAAGACCCAGAACATAACGGCATTGGCAACATAGCGCTGCGGAATCTGCCCAGAAAATCACCGCCCTGCTAAATATCGCAAATGGAGTTCTACAAAGCCGCCATTTCCCAGAGAAATAATAACAGGACGTGATATCCATACCCATGTAAGGTAAGAATCTAATACAACCGTCGAATTAAAGGCCCATCAGCTTACTGCCCACTCTCAGCTGGATCAGAGTCATCATGACCCTCCTCCACGAGATGACCGAGGAGCTGGGCGTCATCCTCAATAAGCAGTTTACATATAGACTTAGACATTCTACGAATCTGCAAGTGCTACGACTGGTGGAATACATCACGGAAGGTTTTAACTAGAAGCACGTCACGGCAGCTGTGTTCATAGATGTTTCCAAGGCATTCGATTGAGTCTAGTACGATGAATTACTGATTAATATGATGGACATGGGGTACCTGGTGGCCCTGCTAAATCTGATTAAGTCCTACCTGACCAGGAGACAATTTCGGGACAGAGTTAGATATTCTTTTTTGGACTACAGGACCATAGAAGCCGGGGTACTACAAGGAGCCGTATTATCATCCCGTCTGTTCAACAGATCGGACAGATCGGACTGCCGCCACGCTGTAGACCGACGACACCACCATTATCGCCAGATCGAGGAGAGGGCATACAGCCATAACCTACTTGCAGCAAGCCTCGGACGAGCTCGAAGACTGGTGTAACAGGTGGAATAGTAGCCATAAATGTCGAGAAAAGCACGACTGTGACTGTTAAGAAAACCCGAGAGACTGCCGAGGGACATGAGAGATTCAACGGCGAAAACATCCAGTGAAAGGACAGAACCAAGTACCTAGGAGTCGTCAGGGACGGATCACTGACGTAGAAGGATCACATTCACCAGGTGACGGGACGATGCAAAGCCACCGCGACCAGACTCGGGCCGATGATGGGAAACGAAAGCCAGCTAAACTTAAAAAATAATCTGTTCCTAATCTCACAAGTCCTGCAACCCTAACTGATGTATGCATCGATCGCTTGGGACTACGCCACCTAGACCCACACAAAGAGGATAAAGGCCGTCTTATAAAGGATAAATACGTCGCCCTCCCCCATGCCGTAGACGCCCCATGGTACGTGAGGAACGTAGACATCGAAAATTCTACGACCAAATCGGTGCTCATGACAATCCCCTCATCCGAGTGGCATCGGACTACTATCCAGGAGGGCAAAGAAAACACAAGAGACCAAACATCCAGGTTCTATAACACCAACAGACATCATTTATAGGTCAATTGTACTTTTTCATTTCAGCGGAGCCCTATTACTCTTACTAACCATTTTGCCCTATAAACCCTAATAAACTTTTCTATTACAGAAAGACGCAAGACAAAACCATTCCTACCCGATTCCTAACCTTGAGACACTTTTCGAAAACAGCCGTACGTTTAGAGAAGGATCCCATCCCGAATAACGTTACTCTTCCCCGACGAAGGTCTACAAGACGCGGTTCGTCTGCATTATCGACGTAGATTGCCCAACACTATCCAACCTTCCGGGCATGTGCTGGTCGCGGCGCCCACGTCATAACACCCCCCGGGGGGCGGACGCTGGCGAAGTGATGCTGTAATACTAGGTAACAAATGCTTGCAAAGAATCCGAGAGGATTTCCTAGGAGTTAGGATCAAAGGAGGTCGAGTGCAGCGCGGGTCTAATTTGCGGGTGGCACCTTGCCTTTCGCGACCTGCGAAAGCAGATGCGAAGCTCAGTCCACCTTCGTACGACGGTCCCGGTCTATACGATGGGCGGGTAAAGAGCGGGTAATCTCTCTCATCTCGAAAACACCCTCATCAAAGCCATTACGTTGCCAATGAATATTGGCGTACTGTTTCTCAGTTCCTATTTCCAGTGTCAAGTTGCACAGTCAATATCTACAATCAACATTAGACACCAGATTTTGGAGAATTTATGTGACCGCGCCCCACATAAACTGATTGCTAAAGAGATTTAAACATACAATGCGAAATATTCATCAACGACCATAGAAGGATAACATAATTTTTATCGCATCATCGGAGGAACAAAAACAGTGAAGTGGCGATCGAATGCTAGGCACGACTTGGACAGTGGAAGTGGCAGCCTGGGATCGGACAACTATGACGTGAATTGGTGGACGCTATCCATTGTCCTTGAATCGCCATCACAGTAGCCGTGCAGTTCCGTCCCATTCATCCGGATTCAGAGGCAAAATCAGCCGACCAGACGAGGAGCAGAAGGAATTCGGGTGACTCCGTTTCTTTTTATAATTCTCTCGTAGGTTGTATCCAGAGACAAGCCAGTCCGACATCACGAGAAGTACACACCGCTGGAAGAGAATGTGCCCCAGTGTAGGTACCTACGACATAAGGCGAAACTGCAGCCAAAAGAATAGGGAATCGAGACTGTCGCCAAGTTGTGCCGATTTCGGGAGCCAGCACCTCAAAATTGGACAACCACCAAGAAAGGAGAAACAACGGATGCCAGACAGAAATGGACCACCCCCGATGTAGTACAGCCAGCCGCATTCTGAATGCGTCGTTCGAGCTTGCGGAACTTCACCCCGATCCATAGATTGGGTTCAGCCCGCGAGGCGCGCACCGGCACCGTCACAAAGAACGGGCAGGGAGAGGCGACAGCCAGAGGTAGTTACGGGGGTGTGTGACCCAGCGAGGGAACACACATTCAGAAGCATTGCGGTAGGAGAGTGAGTGAACGACAGTCGCCATATTTTTTTTTTCTAAATACCTACTCGTATGGGTTCTGATTCGATTCTGAATTGGCATGGGAGTTTAATTATATAATAACTAGATCGTCTGAACGTTCAAGGGAGAATAAATTATTCTCCAGTGATTTCGCAGCAGACTTTGAAGATATGCTTCCTTCTTGAAATTAATCTGAAGTAGGCAATAATGTTTTTAGATTGCTACTCACAATAATCCAACATGGTTTAATTCCCATATTAGTTAACTTGATGTACAATTCTCATTATGTGGAGGTCTGACGATTAGATGGGATAATATGGGAATTAAGCATTGTATACAAGAAAATATAGATAATACAGAAGAATAAAGCTAATCACCGATCACCAATTATGAATGTCGTTTATGTCCAAAGAAAAAGTAAAGATAATAATAATAATAATAAACTGAAGCTGAACTAATGGTGAAATGTAAAGTTACTCATAGTCCTTTTACTAATAGTTTACTGTTAACACAGCAGAGTTATGCAAGTCTGTTGATCTATTAAAAATTTGGTTAAAGAACTTTAACCATTGTAAATTTAATGTTTAATGACAACTGTACTGAAATTTAATTAATCGACTATATAAGATGCAAATTGTTTGAATAAAATTGTATACATTTTCTCTTCTCTTAATAGGTATAATATCAATGTTATGGAGTTTCATTATTTCAATTTAATTTATTGAATATAATTTTTTATTGGAACATGTGGACTTTGATCATTGCGATATTTACCTAATCTTTAATAGCTAAAAACTTATTCACTAAGAAGTAACTGCTAACGGAATTACATCTGGTTCCTTAGGGCATTTAGCTTGAAGAGAGTAAGTTAATAAAGGGTTAATTTAAGATTTGTGTTTAATTTTGACGATTAAACGATTGAGTACAAATTAAAATATGTGAATATACTAGAATAAAATCTGTCAAGATTTTGTAAATTTTTTATATCAGCTATTCAAATAATTTAAATAAAAGTCATAGAATAATCTTTATACCTATGCAAACTATATATACTTACGATAATGAAACTGGGGCTAACAAACTTCCAACAGATTCTCCAGTATAAACCTGGTTTCAATCCTAACATAGCTTCTACATCCTGCGTAAATCTGTCTAAACCTAAAAAAATTTTCTTAACTAACGAAAGTACTTTTATATATACAAACCATAAAACCAAGATACTGCTATTGCTTCAAAAAGGGCCGAACAAAGAAGAGAAATTCCTGCTGAGTAGGTGTCGAATAAATGAAACATATAAATCCCGCCCTGCAATAAATTTTATTAATCGTTTTAAACCACACTATTTTTATATTTCCGATATAAATAAAGTGTACTTCAAAAAAATCAAATATATTTATATCATACCGGTGTTACGTTGACGAGTGCCACGGAAAAAGACATAAATATAATTCCCAGAGTAAAAATCTCCCTTGCATATTTCTTGTGTTGGAAGAAGTTAGGAAATTCGTCCATCAATCCAGTAATTACGCATTCTAAGCCACCCATCTATAGAATAAATATATGTACATTAACATACATTGACAAGAGATCTAACTAATAGAAAACGATATTCAACCAGCTTTTCACAGTGATATCATTAATAATTATTTGCGGTGTAAATTTTAGGAAAAGTAAAGTTTCATAATTATATTACATTAAACAAGACAGTTTTCATCGTACACGTGTTAATAAATTTAATTTAAAACATTCTGCGTGGAAAGAAGTGTAAAATAAACAGTTTTAAAACCTTAAAACGGACTTTTCCGTACGTAGAACATCTCTATCTCGTCATTGAGTGGCCAAGAAAAAATAAACCAAAACATAAATGCAGAATATGTGTTTTATGCGACAGTTTTACTTTTTTCGAATAGTCCACCATCGTGCTTTCTCATGACCCGTGGATAGAGTGGGGTGTGCTATCCACGTCAAAATCAATAGATGTCGTCTGTTAGACATCCCTAATCAGAATCAGTCGAAACCCGATCGATCCGACACGATTTAATTGAGTGATCGTGCTAACAAAAAAAAATTCTCAAATAGTCCACCATTGCACTTTCTCATGACCCATGTACATAGTAGAGTGTGTTCTATTCACCTCAAAATCAATAGGTGTCGTCTAGGAGACGTCGCTAATCAGAATTAGTCAAGACCCTATCGATTCGACACGATTTAGTTGAGTTATCGTGCTAACAACAATAAATGCCGACGACAATGACACCAACGACAACGATAACGACAACGACACACATAGCAAAACATTTTTAAAAACCATTTTTTTTTATGTTTAGGCAGAAAAACGAAAAATAAACCCACAAAAAATTTTGTTTTCTCACTTCCTTACACGATTATATTACTTCTCCGCGTATAGTGGAGTACGGAAAAGTAAAAACAGTGTAAAGGGGATCTATATATCTATACAATTATAAAGTTTTTTATATGAAAACTGATATATTACTTCACTTTCCGCACTCCACTATAAGCGGAAAAGTAATGTAATCGTGTAAAAAAGTGAAAAAACAACATTTTTTTGGGCTTATTTTCGTTTTTCGACCTAAAAACAAAAAACATGGTTTTTAAAAAATTTTCACGTGTGTGTCGTTGTCGTTTTGCTGTGTGTGTGTGTCAGCATTTATTCTTGTTAACACGATAACTCAACTAAATCGTGTCGGATCGATCGGGTTTTGACTGATTCTGATTGGGGACGTCTCCAAGACGACACCTATTGATTTTGAGGTGGATAGGACACATCCTACCCTGTCCATTGCTCATGAGAAAGCACAGGGGTGGACTATTTGAGAATTTTTTTTGTTAGCACGATAACTCAACTAAATCATGTGGGATCGATCGGGTTTCAACTGATTCTGATTAGAAACGTCTATCAGACGGTATCTATTGAATTTGAGGTGGATAGGACACACCCCACCCTATCCATGGGTTATGAGAAAGCACGATGGTGGACTATTGAAAAAGGTAAAACTGTCGCATAAAACACATATTCTGCATTTATGCGTTGGTTTATTTTTTCTCGGCGACCCAACTTCGAGATAGAGATGTTCTACGTGTGGAAAATTCCGTTTTAAAATTTTAAAACTGTTTATTTTAAATTTGGTTCCATGCAAATGAATAAATAAAAGAAAATAATGAAAATAAGATTATATCAACCGGGAAGTAGGAATAAGCTCCATAGTCAAGTTAACGACTCATTTTATTTATGCTTTAATCAAAAACAGAAGAAGCACAAAACTCGTATTATGTACAAATTAGCACATAATGAGCACAAATTTATAGAAATATATTTCCCTTCAGTTTGCTATCAGTATTATTTTATTCATCAGTTTTTTTGGCAATTTCGTTCTGTCTCGTCTTGTTTTGTTTAACACGGGAAACTCAACATCGAGTTAACGACTCATAATCCTAAATAGTATTAGACACTACGAAACTTTTCATCTAGAAGGGAATCAAATTTCTAACATACCACACAAATAAATAACATTTTTACAGTTTTGTGTGTGCCTCTTTTCTGTTAATTTAAAATGCCAGTAACAGCGTCCCGTGACAACTCACATTAGTATTCAGTTTTACTCGAAGATACAAATAGCACAAAATTTATAATATGTAGAACAGATTAGCACAAAATGGGCATAAAATAAATAGTGTAATGCAAAATATCAGCTAGGTTGTTAAGGGGTAACAACACCTTTTATTAAATTTAAATTTTTCAAAAAAGAAATTTTTTGTATTAGTTTGAAAAATTCTTTGAACCTTTTTGAATATGGAGCAGAAAATTTTTTTTCTTGAAATTTTACGCTCTATTCTAAGCACATTGGACTGCTCCGAAACGACACCTGAGTCAAATAAATACCTGCTGGAAAGGTACAGTCTAGGTACAGCTTAATTTTTTACCTAATGATTTTTAACTTCTGTAATATCCAACAGATGTCGTTAAAAGATGTTTATGTTTAGTCAGGAACATTTACAAACAAAAGTATAGAAAAAGAAAGAGGAAAAGGTAAATTAACTGCCAAATTAATTGATCAATTAAAAATGTATTATGGCTTGGCAATACGTCGGAATCTGAACTCCTTGGAAAATTTGAAAAATGAAACCTGAGCGACCTTATTTCACAAGTTATCAACCGACGAAAACCCGCAGCACGAGAAATGCTCAGCCTTTGTGTGACAGAAAGAAAGCGCAAGCATCGAATTCCTTGGACCTTCCATCATAAGCCGCCACTTTCTCAGGAAGTTTTTAAAAACATCAAACCGATCTGTGAAGACCAGAGCCGAGACGAGTTGCTAAACCGTTGCTTGAGAGGCTATACGCCTCCCAAGAGCAATGAAGTTTCAATGCTACTGTTTGTAAATTCGGTACAAGATCTTATTCAAGTGGCAAAAATATCTTGAATATAGCGACTGATATCGCTGTGTGCACTTTTAATGATGATCTGACTAATATTCTTCGAATTATGAAAGTTTTAAGCTAAGCGGATCAAGCACGCCGAGATGTCTTTGACAAATACAGTGAAAGAGGCACGCTTTAACTAAATGCTCGAGGAAATATATTTAAATATACGAGTAGAAGGGCAGCTTTATGGTCCTTGAATAGCAGATTAATGGAAACATTTTTTAAACAGTCGAATTTTTTCTTTCGCTAAGCTTATTTAAATATTATTTATTAACAAATGATTATTAACAAACCTTTTGTTTAGAAAATTTAATGTTTTTTATGTTTATTGCAATAATGTTACCCCTTTAACTTAACAGTCTCCCAAATCGTATTGCCAGAGAGATGTATAAATAGAATGAGGAATATGGTGTATAGCACTGGAATGTATCTGTGTATCCTTATGAGTACATACGATGAGTACAAGGGAAACATCCATCTTAGTTATATCTGTTATTAACTTGGTGTTATTAACTCTAGAAATAAAACAATAATCAACTACAAGATTAATACCATTTCATTAACAAAAATCTAATTTAAGGTAATTGTTAGAAACGTTCCCAGCTTTACTCAATTACATAATATTAGGTATCTCTTTATGCTATCAAAAGCATTTCTCAGTATTATAGTTGCACATTTGTCAACAATTTCTTGTTTCAGTTCAATGCAAATTGCTTACAATTAGAGAACGTCTAAAAATCATATTTCTTAAGTAAGAAAACATAATAGTCTACATTTGTCAAACCAGAGGACTTCGGAGGAATGTCAACTTGTAAACGTAAATTTATCAGCCATAAAAAAAACTCTATGGGGCTATAAAGCTTCGTATTTTCTATAGTGTGGCATCGTTGATAAAAACAGCCATGCTGAAATTTAATCAAAACGCTCTACATTGACGAGTAATTGAAAAAAAAGGGATCTAATTTGATTTTTTTGAGAAACGGCCATTCAAACACCACTTTTGTGAGAATGTAGTGGAGGTTAAATAAAAATACAGATTAATACTGCTCCCCATTTGCATACCTTGCGACTGTGGTAATATATTAGACATCTGAAGAGGCCTCCCAGCAAAAGGTTACTATGGTTGCATTTATGAATGTATTCTTCTTTATAATAATTCGGTATATTCGATGAAATAGTCTAACTATTAAAACATGTCAAAGGATTTATAGGTTTTTTTTTGTTTCTACATTTTTGTTCTGTACAAACGGTTGGCCTACCAGTACTTTTTATGGGTCACAAAGCCAATTTTGAAACATACCAAAACAATTTTTAAGGTAGGCATATAAAATTCTTTTGGTATTACTGATGATAAGTCAAGGACGTGCTGCCGAAAATGTTCTAAATATAAACGCTGAATGTGTTCCTAAATCGGAGCAGAGCATAAACAGCTAGAGAACAAATTTACCAGTTCGAAGATAAGTTTCAACCATTTAAATTTTATGCTCTGTGGTGAAAATCATAATTCAAAGATTGCCTAAGATTATATACTCAATAACAAGGATACTTCACTGAAACTTGACAAATTTTGATAATCAAAAAATTATTGTCACAAATGCATATCGTTATTTATATTTTTAGTTTTCATTTAAGGTAGTCTCTACATTTCATTTAAGGTAGTCTCACACCTACATATGCCCTCATGTACGCATGCTCACGTACATATCCTCTAATTGAAATAAGTAAAATATAACTTCTGTACAAAGATTACTTACAGCAGAATCTATGCCCAGCATAATTAGCATGAAGAAAAATAAAATGGACCAGAAATGTGACGCCGGTAATGTTGCTACTGCTTCTGGATATACCTGAAATACAAGTCCTGGACCTGCAACACACAAAAAGAGTTGTGAAAAGAGATTTCTGTGTGGTTTTCTTTTTATTTTTAAAAGAGAAAAATATTATAATTCCGTATAGAATATATACATAATAGCTTGTTTACATAATTTAAGATTAAAAAACCATACAGTAATAACATTCTTGAATATAAAATAAAAGACAATGATAGACATATTCAATTTAATTCATAAACATAATTTTCAATATAAATAGAAGAACAAAAATTTTATAATAAAAAAAATATTTGTATATGTCCAATAAGAGTTTAATGTAACTCCACGATATAAAGCAGTATTTGTAAAACCTTGAGATTAAACCTATATATTTCCAAATTTTTCTGATCGAAATAATTATATTTAATGAATTTATCAATATTCTTCATATATAAAACTATTAAATGCTATTGAAACAGCAGGCCTTGACGTTCATAATCAAGACCAGTGCTGTTTCTCGTGGGAACTATATCCAGCTAAATTAAAATTGTCAGGTATGTCAATCAGTCATGTTACAATTGTCATCATATTATCGTTGCTCTTAGATATAGACGAAATGGATTTGTCTATTAAATTTCAAGGTATCCCTAAATTTTTATTGATAATGAAACTTGTATTAACGTGTATAGTCTTAGAAGTACATTAAAAAAATATCGTATAAATATTTGATTTACATCATAACGGTTACTTTGACTTATCTACCTTAACGGCAGATAAATATTAATAAAAATGACTTGTAACGTATACTCATCTGATACTTACATGGTTAATAAAAAATATATACTCAATTGTTTCTTACCTTCTGTAGCTACAGCACTTATGTGAACTCCTTGTTTAAGTGACATGTATCCCAGATATGTAAAAATTACGAAACCAGAGAAAAAACTCGTAAAGCAATTGATTATTGTTGTTATTATGCAGTCCCTGAAATTTTATATATTTATTATTATTCACTATTATCCAGAACCGGCGTCTGCTGACTTTAATATACGATGTGTATTACAAAAACATTATTTTTCTACTTATATATACCTAAAGGGTCTTTCAAGAACGCTCGATTTTTAAATGTAAATAAAACAAGCTGTGTGTGAGATATCCACTCAGTTTTTTTTATTTGTAAGTATATTTTATGACATTAGTACGCAATATAACGTCGTTCAAATGCCCGCCGTGGTTTTGCTTGGTGGCACGTATTCGGTAGATCCAATTATCGATTACTTTGTCGCATAAATCTATCTGTCTGAATTTACTGGATGGCGTTCGTTATGTTGACTTTGAGGACATCGATTGTTTGCGGCTTATTCGTATAGACTTGCGATTTAAGATAGCTCCAAAGGAATAAGTCTAAAAGCCTTAATTACACGATCTCGGTAGTCATTTCACGTCGCCGCTGCGTGAAATAACCATGCCCTCAAATCGCTTGTACAGAATATCCATCGTGGTGTACAATGTGTGGCACGTAGAGCCGTCCTGTTGGAATTATATGTCGTCAGTATCCATATCATCGTTTAGGCCACAAGAAGTTACTTATCATCGATCTGTGGTGCTGACGGTTATGGCAATGACAGTTTCGTTTGAAAGTAGTACGGACCGATGATTCCGCCAGACCAAAATCCGCACCAAACAATGACTTTCTCGGGATGCATTTGGTGCTGGGGTATCTCATGTGGATTGGTATCATCTAAATCTGACAATTTTGCTTGTTCGTGTATCCAGTCATTCAAAAATGCGCTTTGTCGCTAAAGATGATTATTTTGGCGAAATTTGGGTGAACTTCCAACTGCTCTGGTCCCAATCAACGAACTCATGACGTTGTCTATGGTCGTTTACCTTAAGGTCTTGGGTCAGTTGGATTTTATTAGGTGCAAACCCAAGTCCCGACGCAAAATTTGCCAAGTTGAAGTCGCAGAAAGGCCAAATTCTTGTGAGCGACGAGAAATTGACTGCCTCGGGTTTTCCGGTACACTTTCGCGCATAGCAGCGATACTTCAGCAGGCCGTTTCGGTGATGTACCGGTATTGGCTGATTATTTATCAAATCGGTTAACTCAAATTTAGCCACCAAAAGCTACAACCTTTCTACAATAATGATTTGCCATATACCACTGAATAATTCAAAATAAATTTAATAGATATTGCTTTAACAGTATGGCCACTATAATCTAACAACTTTCAAGCGCCCCTATTGAAATGCCCTGTAGAACCTTCACTCCTAAGTTTAGCGATGGATGGATGTTTAAGTAAAGTGTATTTAGGTGTAAATAAGTGGGGGTATTTTAAATTCCCTCAAATATAAATTAATTACATAAATAATCAGATTTCTAATAGATTTTTACCTATGTATACTTTCTTAAGTTTTCCATTTTTGTTTAACTTTTTTTATGTTGAGCTTTTGTGCTGCTTTCACTTACCTGTAACAGTTATTATGGAATTTATTGTAGCTGGCATATGACAAATGCACCCCGAATCCTGCACCAACAGAATAAAATACTTGTACAGCTGCATCTACCCAAACCTGTAACATTAAACTAGAGTTAACGTAACCACATTGATAAAATTATTAGCCTGTTTAACATGAAATGAATTTAATTTAACAAGTAATTTCCAATAGTTTTTATTGTATAATCGCCGTTATGGAAATAAGCTGGTTTCCGAATAATTTTAATAAATCTAACGTAATAACTGTGAATTTTAAAAAATAAATTCAAATGATGTTTAGTAAAATACAAATAAATGGTATTAGAAATAATTATTCGACTATATAGTGCATGAAAATGTTCACTAGGCAACTCTAAATTTTAAAACAGCTAAGTTTAAGTGTGTGAGGGACAAGAGGATGATAACCAATATATAAAAACATAACTTTTAATATTGTATACCTTTCTGTTATTTTGAATAAATCACTAATTGAATAACAGTCTAAATATTGATTCACTTGTTCATGCACTGTCGGTATTGCACCCAAGAATTTAGCAATTTTTATTATTCTGAAGCAAAAACGACCAGTTCCGTTGGTTAGAAGCAAAAGCGGTCACATCCAAAATTAAAATATTAATAAAATTAATAAAATCGAGGGACCCAGCCAACGTTCGAAAAAGGGCGATGGACGTCGAACCCGGACGTAACGTTCACTATGACAGGTGTAGCAGCCAAAGTGATGCGAAGGAGAGTATCTGATAAGGAAACACTCAGCGACCACACATACATACTTTTTGAGGTCGGGGAACAGCTGGGATAGGGTTAGTTTCTGTGGGGTCGTGCACGACCAAAGAGCAAATGGGAGGATCAGGGATCCCAAAACTTTGCTTGAAAGCGTCACGAGGGCGTGTGACGCATCCATGTCCAGAAAAGGGTAGTCCCCGAGAATATATTGGTGAACAGAGGAGATCTCTGCCCAAAGGAAGAAGTGCGTTGCCGCACGAAAGCAATATATCAGGGACGGGACCAGACGAACCTGGAACCCTAATGAGCAGGGAGAGGCGGAGGTAGCGTATAAGGCTGAAAAGAAAAAGCTGAGGGACGCTATCAAGGCAGAGAAGAGGAGAAAGTGGGACGAGTTGTGCGCCGACCTAGGTAGAGATGTCTGGGGTAACGGGTACAAACTGGTAGTGAAGAGGACGAATAGTCAATATCAGGAGATTTCTCTAGAAAATATGAAATAGGCGGTGGACACGCTCTTCCCCGTGAAACCGGTGGAAGAATGGGAACGCCAACTAGGAGCAGATCTCGATTCGCTTATGAAGGAGGAACTGCTAAGGGCTTGTGCCAAGATTAAAAATGGCAAGGCGCCTGCTCCGGACGGTATCCCCCCTGAGATCCTAAAGGCCGTGGTGCAGAAATATCCTGCAGAGGTGCTGCGAATCATGAATAACGTCATGAGGAACGGCTACTTTTCCGAGGAATGTAAGATGGTCAGGCTAGTTCTAATTCTCAAGGCAGACAAGCCGGTGGAGGACCCCACATCTTTCAGGCCGATATGTCTGATCGATGTGCTTGGGAAACTACTGGAACATCCTAGGAAGACTCCTAGGTGAGCTGGAGAGAAAGGGAGGCCTGGCAGAGAACCAGTACGGGTTCAGGGCGGGGAGATCTACGGTAGATGCTGTCATGGTCATAAAAACCATTGCATAGGAGGCGTGGGAGTCCAAGAATTTGTGCGCGTTGATGACTTTGGACGCAAAAAACGTGTTCAATTCGACCTCATGGGGAAAGATCATGGGGAGGCTGCGGGAGCTAGAAATAGCACCGTATATTATAAACATGACCGCCAGCTACCTATCCTGCAGAGGCCTGATATTGCTGGTCGGGGACGGTGGCGAGAGGAGGAGAATCTCGTGTGGAGTGCCACAGGGGTCGATTATGAGTCCTACCCTATGGAACATTATGTTCGACGAGGTATTTAGACTCAGAGTGCCCGAATGAGTGAGGGTCTTGGGCTACGCTGATGATGTCGCAGTGGTCGTTACCGGAATAAGTGACATCGACGTGAGGGAAAACGCCAACCTCACTGTCGAGAGGATCAAGAGATGGGTTGAAGAGAGGAAACTGACTCTGACGTTGGACAAAACGGAGGCAATCGCCCTGACAAGGAGGAGAAAGCTTCCGTGCATCACGTTTCGAGTACCAAAATCGTGCCGAAGCAGAGTATTAAGTACCTGGGAGTCTGGATTGATAGTTCTCTGTCGTTTAGAGGACATATCAAACAGACACTGAAAAAGGCAAGCAAACTGTCTCGGCCCTTGGTTGTTTGATACCAAACATTCAGGGTCCCAGGGCATCAAAGAGGAGAGCCCTCAGCGGGGTGGTGCAGTCGATCTTACTGTATGCCGCCCCGATATGGGTGGATATATTGAGAAGAGACAAGTGGAGGAAAGACCTCACCAAAGTCCAGAGAAGAGCAGCGCTAAGAGTCTGTATTTCATACAGGATCGTATCGGCAGCGGCAACGCTGGTGATAGCCTGTATACCACCCATCGATCTTCTAGCAAAGGAGAGACGGGAGGTGTGCGGTGGCGCTGACAGAGGTGCAGCAAGGGAGAGCCTATGGGAACACTGGCAGGAGAGATGGGAGGCGAAGCCCCGAGGGAGATGGACGAGGGTGCTAATCCCGGACATAAGGCCATTGTGCGAAAGGGTACATGGCGATGTCGGATATTACTTAACCCAGGTCCTTACTGGGCTCGGCTGTTTCGCGAACTACCTATTGGATATAGGCAAACGCGAAATCGCAGAGTGCTGGTCCTATGGAGAGATCGACGATGCCGGCCACACAGTGTTCAGCTGCAAAAGGTGGACAGGAGAAAGGAGAGCTGCGGAGTAAAAGATAGGACAGGCTATCATTGCGAACAACATGATCCCAATCATGCTCGAGAGCAGAGAAAGATGGACAGTGGTGGAGCAGATGGTATCGTCCATCATGAAGGAGAAAGAGAAGGAGGAAAGTTAAGTGGGGAATGAGTAAGTATCCTGATTGATATGCCGAAGAGAGGTAAAGCGAGAGTGGTTCCTCTTCGGCATCACACTGATAGGATAGCCGGGGGTTTTTAGTCGGTAGGCGTATACGAATCCGACAATACCTGGCCAAGCAATAACAGAACACCAGAGGCCAGGTGTCTTTTGAAGATTTTCCCCTCGAGAACAAAAAAAAGTGGCGTTGTATTGTAATTATATGAATGTCATGTAACATCAAATTTACATTAAATTTAAAAACAAGAACTCGTAATTCTGAATATTAAATAAATGATAACTTAATAATAATAATAAAGCATAAACAAACAATGACTTTCATTCGAACTCGAAGTTCAGTGGATACCAAATTCGAGTTCGAATGAATGTCAACAACCGAGTTACTCGAATGCTAGCAATCGAACGCGAGCGCGTATTCCAATGATACTTATCGACGTGTTGGATAGTTGCTCGAATACGGAGACATAAATTTGCGTTTCTTGCTTTTAATATGTCGACATTTTCAGAAAACGACAATGTTAAATTATAGAATTATATAGTGCACATCCATGTTTGTGGAATAAAACTCTAAATATATAAATATACATGCGCATTGCACTGCATTAAAAGAAATAATCAAGGCAATGGGTAAAGGCAAAATCATACCACAAAAGTCGTGGCGAAAAAAATAAAAAATCTGTGTTCAATATATTGTCAAGAAACCAAGAAGTAAAGAAAATAGATAGGTACATCTAAAAAATTTTGAACTCATTCATGATTAACGTGCTGATCGAATTCATGTATCGTTGCCATACATGGCAATATAAACCCTACTCGAATTCGAAGATACTGTTCGAGTACTAGGTGGCGATCGAATTCCAGTCAATCGAATACGAACTTTAATGAATGTCAACGCACCTTTACTGAGATAAATATATTTAAAATAGTACAGTGCAAACATTTCGAAAAACGAATTGTGCTTAAAATCTATTTTTTGAGGTAGCTGTACATACAGGCTATCAAGTTCCCTGTTTTGAAAAGAATAGAATATGGTTATAAATAGAAATGAGAGATGCAATATTAACACCATCATTAGTCACATCTTTAAGATTTATGTAAAATATATCTACTATTTTTACTAAATCAAATGGTGTACAAAACGTAACTTGATTTTAGTGTTGACTTTGTTTAGTGTGTTTAGTATAAACATCGATATTCTTATATAAATACAATATCCCGTTTTTTAAATATTTTATTGGAACTATATAAAATTAAATGTTAAATGTCATGATTTTGTGATAAACGGCCGTGGAGATGATGGGTCGTATCATAAATAGATATGCAACGCTGTGTTAGTTAATTATTGTATTTGTGAAAATGGAAAATAAGATCTAATCGATATCAGACATTTTATTTATAATTTATTTTATATTCGCGGAAATAATTAGAAGATTATTCATAGAATTGAAATCTGGAATAGTAAAATCTACCAAACCACGAACGAAGCCTACTGAAGAAGAAAATGAAATTAATATTTTGGCATATATTAATATTAATATTCATAGTTTGATAGAGCCACTTCAGAAGACTTAAGGTTGTTCTATTATACGATATAAAAAATACCATAAAGTACATAATTTCATTCATAATGATATGAACGAAATGATGACTAGATGATATTGTGATTAGGGGAATATTATAAATATTATAAATGTGCAGTATATGCTGTATGTATTCAGAAATAGTGGCAAGAGTAATTTTTTTTGTGTTTTCTATTATTCACTTGTACAGAGCCCATACGTACTTATAAATATATATGCTCTAAGCTAAATTGTAATTATTAAAAGAATAAAATTACACTTGGAAATATTTAGTTACTCTTAAATAATTACTTGAAACATATATATGTATAATGTATTTAATAAATATTTTATGGATCTCCATAATAGGTATATCAACAGCTACCTGTGTTTCCATAAGTCGCGATACTTCTGGCTTCAGATAATAAGAAATTCCTGATAATGCACCTGGCAACGTTAGGCCCCTAACTAGTAATATCATAAGAATAAAGTAAGGCATCGTTGCTGTGACCCACACTACTTTTCCTGTAAACAAATAGATTTAATTTTTAAACAAAATAATAAACATGCGTTACCTGAAGATTTAACTCCCTTAAATAAAGATATGTACAGCAGTAAATAAATTATCATTAAACATACAACAAGTTTCCATTTTGGATAACCTATTTCATGTAATCCATTACTCCACTGTATTTCAAGAACTGCTCGACTAAAAAGAAGGAAAACATTATATCATGTACAGTTAAAAATGGAAATGAATATAAATTACTTAAAATACGTTATTCAATAATATTTGAAAGTTCAGGACAATACTACAGAACATATATTAATTATATTATATATAATATTATATAGAGTGTCTCAGTTTGAACTATAGGAATTGAACTGTGCGCCATTTGTGGTCTGTTAAAGACAGAACGGCAATACCTAAGAACTGGGATCTATAAACCATAAAATGCCGCGATTAATTATTCATCAACGAATAGTGTGTGTACAACTGTTTCATGAAAGTGAAAGTTGCATTAAGAAAAATTCGCACAAAATTAGGACAAAATGTACCTGCAGAGTTAAAAATTCATAACTTAATCAATAAATTTGAAGAGACGAGTTCCGTTACCGGTAAGGCAACACCAGTACGTCCACGTCGCGGTCGATCAGATGAAAATATTACTGCAGTGAGATCTGCATCTGTCGACATACAAAATTTAGTTGACATAACAATTAAAAATTTACAGCGTCGTACATTTCTTAATTGGGTGTTAGAAAAGAAAGAAGGTGATGCTGGTTTTTGCAGCATCTTGTTTTCAGGGATGAAGCACATCTTCATCTTGACGGATACGTCAGCAAACAAGACTGTCAAATTTGAAGTGCTGAAAAAGAAATGCATCCACAGAGATGCACGGTTTTGTGCACATTTTGGAGTAGTAGGGTAATTGGACCTACTTCTTTGAAACTGAAACTGATAATGATACCACAGTAAATGGGGAACGAGTGATATGTTAAACAATTTCTTTTTCGACCAAATTGATGATTTGGATTTGAACAACATGTGGTTTCAGCACGACAGTGCAACGTGTCATACAGCACGTGAAAGCGTAACTTTATTGCATACCAAATTTCTTGATCATATTGTCTTGCAGAATGCTGACATCAATTGGCCTGCAATATCATATGATATAACACCACTGGACTTTTTCCTTTGGGGTTATGTCAAGGAAAAAGTGTACGTCAGCCAGCAGTAGTTCCTATAGTTTCAAATTAAACACCCAGACGTGTTGAGGTCGTATGATTTGTAGATGACAGTCGTTAAATATTTACGCCCTACCTTTGACAGAGCACAAATGGCGCGTAATTCAAATTCTGTAGTTCCAACTGAGACACCCTATATGTATAGTATATAATGTGATATGTATAATAATAGGAATATACACTTTATACAATAGGAAAAAAGTAGTATGGCTATGTCACTTCTGGCGCACTCTCGGATTTGTTTGCGGACATTTGATGCGGATGGAATATTGTCATTGTTGATTTGAAGAACTCTTGGTGCCGGTATAAAACAGGTATGTATAGGTATAAAACAGGTCTGTACCGATTTAAAACAGGTGAGGTGGTGTTAGGAAAAAAACATGACGTCATTAAATAGGTTACCATACCTGTTTTAAACCGGTACAGACCTG
Source organism: Rosalia funebris (assembly GCA_037954035.1). Taxonomy (NCBI): domain Eukaryota; kingdom Metazoa; phylum Arthropoda; class Insecta; order Coleoptera; family Cerambycidae; genus Rosalia; species Rosalia funebris. Next base: position 38,891,076 of record JAZFAV010000016.1, read on the forward strand.
TTTTATACCTGTACATACCTGTATTATACCTACACCAAGAGTTATTCAAATCAACAATGACCACATGCCATCTGCATCAAATGTCCGCGGACAAATCCGAGGGTGCGCCAGAAGTGATGTAGCCATACTACTGAAGAAATACTGTACAACATAATGTCTTCCTGAAAACTAAATTACGGACTATTTATATAGTATGTTTGAACTACTAAATAAAGCTCCACGGTTTAAAGGGGCTATACGTATAAATGCACAAACGAGTCCACGGTACAAATTATAAAAATATATAAAAAATTTGGGTTAACTAATAGTATATACTTGTAGTAAGTTCAATCATCATAATGTGAGATAGCACGCTCCAAATATTGACGGAAAATAGGTAAGATAAATACGATAACTTCTAATTGAACTTACTTGAAAAATTCTGATGCTGCTGTATGTCTAATACTAGGAGTTCGTATTGACTCATTCAAAACTTCAACGATTGGTCTGCTTGTTTGATTTTGGCCTATACTCTCCCAGCATTTATCTGTGTTCCATGTATTATTGCAATGTATCCACGGTAAATCAAAAGATATACTAGATCCCAAGAAATATAAAGCCCATGCTGTAATCCGAATAAAATTCAATTTTAATATCTTCTCCCAATTTTAAATTTCACAATAGCGGGATACTCCCGCCTGTTTGGAATATAAAAATTCTCATTGTGAATTTATTTAAATTCAAACACTAATCCAACGATTTGATTTTCAATAAGGTCATTTCCACGTTTCCATGTACGAGTCTAAGTATGTAGAAGTATTTTTTGCTATATATTATTGTTTTAAAGTACCCAAATATGAGTAGTAATAATAAGAATGACATAATAATTCTAATTTTTAATATAAAAATGCTTTGTATATTTATATAGTTGCATATTTGTACACAAGTATTAAAGTGACCTTTAAATGTTGTTGTTATAGTGCCAAAATAGTTACGATTAATGATGATTTATACGTAAACGATATTTGTGTCCATATAATAGCCATAAAATGATACTTTCTTTTTCTATCAAGGTAGGACGACTTTGGACTTTATTAACCATCACTGATAGATTTATCTATTTCGTTGTGAAAATAAAAGTAATAAAAGCAACAATACAAATTGTTAAAACTTTTGAAACTGCAGGCTTGTTCTATAAACTATTCTCACTGTGTCAAAATACTTTTGGCTCTAATCTCCCAAGACATTTTTTAATTGTTAAAAGATATTTTGGTAGTTTAGAAGCTGAGGAGCAATTTAGAAGAAGCTGGCGTGTACAGTGATTGAGACACAGTGAGAGCAGAAAAAATCGAAATTTCAAAATAATATTTCATATAATACTTTAAACCTTATTTTAATTCATTTTCCCTTCTCAATAGATCAACGACCTCAGTAAATTAAACCATAATATTAACTGTATTCAGAATTATTATTTTAATAATCCTGCACAATCCTATTTGATAATCAATACTATGTCATAATCAATACTATGTAATTTCGATAAGAGATGAAAAGTTCATGATCCAATTCAAATTTAACTGACAAGTCAATATTTGGGTGTCGATTATTTATTTTACAGTATCATCGACCTCTTTGTCGGTTACTAGAAACCACTTTCTTCATTCTTTAGAATTATTTTCCGACAAGCACACAAATAATGAAAAAGGACCGTGGCTACCGAGGAGACCTCAACAAGATAGACCTAGCTTTCCCTATCTTATAAAAATCTTATTTTTTCTTTTCTAGTATCACTTCTCCAATGCATCCGCTGTAAGTTTTAGTATATAATGTATAAACAGGCTACATACATAGAGTTGTACATGTGTTTTTATTTGCCTATGTATATATCAGTAACATATAAGTCGGAAATTGAGAAAGAAACCACCAAGCCGCCAAGCGGCTATCAAAGTAGTTCCCGAATAGCAAAGCTATTAGATAGTCGCTCTAGGAAACAACTATTCCTCGGGCTAAAGCCCCGCCAGGCATTGAATTATACCCAGAAGCGATCCTCGACCCCTTTCTCGTGTTTCTGCACGATCAGATAAGGTTTCAAAAAATAAAACTCGCCACAGGTAGGATTCGACATTTGACCCGGATCGGAACCGAACGACATACAGCTGTTTCGAACTTGTTAGTTTTCATCAGTGCCGTACACGGTACGCCAATTCAGGACAAATGCCGAATGAACTTTATGGCGTATACATCTTTACCGATAAGATCTCTGTCAGTAACATATAAGTCGGAAATCGTGAAAGAAACCACCAAGCCGCCAAGCGGCTATGAAAGTAGTTCCCGAATAGCAAAGTTATTACATAATCGCTCTAGGAAACAACTACTCCTCGGGCTAAAGCCCCACCAGGCCCAGGGCTTTATGTAGATTTTGCAATATTTGTAGATGTTTCATTAAAAGTGACAATTAGCAGTACCCTACATGCATATCTACTCTCACAAGTGAGGAGTTCCGCTATAGATAATCGAATGTGAATTTGATTTTATTGCGTAGAATATATTAAAACTGCAGATCCTGTTACACTGGGATATCAGCACTTGTTTATTTTATTATTGTTATTTTATTGCCCTTAAACCGTGGCGTGATCGTTGTTCCTCAATGTTCCGCAGTGAAATATAAATATAAATCCTTTAAATGGATCCATTTGTCGTTATATCTACTCAAAGTAAGTAGGTGCAGCCCTTGTTTGTGGTGATATTTCTGTGTATAAAATGGTCGCTTATTAGCTTGACATAATTATTAATTACGCACAATTATACACCAACGAACAACGCGCAATTAAAACAGTAACACGATAATTATTAACTAATCAATAATCAATAAGTGTTCGAGCTATATCAACGACAAATATTGACTGCAAAAAGATTTAGCGATAACTGTATGTCATCGACGTAAACAGCCAGCGTGACTCCTATGACCTACTCCTAGATGATCTTCCATAAATTCACGGTATCCCGTTTTCAATTGAATATACTTATCTAATTGTCATTCTAATGTATGAAGTATTTTTGCTGTTGTGTCTAACGAATCACCTAATTGGATTTAATTATTCATAAACTAACAATGAAGCTACCTTCAGCTACTAGTAGAAGTGGGAGCCTGGAAACTTTCTTCGCATTTGCATTCTTCTGGAGATATATATTTTTTGTTTTCAATTTCTTTCGGTTTTTCAAAACATGTAACTTATTTTTAAGTGAAATATTTGTAGAAATACGATACTTTAAACCTATGAATATTTCCTTGTTGTAAATAGTCAGGAACAATCTTATCTATATCTGAAAGAATTTTTAAATGACACTACTAGGCGATTAAATTTATATTAAGAATGGTTTACACAGGATTTTATCTTTACCTGAGTAGATTTTGCAATATTAGTACACGTTTCATTAAAAGTGACAATTAGCAGTACTCTACATGCATATCTACTCTTACAAGTGAGGAGTTCCGCTATAGATACATAATCGAATGCGAATTTGATTTTACTGCGTAGAATGTATTGAAACTGCAGATCCTGTTGCACTGGGATATCAGCACTGGTTTATTTTATTATTGTTACTTTATTGTCCTTAAACTTCTATCCGTGACGTGATCGTTGTTCCGCAGTCAAATATAAAAATAAATCCTTTAAACGGATCCATTTATCGTGATATCTACTCAAAGTAAGTAGGAGTTGGCAGCCCTTGTTTGCGGTGATATTTCTGTGGTGATGATTTGCATTGTATAAGCGACTGTACTTTTCATCAAAATTATCCATAATGTTTCTGCCTTTTTAAGACGCTTGAATCGATATCTTTGTAATGTTTCTGACTTTTTAAATCATTTAAGTTGATATCTTCATAAGTTTCAAGAAATGTTTTTATTGTTGTTAATTCTGCTTTCACTTGGCAACGTTTAATTTTGAGTTATCCAAGTTCTTCATTTTGTTTATTATATTTTGTAACTTTCTATTACAATTGCACTTATTTTTATTTCAGATTTCGAGGGATAGGAGAAGAATAAATGAGAATGAATGTCCGTTCGCTCGTTGTATTGCCGAGGATCGTGACGTTCGGTGCCAACCATTGAAATCCTGAATCGCCCGCTGTCGTTACTAATTGCGGCATACCTAACCTTCGCTACGATGCCATTTTGTTATTTCTATGCACTGTATACTTAAGTATTGGTAATCTGCTCAAACTAATCAAATGTTGGGGGGCTGAATTAAGTAATTTGATGTTATGATATGCGTCGAAGATTTGTGTTTGTTGTCGAATAAACGAATAAAATTTGCACACCTTTGTTAAATTCACTGACACATTTCCCCATAAACTACCCTTATTCAGAAATATTTAGATATATTGACATTGTAAAGGGTACAACTTCATTGTAATTGAAGAGTACGAGTGGATAAAGAGAAGCCTAGTGTGAAGCAAAATACAATAAATACAGAGATTATGAACCCAGCCTGGATTGAGAATCAAAACCTAAGTGTTTGCTACATAATCTGTAGCACAGTGTTGTAGCATTCGATTCAATATTACACGATTCGATGAAAAAGATCCTGAAAATACATAAAGGTAATTCATCAGTAGAATATTTATACAGTTGTACAATTATATTACCACCACCATATTACTTATATACCAATATTAAAGACTAAACATTATATCGACTATAAACAATTGGGCTATTCTAGTTCTCAAGTACACTCCTTAGGGATATTGAAATGCATAGATCTGGACTTATTAAAATTAAACATACGTGCCGAATACTAACCAAACAAGTCTGCACTGTGCGCATCTCTTACCTTGAGGTGCATATGCGCATTGGGGTGTTTGGACTGCACGTGTTTCTTTTATACTGTTTTCATGGAAATTCTTGAATAAATTTGTAGGTTTCTTCCAAAACAACAAGAACTTATAAACAACAGTATATATTTGTAAAAAACATAAATAAAACATTGATATTAAAATGTTCAAATAGAAAATAATCACTTCAATAGTCCAATAAACTTTTTTTTATCTTTTTTCCCGAAAAAACTTGGTCTTGAATTATATCAGAATATCTAGATTTTTGGGAACATAATAAATCAAAATTAGGACATAGGAGTAGGAATACGAATAGAACTAAACAAAACTAGAACTAAAAAAAAAAACAAAAAAACTGACTAGTGTCAAGAGTTGAGCAAATGAACCTGAATCAAAATTATCAGGTATGCAAACAAATAGGTGTTTCTAAACAAATTCCGTAATTCCAAAATAATATCAAGAACTTATGAGCAACAGTACCTACTTATTGGCAAAAAAAAAATAAAAAATCAAATAGAATATAATGTCAATAGTCTTTTTTTTTCTTTTTTTCAAAAAACTCACTCTCGAATTATATCATTTTTATAACCAGGTTTTTTCGGAAACTAGAGGTCAAAATTATCACATAAAAATAAGTAAGTGTAGGGTTCCTCCACAAACCTCGCAGAACCGCAGCTGCGTTACAACTGATTGGTGCATAAGCCACGTGACCTACGACCAGGGGGATGGTACTCTCTAAATGTCACGTAGTGCGATCTTGAAATTACATGTACAACGGCCTCCAGGGGTGCTAATGGTCTTGCAGTCTCGTTTCCCCCTTTCTCTTACGTCCCTCACCTACAGTAACAATAAACATAACTTCGCATATATGTAAACAAACGTGTAATCGCAAGTTGTAATTAATCTGCAGTGTATAAATGTAATAGTGCAAAATGGAGGAACCGCCGAAAGTAAAAAACAAAATGCGTCATGGGAGACGACGTTGCATAGTGTCCGCATGCAAAGAACCTTCCGTAGAAGGCGAAAAAGTGCATTATTTCAGAGTACCCTCAAACGAAGAAAAAAGGGGAACTGTGACAAAGTGCTCTTCGGAATGATTTAACTCTGACCAAAAATCATTATTTTTATGAAAATAATTTCGATAAATGTGCTATTCTTATGCGAAGAGAATTTCGTGATTCGTCAGGAGCTGTCATCGGAGATGTAAGCTGCCTTTTACAAGTGTACTTTAATGACATATAACTAACTGAAGAATAATTCAGTAAAAACATTTTCTTCATTAAAAGATTATTATGATTCGACATTATTCAAAGTTTTGTATTGGTATATCAGTCGAAGTAATGAATATAATTGCATTAGGCTAAATACACCTTTTCTTTTACACAGGGGCCATATAAAGTTGTCCGCTTAAAGAGGGGAGCAGTGCCATGGAAAAATTTGTCAAAAGACTCGCTTGGAAATGTTGTGGTGTACTCTGTTTTTTGTAAAGTGCAGTGAAATAGCTTCATTTTCTCTTCAATGATACTTACTCCCAATTTACAATATTATAATTTGTAATATATACTACAAACTTATATTATTTGCCTCGGTGAATTAATATTTTGAAATTATTTCTCTTTTTCGTAACATAAATATTCATAGAATAAGTTTCAGCACTTTTCAGACAGATTATATACTATGTGTACATATAACCTGTAAATAAAAAATTATTGCAGGAACACAAGAAAACATATTTTTTATAATTGCAAATTAATCTAATTCAATTTCACCTATACGGTAAAAAATAATAATCGTTACGTAATACATTGTAGCTCAGATAATTTTCCTATAAATTCATTTTGTTATTAATTTTACATCATCCGTTACGTACCTATATATAAAAATTAAAAATAGTTATGTTCAAATTTATCGGAAGTTTCGCGCTGCAAGATCTGCAAGACCTGTAAGACAACTAACGCCCCTTGTACAGTAAGTTACTAGCGAACTATGGTAGTGTCAGGAGCTGTCTACGACATTGCGGAAGTCGCTACCTTTCGAGTGATGATGTATCTAAGACTCGCTACAGACTATGCATGTATTCGCGATTCGTTATGCGCGATGTGTGATTTGTTCAGTTCGTTGTAGTTCGTAGCAATTCGCAAATCAGAGCCTGCAGACTATGCGTCTACATATGGGTTTACTAACTATGTTAATGCGCGGCCTTTGGTATTCGTCAATTTACCGCCTCCAAGAGCGAATCACTGCGAACTCACGAATCATGTTTACGAATGGATTTTCAGCGAACAAGTTCCTATACACTATTCGCGAATTGCCCATGAATCGCGAATACACGCATAGTCTGTAGCGGACTTAAGGACTAGCGGTCGGACTTTCATTTCAAAGAGACTGTCACGGATGAGTACATCTATTGTTTACCCAGTGCGTCCTAACACCGCGGGCCCGCATGGTGCAGGGTTAAAAAATTCTGTTAAAAAGTCATCGATAGTTAAGGAGCTATACTTAAAGAAATATTGAGACGAAAAGGAGCTAATTAACATTACAAAATTGTGCATAGAGTATGACAAAATAATTACTAAAAATTTTCCAGACTACGATAAAACCCTTTATCAGTAAATCGCACAAATTGTATATGACATTTACTCACGATATAGTAAATAATATACAAATTTAAGTATTCAATAACACCTCAATACTGGGCAATCCGCCATCTCGACACATAGTTTGAAACACATTATTATATATCACAGGTACCTCTATGGGAGAATAGGATAGGTCACCCATCTATGTTGCAGACGCAGGACAAGGAACTACAGAGTTTTAACTCCCGCATCGGGTAATCTAAATGCTCATCGTATTCTCATAAGTGAAACAAATATGATTATTAATTTATATTACTATTTTTAACTCTGTTACATTTTATTAAGCTTTTTACTTCTAGTAGAAGGAAACGGACAAACGACGGGGCATCTGGACCCATATACCTTTTAACAATATAGCAGATTGGAGGACTAGATAAATGAAAGGGGCGAGGATTATTCCAATGACAGTATGATTAAAAAAAAAAGATATTCCACCATTCAGTCTCTTGACTATATCAGAAGAACTGTTAGAAGATGTTCGGATTTTAATTCGTACTGGCGTACTCAACACAGCCACATATTGATTCATATTGATTTCAGGCCACATAATTAATAGAATTAAAGGCGAAAGAAGCATCTAATTTATCTCCTGGATTGTAGGAAAATATTTAAGTAATCGGTAGATATGGACCGGGAATGACAATAGGATAGAAATAAGAGCGGTAGTTCCACAAAGTTTCGTACTGGGGTCTATATTATGGGGCCCATTTATGACGGAATCTTGAACCTGGAGTTGCCAAGAACGCAGAATGTGGTGTAAGGATGATTTGGTAATTGTAGCTGGTGCCGAGGAGTGAAGACTGATACACAGAGTAAACCCTCAGCCCCACAGGATTATATCATAGCTAGAAATAATCCAATCCATCGAAATGCACAAATAATCCATCAAGAATGAATGGCTCTTGAGAATATAATTTGGAGATGATTACAAAGAATAAGGAGGAGAGGGTAACCATGTTAACGTGGATCATGTTAAGAGTAGGAAATTCCAGTAGGGAAAAACTACTAGTATTTTGTTTACACTGTATTTTTCTATGGTTTCCAATACACCCACGAGATGACCAAAAAATTAAATTTTGCAAGGATAAAATTTAAATTCACAATGAAAAATTTTATTTCAACATTATATTTTTCTGATGCGACAGTCTAAACGGTGATGTATATACAATTGTACAAAATTGCGGATACTGGCCGATAAAAATAAAAAAATCGCATTGAATGCAAAAAGTCCACTTATAATATTCTCACACAACTAATATACGGATAGGAATTGTTCCTAATTAAATTGTAATGCCTTAGATTGTTGTAAAAGGAAGGACAACAGTTATATTCATACATAAATATTGACAGTATTGTAAGTTAGTATTTATATCACTTGTGACTAGTCACTTTTTTTGTAAATTATTATTTATGATTTATTTCAGCTAATAGAATAAATCTAAATAAAGATCTTTAAGATCAATTCTATTTATTTATTCTGTCAGATTTACTGAAACCGTCTTTATGTCTTCTATTCAAATCCATAAGAAAGAACCGAATTATATATTTAATACAACAAAGTTGGTAAAACCATTGTGTTACCTATATTCTGCAACAATAGTTCATGAAATTTGACTTGCTACATAATTCAAAATTGCAAATGAATGTAACCGAAGGTTTCTTCTTAAAACAAGTTGTTTTATCATCGTACACTCACTGTATTCATTCATCTATAAACTTACCAAGAATTACGTTATAATAGAAAGACACATAGAATGCTACCAAGACGGCGCAAAATCCAACACCTGAAAGAAGTTAAAGTTTTAAATTTTCTTCTGTACAATTTATTATATATAGTGGTAACGTACAATGTTTGTAGATTAAAATTGAAAAAGAGATTATACTGTATTTGCATTCGATATTGCACAAATTCTCATCTACTATCATACTATTTAAAAATAGTATCATCGACAAGGATCCTTATATTACGACGATAATGAAATCAAAACTGAACGAAATTTACATATTAAATTACAATGGATTGTAATGGTAACAAATGAAATTTGAATCTAACTGGATATTAATATAAGAAGTTCAATTTCATACTATTTTGGGGCAATAGTATCAATTTAGTTTAATTGAAGTTGAGACAATTATCAATTACAAATACAAATACTATACATGTAAAAGAAAATAAATGGTTCTGTAAAAGATTGTGCTCAACTATAATATGGTCTACAGTAATCTTATTTTTTTCTAAACTTTTTTACCTCTGTTTCAGAGGTAAAAGTATAAAAATATTTTTTTATTAAATGAACGAAAGTATAGTTTATTTCATCGCTATTTGCCAAATAAAAAACCCCAAACGGCTCTTATATCATACTGTGGCTTATTTTTATGGCTGGGCTCAGGTAGACTGTTCCGTTTATCGGCAAGATAAGAGAGTTTTTTATTTAGCAAATAGCGATGAAGTGAATAGTACATTAATCTAAATTGAAACCATTCCTTTTTTGACAAAAATTTTATTTCAAATCAATTTTCTAATCAAATGATGAAATTAAATAATTTGGAATAATTTAAAATTGTTTACATTATAGTTATTCTATTCCCATATAACGCGATATATTGCAAAAACAATTCGTATTTTTTTTTACTGTTGCAAGATGTTAGCAATACCGAAATTATAATTGTCAAGGAAATAGTCCCAAAAATTAGTATTATAATTATATTGCTTGCATTTGAATAAAAAGTTTTGAAATTATAAAGTTCAAAACAAACTTGTTTACAAAAAATTAAGTGATAGTCAACTAAAATTGGTACAGTCGTAGGATTTCCGTGTAATCTTAATTTATATAATTGCCTAACTGCTGTCGCAGTTAACGTTAAGATATTCACAAACAGTGGGTTATGGATGTCTTGCATCCCATCATCTACAATTAGGACATCTGGTCCTAAATCTGCTTCATTGGAGGATCCCAGCTAACAGGAATGGAAACAACAAATTGGTAACTGGAAGAAGTCTCTTTTGATGAAATCAAATTTGTACTTGAAATTCACTTAGGAAATTATAAAGCAACACAATAAATCTTTACTTGATTAAAGTTTGTTCTATTAAATATATGATCTAAATAAGAATTTTTTGCGGAGAAATTCGTATATATAGGGTTGAATTTTTAGATTAGCGTTTATTAAATACCTAGATGAATAAGTAAGTAAGTAAATACATTATAATATCTTCCATATAGACAAGACATTATTCGTTTTGAACACCAAGGAGTGTCCAAACTTGTCCAAACTTGTCCATACCCTACATAGCTATGACAATTTTTAATATGACAGGAACATATGTAAGTAAATTTGTACGATCCATTTTGCATAAAAAGCTGTTTTGGAGTGCCTTTTGAGTCAATTTACTTTGGAGGAAACTTGAAAACTTATACCTGAAGCTTATGGCATAACTTTAGCCAGAGATCTAAAATCCAATAAGAAACGGGTAGGGTCAAACAGCACAGTTGAAGTTGATATTCAGCATCTTGTTGACTATTGCTTTACACTAATATATATCTCTCTTTCATTAATTGCAACTGTTTTCTTCGGCATGTACAAAATTTGAATTTTAAGCTGGTTCCTTATTTTGATCGTACTTACCCAGTTAGAAATTCCATATTAGCACGAAGTATTCACTTCAGTTATTTTCGAAATATTAATGTTTTTGTGGAAAGAAAAACCTTCTCATATGTTAAATGCAGACTTGAGACTGCTTCAAATTCAGTTTCAAATTGCTGGAATGTTTGAAATTGGTTAACAGCTTGTATTTTTGACCTCGCTGAACTGCTTTAATCTGAAATCATGTTCCAGGAACACCGGAATATTACACGTTTCTCGATGCGTATTGGCCTTTTGTTTGTTGGTATCATAAGGAGATAATTAAATCGAATAGCATCTGCGTTAAATATTCTAACTCTTTGTTTTTCTTAACTTAACTTGAATATAATTTTTAATAGTTTGGTTTTTCTTTTGTAGAATTTTTGAGGTATGATTGTATCATGGTTACTTTAAATAATAGGGCAGTATTAAAATCCGTGATGTTCTATTTGTCTTTTAATGGCCTACTAGACTATATTAGTAAATATAGTATATATTAGTAATATAAATTAACTTTTCCTCCTTCAACCTTTTTTCCTCGATAATCAATTTTCTTATTTATTTTACTTTAACATTAAATTATTTATTATTCTATTCTTCTTTCTTGTAGGTCCACTTTCGCAGTAGAAATTGAAATTCTACACCACTGAGGAAAGATGTGTGTTCTAATGATGGGCGACTATCTTACCGGCTGTACCAATTTTATCAGTTATTTATAACTTTGTTCTTGAGAAACATTATATTTCAATAATACTATTTTGAAAGTGTTAGATCTAGACGTAAGTATAATACCGATACTAATTTGTACAGTGTACTTTTAGTTTATAATATAGATGACACGATTTTCAACAATAAAGTTTCCAAAATTTCAGCAAGCACCTCATCATGGATGTGATTTAAATACAATTATAATTAACGGTAGGGTAGGAAATTATAATACATAGGAACATAGTAATTATGATTTATACAATGAAATCATTCCAAAAATAAATCCAAAATGTTCGGTTAAAATAATTTAACATTATTACGAATATAACCACCATATATTCTTTAAAGATACACTAATTGTTATACATACATATTTAAGCAATATACTTCTTTATATTACCTAAACTTCTTACCAATGTTTTGTATTTCTATTTACCTTTAAAAAGGGGACATATTTTCCACAAACTAATAGGACCCTGTCTATTAAATTGTCCTAAAATTAATTCCATATAGAACAAAGGAAGCGCACCAAATATCAACATTAAACTGTAAGGGATTAAAAAGGCGCCTAGAACATAAAAATGTCTTTTATCATTTTGACCCATTAATTTTATGAGATAAGGGCAGTAAGAATCTTAATTATGGTCTTACCTCCTCCATTTCTATAGCAAAGATAAGGAAATCGCCAGACATTAGCCAAGTCAACCGCGAATCCAATGATTGATAACAAAAAGTCTGTATTTGATGTCCAAGTTTCCCTATCATCTCCAATATAGGAATCTGGATCTCCTTCCTCAGCCTGACTTGAACTGATCGACAGAACAAAGGAATCTTTTTCGTCTTCTTCCAGTTGAACATGTAGATCCTCTAAAAAATAATATAGAATATTTGATTTAAATATTTTTTGTAAAATAATAAGGAAATTATTAATTGTTTAAAATTTTTAATAAAATCATTGTGAAATAGCAGATGTTTGAATAAGGAATGTTAAAAATTTTATGCGAATTACCGTTGCGTATTAATAATTAGTTTCGGATATCAATATTTTCTTTAGTTATTACTGCTGGCGCTGGAACCCACGACGGTTGAAATAATGGACTTGAAAGCGGACTGCCACAAAAGATACACAAATTCAAATACTTGATTCTGCTTCTTAAATAGTAAGTTCATTAACAAAAGTATAGATACTCTTTTAACATCTAGAGAGGATGTATTTACATATCGAATAAAATCTAATTCAACTGGCACAGAAATACGTCAATTTACATCAGAAGAGACAAAAATATAGTGTAGACATAAACAAATTACATTACAAAAACAAAATCTGTGAAAATTATAAAATGCAAAAACTGTGGGAAACATGGAAGTCTCCCACATCTGGGAATCGAAAAAAGCAGAAATTATTCAAATAATCATCTTACGTCTAAGACGTAATGACCAAGAATCTGAGAAATAATATTGAAAAATTGAAATTTGAAATACATCTTTAAATCAATGCAGCAAAGCGCCGCAGACCTGCCGCATAACATAGAAGTTCATAAGCCAGTATTAGAAGATAAAACGGAGCGAATGAGGATAGAGTCACCTTCCCTATCCTCCAAAACTAATATCTGAGATAACAACAGGAATAAGTGAATGTTTTCCAGAAATTAGAATGTGTACTTTAAGTTCATGAAACAATAATAAAAAAAATGAAATGATCTTTTGTTTACATTAAGTTGTTTATCCTCACGTTTTGGAGAAATAAAATATATTTATTACTTTTCCGCACTCCACGATACTAGCGGAAAAGTAATGTAATCGTGTAAAGAGAAATGTAAAAAAAATTTTTTTCTCGTTTATTTTTCGTTTTTCGGACTAAAAACCTAAAGAAAATGGTTTTTAAGAAATATTGCCTATGTGTGTGTCGTTGTCGTTGTCGTTGTCATTGTCGTCTTTGTCGTCGGTATCTATTTTTGTTAGCACGATAACTCAACGAAATCATATCGGATTGATCAGATTTTGACTGATTCTGATCGGAGACGTCTCCCACCAGACACCTATTGATTTTAAGGTGGATGGGACACACCCCACCCTGTCCATGGGTCATGAGAAGGCACGATAGTGGACTATTTGAGAATTATTTTTGTTAGCACGATAACTCAACGAAATCGTCTCGGATCGATCGGGTTTTGACTGATTATGATTGGGGACGCCTCCCGAAGGACACCTATTGATTTTGAGGTGGATAGGACACACATCACCCTATCCATGGGTCATGAGAAAGCACGATGGTGGACTATTTGAGAAAAATTTGCCGATTTTGCATTGAACGAAAAAGACATATATTCGGCCTGTATCATATACGAATGAAGGAGAAAAAAAATAATTTCGTTAGATCACAAATGTACTGATACGGCACTGAAGCAGTCGCCAATGAAAAAAGTAAAACTGTCGCATAAAACATATATTCTGCATTTATGTGTTGGTCTATTTTTTCTCGGCCACTCAATTTCGAGATAGAGATGTTTTATGTGCAGAAAAGTCTGTTTTAAGGTTTTAAAACTTTTTATTTTCTACTGTAACTAACCAGAAAATAATGGAGGATAAATAATATAACAACTAATATAATTTATACCTAAAAATCTTATAAGCCATTTTTTGTACCAAATTTCAAACTGAAGTTCGTACAGATGCTGCTGTAGTGTCTTACCTTCGAATAAAAAGTTATTCAATAATATTGATTTATAGTGAGTTATATACACAAAGCATATATATTATATCCACGTAGAATTCTTGTATTTCAGCATGTAATGCTGTATTTCGGCATTTTATAAAATCAGCATTTCTAACTAACAAAACTATTGTAAGAACGGGATTGCATTCAGCCTACGTTCAAATCTCTCATTGTAATTTTGTTGTATAAAGTCGTTTGTTTTTAAAAACTGACTTTCCAAAGAAATTCATTTAACTAGTGACAACGAACTCTTGATACTATAATATGTAGTATGCAAGGAGATGGTAAATAAAAAAAATGTGTTACCTTCAATTTTCGGTGAAGAAGCCATTCAAACATATATGTAGTATATACGGTGTCTCAGTTAGAACTATATGATTTCAATTGCGTGCCATTTGGGTTCTGTCAAAAACAGGGCGGCAATATTTAATGATTGTCATCTACAAACCATACGGTGTTAATATACCATGTCATGATAGCGTGTCTCATTTACTCTGATAGCATTACCAGTTTCATTTTCAAATAAATATGGTACAATTACTTCACCACTCCAAAATACGTACTAAACATTGCATATTTGTGGATATATTTTTTTTTATGAATAGAATGTGAATTTTTACTACTTCACATTCGACAATTTTGATTACTAACTTCCCATCAAAATGAAAATGTGCTTCATCGCTGAACAAAATTTTGTTGCAAAAATTAGTATCACCTTCTTTCTCTTCTAACGCTCAATTGATAAATGTACGACGTTGTAAATTGTCTGCAACTTTTAATTGTTGTGTCAACTGCATTGTGTATGCTGACAGATGTAAATTCGATGCGTGGTGACCCTTGACAGATTTAATTATTGTGCACGAAGTCGAATTGATGTGTTGGATGCTTCCGTACACTTTCTCTCACTTGCAGTGATAATATTTTCATCCAACTGACCACGACGAGGACGTATTGGTGTTGCCTTATGAATAACAGAACCCGGTCTTTTCAAATTTCTTGATTAAGTTACGTACTCTAAACTCTGTAGGCGATTCATTTTATTCTAACTTTGTGCGACTTTTTCTTAATGCAACTGTATTTGATTTTGAACTGTAAATGATGCTCACTTTCATAAAACAGTTGTACACGAACTATTCATTGTTGAACTGTTAATCGTATGCTTTATCAACTGTAAATGTCGTATGTCGTATGATGGTAGATAGTAGTCATTATATATTGACTATTGTCAAAGCCCTATATTTTGTCAAATATAGGGCTTTGATTGACAAATATCGCGCAATAAAATCCTATAGTTCCAACTGAGATACATTATATACATTTTAACAATGTGTGAAAGCTGACATTGTGTGAGAAAGCAACGACCGTAAAGTTTCATTTGATTTAAAGAGATTACATGAAGTTATATTAGCAGAATCATGTTTTTGGACCAGGATAGCAGGACATTGGCAGGAGTATACTTATCCAAGTAATCAGTAGTGGAGTGTTGGGGGTATGGTCAAAATGAATAAGTATTTATAAGTTTGCGACAGTGATATATTTGCATATCCTTATTTTAAAATAATTTCAACCAGTGGCGGCTCGTGAAGATTTGTCATGGGTGGGCAACAACTAACTATTAGTAGGTTATATACTACAAAATAATGAAGTAAAATATAATAAAAAAAAAAACTTTGACTCATCACTCTATGTTAGTCACTGTACAAGTATATATTAAGATTTAAAATTCTTTCAGCTTTCAAGTTGAAAATGCATAGCACTAAAATTGCATAAAACTAGTACAGACTCTTATGAATGCTACACAACTTTTATATTTACACATTTTCTAATACATTAATAACCAAAATAATTTTACTTAATGATATAACAAATACTGTTATAAAGAAATTCTCTCACGTTCGCCATGGTATAAATACTAAATAAATACAATACTAAACGAACACAAGTGTAAAGTACCAACTTCCATAGACAGACCGCCGCGTCGCACTGATTTATTGTAATTATTGTTAAAGAACCGTTAAAATTTTGAAAATCCTAACCTGCAGATTACAGACCTCGCTGAGATATAACGTTCTACAATGTCTCTGAAACTGAACTCGGAAATACGGAGATCGGAGATTCTCGATTCCTTCCCCGCTATGCCGAAGGCTTCTTAAGCAGGGTGGTCTAGCCCACCCGTGTCACAGCTTACTCGAGACTGGAGTAAGCTGTGCCCGTGTTACAAATAGTTTCATGTAGTTTACACGTGTATAATTTTGTTTTTATGTCTTCAAATCATTCGTAATTCTATTAATTAATTAATTCTATTCATATGTTTACTGTTTATTTAATTTTATATTCCAGATTCCCATGTTTTTATATTATTGTGAAATAATTTAAACTTTCAAGGGATGTTGAAAGTATACCTATGCCAATAATATCAATATTAATTTTAAAACTAATCTTGGTAGACACTTATTTACTTGTATTTATTTATTAAAGCAATAAATATATTTTTTTATTTGTGCGAGGTACTTGCGCTATCTCGTATATACCTACAAAGCCAGAAAGGCAAAAGGCGTGGCTGCTCACCCGGCGCGGCACCCACCATGCTAGGCAACCACAGTAATTATTCCACGGTTAGAAGAGTGAATTGCTGCACTTACTTGCACTGCAATTTTCCACCACGGATGCGCTGTTAGTATTAGTATATATAATCAGAACTTTTCATTGTATTATTGTATTGTTATGTAATATATAGTGTATTTAATTAATTACATATTACATAATTATATCTTCACTAATTTCTATAAATGATAAATAACGACCTTTTGAACTGTATGTTCCTCTTCTTCTAGGAAACAGCTGGGTGGGCATTGCCCATCCGGCCACCCCTGACCAACCGCCACTGATTTCAACTACTAATACTATTATCTGTAAAATTAATATACCTATTTGAAATAGGTATTTGGGAGAATACACTTAAATTTTAAAGTGTTGATAAAATGTCTAATAGTTCAACCCACCATTTAATGCATATAGCGCTACCGCTAATGAATGTCTAGGTTTGGTAATATTTGAAAGTTTCATTACATATTTAAATGATTTAAATGTGCCTGATGTAATGAAAGTTGTAATTTTCTTAGTGGTAAGATATAATAATAGACGTGTAATTATATAATCATATTAAATTATTATTAGGTATTCCAAGTATATAGCAAGAATCTTCTTCAAATTGAGAAGTAATCTTAGATACCGTATTCTAGCATATTCATTGTTTAAAGAGAAGTGATAATTAAGCGTTAGTATAAAAGGGCGAGATGTGTTAGCAAATATCTGTGGGAACATATTTGCTAAGATCAAAATTAGACAAGAAACACAAACGGATAGGAGAAATTAAAAATATCAAATGAATTGCCAGATATTTAAAGAATTATTAAGGTAGAATGCAGATCCATAATATACAAGATGATCGACCGAAATTGTCCATTAAGCAGTCTTTCAATAGCTTTCTATATACGAAAATTCAATAATTCAGCAATAAAACAGTTCGTGGTTTAAATCTGAAATATATGGAGATTATAGAAAATTATTAGTCTATTTCATGAGCGCGCTTTATTAATATTTACCAATAATTATTATCTTACATTAAAATCTCTTCTTAAATCTCTTATAAAGCTCACAATATTTCTAATTATGAATTAGTGCAGGTGAATAAATATTATAAAATGGGCTTTATAATTAGAATGGACCTTATGTATTTAGACTAATATTTTATTTTTTCATCACAAGATTATTGATAAATTCGATGAGATTTTCTGGTAACACTTAATAAAAAAGGAAACAATAGTTATTTTATAAATAAAGAAAATAATATTTTGTAATTTTGAGAAGTTAAATTAAAATCAATTTAATAAATTAAATTAAATTAACAGAAAGTAAGTAGAAATAAAATAATAATAATGCAGATAACTAAAGAAATCTTATAAATTACATAACATTTTAGAAATATTAAAAATAAATTATGTATATAATAATATAGTTAAACTGAGTAAATAATGTATAGCTAGTGTTAATAATGGGTATTATGTGTATCACTGACAACACTTTATTACTAATTCTGCTTAGAGAATTAGAATTCCTGAAATTTCTGAATTTCCTCAAAGTAGCGAGGAGATTTGTATAAACTGTTTAAAACTAAATAGTATTACCTGGTATGGTAAATGAATAGAATTTATCATGAGCGTACGAAATAATTATTTCCATATGTAGGTACCTGCGTAACAATTTTGACAATTAATTTTTTCTAAGATTCAAGTTTAGTGCTGTGACTAAAATTACTAATTTGTATAAATTACTTCTATCAATATCAATGGATTATATTAATATTTTAAATCGATTATACAATTATAAATATTTAAGCAATAAACACATAAGTATTTAATATACGGGATGTATAATGTGATATATTACAAGAAATTTAACTACAAATTTTAATCAATAAATTATATCAATTATATTTTATAATATTACCTTAATTATAACTGAACCCGCTAATCTCGATTTAGAATTTTATTTACAACCTCATACAATATGATAGTGGTTTAGTATTTTTTTGTACATTGATAAACTCATATACTCTTAATATATGTATTTTTGTATGTATTTAATGTAAGGAACATTTGAGCCGAAAATTTCAAGTTTCGGCTCAAATAGTAAAATACTTATTTAAACTTATTTACAAAAATTTACATTTTAATTTTATTTCTATGTTAATTTTTTTATTGTAAAGTTTACAAGATCTCTAAAAAAAGATACAACTTTATTTGAGATTCTTCAACCTCAATAAAAATAGCATCATACGATAATGATTAAGAAATTTCTTTTATTCGTGTGTTTTCATGGTTACTGGTCAGATAGGCACCCCTCAGAACATTAGTAATCTTAGCATATTCTTCTTATCTTAATACAGGGAATAATAGACAATTTATTGTGACATTCAGAATACTTTTTGAAGAAAACAAAAGCATACAGTCTAATCAAAATATACAGATAAAAAATATCTTGGTCAAAGGTGGTCATGAAATGGAAATCGTCCCTCTTGGATAATCCTTTTGAAATATTTCTGTCAAAATTTGACAAGTTACGTGCCATACTAATATAATTAATAACGTACCGTGTGTTATTAATTCTAGAAATAAAATCGTAATAAAGATTCAAAATTTAAATGAAAAACTAATTAAAATTTTTATTAACAAAAAATACAGTTACGAACGCCTCGAGCGATCCCGAACGCCGGGATTATTCGAAACCATCAAGAGCATTTGGAGTTGACTTCCAGTGCGTTCCATACTAGAAGGTTCGCCAAAGTTTTTTATCTAGAAACGTCTGGAGAGACGTCCTACTGCTTATATAAGAATTGTGTCGTCCAGCTAGCAGTCAGTTAAATCTGGACCGCGATAGTGAGCGATACGGTGCGAAGAAAGTTACATTGTCTAATACAGTGCGAAAGTTATACAGTTTATACAGTTAAAGTAGAAAGAAAGTTAGTTAGTTAGTTGGACTTGTAAATAGTTGATTTGTAAATAAGTGTTCGAAAAAGAGAACTTTCTAGTAAATTAGTTGCATTGGTGTCAGAAGTTGGGATAGAACGTGATAGAAAGTTCTGAAATGCTTGGTTTAGTTGAAGAAATCGAGAATCGACGTTTCAAGAAGGTCAGAGAACATTCACGAACTTTCCATAGCAGTCGAGAAAACCCACGAGTGTGACATATCACTGAAAAGGTCGAAGACTGACGTCTCGAGAAGGTCAGAGAACATTATTGAACTTTCCATTGCAGCCAAGAAAAATCACAAGTGTGACATATCACTGAACTCGCCTCGTCGTGAAGAGGTCGACGATCGACGTTTCAAAAAGGTCAGAGGACATTCTCGAACTTTCCATAGCTGTTACGAAAGTCCACGAGTGTGACATATTACTGAACTCGTCTCATTCTGAAGAAGTCGAAGATTGACGTTTCAAGAAGGTCAGAGAACATTCTCGAACTTTCCATAGCAGTCAAGAAAACCCACGAGTGTGACATATCACCGGAATTGTCTCGTCAAGAACAAGACGTCTACTGGGTTTTGAGAAATTTCTGAAGAAAAGTGAATTGGATGCCAGTAGGAACTAGAAACCAAGCCGCGGCCATGGAAGAATAGATGAATGCGCTACTAGCAATGTTAGCTGCAATGAAAGCAGGACAAGATGAAATGAAAGCAGGACAAGATAAATTGAAACAAGAAATGAAAGCCGCAATGAAAGTAAACCAAAAGGAAATGAAAGACGAACTTAAAGCTGTACACAACGCCATGAGAATGTTTCAAGAGGATATAAAAGAACAAGTCGCGATGGACCTCCAAGTCTTACGGGAAGAAACAGAAAAGAAACTAGAAGCAGGTATGAAACAGGTAGAATCGGGGCTAGCTGAACAGGAAGCAGAAATAGAGCAGAAATAGACTAGATACAAAAAGCCAATCAGTCCTTAGCATCAAAAGTGGAAGAGATCCAAAGGGATATTAACCAGCTAAGAATACGTCCTACAAGTGCTGCACCTGGGGTCCAACAGCCAGCCAGAGTGACAGCACCAACTTCTGATGGTTCGATTCCTTGGTCGGTATGTCGAAAAAAATTCGAGGTTACTGCTTGCGCGAACTATTGGGACGATCAGGAAAAGGCTATAGCTCTTATCGTCGGCTATAGATCGTATGGAGATACGCTACGGTGACAAACACATGCAACAAGTCTATCAAATGCAACTGAAGAGCCGAAATCAAAGGAGCAGCGGGACATTGAAACAATTTGGGGCAGACGTCGACCAACTAGTACAGCTGGCATACCCAACAGCACCTCAGGAGTTTGCAAATCAACTGTGCGTGCAAACTTTTATCGATGGCTTGAGAGACCCGGACATGCAGCAGGTGATGAGAATGTCACGACATGACACTCCCAGCAAAGCATTAGCGCACGCCCTAGAGTTTGAGGCCGCAAAGCAAGCATCGAAAGGGCACGTGCGGGTGCGCATGGCCGAAGCCAACGGTGAGGAAGAAACCAAGCAGGATCAAATTGGTAACTTCCTGCTGGAGCTGAAGAAGGCTTGGTTAAAAGACCGAGAGCCACGCAAACTAAGGCGCCGGAACTGCGGTCACATGGCACAGCTTCGACGTGATGGCCGAGCTGACGGGAATCAAGCGAGCAGCAGAGACAGGCAGTCGGAAAAGCTGACTACAGCTCCAATATTAGGCTATCCACAGTTTGAAAAACCATTTATCGTAGTCACTGATGCCAGCAGCAAGGGAACTGGAGAAGTACTATCGCAAGAACAGGATGGACAGGAGAAATTAATTGGCTATTTCAGTAAAACCTTGTCCAAACCCGAGAGAAACTACTGTGTAATTCGACGGGAGCTTCTAACCGTAGTGAAGACTTTGGGAGCATTTCCACAAGTACCTGTATGGACGAAAATTTCTGTTAGGAACCTATCACGCTTCTCTTAAGTGGCTACTCCAATTCAAAAATCCAGAAGGGAAATTGCGAGATGGCTCCAGCGATTACAGATCTTTCATTTCACCGTTGAGCACAGAGCTATGTCCAGAAGGCCATGTGCAAATGATAATTGTCAGCACTGTTTGAATCTGGAGCAAAAGGAAGGATTCCCTAAAGTGACTGGTTGCCTAGCGACTGTATAGCTGGATGAAAATTGGGATGCCAACATACTAGCCGAGGATTAAAGGAACGATGAACATATTGGGCCTATAATGCGTTGGAAAGAAACAGGAGAGAATAGACCATTGTGGGCGGATATCAGCAACCTCGGCGCAATTACGAAATGTTACTGGGCTCAATGGGACTCACTGGTTATTAACGCCGGGGTTCTGAAAAGAGTTTGGGAAAGTCCGGGTGGTGCAAAGAATCGACTACAAATCGTGCTACCCAAGAATAGAGTGGCCGAGGTTTTGGAAAATGCTCACGGCGAACTTGGAGGAGGGCACTTTAGGGTAGCTAAAACCATGGGTAAAGTGAAGGAATGAGTCTACTGGGTAGAAAGTCGGTCGGACGTAGAAGATTTGTGCAGGAATTGCGACGTCTGTGCTAGCAGCAATGGTCCAAAAACTCGGAGCCGGGGACACATGAAGCAATACAACGTCGGTGCTTAATTTGAGCCAATTGCTATCGACGTCGCCGGGCCATTTCCACGCACTGAATCGAGTGTGTTCCAGAGAGTGTCAGTTGCCCAGAATTCGAGACACCAGATTTGGTAGCCACCGAATGAAGACAAGGTATGACCGAAGGATGAATACTGAAGGCTTTCAAGAGGGCGACCTAGTATGGTTATACAATCCATCTCGCAATGAGGGCCGATGTTCGAAGTTGCAGAAATCTTGGGAAGGTCCTTATAAGATTGTGACCAGAATAAATGACATAGTTTACCGGATCCAGACAGGACCACGCGCAAAAATTAATGTTGTTCACATCGACCGCTTGTCACCATTCCAAGGGCGATCAACTGATCGGGACGATCAGTACTAGGAGAGGGGCAGTGTTACGAACGCCTCGAACGTCGCGAATATTCGAAACCGTCGTGTGGAGTTGACTTCCAGTGCGTTCTATACTAGAAGGTTCACCAAAGTTCTTTATCAAGAAACGTCTGGAGAGACGTCCTACTGCTTATATAAGAATTATGTCGTCCAGCCAGCAGTCAGTTAAATCTGGACCGCAATAGTGAGCGATACAGTGCGAAGAAAGTGACATTGTGTAATACAGTGCGAAAGTTAGTTTATAAAGTTAAAGCAGAAAGAAAGTTAGTTAGTTAGTTGGACTTCGTGGATAGTTGATTTGTAAATAAGTGTTCGAAATAAAGAATTTTCTAGTAAATTCGTTACAATACAAATTAAATAATCATTGAAAATATCCCCCGTCTTGTTTAATACACATGTTTATGCTCCTTATAATACCTTCAAGACCATTTTCAGTGTTTCTAGTATTGATTACATCGTTTTCAACAATTTTTTGTCCCAACTCATATATATTAGCTACATGAGTTATATTTTTTCTTTTTAAGTAAGAGAACACTATATAGTCCCTAAAAGTAAAAAACGGAAACTGTAGAGGAAACTCAACTTGGAT
The DNA here is from genome assembly GCA_037954035.1 of Rosalia funebris. NCBI lineage: Eukaryota > Metazoa > Arthropoda > Insecta > Coleoptera > Cerambycidae > Rosalia > Rosalia funebris. Next base: position 38,914,720 of record JAZFAV010000016.1, read on the forward strand.
AATTATGCAAACTTATCAACTGGTCATAAGAATATTTGCGAAAAAAGCTGTTCGTACTGTCTTGATAAAAATGGTCATGCTGAAGTTTAAGGTGATGAGTTATTGAACAAATTCTGTCAAAATGGTATTTCTGCACCACCTTGCTTTTACGGTGGAGTTGAAAAAAAATGGGTCTAATTATTCTTGTAGGAGAAACTGCTATCCAGTTACTTCTCCTGTCACTGTAAATTAGTATATGTAACTGTAACTATGTGGGTCCATTTAATTTCCACTGTCATTATTAAGGATTGTATTTTTGTCCTGCAAAGCCATGATTAGCGGTTATTCCGTAGTGTATTTTTCTTTTATTAATTAAAATGCAATGTTTGCCTTTGTCATTCTTAAATTTCGATATTTTGTAGGTTTTTAAAGATTTTAACAGATAGTCATATCGATGAAAAATAATAGAAACGTTGGACAAAATTATCAATTATAGGTCATTAGAAATAAGATATTTCAGTATACACTAAAATATGTTGTGAATCTTTACAAAATAAAACAAATCAAACAATAAAACCATAAAACATCTGTGTTCTATGAATAAGATAACCGACGCTAATAATTGACCGCTAAGTACTGTTAGAAATAAAAATGTTGTTCTTCGCATTCTATATAATTCCAATTTTAAATGAGTTATATTTATTTATTTAGTTAATTTTTGAGAAAACATCAGTAAATAAAAACTTCACTGTAGTAAGTAAACTCAAATATCGACCCTGGTCAACTTGTTAAAGTAATTACGTCCTAACGAACCCTAAGAGAACAAATATTAGCATACATGCATTGCTGCATTGCAAGTATAAAAATAATGTTTCAGTTAATAAATAATCATAAAATCATCACATATGGTGTTGCGGCGCCATTTTGAAAATTATTATTAAATTATAACAGTGCGAGAGTAATACTTCATTTCGAAATTATTTCAAATATCAATTCAAAAGTTGTTTTTATGTCTTTTGGTTTTTGAAAAAAATCGATTAAAGTCAATATTGAATAAATGTCATATGTTTGTATAGTACTTTATATTTTCCTGTGGGTGGCTGTAGTTAGATGTGTATTCCTCATAAGTGTATTGGTTTTTATTTAGTATGTAATTATTCAACTGCACTGTATGCAATTGCTTAAATACAAATTTCCTCAAGTAAAGAGCTTGCAGCTTAATCTATTGGGATTTTGTAACCTATTAGGATTCTAACTTACTTTTTCTTAAGGTGCAGGTGGATATAATATTTGAAGAAGAATTTTGATGCATCGCCCTTCCTGAAACAAGAAATAGGTAATGTGAATATATTTATGTATATTTTTGTTATCACTTAAAATGTAGATATAAGGTAGATGCATACAATATGCCAGGTCATATTGGTTCCAGAATAACACACAAAAGCTTCACTAGATGGCGCGTTTGAATAGTCGCTATAATTTATTTTTAATGCCGTCTATGCAGTCGCTCGATGGAAATACTTAAATAAGTATCATTTTAATAGTATTATATGTTCATAATGGATGAGTTTTCATATTATAACTTAGCAGGTGCGGCTGGTGTATAGGTGCTGCAGAGCTGCAAAACTGCCAAAAAAATTAGATATTTGTATATTTTCGCGACGTAATAATTACTAAAATTTATTAATAAAATAATTTCGTTAGTTGGTGCAGCTAAACCGCACGTGCTTGCGTTAAAGTCGCATTCTGCCCGCCGTCCTCTATTGAGTAGTAGACCAGATGAATTATCTGGGTCTCTACGCGAGCGCGTCGCGGTACATTGAACTGAGCCACACGGTGTAGTTCTCAGCACGGCTCGGCACACCCGTCCTCCCCCTCAACTCCCGCGACAATCCACACTTGGCGCTCGTAAATGCGGGAATTTACACGGTCAGTGAGCTGTATTTTTTCCAGCTAAGGCAACATCAGTGAATGTTTACTCTTTCCTACTTCTCGTACAGTTGGCGGGCGTAAATCGTACCTATTTCGTGTTAATTTGAGATTTTAAATACTGTTTTGTGAATTTGTGTAGTGATTTATTGTACTAATTATTAATATTTATATACTGTGATAGTGACAATGGATTTAGTTTATAATCTAGTTCATGTGAAGCGATTTGTTAAATACTCTTATGAAGAAAAAATTGATTTAAAAAACAATGGTAGGCCATTGTCCGATATTGTTATTGAAACTGCAGGTGTTAGCCGCAGAAAAGCATATAAACGTCAATTTAATAGAGACATTTATTCGAAGAACAATTGGATTGGTGAGTGAAACAAAAAAATGCGTTATTTTGTTTTCCTTGTTTACTTTTTGGTGGTGAAAAAGCATGGACGGAGGTAGGAGTGACAGATTTGGTGCACTTAACTGAAAAAATAAAAAAGCACGACAATTCCAAAAGCCATCTACATAATACAATGGAATTAGCTTTATTAGGAACAACTAATATTAAAGCGCAGCTAGATTCAGCTTATTGGATAAATGTGCAAAAGCATAATGATAATGTGACAAAAAAGTGATACGTTTTGTCAAAAATTATAAACTGCATAAAGTTTTGTGGGGCCTTTGAACTGGCGCTGCGAGGACATGACGAAGCTGAAACCTCTCAAAATCCGGGGATATTTCGTGGTTTGATAATTTTTTTCTGCTGAGCTTGATGTAACTTTAAGCGAGCATCTATAAAATGCTTCAGTATTTAAAGGAACCTCTAAAGAAATACAAAATGATCTTTTAGACTGTATATTAAAAGTATGTCATGAAGAAATAATTAAAGAAATCAACAAACCTTCATTTTTGGCAGTTATGGCAGACAAAACAACTGATGTGTCTGCAAAAACTCAGTTAGTGGTAGTTTTAAGATATATTCTCGATGGTGAACCGATTGAACGTTTTTGGACATACCTGAAGCCTACAAAATGTGACGCTGAAACTCTTTCGGAAAATATTTTAAGTGTTATAGACCCTCTAGTAGAAAATTCAACTTACAAGCCTTTTCTCTTAACCAAAGAATATGACGGCAAACATGAATTTTCTTCGAAAAGGTATTAAATTCCAAAAATTTTTCTTGTGAAAGTCTATATTTTTGTATAAACGAATTTTACATAAAAATTCTGAAGTATCAGGAAAACGCGTGACCTTGAAAATTTTCAAAATTTGTATTTGCCTGCGACGCAATTCTTTTGCGGCGCCTATGGCGCCAGTAGTTTGGATACGTTTGAAATTTGCACGCGAGCGGTCAATACCCTAGGATCGGCCCTGTGCAGAACACCCGTTTCATTTCATCACGAGCCGCCACTGTAACTTAGTATTAAATTTGAGCGTTATCTTGGTAGTAGGGTCATCAGGTCTAACCGTATAGCTATATTTCCAGCACCTTATTATTAAGATTAAAATAGAAAAAGAATATCAGGCTATATATCCCCAAATCTGGTTGTGATGCTGGAGTAACACACATTGGCTTATCCTACCATGCTCTTTAGGTTATGAACGCGGATTGGTTTAATTTTTGTTTATTAGAGATCCTGCTCGACCTTACTGGGTTTATGACAATATTTTTTTTTCAATTATTGGAGGCAGTGTCGGACAGAAAAATAAATAAAAATATCCAAGCGAATGGACAGATGCAGATTTAAAAAAGCAATCGCTGCTGTATATCGCGGGCTATCATTAAATATGGTAAACAAAGTATATCCGGTACCAAGAAATACCCTTTCTATATATGTAAACAACAGGAACAGAAACAACTAAGTCTCGACACAAAAACATTATTGCATACAGAGAAGGACAACGAACTTTGTCGTAAGATTTCTAGGATTAGCTAAAGTTCATTATCCTTTAAATAATTGAATACTGCGCAGATGTGTTTTTAGCCACTGCCAAAAAATGGTATAAAACATAATTTTTCACAAGGAAATAGATGACTGGTCAATATTGGCAAAGAGGTATAAATAGATAAACACCGTGCTCTCAAAAAGATCCGTCTCAAAGAGGTGAATACAGAGTATGAACCCAATTAGGGCTTAAAACATGAACAAATTTATTATAAATGATTATTTTTAGAAATTACGATTATTTTCAGAAGAAATGAATAAAATGAGTTTACTTAGTAGCTCCAGAATATGGAGGAAATATTACAGTGGTACCTTGTGGTAGTTCTAGGGACGTAGCCATACCACTAGCCATTTTGTTTAATAGATAATGAAACGTGAATTGACAGACAATTTACCACAAGGGACTCTCCATTGATGACGTATGAATGTAAATACTTGGAAACTTTGGTTGGATGACCTAAATTCAAATAAAAATACATTCAAATTGCAAGGCTGGTAGCCATTAACTTTTGATGGAACTGCTTCCCATTAATATTCCTCAATTACTGACATAGCTGAAGGCCATGAAATAAACCTTCTTTATTTACCTAGTAACAGTATGCATAAACTTCGGGCTATGCATAAATCAGTATTTAGGTCATCTAATACCATTGTAATGAACAAATTTTATTACTTTGGGCAAAATATAAAGGTCACTACATAAGCAAGCACAGATTTCGTGAAGTATTTTCGATAATCTAAGATACAACTATGACATCTATTAAGGATTAAATAAGAAATTTAATCCTGATGTTATACCGGAAGCAGCATTTAGTCCAAGTTTATTAACTATCTATCTTGATGTTGATCAACAACAACGGAAACGAACACCATCTTCTAATTTCAGAGATATTACTGAAATGTCAGATCAGGCAATATTTGTTGTGAACAGCCGAGCTGTAGTTACTCGAATTACTGTCTTTTTATAGCAAAAACTAATAAATCAGCACCACATTGAAGCGTATCTGTTAAAGAAGATAAAGGAAGAAAATCCTGAAATATAACGTCTTCAAAGATAAAAAAGAAATCAGTTGAAGATAGGAGATCAGTTAAAGATCACAGGATCTTGGTACTGTAAGATTTGTAATAGAGATCAGATACAGAACATATGTTTATGTTCACCGCGAGTGACTTACATACAGCTTGTCAAGAATAGGAAAGAGTGTGAGATTGATTCTCTGTGTATGCGTAGAAGAAAAAGTGAGGCAACATTTGGTGGGAAAAAGATGCACTTTACGCGCAGTCCTGTAGAATTCTGTGTACATTTATACATACTCGACATATTTCCTCTACAGAGGTCTCAATGCGACTTAATAATACCAGGCCGTTTACTACGCACCTCGTGGGCGGTCCGATTCGCAGTTTTGAGACTTGTTCCTATTCTTGACAAGCTGTATTTGAAGCATATGTTGGAGTCTAAGGATGACAAGTTTATTTTTTGTTTTAAATCTATTTTTCTACTTATTTTTCAAAAGATTATTTTAAAAAAAATTAGCATAAACTTATAGAAGAACAATAAAAACATTTTACATTTGCGTGAACTTAATACATCAAGTTTGATACAATTTGTCAAGAAATACATTTGCTGCAAATCACAAATGGCATAACGATGGCAAAAAACTCTTAATATAATCATATTGTATGCACTTACCTTGGTCAAAATATATATGTAATGTCAGAATAGTAATAATTTATAATATTTAAAATATTAACTTGTAAATAAACATTTAGTTATGCTTATATTAATTTAAGCTCTTCTGTATTTACGCTTAAAATACCTGAATCTATCAAAATTACCACTAATTTTTCTGGAAAGGCAAACTTTTTAAGAACGTGGCGAAATTTCTAAAAAAGGATGGACCTGGTTTCAAGTTTCCTGGAACATATGTTTTATTGTCATAATAACGAAACTTTTTTTAAATCATTAATAATATTTAATTATTATTAATATTTACGTAATTAATTACATAATTAATTTACGTTCTTACAACGTATTGATGATTTTTCATTTTGATAATCAATTTAAATAAGAGCAATACAGTATATTACACAAAATAAATGCAATAATTATATATTATTAAAACATGCCATTAGAAAACCCTTAAAATAAATTAAAAAGTACATAATTTTTCTATATACTTTTCGTGTAAAAAAACACAACTTTCAGAGATGTGAATTTAAATATAAATACCAGTCCTTAGAATATCAAGTATTTTTTTTAGCAGATTACCATAATCGTTATTGCATGACATCGACTTTATTATTCGACTTTCTGTAGTTTCATAAATTTCATATGAAGTGTTTGTAACTTTTCTGTAAATAGCTCAGGAATCTTTTTGCTGACGTTGTGTTAAATTATTTTATTTAAACTATCACTTCTTCGCTCTGTTTATCATATGTAATTTGTATTTAAAATATTAATAAAATGATTACACAAGCAGTATTAATAATCATTATAACTGAAATAATTTAAGGGAATTTATAATATTGCTGCGATTTTTTCATAATTTTAGAGAACGACCACAGCTTAACTTCAAATAAGGGAAAGGCAATCGATCCAAAGCAATTATAGGTAGCTGTGAGATTCCATAGGGCACGTTCGAGTGCACATTACTGCATTCCAGAATACCAATATCGAAGATATGTCCCTTGGGAGAAGTGATATGATCTAGAGTAGATGTTTGACTTAAAAGTATTTCCACGTATTTCCTACAGAAGAGATATCTCAAACGAAATCATTTTTTCATAAACATCATTTTATGTTGAATCACTAGATTTATAAGATATATAAATAATTACAAAATATGCATTTCGATGACTTTATACAAGATTTAAAAGATGTAATAACTAAATATAAAATATTCTTTTTATTAAAATTTTTATTTGTCACATTAATATTTTAAGAAAAAATATTAATGTGAATTCCCGATAACTTTTGGAAAAAAATGTTCATGATGACAAAATTCAACCACTCAGGATATTAATTTTATTTAAAGTTATAAAATAAACAAAATGAAAAATAAAATAGTTTATGCCACATAAAAGAACATTACATTTCTTTATAGGATGGGTTGTATGATTAGCAAAATAGTTAAAAATAGTTAGAAACAGCAATTAGTTAAAAACTTTTAAGCAGATGGTATAATCTTAATTAAAGTTAATTTAATCATGATTAGTACCTAAGCAGTGAACAAAGTGAACTTCCATTGCATATGCATCAATAGAATTGGTAAAAGAAAGTTACAAACACATATCAGTCAAATACATCGAGGCTTAATATAAACACAAAATATAAATAAACAGTTTTAAAACCTTAAAACGGACTTTTCCGCACGTAGAACACCTCTATCTCGAAATTAAGGGGCCGAGAAAAAATAAACCAACACATGAATGCAGAATATGCCTTTTATGCGACAGTTTTACTTTTTTCAATTTTTCACAAATAGTCCACCATCGTGGTTTCTCATGACCCATGGACAGGGAGGGGCGTGTACCATCCACCTCAGAATCAATAGATGTCGTCTGGTAGACTTCCCTAATCAGAATCAGTCGAAACCCGATCGAACCGACACGATTTAGTTGAGTGATCGTGGTAACAAAAACAATTTCTCAAATAGTCCACCATTGTGCTTTCTCATGAACCATGGACATGGTTGAGTGTATTCTATCTACCTCCAAATCAACAGGTGTCGTCTGGGAGATGTCCCTGATCAGAATCAGTGAATCAGTCAAAGCTCGATCGATCCGACATGATTTAGTTGAGTTATCGTCTTAACAAAAAAATACTCTCAAATAGTCCACCATCGTGCCTTCTCATGACCCATAGACAATGTGGGGTGTGTCCTATCCACCTCAAAATCAATAGGTGTCGTCTGAGAGACGTCCCCGATCAGAATCTGTCAAAACCCGATCGATCCGATACGATTTAGTTGAGTTATCGTGATAACAAAAAATTTTTCTCAGACAGTCCACCATCGTGCTCTCTCTTGACTCATGGACAGAGTGGGGTGTGTCCTATCTACCTCAAAATCAATAGGTGTCATCTGGACGTCCCTGGTCAGAATCAGTGAATCAGTCAAAGCTCGATCGATCCGACATGATTTAGTTGAGTTATCGTCTTAACAAAAAAATTTCTCAAATAATTCATTATCGTTCTTTCTCATGACCCATGGACAGGGTAGGGTGTGTCCTATTCACCTCAAAATCAATAGGTGTCGTTTGGGAGACGTCCCCGATGAGAATCAGTCAAAACCCGATCGATCCAATACGTTGAGTTTTCGTGCTAACAAAAAAATTTTCTCAGACAGTCCACCATCGTGCTCTCTCTTGACTCATGGACAGAGTGGGGTGTGTCCTATCTACCTCAAAATCAATAGGTGTCATCTGGAATACGTCCCCGATCAGAATCAGGTAAAACCCGATCGATCCGACACGATTTAGTTGAGTTATCGTGCTAACAAGAATAAATTCCGACGACAACGACACACATACACACACACAAAATGGTTTAAAAACCATTTTTCTTTTTTTTTTAGGCCAAAGAACTAAAAATAAGCCCTTGAAAAAAAATTTCTTTACACGATTACATTACTTTTCCGCGTATAGTGTAGTGCGGAAAAGTAAAATAAGTTTAAGAAGAAAATATAGCCCTTAATGTATTTACATCTTTTTTTTTTAATTAAACAGCTCACCATAAAAATGATCAATAATAACATAAAATGAATATTCTATATAATACATTCATAGTTACAGTAGAAGAAACGTGCAAAAAGACTATTGATTAAGTATAAAGAAGCGAAGTTTTGAAAATCTAACGATAACCCCAGATAATGGTTTAGCAGTACTTATTGTGATATTATTAAGCATATCAGCCAAATAATGATATCAGTATGTATGTATGCATGACTGGCTTAACACCTTAAGTGGAGTAGGGCCGCTTATAAAAGCTTTTTATATTTAACTGCTTGAATATGATCAATCCTCTATAGTTTTTTATTTTATTACATATTTTATGCCATTTTTGGCTTCATCTTTTGGGTTTCTTACTCCAATCTTGTTCATGTCTTTCATTTTGTGTATTGAAGTTGATCTTGGTTTACCTCTACGTCTCTGTCTTTCTGGTTCCCATTACATTGTTACACTTATCACACATTTTCGTTTCGTTTTTTATACTTGACCATCTTAGTCCTTGCTCTTCAATTATTCCTATCATATTATCTTTCTCCTTTTAATTCTTATTCTATTGTCAAATTGGGTCTCATTATGTATTCTCGATCTGGTGTTCGTATTGGGCCTAATATTATTCTCATGATTTTCCTTTCATCAAATTTTATTCTTTCCTCTTCCTTTTTCTCGTGGTTATTATCTTTGCTGCATAGGTAAGAGCCCTATTAATATTATATATATTCTGATCGTAGTTTTTGAGGTTAATGTCTTCTTCTTTGCGTATTTTTTAGTAGCTTCCTGTTTGCTTTCAAAGCTTTATTAGCAGATATAATGTTTTCCTTAATTTCAGTTGACTACCCCTATTACTACTGGAGTGAGTCGGAACCTTTGGTATGAAGATAACACTGATGTAGTTTTCGACAAAATACCAAAACACTATACACTATACTCGAGTGTATATGTATAGTGTTTCGTCAACAAAGTTGGCATCATCTGGAGATGATAGTATATAGTGCATAGTATTTTGGTGTTTTGTGTAAAACTAGGCCAGTGTTATCTCTGTTACTGGACAGAATGACTCCCAGATTTCTGAATCTATCCACCTGTTTGAATTTATGGTTCCCTACTTTAATTGGCCTACTTCCGAGTTTCGTTTTGATCTCATTTATTTTCAGTCTAATCTTCTCATATTCCTCCACTTTACTTCTAACATTCTTACCATAATGTATATTCTTTTACAATTAATACTAGGTCATCTGCGTATCCTACTAGTTGGCTTCATCCTATTTTATCTTGTACTCCTCTCTTCATATTTGTAGGATTAGTTCGTATATATGTTTTCATAGTCTTTTGCCTCCATGTTTAATTAATTCTATATTTATGCCATCCTTTCCCGGTACTCTTAATTATTTTCTTCTTGATTCTTCGTAAATTTGTAATTCTTCAGATTTTAGTTATATGTTCTTATATATTGGACATTCGGTGAATATACGAGCGACTGTTTTCAATTTATGAAAGTTGCATATAATACATACCTCAAAGGGATTGATCGAATATATCATTCTGTTATAAGTGAATAGTATACAAAATTTATTATAAAGCCGTAATTGGACTATAATTCTTATCAGATAAAATTTGAGTTATAAAATGCAGGATCGATCAGGTAATGTTTTTTTGTTTTTTGTTTGGAGTGGATTATTTTATTGCAACCTAGTCCTCGGCAAGATTAGATGTAATTTTTTAATAGATTTGTATTAATACACAATGCAAGTTTATTGTTTTCAATTTATCTCTAATTGTCATAACAATTCTTTTGTTAGATAATTGGATGAAGTTTGTCTATCGAACAAGACACGAATTACATGATATCTACCACTTGCATCAAGTATTTGAAAAACTTTAGTTAGCCATATTCCAATTGATTGAAGTGTAAGCTTTTACAGAAACCTCATCTTTACTAGATTTTTAAAAATATAAAATATATCGATTTTAAACTATTGAAACGTAATTTCAAACCTTTTACCTTTTTAATATTCTTTAACCACCAATTTTACAAATTCGTTGTATTCAAAATGGAATTCTTTCTTTTGCAATATCAATATCCTATCTCGGTGGGCATAATTCCCCCTGGTCTTGTAGTGGGGTAAAGGGCTTTACCAATAAACCCTTTGTATTATTCGAACTAGCACCGCAACTTTTGATATTCTAGCCAATCAAGTTTTGATATTTTTCTATCACTTACCTTACCCATATTATTTTATTGGAGTATTTTTAGAAAGAAACTGTATACACTTTCAAATATTTCTTGAACTATCTGTCCAAAGTTAAAAGTTAATTATTTGAAAGTATCACATTTGTTATATTCCCATCGAGTAGTTACATTATGGATACCATATCTGCTATGCGATGGTAGATTATGAATAATGGATTTTGCGGTAGAGCAGTACAACTGCTAATTACACTCTCATCGCTGTAGATACGAGTTGACCTTGTGTAGGAGTAGAACTTCTTTTCCTCCACTTGTCTCTCCCGTCTCGGATAAGGCAAAGGTATTCCTCGTACCACGGTAGTGAGAACAAACATCAGCAGATTGGGGGTGAGTTCTTTTATTTCTTATTAAACCCACCAGCATGGGCGTCTTCTAGCATTCTTATGGTTTTCTCTTTTTGCTAACTGTATTACCTCCGGAAGCGTCACTTTGGCGCCTCTTAAGTATTAGAGTAGCTGTTGGATGATTCTCCCCCCCTCCTGATACGTGCATTACGCTATTGTGTATTACTACACATAACAAAAAATATTTTGAATATAATGGCAATTCCCATTGGGGTACATATTTTTTCTAAAACTGACAAAAACGTAGATTGTCAAACGAAACGTTAAACTACAAGGACAGAGAATCACACACGAATTATTGTAAAAGTGGTATCTTGGGCTAGCCCCTCGCTGTTTGTTAATTTTAAGAACCATATATTCATAGCAGTATACTTTAATCAACATTCTTAAATGTTATTTAAAAATATAAAATACTTATATTACTACTTAAATAGTATACTTAAATATGTATACTGTTATATGTGTGAAGAACAACAAGAATGAAATGATAAAATTTCATTCTAGCCCCAGATGATGTACGCTTCCACAGGTTGGGGATACGCAGCCAAAAGTCACTTCTAAAAACTTCAGACCATTGAAAGCGTGCCTATGCATGCGTTAGCCCCGTGGTTTGTGAGAAACGCGACATTCGAAGGGACCTCCAGTATAGGACAGCCTAGAAAGATCCAGACAAAGATCCAGGAAAACAAGTGGAAGTGGAAGATCATCCAAACCCGCTGATAAGAGTATCGACGGACTACGACTCGGAAGAAGTGAGATCTTATAAATGACCGAATGTTATAGGTGGACCAAGTCCGACAACACCAAAACCAAAAGATACATCTTACACGAGCTGACTCGCTGTCCCGGATTAGCAATATCCTGAGGCCAGCCCTGCCTGCCACCAAGCGGAATAGGCCGGGTCCCACCTTGAGCTGTCTAATCCCATCCCTGCGATCGAAATCGGAATAAGGCTGAACGTCGCGACGACGTAGATTGCTGGACAGACCCCCCATACCCAGGAATTCCGCTCCAAGCGAGGACCCACGATAGACAAGATACCCCTGGATGTTGACAACCGGAAGACAGAAGAAACGTAGAAGACAAGAAGAGCAGCGAAAGAGGAGCCGGCGGGGTCCGCTTTCCCACCACACGAAAGGTATACTTTTGCCCTTGACAAGGGGGTCTACCTATCATGGAAGCGAGAGTGTATATCCATGGAGGAGAAGCGATAGCGCATCCAGACTCTACCCAAGTGGTTATGTTAGTTAATCAGAATTAGGCCAGGAATCGGGTCGATCGTAATTCCTTAAATGGTCACTTTCTTGAAAGAAGTTGTACAGCTTGAGCTAGGTAAGCCTTAATCAATTTAAAGCCAGCTCTTGAACTTCAACTATCAGCTGCAAACCTAATATCGTAGAAACAACATTGACAACCTGATCCTGGATCTTTTATGTGGCCGAGCTCCATATAAACTGATCCTGATAAAGAATTCGAGTAATTATTTCTATCTGCCACAGAGAAATTTAGCGGTTTCTATCGTTACCAGTTTTATAAGAGAGGCGCCGACCACCGAGTTAAGTTCAACCTGCTCAAGGGGATATGACGTGGGACCAGCACGGATCAGAGGCCATGAGGGATAATCAGACCAGACGAAGGTATCGGTAAGATCTTTCCATATTTTCTCTAAGTTGCACCAGCCATCTTAGTCCATCGTCGAAAAGAGCGCCGTTCCTATGAAGTGCGGAGCAGGGAAAAGAAATAACGCAATGGAATTCCAACAAGGTGAAACACGATCAAGAGCAGGCACCATAATCAAACGGACCACAGTCTACCGAAGGCGCAGCGCGGTGTACAAAATTCTAGAGACATCCCGCAAGATGTCTGGGGTAGAGCCGACAATCCCGTCCGGGAGACCTGGGGCAAGAGGGCTGCCCCTGAAAGCTATCAAGACTAGCGCGCTCGTATCAACGAAAGCAAGTCGATGATATACCCAGTACGCAGCTATCTAGATCTACAGCGATAAGATGGGTAAAGAGCGGTTAGCACCACTCGGCCCAACACCGACTTATCTCAGGCCATTATCAAGCGTCAGAGATGGACGCGACATCTTTTAATTTACCTTAAATATATTTTAAGATAAGTTAAATATATCCTACTACTGACAAATGCCTTATCATTTTGAGATGTGTTGGTTGCATAAAGAACGGAAATTTCATCACTACACGAGAATACTACGTAATGGAAATAATATATGCATTACTTGTTCCAGTATGACCATTATTAATTCTGAATTCGACATGAGGAATAGAAAGTAAGAGGAATGGAAAAAAGAGTCAGAAAAGCCGCTGATCCCATAGAACGTCTGGAAGAACAGTACGACCACAGAAGCCTGTAAGATAGACTGCATGAGCAAAAATGGAAAAAGGACATGGAATAAGAGGAAGCCCACAAACTCAAAAATATGATAACTGTCTGGATGACGACGAAATAGAGTTCTTGCCCGCACCCGTAAGCCGACCGTAAGAAGGTATTGGAGAAAGAACGGAAAATGAAATGACCAATTCGAGCAACGACCACCCAGACCGACCAAAAAGAGGTTTAAACATATTTCATAATCAAGGAACGTTTACAAGAATAGACGTTTCTTGGAATTGGAAAAGAAATTATAATGTTCGTAAGAATGTTTCGTATGTATTTTTATAATGTAAAATTATACATAAAAATTATATAATAAATATCATATATAAAAATACATAGTTATTTGTACACAGATTCAAATATATATATATATATATATATATATATATATATATATATATATATATATATATATATATATATATATATATATATATATATATATATATATATATATATATATATAATTAACTGAGATATGCTCGTATCGATATATCTACAAAAGCGATATGGCAAGCAAATGTTCAATTAGTTGTCAAATAGATAACGGTCGACGATATTGTTTTTCTTTACAAAATACCTAATTAACAGGGCTAATTTTAATTATGTTTATGGTACGTAGAGAAGAATATAGTTTATATATCTTCACCTAAGTTAGCTAATACAAATATACTCAATAAATAAAAACGAAATTCAAATGGAAAATCTGTAATATTAATATAAATGTTATATAGTCAAGAACTATCAATTCAAAACGCTACAAATTCAGGGTGATAATTACTAATCTGGAAATTTTGTAGTAGAATTAGTTAAGCTGTCGAATCTAGAAAACAATTATCACGGTCATGCCTTAATTAAATCATAGTCTAAGTTTCATAGCTGAGAGGAAGTGGCTAGTAATTTATTTTTGATTACAAAATTAATACTGCAACACCGCGTCGCGTTCTCGTTTAATAACATTTTAAGCTGCATTTATAAAGACTTACTATTCCAGAAATATATATATATATATATATATATATATATATATATATATATATATATATATATATATATATATATATATATATATATATATATATATATATATATATATATATATATATATATATATATATATTATGATTCCTTTACCTTATTTTTGTTGTCTTTTTTTATAAATCAATATGTGCAAATTTACAATGTATTAATATTTATATCTATCTTTAGAAGTCTGTATTATTGACACACTAATTTGGTTTTTTAAAATGTAGCTTACGTTGAGCTAAATTTCATCAACGTCAACTTTACATCACCCTGCATTGATGGTATATATTCAACTCGGTACAGGCTAGGTCCAGAAGACATATATTCAGTGATAACTTTTTTTTTGGGAAACACTAAAATCTATATTAACAAGTTACTTCTTCGTCACTACTTTTTGTTTTAAAAAAATGTTTCCACAAATTGTGCTCTATTAGTGATTCGTTATGATTTATGAATTTATCTTCTTTATGAATGAATTATGAAGATGGCAAACTGTAAAAGAACTAATATCAAGTTAATGCCTAAGAGCAAGTTAACGCCTCGTTAGTACTTTTTAGTGTCATGAATTTCACCCCAGATCCCCAAGAGACCTGCAGTGTTGACAACTTTGAGTAATTTACTTGATGCTACTCTATAGTGATATCCATTCATTAGCTACTCTAAAATGTATAATTTTAAATACTTGACGTCTCTTAAAATTATCATTACTATTACTAGTGGCGTTTAGTTTCTTAAATGATTTATGATTGATATCAGCGTAATCTATAACGGACGATGGTAGATTTAGTTAAAATAAAGAACAGTAGGTATAGAAGCACAATAAACAGCCTAATAGTAAGTCGATACAAAAACTTCCAGATATTTCTGCCAAAACGACTGTAAATTCTGTTGACCTAAATAACACATATATATCTACTAATTTTTCTCCTTACTTTATTTACGTCGAATATAAAAAAAATATTAAGGTGGCCATTGTGGTTAACAGGGTTAAATAATTTTTAAAGCATATATAATACCTAATTCTTTAATAAATCATGATATTTTTACTTTAAATAGTTTAGTGGCTAATATGCCTAAATTCTACACTCATAAAAAGGCTACTAAGGCTACATTTATATGCTAGGCACAATCATTTAGGGAGATATATTTGCTACAAAATATAATATCGAATGTTCCTGTTGTTTAGGTTAAAGAAATGTTAAAACATGTAATAGATCAAAACGGTCAAAGCAATTTAGTCAAAAGATAAGTAGTTATTGTACTTTGACTGTATTATTTAATTTAATGTTTTAAATGTCTTAGATGTGGATACAGTTAAATCAATGTATAATTAATAAATACAGCAAATTATGTTATAGAGTATATGAAACATAACAATAATGACAACTGTTTAAATAGGGCAACATAATATCAAACGTACTATGATAACACAAGGATTTAATTTTAAAGATGCAGGGACAATAAATATTTGATCCTAAGGCAAAACACCATAACACTATAGACTACACTCAACGCGCATTTCGCCAACAAAGTTGGTATCATCTAGAGATGATTAAAACTAATCCTATGCTCACAATGTTCTAATCCTATTTATACCTAAATTATTGCTATGGCTAAGTGAGTCCTGATTGTCACAGTTGCGGCTCATTGAACTACGATCGTCATAACTGCGGCCCAATGAGCCGTAAGTAACTAACTAATAAAGTCGGCTATGTGGTATAGCCCTCTGTCACTATTCATACTATTTTTACACTTTTCAATTTTTAAACTTTCAAATGCACCTAGCTGTCTAATAGTTCGTACATTCCTAATCAAGTTGCTAATATCTATCTTATGGTTATTATCAAAGGCATGTTGAGTAACACTGGACTTATCTGTTCTACCATATTTGAGATGCGCTATGTGCTCTTTGAGCCTGGTTTGAATAGATCGTCTAGTCTGTCCAACGTACCTTTGGTTACAGTCATTACTCATTACAGCTGACTTCATAAATCCCCGACCTGTCATTTGTGTTAATTTTGTCTTTTGGATTGCCTAAAAGATCTTTTGAAAGATCGAGGAATTTCGAAGTATTTCTTTAAATTTACGTTTCCTAATTATCTTTTCAACTGTACCAACAGAATATCCATTACTCTCAGCTATATCCTTGATTAGCGCTTTTCATTTTCGAGCCTATCTTTATGGTGGGAATCACTAGGGATATATCTTAGAGTACTGGTGTCTTTTCTGTATATTCAAACTCTAACTTACTTTCACCATTTCTAATAACTAATACATCTAAGATGTATTAGTTTTTAAAAATAGTGAAATAATGTAATTTAGATAATAATTTAATTTAAAGCCTGGGTTCTTACATGCTTAGTGGTGTATTTATAACTGTCGAAAAATTAAATGTCAAGGAATCTCTTTGAAATTTATTTAGCAATGCTCATAAATCCTAACTAAATACATAATAGTCATCCAGTTATCTTACAATGGAATGTAGGAAATGCCGTCCTTACAAGTTAATAAAAACTTTTTTTATTAACATTTAGAAAAACATTTAGAAAACTGTTTACATAATAACGTGTTTGATATACAAAAGTGTGGTGGTAATTTTCATGATCAAATAGAAATAATTATTGTATGTCTCTTTTTGACCCTATAAAAACAGCACTTACAACACCAGCCTGTTACAAGTTAATTTAGTTGGTGCCTAACATAACTAAAATTTGTCATGATCAAATATCGTCTAGCATAGTATTTTGAACATACCTAATTTTCTTCTTTCCATTAATTTAATAGCTAAATTTAATACAGGACTATATTAATACTTATTGAGGTTATTCAGTCTTATCTGTCAAGCAATTATTATTAATGCTGAATCTCAAGAATCGCTTTTAGATGTAAGAAGAAAATCTCTGGCAAACAAACCTGTTACTAACATCTCTACAAACGGTTACACTAAAAAGTATGTTCGTTAGATATAAAATGTATTGTTAATGACGATTGCACCAATGGATACAGTCATGTGTAAATATTTCCTGGACTCTTATACACATTCGGGGCATTTTTCTTATAATGCAGGCTATCCTTAACCTCCTTTTACTATAAATATGAGATTATCCAACTAAAAGGAAACTTAAAGTTTTCTACATATTGAACTAATACAGTCTAATGCAAATAATTTATAATTACATTTTAAGTAATACTCTATCAGTTATAATTTTTATAGATTGTCACAAGATAATGTTATGGTATAAATTGCTAAATGGCATAAAAGTTAGGAGAGTTGTCTCATTCAAACAAATCAGTACATGCAACAGTAATTTTCTTTACCATCAAATATTTCTTGTCAAAGTAGTATAAATGTAACAAGATTCTTGTCAGTAAATTTTACTAGTATGAGGTTAAATCATGGCCGATTTTCAGAATGTCCAAATAAAATAGAAATCATCAAGCACAATCTATAAAAAGATATAAAGAGAATAGTTTCTCTAAATATACGATTGTCTACCAATATTCAAACCCTACTTGCTTTGATTTGATTTGAACATGCATTTGTTTATAACAATTTTTTAAACAATGGGAGGAGAAAATTGAAAAATATCATTTTTATATAGCTTTCAGTGATTACAAAATGAAGCAATCGAAATATTTAAAAAAAAGATGTTTTTTTGATAGCTCTATTTTATTCTTTTAGTTTTTTTCATCCCTTAAATTGTTAAATAAGTGAAAAATCTAAATTTAAAAATGTTATAAACGGTGATCGCCTCTAAACCCTTTGAAGAATGGATTTCAGAAGTGGAAAAAATCTCTGGTTTTGAGTTTGAATATTACAGGGGTTTACAAATTGTAAAAATTATTTGATTAACAAAACCATAAGTAATTGAAAAATTGCGAAAAAAATTGTTTTGACGGATTATTGTTCATTCATGTATCTAAATGGTATCTCAATTTTTTCGTTCCTGAATATTCATATCTAGTGGGTAATTTTTTTATAACTCGTGCCCTTTTCTCGCGCTTGGCACCATTCTGAGGGAATGGTGCCAAGCGCAAGGTAGTCACGTCATCCATTTTGAGCATTATTTTCACCTCTAAATTAAAATTATAAATATTGGTAGGAGAGTTCCAGGAGTTCATTTTAGGCGTTTCCTACTCTTTAGGGATCTTTTTAAAATATGCGATATCTGCAATAGTTTTTGAGATATGTGAACGAAAATCCTTTCGCGAGAATCCTTTTGTTTTTACTAAATTGTTTATATCTTTTATAATTTCTTTGAGCACCACTTTCTGAAGCACAGACTTTTTTCAAGAAGTTTGTAGATGCAATTTCGAATTGAATGACACCACAACTATAATTTTCAGAAAAGGTAAACTGAAATTCATAAAAAATGTACTTGTTGACTACCGTAATATTCATTTTCTCGATAATCTTGGTTATGGATTTGAAGTTTGAATATAATATATATATATATATATATATATATATATATATATATATATATATATATATATATATATATATATATATATATATATATATATATATATATATATATATATATATATATATATATATATATCTATGGCGATTTATTTTCTATAAACTCCAAACCAAATTAAAACAAATATATACCATATTTCACCTATAATTCTCATTTTCAAGAAAATAAAAGGAATAATATATGCAAAATGGCATTAACAACTATGCATATTTAGGAGTTATTGATTAGTTAAAAGTTTTTAGTGGCTAATGTATGTTTCCCATACTACTTCCGATTTTCGAAAAGATGGGAACTTCAAAATATCATAAGCTAGAAATTAGCGAATACTTCATTTTCTTCGAATACTGAAATTAGCAAGTAATTTACAATAATGTCCGCATTTGTTACAAGTTACTGCGGTACTGTGGTGTTGAGTTCTTCCTACATAATTTTTGGTTCTTTGAAAAACATAAAAGCCGTTAGAGATAAAAATAGGAAACATTTTGCATTAAGTTATTGTGTCATCAGCATTATTCTTTCGAAAAAAACAGAAATAAAAATTAATATGGTAATAATCTATTTTAAAATTATTTAAAAAAATATAAAAATCAAATCAAGATGTTGTATTTCTAACAGTTGTGCTCTAGATGGTCCAAAGAAGTTGCTACTGCATATCCCATCATCCACATAAGAATAAACACGAAGATATACATACAATCTTAGGTTAAGTATGTGCATGGTAATACTCAAAACTAATTCCAATTTATGTAAGATAGCTCAGCGTCTTTCCAACCACGGTTGACTTTATAAACGAAAGTTAAAATATGGAGTTGTTGATAAATCAAAATGAAAAAACAAAATAGAGATTTTATCGTTTTTTTTTTGTCATACTGGTTTTCACAATTCAAAACAAGTTGTAAAATATAGTATATAAATTAATATGTAAAATATAAAATCAGATTGCCGAATATAACTTACCGTGAAATCGGAAATGAAACTAAAAACTAAATCCTCGTGCACATATTGCTAATATGCTTTCAGTGATAATTTCAAATATTATCACTGAATAAGTTAGTGTTTAATCACTAACTTATTCACAAAATACAACGGGATGTTATGCAAAAATACAACTTATGAAATCTGATGTGTAAATAAAAAACACTCAAAGACATTCGCACTAGACAAGGTTGTGTTTTTTTTATACATACAATTTATTTCTTATATTTCCCTTAACCACAATCAAATAAATCAGTTTCGGGTTTTACAGTACATTTGAGTAAATAATAATGATGACGAAGACAGCATCGTTATCGAAATATGCATATAAAGCTGCATTAAAGTATCGATTATGGTTAAGAGTTAACATATAATAAATGTATTTATAGAAAGTCTAATATCCAATAGATAGCCAAGTACCAAATACGGAAAATCAGAAATTTATTTATTAAAATGTTCAGAGTACAATACATATACCTATATCACACGAAGTACTGATAGTTTTTAGAATTAGATTTATGAAGCATAACCGACTTTGGAAATATATTAGATGTTTATAATTATGTGGGATGTACATAATATCCCTTTCCATCTAGATTTTATAGCATGTAGCTCTTACTCTTTGCTAAAAAGACATAAATTTACCACAGAAATTCATGGACATAATCCTAGTGAATACTTTAATCTTACAGAACCATTATTATATTAATTATATAGGATATATAATCTTAGTTTTTTGTATTGCGATTAAATATAACTATGAAGTGGTATTTATAAAAGTTCAGTTTAGTACAGACCTAATGATAATTCTTTGAAATATGTATTTTTTTAAATTCAAAATAATCACCTTATAAATTCATATACTTTCTTAATATTCATAAAGAGATTCTTTTCAAATATGTTCTCTATCTGCAAATTATTTCTCCACATTTATTACTGCTTCATATGATGGCAAACCCTTTTATTTCAAATATTCCTTTTCCTTCGACTTTTGAATAATATTATAACCCAAAGGAGCCAAATCTGATTAACAGGGGGATGCTCAATCAATCCAAAGCCCAGTTCATTGATTTTTTGCAAAGCAACCGAAATTATCATAAATTACCATTACTGTTTCGTATTTCTTAATACCTCTTAAGTTTAATAATAACGTCTCTGTGTTAATATAGCCGTGCATAACAACTAAAGCAAGAATAATAATATTCACATTATTTAGAAAACAATGTATTTAGAAATCAATTAACAAGCATTTATTTAGAAAACAATTCTTCCTCTGTAAATTATTTTTCTGCAACAGTTATAACTGCTTCATTCAACGGAAATATATTTTCTTTCAAATATTCATTCATCTTTTGACTTAGATGTTGTCCGAAGGAGCCAAATCTAATGAATAGGATGGTAATCATCAAGAAAAGGCGAATTCGGTGATTTGTTTGCGATACAGCCGAAGACTTATGAATCACTTCAAAAAGTTAGATGATCATTAGAATTAATGGAAAATTGATTATTCCTTTCTTGCTGACCGTACATTAATTATTTGATCTATTTTTTTTAATATATTGAATATAATCATATATTAAATACTGAATTAAATAATTTTTGAGGCGATGCAATTATACTCGTATGAACTTTGGCGTAGGGCAGAAATGTGCACACGGACACTCCTCTTACTACAGTGTAAGGCGCTGATAATATCGATTTCGTATTAATTTAGAATATAAATAGGTGATACATATTTACATAAAAATTATTTCAGGTCGACTGAAACGTTTATTTGTAATGAGATATTTAGTAATATGAACGAGCTTCCATACGTTATAAAGAACAAAATCTCAGCCAAACATTCTGCATTCATCGAAGGGATGTTTTAACACAATTTAAGCCGAAAAATACACCACATAATATAACACTGACTTAGTTTTCCAGAAAACACCAAAACACTATACACTACACTCGACGCGCGTTTCGCCAACAAAGTTAGCTCCATCCAAAAAACAACTCCATCATCTGGAGATGATTAAAACTCACGTCGTTGAGTTTTAATCATCTCCAGTTTTTAACTTTGTTGGCAAAACGCGCGTCAAGTGTAGTGTATAGTGTTTTGGTGTTTTGTGGAAAGTAAGTCAGTGTTATCTTCACACCAAAGGTTCGAGAACTACATAATATGTATAATATAGAGGACATAATGCTACAGAATTTTTATAATCAACTACGTCTATGTTTAGAGTAACTTTGTAACTATATAACTATATCTAGCCACACTGGAATTCCTAAAATATTCAACGCATTTTAGATTTTGCTTATTTAGTAAATACAATATTTTGATTCAATAATAATTTGCTTCCTATGTTTACCAAATACCAATAATTCAGATGTCGTCTAAAAGTCAACCATGATCGGATAAACACTGAGCCGTCTTATATAAATTTGAAACAGTCTTGAGTATTACCGGAACATACTTAAACTAAGATTGTATGTACATATATCATGGACTTTACTTTTGTGGATGATACACCATATAGTTGAAAACTCGAGAATTAAATAATCTAGCGCACAAATGTATAAAGTACAAAATCGATTTGATTTTTATATTTTTTAAAACAATTTTAGTGTCATATTATATATATATATATATATATATATATATATATATATATATATATATATATATATATATATATATTTAAAAAAGTAAAATAATTATATTTATTTTAGTCTAAAATATAGGTCATTTAAATATCATTGAGATCTAATCAAAAGTAAACTGTTCTAATGAAGTGAAAGTTTCAAGTGAATAAAGTTTTTAAAAAATGCTGTGAATATCTTATCAAATGATTTTTAATACCTCTTTCAGATTAAAAATTTTTCGGCCCGAAATGAAATCGACAGAAGGCTGGTGTTTACGCAATTTTACCATTTTCGATAAATTATTGTGTATTCTAAGATTATTTTGAAACTTATCGATTACCATTCAATAAGTTGGCCATGAAATGGATAAAATCCATCGTTCTAATAGTGTAACTTCAAAAAAAAAAAAGAATATGACAGTTATAATTAAAGTAGTAATAAATATTTGAAGTACTGTATAAAATGTTTGAATTACTGTAAAATATACTTTACAATAACCCAAACATTCCAAAATATTCCTCTTGTAATAAACAATTTAGAATATAATGAAAATGCAAACGCGTCCGAAGAACTACGTCAAGTAATAACTAGCGTGATATAAAAAAAAACTACCTGATACAATTGGTGTAGTGTTAGAGGATTCATAACCATCATCCAAAGTTGGTACTGATTGTGTATTGATCCAATCACAGTTTTCAATTTCGTTTCTCATTTTTTCAACATTAGTGACTCTCAGCTTTTCACCACTTCTTAATTCTTCACCTTGGGCGTTATCATTTATTTCACAAACATTCTTGTGAGATACTTCCAGTGTGTTTTTAGAGGATTTTGATCTTTTTGGAAAATTTTGATTTAAAATGTTTTGGGTTTCCAAGGAACTCTTCCTCTTTTTCTGCTTTGAATCTGCTGATCGACTACCACTACTTTGTGCTGGATTTATTTTTTGCGACAATTCGTCACATAAATCTCTTTCGGGACGTTTGTTCAGCGGTTTAAGTGAAAAATCGCAAAAGTGAGAAGACATGCTCAATTAAAACTTCATGAACGTAATAAAATAACTGAAATAAAAATAAACACTTGATATATCATCGCTCATATATCTATAAGTAACGTTCACGTTAATTTTACAACACGCCTCTTATATATTTCCCCCAAGTTTCACAAAAGTTCACAAGTGTTTTCTTCTGCATATAGTTCTATACAAAAAATTAAACTCACTTTTTTTTAGGAACCGTTATCTTTTGTCTCAGTAATATTTTAGCGGCCGATATGATGAGATGCTGTTGACGAACTAACGGGAAGATCGGGAATATGCGTTAAGCGGTTTGACTCTAGCTAATTTCAAAACCTGGACAACCGCTCTTGGAATACTATTTCCCATAATCGGAAATGAAAAGTAATATTAAATATTATGCGCATACAAGCATATATATAATTATTTTTTAACAACTTTTGTTTAAATTTTCCATTACATCATTGTATCTATTTCAACATTTCTTATTTCGATGTTGTTGTGTTCCTAAATATCGCAGGTTAATATACATAATACCCCATATTTTCATAAGTAAAGATATAGTAGATTTTATTATAATATACGTAGGTATACCATTATTAATTATTGAATAATAAAAATAATAATCAAGTAAATTAATAGTAAAAAAACAGGAATTTTAAACTGCTTTTGGTATCTAGATTAAAAAAATAAAATCATAAGATGGAACAATATTATATAAGGCGATTAACAAAATATACATTGCATATCACTGTTTAAGAGATCAACGATATCATTGTTTAAGATAATTATCAGCTACTGTGTATCACAAAAGACCCTATAAGGTTATTTAAATGTCATTTATTCGATTTGGTCTCGCAGTGTACGTGAAAGTTATACAATATTTTATTTAATTACCCGTGAACGAAGTACATTTTCTTCATGGGTGGAAATATTATACTTGTTTGTGTAGCCTGTCATGTAATTTCATATTTCGGTAAACTGTGGATCACAGATGAGTCGAAAAATTAAGTACGTTTTCTTAAACAGATAAAATTACGAAAATTGGAATGACGAAATTTACGCCTCAAATTGTAAGAACTAATTACTTCAAACTACAAATTCTAATAAAGAGTCATTTTCTCTTTAAATGCAATAACGTGATTACTATTTAACAGAAGACATGGAAGGACTTCCAAAATGTAAAAAATGCATAAAGGTTAAACTATTCCTTCTGCTAAAACAGATCCAAAAGGGATCCATTTCGGACATTTTTTAAACTCTTGTTCATGCTCCAAATAACACCACTACGATAATCTGTTGTACGTATATAAATTCTAAGACTACAATTATTTATACTGAAGCTATTTGATATAATGAGATAAATAATGTTGAAACAGAACTATCGGTCACACCACCGTCAGTAATTACTATATAGATACTCGTATATGTGATATATATGTACCATAGACTATATTCCTAAAATAATATATGCTCTTCTTAATAGAACATTGAATGTTCTTTTATTTAATCACATTCGAATTCTCTAATATCCCCAATAGTGTTCTACCAACCCTAGTTTAATAAAGTTTGCGATTCACCATTTTTGCGTAATGAGAAATGATACCCTGCTAGAATCTAGGAGAAATTGGATTTTAAAGCTCACACAAAAATCACAATATGTTGAAGAAGTTTTTGGTGATAGCAAGGATAAAAGTGCATTTTGCCTCGACCGGGAATCGAACCCGGCTCTCCCAATTTCCGGTTGAGTGCTCTGACCGCTGAGCTATCGAGGCACACTCATTATCCCTGCTAATGCGCCAGTTTAATGCGTCACTACAAGTTTATAAATAATGAACTGGGCTGATGTTGTTATAGTGAGTCTTTTAATAAGGACGCTCGATTTTTAAACGTAAATAGTACAAACTGTGTGTGGGATATCCACTTAATTTTTTTTTATTTGAAAGAATATTTTCTGTCATTAAGTACGGAATATAACGTCGAGTCGTTCAAATGTCCGCCGCGGCTTTGCTTGGTGGTACGTATTCGGGAGGTCCAATTTTCGATGACTTTATCGCATAAATCTGGCTGAATTTGTTGGATGGCGTTCGGTCGGTATCCATATCATCCAGCTTAGGCCACGAGAAGTTGCTTATCATCGATCTGTATTGCTCGCCGTTGACGGCTATGGCAATGATAGTTTCGTTTTGGAAAAAGTCACCAGACCAAAATCCGCACCAAACTTTCTTGGAATGCATTTGATGTTGGTGTAATTTCTGTGGATTGGCATTGTCCCAAATCCGACAATTTTGCTTCTTCACATATCCATTCATCCAAAATTGAACCTCGTCGCTAATGATGATTTTTTTGACGAAATTTGGATCAACTTCTAAATGCTCCAGAGCCCAATCAGCGAACACAGCGGCGTTGTCTATGGTCGTTTACCTTAAGTTCCAAAGGAACTTAACGAATTGTGAACTGGAACGACGAGGAACTGACCTGGGCCAGT
Organism: Rosalia funebris; assembly: GCA_037954035.1. Classification (NCBI taxonomy): domain Eukaryota; kingdom Metazoa; phylum Arthropoda; class Insecta; order Coleoptera; family Cerambycidae; genus Rosalia; species Rosalia funebris. Next base: position 38,940,901 of record JAZFAV010000016.1, read on the forward strand.
TGAAATTTATACGGGTGCAGACAAAATCTTGACGCAAAATTCACTAAGTTGATGTCGCAGAAAAGCCAAGTTCTTGTGAACGACAATAAATTGACTACCCTTGGTTTTTCCGTACATTCTCAGGCACATCAGCGATGTTTTAAGCAGACTTTGCGTTTCGGCAACGTACAGCTGTTGGTTGATTATTCATCAAACCGGCTGACTTGAATTTGGCCACCAACCGTCGAATACTCGATTCGGTGGGATGGTTGTGGCGAGTATAAAAATCACGTAATGCGTGGAACATTTCTCAAATGGAACACTGACTGAAAATTAAATTTGATGCTTTGCACACGTTATTGAACACTATAAACTTCCATGGTAATTTGCCATACACTACTGAACAATCTGCAATAAGTTTGATAGATGTTGCGTTAACAACATGACCACTATGATATAAGAAATTTTTATCGTTCCTACCTAAAGAACCTATAAATTGAATATTGGGGCCTATTCTTTTTAGAGGAACTCATATTTACCATATATCCTTTACAACTTCACTTTATTATAGCTATACAGTAACGTTTCTTAATCAGCATAACGTTTATATATCTTATTTTAATATCTTCTCATTGTTCTACACATTTAATAAATATCGAAAATCGACTTCATTTTTAGTATATGTACATCTGCTGTATCTATGGGACTATTCATCAGTTTTCACCCGCTTTTTATAAACTTTGCCTCCATGCGATGGCAAACAATAGACCAATCTGGCTGGCATTACGCCTATGTTATTTCTCTTGGCAAATATTATTTGTGGTCAAAATTTCATAACACGTTGACCGGTGCAGGAGCCTGTTCGGGTCATAGAAACAGACAAATTTGTTTCGTTTTTATATATGTATATAAACTAATAAATAAATGTATCCAATATTTAAATTAATTCTATAAATACCTTAATTTAGAGAATAATGACCTAATTATAATTTTTATATCAAGAATTATTAAATATAAAAGGCATGTAGATAGGTAGGCTTGCTAAGTTCAACTTGGTAATAATGTCTTTTAAGAATGTCGTTGATTTCATAATTCTGTCAAGTATAACAACATACAAATAATACAATAGTGATCCTGTTTGGAATATTCTTGAAAGGCTAATTATTAACTTACATAAATATTTTTTCTTGCTCGAATACGAAACGTATCGCATCATTTCGTGATTTTACCAACTTAAAGTGTAAAATAAATTAATATAATTTATGTAATGTAATAATCTTAATATACAAATAAGTGGTATACAATGGAATAAAATAGTGTCTAAGAATATCAACTTTTACAGTTTCGGCGTTATTGATAACTATTCCATTCCACGATCAGTGGTGTATCGCATATCTTCTTCTTCTTTTATATTTATTAAGCGGCTATTGTCGTGTGTGTGTGTGTGTGTGTGTGTGTGTGTGTGTGTGTGTGTGTGTGTGTGTGTGTGTGTCACGAAATAATTTAGGTCGATGTACGAAATGCTTCTTGTTCGAATTTCGGCATTTTGACAAAATCGATATAGTAAATCGACCCTTGCGAACAACGTGGTAACATTTGTTTTTTTGATCAGAAGCCTCTAGATCCGCTTACGAGTGCGTTGATTGTTGAGCGGCAAGGCTATTCGCTTTCGGGCAAGTTCGGCGATACCCGTTTATGTGGCCCAGGTTCGTTTGATAATGAGAATAACGATATGATCGAAGGGGATGTGCAATATTATTGCGATGGCGGTGGCGTCAATGGCGGCGTGTCCATGCTCGTCATCATATTATATGACTCTGATTTTATCATAGCTAATTGTGTAAACCGTCGAAAGGATGGCTCTGTTATGCTACTGGACTATGGAAGGTATATGTGATAAATGGTTTCATCATACCTGTATTGGTATGACTGATCCCGAATTTAAGTTATTTAAATGTAGCAATCTATTCTACTTAACGAAAACTGTAAGAGGAACACTATTATTTTTGATAAGGTTTACCATAATTATGTATGTATATATAGAAATGTTAGGAGTCAATCGGGGGACATACTGATAGGAAGAGAGGAGAAAGCGGATAGATGGAAGCAGTACTTAGGAAATTTATACGAGGGTCAGGAATTAGGAGAGATATTAGAGGAAGAATCTAGCATCGATAGGGAAGATGTAGGAAAACCTATATTGAGAGAGGAATTTGAAATAGCACTAAGGGGGCTAAAGAATAATAGAGCGCCGGGTGTAGATAAAATACAGGCGGAAATTTTGAAATGTGCGGGACAGAAAGTAGTAAATAGGATGTTTGAACTGGTAAAATACATATACGAAACGGGCGAGATGCCGGAGGATTATAAGAGGAACATTATCGTTACTATACCGAAAAAGAGAGGAGCCGACAAATGCGAGAACTTTAGAACGATTAGCCTAACTTCCCATGCGTCAAAAATCCTAACTAGAATAGTGCAGAAGAGGATGGAAAATAGAGCGGAGGAAATATTAGGAGAAGACCAATTCGGGTTTAGGCGAAATAGGGGAACTCGCGAAGCTATTCTGGCGCTAAGAGTAATGTTAGAGAAAACAATAGAAAAAGGAAAGAACGCTTATATAGGATTTGTAGATTTAGAAAAAGCTTTTGATAACGTAAGATGGGAAAAAATGTTCGAGATACTAAAGAGCGCGGGAATGAAGTATAGAGATAGGAGAGTAGTACACAATCTATACATAGAGCAAACTGCTGTTATAGAAGTAGAAGGGGAGGAAAGGGAAGTAGGTATTAGGAAAGGAGTAAGACAAGGATGTACGCTATCACCACTAATTTTTAATCTGTACATCGAAGAGGCGATTAATGTGGTAAAAGATAGAGTGGATTTCGGGATTAAAGTACAGGGACAGAAACTAAAAATGCTGAGATTCGCGGATGATATAGCAGTATTAGCATCTAGTAAGGAGGAACTAGAATCAGCATTGAACGAAATGGAGGCAGTGTTGACAGAGGAATACGGAATGAGGGTGAATAAAAACAAAACTAAAGTGTTAGTGTGCAGAGGGCGCGAGAGCAGAGCAAAAACGAAAGTACAAATTAATAATGAAAGATTGGAGGAAGTTAAAGACTTCACTTATTTAGGAAGTAAAATAAATTGGGATGGAAGAAGCGATAAAGACATAAAACAAAGAATAGCGCAGGGTCGAGTAGCTTTTAACAAAAAGAAAGCACTTTTATGCTCGGGGGTAATAAACTTAGAAACAAGGAAGAGATTTTTGAAAACATATGTATGGAGCACGGCACTTTACGGCTGCGAAACCTGGACGGTAGGGGAAGCAAGTAGGAAGAAATTAGAAGCTTTTGAGATGTGGTGTTACCGAAGAATGATGAAAATACCATGGACTGATAGGGTTAGAAACGAAGAAGTATTGGAGAAAGTCGGCGAGAAAAGGAGTATGTGGAAAAACTTAAAGAAGAGAAGAGATAGAATGGTAGGCCACTTGCTGAGACATGGGGGAATAGTCCGCGATATTTTGGAGGCAGAAATAGGAGTGAAGAAAGGCAGAGGTAGGCCTAGATTAGACTACTGCTCGCAAATAGTAAGGGATGTAGGTTGTAGCACAATTAGCGAAATGCGTAGGTTAGCACAAGATAGGAGAAGCTGGAGGTTAGCGTCCAACCAGTCTTAGGACACTGATGACCTAATGATGATGATATATATATATATATATATATATATATATATATATATATATATATATATATATCGTCACCTTAATACTTATTTGTTCAATATCCACTTTTTAGGCAAATGAAGGTATATACACCAAAATTTTTGTAAAAATTCGCTTTGTTTAATATCCACGTGAAAATTAAACTTATTCATATATTTCTTATAGTTTTTTTAAAATATTTTATTCAATATCCCTAACATAGGAACATATTTAAAGGCTATTATGTTCAATGTCCGGACATTGAACACAATAGTACCAAATATAGGTATATTAAGATTTTAATAGCACAGCTTTGTTCAATATCCCATATATGCTTTGTGTTATAATGTTCAATATTCATTTAGACCAATTAGATGCCCGTTTTTATGTCACGTGACGCACCATGTGTTTTAACAGTTCTGACTAATTTTTAAGTTTTAGTAGTAGTTTGAATTTTGAGAGACGTAGTTATTGTGTTGGTGCCAATAAATACTATTTAAAATGAGTTCAAGTTCCCCGGTTCCTTATATGGATGAAGATACTAGACAGTAAGTAATTAATAAAAATATAAATGACAATCGATATTTTATCGTAAAGTTTTTTTAGAATTGTTGAATCTATCGATGTTGGAGGTGAATCAGAAATTTGTCTTATTGAAAAAAGGTGGTAAAAGGGGGAAATAACTCTAAATACTGATGCAGAAGATATATTAATGTTGCCATGGAAAATGAAAAATAATAATGATGACTACAATAAAACCAAAATACAGGTGGTTAGAGTTGAGTATAATTATGATTATGATTACTCGGAAAATGATATCAATTTTACAAATAAAGTTAGTCACTCAACTGATTCTGGAAAAATAGTCATAATCGAAAATATTAAACTACAAAATAAAGAAAATAATAATAATAAAGGAGAACAAATTTTGGAAACTATTAATAGGGGCGTTAGCAATGTTCACAATGGTAATGAGGAAAATAATTATATTCCCAATGACAACAATATCAATAACGAAATTATTATGAATGAGATTGTCACAAATGCAAATATTGTTAACGAGGAAAGCTGCAGTGGCAGCGAGTATATTCCCAGTGATGGTAATAATGACGAACGTTTAAATGAGATCCCAATACCAGTGTCAGAAAAAATCGAGAAATGAAAAGGAATGGGATAGAAATATTCGGAAAATAAAGAGGCAAAAGGGCGAAGAATACGTTAATGCAAAAGGACAAAATATGCCAAAGCGAAAAGTTAAAGGAGGTTGTTCATCACATTGCATATTTTTGTGCATGCAAAAATTTTCTGAAGATGACAGAAAATTATTACATGAACAGTTCTAGAAATTTAGTGATACAAAAAAATCTCACTATTTCAGTAAATTTACAGAAAGAAAAATTGCATCTCGAAAACGTACTCTGAAAGAAGTAAGTAGGAAATCTTATACACATTTTTATTATTTTGAACTAAAAGACGACAACTTTCGAGTTTGTAAATTTTTTTGTTAAATACGTTAGACATAAGCCAACAAAGAATTTATTATTTTTTTAAAAAAATCGAAAACCAGACTACAAAAGTTCCAAGATCGCCACTAAAGGGAAAACATTTACCTCAATCGAAAAGATTAATGAAATTGAAAACCACATAAAATCATTTCCCACAATAGACTTGCATTATTGCAGGGCTAATACAAAAAAGAAATATTTAGATCCATTGCTTAATATCAGCAGAATGTACAATTTGTACAAATTGAAAGTAGATGAGCCATTATCAGAGAGTATTTACAGAAAAATATTTAACACACATTTTAATTTAGATTTTTTCAAGCCTAAAAAAGATAGGTGCGATAAATGCGAAGAGTATAAAGCGATAAAGCACCCCACTCCTGAACAAATAAATTCACAAGATGATCATTTAAGAAGAAAGTTAGAAGGTAAAAATGAGAGAACGATGGATAGGGAAAGAATTCCTATAGGGAAAGAAGACGAATTTGTTGCTGTTTTAGTTTTTGATTTAGAGAATGTTTTTACATTGCCAAAATGTGAAGTGTCAAGATTTTTCTACAAACAAAAACTAAATGTATACAACTTAAATGCTCATTGTAACGTAAATAAAACTGTTTATAATTGTATTTGGCATGAGGCTATAAGTGATAGAGCTGGAAATGATATTGCCAGTGCATTGGTCACAATTTTAAAAAGAGTTGTAACTGATCTTCCTCAATTAACTAAGTTGATTTTATGGTCAGATAGTTGTGTTCCACAGAATAAAAATTCTGTGATGTCTACGGCAATTAAATATTTCCTTAATTCAGATGATTCCAAAAATGTAATAAATGTTGAACAACAGTTTTCTGAGCCAGGACATGGTAATTTGCAGGAAGTAGATGCAGCACACTCCGTCATTGAAAGATTCATAAAAAAAATGAAATTTTCAGTCCACTTGGTCTTATAAGATGCTTATGTAAAATACCTAAAAATAAATTAATGTTTCAGGTAATCCAAATGAGACAAAGAGATTTTCTTAATTATCAACTTGCTGCAGCAACTTTGAAATACTCTGATGTACCCTACACAAAATTAAAGCATATTATTTATAATAAAGGCAAAATATGGACATTGTCCTACAGACTTTCATTTCTAAATGAAATAAATGCTGTTAGTCTATTAAAACCAAGAGCTAAAAAAAATATTGATCTACATCATCTACCGAAACTAAACCTACAAAAACCAGCTAAATTAAGAGAAGAAAAAATAGAACATTTGAAGGAAGCCTTAAAATTCATGCAAGATGAAGCAGATGTTGCTTTCTATAAGGCAATATTAAAAATGTAATAATTTTTGTTTTAATAAGAAGATAAGATTTTTGTTTATTTATAGTGTGTTTTGTTTATAAATATTACTGCAAAAAGCGTATTCGTTAATTTCTTAATACAATTTTGATTTAAAAAGTGTCTTAATAATTTTTTAACAATCTCTTTAACCTGTTTTCCCCAATATTATGTTAAAAACTTATTTTTAGAATATTCATATTGAATATAATAATCATTATACCAACACAATGTAATAGTGTTCAATATCCAGCAAAACTTGTTCGATGTCCTAAAAAAAAGAAACATTCACTTTACTTTTGAAATTTTGTTCAATATAGAAATAGAAAAACTCATTTTATTTGTAACCGATTTAGTAAATTAAACACCAATTTACATAAACTACAATGAATATTATTACAAATTTTAGAAAGACTCATAATGTCTCAAAAACTTAACCTTGCAAAGATATCAATTTTACAACTTTAATGAGGATTACCCAAAACTTACAAAAGTGGATATTGAACAAATAAGTATTAAGGTGACGATATATATATATATATATATATATATATATATATAAGTATTAAGGTGACGATATATATATATATATATATATATATATATATATATATATATATATATATATATATATATATATATATATATATATATATAATAGTATTCTTAAACAAATCGAAATTATATCATATGAATTGCCAAATACGGATTCAATTATTAAGAAATATAAGGAAGACATTATAAAGGATTTTGAAACTATCTTGCAGCATCTGTCATGAAAATTGAAAGTCTTGTCTGTCTCAAACTAGGTAAGATAAGAAATATACGATACTATTTGTTAATTTTTTATTTCATTTTTATCATCTTCGATTATCTTTAGTATCCCCCAGAAACCTACGGATTCAAAGGTTTTAACTAATAAATATTATTTACTTATAAAATCTATGAATATCATTCTCAATGTAACTCATTAACCAGAACTATTCGTTAACCAAATTATTAACCAAATTTGTTTCGGAGCATCCGAATCTTTCGCATGAGGAAGTATGTGTATCTAAAATAATTAATATTCTCAACAATGGGTCGATGTTTAAGAAGGGCGATCGAAGTGAAATATTGAATTATAAACCGATAACTATAATGATAATATATGTAGTTTTTGTAAAGCTTCTGAATTTTTGTTAAATTCTCAATACACATTTATATAAATAATGTAGAAGATATTAGTTAACATTGTTTCATGAATGGTATATCTACCACTACAAATTTAATATATGTAACTCAATTAATTTCTAATACATTAGATGTGTAGAGTTGAAGTACATGTATTTTGCATAGATTTCTTCCAAAGTATTTAATAGGCTCGGTCATACACTATTGATAATTCGTCATCATCAGATTAGGCTATCGCTAGATCTTATGAGTTTATTTAAATCATACCTAATAGGTAAAATACATTTAGTGTCATAAGTATAGACCTAGATAATATATCCATGTATTGTCAAGTGTTCCTCAGGGTTCAGTTCTAGGTCCTTTATTTTTTAATATTTTTCTAAATAAAGTTATGCTGTAAACATGAATTTTGTTATGTACGCTCATGACATTAAGATTTACATCATTCATATGAGGGTTTTGTTCAGCAGCAACATATACTTACCGATAATAATAATTGGTGTATATGACATAATCCTTCTATAAACATGAAGAAGAAGAAATATAATACTTTGTCTTTTAGTAAAAATCGGGATGCTTTAATACTTGATTATACTATACAAGATGTTGTTCTTATCAGAGCGGATGTTATTAATTCCATTGGCGTTATTTTTCATAACAGTTTGTATTCCAATGACCACATTTGCATCACTGTTAAACAATCTTACAAAAATCTTGGATTCGTAATTGGAAACAGTATTATACAATTAATTTGTAGGAGTGCGACTAAGAAGTTGAGCAGTTTTTAAAGTTCGTGCATTATAATGAAACTGGATTTTACCCTGCTATAGTATTTACTGCTATATAGAGAGGAAGGAATATATGTTATAATAAATTTTATTGTAAATATATATATATATATATATATATATATATATATATATATATATATATATATATATATATATATTTATTTACTTATTTATTTGTTTACAATTATTATATACTCATATTACTATAATTCTATGTATATTACTAGAATATTGTTATATGTTACACTTTTTATGACAAGGTACATATTATTTTTATATTCGCTGGTTATTGTAGGAATTTCTATTCTGAATTCAAAATTATATTATAAGATTATATTACGGCATCTGCTTTTGTTAAGTGTTTAACTGAAGAATGATAAGACCATGAATCGCCCACCTACATGGGTATCTTGAAATTTTATTCAAAACTTATTCAGGGATCATCGGCTGCTCTACATGCTGCCTTAAATAAAAATGCTCCTATCCCTGCATATTCGTGATTTCGGACCATGCAGAGAAGGGGATCCGAACTCCTGATAACTCTACAGGCTCCGTCCAGAACCATCCTGTTATGGAGAAACTCCATACTCAAGAGTCCATGGCCTCCGCGATGTCGTGGAAGATATAACCGTGGAATGGTGAATCTGGGATGTAAACTCCTACTGAGATATATCCTCTTTCGGGTTACTACGTCGAGTCGTCTCAGCTCCTCCTATGTCCATTTGACTACTTCGAAGGAGTAGACAAGGATCGCAATGGCAAGAATGTTTGTTGCAGACACCTTGTTCTTCCCCGACAGTTCTGAAGACTAGACCTGTCAGAGACGGTGCTGATACTTGCTGCAGAGAGCGTTTTTTATAACACCTACCTCTTGGATGGAGCGTTGCTCAACACCCAAGTAGGTGTACAACTCTCCGGCATCTAACTGGTGTAAGATTCTTCCGTCTACGAGCTGCGCATACTCTTCGTATTCCCGGCTTCGCCCTCTCTTGAGATGAACCAGTGCACATTTGTCTAACCCAAACTCCATTCCGATGGCCTGCGTGTACTCCTGCACCACCCTTAGAGACTGGCGTAATTCCCTTTTTTCGAAGGCATAATGTTTTAGATTATCCACGTAAAAAAGATGGGTGATCTTATGCCTCCGATCTCCGGGGGTGCCACAGTTATAGCCACGGGTTTTCCTGCGGAACACGGACAACGGCAGCAGTGAGATGCAAAACAGAAGGGGGCTAAGAGAGTATCCCTGAAACACGCTCCTTCTGAACGACACCGGCTTTGTCCGCACTCTACAATCACCCGATGTTATGGTAAACCGAGTCCTTGAGAGCGGCATTAGTTCTTGAATACATCTCACTACAGGACCGGACACCACAAGGCATTGAAGTAAGTGAATTATTAGCTCATACGATGTCATATCGAATGCCAGGCCATGGAAAGGTTTCGCTTGTACTGCATGGAGTCCTGAGTGATACATCTGTCAATCAACAGATTCTCCTTGCAGTCAGCGGCAGCCCTCTTAGACCCTCGTTGTTCGTATATCCCCTCGAATTGGACAGTGTGTCCAATTACTAGATTCTCCGTAAAAAATAATCATGGACAGGTTTTGGACGGTTGCTGTATGAGATCCTGAAGAATATAAATAAAATTGTTTTCAGAAATCTGAGGTATAGGATGCCAAAGCAAAAACGTAATCCAGAAAAAGTTGAATTGGCGCTTCAGGAGCTGCAAGACAAGAAATTGTCAGTGCGGGCAGTATCTACAAAATATGGCATTCCGAAGTCTACAATTCATTTTAAGTTTAAAAATCCTAACAGCAAGAATACTTTTGGACCTACACCGTATCTGTCTAAAGATGAAGAATAACGTTTAGTAAGTTGGATATCTAGTATGGGAAAAAGGAGCTTTCCCAGAAATGTAGAAGATCTTCTATCAAGCGTAAATAACTTTCTAGACCATAATCCAAGACCGAATCCTTTTAACGATAATAGTCCAGGCAAAGGCTAGCTTAAAATCTTTTTGAAAATAAATCCAACTGTTACAAAAAAGGCAGAGTGAGGCTGCCTCTTCTGCAGGGGCATTTATGACTGAGTCCAATATACGCAATTGTTTTCAAGAGGTGAATGAGTATTTCACAGAGAAAGATTTGGGAACGGTTTTAAGTAATCCATCATGTATTTTTAATGGAGACGAAACTGGTTTTCAAATATGCCCATCTACAGGAAAAGTATTGGCCGAAAAAGGAACCAAAACTTGTATTCCCTAGAAAAAGGATACTCAAAAGAAACATAACCATTATGTTTGCCTTTTTTGCCTCTGGCCATACTTGTCCACCAATGATAGTTTACCCCTATCAAAGGATCCCTGAAAAAATTGTGGCATCTGTTCGGTATTGCAAAAAGTGAGCGTGGTTGAATGACCGCAGAAGTGTTTTATGAATACATAGCTAATGTATTTCATCCGAACTTAGTGAAATAGATTTCTAGGAAAACTTTTGTTTCACTCCTTCAATTTCTACCACAAGAATTCATCCAACACCACCGAATATAATAGAGAAGGTTTATCCTAGCTGCTCGTCATCCAAACTTTCACCATTTTTAGCGTGGCCCAAATCTCCAAAAATGAAAAATAAACGCGTTATAGAAAGGACGCCATATGCTCTAACCTCAGAGAAGATCAAAAAAGTTTTGAAGCTAAGAGAGCTGTAAAATTCCAACAAGAGAAAGAAAAGAAAGAAAAGAAAAAGAAACGGGAGGAAATAAAACAGGAACAAGTAAAAAAGAAGCGAAACACCGATTTCCTTTGCGGTATGTGTCTCAAGAAAATGACAAAAACACGATTAACATACTCTAATTGCCAAAAACACTTTCATGGATCCTGTGTTCCTACTAAACATCGTGAGCATATACTAGACGATGAAGAAGATGACTATTTGTGCCACTTTTGCTATAAAGAGGATACTGACGATAGTTGTAGTGACGATTTAAATGAGAGCGTAAACGACGACATTAATGACATCCATGATCTTTATTCTATGTACCTGTCAGCGCAGAAGGAGAATAACTGCTAATTGTTTTTGTTTGCATTGAATATGTTCATTAAGCTAGTCCTCTTGGGTTTGTGCGTTTCGTTGTTAAAAATCTGTATATTTCGTTCCATTTAGCAGTGAACTGGTTTATAGAAATTGTGTCCAGTAACTATATTTTCTTTGTCCAATGACTGTAAAATATGTCCACTAACTGTGCTTCTTTGGGTTTTATGTTAGAGACTAAAGATTTTTTTTATATGTACTATTTTCTTAAATGTAAATGTAAAGGATTAAAGCCTGAAATTTGAGTATTCGTTTGGTATGTGTTTTTGTAAATATATACAAATAATATTTTTTTTCTAAATTTTTCAACTAAAATAATCCCTTAAATGTCCAATAACTATAGTGTTTACCCTAGATAATAAATTGTGTTTATATTCAATTTGATATTAATTATAACATCTTCAAATTTATTATCTTTTCCGCTATAATTATCTATATCAAAGATTCTATATTAGTACAAGTTTGTACAGGCCATTTTTTGCTAGTAGCAGTTAAAGCAGATTGAACCAGAGAAAACTCATGGAACTTACAATTCATATATGGAATTAATACGTTATTTGAGAAAACAAATAAACTTTCAAAATAATCGGAAGCATATGTTTCACTTTAAGCTCAATATTGTTTATCGTTACATTAGCGTCATTGTTGAATACCTTAAAACAGTTGTTGTCATTTCGAGCTCTAATCAGATTCAAAACCTGTTTATCAAACATTAGTCTCTTTTAATCATGAAAGAGTCCAGAAAGATATAGTTTTTACAGGATCGTATGTTATCAATTGGCTCTCAGGATAACTCTATCCAAGAACATTAAGCATTTTATCGCTGCCATTATAGCACAGATAAACTCTTGTGGTGTCCACTGTTTCCGGATCACATACGTTATCGAGTTCTTCCATTCAATTTGTAAGTTATAAAGCCGATAGATATGCTTCAATGGTATTATTAAATTCCATAGAGCCCGTATTAATCACGGCTTTCTTTAAAAACCGTGTATCTTTAATGGATAAATCAGTTTCATGAATAATTTTGCTGATAACAGCAATTTCTGTTTTATCCTTGTTCGGAAATGATTTGACAAGGGTGATAAATTCGTATCATTTCTCTAATGATGGAATCATCAAAGTATTTCCAACTGACTTTCATATCTTTTGATTCGCACAGGTAATATGTCTCATATAAAAATACCTCTGAAATGTTGTGAAGTTTTAAACTTTCTTGCATACTTTATTAATTCGATATCATCGGAATTTTTTGTTTCTTCAAATAGAGTTCATATTCTTTTCTCTCAGATTTCCTGACCCTTCCTAAATACATTCTTTGCCTTTTTCTTCCAGCCATCCAGTTTTATTGTGCCTTTCAGGCTCTACAAATTTCTTTTTGGAAAACCTAGCCTATATTACTATTCTCAGAAAAACAGAAAAAAAAGGTTTTTAAAAAAATTTGTCTGTATGTGTGCCGTTGTCGTCGTCGACATTTATTCTTGTTAGCACGATAACCCAACTAAATCGTATCGGATTGATCAGGTTTTGACTTATTCTGATCGATGATGTCTCCCAGATGACACCTATTGATTTTGAGGTAGATAGGACACACCCCACCCTGTGCATGGGTCATGAGAAAGCACGATGGTGAACTATTTGAAAATTGTTTTTGTTAGCACGATAACTCAACGAAATCGTGTCGGATCGATTGGATTTTGACTGATTTTGATCGGGGACGTCACTCAGACGACACCTATTAATTTTAAGGTGGGTAGAACATACCTCACCCTGTCCGTGGGTCATGAGACGATGGCGAACTATTTAAGAAATTGTTTTTTGTTAGCATGATCACTCAATTAAATCGTGTCCGATCGATCGGGTTTCAACTAATTCTGATTAAGGACGTCTACCAGACGACATCTATTGATTGTGAGCTGGATAAGACACACCCCACCTTGTCCATGGGTCATGAGAAAGCACGATCGTGGACTATTGGAGAAAAATTGAAAAAAGTAAAACTGTCGCATAAAACACATATTCTGCATTTATGTGTTGGTTTATTTTTTCTCGGCCACTCAATTTCGAGATAGAGATGTTCTACGTGCGAAAAAGTCCATTTTAAGGTTTTAATAATGTTTATTTAAAGTGCTTTTGGGTAAAAACCTCTTTGAATGGAGTACCTCGCAAGTATTCTAATAGGTACATAAGATTATTGACTTTTTGAATTTTAATATTTTCATTGTCAAATTAGTTATGTATCCCTTTGTGCTGATTTGTTGCCAATTTAATATGATTATAGACAGACTATAGGAACTGTTTTCATTATAACACAAGGGTCACAAGGTTCCTTATCAGTAGTAATATGTTTTTGTTTATTACATATAGGATATATATCTGTATTTACTATTTAAACCAAAGTACATAGTTACATATAATTCGTTCTTATTACTATTTCATCAATGGCAGTCTTTTTATACTGAATAATATACTATATAATGATTGATGTTACACTTTTCCATAAAGCTCTTAATGGGAACGTTATAAAATTCCTTTCCTTGATGTTATTGTAGGTATTTAGATACCTCTTACACTTCCAAAATATATCACTTACCGCTTGAGTCTTCTTTTCGTAGGATTTGATTTTAATAGGTTTAATCTAAATAAACTTTGAAAAACAATCAATTGCCGCTACGACGTACTTAAAATTTTTATTTTTCTATGTACAATTTTCCAATTTAGCCAGTGAATTTGTTTGACGTCGTTTAAAATCGATTCTAGATTTATTCTAATCAGTTTATTATAAGCAAAAGAATTTCATGATAATTGCAGGACACTAATCTCACGCCTGTCGTTAATATATTAAAGGTAAATATAAGTGTGAAGCCTATTTGAAGTTTTAACTTTTAAACGCTATTTACATAAGATAATAATGTTTTTTAATCCGAAATTAATAAAGGCAAAATAAATATATGTAAAGTTATAAAAAGCATTTAATTTACGGATGAATGTAAAAAATTTACGATATATTAAATTTCAAAGAATTGTTAGTTCATCATGTCAACACTCTATCGAGTTCGCTTCGCACAGTTGTGCAATCGTGATAACTGTTTATTTACTTTTATGCACTCCAGTATACGCGGAAAAGTAATGTATTCGCGTAAAAAAAAAGTGAAAAAACAAAAATTATATTGGGTTTATTTTTCGTTTTTCGGCCTAAAAGCAAAAAAAAAAGGTTTTTAAAATTTTTTTGCTGTGTGTGTGTCACCGTTGTCGTCGGCATTTATTCTTGTTAGCACGATAACTCAACTAAATCGCGTCGGATCGATCAGGTTTTGACTGATTCTCATCGGGAACGTCTCCCAAATGACACCTATTGATTTTGAGGTGGATAGCACACACCATCCCGTCCCTTGGGTCTATTTGAGAACTTCTTTTTTTTAGCATGATAACTCAATTAAATCGTGTCGGATCGATCGGATTTTGACCAACTCTGATCAGGGACGTCTCCCAGGCGACACCTATTGATTTTGAGGTAGATCACCCTGTCTATGGGTCATGAGAAAGCACGATGGCGGACTATTTGATAAATTTGTTTTGTTAATACGATAACTCAACTAAATCGTGTCGGATCAATCGAGTTTTGACTAATTCTGATCGGGAACGTCTCCCAAACGACACCTATTGATTTTGAGGTGGATGGGACACACCTGGGACCTGTCCATGGGTCATGAGAAAGCAGGACGGTGGACTATTTGAGAAATTTTTGTGGTTAACACGATAACTCAACTAAGTCACGTCGGATCAGTCAGGTATTGACTGATTTGGATCGGGGACGTCTCCCAGACGACACCTATTGATTTTGAGGTGGATTTAACACACTCTACCATATTCATGGGTCATGAGAAAGCACAATGGTGGACTATTTGAGAAATTTGTTTGTTAGCACAACCACTCAATTAAATCGTGTCGGATTGATCGAGTTTTGACTGATCCTGATTAGGAACTTCTACCAGATGACATCTATTGATTTTGAGGTGGATAGGACACACCCCACCCTGTTCATGGGTCATGAAAGAGCACGAGGGTGAACTATTTGAAAAAATTAAAACTGTCACATAAAACACATATCGTCGGTGAAGTCCTAATACCTCGTAACCCACATTTTTTGCGAAAATAGGATTATTATGTAAACGTACCAAGTAAGCAAGTCCGCGTCGTTCTGGAAATATTTCGTAATATATTTAGTAATTAGAAAAAATGTATTTTCATCGTAGTAACTAAATTCGAATTTCTCCTCGTATTTGCACATTATTTTCAAGAGTAACTAAAACCGTGTATCCCACAAAATAGTTCCCGCTTAATAGTATTGTGTTTCAATTATTTTGTTGAAAATGTAAGCAATACCTTGAAACCGACTTTACGGCTTCTAGAGAATACAGCGATCTATGCCTAGTGCTGGTAATACCTCGTAACCCGCCGCATTTGTTTATTGTGATTTACTACAGTTTACTGTTTATAAAAGTGTACTGCGTGGTTAGAATCATTTTAGTGACTATTTCATTGATCCAGATAAGTACTACATCAAAATGATTAAACTACATTAAAATGATTAAGTCAAGAACAATGCGTATCTTGAAATTGGCAGTAAATCATAAAGGTATGTTTCAATAAGCTTATTTAGAAGATGAATTATGGATACTGCGTCTAAAAAATGATGCTCAACAACCACTGCTGAATGATTCCTGTAATTTATCTACTACTGGTGATGAAATTGATATTCTAGGAAGCCCATTTTATATTTTTCCAGTTGAAAATAATGTTCATCAACTAAAAGTTATAGAAGTAGTTGCAACCAGTAATACTGATGAATGTGCGCCTTTGAACCTCCCTCAATATTTTGACAATAATAATACCGACTATAATATTACGTTACTTGATAAAAAATACAATGCTGTATTAAATAATGAGGAACCACCAGATACTCATACTCTAGTAGAGAATAAATCATCAACCGATTTGCCTCAATCTCCAATTGGTGAAAATGAAGAGCAGGATCCCGATTTTGAGCCGACTAATGTATACGATTCCGATGATTCTGAACAAGAAGACTTGTTCTCCAACAAGAAGGAATAAATAATGGCAATGACGAAGACGAATCTGAAACTATAAACCACGGTGATATGATGCATGGAAGGAAAAGACGTTTGACAGCAGATCCTAACGAATGGAAAAAAAATAAAACAAGGAAGTTAAGAATGTTGGGAAAGCCTTATGTTGGATACAGTCGATCGAAATATGGTGTCATTAAAATGATCAGCCACGAAGAGGAAGAACTCTTTTACCTACATGCATTTCAAAAGAGTGTTTAAGAAGCAAAACCAGAAATTGCTCACTGATAAGTGAAGAGCACCGCAAACTTGTTTTTAACAAATTTTGGAATGAGATGAATTGGGATCAGAGAAAAATCTTCGTAACAAACCATGTTCATAAAAGTGAACCGAAAAGGTCATACACTAAGAATGTCGAATCAAGAAGAAATTTCATATTACAGTATTACTTAACGATGGACAATAAAAACATACAAGTTTGTAAAAAGATGTTTTTGGCAACCATTTGTTTGGGTGAGTACAGTGTGTAAAGCTGGGTAAAAAATGGCGAGTATGGAATGAATAGTAGTAAAGAAACAAGCACAATAAATAGAGAAAAGCAAAATGATTTGATTCGCGAACATGAAGATAAGAAAAAATATCTCAAAAGTTTTTTGACAGCTTACCAAAGTTGCCCTCCCATTATGGTAGATAAGACTCTTCCAAACTGTGTTTGGAAAATACAGTACAGTCTTTAGCCAAAGTCTTAAGAGTCTACATTGAAAAATGTATTGAGGAAGGTAAAACGCCTGTGAGCAGACCAACTTTCTGTAAAATTTTTCGTGAGATGAACCTTTCTATCCACCAAATTAACATAAATGATGATGACTGGAATGCTCACATTATGAATAAAAACAGAGCAAGGCAAGAGAAATCTCTCGATAAAGAAGCAGCCAAAGAAGAAAAATGTAAGGTTTTAACTATGGATCTTGAAGCGGTGAAAGTTTCACCTTGCCTGCAAGCTAGCGCCGTATTCTTTAAAACGAAACTAAGCTGTCACAACTTTACGGTTTACGATTTGATTACAAACCACGTAAAATGTTTCTGGTTTACAGAATCTGAAGCAGATTTAAGTGCATCAACTTTCGCCATATGCATCATTGAATACATAACCATATATTATTATTGTGCAACTAAAGAAAAAATTCCTATTATTATCTTCAGCGATGGATGCACATACCAAAACCGGAATAGCGTCCTTGGTAATGCTCTGTTATCCTACGCAGTTGAAAATAAGACTGTAATTACTCTAAAGTTTTTAGAATCGGGTCACACTCAAATGGAGTGTGACTCGGTTCACGGCTGCATTGAACGGAAACTGAAAGGAAGGGAAATTCATTTGCCTAGTGATTACCTATCCATAACTAAGGAAGCTAGACTTAAGCCATGCCATACCCCTATGATGCTACCATGATGGAGTATAATCAATTCAGGGACTATAGTATCAAATCGCTTCAGAAATATTCATCCAGATAGACCTGGAAAAGTAGCCAGTGATCCAGTTGTAACTGACATTAAAGCTCTTCAATATTCACCAGAAGGGCGTATTTTTTACAAACTTGATTTTGATGATGAATGGTGCGATGTGGTGGTCTATGTATATGGTCTTTTGGTGAGTTACCACATAGACCCAAGGTAGTTCCTAGTGGTGCAGTATGGCCTCAACTTTTTAAGGAACGAAGGAAAATTAAATTACAAAAATATAAGTACCTACAGGAACTGAAACGAGTATTACCCAACGAATTCCATCATTTTTATGATTCCCTACCCCATAAGATGGATTAGGATCTGTTCATATTTTTATATATTAAAATTTAGTGATTGTTAGCAAAATTTCTTCATATTTTGTTTTTAACAATATAATAAATTATAATTTTAAGTCATAATATAATTTATTTTAACCCAACAATAATTTGAATGCAGCCAGTGGAAATGAAGGAAATACAACGTATTCCACATAAAGTTATCGAATTCTATTAAAAAGTCATAATCTAATTTATTTTAACCCACAGTTGTTTGAATGCAGCCAGAGCAAATGAAGGAAATAAAACGTATCCCACATAAATTTAGTGAATTTTATCGAAACACGTAAAATTAAGTCATTTTATAGTAAACAATTTTTTTTATATCAAAGGACTTTTTTAATTTAATTTTAAAGCACTGTGTAAAAAACGAGACGTTTTATTTGTCTCCTGTAAAATGTGTCATTTGTGGGTTACGAGGTATTAGGACTTCACCGACGATATTCTGCATTTATTTGTTGGTTTATTTTTTCTTGGTGACTCAATTTCGAGACAGAGATGTTCTACGTGCGGAAAAGTCCATTTTATGGTTTTAAAACTGTTTATTCTCATATATATTTTGAGGTCATCTGCAAACATAAGATATAATATTATATATAATATAATAATTTACATTCAATTTATAATAACAAATCATTAATAAAGATTGATATTGCGGAAAATTATCTATGAATATACTTTTAGTTTAAGTAATTGACATAATAAGGTAATAATGAGATTAAGCGAGAAACTACATTCTAGGTATATAAGTCATAATTCCAGCTAATTAAATATCTAACAAGACTATCATATTCCTTTAACGAAAAACAATGTAGTGACTTTATTACTTACCTTAAGCAGTTAAACTCATACTTGCAAGGACACAAGGACGTTATCCAATGAACTACATTTTTCTGAGTTATGTTGAACTAGTTGCTGAATTCATCTTAAAATTGACCAAGGCGAATTCCTTGATGCCTATGGTATAGCCCTGAATAATTTTTTTCATTATTTTTGCATCATCAATTTTTCTACCCTATTTGCTATGGATAATAGTATATCGGAAATGACTAATAGTTGTACATTCACTATAGAAGACTAATCTTCCTTCGATACCATACTCAATGAACAAAAATATATCAACGTCAATATCAATAAAAATTTGACTCTATTTTTATATATTTTAATGTAAAATCCCGAATAAAGCCAGGAAGAGTATAGTAATATGTAGATTCTAACGAATATATACCTGTTCAAAAACAATTTCATCAATATTTTCGAAAATATATGCTAAAATAATAACGGTATAATTTAAATATAAATCTGAATATTGTACAAAGTGCAATCGTGCAGCAGCTCGATACATCACACTTTTCACAGCAAAAGATTCCCGAATTGTCGAACACCTCACCACACTACGTTCTCATCGGTTGACAGGAAGTTAAGAGAATATGGTTCTCTTCTCTCTTCCATATTCTCTTAATATTCTGTCAACCGAAGCGAACTATAAATACACGATCATCATACGAAGATGCAGATACTGGCAGCAGTCACAGCGATATTGAAGACATATTTTCATTGGAAGACAGTATTCAAACAAATATATTTTACTTTTCCGTACTCAACTATACTAGCGGAAAAGTAATGTAATCGTGTAAAGAAAAATGGAAAAAAATTAGTTTTGTTTATTTTTCGTTTTTCGACCTAAAAACAAAAATAAAATGAATTTTAAAAAAATTTGTCTGTGTGTGTATCGTTATTGTCGTTGTCGTTATCGTCAGCATTAAGATTTCTTGTCAGCACGATAACTCATCTAAATCATGTCGGATCGATCGGGTTTTGACTGATTCTGATCGAGGACGTCTCCCATATGACACCTATTGATTTTGAGGTGGATAGCACACACCACCCCCTCCCTTGGGTCTAATCGTATCGGATCGATCGGGTTTTGACTAATTCTGATTGGGGACGTCTCCCAGACGACACCCAACTCATGACCCATGGACAGGACGCACCCTGTTCATGAGTCATGAGAAAGCACGACGGTGGACTATTTGAGACATTTTTTTTTGTTAATACGATAACTCAACTAAAACATGTCGGATCGGTCGGGTTTTGACTGACCGGGTACGTCTCCCAGATGACACCTATTGATTTTGAGGTAGATAGAACATACTCTACCATGTTCATGGGTCATGAGAAAGCACAATACTGGACTATTTGAATTTTTTTTTGTTAGCACTATCACTCAATTAAATCGTGTCGGATCGATCGTGATTCGACTGATTCTGATTAGGAACGTCTACCAGACGACATCTATTGATTTTGAGGTAGATAGGACACACCCCACACTGTTGATGGGTCATAAGAATGCACGAGAGTAAACTATTTGAAGAAAGTAAAACTGTCGCATAAAACAGATATTCTGCATTTATGTATTGGTTTATTTTTCTCGGCCACTCAATTTCGAAACAGAGATGTTCTATGTACGGAAATGTCTGTTTTAAGGTTTTAAAACTGTTTACTTTTATTATTAAATATGTCATAACCAGTCCAAACCAGTCTGTATTGCATTATTATTTTTATTTCATCATTTATTGTATAACGTCTGTTATGATTACGTGAATCCATTGTTTCCTGTTATTGTTTTTATGTTCTGTTTATATTTATTCTTATTACATTTATAATATTATTTCCTTATTCCGAAAATATATTATTATTGTTTTTTTATACACTGGATTGTATTTGTTGTCACAATTTCCCCATTTGCTTTACTTTCCTTTCTTGAATTGTGTGTTACTTTATATGAATTACACTAATAAGTATCTATGTATATGTCTATCATTATTGTGTATTTGTATCCATTTATTGTTAGTTATAATATTATCCACTAGTACGCAGAATAACCATAAGATTTGCATAGGCATGTATGACATTTTTTAAATAATTTTTTAAGGTGAAATTTAAATAAAATAATATAAAATAGAAGTTACAGATATCATTTTCTAATTAAACCTAAATTTACATCAAAAGAACTCTTCTTTCGTACGGCATCAGCAACAGCAACATTTTTTATTTTCTCTCACAAATAATACTGTTATGGTTGCCTTAATTTAAATAAATAAATATTGTAATGTAAAATAAAGGCCCCTGGATACGGAAAATATTTAACTCGCTGACTAATAGAGGGCACTGTTATTTGAGGATTTTCTGTCGATCATGTCGATATCGCTTTGTTTTCGTCGCTTTATGGTTATGCGCATGATGGAGAAACGTAATGTATTTATTAGTCAGTCGATTTGAAAATTTCGTCTTGTTACGATATTGTAAAATCACGTCGGCTTTAAAGACGAATTTTTGAAGTTCGTTTTAAGTACTTTCCAACTTATATATTTGTTTATATTAACAGAGATGCAGTATAGTCTGTTTCATCGCCTATTATTATCTATTTGCCAAATAAAAAACTTTCTCATCTTACTGACAGACCGAACCGCCGAGTGTTATAAAGAAGCCATGCCTCCTATACAGGACCGTATTTATGCGTTTTCATGTGGACAGGATAATAGGAACAATATAATATTTTAAATCAAAATAATATTTTATATCTTGTCTATGATTCATTAGGTATATGTTCAATTTAGCCAACAATTATTTTTAAATAAAAATAATTGTTGCCCAGCAAGGACCACGGGAAGGTATGAGCATATTCCTTGCCAGGAAGGGGAGGGTCGGATGTGGGTTTCGTGTAAGCATAAGCACAAGTATAAAATTTAAGAAAAAATATATATTATTTAATATAGTACAATAAAGTAATATTAGTAAAATAAAATGGCATATCTATACCTTGCTTATGTGGGGTAAAAGGATGGAAGGGATTATAAAATAAAATATTTCTTTTAGGAATAAAAAATATACAAAATTATAACAAATTTGCATAACTTATAACTTAAAATAAACTTCTTTCCTATAAAGCAAAATTAAATAGTTGAAAATATTAAAAAATATATCAAAACACAAATATAATTATTATTGGCACTAAAACATGAAAATGCATTATAGATTGATTAAAAAACCAATCATTTATTTACCTACTCATCGTCAATTTGTCACTAAGGTCATCACTACTTTCTTCAGAACCTTCACTGACATTTATGATAAACCGGTCTTGATTAGAGTTTATGGCTCTTCCAAGTTCAATGTACTCAATTTTTTTTACTCTATACATTTCTTGCAGTTAGCTGGTGATACTTTCTCTACCTCCGATCTTACAAAATCAATAACTTTTTTATCAAATTCATGAAATTTATAAGTTGAGCCTTCGTAAACTTTTTCTCAAATGTTAAATTATGATTTTTTTAAAATTGTAGAATTTCTTCTTTCTTAGTGCTTGTATTTAGAATCTTCTCTAACAATCTTGAGTGATATGGGGCGTTGTCTAAGACAATAACGCTATCCCTTTCAACATTCGGAAGTAAGGTATCCATTCATATTTCGATGATAGTCTACACTTGAATCGTCCAATTTAATTCCACTAAATTTGAGGCAATTAGGAACCCATCAATTCTCAGTACCACAATGTAGAATTAATAATATTTTCCTCTACTTGGAGTCATATCTACTTTACATCTATATGAACAATCTGTCCAGCCTCTGTTGACTGTATCATGTGTGCCCTACCAAGTTTCATCCAAGTAATAAATCGGTCTTTATTCTTCTCTAAATCTTTTTATGCTTTCCAAGTATTCCATATGCCACAAAACAATTCTACTTTCCATTATCGTCGTCCTTTTATTGATAATTTTAAACCTAAATCCTACCTTTTTAAGCCATCGCCAAAGCGTTGTCTTACTAATATACAACATACCATTTTCCTTCAATTCTATATGAATTGACAGTTGGAATTTAATTTCATTTATGTTTGTCATAAATTCTGTCTCGTAGTAGTTTTACCTGCGATGGATCAATTTTATTTGGCATTCCTGTGTCATCTCGTACTTTTATTTCCTTAGCTCCCTTTTGAAGTATATATAAATAGTCCATATCGATATTTCTGTCAAATACGACGTTTTCTCTACAGCTCCTTTCTCTTCCTCGCTGGTTACTATATTTTTGTATACATTTAATATAATTTGTTGTGCTTGTTTTCCTAAATGTTGTATACCTGTTTTGTTTTCCACTGCTGTCGTATTAAAATCTTCGTGAATTTGACTCATGTTAGGTTGAGGATCTTCCCACTGTCTGAACACTTTACTATATTTAATAAATCACACTTATTAAACAAAATTATTATTAAAGGGCACCACTACAGAACACCACCACAAACCACAAACTGATAAATACTCACTAAATCATAATATCTATCCACCAAAATATAACCACTCTAAAATACTAAATATACACCATGAAAATATGAAATATTAAACAGCACAAAAGTCTCAGAGTTAAGTTTAATCAAAGACGCCTGAAAATTAAATATTAAACTTACCGAAATCCGTCCCTATTGACACATAACCTAGGACAATGTGGGTCCGATTACAGTTTAGAGTTAGTTAATATCGATTGTCTTTATCTTTTACAATGTATTTTAAGGCAACGTATTTCGAGACTTTCTTGTCGTTTGTGGCTTGTGTCGTGTGAGTACAGTAGAGATGTATGGATAAATCTACATTGCCAAATATTGTTAGTAAGTACTTGGATAATCTACGAGAAATACCAAATGATTTTAAGTATTACTTAATGAGCACAGAACATATACTAATCTTAGCTTCATTATATGATAAACGAATAGAATTGGTAATGAATGTAATGATATGATGACAGAATAAGAAAGTTTTACATTTTGATATTCCTAATCTCAACCTCTTACACGTCTTATTCGGTGGTTCGTTTATTGCGTCTTATTCGTAGCACACCGGCAACATTGTGATCGCGCAGCCATTAAGTATAGCACGTCATATTGAGGTAGAGTGGAGTAAACAACAATTGGTGAACTAGAGGTAAATCAGTTATTCTTTAATTTCGTGTCTATTTCTGATTAATTTTGTATTGTGTGTCTATTGTAATTAATTATTGGTAATATATAAAAACACAACAATCTGTCGCATAGAAGTGCATTTATAATGGCTATTTTAACTTGCCGTAAAAAATGTATCTGCCCCAGTCTCAGTCTCCCATTGAGTCAACTGCCGGTTCCATTGTCGCTATCATTTAACATTTTTTATTTGGCAAATAGCGACGAAACAGACAGTAAATCGATAGCAGTACTATATTATGACTTAGCAATAAGTAGTAAGGACAATTGTATAAAGTGCGGTTATAAAACACGTGAAAAAGGTGACTTTGGAAGTTCTAAATATCGTACTTAAGACATCGGTAGAGAACAAGTAAAAATAATAAGAAATATTGTGCCGGCTCTCTTGGATGCAATTGAAGAAGTTGGTGACACCAGTACAAGAAGAATTAAGTACCCGACTTGACGTTACAGTCGACCGTTTCACGAATTTTACGTTCGCAAATGCTACACGAGTATCACGTCAGAAAAATGCAAGCTTTGCTTTCAGCAGATTTAACGGGTCGAAGAGAATCTTGTGAATGGTTTTTCAGTGAAACTTCAGAAGATCGTTTGGATGATTTATTGCCTCTAGCAACAAGAAGACTGATGTGGATTCAGAATGATGCTCCCCCACATACTGCTAGAAACGTGGTTGATTGGTTGAATACAAACTATGGTCATAAATGGATCATTCGTCATGTACCGATTCACTGGGGCGACATGGATCAACTAGTTTATGCCGTACCAGTTAATACAATTGAAGAATTGCAAGAACGGATTTAGAACGCAACTAATATACTAAGAAATCATCCACAGCTGTTTCAAATGTTCGTGAATTGCTGGTGAGAAGGACACGAGGACGTATACAGAATAACGGTGGCCATTTTGTGATTTTATTGGTGAACAGTTATTGTGATTTTATTATGGTTAAGGAGTATGTACAGGAAAAAATAATGGGTTGTAATATGAAGTGAAGTGACGCACAGTTAAGTGAAGTGACGTGAAATTAAGGGAAGTGGAGTGAAATGTAAAGTGAAGCAATATATATATATATATATATATATATATATATATATATATATATATATATATATATATATATATATATATATATATATATATATATATACACTCTGTGTATTTATAGGTATCACGAAAGTATTTGACGCAGTTAGCCATTCCTTATTAAAAGCGTTGGAAAATATAGGTATGAGAGATACAATAGATACATATGGTGTATTGTGTGTTTCAGAGTACTACTAGGGCCTATTTTGTTTATAATTTACATTGATGAGATTGATTTTACATTGACTATTTTCATTAAAAACAAGAGAAAGTTATTATAAATGTAGAAAAATTAAAGAAAATTTAGAAAATAATACGAATATAATTAAGAAAGTTAGAATAATTAGGCATATAAATTCCAATCCTAATCTATAAATTTCAGAAATGCATATCTATTCTAAGTATCTACCTTTCAGTAGCTACAAGTAATTATTGCCTCTGTTCCCATTCTTAACGGTAAGAAATAAGGCAGGTATCTAGATTATATAATAAAACATAGCGTTATTTACTGTAAATTTGAAATATATACAAATACAAAGCAAGAAAACTAATCTACCAGAAATATTTTTAAAATTACAAATTATATAGTATAATAGGATGAGGTGGAATTTCTAAGACTTACCTGCATCCTTTGGAAATTATCCAGAAATAATTTCTCAGAATGATACTTCTTAAAGAATAGCTTATTTCAGTGATATGTTGTACCGTATTAATAACATTTTTGATCTTAGGCAATTATATTTAAAATTAACACAATACATGTATAAAAATGTACTAATTACTTAGAACCACAAATATGATACTCAATAATAGAATTTTGTACTTTTTCTAATGAATAATAGCCAGGCAAAGATGTTACAAATATATTGGCCAAAAATTATTTAACCTAATTATTTAATAACCTGAAGCTACAAGGATTCAGAAAATTGTTTATTTATTTAAAAAGAAATTGAAATATTATGTAAGAAATTTATTCAGTAAGTTACAAATTCATAATTTGATTGAATTCTTCGAAATTTAGATTTAAGTTATCTAAGTTATTTAAGTTTAAGTTATCTAATATTAGTATATTAATATATGTAATAACATAAAAATTAAAATTAGTTAGAGTTGTTAATAGTAAATTCCTCACATATCGAATTCTAAATATAATTGAAAAAATGTCCGATTTATTACAGTTTATTTTATATCCTAGGGTTATATTGTTGTTTGGAATTGTATTTCAAATAATATATTCAATTTATCTCATATAATAAATATTCTATCCATTTATATTTATTCTTTCTCGAAAAAACTACTTGTGCGTCAAATAATTATTATGTTATTCCAAAAATTAAATATGCTCGCGCAACTCTGCCTGTTGGTTCCAGACAAGTTTTTGCAGGCTTCAGCTTACAGTCGCACACTATGCTTGGTAGCTTTTACAGTGTGTGTAACCAGTGTATTGCCATATGATAAACTAAAATGGCCGATGAAAGTTTACCAGGGCCGAGTAGTGTTCCAGACGAAGTTCCGCTGTTTCGTTCTTTTTCGGAGTCAGATGGAGAAGCTGATACGGTACAGCCTAAAAGACGGCGCAAGCAAGGTAGGATTTGGTGTCTTGAAAGAAAATTTTCGAACATTAAAAGTGCCGAAGAATTTATTAGAAATGAAAAACTGTGGTCCTTTCAGAAATGGCACTCTACGGAAGAAGGCGTAAAGCGATATTATCGATGTAATAATGCCAAAAGTCGGGCAATCCAATGTTCAGCTGCACTCTATTTATTCCTTGATGAATCCAGTGACGAGATAATATTATTTCGAACTGAAAAAGCTCATGACCATCAAAATTTGGAGTCCCAATCGAAATGTGGGTTGAGTAATGAGACGAAAAAAGAAATAGACAAATTGTACGAATTACGTTTGAAGCCCAAATCTATTATGAGCAATTTGAGCAAAATACAAGGGTTGACTCTACCGCCTATGAAACAATTGAACAATTATCTTACAATTTTACGTAAAAAGAAGTATGGATCTGCAGTAATCAGCTTAGGAGAACTAGAATCCTGGTTAGTGACCAACTCAGAAATACCTTCCGATGATCATCAAGTTTTTGTTGTTGCATATGAAGTCTCTAAAGGCGATTCAAATTCAAACTTCAAATTTTTGTTATCGACCAAATATTTAATTGGTCTATCGCGGCAATGCAAAGTTATTCATGTTGATGCGACCTATAAACTTGTTTGGCAGGGGTTTCCAGTACTCATAGTTGGAACCACGGATAGAGATAAACATTTTCACTCCTTTGGTCTTGCTATTACAACCACAGAACAAACAAATGATTTTGTGTTTTTATTTCAAACGTTAAAGAATACAGTTCTCTCACTGTTTTCCTACAATTTAACTTGTAAGGTTTTGGTATGTGACTCAGCCAAAAATATCCAAAATGCGTTTGTGCAAGTATTCGGTCAGGATACAATTATACGAATGTGCTGGACGCATGCAAAAAAGAAGATGCAAGTACGAGTTGAGCAATCTGTGCGAAAGAAGTACCAGAGGGACATACTAAAGGATATTGATTTTTTGCAATATGCTTCAACAACAGAGGTTCTTGACAGGGTCTGTGAAAGATTTCTAGATAAATGGAAAGACGAAAAAAATTTTGTACTTTATTTCAAAGACGAATGGCTCACTAAAAATCGTTGTTGGTATCTGGGTGCCGCACCGAGGACACCTGCCACAAACAATGCATTGGAGTCTTTTAACAGAATAATAAAAGACAAAGGTACACTTTCAATGAATGGCGTAATTTGGTATCGTTAACTTTGTTATTATTTTTAGGTACACTTCGTGAACGCCATCCGCTGGCTTGATTCTTAATAATTGCTTCAGAAATGGTGAGGGATTGATCTAATGAGTACACTATAAACAACGAGCGAGAGTTTAGCCACTTGCCAACGATGGCTTTGAAAATGTGGACAAAAGCTTATCAGTGGGCCAAACTGCCTAATAAAAAAAATATCGTTAAAACATGCTAGTGAAATGAAATGGTGTTACCGAATTCCAGGTGGAGATGCAATGGAATCTGAAACTTTTGAAGATATGTGGGAGAAGTTTGACGACTACAAAAAACAACATTTCAGTGAGTGGGAAGTACAGTTACCACAGGACGACTCTGACTGGTTAAATGGCACATGCAATTGTCCAGATTACCTTAGAAATTACGTTTGCAAACATTTAGCGGGGTTAGCAATTCGTCTGAAACTTGTTGAACCACCTACTCAAGCAAGGAATGTACCAATTGGAGAAAAACGAAGAAGAGGACGGGCAACTAAAGCTAAGAAAGCCTTAATAGTGCAATAAAAGTGCTTGTTTCATTTTCATTTTTGTTTCGTGAATGTTGTGTTTCATTTTATGTTAAAAAATTATATTGTTTTATTTCTAAGAATTCGTAACACTAAGTTTCGTTTTTGTTTCGTGAATTTTTAATATAATGATTTATTTTCATGAATTCTTTACTTATTTCTTTTCCCCCATTTATTAACGAGACCTAATAAAATACGATAGTTTTTACTTATAAGTGAAATTTAGGGTAACAAGAATAAAAAATCTGTGTATACTTTTCAAATTGATGTGGTATAAAATATAGTAAACATTGTGTATTTTTGCTCAACAAACAGTGTTTTTAACTGCTAAATAATATAAATCACCGACGAAAATGAAATATCTGGGTATCATGTTAGAATTAAATGCAGAATAAAATTTGATGAACATTTAGCATTTATAACCAACAACAGTTATTTTTAGGAATAAATAATATGAAAGATTAGCATTATGTCAATATTTGGTTGTCGTTTTAAGATTCTGCATTTTCTTAATTTTGGTGAGCATTTAGTATTTTTGGGAAATGAAAGTATTTTTTTGTATGAAAATATTGGGTAAAGTTGGTAGACTGTTAAATACCACCCAAGAATATTTACCTCTAAAAAGTTTTACATTGTTTATTTGTCACAATATAACAAGAGCCTAACTCGCTTTTCCTATGTATTTATTTACTACATAAATATATAAATATTTTTCAAGTGAAACTCTATATTGTTATAACAACGAAATATCTCTTTTTACTAAAAAGAAAATTTAAGCTTTTATTTCTTGAATTAAAAAATAAAAATAATTTCAATATTTTGAAATTATTTCATATTTCCATAAGTATGATCATATATCTAATCATGTAGCCATAAATTTAAAAGAGTCTATAAACGAAATTTTATCACAGATCCGGTGACAATTTTCGTAAGAGAAGTGTGTTTTTTTCTTGTTTATGGGCAGTAAAATTATTTTACAAGGTTTAACCATATCTTTTATTGGTGAATCTGAATCGTATCGGGTTAGATAGTCTAATAAGACTGGCACTATAAACGACTAAATTTTTAAACTTTAAATTACTATTTTGATTAGCCAGACCACTATTTTCCAGTTGAATGATAGTGGCCCTAAACGCGTTTATTGTTTATTTTAAATATCCTTTCATAAATATAACAGAAAAAAACATGAAATATCTACCACTTCATGTTTTTTTCTGTTGAAGTTCGAAAATAATGATTGAAAAATAGTTTTTGGTTTAGTTTCAATAAATTCACAGATATTTTCTAGTTGATTTATAAATGATTTCACCCAATTACCTGGATTGCTATTTTAATACATTTTTAATAAAATCTAGATAATCATTATAATAGTATCTGCAATTATATAATATTAACTAAAATGACAACATATTATAAAATATATAGATTCTTAAAAATTACAATATTTTACCTTTATTAATTATGCTAGTTTAGTAAATGTATAATTAATTTCTTTTCGTTAGTAAAATAACTTAAACATGTTACAATTGTAAAATTGCCGTTATGTATATTCAAATCGAAATACACAAGTACAAATATAAGGTTTATTAAACAAATATGATACTTATTTCCTTATTTAAATTATTATCACTACCTTGTCAGTGTTGATCAATAATAAATGTTTTTCTAATACGTTTAATAAATCAAGCTGGTATTACGTTAAAATATTCCGAACAACTGAAGGTGATCGCTCTTTCAAATTTGAAAGTTTGTATCATATGAAATATATTTAAAGTTGTCCTTGAATAACCTATAAGTTAATATTGAATGAATACAAGGCACTGAAAACATTTCAAAAACAGCAAATTGATCATCGCAGTTTTTAACAATAAAATGTGATTTTTTATAGCAATTTCTTATGGTAATTCAATGAAATATAGTACTCAATTATTAATTTCCATTTGACTTATTTACTTCATAATTTATTATGTCATTAGATTCATCTATAATTACATTTATTTTTATGTATAAGAAACTTACTTATGTAAGTATCTTACACATATAAGACTGTATTTAAAAAACAAACTGTATTTACAAACTGGATATTACTGTACTTAAAAATATTATCATTTTATTATGCCAGAGCGTATACGAATTTTAATTGAAATATTACCATGTATGTAACATAATCTAGAATTCCTATTTTTCACCCTTTAATCTTTTACTAATATGCATTAAACGTTTCAATAAATTATTATTTCTTTTCAAAAGGACAATATAGATGTAAATTTTCTACAAACTTCAAGTTTCTATAGACGCTTCTTGATATTACATTAGTTAACTGTAGAAGTACTTAAAATGAAAATACTATAGAAGTTGCTATTAAAAAATCATTAAATGCTAAATAAATAGGAATACTTATTTCCTGAATGAATGAAGCGCAAGTATTTTAAAAAAAATGTATGACATTTAGCAAATATTCATTTAACAATACTTTTTGAGATTAGAGTAGTTTAAGTTCATGTTGGTAATAATAAAAGAATTCTCGACTTAACTCTAGCTACTACAGGCTAGGCTATCGAAAAAGCATAAAAGAATTAATAGTAAAATGTACAGCACTACATGCCATAAACAATATATTACAAGTATAACGATTATGATTTCAATGCATAGTTGATAAGTTAAAGTTAATATTAAAAGGACTTGCTCAATATTCTAAAAAAGGATGTAAATTAATCTAAAATTAAATTATACATCAGTTATATAATGTATTAAGATTCTTTTGTATGTCTATACTGTCACTAATACTATTAGTTATATTATCTATTTATCATGTAATATTCATTCATCATCAGAATGTAGGAGATACACAAAATACAATATAATTTACAAAAATACTTCAACATACGTCAGTATCCAAAAATTGAAAATTTTAGTATCGAATCTCATGATCAAGCCGCTCTTTTTATTTAAATTGGAAAGAGTGTCAAGTATACCCTTTTAAAGAGAATATGAAATTACTTATTCATCGGCGTGAAGAAATCAAAATTTATTCAAACGGACACATATTTTAAAGAGAGTTTTTAAAAATGTCGATCGGTCGAAATAGAAACGATCAATAACAATTTAGTAACTTTTAATTTTGACTTTTAAATAAAACATCAGAAATGCAAAACATCGTAGCAAAAAAAAATACAGGAAAAAAGACGCATATTGGCTACCAACGAATAGTAGTATTTGTGAAATCTTACATCGGTTTGATGTAGAAAGAATGTAAAGCGGTAGCCATTTTTGGTGAGAGCGGCTGTAATTACTATATTACATTCAGCAAATAATATCAATATGAGAAAATGTGAAAAATATAAGGAGTACATTTGTCGTACCTGTTCCTTATAAAGGGTCTTTCAATAAGGACATTCGATTTTTAAACATAAGTTAAAACAAGTTGTGTGTGAAATATCCACTCAATTTTAAAAGAATATTTTAGGCATTAAGTATGGAATATAAAATCATACAAATGCTCGTCGTCGTGGCTTTGCTTGGTGGCACGTATTTGGGAGGTCCAATTCTCGATGACTTTGTCGCATAAATCTGGCTGAATTTGCTGGATGGTGTTCGTTATGTTGACTTTGAAGGCATAAATGGTTTGCGGTTTATTACATAGACCTGCAATTTAAGATAGTCCCTAAGGAAGAAGTCTAAGGGCGTTAAATCACACGATCTCGGTGGTCAGTTCCCGTCACCGCTGCGCGAGATAACCATACCCTCGTTACGGTTACGGCAATGCCAATTTCGTTTTAGAAGAAGTACAGACAGATGATTCCGCCAGACCATACGTCGAATAGTCGACTCGGTGAGACGGTTGTGGCGAGGATAAAAATCACGTAATGCGCGGAACGATTCTCGAACGGAGCACTAATTTTGAAAATATAATGTAATGATTTTCACACGTTGCTGAACGTTATAACTTTCCACGGTGATTTTTCATATACTACTGAACAATTCACAGTTAATTTAACTGATATTGCTTTAACGACATGGCCGCTATAACCTAACAAAATTTTAGTATCCCTATTGAAAGACGCTGTACTATACTTTTGTATAGTTGTTGTATTTGTACCTTATATTTTATGTACCTTTATATATTTTTCGTGAGACAGGTAATGAAGGCAACTATTTTTTCGAACTACTTCTGTTAATTCTTCTTTGTTCATTATTTCGTATGATAAATTTCAGGAACTCTAGTTAGTAACCAGTAAATAAAATTATTACTATTCATACAGGTCCAAGAAGTATGTTTTACGGCATCAGGGATCCCGGTTAAATATCATCTTTGATCAATTAATAACCATGACAAACCGAGCCAAGGAAAGTAACGGACATGGAACTGATGGGTGTATAAATCATTACATACAAAATCAATCAAGTCTATATTTTGTTTTACATGGCCTGGCTCGGAACGGACTCCTATAAATAAATTTTGAAGGTCCATGAGTTTTATGAAATTTTTGGCACCGTTAATTCCTCTTTTTGAGGTAGACCCGAAATTTTATAAACTTATTACAGCACAAACATTTTATAGCAAAAATGACATGGGGAAGAGAAAAATGTAGTTCCTTCCCGGCTTTATTCACTAAAATTATTTTATTCTACTTTATTTTTACAGAGCTTCAGCTGAAGCTGTTCTTCCACCTAACTCCTGGAGTGTTATATGCATAGATGCATAATATTACATATGTACACCCAACCGACTAATATAGGACCAATACCTATAAACATTTACGCGGACCATCAGTCAAGTAACCCTGTAGAAAATACCTCCACCAATTCTTATCAGTTCCTGATCAATTTTTGCTGGTACTCAGTTTTTATCGTAAGACTACGGTGTTGGTATGAAAGACCAGCGTATAGTCCACTACACCACGTGACTGATTCATTTTTACGTAACAGCCTGTGGGAAATTAAATATCTGCCAGCTAGGGATTGAAATTCAGCATCTTATATTACTCTCATATGCTTCCCAGCAAGTAAGAATCGGCTCTGGTGATACGTTTAGGAGATTTGAGAAACATCGCTTTTGTAAATTATATTAATCCATTTACACTTTGATAATATCTTCGAATTTCGTCAGCTATAAATGTAACGCATGAATCTCACACGTAATAAAGAAGAATTTACCACACTCTTGTTTAATACAACGATTTGCAGAAAGCATGGTTGCTGCAATATCAATCACAAACATGAATACTTGATTCATTGAAAGTTGATTTTTTTCTAACGAGTTTAACACCGCCCTGTAACTGCTCCGCCAGTACGTTTTTGTAATCGCTTACTAACTAGTAAGAATGAACGTGATGACATACGAGATTCCAGTGTACTTACTATTATCTTATATTTACTAAACGGCTGTTTTCGTGTGTGTGTCACGAAATTTTTAGGTCGACATGCTCCGGAGGTGCCTTCGATATGAGCGAGGGGGCGGCGCAATATTATTGCAATTTGCTTACTCGTAATTTATGAAAGCGTTAAAGCCCCTTTATCAACGAAGTTTGTATCATGGAAAGATTATAAAACTAAACTTAAAATATAACTAAGTGTAAAATTTGTGCATTTATTATAAAGAACAGCCAATATTACATGATTATTGTCATAAGAATAACGCACTGTAAAGAGAAAGTTATCTATCTAAGATCTATCGTACATATATCTACAAATGCATATACAATTTTAGGTTTTATAATTAGGAACAAAACATCTTTTTCGAATATTGCCGCTTTAAGAAGCGTATATTTTTCATTAGTTTGTGCTAAGCTAGATACTGTAGCATTGCCTGGTATCCTTGGTATCAAGTACATATTACATATTAATCATTGTAGGAATATTCAATATCGTTTCCTTAATTTTTTAAGATAGATGTATCTTATTTAACCAGAAAGGGGTTATGTCCATAGATTACTTCTGCACAGATTTAATACGCAATCATTGAATACCAGAAGAATGCTTACTAGTCTATCATTTTCAATTTATTTCTTAACAACGTAGATTCATCTAAATTATATATAAATGTTCCTAGACTTCGCTCTTCTATATACACTGTTTTATTGCCAGAGTACAATAACAAATACACCATGAAAGTCTGTGGTTTACAAAAATTTATACTAATTGTTATCGTTAGAAAATCAACATTATAATTCAGTGATATTATATTTGTTTCATACATACTTCTTGTAATATATTATTATTGTAGGTTTCTTGTGAGTATAATATTTAGTTGAGTATATTGTTTGATAGTAGTATCTATCAAAACTATAAAAAAAGTATAGGATAGACAGCTACTATGGTACGGTCATGTAAAGAGGATGGAGGAGACACGATGCCCAAAGAGAGCTTTGAAGTTTATACCATACAATAGGAGAAGAAGAGGAAGACCGACAACACAATAGATAGATAGAAAAAATATCAGGGATCGAGCAATCGGAGATGATGACTGGAGGGATAGAAGGAAATGGCGATCGAAATGCGGGATGCGGCACAGGCTGTAGGACCCCCGCTAAAAAAAAAAAAATATTGTTTGATTTCTATATACTTTATCTTGTAACTGGTAATGAATCTGTTGGGCAATAAATGTATTATTATGAACTTAATGAGCACTTTCACGGCGAAATTATTGAAGATTATTATTGTGGGGTAACCTGGCATAATCTACTCCCAGGATTATCCCAGGAGTTGCGCTCATACGACAGGGAAAATAATTTACCCTATTTCAGTTAAATCAATTTTGTCCAATTAGAAACTTTCTTGTTGAATATGTTTCTTGAATATGACGTTCTTT
Organism: Rosalia funebris; assembly: GCA_037954035.1. NCBI lineage: Eukaryota > Metazoa > Arthropoda > Insecta > Coleoptera > Cerambycidae > Rosalia > Rosalia funebris. The sequence continues at coordinate 38,976,659 of JAZFAV010000016.1, forward strand.
CGCACTGGTTTAAAGAAGAAGGATCTAAAGTAGATCAGGAATTCCAACTTTTCGATGGTCAACTCTTAGATTTTTTATCGTTATACCTGTTACCGAGATGACTATTGAAGTAATGTCTACCCTGCAAAGGCCGCATATGTACCTAATTTTTATGGCGACGTTATTGTAATCTTCTCGCTTTCCATTACTTCGATATTTTGGGTCAACGAGCAAGTTATGTCTATAATGTATCCTTTTCGCTACTCTTTATCAATAAGAATGATATTACGTCTATCATAATCCACTATTCTATCAACGAGTACTGATCTAACCAATACAATAGGTGTATGTAGTTCTTTAGGAATTATTGTGGCTGATTATGTATTGTATCAGCTGCATACATCTTTATTGTACACGCCTTTCGTATATTACCATCGTTACTTGGCTGTGCCTTCCCAGATACGCTGATTCCGCTAGCACCGGACATTTAGACCCTCAATTATATGATCGATTGTCTCCCCTGGCCTGTTGCACTTACGGAACATTACCTCCTTTCCACCAGCCTCCATATTTTATCCACCTCTTTTTTTAATATAAACATAATTCCACGGATATATATATGATGCTTTTTTGTATTCCTACCATGAAGTTTTTGGTTTCGGGGTACAGGTTTCCTGTCTTTCGCCAACCCAGCAGCGAGTTCTACTTGTCGCTATCGTCTTTGTTTAGTAAGGTGGAATATATTTCCATGGATTATGTTCTCGCACGAGTTCTTCAAAATATTTCTTAATATTTTTTTATTGTTCTCTTCACAGTTTTGCGATGTTAAGTAGCCATTCACCTCGTTGATATTACCTTAGGTATTGTCTCTCGACAACTGATAGTTGATGGTGGTTTCAAAACTTAGTAAGTAGTCAAAGTTTTAGTGTGTCCAATTTGTTAAAATCCAAATTAATATATTTTCATATGCCGAATGAGTATACGAGAACTGGCACAGCCCAAGCATTTACAGTCGTAGTCGGACTACGTTTAGTTATGGAATAGCTTTGTCAGACGGTTTCTAAATTCCTCTCTAAATTATCATTTCAAGCTGGTGTGATCGACGCAGTTGCTCTGCGCAATTCCCAGATATTTGTAAGTATGTTCAATTGGATGTTCAAGGAAAATGGAAACTAGTGACTCTATTACTGCTGATAATACGTAAAGATTAAAGATAATACTTCTTTTCCGTCTTTCTATGCATTGCTGTTCCTTATGGTGGAGTACTGGAGTCTTGTGGTGGAATTTCTGGCAGTTCATTGTGGAATAGAGAGCAAACTGACACAGACGAGGACGTTCCTTGGGCTTTGGTGGATTTACGGAAGATCTTTCTTGCCCACTCTGTTCTCAGTGCTGTTAATTCGTTAGATTCGGCTAATATATTTTCAACAAGAACTATCAGACCTTTTAATCACACATGACTAGAACAAAATTGAGAGATATACAGGGTGAGTTGGGAGTAACAGATCAAACTCCAGGAGTGTATTGTATGCATGAAAATAATGTAAAAAGACTAAAATGTTGTTATCCGATTTTTATTTGTTTTCAAGTTATAGCGTAATTAAAAACAAAACAAAATTTCATACAGTAACGTTTTGGTAATCGTAGCGTTATGACTGGTCAAAAATACTACCAGTCACCTCTAAACATTATCTGCTTCTGCTAGAAACACGCCTGTAGCTCTCTTGATTGAGTCATTATTGAGTTTCTGTTTAAGATCGGCTGCAGCATTTCTAATACGTTGAATTAGTGCATCCCGAGTGTCCACTTTTACTATACACTTCATCTTTGAACCCACCCCATAAACAGTAATCTAGTGCTGTGAAGTCTGGAGACCTTGGAGGCCAACTAATATGACCAGCGCGACCAAGCCTACACCCTGGAAACCTTTCGTTCAAGTATTCCTTGACCTGACGAGGCGAGATATGCAGGAGCTCCATCGTGCTGGTAGTACATTTGCATTCTGATGTTTAAAGGAACATCCTCTAGTAGTCCGTGTAATTCATTTTGTAAAAAAAATTAAGTAGTTGTCTCCTGTGAGGCGATTCTCCAAAATGAAAGGGCCAATTAATAACCATCGACCATACTACACCACACATTTACCGAAAACTTATGTTGAAAATTACTTTCGACTATTGCGTGGGGATTTTCATCTGACCATACATGACAATTGTAAGTATTATTAATGCCGTCACAGGTAAATGTTGCTACATCTGTAAAAACTATGCGCGATACAATACGAGGATTATTATTTATCTACCGACAAAATTTCATACGTTTAGGATAATCTTCCGGTTGCAGGTGCTGTACTGTCTGTACACGGTATGGATGTAAGCCTTGCTGGTGGAGTGTATTTATTACTCTTGTTTGTGGAATGCCCAATGGAATACTAATTCTTCGTGAGCTGGTCATTGCATCTTCTGCTACTACATCCAGAATATCTTCTACCTCTTGTTATCTCCTAAATCTTGTCGAGTAGCTCATTCAGATGTTACGTTAACACTGGGAAGCTCTCTTACTTTACTTTAAAATTATTTTATTACTTTCTAAACGACTACATTTATATGATATAATACGGTATTTTAAGTTCTATTGCGTGTCCTGGACACTTACACCTATATATAAGAACTAAAGTGCACACATAACCAAGTTGTGGCTACAAATACATATACACATACATATAATATAAATATAAACACAAAATAAACAATATTATATTCAATTCCTAATTCATTAATGTCAGTATTCCATGCACAAGCATTAGTCGACGTTCTCTCCCTAAATGGGGGCGAAACGACGTCTCCCTATCGATATTTTCACCTAGCCGCTCAATTATCATTTCTATTATATGTGAATTTTTCCCTGTTCCCTATGGGAAGTTCTCCGGTCTCGCACAGATTGTGGAAAACTCTGATAAATACATTTTTATTAGGATGTCTGTGATTTGGAAACCTTTGACGATATTCTCCAACAGCAGCTCTAGCATTCCCATTACAAATACCATAAACAAACACCATATTTGCATATTCTAAATTTGAATACGTGTGTGGTAATTTGTAATACTTTAATCGTTCAAACTCTAAAGTAAACCTTAAATCACAATACATTGACACATTATCGAAACAACAAAGTTATCAAATGTTTTTGAACCTCGAACATGGCATACTAGATAAACATTTTTAATTATGCTATAACTTGAAAACACATAAAAATCGGATAACAACATTTGAGTTTTTTTACATTATTTTCACGCGTGCTATATACTCCTGGACTCCCCTGGTTCCTCCCGACTCACCCTGTAAATTGAATCTAGAAACAGAGCAGAGTAGTTGAATCTCGAGCAGAGTAACATTCTGAATTTTAGAACAATACTGAACTACATACAAATAAGGGTAGGGTATTTATATTAGGGACGTAATATATAAAAGTATTTCACATATTGCTCGTCAAGAATAGGAACAAGTCTCTATCGGACCGCTCACAAGTAGCACGCAGTAAGTAGCCTGGTCTAAGTATGCTGCATTCACTCTCTTTTCTACGCATACATAGAGAATTCTCACCCTTTTTCCTATTATTGGCGAGCAGTACGTTCTATATGGTAAATATAATATGTACACTTAGAGTGCACCGTTGTATTATATATAAATAAAAATGTAAATAAATGAAACCATGTTGTTTAGATGTATTTGGGTATATTGATGGTAAATTTTGAAGCATAAGAATTTTGTTCTGATATAAAAATTTAAAGTTATATTATGTATTTTATTTACGTTTGAAGCTGTTACCTACAAATAATTCTGTGGTTGATAGTTTTAAAAATTTGGATGGTGCAATCCGATCCGATAGGACTTGAACCTTGATGAAGTTCTAGTGCAAACTAGAACGGGTGGGTCGGCTTGCCCGTTTTAATGATTTAAGGAGCCGTACCATAGGTTTAACCATAGTGGGAGGGTCCTTATTGAAAAACCAGACTAAGACAAGTCCCTGAAGGAGGGCAGCAGCTCTTTCAGTAGTCATAGTGGCAGAAACCGTGGGGGTTGGTATGGTGCTATGACACACGCGACTGCGATGTGGAAGGCAAGAGGAAACCACCACATTATAATCCTCAGAACAGCTGGCAGAAAGCTTATCCCAAATTAATGATGGCGTCTCCTGGGGCAAAAAACTTCGGAGGTAAAATAGTCCTCCGTTCGGATCTCCAGGTGAGGACTGTTCCGGGAGACGTGATCGAGTGCAATAATAGTAAGAAGTGTAGCATTTCACGAGTCGGAGCGTGGAATGTCAGAAGCATGAGACAGGCAGGGAAGCTAGAAAATCTGAAGATAGAAATGGATAGGTTAGGATTAGATATAGTAGGTATAAGTGAGATGCGCTCGCCGGAAGTAGGAGATTTTTGGAGCGGTGACTATAGGGTAATACACACAGGATCGGTAAATGGAAACGCGGGAGTAGGGATCGTTATGCGGAAGAACGCAGGACAGTGTGTAGATGGCTACCTACAATACAGCGAGAGAGTAATGATGGTTAGGTTAGATTCGAAGCCAGTGGAAACAGTAATAGTGCAAGTATACATGCTTACTTCTAGCCACAGTGAGGAAGAGTTAGAAGCCGTTTATTCGGACATAGAGCAGGTAATAGGATTTGTGAAGAGTCATGAAAATTTAATAATAGTAGGAGATTTTAACGCAGTCGTAGGTGAGGGGAAAGAAGGAGAATTTGTAGGTCCTTATGGATTAGGAAACAGAAACGAGAGAGGTAGCAGACTGATAGAATTCTGTGAGAAGCACAAGATGGTAGTCGCGAACACATTGTTCAAGAATCACGTTAGGAGGCGGTACACATGGAAAATGCCAGGAGGGATAGACAGGTATCAGATAGACTACATTCTGGTTAGGAAGAGATTTAGAAATCAAGTAAAAGACTGTAAGAGTTATCCAGGAGCAGATGTAGACAGCGACCACAACTTGGTAGTCATGAAAGCTAGATTAAAGTTCAAAAATCTGAAAACCCGGAAGGATAAAAAACGTATAAATGTAGACATATTGAGGGATCAGAATATGAAAGATAAGTTCCAGGAGAAAACAGATCAATTAATAAATAAAACGCGTAAGGACGAAATCAAGAACGCAGAAACTGAGTGGGAGGGTATCAAGAATAGTCTAGCTTCCGCGGCTACGGACGTTTTAGGACACGATAAAAGGGAAGCTAGGAAGCCCTGGATAACGGACGAAATCTTAAACTTAATACAAAAGAGACGAGGCTACAAAAACAGACGAGACGAAGATGGACTGAAAACTTATAAGTCAATAAAGTGGGAAATCATTAGAAAATGTAGAAAAGCGAAAGAACAATGGATAGAGGATAAATGCAAAGAAGTAGAAGATAAGTTGCAAGTAGGTAAGACCGATGAGGCTTACAAAATAATTAAGAGGAACTTCAGGGATATAGGAACAATAAGTAGAAACGTTAGGAGTCAATCGGGGGACATACTGATAGGAAGAGAGGAGAAAGCGGATAGATGGAAGCAGTACTTAGGAAATTTATACGAGGGTCAGGAATTAGGAGAGATATTAGAGGAAGAATCTAGCATCGATAGGGAAGATGTAGGAAAACCTATATTAAGAGAGGAATCTGAAATAGCACTAAGGGGGCTAAAGAATAGTAGAGCGCCGGGTGTAAATAAAATACAGGCGGAAATTTTGAAATGTGCGGAACAGAAAGTAGTAAATAGGATGTTTGAACTGGTAAAATACATATACGAAACGGGCGAGATGCCGGAGGATTATAAGAGGAACATTATCGTTACTATACCGAAAAAGAGAGGAGCCGACAAATGCGAGAACTTTAGAACGATTAGCCTAACTTCCCACGCGTCAAAAATCTTAACCAGAATAGTGCAGAAGAGGATGGAAAATAGAGCGGAGGAAATACTAGGAGAAGACCAATTCGGGTTTAGGCGAAATAGGGGAACTCGCGAAGCTATTCTGGCGCTAAGAGTAATGTTAGAGAAAACAATAGAAAAAGGAAAGAACGCTTATATAGGATTTGTAGATTTAGAAAAAGCTTTTGATAACGTAAGATGGTAAGAAATGTTCGAGATACTAAAGAGCGCGGGAATAAAGTATAGAGATAGGAGAGTAGTACACAATCTATACAAAGAGCAAACTGCTGTTATAGAAGTAGAAGGGGAAAAAAGGGAAGTAGGTATTAGGAAAGGAGTAAGACAAGGATGTACGTTATCACCACTAATTTTTAATCTGTACATCGAAGAGGCGATTAATGTGGTAAAAGATAGAGTGGATTTCGGGCTTAAAGTACAGGGACAGAAACTAAAAATGCTGAGATTCGCGGATGATATAGCAGTATTAGCATCTAGTAAGGAGGAATTAGAATCGGCATTGAACGAAATGGAGGCAGTGTTGACAGAGGAATACGGAATGAGGGTGAATAAAAACAAAACTAATGTGTTAGTGTGCAGAGGGCGCGAGAGCAGAGCAAAAACGAAAGTATAAATTAACAATGAAAGATTGGAGGAAGTTAAAGACTTCACTTACTTAGGAAGTAAAATAAATTGGGATGGAAGAAGCGATAAAGACAAAACAAATAATAGCGCAGGGTCGAGTAGCTTTTAACAAAAAGAAAGCATTTTTATGTTCGGGGGTAATAAACTTAGAAACAAGGAAGAGATTTTTGAAAACATATGTATGGAGCACGGCACTATACGGCTGCGAAACGTGGACGGTAGGGGAAGCAAGTAGGAAGAAATTAGAAGCTTTTGAGATGTGGTGTTACCGAAGAATGCTGAAAATACCATAGACTGATAGGGTTGGAAACGAAGAAGTATTGGAGAAAGTCGGCGAGAAAAGAAGTATGTGGAAAAACATAAAGAAGAGAAGAGATAGAATGGTAGGCCACTTGCTGAGACATGGGGGAATAGTCCACGATATTTTGGAGGCAGAAATAGGAGTGAAGAAAGGCAGTAGTCTAATCTAGGTAGGCCTAGATTAGACTACTGCTCGCAAATAGTAAGGGATGTAGGTTGTAGCACAATTAGCGAAATGCGTAGGTTAGCACAAGATAGGAGAAGCTGGAGGTTAGCGTCCAACCAGTCTTAGGACTGATGACCTAGTGATGATGGATGGTGCAATAATCGACCGGTCAAGCAAAAATATTTCAATAGAGTAATGAGTGTGCAACTATGCTTATTAATTTATATGCAAGATATCCAAATTTGTATAGTTTTTAATAATATCCTTTATAATTTCTTATAATAAAGCGACAAGGGTCGCTGAAATAATTATTTGAGAATCACGGACCTTTTCCGGTATTTTAAAAAGTATGGAAAAAAAGACTACCAAGGCAGTTGCAAGTTGCAATACTAAATGATTGTGCTATGAAATCCTAGCGTTTTTGATTAATTTAGATCTTGTGAGGAATTCATCGTCAAATATTCGTATAGAGGCAAATTTTTTTATTTAAAGGAACTTCAAGTGAACTAAAAAGCAGTAAAGTTAATGTTGAATAAACAAAAATCGAAATGTTAAAATTAAATAATCAGTTTTACTTCAAAATAAAACACTAAACCTTGTACAAAGTGCAAGAGAAATTTGGAAGTTTTTAAAACTTCACTTTTTATTTTAAAACCTTAAATAAAGTCTAAATAATGATTTATTAATTTTTGGGAAGTAAATGCAAAATGTATATAACAATTATGGCAAAATTAACACTATTTCTAAAACAACTGCAAATAAGCTAAGCAATTAAGTAATACCCAAAGCTAAAAGGAATTAAATGTATTGTATTTGACCTTGTTCTCAGTTCTTATACAACAGTCATGAATGAATTGTTTCAACGCCACTTGCAGAACATGCTTTTAATTTCTATTTTGCAGATGTTCTGTATTGTGACAAGCGGAAGTACTGAATACACATATATATGCTGTAATAGTTATTATACTACTTGTATAATTGTACTACTATTGATAATGCTAGTAGTTTTAATGCAGTCTCGGTCATATTCCAGTTTAAGAGAATCCTTATTGAGAAATAACCTATGTAATATATCTTTATCATCGTTAGGTACATTAAAGAAAATGGACTACCATTGGATCATAGAAACATTCCTAAAACTCCTATGAGAAGTAATCTAAAATTGTGAAATTATAAGTAAATTTAAATCTTCGGTCAAAATTGTTCTATTACTGTGATATAAATAGCTTACTTTTAATAAATCCTATAGTAAAATCTCAAACCTAATCCTTAGTCAATTTTATGTTAGGTATAGGAATCGCTCATAGCGGTGGAAAGGGAATATAGAAGAATAAAACAATAAAATACACATGTTAATTTTTTTAAATAGTTTTCCCACACAGCGACTTCCTTCCCCTAAATAATCTGACTGTAGAGAGAAAGGTTACAAATAGAGATGTGGATAAACATACATACATATGCTCAGGGAAAGGTCAGAAGCTCTATCCTTTGGATCTCGAACCCAGTCATTTAATGACATGACGCGATTGCGTAACGCAATACTGGGCCTAGTCCGCAACCACGTTCCATGTATGATTAACATTATTTCAGCCACGCCTTTAGAGATGTTATGGATGGATTAATGTTTAAACATTTTAAATAGCTAATTTAATTGAGGTAGAATTTGTCGAAGTTAGATCTCCTTTTCTAGCCACCATAGTTTATACATACAGAAGCTCCATATATCATATAGTTATTGAAAAAATAGTTACTGAACTTGCAGTCAAGATACTGATACTCATCTATATGATTGCAGTGAAGATACTGATACTCATCTATACGAGTATAATAGTTTTTAAATAAATTTCCTTAAAATCAAAGTATCTCGTAGTTTTACTGATAGAATACAATATAGATAGAGTATTAAAAGTTACCTTAAAATAATAAATCGAGTATAATAAGGAAGTTGGTGTCAACTTCCAATACAACTGGAAGTATGTATAGTAGTATTATTTCCAGCATCAAGGTATGTTAGTGTTGTTATATTAATATCAATGCCTATTTTTTACGTTTTTTTTATATATTACATATTTAGATAATGATAAGGAACACCTTGATTCTTTTGCTTAGAGAAATTTATTTAGAATCACATAAATACGAGAAAGAAGTATTCTCAACGTACATGGGGTATGCATGTGGTATACTTTAATGACACTTGCTTTATTGACATTTGAATATATAAAAATGTATAAAGTGGTACAACAATAGAAGTACGTACATTTTGAGTTTTGGTCACTTTTGTCTAGTTATCGCTAGATATCACAAACGTATATGGGGTACGTTTTTCACGATATAAAGTCTTACTTATATTATTACAATACAGAGTTCACATCCTCTTTGTCTTTCCTTTTCGATTTTTTTCGTCTCTTGGAGTCCCTAGTTTTAGGAGATCTTTCCAGAAGAAACAGAGCTTCATGGAAGTCATCTGAACTCAAATTAGACTCTTGCACATGAAGAACTGAACTAAGAGCACCATCCGTGGTAGACCTTGGAAATCTGAAACAATAAAAAAACGCAGTCAAGTATGAATTATATGTAAGAGTATATTGATACACACAGGTGTTATTAATTGGCTTTTACCTAAACATTTCTCTTTCTCTTTCTGGTTCATTGGCACTTCTAGATTTACCATTTTCTTTATTAGATTTGGAAGGACTACTGCTTGGAGTATGAAGATTGGATTTTGGTGTTATTGGGGTGGTAGACCGGACTAACGATGGCGTAAATGGTTCAGCTGGCAGGGAACTGGAATTATTTAAACTAGTACTGGAAGTAGTTAGAGAACACGAGTTTAGAGGTGCCGGTACGCTTAAACTAGATGACCGCGACTGTCTACCTCCTTGTATCAGACTCATACCGGCCGGTTTTGGCTCCGGAGTCCGAGATATAGACACACCTGAAATGAATAATGTGGGCGATTTTGGAATTCCTGTTTCACTTTCGTATTCATTTGAGCTATCTGTTTCTAGAGGATACTCGCATTTACATTTCACAGGACTCCTGCAAATCTGTATCCTCAGATTTGAAGACAATCCTACAACAGATAACAACTTTTTGATAATCAGTGTTCAATTTAGTAATTAACAAATATCTATTAATTATATTGTGGCCTGAAAGTATTTTCTATTTCTAAAAATAGTTATTCGATTTTAGAAAATTAAAATGATTATTAGGATTTTTATTTAAGCTATTATTTACGCATTAGTTAATTATATTACTTTAATTTGATTTAAAAATAAATTTATTTTAGAGAAGTTTGACCCTTATCAGGATTTTGAAGTATTTAAAAATAAATGTCACAATATATAATTAACATTGCATTAAATAGAATTACAGCAGATACCCAAATTAATGTAAATTTATATATGCGTTGGGAGTGTACACATTTCCGACAACCCCATTAGAAGCTTTCATTAAAACAGTATACTTAAGTAACAGCGTACTAATGTGGAAGCGTTATATTCTCATGAAATGTAAGGAACTTAGGAAATTTTATTTTCATCGTTTCATATTGTACAATAATTTTTTCAATATTATATAAATTTTCAACTGAAAATTTATATAATGTCGTGATACTAACTTCATATAATTATTCTGTTCATATACACTCGACATTTCTGTTTTATAAATTAAATTCGATTTTATGTAAACAAAACCTTGTATCCAATAAATTGTAATAAAATATCACACTTGTAGTCGACATGTCATATTTTATTCCAGTTATATAGTGGGATGCTTGAATTGAATTATTCACATTCACAATTATTCAAGTTTCGTAGATGTTTATAAAATGTATTTTAATATATGCAGTTTAGTCAGTATTGTCGAGAATACTCGATTTAAACCTATTCATATTGGATTCTTATCATGATATAACTTGATTTGGAACAAGACAATCACTCAAATATAATATAAAAAGAAGATATAAACGAAACCATATATAAACCACCCAAAAACGAGCTAAGCTATAGAAACGATTTAAGAGTGTTAAGGATAAGTATATGGAGAGTATTTAAAAGTGTTAAAGGCTAAGATGGTATTAAGTGTACCTCTACAAAACTTTCTTTGTTCTTCTAGCAAATATCCGGTAGACTTTGAAAAATTGCTCTTCTTATCGTTGTCCTTAAAATGTCTCTTGGGACTTTGTTTCTCACTTTTGCATTTACTATCAATAACTAATTTCTTAACTACACTATGATTCATTTCCTCTTGCCCATCAGTTTGTCTATCATTACCTTCACTGCACCTGCTTTCGTTATTTTCACAATATTTTTTATTTATATTATCACTTAGAAGTCCAATACTCTTATTAACTGCTATTCTGGTTATATAACTACTATTTGGTAAATGAGCCGAATAAAGTTTTGCTTTTAACGTAGCAAATGGCCGATTATTGGCCGGCTTTTTACATTCAACAACTTTGGCTATTTGTTTTGTTTTATTAACTTCCTCTTCATTACCATAACCTCTACCTAAAATATATAAGATATACTTAAACAAGCACAGTATATTTAAACATTGTTAGTTTAAAATTTTTTTGATAATTACTTAAATCTTCATTTGTGACAGAACTTAATATACTACAAACTTCCATATCTGCATTTAATGAATCTGAAGTTGTTGTGTCTTCTACTGAACTTTGTCCATAATACGATTCTTCCTCTGGATATGATGTATGTAACAAAAGTAACTGTTTTGTGCGGAAAGACGTAGAAGGTAGTGATAGAAGTTTTCTAACCATATCCTCGGGTTTATCATCATGCTGACTGCTGTGGTCTGAGTCTAGATGATATCGAGGCTCTTCAACTCCATTCATTCTTATTCGCATTCCTCGACCTTCTCTGCGAACACATAAGTCACCTGTAGAATGGGAACGCTTTAATCGAATGTCTATGTCATCATAATCATCTAAGTCCGCAAAGCTGAAACCTAAAATTTATAATGTATAGCTCTTAATATAGATATTATTATATGCTTACCATTTTCGTGGATATCAGAAATTTCAAACCGTCCGTCCTCATTACCTTTGCAGGGTCTAAACAACAGTTCTTTGTCAGTATCCGAGCTAAACTTCTCCAACGATTTTAAATCTATTTTGTGATTCGCTAGAGACTTCAAAAAATAATCTACTGTAATGTCTGCACTAGATCTTTGGTAACCATCAAGACCATGATTTTTCTCAACAGGCAGTTGATTACTAATGACTGCTGTGGACTCTTGTAAACTTAATTGAATGGCCAATTTAAGTTGTTCGTCAATACTTTCATTACTATTATTAGATAAACTGAAACTAGGATCAGGCATAATGGCATTTGCTTGTGCTTGTTTCATTCTATCCTCTATCATTTGGAGGCGAGACATTTCAAGTGCTATGATGAGCTCCATACTATAGTCAGAACCTATTATAAAATCAAAATTTTAAAATATAAGCTGGTTCAAGAACAGTAAACGAAATACAAAAAAAATATCGTTGAAATCTAATGCAAACCAAGCTCCACTGGAATATCTGTCTCTAAATTTCTTAATATATCTCATATACTAAAACAGGTAATCGTTTATATCAACAAGATATATGAAGTATATGAAAATTGTTGAATAAACAAAGAGCAAAGGCGAGGAGTAAACAGGAAGGGGAACGAGAAACAAGCGAATAAGTCACACCAATAATGTCTGAGAGAAAAACATTCCTGGTGAAGATCTAAAGTGGTTGACTGCCAATAGTTATGATAAGCAACCCTTGCTTCCATTAGTTATTGCATAACAATATAATATCCCAATAGCTTATTTGACTTCAATTAAGTCATATTCTACGGTTCTCTGCAGTTATATCGATTCTGTGTCAACGATATATCATTCTAATCTAATAGTTTCAGGTAGATGAAAGAAAAGCAGAACATAGGGCTAAAGTATACTTGACGAAGTAGAAGCTCAGTGGAAATGAGGAGGAAATTCATTTAAATATAAAACTTAAACGTCTATAAGGTTTGTGTTCTGTTTTTATTTTGTAAGTATGTATGTATATGTATTAAATTAATAAAATCAAGTGACGATAAAATATAAAATTTTGAAATTATTTAAACAGCTATATAAAAGTAAAAATGTAAATACTAATACAAACCGTTAATGTGTATGTACTCGTAAATAATACATCACAATTAATAAATATTAACACTTACTTAGTTTTCCACAAAACACCAAAATACTATTAAAAAAATATCGTTATAGTTATCGTTATATAGTGTTTTGGTGTTTTGTGGAAAAATATGTCAATGTTATCTTCATACCAAAAGTTCCAACCAACTCCAATATTAATAAATATTTTTTTAAATTTATGAACCAATATTTTTGGCAAGTATTTAAATTTAATATTTTTTGTGTTTCATAATAGTCATAAATTTCAATCTAAATTTCATAATAGTCATCTCAATTTTCTTTTATCATAGCTTATAAATAAATAAAGACTACACTTATTTTCATTAGGATTATTTATAATGTGATTTTATTTTTATTTAGCGAAATTGAATAAGAAAGTTGGGAAATTTAAATATAAATATCGGAATAGGAGTACATGTGTCAAGTATAAGTGGAATATACATGTAATAAGTAATTATGTATACACAATAATATTTCTAAACTTATATAATTTATTATGTGTATCGTATATAACACGAACTTTTCATATTATTATGAGTCATATTAAGTAAAGTATCTTAATAATGGTTACAAGAGTGACGTGTACGTAAGTAATAGACTAGTGTAGTAAAGTGTAGTAAGTAAAGAATAAAACATTTACTTGTAACGAGAATACAGGTTATAAACCTAGTCTAACTTATTGGAACTACTTTTAAACTTTTAAGTAAATGACCATGGCCATGAATTTCTTTAACTACCACGAAAGGAAAATAATAAAAGACTTCTAGATGTAAACACTGGAGCAGGTCGGAATCTTTTGGTATGAAGATAACACTGACTTCTATGCTTTGGTGTTTTGTGGAGAACTAAGTCAGTGTTAGATCCCACAGGGGTCGGTTATGGGTCCTACCCTATGGAACATTATATTTGATGGGGTATTTAGACTCAGAGTGCCCGAAGGAGTGAGGGTCTTGGGCTACGCTGATGATATCGCGGTGGTCGTTACCGGAAGAAGTGACATCGACGTGAGGGAAAACGCCAACCTCACTATCGAGAGGATCAAAGGATGGGTTGAAGAGAGGGAACTGACTTTGGTGTTGGAAAAAACAGAGGCAATCCTCCTGACAAGGAGGAGAAAGCTTCCGTGCATCACGTTTCGAGTAGGGAATACCGAAATCGTGCCGAAGCAGAGTATTAAGTACCTGGGAGTCTGGATTGATAGTTCTCTGTCGTTTAGGGAACATATCAAACAGACGCTGGAAAAGGCAGGCAAAACTATTTCGGCCCTTGGTCGCTTGATGCCAAACATCAAGGGCCCCAGGGCATCAAAGAGGAGAGTTCTCAGCGGAGTGGTGCAGTCGATTTTGCTGTATGCTGCCCCAATCTGGGTGGATATATTGAGAAGAGACAAATGGAGGAGAGAGCTCACCAAAGTCCAGAGAAGAGCAGCGCTAAGAGTTTGTAGCGCATACAGAACCGTATCGGCAGCGGCAACGCTGGTGATAGCCTGTATACCACCCATCGATCTTCTGGCAAGGGAGAGATGGGAGGTGTACGGAGGAGCTGACAGAGGTGCAGCAAGGGAGAGCCTATGGGAACACTGGCATGAGAGATGGGAGGCGGAGCCCCGAGGGAGATGGACGAGGGTGCTAATCCCGGACATAAGGCCATGGTGCGAAAGGGCACATGGCAATGTCGAGTATTACTTAACCCAGGTCCTTACTGGGCACGGCTGTTTCGCGGACTATCTATTGGATATAGGCAAACGCGAGAGCAGAGAGTGCTGGTTCTGCGGAGAGGTCGATGATGCCGGCCACACAGTGTTCAGCTGCAAAAGGTGGACAGGAGAAAGGAGAGCTGCAGAGCAAAAGATAGGACATGCTATCATTGCGGACAACATGATCCCAATCATGCTCGAGAGCAGAAAAAGATGGACAGTGGTGGAGCAGATGGTAACGTCCATCATGAAGGATGAAGAGAAGGAGGAAAGGGAAGTGGGGAATGAGTAAATATCCTGATTGATATGCCGTAGGCGAAGTAAAGCGAGGAGTAAAGCGAGGAGAAGTAAAGTAGCAGAAGTAAAGCGAGAGCGATTCCTCTTCGGCATCACACTGATAGGATAGCGGGGGGTTTTTAGTCGGTAGGCGTATACGAATCCGACACTACCTGGCCAAACAATAACAGAACACCAGAGGCCAGGTGTCTTTTGAAGATTTTCCCCTCGAGAAAAAAAAGTCAGTGTTAGATATAAATACGTCAAAATGGATTTAAACACAAATGTTCTTCAAGGAACTTCATCTCAAATTTGTAATCATTATTATATACCATTTCTAACAGCTTTAAGTAAAAAAGATTAGTTTAGATAATGACAGCCAAAAAGTAAATATACAAATTAAAACGCTAACGTATTATAATGGATAATGGAAAATATTATATGCAATGGGAATACCTGAGATGTAAAATACACGATATTTTACTTATTATATAATAAGTAAAATATTAATAACTATAACATAAGACTTTATTTTAATCAATTAGAAACTTAATTACTTTTTAATTGCAAGAACGTCAGGTGTTCCCGTCTGTCCTTCAGGATTGTGACATTATAGGTCATAGGCTCTCATTTCTACTAAGCTCCGACTCCTAGAATGAAGGGAATCTAGACTGGAAACCAGGGAATTTCCTGGTTTATACCGGAAACGCGAATCCAGAGAAGAGTGCCCTAGCCGACTGCATGATAAGATAAATCGAAAGGAGTTCCTTCAAATAAGTCATGAAAACGCGAACAAGATAGTCCTGGACGTCGAAAACTAAACTCTCCTGATATTCACAAATTAATGAAGATTTGCAAAGATAAGGATACCAGTATTCCAACCATCGATCAGCCAAAGAGGACTCAATACCGAAGAAAATCATGACGGTAACTGTGTGTAGTGACGCATTAAACTGGCGCATTAGCAATGATAATGAGTGTGCCTCCATAGCTCAGCGATCAGAGCAACCAACCGGAAATTGGGAGAGCCGGGTTCGATTCCCGGTCAAGGCATATGCACCCTTTATCCTTGCTATCGCCAAGTGGTGACCCCGACGTGATGTGATTCGTTCCAGTACATCCAACCTCCCTTACATCTCAAATTCGCGAATTCGATTCCCGTCCTATCCATCGCTCTACAGTCCGGGGGTTACCGAACAACGATTCGTAAGAATGGCGAACGCGGTCACATTCCGTTAAATTGTATCGAGACAAACCATGTCTCTAGGAAGGGAGTACTATAGTGACGCATTAAACTGGCGCATTAGCAAGGATAATGAGTGTGCCTCGATAGCTCAGCGGTCAAATCAACCAACCGGAAATTGGAAGAGCCGGGTTCGATTCCCGGTCAAGGCATATGCACTCTTTATCCTTGCTATCGCCAAAGTGGATTCCAGCAATTCACCCCCGAAGCATCGGTCCTCGTTCAGTACTAGCTTGCTCGCTATTTATTTATTTTCTAAATAAACGTAGCTATAGCAATAACATGTACTAGTATCATTTCTCCACATACAACACCCTGAAGACCGCCATATGTGATACCAAGACATTTGGGGCCACATTTTGTAAAGAAAAAGAAAGAAGAATCAAATAAACTAACAAAATAGCGTGAAAGATCCACACATATGCATTTTAATTTCTCTGACGCTTAATATTGAATTAGAGAAATAGCCTAGTATTTTTCATAGTATATGTTTTATTACGTAAACATATACCAATTAGATTATCTTAAATTAAATATTGTAAAAAACGCAATTTTTTTATAAATCATACTTACGACTACAACTTCGACTGCATAAAAAGCCACATTGATGTTCTTTATTATGTAATTCGCGAGAATAAGGAAAATTTTTGTGTGTAACACCTAAATCTGTCTCTTCGTCAGTGTCGTATTCTGGCCATTCACAGGCTTTTAGCCAAGCACTAGTTTGAGCAAAGTCAGGCTTAAAAAGAAAATAACATAATTTCATTTTTCATGAACAATACACTAATAGGTAATTATTATAATACATCACAATTACAATTTAGATAAGTCAAAAATCAATTATAATTCCCTTGCTAATTTCTATTGTAGATTAATGCTTCAATTTTCAAACATAACATCTATCAATTCAAGTAGGTACACGACAACTTATTAAAATATCAAGTTCTGAGAAACATTTACAGGTTTGTATATCAACTTGTTTTCTTTATACAAAATATTAGTTAATTAGGACAGTTTCCTATTTGAAACATAATTGAAAAAAGCAATAGTGAGTAATTTCTGTCGCATATTAAATTTGTTACAAAAATTCCAAACTGAAATTTGATTCTAATGAATTTAAGATTAAAAAAATCATTGAAGATACCACAGTATCCACTAAATATTTCATTATTTTTTTATATTTTGCCGAGATTGTACATTGCATATTTTCTTCAGCATGTCACCATATGATATATCATAAGAAAATTACGCGGTTTGGTATAAATTGTCGTATTGTAAAACTTGACTTAAATAAATTATCACATAAAATAATTGCCGGTAAACTGTATTCATTATATTTAGTACATAGTAGTGATATTTGTATTAGTGGTAGTAATATACATATTCTTAATTTATGATGTCATATCTTCTTATTGTGCAAAATATTATTCATAATTTATTATCAAAAATACATCTAAAGCTTCAGTCGCGTTCTACGTGATATCAGTTCAGTCATATATTACACAAAAGGACTTCATTTACATTTTCATTGGAATTAGGATAAAATTTCATTGCAAAAAAAACTAAAGGTGCAAATAAATTGGCGTTCCTTCGGACTTCACTAAAAGGACTTCATTTAAACTTGCAATTTACATTTTTGTTGGAATTAAGATAAAATTTAATTGCAAAAAAACTAAAGGCGCAAATAAAACAGTTTTCTTTCAAATTTATTTTATCATGAAGAAAATGTACTAATTTTGTTTAATCGCGAATAAAAATAGTACGTAAATATTATGTAAGACTATATCATATTATATAAAATTCTATCAAAGTATTTAACAACCATTTTAATTAGTATTAATTGAAAATTTCCCTATAAGCATAACTTATTTTCGTAAAAAGTTAATTTCATTACAAGTAATTACAATATACTACGCAAAAGAGGAACAGGAAGAGAACAGGAGACCATTTTTCCACAAACACCGAAAGATTATACGTTACTTGACGTACGTTTCGCCAATCAAGGCATCATCAGGAGACGATTTAAACTTTTTGGGTAGAGATAGTGTCACTCATCCCCAGTTGGTGCCAACTTGGTTGGCAAAACGCGCGTCGAGTAATGCTTTAACGTAACATATTTTCGTGTTCGTGGTTTTCTGTTTACAGTAAAATTATATAAATATAATATAAATATAATTATATAAATATAATAGGGATTTCTATAGTTAAAGTATTATCATTAGCGATTAACATTTTGTCATTTATCAGTAAAAAAGTAACAGAGAGGAGAATAGCAACGATTACTACAAAAATTTCATAAATAATTCGTGAAATTTTTCGTATGTATGATTTCCTAAGAACAAGTAAAATACTTGTGAACTCTAGCACTTTTCTATCTTCCATATATTATAAATTTTTACTTTCTGGCATAGTTCAGTTGTAATACTCGTAGACTTACTTATTATTATTTAGCAGATTTTTTTTTTACATTTGTTTCTTAATGTTAATAAGGAATATTGTTCTGTGGTTTTATCATTACCATTATTAAATACATCTTAACACGTAACTAATATTTATTTATGAAATTATGTGGATGTTTATTAAACCGTATATTCAAAACATAAAAATATAAATTTTTAGTTATACCTATGACCGTTTGATGAATATCACTAATATAAATTTGATGCATTTATAGATGTATGTATATGCAATTTTCAATAGATTTTTCTTTTTTCTAAAATATATATATATATATATATATATATATATATATATATATATATATATATATATGCTATTATTAGCTAGAAATAAAGGAAACATTTTCTTACGTCCAAATATTTTAGTTTTCTTTTTCTCTGTAATGGTGGTGTTTCGGGAGGTATTAATCCTTGAGCCACAGCGGTGATGAACTCATGCCGTTTTCTTCTAGCTAAAGCAGACGTCTGAACAATCACAGCTTTTGGTGTGCGTAAATATGGTCTGGCTATTATTTCACTAAGCTTCTCCGTAACCTCTTCAAGTTCATTCTATAAAATTAAATAAAACCACACAAAGTTATTACAAAGAAAATAAAATACCCACATTCATTTCTTATAATTTTGTGGTACTTAATTATCAACGTAGATATAGAAAAAAGCTGAAAAAAGTCAATCTTTCAATCCGAAGACAGCAGACACCGACGAAAGTAGTTTTAGTGCGTCTCGGAAGAAATTAAAGTTTGGCGATGAGGTGAATGTACCGGTTAATCATTCGATCGGATATGTTAAATTTGCACCAATAGAAACACGAGGACTGGGCTTTAAAATTGTATTAACTTGTGCCAAATGTGTGCAGCGAAAAACTAGTTCGTGTTCTACTGTCAACCATTCGTACGACATAAATAGACGATTTATACTTAGTGGAGTAAAATTGCCGTCGAAAGACGCTTATTTCTGGAAAAAAATTTTTGAGGTAGAACAAAATGAGACATATGTAACATTACTAGGAATGTTATTGGCCATTGGATTGGCCAGGTACATATACTCATATGTATCAATTAAACATTTGGTACTTCAGTCACAAAGCAGAAAATAATTTCGAAGATCCCCGTAAATATGGGTGGAAATTAGAAGAAAATTCCTGGACACCCGTTTTCACTACACAGGACCCTGTACCGGAAAACTCAAGAAAAAATCAGTTAATACGTTGCTCCGATAAAAACTGTAATAATAACAGATGTGCGAGTATATGTGTGACTCGGGGCTTAAAATATTGCAATGACTGTAAATGCAAATTATGTTGTAATATAATAATTACTGAAGACTCTGAAGATTCAGATTCAGAGGTTTACTAAATAAAAATATGATTATTCAACATATTTACTCATTATGTATATGTTTTAAACAGTGCACGAACTGTCGTTATGTCAACAGTCAGTGTGGCCCGCCTGTGAACGTGGGTCAAAAATTTGTACGTCGCAACCACCACGCCACAATGTTTCGACGTTAACTGCGGATATCTCCTAAAATATAAAAAGTAACTTAATGCGGTTTTTCTTTAAACATTTCTGAAATATTTGCTAACTTTACTCGCATATAGTATACGAAAATTTCTAAAGATAAAAATTTTTTACGATCACTGAAAATAACATTACGCTTAAATGAAAACTCTAAAGTCTTATTATATTTTTGGAAGATAAAAGTATTTTTTTGGAAACTTTACAACACTACTGTTAGCGCCCATGTGTCTACTTTTCAGCAAAGAAAGAATAATTTCAAGATTTCACAGGGTTTGCGAAATATCGTGTGGTATGTAACAAAATATACGTTATCTTTAAATTAGCGATTTTGTCATTTTTTTTTTTTTTAATAATTCAAGTACGCCCCAGCCAAAGATGCCGTAAATAGCCATATGGAATGTCAAATAACCTATATAATGATATTATATAGGTCACTCGTTGTTCTACGCTGAAAAAAATTGTTGAAGAATTTAAGAGGCTTTTTTACTCCGCTAATTCGTATTTACCTATACAATGAGGTTGCTCGGCTTAGGAGCAACGGGCTGGGCTGTGCAAAGTTTTGTGGACTCATGAATATACCACCGTTCTTGTTTCAAAGTACCTATGAGATAATTTCTAGATGAGTGACTATTTCTAGAGAGCTAGTGACTATAGGGTAATACACACAGGATCGGTAAATGGAAACGCGGGAGTAGGAATCGTTATGCAGAAGAACGCAAGACAGTGTGTAGATAGCTACCTACAATACAGCGGGAGAGTAATGATGGTCAGGTTAGATTCGAAGCCAGTGAAAACAGTAATAGTGCAAGTATACATGCCTACTTCTAGCCACAGTGGGGAAGAGTTAGAAGCCGTTTATTCGGACATAAAGCAGGTAATAGGATTTGTGAAGGGTCATGAAAATTTAATAATAGTGGGAGATTTTAACGCAGTCGTAGGTGAGGGGAGACAAGGAGAATTTGTAGGTCCTTATGGATTAGGAAACAGAAACGAGAGAGGTAACAAACTGATAGAATTCTATGAAAAGCACAAGATGGTAGTCGCGAACACATTGTTCAAGAATCACGTTAGGAGGCGGTACACCTGGAAAATACCAGGAGGGATAGACAGGTATCAGATAGACTACATTCTAGTTAGGAAGAGACTTAGAAATCAAGTAAAAGACGGTAAGAGTTATCCAGGAGCAGATGTAGACAGCGACCACAACTTGGTAGTCATGAAAGCTAGATTAAAGTTCAAAAATCTTAAAACTCGGAAGGATAAGAAACGCATAAATGTAGACATATTGAGGGATCAGAATATGAAAGAAAAGTTCCAGGGGAAAACAGAGCAATTAATAAATAAAGCGAGTAATGACGAAATCAAGAACGCAGAAACTGAGTGGGAGGATATCAAAAATAGTCTAGATTCCGCGGCTACGGACGTTGTAGGACACGAGAAAAGGGAAGCTAGGAAGCCCTGGATAACGAACGAAATCTTAAACTTAATGCAAAAGAGACGAGGCTACAAAAACAGACGAGACGAGGAAGGATTGAAAACTTATAAGGCAATAAAGTGGGAAATCATTAGAAAATGTAGAAAAGTGAAAGAACAATGGATAGAGGATAAATGCAAAGAAGTAGAAGATAAGCTCCAAGTAGGTAAGACATGAGGCTTACAAAATAATTAAGAGGAACTTCAGGGATATAGGACCAATAAGTAGAAACGTTAGGAGGAAATCGGGGACATACTGGTCGGAAGAGAGGAGAAAGGGGATAGATGGAAGCAGTACTTAGGAAATTTATAGGAGGGTCAGGAATTTGGAGATATATTAGAGGAAGAATCTAGCATCGATGGGGAAGATGTAGGAAAACCTATATTGAGAGAGGAATTTGAAATAGCACTAAGGGGGCTAAAGAACAATAGAGCGCCGGGTGTAGATAAAATATAGGCGGAGATTTTGAAATGTGCGGGAAAGAAAGTAGTAAATAGGATGTTTGAACTGATAAAATATATATACGAAACGGGCGAGATGCCGGAGGATTATAAGAGGAACATTATCGTCACTATACCGAAAAAGAAAGGAGCCGACAAATGCGAAAACTTTAGAACGATTAGCCTAACCTCCCATGCGTCAAAAATCTTAACCAGAATAGTGCAGAAGAGGATGGAAAATAAAGCGGAGGAAATACTAGGAGAAGACCAATTCGGGTTTAGGCGAAATAGGGGAACTCGCGAATCAATTCTGGCGCTAAGAGTAATGTTAGAGAAAACTATAGAAAAAGGAAAGAACGCTCATATAGGATTTGTAGATTTAGAAAAAGCTTTTGATAACGTAAGACGGGAAAAAATGTTCGAGATACTAAAGAGCGCGGGAATGAAGTATAGAGATAGGAGAGTAGTACACAATCTATACAAAGAGCAAACTGCTGTTATAGAAGTAGAAGGGGAAAAAGGGAAGTAGGTATTAGGAAAGAAGTAAGACAAGGATGTACGCTATCACCACTAATTTTTAATCTGTACATCGAAGAGGCGATTAATGTGGTAAAAGATAGAGTGGATTTCGGGATTAAAGTACAGGGACAGAAACTAAAAATGCTGAGATTCGCGGATGATATAGCAGTATTAGCATCTAGTAAGGAGGAATTAGAATCAGCATTGAACGAAATGGAGGCAGTGTTGACAGGGGAATACGGAATGAGGGTGAATAAGAATAAAACTAAAGTGTTAGTGTGCAGAGGGCGCGAGAGCAGAGCAAAAACGAAAGTACAAATTAATAATGAAAGATTGGAGGAAGTTAAAGACTTCGCTTATTTAGGAAGTAAAATAAATTGGGATGGAAGAAGCGATAAAGACATAAAACAAAGAATAGCGCAGGGTTGAGTAGCTTTTAACAAAAAGAAAGCACTTTTATGCTTGGGGGTAATAACCTTAGAAACAAGGAAGAAATTTTTGAAAACATATGTATGGAGCACGGCACTATACGGTTGCGAAACCTGGACAGTAGGGGAAGCAAGTAGGAAGAAATTAGAAGCTTTTGAGATGTTTTACCGAAGAATGATGAAAATACCATGGACTGATAGGGTTAGAAATAAAGAAGTATTGGAGAAAGTGGGCGAGAAAAGAAGTATGTGGAAAAACATAAAGAAGAGAAGAGATAGAATGGTAGGCCACTTGCTGAGACATGGGGGAATAGTCCGCGATATTTTGGAGGCAGAAATAGGAGTGAATAAAAGCAGAGGTAGGCCTAGATTAGACTACTGCTCGCAAATAGTAAGGGATGTAGGTTGTAGCACAATTAGCGAAATGCGTAGGTTAGCACAAGATAGGAGAAGCTGGAGGTTAGCATCCAACCAGTCTTAGGACTGATAACCTCATGATGATGATGTACTATATGACGTGGCATTTTTGAAGTCCACATGTACATATTTCCAACGGGAAACCATTGTAAATCTGAGCGTTATTCACAGTCGGTCTCGTGGTCGCGCTAAATGAAAAGTTACGTCTAATTGAAAGGTTCACAATTCTATGTCGAATTCACCGATTTCCATTCTGAAACATAGATTCTATTATGGAAAGTAAGTACTTTTGACCGTATTTGGGTTTTTTCTAAATACATTTTGTAAATGAGCAATTGAGCCTTGAAAGTATACATTTTTTGCCGATTTTTTAATAAAATCAAAATTTAAAAGGCAATAAGTTAAAAGTCCCACGATATCCCGGTCTGAATAAAATTTTTCCGTATTCTCTAAACCCTTGTCTATAATGCATGTAGCAACTTTGCTGCTCCGATTTGCTCCCCTTTTTTTTAATCAATATTCTTTGGAGCACTGCATAAATGCGCACAAACTGAAACACTTGTAAAACCATTTTCAACTTAGACTACACATGCATGCATACGTGTGTATGTATTATATGAGTGCGTGTAACTTTTTTTAATGCATATTAACATAGACTTTTAATGACTTTATTCGCAGAAAAGCAGCATGGTGTCGGAGACATTTTTTATTTCCAGTATTAAAATATTTGAAATAGTAGAGTCGATTTAGTGAAGAAAATAATGTTCCTTATTGACATAATTGCTGAAATATTACTGATAAACTTTTTTAGATAACATATCCTATAATGATAGCGACGACAATGAAAATTTGAAAATTGAACAAAATCGCGAACAGCGATTGAAAATTGACATAAATACGATTTTTATATTGACTATTTCATCTAAGTCTCATCCTACACCTTCATAACACTCTTTTATATGTTTAAACATAGGAAAAAGTGTTTTAAAAATAAAAGTCGGTATTTTTTATAGAGCAACTTAAAAAGTTGGCCATTTTTAAACCACCATTTTGTTTTTGAAAACAAATTACCAGACTCGTTCTCAGCGACCTCGAAAACCCCTGCATTCACAGTTTTCAACGTAAGAACAGTGTTTTTTTATAGAGTGAATCATTCATTTTGAAGCCGTCATTTTGTTTTTTTGAAAAAAAATTTCCGGATTTGTTCTCGAATCTCGAAAATCTATATGCGAACATTTCTAAATAGTGTTTATTAAAATATTCGGCCATTTTGGAACCGCGATTTCACTTTTTTTTGCAAAGCAATTTCCGGATTCGTTCTCAGCGGCCTCGAAAATCTCTGCATGAATATTTTTCTATGTAGAAATAATCTTTTCTATAGAAATAGTCGGCCATTTTGAGGCCGTCATTTTGTTTTTTGAAATAAAAATACCGGATTCGTTCTCAGTGATCTCTCAAACCTCTATATGAATATTGTCCAATGTATAAACAGCGTTTTGTATAGAAAAAGTTGGCCAATTTGAGGCCGCCATTTTGTTTTTTGAAACATAAATATCGGATTATAATAACTTTCAATAAATTACACAGAATATTTGAATTTTGACCACGAAATCGGGCAATCCAACCACTGTGGCGTCTTGGCCGTAATCCTGATTCGGCTGAAGCATTGGCAAATAATATTTGGACAACGTATTACTACTACAGTTCCACCAACAAACACCCACAACACGACAAATGCCCCGCCAGCAGTGACTCATGTTGTGAGTGGCAGAGAGCTCTTCCAGCCCTGCCCAAAAAGAAAAAGGAAAAAATAAATATGATCCCTTGATCCCTGGGTTCGTACACAGATACCAGCCCCTTCCTGAAGATGTTTTGAAAGCTATCAAGCCAATGTATGAAGATATTCCGAAGAAATAATTACTTGAAAGATGCGTAAGTGGATTCACGCAGAATAATAATGAGAGTTATAATCAATTAATTTGAAAAATCAGCCCAAAGTATCTTCCTGGAGGTGTACTGCCGATCCACATAGCAGCTTATATATCGGCTTGCATTTTCAACGAGGGTAATATTGCAGTTTTGAAGGTGTTCGAAACATTGAGGATACCCTGTGACCCTCATGCCCTCGTGAGTTTGTTACGAAGAAGGACTAGAAGTGCGTATAGATTGCCGAGTAGCGTGCAAAAGCCATAAGAAAGGAAAGGATGGCTCGTAGGCAATATTAAGTTGACGTCCTGGAGGCTGCTACAGATGTAGAAGGGACCCTTTACGGCCCTGGGATAGATGACTCTATGTGAGTCCGAAAAAATTAATTTTATCCCTCAAAAACATAGACTTGAAGCTTTAATCGCGATTACCTGGGAATTGTATTTTTTAAAAAGTGCCGTTGCGGTGAGCAAAATTTCTCAAAATCCATTTCACCGATCGATTTGAAACTTTGACGTGCTTGTTTCTAATTATAATGGCCAGTTTGTGAATGAAGGGATTTTCATTTAAAGCAATATTTCTATTTTTTGCGCCAGAAATTCCAATTTTTGGAACCTCGAAAATCGAAATTTTTGGGAAAATCATCGCCATTTTATTAAAATCAAAATTTCGCTAAACTCTTCGTTCATGATATATGTATAGGAATATACTAATATACTCCTATATACATATATATATAGGAATATACTCCGTATAGGAATATACTAATGAAATCTTTTTGGTTTGGTAATAATGCCTGTTTCACAACTCTTAGTGAATACCATCGAGACATATGTGCGTATGCCACTGAATTATGTTGTTATAAATAAATTTTAAAATTTATTTATCTCTAGGAAAGCAACCTAAGGAAGTGTTGTTACTATAACACGTTTCATTAATACCAGTTGCGTACAATGATAAAAAAGTAATGTAAAGGTAAAGTTTGAGAAATCTAGAAGACATCACAGTTCTAATATTAGCCACAATTCTTATAGCGCAAGTTATAATAGGTACAGCGATGGTTCAGAGTCATCGATCATACATATATAAAATCTCACAGATAAATTTATGAATGGCCACAGAACAATGGTTAGCAAAATACTGGTAAATTATGTTCAAGCTGTTGTAATTTTCGACTTGAGGCATTTTCTGATTATTATCTCGCATCTAATAAATAAACCTTTTTATATTTTTTTATAAGAAAATGCTTATATAATTCTATTTTCTATTCTAAACTCTCTTCTCTAATTAATTAACACTTATGTATTTACTTAAGGTAGTTTCTTACATTGTTTTATTCAATTTTACTTCTATACTATAAGCCACAACTTGTCCACGATTTTCATCAACGCCCTCATTAGCTTAATATTTTATATCCATTAAATTAATTTTTTTTAATTTACTGTTTACTAATTGCTGCTAGTTTATAACTAAAAAAATACGTTATATTACAAACCTGCATAAATTCAAAAATTGTTTTATTATAACCATCGTCTTGCAAATAATATCCATAGACATATGAACCGCATAATACACGTCTAGCTTTAAGCAATTCTCTTACGCCATCCTCTATAAATTTAGTATTTCTCTCCCCGGCATCTGTAATATAAATGTATATTTAACAGATATTCTCCATTTTCCCCTGCATATCTCCAAGTACATTTTACGAAAAGATATCTTTGTGTATAAATGAAATATGTAGTTACCTTCTCTATTTTTTAATCCTAGACTAGTTGCGAGAACATTCATTTTTTGTTTGACGCTTGTCAACAAAGGCTCTTCAAGTTTTTGGCTATTTTCATGATTGCGGAACCTTGTGTAGAAATGTAGGAAACGAGAAATCTCTTGCATCTGGTCATTTCGATCCATAGCCTCCGTTATTAAAGTACCCTGCTTTTCGTCAGCTTTAAGTACTGCCTCGAATCTATTACATCTAAAGTAACCACCTGTTGCGGAGCTATGACGTTTCCAAGATTCTTGACATACCCAACAGAAGTCAAATTTGCACTGTCACAAAGTAATTAATTTAGTTTACAAAGTAATGCGACGAATACGATATAAATTAAATTAAGATAATTATATATTTAGGATTAAATCAAAATATATAGAACAAAATAAATTCATTTGCAAAAATTCGTACAATAATAACATCGTTTTAAATTACATTCAATGACGCTACAGAAATTTACATATTAAAGAGAGAAAACTTCAGTATAAACTTTTATCTGCATTTAAAGCCTTACATGTATTTGAAACATTACATGCCATTCACAAATAAATATATTTCCTTATGAAAGTATTTTTTCAGATATCAATATATAAAATATGAGCAAATTTTATGTTTGTGTTGCAGTAAATATATTTTCAGGTGCACTATATTTTTGACACAATTACGTATTCTTAAACGTTTAAATTATACATATTCTCTTTCTTTTACGTGTTTTATTCAATACCTCACTACGTCAATTTCACGAGAACACCATAACAGTGTAACTTCAGGAAACACAATCAATAAATAAAATTGTCTTATCCTGTATAATTTACCTTTTGGACTACATTTTATATTATATACCTTTGAACATTTCATGTGATTGCAGCCTTCGTTCTTCTGAATAGGGCTCTTACAATTTGGACAAGGTTTGGAATTTGTAACTAACCACAGATAATTCGCAGCATCCTCAGTTCCACTGCAGGTTGCCCTCAGTTCTTCCGGTTTGACTTCCTTTATTTTGGTTTGCCATTGCTGCCACTGTTTACAGCCACATGGAGCATGAGCCTCCCCTGTTATAAATGAGGTTTATGTTATTAATATAAATAACAATTATTATTAAATGTAGTATTTTGTATAACTCATGAGTAACTTCCTCTAAACAATATCACCACCTATTTGGTAAGAACTAGCTTCTCGACAGCATACGTGAGATGATAATTCAGAAAGGATGTACATCCTCCCTAAATGGCTTATGAGATCTAACTATGATTATAAGTGAATTGCCTTGATCTCACAATTTTCAGATTTCTGTTTTAGTTCCAAATGTGCACTTAATACTTCATTTTCATATGCCGTTTTTTCAAAATACAGTAATATAGTTATTTGATGTATGCGTAGACTCTTGTAGCACACTGTTCGGTTACTAACCGCGGGAAACCATATATTAAACATGTTATAGTTTAGTTAGTAGTCAGTTAAGTATGTACTAGGTACTTCAGGTTATTTAATACTATTGTATATACTACTATTTAATTAAATAACGCATCGTATACATTTATAGCTGTAACAGTAGTGATTTAAATTGTATCTTAAAGTGATGAGTGGTAAAGAGAAGAATTGGGACCAGAATTTGTTTAGGGGATGGTATCACTTTCTAAGGGGCCTCGATCGCTATATTTTCGATATGAGTCCAGATCATCGAAATTTTCCATCGGCCACCTTGGAATCGCCTTTATATCAGTCAACCACCGTTCAACTGCGGTGGAAAATTGGAGTTTTTTCTTTTTCAAGTGGCTCTAGAGAGTACAAGAGGCTCCCAAACATCACTGCCATTGAGAAAATACCAAGCCTAGTAAAGTGAAAACGCCCTCCAAAGAGGGTAACTAGAAGATAGACTCGACAGAGAAAAATATGAAGGGCTAAATTTTGAACGGGAATAACATGTAAGATGCAATAGTATAATGAATGCCGGAAGATTGATATTTAGTTAAGTAGTTACTTTTCAAAATATATTGCTCTTTTACGTTTTTATATTTTTCCTTTTACACAAAATAAATATTTCTGTTCACATTTAAGTAAAACTGACAGAACATCAAACTTGCATATAAATATAGTTGTTCTAGTGAAATTAAATAATATTAGCTTGTTAGACAACAAAATATTGTTTAAAAGTTTATCTAGCAAAGTGAAAACAAATTGTTTTGATTTTAATGTATTATCTCAAGTTTTGGAAACTTTTGCCTCTAGTTGATAGATAAGCAACATTAGGTAATGAATGTACACTATCACCAATGTGAAATTTTATAAATGGTTCATTGTATGGTGGAGTAAAATTATTTATACCTGACATATTGTGTATTATGAATGTAATGGATAATTAATCGAAAACGCCAAGTTGAAACTAATTGGTATTCCAATGGTTTCAACCTATATATTTCATTTCTAAATATTACCATCGACATAAATGAACTTTATAACAAATTGGCAAAACGATGTTGAGCTTCAAAATATCCTAGACAATAAAATTAATGTATTACTACTGAAACTGCCATTTCACAGGGTTCAGTGATGGATTTGAAATGATAGATTTATGGTTTCAATTTCTTAGTTTACAATTTCTGTGACCGACTAGATAAACATGTGAACAATATTCTAAGTATTTGTGATTTTATCATCTTTTATGGTCTCTCTATTGCCAAAGATTCATTGTTGTTTATCAATCCATTAAGGTGAGATAATTTTGGTTTCGAATTTCACCTCCAACAACATGAATAACCATCATCCAATCCTATTTCCACTTTTATTGCTCCACTGAATAATCCCCCACTTTTAGCAATCCCTCATTAAATCCACTGGAACATAATTTTAGAACATTTAGTTTCCCAATGCAGTAATTCTTGTTTTTAGGGTTTCCATTTTTGTTTAACGTGATAGTTGAGGTTAAGATTTATTTCCCTTACTTGACGTTTGCTCAATTGATGAGATGATATGTAAATATGTAATATTTCTATATCATTTCTCTTTAATGTTATTCTCTTTTCATTGACTAGTTATTACTACAGAAGGAGGCATTATTTTTTCATCGTATTCTGTTTTCGTGCTCTAAAAGATATCAACAGACAGGAGTGAAATTAGTTTCTTCGACTTCTTCGATTTATCTTTTAATATGATCCAGTTCTGCATCAGTGCATGCCTTGCTTTCGATAATTCATGTTACTTAATCTAATAGACACTGTTCTGTGGCTCTTATATCTGGACTTGTCACCAGTGTGCCATAATTAATTTAGCGGTGATCAATACCCTAGTAAATCGGTTGTATGCCGGCAACGTGGTAGTATTCACTCATTAACTTCATATTGAGCTGTTGTATCTAGAGCATATATTAGCTCCTTATTAGAGAGTAACGACAGTTTTAATGAATTCTAAGCTTAATTCCTGGGTATTTGAATATTGAGTAACATATAGCCTTGCCGTACCATTTCGGAGAGTAACATCACACACCTCGTTATGTTCTCCTACACACAGAGGCGCTGATGATTACGAATGGACCCAGTCCTCGACTCTCTCTTATCCCTAATTATTTATTAATCTGAGGAGTATTTATTCATACACAACATAAAGGCTGCTAAACTCTTATGTCGGGGTTCCCACATTCTGGACAGCTAGCTTTTTCGTTGCTCTTTGTCAATAAAAATGATATCCGGTCTATTATAGTCCACTATTATATCGATATCATTGGCTATAATTCCAGGGTACAAATACCTTGCTTTTAATCACTTCCACGAGCTTTATTTATTAATTCCTTTCTCATCTTATAGCATATGATATTTGTCGTAGATTATTGTTTTATATATTGTGCCTGGTCCTACTGGCGCTATATGGATGTTCCCCTCATAAAGTGTCAATGCTGTATATCCTTGATCAACTTGCATGCCTTTGTGATGAGTGATGAGTGCACTACTGGAGAATTTAAATTATTTCTTTGATTAACGATTGATTGTGGATGGTGGTTTATAAATTTGGTTAGTAGTCGACGTATTAGCCTCTAGCTCGTTAAGAGCCTACATACAATCACTATATTCAATATGTCTAGCGAGTTCGTAAAAACAGGTCAAACGTTTATTGCCGCAAGTAGGTTCTGCGCGTTTAGTGATGAGTTTAATAACGTTATTAAATGACCCGATATATTTGAACTCTTCCTTTATAGATACCCATACTGGAATCCACATTGTTACGTATTTCTCCAATTCGAACGACATGCTAATATCGTTCCGTAGATCTTTGTAGTTGAAACTAGTGCGTGCAGGTGCGCGTTATTCTCATGATATAGTTTTATATCGTCCACGAAAATCGAGTGAGTAATCATAATATTGTTCTTAATATCAACACGATAACCACGTTACATTTATAATAAAAGAAGTGACAACAAATTTACTACTACCAGGAATCGTAACAAACTTAAGGTGTCACTCTGCACATCTGCTGGAAATTCCTCTTGTTATTTTGGTATCTTCAATATTTATCTGGTTTACATGCAGTTGTGTATTCTATTGAATCATCATAGAGCGCAATAATTTACGTATCAATGGATATATCTTGTAAATTTTTAAAAACATTTCTCAAATATTCGTATGGTATGAAATCGAATGCTTTAGTGTAATCAATTATGGTTTCTATTCTTAATAGAGGCTTGGTTTATTATTGCCACATCAATAATGAGCTGCCTCTTGCATTGTAATTTTTCTTCATGCCGCCCTTATATTCAACTGCGATTATTTTATTTGTTTCACAATGCTGGTATATCTTTGCATGCAGTGTGGCGGTCAGCAGGTTTTAAACCACCGACAGACAAGTTACAGGTCCCTTTTTTCTTCTTTTTTGTGTCAATTTTTTCTTCTTTCTTGTACAAAATGGTTGTATTTCTGCAAGCAAGATATTATAGTGGAATCTGGATACCTTTTCACGTTGTTGAATGCCTTCGACAGTGCTGATGGAAGGCAGCACTGCCTGGATAAATGGTAGAATATGTTTTCAGTCAGTAAATATGAATAGTGTTCATATAATAACTTAGAATAGGACTTAGTACCTCCAATTTGGTAGACTGGTAACTGATTTCCTAAAGCCATCTTCCATTAAGATGAACTGCAGGCATTTCCTTTAACTCTGCTGCGTAGGTGTCCAATGTTTATAGATGCCACTTTATTATCTTTAGTCTAAGATCATCTCATATAGAGGGTTGCCCATTTATTTTTGTAGTAGTCATAACCACAACGTATAGTGCTAGGTATTCGCAAAAGGGTAAGCAAGAAAGTGGGCGGAATTACGATTTGCTTCTATTCCAGGGTGGACTGATTGAGGTTTGACTATGATCGTCGACTACGATACGTTTAACCACTTCTGGGTGTCTGTGATTGGTTAACGGTCAAACTGGATCGAAAGGTATACAACTGGAATGCGAAGCAGTAATCTCTCTCAATTCCTACAGTCAAGTTCTAGATTCGATATCTACTATCGACAGTGGACACCCGATTTTGGAGAATTTTTGTGGCTGAGCCGCACATAAATTAATTTCTAAGGGGATTCCTACATACAATACCGAATACACATTCATAAACGACCACCGAGAGATCACGCAGTTTTCATTGCGTCATCAACGGGGAACAAATAGTCTGAAAGTGAAGACCGAAAGCTAGGCATGACTTGGACAGGGGAGTCGCAGAGAGGAATCGGGCAACCGCGCTGTGAGTTGGTGGATGACATCCAGTTTAGTTAGATCACCACCACCGTCGTGACTGCAGTGCCGTCCCAAAAGGAGCTAGTTCAATTGGGGAGCAGCTGACTAAACGAGAAGGAGAAATGATTTGGGTGAATGAGTCCGTTCTTTTTTGTAATTCCCTCATAGGTTGCACCTACGAATAAGCTACCAGTGTAGGTAACAAGAACACAGAGTGAAACGCCCCCAACAAAACCAATGCAAGAGGGTGAATATCCGGAGCAGTTGCCGAACTGCGCCCACCGCAGGACTCAACACCTTAAGACTGGACAACTAAAGCCGTGTTTTTCAAGAAACCTGCATCCGTGATTGCGCGATGCGTGGTGCGCTATTGCGTGATCACGCAGAAGTTTATTTGATACGTTCTAGAATAGAAGTATATTTGTAGAGCTATACGTTCTGCTTTGTAAAGAATAGCGCAACGTGATCCCGCATGCGTATCACTGACTTGAATTGCGTACCGGTTGCCGGCCAGTCAACATTTGCGTGGTGCATTTATGTGTGATTTACCTTTAAAAAATGGAATCCAAGAGTTTTAATAAGGATTTAGATGAAAAACTGATAGATTATGTGAGAAATTATCCAGTTCTTTATCAGGCAAGTCATAAAAATTGTAAAGACAATGCCATAAAGGAAAATGCTTGGACAGAAATAGCAATTAACATAAAAAAGCAGGTAAGCCGTTGTAAATCTAATTTAAAGTTTTTTTTTTTATTTTGAGTTATATAATACATGTAAGAACATTGGAAATATTTAACATATGTACTATGATAGATACACATATCGAGGCAGATAAAAACAAAGAAAATGAATGTCCGACAATATAGACGTGACTAATAAAACTAAAACAAGTTTTAACTCATTCGTACCAAAAAAGAAATATAAAACTATCAAGGATAAAATACTGGAGGAATTTAAGAAGGGACGTGAAGAGCGAAACAAAACGTTATAAAATCTGTGACCAAATTTATTTGCTGAAACTAGAATGAAAGTATGCAATATAGTATCTGAAATGGAGCTTCGTACATTCTCGGAACACAACACAGAAATAACTTTTCCTTCATATGAACAATCATTGCCACATTCGGACCTACCTGAAAATCAACCTTCAAATTTACATATACATCTCCGATTGAGATTTAAAATACAAGTTCAAATTCTCCTTCGATGTCTATAACTTCAAATTCGAATACTTCAGTGTCCTCTAATTCTAATGACATAGAGACCTATTTGATATTATCATAACATAATTACTAATGCATTATTTAAATTTTGTAAATAATAAATATTTTAAAATTTAAAGGTTTTTTCTTACCTTAATGTAAGGCAAAGCTTTTGTTCCGCAGACACTGGAAAAGGTACACGATTACATGGCTGTGTAGCAATATCTTCTTTTATATATGATAAAATCGTATAAAAAAAATTACGGGAAACTCTAAAATATTCTTTAAATTTAATTTTATTATCGATAAGGTGCCTCTTAATTAATATATTAAAACAACCCTCTTGTCTTCTCTTTTGATGTATATTATTATTATCATTATTTAATAATGAAATTAATAACAATTGTTCCTCATCTTCTTCATCAAGAAGACAGGTGAGAGCAATAATGTTGTTCATGTTCATTGTACAAAAAAAATAAAAGATACTTTTTTGGTGTAGTACTATAATAAAAACAATTCCACGTTACCGCTTCCGCGAATGTTAAAAAACACATTCCGTGATAACCCGTTAGCGTGATCACGCAATAGCGCACTACGCATCGCGCAATCACGGCTGCGCGTTTCTTGAAAAACACAGCTTAAGAGAAAGCAAACACGCACGCGAGACACCAGCAAACCACCCCGCCACGTTGTGTGGTGAACCATATCTTGGAGCCATCGTTGAGATTGTGAAGCTCCTCCCCAATCCATGGATCGAGATCAGTCCGCGAGGCGCGCCCTAACACAGTTACAAAGAACAGGCCGAAAAGGCGAGGGTCAAAGACGATTCCAGAGACGTAGTCCTAAGAAAGGAATACGCCTTTAACAGCATCATGATGAGAGAGACAGTCAATAACAGTGTGCAGCATTCAAATGTTCGATGTTTCTCAATCCTGTGGAACAGAAGCTGATCAACTTTCGCAATAATGTTCTTGGATATTTCGGTTACTCCGCAAGATGGATATCTTGGGGAATATATATTTCTGGAAGAAATTATAGTTCACATTCATTTAATCCGAAGGATGTATGAAAAATTCTGCAATTATCCTCTCTAATTCCCTTAATTTGACTACTCTAGTCCTCCAATAGAAGTGCTTTAGCCATCATAGCGTTCCTGTGAGCTGGAGGCTCTATCGTTCTTAACCACTCAGCACATTACTACTGACGTCCTGCTCATTCTCATATTCAGTGTTAACTACAGGCGTGTTGCGGCGTTCCTCAAATAGCAGCCCTCTTCCATTTCTAATAGTTAAAAGTGCTTTTTATGCTTGCAGACTCTTATGTATTAGTTCAAATTCGTCCACTACTAAAATCCCCCATTCATCAACGGAATATTGTGCTAGATAGATTTACCTTGATTTATCCGCCGATGGATTTGTGTATGTATGGTAACTAAAAACAGGTTGAAAATGAGTCCGAGTGGAGTCGTGCAATTCTTCGCCTGAGAACAGAACTGACGACCCGATCCTCACCAATCTGTGATGATTTATTTAGTGTTTATGTACATCATGATTTCTTGTTATTCCTACCAGAAAACATATTTTAGACACAATATTCCTCATACATGAACGTTTGCAGTATTTCCGACTGCTCTGCACAACATGAAGAGCAGACACTATTCGTTTGAACAATTAGAACACATATTGAAATCGATGTATTAGAGTAGAAGTATTCATGAACTAAGAATTAGTAATTGTATTTGTCTCAGAAATATCTGTTGGCACAACTTATGTAATTGTTTGTGTATAGTATATGTAGTATCACTACATACATAACCAATTAATACTATACATAAACAATAAAGTAAAAAAATAAAAATAAAAATAAATGGTGAATTACTTAATGTAATTAGATATGCGGATGACACAGTAATCTTGGCGGACAACATCTAAGGTCTCCAAATACTGCTGAATCGAATCCACGAAGCAGGGGAAGGAATGGGCATCAAAATAAATGAAAATAAAACCAAGTTTTTAGTCTGTAGTCGTAACACTCACCCAGATATGAACCTAGAATTAAATTAAATGGAGTTGAGGTTGAAAGGGTCTACAAATTTACATACTTATGAACTATCATAACAGACCAACTAGATCCAGACAAAGAAATAAAACGCAGAATTGCAATGGCCAAAACAACCTTTCTAAAGATGAAATCATTTCTTTGTAACCACCATCTAAATTTAGAAATTAGACAAAGGATGGTCAAGTGCTATATTTGGCCTGTACTGTTGTAGGGAGTGGAGGCGTGGACGCTTAAAATATCAACAACTAATCACATAGAGGCGCTGGAAATGTGGATACATAGGCGAATGTTAAAAATACCGTGGATAGCACATATTACAAACGAGGAAGTGCTGAGGAAAGTCAACAAAGACAGGGAACTATTCAGGACTATCAAACGTAGAAAAATTACTTATTTGGGTCATATATTGGGAGGTGATCGATATCGTATTTCACAACTCATCCTCAAGGGAAAAATAGAAGATCGACGGGGTGTAGGCCGAAAACAGATGTCTTGGTTGAGAAACATCCGAGCCTGGACAGACATACGAAATGCAGGTCAACTTTTCCACATGGCAGAAGATCGAGAAGCCTTTGCTATGATGATCGCCAACGTCGGATAACTCTGATATGGCACATAAAGAAGAAGAATAAACAATTACATAAGTTGTGTCACTAGATGTTTCTGAGATAAATAAATACAATTCTTTGACTCCATTTCTCTATTACGTATCTAATAATGGCTTAAATGCTCAAATGAATAGGATTTGTGATATAATCTGATGTGACAATTTAATTACCATAACATAACTTAAAATAGTGAATACAGTATTTGAATTACGTATTTTTTTTTTTTTTTTGTAGATATGCAATCAAGAGGCGAAATCATATAGACTACCGATTGTATGGGGGCGGGCTACCATAATGTGCGGTAATCTGACGTTGCTTATAAGTATTTCGCAAAATAGATAGCTTATAATACATTACATTAGTACAAAACGCATCTGCTCAGCCCTAAAACCACTTATCTACAGGCCAATATCAAACGCCAGAATGGGCGCTGCTACATTATAAATACATTACGGTTGAGAAGTCGAATATCATGATTAATGTTAACATCATAACATCACTGCGTCTTGTTTGCATCGTGTTCATCTATAAGTTTGATTACAATGTAGATTAAACTTATTTCATATATTTATATATATATATATATATATATATATATATATATATATATATATATATATATATATATATATATATATATATATATATATATATATATATATATATATATATATATAAATAAACTCAATTGTATTATTTAGTTGCTCTTCAGTAACCGTATGTCCGGATTATAAAAACATTATATTAAACATAAGGCATAACTAAATTTCGATAATATCTGTTATAAATGAAATTGCTCTATGAAGAAATCAAAGTAAAGAAATCAAGGTTACTTGATAACATTTAATTCCATTACATTAGAATTCATTACTTCATATTTAATATTCTGCATTATATATGTAATAACCTATCCCTTTCCTCATCGCTCACCCTGCATTCGTAATAAGTATTTCATAATCGCTAAGAAGGGTGAAATACTCATGTTCTGTATTATTTTACACCATGTTGCATAATGTTAAACGTTGATTTGTCACTCGACGAGATTAGCAGACATATTAAGGAAAATATTTAGTATTATAAATTGAGAGCAATGTTGATTTTACTAATATCTCCATTACCTTTTGTCAAACGTTCTGGATACATTAATTTGAAATTATTTTGTTTCATTCAAGTTTCTATGAGAGGCTTTTTATCGATAAAGACTTACTCATAAAATTATAAACAAGAAGTTATACTTTCATGAATGGGTCGGTGCACGTTATACACCAACATAATATAAAGTACCTGCACCAAATAAGGCCACACTGAGGTTTGACAGTCAATAATAATAAGAACAGCTCATAAAAATTTCACCAAATTTCATTAATAATATCTTGAACTTGTTTACTTTCATCTTGCAGTTGAAATTATTCATATGGTAAGCCTTTATATTTTAAAATTTATTGTTTTGAAAACAGCGCCATTGGCTTTATTAGAAACCCCTATGCCCTAATAAGGCCATATACTAAAAGTCGGACAGAATTCATTAAATAATAGAATAAATGTGCTTAAATATATTTTTTTTATTGCACATACATATATAGCTAGGGAATATTATGATTTGTACCTATATTTATAATTTGAATATTCGTAAAAAATAAGACATATTCGTAATTTTAATTTCATATTTTAATTCGTATTTTAATATTCGTAACTTTGTTAGATGAAAATGTTTTATCACAAGTAAAATAAAAAACAGCACTGTTCGACTTCATAACACAGATGCCATGAAATAGAATGTGTCTACTACCCCATGTGTATGCATTTCAATTAAGCCGTGTTTATACCAATAGACTCCACGTCAGCAACTTGTTGAACAGCGGGAAACTGCAATTTGAGACTTTCATCGTTTTTAAAATAAATGCACTTGGCCTTACTGGGAGCATGGCCTTATTTGGTGTAGGTACCTTACAATGCAATGTAATAATATACGGTTTTGAACTCCTAGTTGAAGAAGACTTCCTCGGAAAATTCTTGTTGCTACAAATATCTGGCAAAAATACTAAGTGCAAGCAAATACCTATATCAGTGAGTAGCCACTTTGCTGTAGTCACGAGAAATAATGAACCTTACAACATTACAAGGCAATTATCTCATACTGCCAAAGTGTATTTTTCAAACTCCACCATACAGCTGCATTAAGGGAAAATAAATTCTAGAAAGTCAACTGAGATAAAAGTATTAAAAATACAAAATAGTGGTTCCAATATCAAGTTGAAATTAAGAATATTCAACTCTGTCAATTTCACACATCAGCAAAACACGGCACATCAGCAAAAACAACAGAAAATAAAATTACTTAAAACCAACTAAACCCATTAATTTAGCCTAATCTATGGATGATCCCTTTATATGCTATAATTATAGTCAATCTTATAGCATTCATTGTTTACAAAATTTGAAGATTCAGATTGGGGAAGTCATCTACTCAGTCTGACGAAAAGGAACCCCAATACTATGGATTAGGTGAATAATCCAGTGTGAAAGTTTTATCCGGAAGGGCGGAAGAGTTAAGTCAGCCCACTGTCCTTCACACATATAATAATAATAATGTGTATTATATATCGCTGAACTACCAAATTTCATTCCTTACTTTGTTCTAGTTTCTCTAAGCAAATGGTCAGTATGTATCACACTCTATTGTAGTTAACATACCAATTCTATATTGCAAAAATTTAAATTAATTCTATTTTCTAAATAATATGTAAATTTCTAAATTATATTCCAAAATTCTATACGCTAAACAAAGTTGTAATTTTTTTAATAACCGAATGGTTTATTCGGTTATTACACGAAACATAGGTAAC
The DNA here is from genome assembly GCA_037954035.1 of Rosalia funebris. Classification (NCBI taxonomy): domain Eukaryota; kingdom Metazoa; phylum Arthropoda; class Insecta; order Coleoptera; family Cerambycidae; genus Rosalia; species Rosalia funebris. The sequence goes on from JAZFAV010000016.1 coordinate 39,016,457, forward strand.
TGATCTCGTCTACATAAATAAATTGCTCCACTCGTGAAAAAATACATACTTTAACGGATAAATATTTATTTTTTAAATCTTCTCAGGTTGAAATCTTAGTAATTCGATTTTTGTTCGCCGGATGAGAAACATATTATAAATATTAAAATAACCGATAATACACTTATCATTAGTATTAACAAGGGTTAAATATATACTCGATATAAAACCACAGGTGTCTACAACAATACTCTAGTGTAATTTACACTGCAGTACATTCATACTGTAGTTATACTTAGTTATTCATTATGAAACATTTGTAATATAAGTAGGAGTACCTATGACATCCGAAAAGTTGGATCATTTCACGCACCTATGTGAATTGAGACTCCCACATTTTTAAATTACCCATCATCACATATCAAACTTCTTTAAAACTTAAAGGAGTTCCATATGCGATGACACTCGGGGGAAAGAGTATACCTGGGAAAAGCTTTAACACAAGGGCGGTTATTCAGGTGAAGTAGGTGAAGTGCCTCTTCACCAAAGAAATTGAGACTGGGATTTCTTTTTTTTTTATATTTTTGGGATACATAATCATGTCTTTAATATGTACATTCAAATAAATTTTGTTATGAAAAACCTATTATATTTTTGTCAAGCATAATATGCCGTTACGCTATTAAAAACACTGTGTTTACATTGGAACGTCCTTTAAATCTGCAATAGTCCATGCAGACGTTATCTATAATATAAATAACTCGCAGGTGCAGAGATGAAAATCAAGTGCCCTCAAATATGTACAGTTACAGCGGATTGTCATGGTAACGTGACGTCACGCAATAGCTTACGTCCGTTTAGTCCGTCTTCTCCCTCCACCTAGGTGAAGAGTTTCACAAGATTTTATAGGGTATCTGTACAGTGGACTTGCATCTATTTAATGTACTGAAGCGCGGTCCCTTTTTGAATTTGAGCGATTTATTGAATTTACGCTGTATTTTCATCATTTTTAGACTTCCTTTTTTGATTTTAATGTGTTGATTGACCAACTGAATGAAGCAATAATTTACATTATTTATAACGAATCCAGTAAACGATATTATTTCTAATTTGTTGAAAACACCGTTCTGTCGCTGGAAAGACGAAGATAAAAGAGACGTTTTACTGGAAGGAAGACCTACGACTGTTTTATCAATATTCGCCAAAAGAAAAGATTAAAAAATCTGGTAAATCGTATAACGTAAATTTCAAATATGCTTGGTTCCCAAATTATAAATTGTTATGTAGCAGCCCAATGTTAAAAAAAACTATATTGCTGGCCCTGTTTATTATTTTCTAATAAACAATTGGTTTGGAACAGGAATGGATATGTAGATGTATATGTAGATGGATATGTATGTAATATTTTAAATATTACGAGGGCATTATATAAACATATCGATTCAGCCCAGATATTCAATATATCATTACACAGAAAGAATCATTAGATGTTAATTTTTGCGTGCATCAAATAAAACACACACGTGGCATATTGAATAAAAAGAGAAATGACGACTTTTTTAAGATAATTTTCAATAAAGCAAGTAGAATGATGGAATTAGAAATTACAAAACGATAATACGCTGGTCTTTCTAACGAAGCCATTAGTACAAGATATAAAGCACTTTTTTATGAAATATTGGACCATACTTTAATGGAAGTAGACGTCAGGTTTCAGGACTGCGAAAAGTTGAAATTTGTTTGTCTCGCTGATACTGCAAAATTTTAACAATATAGCTCGTGTTTCCCTTCTAATACTTTTGAAATTTTGGAACAATTTTATGAAAATATATTTACCAAACATCAATGACTTAAAAACGAACTTTGCCTGTTATATAGTGATGAAAGTTACAGAAATGTACCGCTGCATGAACTGCTCAAAAAACTGAATGAATACAAAGACATTTTTACGGAAGCTTACAAACTGTTTTGTATAATTTTATCTATTCCATCAACAAGTGCGTGAGTGGAAGGAGGCTTTTCATGTCTTAAACGTATAAAGACGTATTCAAGAAATACCATTTCCTAAGAAGAAACCTTTAGCAACTGTTTCTATTGAGAAAGAATTGTTGTTAGAACTAAAGAATGATCAGCGATTTTATGAAGATATAATAGATAACTGCGCCTCACTAAAAGGCCGAAGAATTGATTTTGTGTACAAAAATTAGATAGCTATAAGCTTGGCTATAAGTAAGTCTTAAGAAAAATTAATCTACTTTTTCCTAACTGTTTAGACATCCTAATTCTTCACCTATTTTCTAACCCGTGAGCCGCCACTGCTTTAACACCGCATTTTTCGGGTTTGTCTGGTTCCAATACTGAAAATATAGTGAATTTACCCTTAGTATAGTGTACTTATCCTCTCCTAAAGATGTTTCTAGAGAAAATCAACAAAACTTAAATAATTTACTAATCCTTGAGGTTTAACCGAGACATATCGTATTTGATCCCAAATTTCTTTTATATGAGCGACGTAATAAAATATAAAGTCCCTATTTCACATACGCACATTAAATGTTAAAATTTTCGATGTTTTATAAATATACAACTTATATAACAGCACAATGTATTATTGTAAATATAAGAGTTTTTTTAAGGTAGAAATTAGGTAGAGGCGATTTTGGAAGATAATAATACTCGGCATTCTTTCTTACCTAATAGCTTTCTGGTTCATTATATATGTATGTTTTATTAATTACGAATATATATATATATATATATATATATATATATATATATATATATATATATATATATATATATATATACATATATTCTATATTCAACTACTACTTCGAAAATCTCATCATATTGTTTCTTTCTGGTACCTTTTTATTGTCAATTAATTACTTTTTACTTTTATAAGATGTTTATAAGATATTTATTTTTATAAGTTTATAAGATATATCGAACTCCAAGCCAAGATTTAGGCATCAAATAGTTTCTGTACCCAAAATATTATAAGAATTATATATAACAAAAACAATTTTTATTCAAGTAGGGAACACATACAATTTTTCTCTTACTTCTACTACAATTGAAAGGCAATTATTCCAATCTTTAATTTAAAGCATGGGCATGGCATGGCATTTACTAATGGGATATATGTGTCCGAGAAAGGCAGGTGCAACTAAATTACGACTTTTAAATTTTGATTTTTTTTACTATAGGTCCTATTATGTATATCTTGGCACACAAAATAAAACATATTACAACATAGTATTAATTTTATTTAACACCAAGAGAAAAAATTAAACAGGGACGTATGTGTCCCAACAGTAAGCAACACTGGGATGAACGTGTCCCACCAGGAATGAAAGTATGCAATACGAACTAGGCTATTACATATAAAAATGCAATAAAAACATTAAATTTATGTGTGAAATGTTGAAAAACAGTTATTACAAAGTGGAAGATCACATCCTGTACACATGGTCCTCGTTTGTTTTTCAATTTTTCTTGATAAACAAGAATGGCATCTACGTCGATTTTTTCTTTGAACAGGCAAATGATCTCCTACATTTACTAGATTTCTCGATGAACTTGTAGGTCTTCCGGTACTACGTTTTCTAACTATCCCTGCATTTTTTCTTCCTAAATTAATTAGCGATTCAGCTAAATTTACTAAAAACGCCAGGAATGGAACGTCACGCTTGTGAGATTCTTTGAATAATATCCATGCATTTGTGGCTGCTATAAGTAAAAGTTTGTAAAACGCCTTTCTCCACCACTTCTGTGATTTTTGGTCGATGTGGTACAAACCAGATAATTGATCAGAGAGATCTACCCCGCCCATATAGGAGTTATAATCTTTAATTGCTTGCGAGCATGGCACTGTCATTTTGGTTCCATCTTTCTGTCACCTTTCGACACTTCCTGTCTCAGCATTGTGGCAGTTTGAGAGGACAATCACTTCTTTCGAATCTTTCCATAGGTACGCAGCCACACCCACATTGATAAATAAAGACTCATTTTTTGTTTTTCAAATTTTGGAATATTTTTACGGTTCGACATACATGTGCCGACTGCAGCAAATTCCAAACTAGCCATCAAAGACGCGGTTGTAAAAATTCTGTCAAAGCATAATAGAACATCTGGATCCCTTATGGTCCTACATAATGTCTTGACAACCCGTTCACCTAACCCTTGGCCTAATGCACCGTCTTCATGCTCAGTGTCTTTTCCGCTGTATATGTTCATGTCGTATACATAGCCGGAGCGGGAAACGCATCTTTCTCAAATTTTGATGCCCCTCTTTATTGGTTTTAGTGGAAGATATTGCTTGAGAGCAGAGTGGCCTTTAAATTTCACCATTGATTCATCTATGCTTTGGAAAATACTGTCTGAACGAGCTTTTAGAAATGTTTGCTTCAAACATGACATTACTTCAGAAATGTAATACAGTTTTCCTGAATTTTCTGGGCGAGCAGGATAATTGTAATACATCTTAGAGGTAAGTAGAAAAAATCGATTTCTTGATATGGCAGCTTTTATTGCTTCATTCCCGAGTGATTTATTGGAAGACCAGTAATTTGCCGTAGATGGTACTTTGTTGTATGCCATGACGATATAACACCCAAGAACTAACATAATTTCATGCTGATCTGTTGGAACATATGCTTTCTTGGTTTTTTCACCGAGAATTTTTAATCGCTCATTAGTACGTTGGGCAATATATATAAACAAACTTCTAGGAAATAGTTTCAAAAAATATTGGAATTGAGAAGACTGATGAGTTATATCCGAATGCAAAATGCTAGGGGTTTTCGCATTTGGTACAGTCTTTGCCGAAATAAACGAGCTACTACTCGTGGTCCAATGAATGTTTGGATTATTACAAATTTTACGTTCACTGTTGTTATCCTCGCTTTCGATCTGATTGTTATTACTCTCAAGCTCGTTATAGCTTTCAGAGCTATCATTATCGGAGCTATCATTGGTACTGGAACTATGGAGCAATTTATGGTTTGAAATATGAATTGCCTTTCTTTTACGTGAGCATATTATTTCAAGATCACTTTCAGAAGGTTGATATTCAGAACCTGAGTCTTGGAATGGTTCACCAGCATCCGAGTCATCAGATAACCCATACTGGTTATCTAGTTCCAGTAGGCAGCTAGTTCCCTATGCTCTTCATTCAGTGTTGAGATGCATTCTACTGTAAAAAAAAAGAAAAAATGAAAATATCTATTTTCAATATAAAAGTAGCAATAATGACTGTTAATATAAATACATTATAAAATAGTTAATCAATACACTTATAACAATAACAGTCAATATCATTATCAATCAATACATCAATAACATTCATTTAGACACAGAAACTACATACATGTTTGATTTTGATACTGATGTTGAAGGGTGGGACGTGTATGTCCCGCAAAAAAATATACTAATTCTTATCAAAATTTCAAATACATTCTACTCTACATTGTTGCATATATATTCACTAAAACTTACCTTGTCATATTTTCAGTTCACTTTTACACTTGAAAAAGCACGAAAAACTATCAAAGTAACAAGGGCATCACGTACACCTGTTCACATATAACGGATTTACTGAAATACCTAACCTCAAAATATAAATTCTCGTGGTAGGTGGCAAGTGACAAACTATAAATTACGACTGGGACAGTGGTCAATGTAAAAGTAGTCCTGTTTTACGTCAACAGTGATAGAAATGTTTCGTGTGGGACATATATGTCCCTACAGCAATCTTCGTACATGCTTGTCAACAATAAATGTGTAATTTAAAAACCGCTTTTTTACTGAGACATATATCACCCGTCAGTAACGAAAGGGTTAAGCTAAAAAAAATGCATTTGGAAAAATCTTAGTTTTTTAAAACAGTTTGGCCAATACAGAAATTGTTCTATTTCCCCTAAAACCCCAGGGTGAAAATGGGAAGGTTACACATAGATACAAAGATAAATATACTCATGCTCAGGGAGAGCTGTAAAGCTCTACCCCTTGAGACTCAAATTCAAGCATACAATGACACCCTTAATATTGGGTCCAGTTAATTACCCGAGACTACAGTGTGAATGACATTGTTGCAGCCACCTCGATAGGAGAATACGATATGTCATTCATCGGTGTAGTGGCGCCGAAGTTATAAAAGTGTTATAACTTCAGGTCTAACAATTGGCCTGAATGTTCATCATATCTCAAAATAACACCTCGCTTTCTTAAGAATTTAACCATCCGTCGGGCTCAGTCGATCTGTGAGATCCGGCGATCACTTTGTTCTTTGCCCTTTCGTCTGTATTACGAATATTAACTCAAACTCCCTCGTAATTTTCTAGCTTCAAACCACTCTTCTCGGTATGGTGTCGATTTTTTTAGTGCACTCCCTAGCCTTGCATCGGCCATCCGTATCTGTTAGATGCATCGCGACTGGTTACGTCATTATTTTCATTTTTATATTTTGTTAGATTTCATTTATTCGATCTCTAATCTTACTTATTCTGGTTTTTTTATGGTATTATTATTCAAAATTAACACATTTGAGTTGTTAAATTATTGGTTCATACTAAGTATCGTTACCAACAATGTAACGTTTATTTTTGTTTGAAACATGCTAAAATGATGAAGAGGATTTATAATTCTTTACACTTAAAACAGGCAGTTACTCATATCTTTTCTTTGTAATTACATTCCAATATTTTTTTATATATAAGTTTATGACTTTTACATGAAAAAATCGGAGTTTGTTTTCTGCATTCAAAATATTATTCAATACTAATTTATGATCGTTTTGCAACATTAAATGAGTTCCTTTATATAAATTTAATTATTGCGATTAAAAACTAGTATTAAATATTTATTATTGTATTATATTAATTAACATAAGCGTTTAATTGAGTCTCCACCTCATTAAAATCTAAGTTGTGTAAGATTTGATATGGTATCTCTCAGATGCATTGCGCCCGAATGTGTTTGGATTCATACTGCGCCCGACGGAAGGTTAAACTAGTTCTTCGATTCATCGATATAATCCTCAGATATGTTTGTTTTAGGAACAAGAAAAAACTGAATAGATATGTTCTTAAGATAAGAGAAGGAATTCTATATGGAGTCATACTCGAGTTCATTGGAACAAAGTTTTCAAATTTGTTATATAACTTGAGGTACCATACCCATAAAAGAACTTCATTACGTACCCAGACACTCCCAACAAAAGAAATGGGCATTGCCGCAATCTACAGCGTGTGACGTCGTTGGTGCCCCTTTCTTATTTGCATTTCGACTGTCTCCAGTTTGTTCTGCCTCAGGAAACCGTACTGCCCTCCCACATCCAGCAAAAGGACACCATTTAATGCTTTTGTTGCTCTCCACAAATGCCTTTCAACGGAAAATTATTAGTTTATTTATGAAATCCTTAATTTTTAATTATACCGATGTCAGAAAATATTGGGGTCAAAGGTGGTCATGGATTTTAAAATAATTATCGGAGCTACTGCATTTATGTAAATCATTTTCTTCTTATCAAAAATTGTCAAGCAATTCTAGTGATGACTAAAATATTATTAGCAGAAAATGTTATTAGCTTTTTTATAACACTAACTTTGAAAGGAATTATGTGCTCATATAAACTAAAACGTATGTTTTCCATTTCATGACCACCTTTGACGCCGATAATTTTTGATATCGGTATTGGAAATCTCACCTTTATGTCAAACTGCAAGTATCTTCTTGCCATATCAGGAGTAACGAGTTTCTCTATCAACTCAACCGGTACTAGAATATGGCACTGATAAGCAGGGCATAATATATTATGAGCATCGCCATCTTGTATTTTGGTAGTGAGATAACTTTGCCAACAAGTCTTACAAAAGCAGTGTTTGCAAGACATTTTCGTCGGTTGTTCCCAATTTGACATTGTGGAAAGGCATATCTCGCACTAAAATGTATGCCAAAAATACATTTACGAGATATACGTGTAGTAATATACGTTGAGAAAATATTGTTTGTATTTGTAAAATATTGTATTGTTTATTGTTTGTTAGAATTGTATGTTACATGTAGGATAAATACTCAAAAATATAAGCATTTCGGTACATGAAATGTACTTTTGAGCTCAAAATAATTATGCAAATATTTTAGTTCAATTAATCAATGTTTTAGTTCAATTTCCAAAGACCTTAAGTTGATTTAAAAATAAACTAAAATATACTATTTGATAAGAATATTTAATCAGACTTACGTAGAATTAAGAGTACATAACATTTTTATAAAGGCACTAATGAAAATATTACAGTGAAATTGATAATAAAAATTACAAACAGAAGAAATAAAATTCTGATAATCAATTTCAATATATTTTCCAAGAAACTTTTGACATTAATAAGGCCTTTTGATTAATGCTCCCTAACAATTATGAATGAACGAGAATTAATAAATAAGATAAAAAAATTTATTTGAATTCTATTTTTGAACCACTTTTTCATAATTTTTATAATACTATTTACTCGTACGTAATATTTATCACAAAATGAGCAATCAATCTTTAACCATTTTCTCAAATATTGTGGATATATTACCAGTATTATTTGAGAAAATTGGGCAAAGTATTTCAAAGTTTTGTTGAAAACTGATAAATTAGGATGAGCTTTACTACTTCTATTACTATTTACTGCTATAATTATGGATATAGTAATAGGCGATATGTATTATTATTATAAGTTCATATATTTACCATGATCTCGTTAACTTCTCCTGTGGTGTCTGTAGATAAACTTGATTCAATAGAAGAGGCATGTTGCAAGATAGATGACGGTGCTTGAACGCCAGCTAGCTGGCAGCATTCTACGGGATCTTTCATCCACTTTTCCAATAAAAGTTCTCTAGACCATTCTAAAAATTAAGAGCCAGAGGAAAGAAATCAACTATCATTTTCATTATAGATACACACAACAAATTCAAAATTAGGGGCAAGTAATTTTAATGACATTAAATCTGACTTTACTAATATTCTTTACAACAGAAATTAATAACTAGACGTGTTGTTTTACAAATCTATTTTTTGCATTCTTGGTTAACCTATAGCTCAAAAATTACTTTAAAACATTAATATCGTTACATAAAACTAACTTCAAAATGGTACATCTTAGGAAAACATTACAATAGGGACTTGTTGTGCAAAAAATATTATAAAATACTATCTACATTTACGGCCTTTAAATAAAATTATATTGATAAGAATAAAAGCAAATTTTGAACGATTTGGAACTTACCAGAGTCTAAACATTAAAATTTTATAGCATTAGTAAGTAAACGTTAAGAATTACATAGGTACCACCCGTTCTTGTCTAAGCACAATAAAGCTCTTTCATTAATCTCCATTACCTACCGTAGATTCTCTAACCACTTTTAGCTCTAGTTCAGCGAAGACAGTTCTAACCCGATATAAGTCATCTTTAGCATTAACGAACATTGATGAGCATTGACTAGACTTTACTCTTGATATAGGCCTATAAAAAAGCAAGGCGCGTTAGCTCGAGAGATCTGGGAAACCACAGAGCTGGACCACAGAGTCCAAACCAGCAATCTTCAAAGGTATTAGTTAATTCGCTGTAAACTTCATAGGTAGAGTGTATGGAAGTATCATCCTAGAGGCAAATTTTCCAAAAATTTTAAACCATTCTAAGAATTTCTAGATATTTGCGAAAAATAGAATTCTCATTATATGTAATACTTAGAAACAATCACGATTATCCATTATCAAACAAGAAGTAAACGTCTTGAAAATTACCGTCGCTCACCATCTTTGGATTTGTTCTGCCCAGAAATGCCAGTTTCTTTTGTTTATTATTCGTTCTTTAATAAATGTTAACATATCGGTCCAAATAGTTTTCTTATAAAAATTAGGTTTTCTTACATTTATAATAAAATGAATTCACAGAATACTACACATCATATTTCATCACCTGAGCGGAAAACTTGTACTTTTAGAATAAAGAAAGGATGAATTTGTTTGATGTTTGAAATTCTAAAATTTTCTGTTTTGGTGAATAAGATAATCTCAAATTATCATATACAGCTCTAATTGACGCATGTGGATTTATATATGCCGACATTTATTTGGTTGGCTTCATCACCAATAACTTCTTTGGGATATGTTGTAATGCCTTGAGTTCTATCTAAATCGTCTGAAATTTGAATCCATTCTAACAATGGTAATTTTATTTGGATGCCATGAATGTGACATCTCATTATACAAACGAAATGTTCTTTCAACAATTCTGTGACATTCTCCATGAATAAAAAGGAAATGGCATATATCATCTTTCGAATATTCTTACTGGATTCTCATAATAAACGTTATAATTTATAATATCATGTAAAATTTTACATTTTGACATTTTAGTTTTTATCTATTTAGAAGAAATTCAATAAAACAGAAAATTATTGTATAGAATTTAAAGACATCGATAGCAAGAAAATGTCAACAGATAGGTAGGTCCTAATAAATATTGAAAGATGACTTAATTCTTGATCAGATAGAGTAAGAAAATAGAGTATTCTGTTTAAAAAAAAGAAAGATTCTTGAGCAGTTGAAATTATTCTGAATCAACTAAACTTTTTATACACCCTGTAAATAATAAAACATCAAATTCTATATAGTCTGAAGGTTTAACAATCCACCTAATTATAGCCCAGAACTTGTTACCGTAACTTTTTTTTCAATCGGTAACAAACATTTCAATAAGATACGACAAAACCGAAATCTTTAAAAAACTATTAATTATTTTATAGGTTGTGATACATCAAAAAACATATATGTTAGTGCAGAAATTAAAAATATAGAAAATATAGGTTATTACATTTAACATACAAAAGATGATAGACACTTCCGGTCTAACCGGAAGTGTCAGAAGAGCGGAAATATTTGAGTAGAATAGGACTTATTTATTAATTTTAATGTTTTTTTTACCTACTAACCATTATATCTTAGTAGAGCCTCCGCTGTAAACAAAGGTATCTTTAACATATCAGAAGTGTCAACCAGTAACTGATCTTTTGCTTCCTGCAAATCTTGACTTCTTAATCCGCTATATACCTCTTGTTCGCTAAGAATTTCATCTTCATTCACAATATCAGCATTGTCGGCCTAAAAATACAACTTATTATATTATATTTAATACACAAATATGGTAGAAATGCCAGAACTATATACATAGCACGTTTAGTACCCGAAAAAAAAAGGAGACTCCCAAGATCCAAGTGAGGTTACCTAAATTGCGCTTTGGGCTCCGTCCTTTATACTTACAATTAGTGACTTCAGTGTAATGTGCAATGTTCGTGACAAAATCTACTGGGCGGTGTAGTAGTGATCGTATTATCTAATAAGAACTTACGTTCTAGGCAGAGTAAATCGATTACCTGCAAACTCCATGAGATTTGAATACTTGAAAATGTAATATAATCCAAGGTAGTCGGTTTCATCACTAAACGTCTATTTGAGCCACAGCTGTTCGATATAAGGCCGCTCGATATATGCTCGATAGCGCGGACTAACAATCGATATGCTGCCGATGTTCGTTTCTATACCAATAACATTGCCACCGTATGTTACAGAGAGGCCTGTAATGGGTTTGTTTTCATCTCATCGCTGTTTTCGCTGTTTACGCGTCCTTGCAAATCATGTCGTGTGTTTAAATTTCTGTGTTTTTATTTGTACCATGAGACTTAACATGAAAACATGAAAACTAACATGCTACGACACAAAAAATCCAATCTACAGTTACCTACTGCAAACCTGGACTGATAGTGACTCAAAGTTGTTTGCGGGCATGTGTATTAGAGGAAGTGACATATTCTGTAATGTGCCTGAACAAATTATTAATTTGCCTAAAAAAAAGTAATGTAATAAGACGTGTGAAAAGCGACTACGGTAATTTTCTATGACTATATTTTTCTATGACCGCACGGTAACCCCTTTGACAAGTAATATTTCATTACATAAACTGAAGAACCTCAAACTACGCCAGTTTCTAGAAAAATATATGGACCGAAAACTCCCTAATTCGATTACAACATACACATAAGAAACATACATACGAGGACGTACATCTATTCGTAACCACGGTGGAAAATATTTTGTGTACTTTATTATGGATGAAGCAACTCTGATGAATGTGGACGTTCAGTGGCAAATTTCTTAACTGGTGCCCTAAAACCCAAGACTGCTAGTTGCAGACATTTCGTGGCTTCTAAGATATTAGACAAAATCAACTACAAAACAATTGTAGATTTTGTTCTGTAGATTTTGTTTGCAATACATTAAAATTTTAGAAGTTCTAGAAGAAAAGGTTAATGCACTGTCATCAGCTACTGAAGAATTGATACTCGACTTAGAACCTGTTAATTGTCCACTTCCTACTGTCATATATTCTTTTACAGGAGGTGCATTTTATCTTATTATATTTTCTATATGAAGGGTATAGAATCAAAGTGTACAGTATCCCTCTAACCTGATTTTGAGAATATCGCTAAAAATGATAACTAGCCAGGGGACTGAACAATCTATTATTCTAATTAAATTTCTTGTTTCGTACAGCTAAGAAGGATGTTAATAAATACGGAAATTAAAAAATATGCTTTTGTTTACTGATTTAAAAAGTTTGTAGATTGTTCACTTTGAAAGTGATCTGTGGAGATTGTCCATTAATGTCATTAGCAACAAATAGAAATAATAGACAGGCTTGAAAATATTATGCCAATTTATTGCAACACATAGGCAGGTCAATGTACAAAGTACTAATTACTGCTTAGACTCTAACACTGGGTCCTTCGTCAGAACGTTCACAAAGATTTTCCATCTCTTCTTCATTGTCTGCATTATGTTTTCCTGCGTCTTCTAAAACGAATTTGTAAAACCGTAATTCTTCATTGTTCCTTCATTCTTCACAATGGTGAACCTTGAGCGAGGCAGTAATGGTGCTAATTTTTTTTATTTAATTTTATTCTGTTTTTTAATTATGTTAATGATACCTAACATAATTCTCTAACATAGTTCTCTATTTTTTCCTCTTTTGCAAATTGATTGATCAGCTCCCAACTCATTCTTGTATGTTGGTTCTCCACGCACCTGTATTCGCTGTCCAGCTCTTTTTGGTGATGATTATTCTTTTTGCCTGGGAAAATTTTAAATCGCTAGTCGGTTTCATAGTTTCTACTACGACTTTCTTCCAGTCGAATACATGGACATGGAATACAGTCTTCTCCTAACTTCAAACGTGTTGCAAACTTTAAAAATATTTCAAAGTACTCTTCAGGTTTCTTTATCATTTCTATTTTTTTAATTTCCTTCTCCATATTCCCAAATATACGGTCCGGAGGTATAAATGAATGCTCACGAACAAAAAAATTTATTTCTATTCGGACAACACTATGTTTGTTTTCTATGTTTCAACAGCCAATGACAACATATTCCTACTAAGGTCGTGAATTTGGTTTTGGCCTCCACAGCCATCATAGATTAAACGTATTACTTTTATATTCGAAAAGTCCATTGTTTCGAGAACGTGGTGAATACAGGATGAAATTTCATTTGACCCTTTGGCAGATTCATTCTCTGTCCAGCAGAAGCTCTTTACTGTTGAATGATTTAGCTTCTCGTGTGAATGGACCCTGGTCCACTGTAAAGCTATACAAATAAATGTTATGAGAGTAATACGCCTCTTGGTCAGGCAGTTTAGGTAGCACTTGATTTTTCTCACAATCGAAGGAAAATGTTATAACTGCTTCCGATTTTTCTCGTAGTAAATCAAAATATGCCTTTGCTCGTAATTTGTGCATATGTTTTTATACCATGAAATTACGCTTAGTTTCGGCATTTGTGGAAGATTTTATTTTTTCAGAGAGTTGGAGACAAGTGGAACACATATCTGTGCGGGGCGTGGCAAACCCTAAATTATAATAAGTGTTAAAAATATGCCTCAAATAGCTATGCTTAACAGGTAATGCTTCAAGATCACTAGAATATATTGTCCACAACAATTTAATATTCAAATTCGATGGTAAGTAGAGGCGTTCATTACAATTTTGTGACCTACAATAATATGACTCGACAACATGCAATTTGTCGATAAATATCATCACAGACTGCTTGCTGTTTTCATATTTCATGGTTTGCCTATCCTCTCCTCTGTTTTCTGTATGTAGTAAAGAAGTAGAAAAATAATTTTTAATAACTGTATCGATTCGTCTTCTCGTGATTCCCAAAACACCCATAAAGGTATATTTCATAAACGGAAAGATTTTTTCATTGGAGTGTACAACAAAACATTTTACATTGTCCTTCTTTGGTGCATATTCGTTATTTTTAAGTCTCTTCCTCTTAACTGAATGAATGGTACATCATTGAAGTATAAAATTATCTTGAAATATTTTGTCCCTTTGTTCATAAAATTTATCGTGAAAATATTTAATATCTCACATTGTTATTGACGCACATTGAAAAGATTTGTTATTATGTCTATATTTAGGATATATCGGTAAACTTTTAGATCCATACCTGAAAAAAGCAAAGAAAAATACTAATCTTGTCTAAATAAAAAAAAGCAGAACTAATCTCAACATTTTCCCTTTCTGCCCTTTCCACACGTTTGAATTGCCTTGCCTTCTTGCTTTTCTTTTGTCACTCACAGGTGTTAACGTTAGCTTCCATTCTTAATGATTATTACAAATTAACACACTGAACTAAAATATTTACCAACTCTCTATTATAACACCAAAATATTGGAAATAATACACACTATTGCAAGAGTGAGCAAACAGTAGTTCAAATTCATGCCTAAAACTGGTCAGATGGCCTGTCTATTGGCTGTTTGGAGATTGTACGCTTTGATCTTCAATTGTCTGCAGAGATTGTACACTATGAAACTAAACCTAATATTTAAATGTAAAATATAATAGTATATTGTACATTTTGAGGATTAACGAAACCACAGTCGTATTTATCTATATATTCTTTACAGAAAACTTTTGCCATCTAAATTTCCGCCAAAAGTGGAGATTATACACTTTGATACTATACCCCTCATATACTGCTTTGCATAATTAATACTCTCTTCACTTATGTGAAGAGAGTATTAATTCGTTATAGTATTAGTAATGTTCGCAATACTTTTTATAAGGTATTCTAGTAGGTTTATTAAACTTGCCTATTGGTTTAAAAATTTCACCTGGGCCAGGCAAAGGAGGTGATGTTAACATTATACATTATTTAATTCGTTTAAACTAGAGACTGAATCAGACATATCAATCTGTGTATTATCATACTGGTTTAGCTTTTTTCTGTAATACAAGTTCATACCATCCATTACTGTGTATGACCTGATCAATATAATTCTCAAAAAGTATTAGTAATGCTAACTAACGGACGCAGCTGCATACATATTAAAAGCAGAAACTTTTCCAAATATAATGCACTTTACAGGTACAACTCATGCACTTAACGGAAGAGCAAAAACTAAGAAACAGTTTTCCTTTACTTAACGAAGTAATAGCGAATGTGATTATTTTTTTTTTTTTGTAAAAGCGCGTACTCGAAGAGACTCGTGTAAAGAAGCTCTGCCAAATATACTTTTACCTTCTGGACTAATTCTCACAAGATGAGATACGTGGTTACAAGTTGTATCTTATTATGATAAGCATTTTAAGGAACTAATATTAGTTATATTTAAGTATAAACACAGTGCATAATTTATTGCAACTACAAAACATATAAGATTATATCGGTTACATCAATATTAACTACTCCATGTTAATTATACCGGAATAATAAAGATACCGGAAACGCATGGTTTATTGTTACAAGACCAGTTAATCGTATTAGATGCTATTAGACGAAAACTAATGAACCAAAACACACGTGAAGTTAATACGGTTATTAAGAATAATTGCAAAATGTGTTTACGTTTACGTTAATGTGTTTAAAAATAAAGTACCTCAAGGTATGGCGTGTTCGATACCTCCACACAAACGGTGGAGGGTGCAACCACGGTGGACATGGTCGAGGCATCCACACTAACAGAGAATAAGGGGTCGAAGACCGAGAGGAGTCGTAGGGAAGTCAGGACCGAGGACTTCAAAGTCCTGGAGGGAGAGGACTAACCGGAGGCAGTTTATGAAAAGGTTATGCTGGCGGAGGGGAAGTTAGGTGACCTCTCCACCGAGTTTGATCTGTCGTGGTGTGGGGCCACAGAGTTATCGTTGGACGATGGTATCCCCAAGACCACGAGAGATAAGTTCTTTGAGAGACAGGAGGTTGGGGACCAGGAGATCCCAGTGAGTGGCGCAGCGTATCTGCGCCACCTCACGGACAGACCCTCGAAGATAGGGGAAGAGGAAGTGATCAAGAATAGGTACGCCTATCACTTGATGGTAGCCGAGGAGGGAAACAGGCCCGGTGAGTTGGAAACTCTGCTGGAAGCATTAGGTCACTTGAGGGACCTGATGAAACATCAGGGGAGGAGGAGGCTAGCGTTTCCGCCTCATAGAATAACGGATTGGAGAAAAATCCGTAAGGGTGCTGAATTCGTCTTTCGTGGCGAAGACGTGGAAATCACTATGTACCCCTTATGAAGGGCCACGAGCGGCAGGAAGAAAACCGAAATGATCCCAAATGGAAGGTCGTCGAGGTAAGACGGAAAAAGGGGCAGCCCGAGAAAGAGGAGACGCGTACAGCCTCAAAGCGCAGCAACAAACCAGCGGCGGTTGTTGTTAAAGCTAGAGAGAGCACGTGTGAGGAGATGCTCAGGAGGGTGAAGGGAATCGTGGATCCGAAAGCCATCGGAGTGGAGATCCTCGGTTTAAAAAAGACGAAAAACGGGGATCTCCTTCTGGAGGTAAAAGGAGATTGTGCTAAGGCGGGTGCCCTTAAAACGAAGATCTTGAAAAGGTGGAGGGGACGGAGGTCAAGTCGATGAATAACTCGACGAGGCTCTCGGTGAGGGACATCGACCCGCTGACCACGGAGGATAAGGTGAAGGAGGTTCTGAGGGCTCAACTGGGAAACGAGGAGTTCTTCGCTGTTTCCCTAAAAACGGGCCGGGGAGATAGCCATGTAGCTGTCATAGGGGCTAGCAAGGCTGGGGCCAATAAGCTCCTGAACCGAGGCTAAATATGTTTAGGCTGAGGGAAGTGTAGGGTAGGATCCAGACCCTCCCGGACTAAATGTGTGAGGTGCTGGAGCATTGACCACTTCGTTGACCAGTGCAGAGGGGTGGACAGGAGGAGGATGTGCCTTAAGTGCGGATGAGAAGAACACAAGGTAGCGGACTGTAAAAGAACGTCACCTTCTAACCCATCTGCAAAAAGGAGGGTCGCAGGGCTAAGTGCCGTAGGCAAGGTGCCGAAGAGCGAAAGAGGAAAGGAGAGGGGCCGCCGGAACATTCATGGTCATCCAGGTTAACCTAAATAGGTGCCGGGCGGCCCAGAACTTGCTCTGGTCGACGATGAGGGAAGAGGGGGGATGTGGCCATTATTAGTTAGCTCAACGTCAAGATGACCCGGTCATCATGGAAGGGTGGTGATAACAGGGTTCGTCGTCGCTGGTTCAGACCATGGTCCTGGTTAGGTGTGGGTTAAGATAGGCGAGATCATCCTGTGCAGCTGCTATTTTTCTCCAAATGGAAGGCTAGAGGAACTTCGGGCTTCGCTGGATAGTTTAGAAGAATTGGTGGCAGGTGTGGATGACGACTGCATCATCGCGGGCGACTTCAACGCCAGGGCCCCCGATAAGGGGGGAGGAGCTCCAAATTCCACGGGGGATCTGGTACAGGAGTGAGTAGCGAGGCTGAATCTGGCCGTGTTAAATTGAGGGCCACAGCCAATGTTCGAAAGGGGGAGATGGACGTCGAACCCAGACATAACGTTCGCTACGGCGGATTCAGGAGCAAAATTGGTGCGATGGAATGTCTCTGATAAGGAAACATTTAGCGACCACAAATACATCCTATTTGAGGTCAGGGATGGTGCGGAGCAGACGCTTAGCGTGACCAGCAACAGAGGCTGGAAGCTGAACAGCTGGGCCAGAGCAAGTTTCAGTGGGGTCATGGACGACCAAAAAGAAAATGGGAGGATCGGGGATCCCAAATCTTCGGTTGAAAGCGTCACGAGTTGTGCGCCGACCTAGATAAAAATGTCTGGGGTAACGGGTATAAGCTTGTGGTGAAGAGGACAAACAGTCTCCAGCAGGAGATTCCTCTAGAGAAGATTAGAGAGGCGATGGACGCGCTCTTCCCCTAGAAACCGGTGGAAGAATGGGAACGCCAAACAGGAGCAGATTTCGACCCGCTTACGGACGAAGAACTGCTAAGGGCTTGTGTCAAAATTAAAAATGGCAAGTTACCCGGTCCGGACGGTATCTCCCCTGAGATCCTGAAGGCCGTGGTGGAGCAATATCCTTCGGAGGTGCTGCGAATCATGAACGATGTCATGAGGAGAGGCGACTTCCCCGAGGTATGGAAGGAACTGGCCAGGCTAGTTCTAATCCTCAAGGAGAATAAGCCGGTGTAGGACTCCACATCTTTCAGGCCGATATGTCTGATCGATGTGCTCGGGAAACTCTTGGAACATCTCGTCCTAGGGAGACTCCTAGGGGAGCTGGAGAGAAATAGAGGCCTAGCGAAGAACCAATACAGGTTCAGGGCGGGGAGATCTACAGTAGATGCTGTCATGGTCATAAGAACCATTGCACAGGAAGCATGGGAGTGCAAGAATTTGTGTGCGTTAATCAATTTGGACGTGAAAAATGTGTTCAATTCGGCCTCATGCGGAAGAATCATGGGGAGACTGCGGAAACTAGAGATAGCACCGTATGTTGTAAACATGATCGCCAGCTACCTGTCTTTTTTAATGGTGAGTGAGTTATCGAAACTCAGAGATAATTTCGTATACATTTTGAAATTCTATGCCGTTTGTAGCCATAACACCGTACCATATAGTTATAGGTTCATAGTTTCTCTACAGAGTGGTTCTGATTTAAATAAAAAGCCACTGAGTCCTACTCATACAGTGTGAACTCCGGAGACCATCGAAAATCTGAGAATAGCAATCCAACACAATACATGTTATTCAGCTAGGAGACAAGGCAGTGCCTTACAAATTTCCAATCGAGGCATCTGTATAATAGTAAGGTGTGGAGAATCTCCTGCTTATGTCAGACATGTCTCACTTTTCCGGATCTGACGTTTTGTAATTACTGGTTATAGGATAGCCCAACAGCAAGGTATATTCTCCTCGACTCTCCCATATTCAAGATTTACATCAACGCATCAGAGATGAGGTTGTACGGATTCATCACGCAATTATGCAGAGAAGAATAGGAAATATCCAACGTTGATTGCAACAATGTGTACGTAATAACGCAACTCATCTGACAAATATTCTGTCCAAAGAAAATAGCATGGAATTGTCTTTGCCATAATAGAAAACGCCGAATAAGAAGTTTTGTATTTTCAACATTATTCCATTTAGAAAATCCTCAGGTTCCTATGCCCCATCTTTTATCTAATCGAAAAATATGCGAAAAATAAAATTAACATCAGAATTATCTGAAATATTTGATATATCCAATTTTTGTATTATTATTTTATATAACCTCAAGTTAAATATCTGTAGTTTTAAGCATCATATTGAATGTTAACCTAGAGCTGTATAGTAATGCAATGTTGGCGAGTAATAACAAGATCATTTATTATATTGCTAGCTATAATCCTAAATAAATCACACTCCTTCTAAAACATTTGTGTCAACTACTACCAAAATTTCTTTTTATTCTAACACTAACTTTGTTATTCTTTAAAAACACTGTGTATCAAAAGCGAATTTTAGTATTTATATAACTCCCCAAAATATAGCTGATTCACATAAAAAATATATGGGCACTAAGCAATATAAAATATTGTCAAACGATTAACGTTCCCTGTTTTTGTTTTCCAGTGATAAAAGTTTATATATTTATTATAACTATTTTCACTTTAATTTATATTAAAACTTCAGTAATGTATGCAATGATTCAGAAGAATAACCTATTGTTTTGTCATGGAGCGACAATATGAGGAATACATGGTCCAGTTCTCGAAGATCAACGAGCATCTCGCCGCCCTGGATAATAAGGATACAGTGGAGCCCTCCACTGAAAAACAGCTCCCAGAAAGGAAAGAAAAGAAGACCAGTCGACTCGAACGAAGAGCCGGAGCCGGCAAGAAAACAGATGCCCCGTCATGGGACCTCCCCAGCCAGGGAAATACGTCACCTCTGCGAGGACAGCCGTCACGGCCACGGAGACGCCGCAGGCCACCGTGCCGTCCCCCGTCTCCGTGCAGCCGACAACCGGGACGATGTTAAAATCGGAGAAGTCGCCTACGAAGGTATCGCCATCAGAGAGTCATCCGCCGAGCCAGACCTTCAATCCCGCCGTTACACGGACAAAGAGGGCGGCTAGTATTTACTGACGAGGACAAAGCGGTGGCTTTCGCGCAGACAGTCTGGAGCTCCAGTGTCGCGAAAATCGGCTGCACGACGAGGACGAGGACTGGACAGACGACGTCAGGAGGAGAGCACGTCGTAACGGCGACGCCAACGACGACGACGACGGTTTCCACTTCCGACCAGCTACGATGGAGGAGATCAAGGCCATTCTGAGCACCCTTAAGATCAGGAAAGCCCCGGGACACGATGGTATCGGCAACATGACATTAAGGAAGTTGCCAAGGAAAGGAGTCGCCGCGTTGCTGAACATCGCGAACGGAGTTCTGCAGACCCGCCACTTTTCGGAAGGATGAAATATTGCTGACGTGATCTTCATACCTAAACAAGGTAATAAATTAATTCATCGGTCAAATTTTAGACACATCAGCTTGCTGCCCAAGCTCAACAAGGTGATACAGAGAATCATCCTGGTCCGCTTCCACGAGAAAACCGAAGAAGTCATCCCTGACGAGCAGTTCGCCTATATGCCTCGACACTTGATAGAGCTGCAAGTGTTACGACTGGTAAAATACATTACGGAGGGTTTTAACCGGAAGAACGTCACTGCAGCGATATTCCTAGACATATCCAAGGCCTTTGATAGAGTCAGGCATGACGGGCTTCTAATCAAGATGTTAGACTTGGGATGCCTGATGGCCCTGGTGAAACTTATCAAATCCTACTTGACAAGAAGGCCATTTTGGGCCAGATTAAGGACCTCTATATCAGAGTATAGGACCATCGAGGCCGGAGTACCGCAGAGTGCGGTGCTATCGGTCGCCTCACCTTTTCAACATCTTTATGTCAGACCTGCCAAGAACAGAGCACACGGCCACTGCGCTGTACGCTGACGACACGGCGATCGTCGCGAAATTGAGGAGAGCACGCATGGTAATGACGTACCTGCAGCGTGCTGTAGACGAACTAGCCGACTGGTACAACAAGTGGAAGGTACCCATCAATGCAGAGAAAAGCAGGGCGGTGCTTTTCAAGAAGATACAGGAAACCCCGGAAGGACATGTGAGCTTCAACGGTGAAGACATCTAATGGCGGTACAACATCAAATACCTTGGAGTTGTCATGGATAAGTCGTTGACATAGAGAGACCACATTCACCAAGTGACGGGAGGCGCTAAGGCCAGACTCTGGACGATGACGGGAAACAACAGCCAGCTGAACCTCAGAGACAAGCTGCTCCTCATACGGCAAGTCCTTCAGTCCCAACTGATGTACGCATCGACAGCTTGGGGCTGCGCTGCTCAGACACACACGAACAGGATTCCGGCCGTCGAAAACGTCGCCCTCCGCCGTGCCGTGGACGCCCCGTGGTACGTGAGGAACATCGACATTCGGCGAAACCTAGACTTCAGCACTGTGACGGAGAAAATCTGAACCAGGGCTCGGAAGCTCTACGATCAAGCAGGTGCCCGTGACAACCCCCTCGTCAGAGCATCTTCTGACTACGATCTAGGAAGACCAGGAAGACACAAGAGATCCAGGATCCAGGTAGTATAACCGCATATACCCCCTTTCAGGTCAAATATAACTTTTCATTATAGCTAAGCCATATTGCTCCACTAATCATTTTTTATGTCAGAGGGCTCTACGGCCGTTTAACCATTTCTGTTACAGGAAAAGCACACGACTGCCCTCTCACATACACCTAACTCCAAATCCTGGGATCCTTTTCTAATAGAGAAGGACCCCTCTCAAGTAACAAAACTCACTCTCCTGACGGCAATTCAAGCGACGCGGTTCTTCCACATTGTCATGGAAGATCGCCTGATATGACCCAATTCCCGGACGTCGTGCTGGTCGCGGCGCCCACGACAAGACACTCCCCGGGGTGTTGACACTGGCGAAGCGATGTGGAAAAACAAGGCGACCAAAAATTAAGAAGAAGCCGAGAAGAAATCCCTGCTAGCGGGACTTAAAGGCGTCAGGACCAAAGGACGTCGAGGGGAGCGAACCGCTGCCAGTCGCGCGGGTCTCGTTTGCGGGCGGCACTTGCCTCTCATTTAGAGACCCGCGAAAGTGGAAGCAAAGCTCGGTCTACGTTCGTACGATGGTGCCGGTCTACACGATGGGCAAGTAAAGAGCGGTAATCTCGTTAGACTTGCCGACAAAACCCATCAAGGCCATTACGCTTGTCAATTAATATTGGTGTTATTGTTTTGTGGATGTGTCTCTAGGTACTTGCAGACTGCTCGTCTAAACGATTTTCAGCCACATAATAATTTCCATTTTCTTTATCCATTATTTATTACATTACTATTTACAACAACCACCTGACTGCTAATTCAATTAAATAACTGAAAATGAAAATAAAACTTTTACCTTCATTCATACCTAAATATTTATTTTCAAATCGAAATATAATATTTTGGACTTGTCTTTTAAGAAAAGTACAATTTTGAAATTTTTAACTGTTTTTTGATCCCGTAACTCCACAATTCTTTGAACAGATTCTAAAAATTGCAAATTTGTATATATTCCGTACGAACTATAATTTACCTTACACTTACAAAAGAAGTTTTCATGGCATTTTTTGATAAAATAGCATTTGGAAATTAGCATTAGTGCTTTCCTCTGATAACAAATTGCAACAACATTTAGGAAATTCTAAATATAAAATTAGAGACAACGATAAGGGAGATCAATTGTCAATATTGTAACCAAAGTAAAGACAAAGAAAGTTTATATAGTTCACTTAAAATATGAAAAATTAGAAAAATCTTCCGTTACCTCGCCTGTCATGCAAAGTTTAAAGTATAACCATTAATAGGCTGTTAAATGCCTTTGAAAGTATCATGACACATAAATATTATAGTAGTATGAATAATGATGCAGTGATTGACGACATGAATGATTCGGTAAACTGAAACTTTATTTCCCTACGATTTACTAACCATTACAGAAAAATAATAAATTTGGTATTAGAAACAATGGTACAGGCACCTAAAACACATTATCTCCTCACAGTTCACTAACCAAGAAGAAACATAGCTGCTGGTGCTTGAAATGGAACAACTAATAATGATTTACTAAACCTAAACTAAAACTTAGATATAAATAGGGACTAGAGACGGTTGAGAAATTAGTTTTAATAAATTCCTGATTGTGCCAACTTGTATGGAAATATGTGTGGAAACTATTTTTAAATAAAATATTGTCATGTACTGTTCCTAAAATATATAATATATATCGTTAATATATAAACTCAATATTAATTTCACATGGTCCTGTTTTTTTTTTGTTTTGCTTTTTGTGCTTTACTTGAATCGTTTTCTCTTAATTATTTAAACTATAATTATCAAATCAATTTGGATACATAAAATAATAATATTTCATAATGTGTCCATAAATAATAAATAATATAAATTTACACCAGTCCTGTACTGAAAAATATAATATTTAATGTATATAATTATTGTAAATATATATTATTTATTGAATTTATAGTATTCATTATTATACAGAAAAAAATATATAAAAATGTTAATTGCTAAGTGTTAAGTGCCTCAGAAGCCTCTTTTTATTATTTCTATGGCTGATGGTTTACAAGAATATAAATATTACTAACATGTTTTACAACTAATCTTAAACCGTAATTAATATGGCAATAGTATTATATTATAATACAAATAATATTAAACAGTAATCAATACAATGTAAAGATAAAAAATACTTACAAAAACCATTCGACTTTCCAGTAACCTTGCTATATCGTGATGCGAACCTTTCATGGCCAAATCACACGGCGTTAGCTTGTCGTTATTTTCAACAAAAAGTGGAGCGCCATGTGCCAGAAGTAACTCTACACACCTTTTGAGACCTGTTTGAGCCGCCCAATGTAAAGCAGTATTTCCATCCTAAAACCGCCATTCGTGAATTACTGAACCAAAATAATTTTATGGCTTAAAGGTCATGATGTCAATATAACAATCACATAAATTATAGGAAATATATTTCTTATCCGATCCGATAGGACTTGCACCTTGACGAAGTTCTAGTGCAAAATAGAACGGGTAGGTCGGCTTGCGCGTTTTAAGGAGCCGTACCATAGGTTTAACCATAGTGGGAGGGTCCTTATTGAAAAACCAGACTAAGACAAGTCCCTGAAGGAGGGCAGCAGCTCTTTCAGTAGTCATAGTGGCAGAAACCGTGGGGGTTGGTATGGTGCTACGACACACGGCTGCGATGTGGAAGGCAAGAGGAAAGCACCACATTATAATCCTCAGAACAGCTAACAAAAGGCTTATCCCAAATAATGATGGCGTCTCCTGGGGCAAAAAACACTGAAGGTAAAATAGTCCTCCATTCAGATCTCCGGGTGAGGACTGTCCCGGGAGACGTTATCGAGCGCAATAGTAGGGTTAATAAGAAGTGTAACATTTCACGAGTCGGAGCGTGGAATGTCAAACGCATGAGACAGGCAGGGAATCTGAAGATAGAAATGGATAGGTTAGGATTAGATATAGTAGGTATAAGTGAGATGCGCTGGCCGGAAGTAGGATATTTTTGGAGCGGTGACTATAGGGTAATAAACACAGGATCGGTAAAATGGTAAATGGAAACGTGGGAGTAGGAATCGTTATGCGGAAGAACGCAGGACAGTGTGTAGATAGCTACCTATAATCCAACGAGAGAGTAATGATGGTCAGGTAAGATTCGAAGCCAGTGAAAACAATAATAGTGCAAGTATACATGCATACTTCTAGCCACAGTGAGGTAGAGTTAGAAGCCGTGTATTCGGACATAGAGCAGGTAATAGGATTTGTGAAGGGCCATGAAAATGTAATAATAATGGGAGATTTTAACGCAGTCGTAGGTCAGGGGAAAGAAGGAGAATTTATAGGTCCTTATAGATTAGGAAACAGAAACAAGAGAGGTAGCAGACTGATAGAATTCTGTGAGAAGCACAAGATGGTAGTCGCGAACACATTGTTCAAGAATCACGTTAGGAGGCGGTACATCTGGAAAATGCCAGAAGGGATAGACAGGTATCAGATAGACTACATGCTGGTTAGGAAGAGATTTAGAAATCAAGTAAAAGACTGTAAGAGTTATCCATCCAGGAGCAGATATAGACAGCGACCACAACTTGGTAGTCATGAAAGCTAGATTAAAGTTCAGAAATCTGAAAACCCGGAAGGATAAGAAACGTATAAATGTAGACATATTGAGGGATCAGAATATGAAAGATAAGTTCCAGGAGAAAACAGATCAATTAATAAATAAAGCGAGTAATGACGAAATCAAGAACGCAGAAACTGAGTGGGAGGGTATCAAGAATAGTATAGATTCCGCGGCTACCGACGTTTTAGGACACGAGAGAAGGGAAGCTAGGAAGTCCTGGATAACGGACGAAATCTCAAACTTAATACAAAAGAGACGAGGCTACAAAAACAGACGAGACGAGGAAGGACAGAAAACTTATAAGTCAATAAAGTGGGAAATCATTAGAAAGTGTAGAAAAGTGGAAGAATAATGGATAGATGATAAATGCAAAGAAGTAGAAGATAAGCTCCAAGTAGGTACGACTGATAAGGCTTACAAAATAATTAAGAGGAACTTCAGGGATATAGGATCAATAAGTAGAAACGTTAGGAGTCAATCGGGGAACATACTGATCGGAAGAGAGGAGAAAGCGGATAGATGGAAGCAGTACTTAGGAAATTTATACGAGGGTCCGGAATTAGGAGAGATATTAGAGGAAGAATCTAGCATCGATAGATCGGAAGATGTAGGAATACCTATATTGAGAGAGGAATTTGAAATAGCACTAAGGGGGCTAAAGAACAATAAAGCGCCGGGTGTAGATAAAATACATGCGGAAATTTTGAAATGTGCGGGACAGAAAGTAGTAAATAGGATGTTTGAACTGGTAAAATACATATACGAAACAAATGAGATGCCGGAGGATTATAAGAAGAACATTATCGTTGCTATGCCGAAAAAGAGAAAGAAAGGAGCCGACAAATGCGAGAACTTTAGAACGATTAGCCTAACTTCCTACTCGTCAAAAATCTTAACCAGAATAGTGTAGAAGAGGATGGAAAATAGAGCGGAGGAAATACTAGGAGAAGACCAATTCGGGTTTAGGCGAAATAGAGGAACTCGCGAAGCTATTCTGGCGCTAAGAGTAATGTTAGAGAAAACAATAAGAAAAGGAAAGAACGCTTATATAGGATTTGTAGATTTAGAAAAAGCTTTTGATAATGTAAGATGGGAAAAATGTTCGAGATACTAAAGAACGCGGGAATGAAGTATAGAGATAGGAGAGTAGTACACAATTTATACAAGAAGCAAATTGCTGTTATAGAAGGAGAAGGGGAAAGAAGGGAAGTAGATATTAGGAAAGAAGTAAGACAAGGATGTACTCTATCACCACTAATTTTTAATCTGTACATCGAAAAGGCAATTAATGTGGTAAAAGATAGAATGGATTTCGGGATTAAAGTACAGGGACAGAAACTAAAAATGCTAAGATTCGCGGATGATATAGCAGTATTAGCATCTAATAAGGAGGAATGAGAATCAGCGTTGAACGAAATGGAGGCAGTGTTGACAGAGGAATATGGAATGAGGGTGAATAAAAACAAAACTAAAGTGTTAGTGTGCAGAAGGCGCGAGAGCATAGCAAAAACGAAAGTACAAATTAATAATGAAAGATTGGAGGAAGTTAAAGACTTAAATTGGGATGGAAGAAGCGATAAAGATATAAAGCAAAGAATAGCGCAGGGTTGAGTAACTTTTAACAAAAAGAAAACACTTTTATCCTCGGGGGTAATAAACTTAAAAACAAGGAAGAGATTTTTGAAAACGTATGTATGGAGCACGGCACTATACGGTTGCGAAACCTGGACGGTAGGGGAAGCAAGTAGGAAGAAATTAGATGCTTTTGAGATGTGGTGCTACCGAAGAATGATGAAAATACTGTGGACTGATAGGGTTAGAAATGAAGAAGTATTAGAGAAAGTTGACGAGAAAAAAAGTATGTGGAAAAACATAAGGAAGAGAAGAGATAGAATGGTAGACCACTTGCTGAGACATGGGGGAATGGTCTGCGATATTTTGGAGGCGGAAATAGGAGTTAAGAAAGGCAGAGGTACGCCTAGATTAGACTACTGCTCGCAAATAGTTAGGGATGTAGGTTGTAGCACAATTAGCAAAATGCGTAGGTTAGCACAAGATAGGAGAAGCTGGAGGTTAGCGTCCAACCAGTCTTAGAACTGATGACCTCATGATGATGATCTTTTTTACAACTATATACTATTTACGAATTTATATCTTAGAAAAATATATTCAACAATTGGTGTAGATACAAAGTAATCGACCGTTACTGAAAATAAAAGACCAGATTCTACTATCCTGAGTTTTGTCCCTATCCTATAAAACAAAATAATTAATAACAAATTCAGCACAGTTAATGGGTATCAACTTTTCAAAAATTAGCGTCCTCAAGAGAGAGGTTTTTGATGTTGATGATATTCTTCCTTGAAATCTATTTGGTTTATTGTATTTTTTGTTAGGGTAGTGCTCCGAAATAATGAAACGATATTCATCGAGTGTATGATATAAGTATAATGAAAAGTTATACTCCGCAGAGTATTCAAACTACATAAATAAGGAGATTATACTCCAACCCATCTGCAAATGCCTTATATAATAAGGACTAAAAAAATTAAGTCAAAACAGCTATTCTCCTGGCTATATGTCAAATGTTGCACGCTGAATTATATGACAAAATTTGCCGTATTTTATCTAACAGAGTTAGAAGTAAGATACAGTGATTCAGATTGTTCCAAAACCAGAGGGAAGATGTAAAGTGTCACCTGTCTCAGGATATCGCTACTCCCCTCTGCGGAGTAAAACTTTGCATTACTCGTATAGTGATGATCTCAAATTTTTATGCCGATTTAGATTGTTCTCGAAACTACCAAGAGATGGCGTTTGGTAAAATTATTACTTTGTACTGTATACTTCATTAGCAATAATGCCATGTTGGGTAGGCACGAAATGAAACCTCATGCTTTATTACTTTACCTTATCCTGGGCAGACAGATCCACTTTTTCTCTGAAACCATCATTCAGTGAGGCCCCCTTCCAAAACAGTAAAAGTTGCACACATGCTGCTCTTCGCTCCTGAGCACTAAAACTTTTCATCTGATTCAGCTGACAGGCATTGTGAAGAACGGTTTCATTTAAACCGTTCTTTTTATTTGGATTACCACCCAGATCATTTAGAAATGTACGGAGTAGATGCTTCATACCTACAATAACCATTCCTATTACGCATGTTTGTTTAAAGCAATATTGCAGTTGAAGTAGCGGTTAAAATGTGCCTTGCCTAACAAAATAAATGAGATTTAGGTATTATAAATGTTTTTAGCCCTAATCTAGGATTTATTTTCTTGTTTGCATAACAAAATGTTAATGGTTATGGATTGGTAACGGATCAGTATAATTTCATGTCAATACAAATAGTCTTATAATGCTATTAAATATTATATAAGAAAATCCGTCACAATTGATATCACATATCACAAAATTATGTTAGCTTCAGAAATCTTGGGTCCTTGCGTTAATGGTACTTGATAATGTTCATTATGATTGGTGAATCATAACCTAACCATTTATTACAGAAGTAGAAATTTTTTGGTAAGTGCGGCGAGGCAGTAAGAGCCTGGTTATTTAACGCTATAAAGTTAAAAATTTAAAAATATTATGTCATTTATCTATGGCTTTTAATTATCTTTAAATAAATTATTTAACTCATTTATAAATAAATGTCCATTTATTCTACTTATTATAGCTGCATCTTTAAATTCACATGAGTTAAACTACACAAATCAATATTTATATCTCTATAAGTAAGACTGTGGGAAATGTGCTGCTCGCAATAGACGTACGCATCGTAACAAGGGTAATAAAATAATAATACAAAGTAATTAGAAACATATGCATTAAACAACTGTTACAAGTAAATATATCACTGTACGTACTTACACCCTCTTAACTAGCGTGATGAACTAGCATCATCATCATCATCATCACGAACTGGAAACGATCCGTAAATATTGCTCGTCAAGAATAGGAAAAAGTTTCTGTCGGACCGTCCACGAATTGCGCAGTAAATATCCTGGTCTAAGTAAATAGCCGAATGCTGCCATCACTTATTCTTCTACGCATGCATAGAGAAATCTCATACTTTTTCCTATTATTGACGAGCAATACTGTGCAGCATCAGGTATATTTCTATATTAATCTGAGAGAACGATGTTCGATGTGGTGAAATATGTTCTTATATTTGGAGAAAGACCGTTTGACATCTATCGATCTCACAGGTATGTCGAGTTAGCACCCCCAAATTGTATTTTTCAACTTTTTTTTCGTTCATCATTTTGACCAAATTTTGATCAATTCTGACAAGTAAATAGTTTATTTTGACCACCTCTTGTTTGAAAATGCGGAACGAAACAAATTTTTTGAGCTTCTTTTATCCCGCATCCTCAAATTGGAATTTGAGCCGATTTGGGGCTCATTTTTTTTTTTTACCAATTTTTGACCAATTTTGACCAGCAATTGGTTTATTTTGACCATCCATACATTATTAAACTACATAACTACATAACTAGCACCCTCAATGTGGAATTTTGAGCAAATTTTAAGCTCGATGTTTTGACCACGTTTTGACCAGTTTTAACCAGCAAAAAGTTTATTTTGACCACCTTTTGTTTGTTTTTTTTTAATCACCTTGATCAGTTTATTTTAATAACCTTCGATATTTGTAAATGGTAATTTTGCAGCAACACAGAGGTGTTCAAAATTAACCGTTAGCTGGTCTAATCTGGTCAAGACTTGGTAAAAAAATGAGCCTAAAATCGACTAAAAATTCCAATTAGGAGGGGGAGGGGCGTTATGTTTTCGAAATTTGTAGATAGTAATTTTTTAACAATACAGGGTTTCAAAATTAACCGTTAGCTGGTTTAAACGGGTCAAAACTTGGTCAATAAACTGAGCCCCAAATTGACTCGAAATTCCAATTTGGGAGTGCAGGCTAAATAAAAGCTCAAAAAATTAGTTTCGCTCCGCATTTTCAAACAAAAAGTAGTGTCAATATAAACTGCTTCCTGATCAAATCTTGGTCAACTAAATTAGACCAAAGGCAACTAAAATCTCCAATTTAGGGGTGCTGGCTAAAGAAAAGCTCAAAAAACTGATTTTGCTCAGCATTTTCACACCAAATATGGTCAAAATAAACTTTTTGCTGGTCAAAACTGGTCAAAACGTGGTCAAAATATCGAGCTTAATTTTTATTCAAATTGTAAGTTTGGGGGTGCTAGGCTAGGATTACATTTTTTATATTTTATAACAGTAATCCTGGAGTAGGTTGGAACCTTTGGTGTGAAGACAACACTAACTGAGTTTTCCACAAAACACCAAAACACTATACTCGACGCGCGTTTCGCCAACAAAGTTGGCATCATCTGGAGATGATTAAAACTGGATAAAACTGAGTTTTGGTCAAAATAAACCAATTGCTACTCAAAATTGGTCAAAACTTAGTCAAAAAGATGAGCCCAAAATCGGCTCAAAATTCCAATTTGGGGGTGCGGGCTAAAAACAAACTCAGAGAATTAGTTTGAATCCGCATTTTCAAACAAAAGGTGGTCAAACTAAATTGATTACTGGTCAAAACTAGTTAAAACTTGGTCAACTAAATTAGCCCAAAAACGACTAAGAAACTCCAATTTTGGAGTGTAGACTAAAAAAATCTCGAAAAGCTGATTTTGCTCAGCATTTTCAGACAAAATGTGGTCAAAATAAACTTTTTACTGGTCAAAATTTGTCAAAACGTGATCAAAACATCGAACTTAAAATTCACTCAAAATTACACGATTACAATTACACTTTTTAGAATTTTAAAACATTAATATTTAATAATATATACCAATTACTGGTCAAAATTAGTCAAAACTTGATCAAAATAATGAGCCTCAAATCGGCTCAAAATTCCAATTTGGGGGTGCGGGCTAAAAAAAAACTCAAAAAATCTGTTTGGTTCCGCATTTTCAAACAAAACGTGGTCACAATAAACTGATTACTGGTCAAAACTTGGTCAACTAAGTTAGCTTAAAAGCGACTAAAATAACTCCAGTTTGGGGATGTGAGCTAAAAAAAGGTCGTAAAAACTGATTTTGCTCAGCATTTTCAGACAAACTGTGGTTAAATACACTTTTTGCTGGTCAACACCGATAAGAACATGGTCAAAACATTGAGCTTAAAAATGAATTCAAACTTCCACTTTGAAGGTGCTAGAATCACGTTTTTTATAATTTTAAAACATTAATATTTAATAATGTATGGGTGGTCAAAATAAACCAATTGCTGGTCAAAAGTGGTCAAAACTTGATAAAAAAATGAAGCCAACATCGGCTCAAAATTCCAATTTGGGGATGCGGACTACAAAAAAGCTCAAAAAATTAGTTTTGTTCCGCATTTTCAAACAAAAGGTGGTCAACATAAACTGATTACTGGTCAAAACTGATCAAAATTTGGGCAACTAATTAGCCCAGAAGCGACTAAAAAACTTCAATTTGGGGCTATGGGCTAAGAAAAGCTCAAAAATCTGATTTTGTTCAGCATGTTTAGACAAAAGATGGTCAAAATAAACTTTACGCTGGTCAAAACGTAGTCAAAACATCGAGATTAGTATTTATTCAAAATTTCACTTTGGGGTGCTGAGCTCACATTTTTTAAAATTTTAAAACATTAATATTTAATAATGTATTGGTGGTCAAAATAAACAAATTTGGGCAACTAAATTAGCCCAAAAGCGACTAAAAATTCCAATTTGGGGGTGTGAGCTAAAAAGAGCTCGAAAAACTGATTTTGCTCAGAATTTTCAGACAAAAGGTGGTCAGAATAAACTTTTTGCTGGTCAAAATCATGAACGGAAAAAAATTGAAAAAATCAATTTGGGGATGGTAACTCACAGACCTAGATCTCACTTAACGCATCTGTGGACGCACTATCACTAAAACAAGTATCATCACAAACTTAATTTGTTAAAATCGGTGTCTCTCTTTAATCGGTGTATTTCTTTAACACACTTTCGAATTTTTGTTTGACGCGCTCATTTTTTGCATCATCTACAGCGCGTAGCAGTGAATTTACTTGATTTACTATTTAAAGGAACTCCGCTAATGCCAACGCATTATTTTGTAGTTTCTCTATTACGTCATGCACTTCATAGTTGGTATGAATAGTTTTTAAATCAGTTTCAATGGAAATATCTAGACATTGTGTTTAGTTTTCCTGAATAGTTACAGCCTCGGCATGATTGAACTATAATATTTCATTGTAGTAGTAGGTAGTGTAGGTATTATTTGCTGTAAATATTCAGTATAATAAAGAACTGTCTTCAACTATGTTCCCCAACGTGTAACGATCGAATGGTGGATCGAGAATTTCGGGACACTTTGTGTCAAACTCGCCTTGGGTAAACCTTGGGAAAACATTGTCGAATAGTTTCTACCACAAGATGTACAGCATGCACTTTACACGTAACATGTAACAATCTATAACCGTCTTGTGAAAGAGAGCGGCCTACTGAACGCACCATCGCGGCACCATCGGTCACAAACATCAATATTTGACTTGCTGACACTTGAAATTTTTCTAACGTCTCTAGCACCATCTAGGTAATTGTATTGCCAGTATACTCAATGAGTCTTTTGCTAGGTAATAACAATAGAAATGTCAATTGCCGAGGGTCCAGTACCCGTACTATAATATTTACAATAGAATTTTTTTTTACAATCGATCGTCTCATCAACACAGAACCACAGTCGTCTATTTTATAATTCATGTGTAATCTTCTCTATAATGTCGTCACGTACAGTTAATATGTCGCTCCATAATGTTCTGTGACTTGGTAATTGGAACTGTGTATTGTATCTGTGCCAAAAATTTCGAAGTGGTTCTTTATCTAGTATGTGAAGCGAAATATTACAGACCATTAACATCAACAGTAAATCAAACCTAAATTGAGTTTGTAAGGGCGCGCCTTATTTTCTATGTTGATTTTGTACAGAATTCACGTGACGTGTAGATTCGGATTTGGACCAGCACATTATCGCATATTTTATCGCATACTTTACGCATCACTCTCTCTCCATCGTAGTATAAATCATCAAATTCACCAATAAACTTTTTTTATAAACGTTTTCTGCGCTTTCGTGAGTGCTACATACTTTATTATTAAATTATAACATTTTAACTAGCACAACGAAGACCGTAGTACGCCTAGATTCATAAATCAAGATCAACTACGACCGTCAAAAGTGGCATTGCTGATCCACAATCCCCTCCACTGTGATTCGTTGACCACTTCAATCATTTCAGGGTTATCATCGCACCGTTACACCGTAACTGCTTAGAAATTAACACGTTCAGGACGGTGCCCTATTTCCAAAACCACCCCCAAAAATGGGATTTTTTTTACATTTCCCGGACAATTTTGAAGTGATAACTTCTTATGGGAGGGTAAACCGCTTCGTTACGTAACGCGTTACAGCGCCAGTCTGTCTGGCTTCCCTTTCTCTCACGCATACGGCAGCGGTAGGCAGGCTCCTCCTCTCTCACTCTAACCCACAGCGCTAGCCGTATTTCGGATAGACGCTTCCCCCTCTCTCGCACGATCTCGAGCTCTATCTCCTCCTCTCTGCGTGCTTTCGCTGTCTACATCTACGTGCATGTGCATGTGTGTGTCGCTGCTGCTGCGGGGCCGCCTCTATGATTTAGTAATTAGTAAATTTAGTAATTTTACAGCATATCATAGTAAAAAAATAATTATACACGTTCTGATAAACATAATTAAAAAAAAATTATTATAAAATTCCGTTAATTTTAACCGGAGATTTTAATGTTAATTTTGCTGCTGATAGAGCTAAAAATTTAGTATCTTTCCTACAATCAAAATTACAATTAAAAATGATTAATAAGCCAGAAGAAGCTACAACAAGTCATGGAACTGTAGTAGTCTGTTGATGTAGTCTGCAAGATTTTTAGATGGCATACAATGTAAAAATTTCGTTGCTTATTATAGCTACCATAAGCCAATTGTTACTTTTATAGGATTAAATAATGATACTAATAATGTACATACACAAAATTCAAGAATTGTAACTAAGAATAAAATATATTTTATAATCAATAAAGGATTTAATTAATAAATAACCTTTCCTTACATTATCATATTAATATACATAAAATTTGAGTAATAACCTAAGCTTTTCTCAAGTTAAACAATTTCAATATCAAATAGTTCAACTTAGATTAGTTTAAGTTATCACTTCTGTTGGGCGTCCCGTGACGCACACGTTTTTTTTTTTTTTTTGTATAGAGATTTGGGGAAAAATATTTAAAAAACTGTAAAACGCTCGTAAATGTGATTTTTGGCATGGGGTATATTTACCCCATCAGGCCGTGGCCAAGTCGCCTAGGCAATCCCTATATTGTAGCGCAACTCGCCACTGTACTCTTTGCAGCCTTGTTTTATAAACATTTTATCAAATCTACCAGGTCAATCCTAACATGTAATATTCCTATAACCAAAAATAAGAAAAAATCTAAATCAACTGAAAATGTAATAAACGTATTAGAAACAAATCACACAATACACTAAATTGAAGACGCAAAGTAATGTACTATTCGTTTCATTGCTATTTGCCAAATAAAAAAACTCTCTTATCTTGCCGATAAACGAAACAACCTACCTGAGCCTAGCCATAAAAACAATCTCAAAACGGTATGTTTTGAGATTTTTTATTTGGCAAATAGCGATGAAATAAACTATAGATGTATAATAAAAATACGTACTTGTAAAAAAACAGCTATGCAAAAAAACGGGCAACAGGTGAACGGGGCAATTGATTTTCCAGGAACGAAGGGTACTGTCTGGTTGAAGACGAAATAGAGAATAGAGAACGATGGAAAGGACCCGCCTTGGAAGGGCTTTACCCCCACCACGACGCAAAAGCGAGCGGGAGAATCTAAGCGCCCCATGTGGTATATAGCCATCACCCGTCCTAGCAGTAGATCCCCTGGATGGATATGTACCTCATCCGTCCTTAACGTGTTATAAGACAGTTATCTCGGCGGATTATCATACATACATCGTTTACAATCTAATAGAAATTTTATGATGAAATTTTATAATGAAATTTTGTGAATATTATTATTTTAAAATACTTAATATAAATTTGTGACTTTGATAAACGAAACGTTCGCTGTAGTAAACATATTCATGCCCCCACATGAACCGCCAATGATATGCAGCGCTCGCCCACAGCCTTACTTATAAGATAATTTTATCCAAAGAATTTCTTTGTTCAATTAATCTAGTTGCCTTTCCTATGCTCTCTCTGTTACCGTTCAATAAAAAATAGATATAAACTTACACGTGTCTACCCAGTACAAATTTTATACCATAATTTTAATACATGTAACTCACCATGTTTGGCAGCATAATGCAGTGCTGTGTTATGATGGTGATTCTCACCATAACTCAAATTCGGATCTAAATTTTTTCTTAATTCTGGTGAATTCTGGTAAATTTGCATTGCTGCAAATTCATCACCATGCTGTAGGTATTTCTTAAATTTAGACGATGTGCTCCCCATTTTAAGCTGTTTTAGCTAGCTGATATCTGTACTTCTTATCAAACGGACAACTAAACTACCTTTATGCAAACAGGAATATAAAAATATCGATATGTGCACTAGTCAACCTGCTGTTTTATGTCAGGGAATACAACTTCGACATTGGCAGTACAACTGGTCCACCTACAAAAATTACATGAATTATAAATATTTACTGGTATCGTCTTATGTTACCGTTTTGTATTATCATGTATCATAACACACGATAATAGAGAACGTAATATTAAAATGTTTATACATTCATAAACTTGTATAATTATAATAATGAATATGTATTAATGTTAAATATTTGCGAAATTTTATTAAATTAAAAATATTCAAAAAATAAAATATGGTAAAACAATTAACAATAAATTCGCTAACTAAAATTTAAAGTAGAATTCTCTCATTTTTGTCTAGAAATCTTTGTCAAACGTAAAGTTATTGTTATTCTAGTTCGTCGTCCATTGCAAATAACTTCTTCAGGGGGAGTTTTCTTAGTAATTTATAGGATATGGATGACGATAAGAGTTACTGAGGGCCCTATGTAATAGTTTGCGTATTTATACAAATTTCTTAAATTTAGAACAATTTATGTGTACATTTTTTATAAGGTTATTTGAAATTTGGTTATTTAGGTATTATACAGATATATAGAAGCCGACATTCATCTAAATTTAATTACAAAATCCTAATTATAAACCTTGAATACAATTTTATAATTAAGTAAATACTATCAAGCATGTAACACTGCTCAAAAAAGTCTTGATCGTCCCCAAACATCAAAAGTCAAGATTCCAAAGTAGCAGAACCGAAAACCCTAATCCACAATATGCATCTAAACAATTTCAACTTTAACTTATATTAAATTACCCGCAACAGTATTTATTTTACCTATTGCATTGGAAAACCTATATCACAGAGGCAACGACATATTCACACTGTTTAAATACGGAAAACGAAAAGAAGTTAATGTTAAATATAGAAAATGTTATACAGAAAAAAGAAAATAATAAATTCGTGTCATCTGAATTTAAGGAAAATCATGTAATACGAGTAGTGGCCAGCGTTAGCATGGCAAAACAGTATATTATGCTCCGCCCGCAACCCACTTATTCTCCATTGGTAATGAGTGGGGTGCTATATATATTGGCCTGTTCATATGAAATACGAGAGCACAAAATATATTCTTCCATAAACAGCAACATAACATATACTCGACTACAATAATTATTCACCACTGTATTACATATCGTTCAAAAATATTTGAAATAGTTTTTGTTATAATTACGGATGAATAGTAAGCATTGATGTCCAATGAAGCCCAGCATAATTTTTTCATAACAGGAAACTCAGTCAAAGATAGACCATAGTTTCGAAATAAATATTGAATATTAATCAGGCACAAGCACTTTTAATAATACAAGATTCTGACTATTACAATTATTATTACTTGATTAATTTAGCTTTATAGAATTTACTAATGTACTAAAAACATAATGAAATAATTTCTTACCAAACATAAATGAAATACATAAGGTACACGACGGTACTATGTACAATGACCATTAACTTTTTAAGATTAATTAATAGAATTTAGTTAACCACATAGATTTCATAGCACATCTGATCAAATTGGACAATAACACCAAGATACACCCCTCCTCCAAATTAGTTAATGGTCCATCCATAAAGGGCACGCTAAGTGAGACAACGAAAATTTACAAATTAATATAATACTCACCCAATTTCTAGTCGACTTACTGTTAAACATTTTTTTTATTACTTCATAAAAGTTGCTGACATAAAATTGACATTCTCATGATAGCTAGTCTCAAGCTGGTTGCTCAATCGATTATGGACGCGCAAGCGTTACAAGTGCAGTTCGCACACCGCTTATTTTAAAGTAGAAACCCGATAGTTATAGTAGTATTTTACTATTTTAGAAAATGCAATTCATTACACACAAGTGATAAAAGGCGACACAATTTGATATTACCTTTATCTACTCAATATTTTTATCTACTTAATTATTTTCCTGGAATATAAAGTGGCAATGAAAAATGTTTAAAAATATATTTTATTTACAACAATGATATTTATTTATGTCATTAGAATATCGGAAGCGTACTAAATTGCAACAAAATTACCATTAGTTTACAAAATACAAGAATATGTTAAAGTAAATATGAATGATTTAAAATTCAATTTTGTTAAATAGAATTAGATAAAATCTCACTATCTTAACCATATCATAATCTCACTTACAACATTTGCCAATGCCATTCGATTCTTATCATCTCAAATCAACTGTCAACTAAAATCATTCTAAACGAAATGACGAAAATCAATCATCTAAATTGAAAGCTCATACCTATACCTATATAAAAACCAAATACATACGATAATTTATGCAATTTTACAAAGTGGTTATTTCAACATTTCATTGTTACTATAGAGTTCAGTTAGTTATGATATAAAGGTGTGGTATACCTTATTCATAATAAAATGAGGTAGTTTTAATGTGAAAATATTATTGGCCTTAAAAAATTCATATTGTTTCTGAGGAGATTCAATGTATTTATAAAGATTATTAAGAGCCCCTAACTTGTGATTAAGTGCCTATTTAAAATTTGGACTTAATTCAAACTTCTTTTACAAGGGAGTTCTATAATTGTTACGTCGTTTGAAATTATTTTATGACACCCTTCCCGAATATATTAGGCATGCGCGAGGTATCCTGCGAAAGTAACCATACATCCTGTGCGCTTCTCCAGTATACTACATTAACTCCGTGAGCTAGTATGCGAAATGTGCATAAAAGTCCACACATATTTTCCCTTGATATGATTTATAACCAAGAATATATAATTCTCTGTTATTTGAATCGCTATGTTTGTCAAATGTGAACACGTAAAAATTTAAATGTCATTAATTTCTTTAGTAACCCTTAAAACGTTATTACATTTAACATATGTATGTATGTATAAAATGAACAGCAAAATGGTTTTTATGGTGTAATTAGTTAACAGAATCATCACGAGACTTTACGAAGTCTTTGAAGTCAAGAAATTATCACATAATGTTGGTTACGAATTCATCATTGTTCAGGCTGGGTGAGTTTATTATTAGTTGCGATGTTTAACTACTAGGGCATATCTAATGTATCAAACAAAATTATCGATCCGCTAAAATGAACGTGACGTAATTTGTTGTTGAAAGGTTTAATTATTTTAATTAAATAATTTTCTATTAAAATATATCAGTTATAATTACTGTTTCTTACTTATAATTACTGATCCTCGTTGTTACCAATATGGCATAGTAGTGCAGCATCAGATCAGTATGTGACTGACGACTATGAGGATTGTTTGATTACATTTTGGTAACTTACCATTAACATAACTGTTAAGATGAGGATGGGAATGCATTTTGAGGTTGAGATACGCGGTTACAGAACACAGTTTTTAGGCGGGAGAGAAACATTACTTTACACTGCTATTTTTCAGTTTTGTCGTTTTTTTTTTCTAATTATTATTTTGTATTTCTTGATAATTTCACACGAATTAATTATTTTATTTAGCTGTTATTAGTATTAATCATTGTAAACGTTAATATTTTAGGGAATGTTTGTTTAGGGACGCCACTTAATTCATGCAAAAATTATATACTTCTCTTTCGCATCAATTTTTATTTTATATTTTCGTAGTATCACAAAAACTGGTAAAACTGTTGAATTTATACAAAAAGATAATAACAATAATATTCTTCACGAGATTCAAAGCTATGGGTAAAATTGAGGATGAAGAGAAATAAGAAACATTATTGCACATAATTCATAACTATGCCGTTTATGTGTTTTAACTGTTTTATTAAAACAAAACAATATTAATCTCTAAGATATTATTGCATTTAATTACACTTCATTACAAATATTCTTTTCATTTAATATAGTAAATAATAAAAAATTCGTATAGTTTTAATAAATCGAGTTTAGTATAAAACCAATTCTAAATATATTTAAAATTTTCAGAAATGACGCATATTGTTTCAAATACTGGAATTTATTTAAAAAAACTACATGAGACCACATTGATTAAATAACCGAGTAGATCAGCACTCTATCGCTAACTCTGACTTTAACTCTAACTGATTTCAGTCCTATATTGAAGAGAGAGGCGTAATCTAAACCTATTGGCGCTCAATTCCTGCTAAAGTACACCTACATAGGTTAAAATACACTATACGCGGGAGTCACCTACAAAAATAATTCCTTTAAAACCTCCGTTCAATTTGAATGAATTTGCTCCGCTCTAGATGGCCGCTACGATATTTACTACCACACTTGTTCAGCGGTTTGATGTTTATATAAAAATCATGCAATTTTCGTATAAATATCAAATCATTGAGCTTAGATTTTAAATGCGTTCCTCATCTTGAGAAATTCATTGAAATTAATCTTAGAATGTGAACTCAATCGTGTCGAATTAGTAATTCCAATAAGTAAGTCAAGCAGTGGCGGCTCGTGATGAAATGAAACTGGTGTTCTGAACAGGGTCGATCCTACGGTATTGGCCGCCCGCGTGCAAATTTCAAACGTTTCCAAACTACTGGCGCCGTAGGAGCCGCAAAAAAATTGCGTCGCAGGCGAAAATTTTGAAAATTTTCAAGGTCACGCGTTTTCCTGATACTTCAGAATTCTTATGTAAAATCTGTTTATACAAAAATATAGACTTTCACAAGAAAAATTTTTTTCAATTTAATACCTTTTTGAAGAACATTCATGTTTGCTGTCATATTCTTTGGTTAAGAGAAAAGGCTTGTAAGGTGAATTTTCTACTAGAGGGTCTATAACACTTAAAATATTTTCCGAAAGAGTTTCAGCGTCACATTTTGTAGGTTTCAGGTATGTCCAAAAACGTTCAATCGGTTCACCATCGAGAATATATCTTAAAACTACCACTAACTGAGTTTTTGCAGATACATCAGTTGTTTCGTCTGCCATAACTGCCAAAAATGAAGGTTTGTTAATTTCTTTAATTATTTCTTCATGACATACTTTTAATATACAGTCTAAAAGATCATTTTGTATTTATTTAGAGGTTCCTTTAAATACTGAAGCATTTTGTAGATGCTCACTTAAAATTACATCAAGCTCAGCAGAAAAATTTATCAAACCACGAAATATCCCCGAGTTTTGAGAGGTTTCAGCTTTGCCATGTCCTCGCAGCGTCAGTTCAAAGGCCCCACAAAACTTTATGCAGTTTATAATTTTTGACAAAACGTATCTCTTTTTTGTCACATTATCATTACGCTTTTGCACATTTATCCAATAAGCTGAATCTAGCTGCGCTTTAATATTAGTTGTTCCTAATAAAGCTAATTCCATTGTATTATGTAGATGGCTTTTGGAGTTGTCGTTTTTTTTCATTTTTTCAGTTAAGTCCACCAAATCTATCACCCCTACCTCCGTCCATGCTTTATCACCGTCAAAAAGTAAACAAGGAAAACAAAATAACGCATTTTTTTTGTTGCACCCACAAATCCAATTGTT
Organism: Rosalia funebris; assembly: GCA_037954035.1. Taxonomy (NCBI): domain Eukaryota; kingdom Metazoa; phylum Arthropoda; class Insecta; order Coleoptera; family Cerambycidae; genus Rosalia; species Rosalia funebris. The sequence goes on from JAZFAV010000016.1 coordinate 39,058,223, forward strand.
CTTCGAATAAATGTCTCTATTAAATTGACGTTTATATGCTTTTCCGCAGCTAACACCTGCAGTCTCAATAACAATATCGGGCAATGGCCTACCATTGTTTTTTAAATCAATTTTTTCTTCATAAGAGTATTTAAAAAATCGCTTCACATGAACTAAATTATAAACTAAATCCATTGTCACTATCACAGTATATAAATATTAATAATTAGTACAATAAATCACTACACAAATTCACAAAACAGTATTTAAAATCTCAAATTAACACGAAATACGAAATAGGTACGATTTACGCCCGCCAACTGTACGAGAAGTAGGAAGGAGTAAACATTCACTGATGTTGCCTTAGCTGGAAAAAATACAGCTCACTGACCGTGTAAATTCGCGCATTTATGAGCGCCAAGTGTGGATTGTCGCGGGAGTTGAGGGAGAGGACGGGTGTGCCGAGCCGTGCTGACAACTACCTCGTGTGGCCCAGTTCAACGTACCGCGACGCGCTCGTGTAGCGACTCAGATAATTCATCTGGTCTACTAATGAATAGAGGACGGCGGGCAGAATGCGACTTTAACGAATAATTTGGTTAGCTGCACCAACTAACTAAATTATTTTATTAATAAATTTTAGTAATTATTATGTCGCGAAATATACAAATATCTAATATTTTTGGCAGTTCTGCAGCTCTGCAACACTTATACACCAGCCGCCCCTGAAATCAAGTAATGTAGAAGTGATAAGTATTTGGTAACATTTGCTGCATTTTTAATAACAAGAAGAAATATAATACTATTTAACTCAAATAACTTCTTGATCTTAAAATTAACTATCAGGCAGTGTTAAGGATAAAGTGCCTGTACAGGAAATCTCGGTAAAGCATTCCTTGAGCATATTGTTGATGGACAAGCAACCTGATTTGGTAACTTCATTGCTAACTTCATCACAGCCTTTGAATGATAGATACACCGTAGATACTTTGCCTCAATGACTGTATAAAATGTACGTCGAAATACTAATGATATTGTTTATGATTAAACTTTCAGTATGTACAAAATTATCCAAGAAGAAATAATTTTAGAATAACATTTCAAAATATTACCGTCTTAACTTATATTCATATTTTCTATTGTTCCATACAAAGCATTTTACGTAAGTTAATATATATATGGATACGTTTCATCACATATTTAACCTAATTAATTATTATATCAAATTTATTTATAAAGGATTTGTTTTCTTAGAATTTGCAGTGCTATTTTACTGTACCGTTTTACTTATCAATGTTTCTTGTTTCTTTCAGCAGCAACAAAGAGAGACATTCTATAACGGAGGGATTGAGAACAGCCCTCGCCCGACTGCGACAAAGATCAACTCCCCCAGGAAATCAGACGTCCCCTTTACACCAACCTAATGTGAGTATTTTCTTCCTCTTCTAAAGTACGTGTGATGAAAATATCAGAGAGCATTGTATAACTAAACTATAAAGCACGTTAAATGTACTATGTTATAAAAGTGCAACTAATTTATTGATTTACTATATTCACTTTAGTGACTAAAAATATTGCACGTTTTGAGTTTAATGCAAGTTGGTGGCAAAATGATTGATAGTGACTATCAGAAAATTTGTGCGTTGCTGAGTAACTATAATATTAAAACAACACCCATCTATACAAATATATTAATACAAGGAAAAGTTTTATCTAAAAGTTTTATCAAAGAATCTAATAAATTAATCTAAAAATATGAAAAACATAGAACATTTTTATATTACATAACATAAGTTTTATGTAACATAAGACATCGTTTTGTTTTACGTACTTCACGCAGTTCCATAAATTACAGTGAAATTTTTATATTAATAGTTCGTCTTTATTTTTGTGGAATGAGTCTGTTTTCTACACAAATTTCGCTTGTAATGTCTTTGAGTGCGCATACAAACATATAAACCTCAAGATGACATATTTTTTAATACAAGATAGCTTAGTTTTAAACGAAATTTAAGAATTGGCCATATTTCACAATACACCTGTGACCACCAATATCTGACATCGACATCGTCAATCACAAGGCATATCTCCAAAATACAATTTTTCAAAGAGAAGAGGCTCATGAAAGATGCTCTGAAAGTCACCCATAAGATTCTAGCTAAATTTTTCAGTGTTAACAAAACGCCTTATGTACTCTTTTTAGCCCCTGACGGATGGTTTAAGGACGAATGTTCAAGTGTTAATGCCAACCAGCCAATTTTTGAGTTATGTCACTTTTCTTGTCGATGAGCAATATTGTCGCAGTGATACTAGTATAACCAGTGGTGTATCATTAAATTGTAATCATCTGATAATACTAATAACAATAATCCTACCTAATAATAAGTTAATTATCTCCCCTATCGCTCGAGCCTAACTTCAGTGATAGTCTCTAGATGAACGTTTTCCAGTAATTTTGCTGCGAAAGTGATTTTTAAGTCGATAATAGTAATATTTAATAATGTTAATTGTTAATTAAAAATTAATAATGTAATAGTAATATACAGAAGTATATTACTACCATAGTATAATCCTATGGCAAAGGAGCGATTCAGTTCCCGCACTCTCAAAGTTGTTTAAGGGGCATAGAATATCTAGTCTTAGATAACATTCTTTCTTCAAGGTTAGGATCTTGTCTTAGAAGAAAAAAAAACAGGAATCTATAATTTGGTGGCAGCAGCTCTGTTCCAGCTGGCAGAAGGGAATCGACCTACAGCAGAGGCTTGGTTCGAGACGAATTGGCGTCTTCGCAATCTTCCAGTTACTTAAAGGATACAGTACACCTAGTGCTAGAAAACTTACTCATTTCCAAGTTTAGGACCCTGCCTTAAATGAAACAACTTGAAGTTGGAAGAATAGAAGATGTTGGCACAGAGCAGTTGGTGGAGGTACAGATTAATGGAAATGTATGGCCCTACACTTTTTAGTTACGGGTTATGGCATACCTAACCCTAAGATACATAACCCATTTCACATTCGTAAAAAGAAGACTTTAATCTGATGTAGTAGAAGTTGGCGGTAGAACCTTCACTAGCTCCATGAGTAAAATTCCGAAGTCTACTGGCTTAGATAGCAGACAGGGCACAATAGTGTCCAATAGCGGAAGATGGAAGAGAGTCTTTGCAGATCAATAACGAGTTTACCACAGTGGGTGGTCACGAATTGCACGCCATCTAGTCTACTTGTTAATTGCGGCTGAACTTGTGCTAATATATACCTGACTGTAATTGATCCATTCAATAGAAATAGAATAGGGCCGCTGTCTGGGGACCGCCATGTCCGGAGCCAACGCTGAACATAACAGTGAACAAGACATTGGTGGCAGAGAGTTTTTAACATATTCTACTCTACTGTCCTATTTCTACTTTGATTTTTACTCTATATACTCCTTGTACTGCTTCGGCTACGATTACCCACCTTCATTCCTTTGTTTCGCTCTTTATTCCTCCTATTTGCTTCTAAATACCTCTCGCGTGAATCTCTTAACCACCTCCCATCATTGTTTTCCACTTAACATTATTTCCTGGAGGTTCCCTTCACCGAATATCGCACCACATTAACTATCCAACCCCTATTTTTCCCCACTCCATCTTCCATACGCGATAGTACGCCTCGGATCATCCATCTTGCCACACTGGTGGCATCTATCGTCTATTATTATCCCAATCCTCTTGGTATATGTCCCGAAACTTCCGTGTCTGGTAAACAGCTGAGAGAGATAATAATCCATCTCCCCCTCGGTACTGCTATATTATCTCTGTAGGTCCCTAACTATCCGGTGGCAGAGAGTTGAGAAAGCGTATGGACACATGTCATATAGCAAGTCTTAGATAGTCTTAGAGGGATATACAACAGCAATCTGTTATCCCATCTGGAGATCAGCGAAATAGGAAGAGAGGGTAAGAAGCGAATAATGTTGTGCAGACACTGTGCAACACTAACATGGAGAACTAAATGGATGAACCAACCCTACAGAAATGACAAAACCCCCAAACACGACAGTCATGAAAATGATCATCTTGAATCTTTAACTACAATTTGAACAAAATGATGATCTTAAATGACAATGTCGAACATGATTATTGTAAACAGGAAGATCTCGAATACAACGAAGGAATATCGCACGCGTTTCAGTCTATCACCTTTTGGAGAATACTTATCTCTTGAAAATACCATAAACATAATAAAACTAAACCAGCTTAGAAAGTCCAGCTAATCAAGCAGATTACAATTTATGATCAAAAATTAATATCATCGAGGAATATTTAAATGGAAAGAGACGCAAAAAATGGCAAAGAAATTAATAGTAAGTATGAAATGAGGGTACAACGAGACGACGAAGATAAAACTCTGAATCACTAGTTTCTAAACAATCATAAATATTTCTACTGTGAACTAGAGACTAGAGCACAAAACTAATCCGAAACATCTGAAAAAACATATAATGAAAAAATATTTCAGATTATATACATATGCTTTACCAATGCTCATTCGGTATAATGAAATGGTCTAATATTGATATGGAAGAACTAAATAGAATAAATAAAATAACGGTCGGAGATGGATGTATAATATACCCAAACTGCGTGCATTAAAAAGATGACACTGACCTGGAAAGAACGAGGAATAAGTCTGATATATGTACATCTACTACACAAATAGAAAATTTAACAAACAAAAAAATATATACCAAAAGACAAAGGATACATATCATTTAACTTAAAACAGAAAACTATACAGAATGATATATAGACACTAATACAAGATCAATGAAAAGAAAAATGGTGAAGAAAAATAATACACAGTGCTCACTACAATATTATGCATGACCTAAAGACAAACAAGGAACTGTCATATAAATGCCTTACAATGAAATATCTCTTTCCTGAAACAGAATGATTCAGCTGACAATACAAGATAAAGTAATGGCAACTAGAAACTATAGAAGATATATAGTTAAAGAAGCCGCAGACGACACATACAGAAAATATTGGCAATATCCGGGAATAACAGACCACATCACAGGAGGATGTAAACTTCTTGCAGCAACAGGATATATAGATAAGCACGATTGAATTGCAAGAAATTGCTCTCAACCAACAACTAATCAAACGCCAGCAGAGTACTATGGATATGCATTCGAAAAAATACTTGAAAATGAAGACTATAGACTGTATTAGGACAGGACGTTACGTGCCCTATATAATATCCGTACTAATCCCTATAAAATAATGCATATTTAATAGATTTAATAATACCAAACGATTCAAATACCACAAAAGAAGAGCAAAAAAGAATCGCAAAATATACACCATCGGCCATGGAAATAAGGGAACTATGGAAGGAAGAAACATTAGTTATAACATATAGTTTCAAATAAATTTCAACATATGTCATGTATTATGAATAAAATTTTTCCTGAATCAAAACACTGAGTATCCTTATACAATAGTTACGTTTCGTGTAACAACCGAACGGTTTTTAAAAACTTTTACAATTTGATTTAAAACGAACAGAACGAACTTTATTTCTGGATTAATTATACAATATATATTTTATGTTAATTACAAGAGAGTATAATACAGACTGACTGTGTAACCTACGGAACTAGAACAAAAGTATAATGAAATTTAATAGTCAGCAATATATTATCATCTTATTCTCATATGCTGCGGTGCAGTGGAATGACGTAACTCCTCCACCCTTAGAGGGAAGTTTTATTGGGAACAAATAAAACTTTCACATTGGATTTTCCACGTGATCCGGAGTTTTGGGGTTCTTCTTCGTCAGGCTGGATAGAGGGCTTTCTCGATCTCCATCTCCAAATTTTATGAACAATAAATGCTATAAAAATAACTACCATTATAGCATATAAAGGGATTGTCCATAGATTAGGTCTGATTAAGGGGTTGTCATCAGGATTAATCAGTTTTATCTGCTGTTGCTCTTGCTGAAGCACATGTAATTGATCAAGCGGGATATTCTTAATGTTTACTTTGATAGTGGAATCGTTATTTTTTATTTTCGATATTTTTATCTCAGGTAATAATAATGGTTGACCTTCTAGAACTTCTTCTTCATTAATGTACCTGTATGCTGGAATTTGAAAAATACACTTTGGTGGTAATGTAATGAGATAATTGCCTTGTAATGTTGTAAGTCCATTTTTTCACACTGAATTTGGACCTTTAGAGGGTCTGGGAATATAGCGATATAATAGCCATTAGTAATTTGTTCAACAAAGTGGCTGTTATTGATATAGGTGTTTGCTCGCATTTAGTATTGTTGCCAGATAGTTGTAGTAACGAGAATACACAGTCTTCTTCCCGAATTCCATTAATTAGGTTATTGTCCTCACAAAAATATACAAGGTCCATATTTCGGCATGGCAGCGGCTGGTACTGATAAGAGTCACTGCCCATGGTAAGGTAAGTATTTTCAGGTATAATAGTAGTAGACATTGAGGTAGGTATGGAATACAGGTGGTAATGGAAAAATTTATCAGGATGTACAAGAGGAAACTCTAGTGCGAATATTAACCGTTTCCCTGAATAAAATGCTTTTACCTGAACTATATCATAATACTTATATAAGTCATTTTTGTTAAGATACATCAATTGTTTTTGTGAATGAAATTCCACAAGTTTTTCGACAATGGCCTCCATCTCGTCTAATTTTAAAATGCTATGATGTAAAGTTCCCAATTTTGCGAAAGATATACTATTTTCAATATTTGTTAATAATTGCATAACCATACTTAGATTAATACTTAATTGATCGAGTACATCGCGAATCCTCATGTAACGTGAAAACTTGAATACAAATTTGTTCAAATTATTTTGAATTCTTTCTATACCATTAGTAATTACATCTTGGTTATGTAATACTAATGAAAGTGTTTTATTATAATTGTCTAAAATTTTAGTTGTTAAAGAAATCTGTTTATTATTGACTTGAGATATTATTTGCCTTTGCTTGTCCTGCAAATTTTCAATAGCTTTATCATATTTTACTGCATCTTCTTGATCTAGATTTCCAGAAATTGATTTTATTATTGATCCCAATCCATTTATTAAACCCCTTTTTAGACGATTATTATCGAAAAAAGGATATATAGAATCAAATTTATTTTCTACCGATTCTAATTGGAATTGTATACCTTGATTAAAGTTTTGCAACGCAAATGAATATGGTGAACTTAGTTCTTGTTCTATAGTTTTTGTAACATTAACATATTGTCGTTTTATTATATTAATTTGATTTGATATAGGAATTAAATCAAAATAATGAAGGAAGGTGTGGGTGGCAATTTTGACTCTTGCATACCCTAATTTGAACGGAAGTATACCTGGATTTTTATTTAGGTTAGTTATTTCCATTTTCGGTACTTGGGCCAGGACGAGGGTCCCTAGAGTGATGAGCCTGTAACAATGTTTTTCGTTGTAATCGAGGCTTTTTAAATACTTGCTTATGCAATGTTCGCATTTTTGTTGTTAATTTAATACCATCTTGTCCTGTAGCTATCTCTTTTCTATATCTGGGTCAATTTTATCACGATTTGGTAAAATTTTGTAAGCAGGTTTCTCCAAAGTATACGTAGGAGGTTCAATGCGCTTTTCGTTTTGTTTACTTATTATATTCTCTTTGCGTGTTTGCGAGATATTATGTATGTGATCATACATTAAGCGTACTTTTTATTTGTGTAATTCTATATAATTTGTGATAAGTGCCTTATTAAGATCAATATCGAAAGGATCATTGGTATCTAAGTGACCATTAATAATTTCAATTGGTTTTAATTTTGTAACAGAATGTATTGAATGATTATATCCCCAAATTGCATATGGCATTAAATCTATAATATTGGAATTTGGCATTTTTATGTTTAAAACTCTTAAATTTTCCAAAATGGTCGAATGAAAACGTTCGATTACACCATTACTATTAGGATTCTGTGGCGTAATGTAATGAATATTGATTTTATGTAATTTAATAAAATCATTCATAACTTTATTTTTAAATTCAGTACCATTATCAGATACGAAACTTATTGGTAGTCCGTGGTGAGACATATATTTTACAATACATTGTATAGTATGTATCATGTTAGCACTTGTCATTGGATAAGCTTGACCATATTTAGAAAATGAATCCACGATTGTTAAAAATTTTTGATTTTTAATTTGAAGTGTGTCTAAATGTACGACTTCAAATGGTTTGTTTGCTGTAGGTGTAAGTTGTAAAATAATACGATGAGGATTTCTTTCATATTTTGTTGTTTGGCAAATGTCACAGTTATTGATATGATTTTGAACATCAATTTTTATATTCGGCCAGTAATATTTTCTGCGAATCTGTAGTTCGGTTTCGGTTATACCTCTGTGGTTTCTTTTGCCATCATGTATATATTGTACTAACTCTTTTTGTCGTTCTGAGTCCTGAATATCTTCCAAAAGACAGGTACATCGTACTAATTTAAAAGTGGAATTTTTAAATGTATTTTTAATTACGTTACAAAGGTCTGGTATGATATTTTCATTTTCAATAAAGATTGCGTAAGTTTTGTTCGGTTCAATATAATTTTTAAAGAAATTAATTGTATTGGTTTCAATTTGATTTTTAACAAAATTTACAATGGTTCTGGTTTTTGTTTGAGAAAATAATTTTTGTATAATAGGTTCTCCTACAGGCATATTCACTGTTTTTATTATAATTTGATTTTGATAATAGTTTAAAGGTTTTTCTGAAATTTCAATAAGTTGTACAGGATTTTCAGTACTACTGTGAGCTGTTTCAGTACTTTCATTATCATGACTACTTGTATACGCTGTTTCTGTAGTTTCACCATTGTTTTGATTTGGTGGTTCGCTAATGTTTGCTATCATTGATAAATTGTCATTGTCAGGTAATTGATCATCATTAAGATTATTGTTAGTTTTAGGTGTATTATTAATATCGATTGATTGATTGTCACCAGTTGATAACATTTTGTTAAAACTATCCATGAGTTCTTCAAAGGGAGTTTTGCCTAAATTCTTATTTAAATTTGGGTTTTCTAAAATATCTTTAGTATGAATTTCGATACGAGAGAGAGCATCGGCATTGGTATTCTTTTTACCTTTTTTATAACAAATTTCGTAGTCGTACTCCTCTAGCTTGAGGCGCCAACGTACGAGACGTGATTGCGGCTCTTTGAGTGAAAATAGCCACTGTAATGGTTTATGATCAGTAATAATTTTGAATTTTCGACCATACAAATACGGCCTAAAATATTTCGTGGACCAGACTATTGCCAAAAGCTCTTTTTCAATTGTCGAATAGTTTTGCTCTGCTTGATTTAATGTTCGCGATGCATACGCTACAGGTTTATCACTACCAATTGGTCCCTGCGATAGTATTGCCCTAAAGCAAAATTGCTTGCATCACAAGTTAAATTGAATGGTTTTTCAAAATCAGGATATTGAAGTATCGGATCATTTGTTAATAAATTTTTGCAATCTTCAAATGTTTTCAAAAATGTTTCATTATGCTCAATTTTAGCACCCTTTTTCAAACAATTAGTAAGCGGTTTCGTTAATTTAGCGAAATCTTTTATAAATTTTCGGTAATAACCTAAAAGTCCTAAAAATCCTTTTATTTCTTTTGTAGACTTCGGAATTGGATAATTTAAAATAGCTTTGATTTTTTCTGGGTTTGGCTTAACGCCATCATTAGTGATAATATGACCTAAAAATTGTACTTCTTTTCTTAAAAACTCTGATTTGTCGAGTTGAATTTTAAAATTACTTTCTCTAAGTCTTTGAAATACTTTTTGTAAATTCACCATATGTTCTTGTAATGAAGTGGAATATATTACTATATCATCCATATAGACAAAACAAATATCACCCTGTAAACCTTTTAATATATTATCCATAACGCGTTGAAATGTTGGAGGTGCGTTTTTTAAACCAAATGGCATACGCATGTACTCGTAATGGCCATTCTCTACGGTGAACGCAGTTTTTTGTATGTCTTTTGGTTCCATCTCTATTTGGTGGAATCCACTCGCAAGGTCTAAAGTTGAAAAATATTGATAACTCCCGAGTTTATCTAATATGTCTGTGATATTTGGCAATGGATACCGATCATCGATCGTTTTCTCATTTAACTTCCGGTAGTCGACGACAATTCGCCATTTTTTCTTTCCGGAAGCATCCGCTTTTTTAGGGACAATCCAGATGGGTGATGCCCATGGAGAATTGCTTGGTCTTATTATACCATCAGTTAACATTTTGTTAATTTGATTTTGTACCTCACTTTTATGTACAAAGGGATACCTATAAGTTTTGGAATGAACTGGAATTTCGTCATAAGTTTTAATTTGGTGTTTGACATTATTGGTAAAAGTCAATTGATCACCTTCATAAAATAAAATATCACTATATTTTTTACAAAGATTAAAAATGTGGGATTTTTCTTCCTCGTTCATGTGAGAGGTCCTAATAAGTTGTTGTATGTTATTCAGTTTTGAAGGGTTATATTTAAATTCGATATTAAAAATTTCATATTGATCCGCAATTGGTTGTTCAAACGAAATTACTTTTATAGGTTCATTGATTTTAATTAGTTCATCATTATCAGTTTTATTCACTACTTCGGTCCAAGCATATCCATTAATTGCTGTCGTTAATGTCTCTTTAAATTCGCAATTTTGAATAGTAGTTGGCGGTACCAGCATATCGCCATTTTCGATACTAACAGGAATTTTTATTCTCGCAATTTCATGAGAATTAATTTCGTGACATGACGTAAGAATTCTTGGTGTCTCTCTATATTTAAGTTTAATTATTGAATTTGGTGTTATAATACAATGATTGGCAATATCAATTTGTGCACCTAAATTTTTCATTGTATCAAATCCAATCAATCCATCAAAATAATCATGAAATCTAAACAAATGAAATTTAATATATCCTTGTTCTTTGAATTCTGGAAACTATGGAATATTTGCACAAGATTTACAATTATATTTTTTGAAAACTGTACTAAGAGAAAAATGTTCAGTATAAATTTCGTTAGAAAAATATTTTTGTGCTATATTAGGATTAAGTAAAGATTTTGTTGCGCCCGTGTCGATGAGTAATTTTAAAGGCGGGTTTTTAATTTCAATATATGGCAATTCTCTCTTATCTGAAACAACATGCAATTCTACTACGTGTCCTTGTTCGGTTTCCTGGGTCATATGAAAATTTTGAAAATTTTCGATATCATTTTCATACAGATCTGTATTTTCGTCAGAGTAATTATTTTCGTCACAAGTTGGTACTTCATAAAAAGAATTTTCATCGTAATTTTCTTCTTGATCGACATTAAATAATTCTTCCGAAACAAAATTAGAAGGACCAGCTGATTGAAAATTATTTGATCTAAAATTTTGTTGACGATTAGGACTAATTTAAAATTAGTACTAATACGAGTAGTTGTACTCATAGGGATTGGTTTGTACTGAACGTTATTATTATTTTGACCTGGTTTCCAAACATTATTATTTTGTTTTCCGAAAACTTGTCGATTAGTTAAGAATCTTTGAGGGGGCAAATTTTGTCTAGGCTGAATTTGAATCGGCCCTCTTGGAAATTGAGAGTGTGTTGGTATGCTAATATTTGAACCCATGTGTGAATTAAATGGTAATCTTACATTTTGATTAAAATTTTGTTGCTGAAAATTTGTTATTATAACAATATTATTAATATTGTTATTATGATTAGGTTTATTTGTCGATGGTTTTTGGAAATTTTGCTGGCGGGACATATATCTAATATTATTATCTTCTATCATATATTTTAAAGCTTCTGCCAAGTTTGTTGGTTTCAATGACCGTATCATTGATTGTTGAGGTTCTCGCAAGCCGACAAATAAAGTTCTCAAAGCCTGGTTATTATAAGTAAGTAATTTACTTTTACGAATATTTTCGTCAATTTCATGTAAGCTAATATAATTATGCAATGTGTTTAAATTTGCAATAATTCGATAATAAAATTGTACACAATCTTCGTTTGGTTTTTGTCTTAAGCCAATTAAATCTGCCAAAAGACTATTTTCATCACGTTGATCCCCAAAATTAGTGATCAGAGTATTTTTAATTTCCTCCCAATTTTGTGCGCCACTGATAGAGATAACCTCTTCAGCACGTCCTTTTAATTTTGATATGATACTATTAAAAATAAAACGATTTTGTGGACAATTTTCATTTTCTGGTGTGGAATCCCAATATGTATTTAATACATCTGATGACATTGATATAAATCTAAATAAGCGACATGGCGACCCGTCAAATTCAGGTACTAACTCTAATGGTTTTACCTCGATTCTTGGCCTTGCCATTGTGATATTTAAATTACTTGAATTAAAATTTATTAAATTACTTTGAATATTACTAATAGGTAATATTGATTTATTAGATTTTTGTGACTTTTCTGTCGTTAAAAAGAGTTTAAATATTTTATCTGTTAATTCGATTATTTCCGAATCAATATCGACACTAGAGTTTGGCAGTTCCTGATTTCTTTGTGAGTCTGTCATACAAGGAAATTAAAAAGGAAAGCAAGTGACAGTACTTTCTTCATTCCTTTCTCTCTTCTCGTGGATACTGCTCTCTGTGTGATGGTTCTGAAGTTCGTCTTTTTCGCCAGATCCTCGATGGACCAATTCCTCTATGGAATGCTGTGTTCTTTCCAATTAAGAAGATAACACTTCACAAGTTATCCGGTATGGATGTCTTTTTGGAAATCCGCACGACTGCGCCAGTTACGTTTCGTGTAACAACCGAACGGTTTTTAAAAACTTTTACAATTTGATTTAAAACGAACAGAACGAACTTTATTTCTGGATTAATTATACAATATATATTTTATGTTAATTACAAGAGAGTATAATACAGACTAACTGTGTAACCTACGGAACTAGAACAAAAGTATAATGAAATTTAATAGTCAGCAATATATTATCATCTTATTCTTATATGCTGCGGTGCAGTGGGATGACGTAACTCAATTATACACAAACAGCCAAATACCATACAGTAAGAAAATTCTTGCAATAATAAAGCTTCATGCGACTTAATCATTATAGCTGTTACATGACTAGTACGCCACCAAACGTGAGAAAAAATATAATAATTATAATAATATAACCGCACCTGTATACTCAGATTTCAAAAAAATCTTCAGCAAAGATACGAGCATTGTCATGTCTGGGTACTCATTGTTGGACACTTATCCAGTTCGACTAACTGGATAAGCGCGCAACAATTGTTATCCAAAAGGAATAGGTTCAAAGGGATACAGAACCAATAGAAAAGTTCACTAAATACCTAGGAATGGCGCAGAGCAACTCCATCGAACATACCACATTAAATTTAAATTAAAATTCAAAGAAAAATACAGATACTGCCTAACGATACTATCGAATACGCCATTTAACGCATGAGCATGACTATGTACTTTTCACGTACTTTTCCGATATTTTAAAATACAGTAATTCGGATTTGAACACGCTAACACGTAGATTACTAATTAAATTTTGGAACCACCATCCACAATCAACCATCAAGTCTATACATATAACACATATATAAAAAGTCATCAAGGAAGATAAAGACTAATTAACATCGCAGTGTTGTGCAGACAGAAGGAGAGGGATATCAGTAGGTATTTCCAAGACTCTGATAAGTTGACCTAGGATATACTGTACTGAAACTCTATAAGGGGACGTCCAATTTGTATCAATAAGACCACATTGTAATTCATGGTAAATATCCTTTCCTACTAGATGGAGAACGCCTTAACAAGTAGAGATCGCTGAACTAGCTGAAAACATGAGACCTCTACCGAAGGCTAATCGAAAGCTCCATGGTAGCAGCCTAAAATAACATAATTGGGGGATGTTCAACCCTAAACCTTAGAACTCAAGAAAACAAGAACTGACTTCCATATTTAAAAAAATGCAGAAGAGATATCGAAGATCTGTCACGTAAAGGAAGATTCACGGAAAAGAAGAAAGCATACTACTGGACCAAGGGAGTGAACTAGGTCAGAATGAGATCCTTCCATGTATGTTCTTCAGAAATTCGTACTTTTTAAGTCTATAATTATAATATCTTGATTTTCAAGACGTAGACACCCAATTACAGGAATAATAAAAGCAAAATCACATAGCAGAACAGGTATTAGACAAAACATATGTATTCCTACACCAATATTTAGATATAATTGGCTATCTGCTATTATATTAATAATAGCAGATATAGATGTTTCAAATGAATTACTAAACAAATTTCTATATATCTGTTCACAAACACAACTGAACACAAATCAGCTATACTTAAATCATCACAAGTATCACATAGCACAGAAACTTTATTATATTTATATCTTAGAACAACATAAATTGGTGACCTACATATATTTACATTTTACGTATATTTACATATTATAAGACAGTAAAGGTAATCACTATTAAGCCAGTTTCTCAGCTAATGAACTGTATTATGGATAAAGTTATATATAAATGTGATTGCATTGTTCCTCTTTTATTGTAAAGATATCGTATTGAATATTTCTAGTAAAATTAAATTATCTATATCGTTGCGGAGAAAATTCATGAATTTGATAAAATCTAAACAACCTTAAACATTTTTGCTGAACATATTCAACTAATACAATTAAATTTTTATATATATTCTTAAAGACCATATTAAAAATTCATATTCTAATTTGGATATGTTTTTATTGCATATTGAACATTGAATATTGCAAATAGTTTAACCAATTTCTTACGAAAGTAATTTACAAGCTTGTTTTGTGATATAATGAAGGTGACTTGAAGAATTGAGTTTAGTATCAAAAATTACTCCTAAGTCTTTGAACTCCCAACATTTTTGGAGGAAACAATTACTAACATTATATCGCAATTTATTGAATACGTACTTATACAAAATATCATAGTTTTGTATTTTGACAAAACTAATATTTAACTTAACCAATTTGTATCCCACTATATTGAATTCTTATTGGTTTTTGATAGTAAAGATATTTAAATTATCTTGAAATAGCATATCGTGACGATCAATAACTAATGTATAAAAATCATTTATAAATACTAAAAATTAAAGTCTCTATAAACTATTCTTTGAACGACAAATACGAGTTGAAAAACGGAAATTGATAATCGGAGAAATCAATGGCCGACAGCTTAGATAGTAATAATTAATAAGTTTTTGAATTTTCTAAACTGCGGATCTCTGTCATATGAACTCATATGGCAGAGAGAAAAATAACACATTGGAAAAAGTATATAAAATTGCATTACATATAATTGTGGACATAAATGGGATCTCCAGATTTCAAAACTGGACATATCCTAATAATTTTGAAAGTCCTGAAAATTTATTTGTTCTTAGTATAGAATATATATAATGGGGTATACATGACATGACATGAACATGACAATACACTGATTTACTACAGAACTAGGTACACCATCTACACCGGTAATCAATTTGTTTTTTAACCTGCTTACAATTCATAATTCTCCGTAATAGATAAGATAAATATTGTTTACCAGAAATTAAGTGTTATTCAAAGCGTGAATAGGATTATATTCGATACATCCTTACAATACATAGTGAAATCTTTAACTATGATTTCATGTGTTTTGAACACATCTAAATCCCCCATCCTTAATATGTAAAGTTTAATATCATTCATATACAATAGATGGATGACTTTATGCCTCTGGTCGCTAAATACACCATTATAACCACGGATATTCCTGAGAGAAATGACAGTGGTAGTAGTGAGATGTAAAACAAAAAGGAGCTAAGAGGATCCTCTCCCCTTCTGAACGATACCGGCTCTATCTGGACTCCAGTATTACCCCATGATATAGTAAACGGAGACGTTGAGAATGACATAGGTTCTTGAACACATCTCATTATAGGATCGAGTACCACAAGGTGATACTTGATACTATTGGAGCAATTTTATAAATAATTTATATAATGTCACGGAAATGAGCTGCGGTAGTCAATCCAGATTATGAAAATGTTTCGTTTATATTGCATGACATATTGCATAAAACACCTGTCAATCCATTGATTTTCCTTACATGCTAACATGCCCTGCCAATCTCTGGTCTTCGACATTAGCAAGGCTCTGCAGGCTGTAAATATTCATCTAAAATGGTGGCTACTATGTTATCAAAATATGCAGCAGCAAAGTTCATGGAGATTTTACCGTCTCTTCGAATATCCTTAGTGGTTATTCAGCGGCACACTTGCTCTGGCTCGTTGAATAATTGCGCAAAGCATTCAAAGCATGCCAGGGCTTGAGCGTGTTTTAGAGCGAGGATTTTGTCTCATATTACTCATTTTAGTTCTTTCAGCAAAGTCGGAGAGTTTGCTGAGATGGCACAGGGCACAAACCGTAGCCTTCAATCTCTGTCGATTGCAGAGATAAATAGCGGTTCTAAACAATATACACTTAACTTACCCCTGTACGTATATCAAGTATTTAATAAAAATTGCAAACCATTGTTAAGATTAATCAGAGTTCACCAATATTAAGAAAATGATACAAGGAAACATGTTTGAGATATGTATTATATTTTTTATATGTATTGTACCCTTAATTCAACATCCTGTATTTTATTATGCCATTTAATTTCAAACTATACTTTTCTTTTGAAACTATTGCGTCCTTTGTTGTAGGGTAGTACCATTTTGTCGCTCTCCGGCAGCTGCACAAGTAGTTGCGACATGGCCCTTTTTTCTGGCGGAACGTCATCCACTCCCGTAGGCTTTTTTCAGCTCTTAAATGGGTACACCTTCTGAGACACCGCGTAAGACTACTCTTAATAGTTCTTCTTGCGGTAGGGAGTGTATGTGGTACTCCTGGCCGTGATTCGCCAGTGTCCTGATAAGGCGTCAATAGTCATCTACGGTCGTCGGGTGCATTTGTATCCTGTCGCTTATGAGCCGAGCCTTAGTGAATTTTATGTAGGTGCTTTTAACTCTTTGTTGAACTCTGGTGTTTCAATTGTCCTTCTTTCAAAAGGCTACTGGTGGGACTTTCTCCTCTTTGCTTTATTCTATTGGTTATCCCCAATCGTGGGTTTTTCCATTATCATTATTGGCGCTGGTGGCGTGAAATTAATTTTCTCTCTTCGGTTATTTTCCCTGTTGTCATTTTTGACGTCATTTAATGGAGGACCGGCAATCTCAGGAACGAACAACTACCGACGCAGGGAAGGAGATGTGGAGCGACACGTGAATAGCACTCTGCGGCAAATCCACCCGCAACCACAAGGGGTTCACAGATTAATGCCTACGACGTATTCGGGACGTCGCGTCGCGTCAGTCAGAAAGGCTAGCGCAAAGAACGTAAACACCATCAACCGTACCCGCCAATGAAATAGCAGATCGGATGCGCCGAGCGTATCACACCACAGACCCGGAGACACGGAAGAGCGTGAAGCGCACCGATGGTATCGGAAGGTCGGCACCGAAGAGCCGGCCAGGCACTCCGAACGTCGCTACCGGCAGCACCGTCTACGCCCTTGAGCTACACCTACGATTAAGCGGTGCCTAGCTAGGAAGCAGTACCGACGATGATAGTCGCAAACTGCCTACAAGTCAGCTCTTGTTAAGCATTCGATGAGTCAGCTACTGCTAGCTATCAACAGTGTTCAAACAAGTTTCAGGTTCAACGTTCACCGACCCATTAACCGCGGCGATTTAATACCAAACGTACATACATCCCCGAACCACACCCTCAAACGGATGAGCGACAAACCCTCAATCATCCCTCTATTCATCAATTGGTTAGCACTAAACTTGAATCCACAAATATAAGACTCTAAGTTACAGCCCTTGGTTTAGCGGGATGTACTCACCCCGATACCTCACCTAAACGATTGTTGCCTATATTGCTTTGGGTGTTTAAACAGTTATCTTATATTATCTCTTATTTCCTTCTCTAACTGCGCCTCTCACGGCAACAAAGCGAAACTAACCTACTAACTCTATTTGGGGAACAAATAGTCATAACCCAGTGGGTTATGCACATAAGAAATTTGGTATCTATTGACCATAGACACCCGGATGCAAGGGGATGGAAAAGTTTAACCACTTGAAGCGACGAATCAACCCAGTTTCTACTCCTCCTAATGTGGTAGAACAATAACACGGTATGTCCCCACACTGCTCAACCTCTCCATATACGAGTTTCTCCGGTACCTGTCCCAAGATCAACCCCAGCCCGGTAGTTGATCTTGGGGCCTGGCACAGTGCATCTCTCTTCACCCCTTATTCCAGCGTACCTTAATTATTTCATGAATTGTGAAGAAAAGCCAAAAATGTATTATAAACCTAATAATCGAAATATTGAAAATATAATACAACATTCTAAAAGCAACAAGATTATGTTGTTTAGGAAAAATTAATGTGTACCATATAAATAAGATTAAATCTGCACTTCTGCCCAAATGGTTACCAAAGATGCCTTAATTTTTGCCGGTTTCATCCGCAAAGATGTAATAAGATTCTCGATTTTGAAAGTAATGGTATTTGGACAGACGAGACATATATAAGTGTTGTCGGAAATTTAATCGATATAATACTCGTCACTGATCTCAATGAAATACACCCACCCTTAACAGCCCCAGTAAATTAACAAGAGTGATCTGGATTTAATGTCTGGTGTGGTCCCATAGGAAATCAAATATTAGCACTACAATTTTATCACGAAATTTTAAATGTCACTAATTTTATTGATATTCAACAAACTGAAGTACAACCCATTATTGATAATATATATCTTAGAAGTATATCAGGTACAAACATATTATCAATAAAAAGCTTTACTTTAATTTATTAATTTCTGGTTCAATCCAATTACTCAAATAACTTCAAACATCGATAACTCAAATTTTATAACTTCAAATATCGTATTTTCTACTTAATGGGTTATATCTCGCATAAGATGTTTGTTTATTTAAATACTTAGTTCAGAAAGAATCCAATAGACATCTATAGATATATACGTATTTATCATTTAACGAATAGTTAAATAATAAAAGTAGTAATATAGTCTAATTTTATAGCTAGTCTCAAGACATAACGCCTCCTGATTTTTAGTTCTGGGAATAAAAGTCATTTAAAGAGAACGTGTAAATAATATCCAAGATAATCATATTTCGCATCATATGCTGAGAAATGTAATAATATAAAAGGAAGGTGTCAAAAATGCATATACGTCAACGGAAAACAATTTGATTTGATTTGATCTTGTTGTCTTGACGTCACGCCCAATGTCCTGCTTTAGTTTTTATAATTTTGTTCAGTACCTTATTTTTTACTGACACTGACGGTGACGATGATATACGTATATCCTGACACTGACAGTAACAATGACAGTACCATTGGCAGTGACACTGACAGTTATACTGGCAGTGACCCTGACATTGACGGAGAGGGCGATGACGACAGTAATATATTTATATGTTGACACTTATACTGACACTCATAGTGACAGTGACACTAACACTGACAGTTGTGAAGAGGTAATTAGATTATAGTTCGTTTCATAATACGCGCCTGCTTCCTCAGCACCATTTCACTTCTACGTCTACTGCCAGCCGCACATACTCTAACGCTCTTCGAGCAACACCTATCTTCCTTTTATAATACATTGTTCCATTTGTAATAAGTAAAATTGATTTTTATACCTACAACCAGGTGAGCATTGCTGCAAGTTCGGCTGATACCAAGATGTAGAACAGACCGCGTCCATAGGCGCTCCCATAATAAGTACAATCGTTACTGACCGCCTAAAGGTACGTTTTCCTCGGTGCGACTATCGCGATGATCGTTCATCGATTATTGTTGAACGATTAATCGATGAACGATAATTTTTGATTACCATTTTTCTCGGCGCGTCTACGATTTGCTGATTTGAATCAAAGATGATATCTGCAAAGAATCATACATTAGAAATCTGTACCCTGTTACAACCGATGAAAAATTGGTTATTACATTGAGGTAAGAAAGAAAGAAGAAGTAGTTTGTCTTGAATTTTGAAGCCTTAAAAATATTCAATAAAAAACAAAGATAGTAGAAAGGAATGTATATCAAACAAATTTATTAAAATATGAAGTTCTCAAAATACAACTAGTGTGAGATAAAAAAAAACTGCATAGGTACATTTATTTATGGCAAAGATCCATCTTCAAATTGAAAGTTGTTGGAAGAAAAATAAGATTGAGAGAACGAAGTGAGCTCTGTTAGTATTGAAGAGTTATGTGAAGAATCTCCATCAGAATAAGGCGATACTGTGCCGCTATAAAAATGATGGTTTTGAGGAAGACTGAAAGAAACGTACTCTATTGGTTTCCACATTTCACTTTCCAACTTTCCTATAACATTTAATGTCTCGACCTTGGCTCATTGTTGTAGAGTAAGTGTAAATGTTTCACGGTTTTGGCCAAGCTTTTAAAAAAGAGGTCAATGTCATCATCACTTTCTTCTGAGAGCAAAGCCCTCATAATTTTATTTCTCTCAGCTTCCCTATTTTCTAATTTTTCTGCAATTTTCTCTCTGCTGCTTGACCTTTTCGATTTGCATACTGTGGTGGGGTTTTTCGGCAAGGTATTACAAGAAGAAGACGAAATCGGCAATGTTGTGGGCGTCGTAGTTGAGGTTTGCGTTGGTATGGTTTCCGTTGGTGTTTGTGTCTATGAAATTTGCTTATCACTAATCAAAGGCGAATCTACTTCTTCTTCTTGTAACGGATTGAGATTAGAAAAGCTAATGAAAGAAAATAATATACATACATAAAATGTCACCTATATTATTTTTAGGATTGATTTAGGTTGAAAAATAGTTACGAACCCACGATGTTCTTCAGCTGTTCTTAGAAAGGATAATTTTTCCTCCAGAACCCATTTTTTCCCTTTTTTTGTTGGCGTAGCTGCTGAGCCAGTCTTCATTGCTTGTTCTTATTTTCAAGTATTTGGCAACTGGCGATTCTTTCCATTCGCTGCAGTTTCAGTTTCGATTAAGTGTAAGCGAAATCAGCAAAATCGTAAAACATACGGTAGCAGCCCTCAAGAAAACTCTCGTGCCATTGATGTTGCCAATACTGACTCTAGAGGGCTTTAGGAGACTAGGAGAAAAGAGGGCAAAATAATTTGAGTTGAAATGGAATTCCCCGAACTGTTCAGGAGCAATTCAAGGCAAACATATTCGAATTGTGTGTAAAATTATTCGAATAATTTTACATAAAATTATAATTATAAAAAAAAAAATACAAGTGTTTATAATTTACATGGTTTTCCAACTTTATTGGCAATCTCAGTCCATATGTTGTCCTTGACCCTTTGATCCTTGTAGGACGGATGTGACATATGCCACAGTGAGGGATGATTCGCCACTCCTTCGAGAAGAATTTCATCTTACATTTCTACGACAGAAAACACCGGAGGAGCCATGGCATGTGGTCACTATACACACAAACGTTAACGACTCTGACAATTATATTCACCCTTCTCCTAAACGACTGCTCAAACCTAACGATCGCCGCTAACGACTCCAGCGGCAGTCGCTCGAAGCAAAACAGCTCCATAGGAAATACAAAGAAATAGTGCCCAACGATTATCGTTGCACGATCATTGTTGAACGATTATCGCAATAGTCGCACCGAGGAAAACGTACCTTAAGACGCTTCCGTACTTTACGGCACTGAGATGTTTCTTTTGCCATTCAACACAATCCATTGATATTCAGAATATTATTTACTAGGTAGATATTTCTACCACGACAACAACTTCTATCACATCACTGTATGGCTAGTGTATCTTGTAGAATTAGATATGTATCATCCCAATGACAACTATAAGAACATGGGGACATCCGTTCCCCTAACCGCGCGTCTGTCACAAATCAGAGCCTTTTTAGCTTCAATTCTCTTTTTTTTTTTCTAAGGTAGGGTCATAAAATTGGAAATGACTAAATCTGGAACTAAATATAACATGGTTAGATTAATTTGAAATAATTGTAAACCCTTGATGGATGAATACAAATAATAATGCTACAAAATAAAATGTCACTTATTAGCACATATAATAGTAATGCAGTAGAGGTCAATAAAGATGCTGTTGTAATTCAGTTAATATTCTATGTCCCAACTAACTAGAAAATCTATGCAACTATTCGCAATTCGTTTGATGTATGAGAATTAATATATATTTATTTTACTTGTTTAGAGCGGCAAAATAGATGGAAAACAGATATTAGTACACTTTTCATATAAGATGAGGTATTTGGTTACGATATGTCATTATGTTCATTATAAAACTTAATTTAATATTAACTTCTAAATATAGACTAACCTTCTTAAAGCTCTTCGTTTTATTGCTTATTTTTTACCATTTCAGTGTTGCCAAGCAGAAGACAGCTGCGTTTCTAACAGCGGTCCCTTGACATCTAACAGTTACTGCCTTCCTTTTAGTCCACGCCCTAGGATGACCGTCAATTCGCAGTCGGGCCCCCTTAAGACTCCCAGACCGCCTGAAGACCTTATCAGCACTGCCACTTCCGCCCTTCGACGATTCCATTTTAAAACAGGACGAAACGCAACCAAAACCTCTGTTAAGCAACAAACACAGGTATTGTAATAACATTTTTCCAGTATTTGGAATATTTTTGTTGCTGTCTGTATATGTGTTTTCTTTTAGTATATGGGCATTTCATGTCTTCTTCCAGTTAAATATCGTCCAGTAGATACTCTGCACAATAGTTGTATCAAATCTCTGCTCCCTTAAGTATCTATGATTTTAAACCCTTTAGTATTCCTTTTAGTGTCAAAGTGACCACTATCATTTTGTGGAGATTTATGAAGAGTTCCTCATTTTTAAACCATCTGTTAGCCACGTGTAGGATTTACTGTAAGCATTCTGATGAGGTTCGCAAAGCGCCCTTTCACCACTATAACAATGTTTATGAGTTCATTTAAGAGATATATCTCTAGTAGTAGAAGAAATATACCTCTCGACCTTGAGGGTCGCTTCTGCGTACATTTGCTTTAATGATGTCTTCGTCTGTATTGAATATAATCATTACTGTTTCTAGGCTAGCCTTAATCCATTTATACAATACTATTGGTACTTCTCTATTTTAGGGGATATTAGAGAATATGTTATTTATTGTTAAACCGTTCCTATATATAGAAATTTGGCTATATATTTTTCTTCTAACGGCTACAAACTTTGTCAATAGTATATTTAAATTATGCCGCCGCGCCCAGTCTATTGGTCTTCCAGCTAATACGTATATTGATATTTATATATAGTCCTGGATAGCAAGGGATATACTCTGATTATTTAATCCTTGATAAACCTATCTACTAACCTGTTTAAGGTGTTCAGCGAAAAGGAATATAAAACTTATTAAATGCCTACCTGATTTTGTCAGGATTTATAATATCGATAGCTAACTTTCAGTTCTTTGGATGTGAACCAAATATCTGAACCTGAACCTGAACCTGAAATATGTATCTCAGTGAATAGCTGAAACATTTACCTAAATATCATCATTCGTTTATTAAATCCTACCTCATTTACAACTATCCTTAATCAGAACTCTATGGTTTTACAGGAAAATCTCAATATATATATATATATATATATATATATATATATATATATATATATATATATATATATATATATATATATATATATATATCACAATAAATATCTCTTACATAATGTGAACATGTTTTCAGCAGCAATGTTTACATTATGTAATGTACTTTCTACTACTTCAAATGTACTTTTTGTTGTTGTTTGTAGTTCTTATAAAAAATGATGGAGCTAAATTTAAGGCAAAGCTTCCTTGCATAATTCTTGTAACCTGGCAAGCTCATGGTTTATATTGCATAGCAGAAACCATGAGCAAAAATAAAAATATGGTAAGTATGACAAATTTTATCGAGTTTTGAGCTCCTTGTTCATATCGTTTAACTGTCCTCTCATCATCCTATGTAGAAAGGAGTGTCAGCCTCTTCTACCTCATTGACGTAGTGAGTCTTCCTAGCTCTCTAGCAGCAAGATTATCTTCTGCATTTCACTATCGACGCTATACTGAGTGGAAAGTTGTTTCATATATGTGACCATGTTGGTCATGCAGAGACCACTAAGTAATAATAACTATAAACGTCTTTCTTAATGAAATCTTACAATTCATTAAGGACCAAGTTTGTAGACTACAAGCTACACTCTTCCACTTAGCTTTCACCTATTAGGAGTTTCCTAAAAATACAATAATATTTATTTTCCTAAATATACAATATTAGTTGAATATACAAATAAAAAAAGTAACAAAAAAGAATTAGCGTTACAGTTGTACACACAAATATAAATAGATATTAAACAAATAATACGTAAATATACAAGAAATAAAAATAATCGCCTGACTATATAGTATTTGCTTTTTTTATATGACACTTAAAACTTTTTATACTAAGTGGTTTTAACTGATGTTCAGTGACATTTTGTAAACGTACTGCATTATAAGAAAATGATTTTTGTTGATGCCAGTGTACCATCGACATAGTAAGTATTTTATTGTGCCTAATATGTCGACTGTGTACTTGATCTCTAGTTACTAATTTAGTTTTAAGGTTACACAGATGCCGTTGTTAAAAAATAGATGATGTGCAACAATAAGCAAATGATATTTAAAGTTGTTTTTCATATTACACAGATTAACTGACGAAATTTGTCAGGTATGTGATAACTTTTTTTCAAGTTATTGATAAAGCGGCAACATGTGTTATGTACTCTTGAATTTTATTTTTTGTAACACATTCCAAGCTGGGATAATATACGATATCTACATAAAATATATAGGTAGTACAATTATTGATTTAGATAGCTTCTTCTTTGTTTTATAATATAAGGTATCTTTATTTGCATTTAATATTTCGGGACGTATATACAATTTTTGTAATAAGATGTTAACATGGGCCTTTAATTTTAAATAAATGTCTAGTCTAATACCTATATTTCCTGTTTTGTCAGCAAATGATAATTTTTGTCTTGAATTTTAATGTTTAAATTGGATTCAACTTCTCACGTATTTCCTTAGAACGTTAATTTTATAATCGTCTGTGAGTTTACTTTTAATTTTTATGTTTTGTACAATTATATATAATGCTGTGAAGATCATCATATTACCCGATACTATTTCATGACTGGTATTATTAAAGTTAGTGTAAATCAACTGACTATCGTCTGCATAGCTATGAGAACTTTTGGAACTTCAACAAATTATACATATAATAACAACAATATATACATATATCAAAAGGATATACAATAAAGAGAAAGGGACCTAGTATAGTATTCTGTGGCACCCCTGAAGGCACTAATCCTGAATATGGACCTGAATATAGAATATATCACCTAACTTTGTGAAAACTTTTTGTTGATATTCTAAATATTATTGAAAAAAACTTTCAAGAGAGCTGAGTCAAAAGCTTTAAAGAAATCTAACTGAACTAATATTCTTACAAATTTCTCGTCAAGAGTTTTTATTATTGTATCACAGATATTTTGAAGCAATGTAGTCATGTTGTAGGTACCCCTTTCTAAACACTCATTGATTTTCTGGCAGTAACTTATTATCTGTAAAATATTCCAGCATTTGAACATACGTGGATGTAAATAATTAAATATCGATAGATTATTAACTTTAAATAACGGCAATATAATAAACATCATTCACTGCTCTGAAAAACATCCTTGCTCTAAACAACAATTCATAATATGATTGAAATTTTATTAAGGACTTGCATAAAACCACCATTTTCAAGCTAATATTATCAAAACCTGAAGCATTTGATTTTATTTGAGACACTATTTTTTTAATTTGTTTAACATTATATGTCTGAAAGAGAATCCTAAATCGATATTAAATTTATTGTTATTATATGAGTTTCTGCGTTTCTGTCTCTGCGTTGTGGCTATAACTATCAGAAATAAATGAACAAAAGCCCTACACAAGACCTCCTTGAACAAAGAATAATAAAGTGAATCCAGCTTGAAAGGTTCGGCTAACTAAACAGATAGACAATCTAAGAGCAAAAGTGAGCATCATCGGGGAATACTTAAATGTAAAAAGAAGCAAGAAGTTGACTACGAAGTTTCTATTTGATTCTCGAACAGTAAGGACGTGATTCTCCGCTTCGAGTATTCTTGTTATCTACATTAAGGTGATAAGCCCGATCAGAAGAAATTATATTATTTAAAGTCTGAATATTTATAAACCATTGGCGGCTCGATGGAGACAATAAAAAATAAAAACAACATTTAAGTGAAGTGATTATCTCGATGCAAAAGTGAATGCAGCAATTTCAAGTACCTCAAATTATGTACCAGTACTCTTCGCCCATGTAACTGAATAAGACAATTATTTACATCCACCAATATTCCAGCTATATATGTAACGCATATAGCAGCAATCGTTACAGGTAATACTACAGAACCCAACATATCTAAGCCAACCCCACATAAGTGTAACTCAACAACCAGCCATATTCCATGAAACACCTTCCAAATATCAATGCTTGGTAAACTCGATTCAGGAGGACTGGCAACTAGTTACAAAAGTTAAATCAAGATGATGGTGAAGATAGAACTTTAGAAATAACCAAGAAAATCTACATTTCTCTACCAATAGGGAAGAAATAAAAAGTAATCTGGCAACTCTAGTTCATGAATTCACTAATACTTGGAGCATTCAACAAAGAACAAACTAACCAATGCCTATGTTCTTTAATGATTTAAAATGTAAGGAAAAAAATAAAGACATTTATATTATAAAATTGTTCATGAATACAGCTATTCAAATTGTTGCACTATACAAAAATAAAGCGATACCTCAATGCACGAAATTTTAAAGATATGAATACACTAAAAGATTCGGTAACAAAACTCCACGATGCGTAAAATGTACTGGGAGTAATCCTAAAATAAATTGCCCAGGAAAAGATAGAAACAGCGATGTAAAATATGGTAGTGGCACACAAAAACCATCCAGCAAGCTACAGAAGTTCCATATTTCACAAACAATTACAACAAAAGTCATATACAACTTCACGCCAAAAAGCTAATAATGTCCCAATAACAAGTACTGCACTGGCTAACTTATCTTATTCACAAATGGCAGGAGCTAACCATTCCTAGCAATAACAAGCTAATAACTTCAACAATGTGGTAGCAACCAGTTACCACAGCAATCACTATCAATCTAGTCATTCCAATCTCGAAAGTCCAGTTTTGAAAATGATGAAGAAATGGACAAAATTTTCTATCTATTAATGACATTAATATCCAAAAAAATAAACGATGGCTCAGTTACATAAAATCGTTGTATGGTTAACATGATCGCAAATGGTATAAACCAGCATGTTCAAGAAGTTACACAATTTTTAAAATTGCATGACATCGATATAATGTTAACATCTGACACTCATTTTACTGACAAAAGTTTTTTCTTAAATACCTACTCCTCTAGTCTATCATTTTGTCAGGATGGTCTATCAACCGTCCTGATAAAACAACACACGGAGGGACAACAATAATTATAAAAATCAATATCAAACATTACGAATTGGAAAAATATGTTCAAAATTATCTACAGGTCACTGCCATCTCTATTGACAACAACTTCTTAAAAATATGAAAACAGACAATCTGCAACATTTTTCTACAGGCAAGCCAACCCATTGACCTAGTTATCCAAATAAGAGTCCAGATGCTATACACTTTTGTGTAACTAAAGGGTTTAATGTCAATCAAATTAAAACAGAAGTATACTTCGATTTATTGTCTGATCACTCGTCAATATTAAACAGCATTTATTCAGACATGATACACAGAAATATGATTCTTAGTTTTTGTGCATATACTCAAAGAACACAAACTGGATGACTTGATTTGTCAATTATAACTGCTGTTTAAAAACTGATAGTCAACTGGACATTGCTGTATAAAATATTATAAAAGCCATTCAAAACGCTTCTTAGCAAGCTACAGTTGACTCATTTAATAACCAGGCAAAACAAGCATATATCTTGATAGTAAAAGAGAAAATTGCTTCGGAAAAAACGCAGCTAACAATATCTGCAGAAACCTATAGAAAACTGAACAAGGCCTCTAAAGAACTCGAAAGAACTTCAGGAATTACTAATGGAATTGCAAAAGCAGAAAAGTCAGGACTATCTGAAAAAGCTATCCCTCATCGATGCTAATTATTACACATTATGGAAAGCCACCAAAAAAACTAAAAAGCCCCAACAACAAATCCTACCGATTATACATGAAACTAGCAACTAGAAAAGAAGCAGCAAAGAAAAAACAGAAGTACTTGCAAATCACATAACTGACTGTATTTCGACCTCACTCAACAATAGCCCCAGAAGAAGAGAAAGTTATATTGGACTTCCCTGATACTTCTTTCCAATTCAACTTGCACATCAAAAAATTCTAAATTGGCGAAATGAAAAATATCATTAATAACGAAATAAGAAAGCCCCTGTGTATGATTTGATCAGCGGTAAAGTTTTACAAAAAATATCATAAAAATATTTGATGAGCATTATACATATATACAACGCCATCCTCAGAGTTGGATATAACCAAATGCTACATGCAAATAACACCGTTCCTAACCTTCAGTTCAGCTTTAGAAACAATCACGCCACTTTAAAACAAATTCATAGATTTGTGAATACTAGTAATAATCTCTGAATCGTATATTATATTGTTCTGTCTCGCTCTTAGATATTAGCCAAGCGTTCGGTAAGGTTTAGTATGATGGCATATATTAAAAACTAAAATTAAATCTACCCCATAATTACTATCAAATGATCATACCTCAGCAATATATACCTCTTCGTTATTAAGCATGAAGACCAATATACTAATTTATATCTAATTCAAGCGGGAGTTCTCCAAGGTAATATTCCGGGACCTACACTATATTTATTATACACAGCAGATCTTCCACCGACAAAATCTACTCTTATAGGCACCTCTATAGATGATACAGCCATACTTGGATGTGATATCAGCCCTAAAATCGCTCCAGTGATCGGAGCCCTAAAATCGGAGAAGTGGCTCCAAAAATTGAGAATTAAAGTGAACGGAACTAAATGTGCACACGCTACATTTACTATGAAAAGAGAAACTGCGCACCAATCACTCTGAATATCCAACAACTACCTTAAGCCGATGCAAACTTGGATCGGCAACTCGCCTGGTGCAAACATATATTTATCAAAAGAAAGCAACTCGGATTAAAGTATTCCAAAATGTACTGGATGATGAAATGGTGGAAAACTGTAGCTATCACCTAATTACAAAATATTATTTTATAAGTCCATTATGAAATCAGTATGGAACTATGGTATTCAGCTTTGGGGAACAGCTGGAAACTTCAATCTCGAAATCCTACAAAAATTTAAAAACAAAGTGCTACGAAATATGGTCCACGCTTCCTCCTATGTATCCAATCATGTGTTGTATAGTGACCTACGTATATCATCCATTAAAGAGGAAGTTAAAAGTTTTAGTGCTAAATACAAGGACCACCTGACAACTCATCCTAACATACTAACTAAAAAACTATTTATTAATAATGAGGAACCGAGACGGCTGAAACGATTGAAACCTAACGACCTTCTGAATAGATTCAACTAGTGATTAGCTTAGCTCATAACTATTAACTTATACTTACCATAATTTATAAATTGTGTAGATCATTCACTGGAATCCTCTACAAAAGTCTTGTTAGTCATAGGAATTGCTTATTGGTACTTTAGCGTTAGATAGATTGCAAGTAATAAATGAGTTGAAAATAGCGCGGGGATAGAAAGAATAGGCCTCAATATAAATCGAAAGATAATATGCCACAAAGATCAACTTTGATGAGCAGTTAAAGAAAGAGAGGACTGAGGAGGTTCAATGAGACGATGAAAATAAAAACCTGGAATGAGCACTTTAAAAACAATGAGAAATAATTCTACAGTAAACGAGAAACAGAAACAAATAGCAAACCCCAGAGAACTGAAGAAACTTATAATGAAGAAATATTCCGCAACTACTGAACAATTACCAACTCAAAGCATTTTCATGTCTTTTATCTACACTGGTGAAGGCATTACACAACGTAATAATAAACCTAAAATGTATACCATCATATATTACCTGCTAAAATACAATGATTTTGAACAAAAAGGAAATAGGAAAGATACAAAAATTGAAACTTGTCTGTCGGGGGTCTTCCAATGTTGTAAAGCGAACAACATAATTGCAGTGAAACAGAAGGGATGCACGAGGAAAACACTAGAATGCAAGGAAAGATCAATGAAATAGTAATGAACCAAGCCCAGATTAAAAATAGAAAGCTAAATATACATAGGCGATAGTCTATACTGCAGCAAAGCATTTAACTCCGTATCACACATTTGATTGAGAAAGGTTTTAGAAATCCATCCACTAATCTAGAACTTATTGAGTTACATGATAGCCCTATGAAACACACAGGCCGCATGTTAGATGCGCAATAATATGCATCTAAAAAGAAACGTTCAAAGGTATGCGCAACCAATAGAATATTTTATTACCCTAGGATAAGACGAAGCCTGAAAATATCTCGAAATTGTGCTAAGCAACTGCATCGATCACACTACCTTAAAACTATGATTCACAGAGAAATCCAGAGATCATCTGACAAGGCTGTTGAATGTATCGTTAAAAGCACGAAATATGACTACAGCGATAAACACCTGGGCTATTTCTGTCCTCATATATTCGTTCGGCATTGAAATACAGTAATTCAACTTTAAACGAGCTAGATAGGGTAACGCGTCGACTACCTTTAGTATTTTACATATACAATATATTAAGGAGGACAAGGACTAATTAACATCGCAAAATTGTCTATAAATCAGGAAATAGATATCAATAAGTACTTTCCATCAAAAATTCGTGCAAGTTAACCGAAAAAATACTGCATTGAAACTCAGTGAGGGGAAAGTCCATATAACGCGACTAACGACACCAGCTAGCGCGAAAAATAATCGATCGCAAATATCCCACGCCAATAGACGGAGAAGGTATCGCCAAGCAGTGCTCCCTGAACCGGGTAATTGCATAAAATTTCTATTCTGAATCTGAGGGCTTCATGACACCCACCCGAGATAACTTGATATCTACTCATAATTACGAGAAGAATATATTGAAAAAAGAAAAGACAAATGCCGTCTGTATAACCTGATCTGTTCTTATCGACCATCTCATTGTCCGACCCTAGCAGAATCCATCGTATCCAGAAAGATACAAACAATTATTTAGAAAAAATAATACACGCGAACATGGTATAAAAACGCAATCTGTTGTCGAATCCTCCCTTGTACTACAAATATCAGTTGCAGCTAGTCCTCAAAAACAAGAGACACCTGTTGTATTGGAATAGGCCAATAATGTCTAATAGAATAATGGATTACAATAGGCTGGATATCATTGTCAATGAGCAGCGAAAGGACATATCCTAACTATATAACTTGCCCATTGATCCACAGAAGAATGGAAGTCGAAAAGATTAGGCATTAGGGAATACGTCAACCTTTCCAAATAAATTAAGCACGTCTGAGGCTGGACAAGATAGAAATGACCCCAATTCTAATATACGACAATAAGCGTAATGACGAATAACCTAAGAGCTATTAACCAATGCAGAACAGTGCCATATTTCTGTATCTAGCAAGGATGTTCCTGAACTAGTACTAGTGAGCAAAATGGAGCAATCTGGGATAAAGTTAATTCTCTCCCCTATCGTCCGAGCTTAATTCCTGGGATAATCTTAGGAGTAAGTGAATGTTTCCAGCAATTTTGCTGAGAAAGTACACTTTAATTCTATAATAACTATTGTTTCAATAGGTGATAACCAATTACATAGAAGTAGTATTAATAATTAGCATGCATAACTGAAAGTACCTTTTTTTTCATATCCTATATAATTAATGGTCTATTTATACTAGGCGCTTAACATCAAATTAGTGTACAATATTGTAATATAAACTGTACATACGCAAGATTGGAGATCTAGAATATTCGTTTCAAGAAAGCCACAGTTGCCTCAACTTGCAGCCTGATATAAGAAAGTTATAAGTTGACTTAACAATTTCGAACAATGAACTCGGTTGATTGATGTAATTGAGATTGATCAGTGTAATAATCAAATATTTTTTAAATAGCCGTTGAACAAATTCCAAAAATTGGTACTGATGTGTTATATATGTAGATTAGAATAGCCGTTGAACAAATTCCAAAAATTGACACTGAGTGTTATATGGATTCCCAATAATAGAACTATATCCCAATTTAGATATTATAACAGAACAAAATGCAATTTTTAATGTTAGTACAATTAATGCAACGAACAATTTATAATCTAAACTGAGATTCCTAAATGTTTTACTTTTAATAGTAATTATATGTTTCATATTTTGTTTCATATATGACAGTATTATATTTATTTTAATTATATTATACAAAACATATTGTATTGAACATTACATACAACACATTCTATTATACAAAACATAATATTTTCAGTTTTGTAATTATCATATGCTGTAAAATTCAGAAATAACTAAATGGAACCAAAACATTTGATATATTATCTCACATATGATAGTATTATATTTATTACTTTTCCGCACTTGACTATACTAGCGGAAAAGTAATGTAATCGTGTAAAGAAAAAGTGAAAACACTAAATTTCTTTTTGGGTTTATTTTTCGTTTTTCGGCCTAAAAACCAAAAAAAAATGGTTTTTAAAAAATTTTTGCTGTGTGTGTGTCGTCGTTGTCGTCGACATTAAAATTTCTTATTAGCACGATAACTCAACTGAATCGTATCGGATCGATCGGGTTTTGACTGATCCTGATCGGGGACGTCTCCCACATGACACTTATTGATTTTGAGGTGGATAGCACACACCACCCCCTCCCTTGGGTCTATCTGAGAATTTTTTTTTGTTAGCACGATAACTCAACTAAATCGTGTCGGATCGATCGGGTTTGACTAACTCTGATCGGGGACGTCTTCCAGACGACAACTATTGATTTTGAGGTGGATAGGACACACCCATGTCATGTCCATGAGTCATGAGAGCACGATGGTAGACTATTTGAGAAATTTGTTTTGTTAATACGATAACTTAACTAAATCGTGTCGGCTCGATCGGGTTTTTACTGGTTCTGATCGGGAACGTCTTCCAGATGACACATATTGATTTTGAGGGGGATAAGACACACCCCACCGTGTCCATGGGTCATGAGAAAGCACGACGGTGGATTATTTGAGAAATTTTGTTTGTTAACACGATAACTCAACTACATCATGTCGGATCGATCGGGTTTTGACTGATTTTGATCGGGGACGTCTCCCAGACGACACCTATTCATTTTGAGGTGAATAGAACACACTCTACCATGTTCATGGATCATGAGAAAGCACAATGGTGGACTATTTGAGAATTTTTTTTGTTAGCACGATCACTCAATTAAATCGTGTCGGATGAATCGGGATGACATCTATTGATTTTGAGGTGGATAGAACACACCCCACCCTGTTCAGTGGTCATGAGAAAGCACGAGGGTGGACTATTTGAAAAAAGTAAAACTGTCACATAAAACAGATATTCTGCATTTATGTGTTGGTTTATTTTTTCTCGGTCACTCAATTTCGAGATAGAGATGTTTTACGTGCGGAAAAGTCCGTTTTAAGGTTTCAAAACTGTTTATTTTATTTATATTTATCAGGTGTTTGAATTAGTGATGATATTACAATGATGAAATTGGTGAGAAAATATTCTAAACGTAATATTTTCTTACACCATACACGTCATCCTTGCAGTTTCCCATTTGTATCACATTTGAACTTTATCAAACCATTTTCTCCTTGATTTCATCAAATGTACAATAATAAAAATCAATTGTATTTCAAATTGGCCTAGTTTTTCTACTAGATGTTCATTTTTGTACCGCCCACATTTGAAAAAAATATTAACTTTATCGATGGAAACCAATTGTCTAATGTTTGTAATTTACAATGTTGTTATAGGCTACTATATGTATATTTTCGCTACATACAAAACAATGTATGAGTATTTGAATCAGATCTGTAGTTCCATCAAGTATCTGTTATACATCTAATATTATTAGCCAAAAAAATTTTGACTTCATTTAATATTTTAACAATTGGGTGTATACTTCATCCATTCTAAAATTATCGCCCAGTATTTGAATTTTCTATAATTTTCGTTTGATTGTCCATTTCACGAAGCTAAAAAGAATTATACGCCTTTTGAACTAATTTTTTTATTACAATGATAAAGGCAAAACCAATCATTCCGTCGAATCTTGTATACATATATTTTTTCCTTTCTTTATTTCAATTATTTTTATCACGATCTTTATGTTGGTCTTTAACTCACTGATCATTTTTAATTAATAATGCAATCAGTTCCTTAATCGCAATCGAAAGGGTGCTAACTTTTTGTTTAAATTTCGCAAAATGTTACCCCTTTTCGCAATTTCTATTTTTTTGTATTACCTACATTTTTTCCGATCTCAAATAATATATTCGTCTTTTTTCGTAAAAAAACTAACAATAATTCTATTCAAGATTTATTTTGTATAATTTTGTTTTATATAACATTATTTATTTAAATATAATAGTCCCAATAAATCAATCCAAGGTAAATAATTTTAATTCTATGCGTGTTTCGTACATTGATGTAATTTTTAACAGCAGTTTTAGATTGCTTCAAATAATCTTCTTCATTTCCGTACTTGAGATAATGTAGCAATTCATTTGCTTGCGATATAGCTATTTTCCAGGCAAGCATGTCTACAGCAGATAAATTTGATAAGATAAAACCTTTGTCTGCAATGTTAATCTATCGCATTCAAGAATTATTGCATACAATTCGCGACAAGCTCAAGGAGATAAATCATTTTCATTCACAGTTTATAAAGGGTGGTCCAACGAAAACGCACGATGTTAATTGTAAATAAAGCAAAAAGTTTTCAGAGAATTATCTTAATATTTCTTATTATGATAGAAGGATCTATGACAATTATATGTGAAACAAAATATCGGCCAAATGCTCGCCACGGCTTCGGTGGCATACCTCTATCCGGTGGTCCATATTTTCAATGACTCTGAGACATAATAATTGAGGTTCTATGTCGTTAATGTGCCGAATTATCTCATCCTTTAGCCCTTGAATTGTTCTTGGATTATTGACGTATACTTTTTCTTTTAAATATCCCCAAAGATGGAAGTCCAACGGTGTCAAATCACATGATCGTGGCGGCCAATTAACATCGCCACGACGTGAGATAACACGGCCATTGAATTTCTCGCGCAAAAGTGCCATTGTTTTGTTGGCTGTGTGGCAAGTGGCACCATCCTGTTGAAACCACATATCGTCCAGGTCCATATCCTCAATTTCTGGCCACAATTGTTGGACACGACGACGAGTCGAGGTTGACGGCTCTGCTGCTACACTATCGCGAACAACAGCAATGTTTTCCGCAGAACGAACTGCGCGAGCATGCACAGGTGTTTTCACATTTCCTACAGACCCGGTTTGCTGAAATTTGCGCACAATTCTCCCGATTGTGGACACATTTGGTCGATTATGCTGACCAAAAAAGTCACGAACTGCACGAAATGCATTTTGATTTGAACGCCCACTTTCGTAAAAGGCTTCAATAATCTTAACGCGCTGCTCAATTGTGTACCTCTCCATGGTTGAATTTGTCAAACAATGAAACAAAGAAATGTCAAATTAAGTTGGGTAAAAAACTTGACGTTAAGGTGTGACTCACAATGAACATCGTGCATTATGGTTGGACCACCCTTTATGAAGATATTGGTGATACTAACGAATTAGTTAATAAACATCGTAATACGATATATAATAATTTACCAGAAGATGCTAAAGGTGAGTATGATGATGAAAAGAAAACATCTAATAAAAATTGTGCATTATGATTTATTATAATTCAATAAAAATTTTAAATGAGAGGAGTTTGATTTATCTCGAACAAAATTAAACTGATTTATCTACTTCATTTGCTTCATGAATGTCAATTAACATCGATTAAATTAACAGAGTACCTTAAACTCAAACAATAAAATGAAAACGAACATCAGTTAAATTGCACATTTATAGATAATGATTTGTCCACGATTTGAGTTAATATTCGCGATAATTTCGAAAAATTTCAAATGATTCATGCCATTTTAGATCCTCTCAGTAAATCGTGTAACATTTGGAAAAACTGGATTAGGAGGATTGAATACAATATATACACATATATATATATATATATATATATATATATATATATATATATATATATATATATATATATATATATATATATGTGTATATATATATATATATATATATATATATATATATATATATATATATATATATATATATATATATATATATATATATATATATATATATATATATATTAACGGATGTCCCAGCGAGAGGTAGCCGATTTAAACTTGCCGCCATTACTATTGCGGCAGGTTTTGGAAGTTGATGTTTCGTAGTTATTACGTGGAGAGCAAAAAGACTAGAGAGTAGGGAGACATAGTTCCTCGAAAAATCAGTGGTGGGGGTGGCACGAAGAACGTCGGCAATGTGGCAGGCTCGCGTAGAAGCGCGCGGGATCTGCGTATTCCGTTTATCCTCGTCTATCGCGGTTTCTCTCTCACACTATCGAAATGTCGGGTTCCATTGAGCCACGATCAGGGCTTTTGCAGAAACAATTCGCAACGCAACAGTATCTCGACGCTTTTGACATATTCAACAGAAAAACTGGAAATGCTCAAAACACAGCAAACAAAAATAGCCTCGCTCGATTCTACGCAATGACCGCCATGATGAAGCACACCACGTGATCACAGTGCGGACGCTTTTCGTGCTACCCCCATCACTCGACTTATGTCTCCTGTTCTCTAGTCTTCTTGGTGGAAAGTATGCCATTACAAAATGTAGCGCTATACTGTTCAGCAACGCATACTTATAGTCACAGCGTACTACGAAAGTAATGGTTAAATTGTGGGCACTGAAAGAAAATTACGTGCAATTATGGGTCGTCGTGAGACTTTTTCTTGTGGAGCTATGTTAAAGGAAAAGTCTATGTCAATAATCGCGTAACGATTAAACAGCTGAAATATAATATTAGCGAAGTTGTTGCGGACATAGGGCCACAGCTATACCGCAAAGTGGTGGAAAACTTCATCAAAAGAATTCACTGCTGCTAGAGAAGTAGAGGGGGCCACTTACACGATATTGTATTCCATGTCTAATGGCATAGTTCAAATGAACAACTGGACCCAAAATGAGTGTATAAATGTTATTTATTTGCCCAATAATTACAAACATAATTGGCTATCTCTCGCTGGGACACCCTATATACAAACAACATTTATACAACCCTATATACAAACTTAGCCGATCCAGAATTTCATATATCTAAGCCTATTAATTTGATTTTGGATGTTAACTTCTTTAATAAAAATTGATGGTAATATTTTTGCTCAAAGTTTTTACTTTTGACCCACATTTGAATTGAGAAGAATAAACCGTAAGTAATCGATTAAATTGATTAACCCCAAATACATAGCTACTTTAAATAGGCTCCAAATAAATTGCGTTATTATCACACCAAACCATACTAAGGTGATTTATCAACTTGGCATTTTATCAACGCTAAAACAAAGTTTGTTGACACATAGTTCACTTGGAAAAAGAGTGTTGAAACGAAAAACTGAAATTTTACAACACAAGCGTTTGAAGTTTGCCTAAGTTTATCGATGTTTCTCGACTTACTGGTTCATTATCAACTTGGATATTTTTTTTAGTTAATGCTGCTTGCCTTTTTTAACATAAAGACATGGTAATTTTTATTTTTTGATAATTTACTCATGAACTATGAATCATATTTTAGCAATCTTTGTTCAAAAATAGTATAAACCTCTTGAGAGTTTTAGAGAAATAGAGACGCGTTATTGAAAGAACGATTTTTATTAAACGATAAACTGGGATTTAGTACAAATAAATTCACATTCGTTATAAATGTTTATCCACGACCACTATATCTAATACATCTGTTTTCCGTGGATTAGAGGCCTTCTAACACTAGTGAATTAAAATTCATAATACCACGCTTCTTGATAATAGTTCATCCAGACATAATTACAACTAATATATTTAAATAAAAGTAATAACACTCCCAAAACTATTTTATTAAAGACAAATATTGGTAACAGAAGCAAAGTATAAACTTTTAACTTAAATACGATGAAATATTACTACGTGTAATATAATATTAATAAAATATTACTACGTGCCGATGATAAGTTTGTTAATAAAAAACATTAATAAATAAACAACTTTAAAACCTTAAAACGGACTTTTCTACACGTGGAACATCTCCATCTCGAAATTGAGTGGCCGAGAAAAAATAAACCAACACATAAACGCAGAATATGTGTTTTATGCGACAGTTTTACTTTTTTCAAATAGTCCACCATCGTGCTTTCACTGCTTTTTCATAACACATGGACAGGGTGGGGTGTATCCTATCCACCTCAAAATCAATAGATGTCGTCTGGTAGACGTCCCTAATCAGAATCAGTCGAAACCCGATTGATCCGACACGATTTAATTGAGTGATCGTGCTAACACAAACAATTTCTTAAATAGTCCACCACTGTGCTTTCTCATGACCCATGAACATGGTAGAGTGTGCTCTATCCACCTCAAAAATCAATAGGTGTCGTTTGGGAGGCGTCCCGGATCCGAATCAGTCAAAACCCGATCGATCCGATACGATTTAGTTGAGTTATCATGTTAACAAGACAAATTTCTCAAATAGTCCACCATCGTGTTTTCTCATGACCCATGGGCAGGGTGGAGTGTGTCCTATCCACCTCAAAATCAATAGGTGACGTCTGGGAGACGTCGCCAATCAGAATTAGTCAAAATCTGATCGATCCGACACGATTTAGTTGAGTTATCGTGTGTTATCGAGTTAACAAGAATAAATGCCGACGACAACGACACATACACAAAATAGTTTCAAAACCATTTT
The DNA here is from genome assembly GCA_037954035.1 of Rosalia funebris. Classification (NCBI taxonomy): domain Eukaryota; kingdom Metazoa; phylum Arthropoda; class Insecta; order Coleoptera; family Cerambycidae; genus Rosalia; species Rosalia funebris. The sequence continues at coordinate 39,097,543 of JAZFAV010000016.1, forward strand.
TTTTGTGTTTAGGCCGAAGGACAAAAAATAAACCCTAGAAAAACATTTTTTTACACGATTACATTATTTTTTCCCGTATAGTGGAGTGCGGAAAAGTAAAACATTAATAAAAAAAAATTAGCGGTTCAGAATAGTTCGGCCAGTTGCTGAAATGCATAGTACGCTAAACATTTGTAGCGTTTTAAAACAACATAGAATCGCAAGTCAACAGTTCAAGTGAAACGGATATTATATGTATGTTTTGGATGAGTCTGTTAGAATTTTCTAAAATAAAACACGGAAATACCATTGTCAATGCCCAATAACAGAGAATTTTGGCTCGGAAAATATCTGCTACGTATTCTAATTCTACTGCCTAAATCTACAGTGCAATTCATTATTAACTTGTATAAAGAAAATGGATGCCCAAAGGAACAAAACTGGTCGACCATCCCAAATTTCACGCTTAAATCAACATGCTGAAGAGAATTGTAACAGCAAACTGACGATCCAGTGCAAAATAAATTATGGTACTATGGAAGCAAGCCATTGAAAAAACTATTTCTGTATCCACAACTAAACGCTCAATAAATAAAATAGGATACAAATTGTACAAGGTAAAGTTTGATTCTTTATATTTTACTTTCGAACTTACCGGTTTCTCCTTCAGGCAAAAGAAAAGCCGTTATTAACTAAACGGCATAGAATCAATCGGTTACGGTGGGCCAAAGAACATAGGCACTGGACTTTACAACAATGACACCAGGTAATTTTGAGGAATCCAAATTTGAAATCTGTTTGGGTGATACCAGAAAGCGTGTGTTAAAAACCCTAGAGGAAACTTATCATCCTGACTGTTTGGTTAGGAAAATGAAGTTCCCGGCATCTCTTATGATCTGGGGGTGTATGAATGGTATGTGGTATGGGCATAGGAAAATTGCATTTCGTAGATGGTACTGTGACAGCAGAAAAATATAAACAAATGTTGAGAGACAGTTTATTGCCGTCAATACCAATTTGTCAAGGCACTGACACGTAGTACATTTTCCAGCAAGATTGTGCTGCACGTTACACAGCAAAAACTGTTAAAGCTTGGTTTACATAATATAATGTCCCCGTTATGGAATGGGCCTCTAATAGTCCAGACCTCTCGCAAATAGAAACATTGTGGCTTCAAATGAAAAGACAGTTGCGCAAACATCCAGCCCGTTCAGTTAACGATCTACGCACCAAATTGCAAGAAATTTGGGACAGAACGCTTCTATTCCTGAAGAATGCGCTAAGATGGTAGATACAATGCCTGCCAGAATTAAAACTGTTATTGTTAACAAAGGTGATGTAACACAGTTTTGATGAAGCGGCCAAACTATTTCGAACCACGAATGTTTTATATTAACAAACTTGTTACTGACATATCAATAACGTAGTAATATTTTATCGTATTTAAGTTAAAGTTTTATACGTTTTTTCTGTTACTAGTATTTTTCTTTAATAAAATAGTTTTGAGAGTGTTATTATTGTAAAATTATGCCTGGCCGAACTATTATGAGCCTGGGCTCGTAATATGATTTACATTTAGTACCGTATCCATATAGTACCTACGTTTAGTACGGTATATAGTGCCGGTATATAATAATAGAGTATCATTGTCTGTGAATATAATTTGTGCACACAGAATTTGAATTAGAAAACAATTTTAGGTTGTTTCACTAGATCCATGAAATCATATTAACGGTAAAACTAAATTAAGTAATAGATATCAGCGTAATGAGCCATTATCATTTGGAAAATGTACTTAATATATTGTAGTTAATACGTATGGTAAGGCATTCTATTGATAAAGTATTTCATTTAGTAAAGGTAAATATTAGCGACAAATAACAAATTAAAAAAAAAAGTCGACTTAAGAAATAAAAATATGTCAAGTATATAATAATTTAAATCTATGGTACAATTAGTAATCTATCGTTTTACACGGATACATTTTTCGTAACGTTTTTGTATGTTGTTTATTACGTTCTGGGTTTATCTCTACACATGCTTCCTGTATCCTTGTGTACAAATATTCTTTTGTTTGATAGTGTAACTTGTTTACTTTGTTGTTAAGCATTCGCTTAAGGTAAAAATCGAAGTCTAATAAGTCGAAGTCTAATAAGTCTATCTAAGTATAATTAATACAAGTATACTAAACTTGAAGAATAACAACAATGAAAAATAGGCTGTAGTTAAGTTTTCACACCACATATTATCTTTTTGTAAATACTGTAATTTACACTGAATTATTTTTAAACTGTAGGGAATATTTTGTGATTAAGCCACTTCTCACTTTAAGTAGTTCCTTCACTAGATGTTATATTAAAAAGGTTTAATTATTTTTCTGATAATGAGATTATAAACATAATCTCATTATTTTCTAAATATTTTCTACTTTCAGAAGCTTTTACAGGACAGTGTGCAGAAGTTTTTAAATACTTAAAAGGTTTGATTTTATTTTTCATGAAAGGTATCCGCTAATAGTTTCTTTGAGAATATTCAATTATAAACTGGATTCGTGTGGTTAGGCATAAAAATTAAGGGACATAAGGCTTCTATTAATATAGAATATTCTTTATCAAAATAAATCTGTCAAATCTGACGTTTTTCAAAACCAAAATTTTTCACCTCCTAATTGACCAGGACGTGGATAAAATGTTGAATTATATTCGGGAATTAACAGCATTTAATCCGCTCCAAAATATGGGCGCTCTCGGCTGCCCATTTTTTCTCGTGCATTAAAAGCTTGTTAATTCCTTTTTAGGATACTGCATTGGTAACTAGCTTTTACATAGTTAAAAACGAGTCCGGTAAATAAAATTTACCGGCCTAGGTGGTCGTAGTTGACAATGGCCGTATTTTGGGGCAAATCTATTTTATAAGGCACAAAACTTCTATTTAATCACTTTAATGCAAAAACTAAATTGTCGAAATTTTATTATTTACTTTCTTCACCTTAGCAACAAACCAACACACATGCGATGATTTCCATTTCATGCACCGCCCCAACGTATCGGATAAAATTTTTGTTTTCACGAATTTTTGTTTAATTCGGTGCGATATCCTAAAAATCTTATACGATATACAACCGGTACCATTTTTGTGGCCTTGACAAATATGCAGGTCGAGCCCGTAGGGCGAGACTTGCCACGGCATGACCACAACTTGGCACGGCCACAAAAATGTTTGCTACCGGTCTAATAACGTAAATAGGTATTATATAATTAATAACTATTTTTGTCTTTACTAAGACAGTCTTAATAGTTACTCTTTAGTTAGTCTGATCATAATAGTTACTATAGTTACAAGTTAGTCACTATTTTTGACTAGTACATAGTGAGAACAATAAATTTGGAATATTTCTTGAGTAGGTTCGAGGTTCTACTATAAATTGGACCCTTAATCACCATTTTAACGCAAATTTATTCATTAAATTTTTTATCTTTATCAAGACAGTCTTACAAAGTTGCTCTCTAATCACAGTAGTTATTTGTAGGTTTAGTTATTATTTTTAAATAGTAAAAATACAAGTTCAAAAGGAAATAAAATAATTACAAGCTAAAAAATTGGCGAAAAACAAAAATTGAACAAAACACCACAAAATTGTTTCAATTAAAAAACAATAATAATAATGGCAACGCAATTTAGTAAATCAACTACTAACTTTTATACCACTATATTTACACAAAAATCGTTCAAAACAATGATTCAACTAAGAGTAGGAATTCTTACTTGAATCATCATTTTGAAAATGACATAAAGTGTTGAAACTGCAGTCACGATTTTTGTGTAAATGTAGTGGTATACAACTTAATAGTTGTTTTACTCAATTGCGTTAGAATTATTAACTACAACAGAGTAACGACTCCCTCGATCAATTTCTTGAAATACAATGGTTTTAAACATAACAAATGTTCCTTCATTATTAAAATAATCAAGGAGAGAAGGCAATTTGTTATTTCTGGAAGAAATATAACGTCATTTGAAGCCATCCAAGAAAAAAGACCCAAAAATTAAAATTTTCGCATTGTACCACTCTTCTTCCAAGTGAATGTATTGTTAACAAAATTGATTTAAACTGACATCTGCCCTAGTACTAATAATTGCACGATTTAAAAAAATACTAAATTTTAATCTGATAGTAGGTAACTTTATAACGTTAATACGCACGAACTTCTCGCACGAGTAAAAAATCTTGTTGGTAAAATGCCTTCACGACCACTCGCGGTTTTAGTATTCACAGCAAAATGCATCTGCTTGCTTTGCTGTAATTCAAGTACTATGCAATGATTTAAGACATTTGTGCAAATACCTGTTTATACTGGAAGTAAAAGAGTTATGCTGTAAACCAGTTTTGGTATTGTAGACATTATACAGGCAGTGTATTACTCAGTTTTATAGCGTTTCTGTTCTTTTGGTTATTTTTTTCATCTGTGTGGTATTACAATTGTAGTTAATATGAAGCGTGCACATGGTAGTGTGTAATAATATCTATCTTCAGGAAGAATATACTTAATTGAGCGGCGATATTATCGTAAGACAAAATGAAATTGTTTAACGGGCGCAATTCTCCGGAAAGGAAAGTTGGTGATTGCTCTTGCTATTTACCGGATTTATCTTTAATGGTATTTTCTTCGTTGCACTTTTCCTACCATCGAAAGTTATTCTACGTGGCGTCCTGTACTACATCGGTTGGAGTCTGGACGAAAAGCTCGATATTCATTCGGAAGCCTGCCTTTGGTCGAATCTAATTCACAGATAAGCACCTTTTATTTAATACCTCAATCTCTAAATTATACAGTTAATATTGTAACTTTATAGATTCCATAACCACAAACTAATTTAGAATCACTCAAGACAATACCATTTAGAAGTGAGCTCTATAGATTACAGTAGATTTTTATGAAGTTTGATGTTAAAACTAACATCTAACTAACCTATACACAGTGGGAGAAAATAGTATTGGCATACCCCACTTTTCTCTTAAATATCAACAATATGAAGGTGAATTGTTTGATACTAAATTTATTTAAAAACTAGCATCCAACTATTAACTTTTAGTGGCAATATGTTGAGCAAATGAGAAATATGATAGAAATAATAGATAAGAACAAGAGTTTTAAGGACGTAGCTTTCGACAAAACACCAAAATACTATAAACTACCAATGGCGCCTGTTGGTCGAAAGCATAAAGGGTTCACAAAATCAAGAACATGCAAATTTTTATCGTACTATCATAATAAAAATACTCACATGCAGTAGGAATCCATTATTTTTTGTTTGTACAGTCACTATTCACCTAATGCCTAAACTGTATTACATTGCTTGAATGTAAAGGCAATTCTTCTATTCTTGCTCTCAGAAAACTTAGTTATAACAGCTTGGCTGAAGTCTGATAAACCTTGTATAAATTTTTTCTCAATAGACAACATTGGTAAGGCCGTCAGTCTTTCTTGATTCATAGAACTCCATAAAAATGTTTTTATTCGCGTCAATGTTGAAAAAGTTCTTTCTGCTTCAGCTGTGGTCATTGGTACAGTTCGTAACAGTAGTAACAGTTATTTGTAAGGGAGCAAAGATAGCAGAAAATATATCTTGAAGATTATTATCTGTTATGAATTTCAGCAGGTGAATAGCACCACTCATATTCCTAAAATAAGGTTTTCTATAAATTAGTTATAACTCTGTCTGCAGGCTAACTATATCTAAAAATGGATATGCTTCTACTGTGGCTTCTAAATGCTGCAATGGAAAACTCTTCTCCAATTGTTAAAATCTGACTGATGCAAAAAGTATAGAAGCATTTAAGTGTTTAGCAAAAGAAAACCGTTCTTTAGCATGGATAATTATAGTGTCACAGATTTCCATGGCTGCTACAGTTTTTGAGATATGTGGATTTTCATTTATACGGCGTCTCTTAGTCTGAATGGCATACTCAGAAATTTCACTTTCAATTGTCTCTGTATTATTTGTTTCTTTTTCAATAGAATCCTCAAGACATGTTATGGCTACGTGTATTTGTACTGGATCCATCACTGTTCTTTGTATCAGCATGCGGCATTATGCGATGAAATACTGTCAACCAAAACACAAACTTTGAATCCTGCAACAGACGACAAATAGCAGTTGCCTAATTAATTGTTACAGTTTGTTTGAAGTCGCTTCTATTTTCCTTTAATATATAAGTTTAGTTGATGGGCGTAACAATGAACATAAAAGTCAAATTTGTAATCACTTTGAATAACAGTTTGAACACTTGAATGACGTCCACTCATTACCCTTGCGCCATCGTAACTTTGTGAATTAAGTTTTTGTGATTTACCTATCACTTGTTTTAAAATAGTTTTTATGCATTCTGTATAAAAATTGTATAACCCCCGCCACCCGCCAAATCGAAGGTACCCACAAACTCGACGTAAATAGCGCCCATTTGTAGCACGTGCTCCATCGTTATCACCATGACAATGAGACATACAATATAACAAACCGAGTCCCAAATAAAATAAACATACGGCGCGAGCATTCCACAAATTCAAATAATAACACTAATAAAATAACGTTTAGATATTTGTATTAAGGTATCGTAAGAGATTTTATTTATTAATGCAAAATATATTTTACATTTATTTTAATGTTTGAAAATTTGCTTTGGGGGTTCACGTGCTCATGTGCTTTTATGCAGAAACCGCCACTGTCACACTACACTCGACGCGCATGTACAGTGTTTTGGTGTTTTGTGGAAAACTACGTCAGTGTTGACAAACCAAAGGAATCCGACCAACTCCAGTATGAACTTCAAGGGTCAAAAGAGTATTGGCACAGTAAAAATTATTATTAAAAAATTTCTTCACGATTTAATATTTTGTTACCATACCATTTGCATTTATTACGGCCTGAAGTCTTCGTGGTATTGAAGATACAAGATTCTGGATTATTTCAGGTCCAATTTTATCCCATTCTTGTAATAAATCCGTTTATAGCTTCTGTTTCGAAAAAAAAATATTTTTTCCGACCTTCAAGTCCAACAAGTACCACAAATTCTTTATGGGATTATATCCAGGGACTGGGGTGGACTTTTAATTTTTCTATAAATATTAACCATACTTTTGTTTTATTGGCGGTGTGACTCGGATCATTATCCTGCTGGAAGATAAGTGTGTCTCTGTTGGCCATCTTTTCAGCACTTCTGTTCAAGTTATGACGGAAAATAATGTCAACGTACTTGTCTGCATTCATAATACCTTTGATGAAACTTAGGTTTTCAACACCATTCCAGAGACATCTGACGGTCACATTCGACATATCTTATTTATATATATACCATATTTCTATCAATATAGACAGTTTTAAGCACTTTATTGTTTCACTTTATGTTCTGGAAAGAAGAAAATCTTTTAAATTGTTACCGCTGGCTTAGATATTTTACAATGTCTTTTCCATAAATGTCATAAATTGCTCACACTCTGTGTCTCTATCGAAACTGTTGTGGCTTATCTAAATGACTTCCAAGTTAAAATATCGTCAACATAGAATTATAAAACACTTGCGATAACACTATACGCCAAGATCTATTAAATATTTAGAAAGCAAAAATCATATATCTCTATCTGTGTATCAGTTCATATAAAAAAATACTTCTTTTTACATTTTTATACAAAAACCTTAATTAGAAAACTGAATGTAATATATTTCATTTACAGACAAGTGGTTTCACCTATTAATCAGATACCAATCTCCACCCTACCCTTATGATATGTGAGAACGCATTTATCGCGGATTATCAGTGCAACCGCTGACTTGTTTTTCAGATCCGGGCTTATATAATTTAAAAATGAATCGCCTTGATACACATCAGCTTGTGTTAAGTTTGCACAAAGATTTCTGGATACACTAGCACCAAGAATACTTTACATATTCTGTAACAAAATGCAAATGGAATATTTTGGGTAATATTTCGAAAGATGGTGCTTTAGTTTTAATAGAAAAAAACAATATGCCATTCATGTCTTGAAAATTAGCTAGAACTATTAGATTGTTTAAGGGATCTGATATATGTAATTGCCCGTGTGCTCGATCTTTCTATTCGTCTATCTTCTACTCCATCGATCATTCTTGATTAATACTGCAATCAGTTTATTAACCGACATCGAACAAATGATAACTAATCTTCCGTGCAGCATTTCGATGTATTGGAATTTCTTACCTCTTTCCCTTAGTTTTGTTAAGAATACCTGCTTCGGAACTAGATGGACATCCTTTTAAAATACCGTCCAGGTTAGGATTTACAAAAGCTAAGTGAACATTCGAATTATTTTATTAAATTATTATATCTGGCCTCAAACCATTTTTTATTCTGTCTTCATTTAAACCTATCGTACAGTTTTAAAATCATTAACAGTTCATACTATTTTTATACAACCTTCAGTCAGTTCTTGTAGCTATTATATAAATATTTAATAGTTTAACCACTATTTTTATATGTGGAACGTTCAAACTACGTAGTTCGAACGCTCCTTTTGAAAACAATTAACAATATTGACAAGTTTTTCCTGTTGGTAATACTGGCATTGAATAAGAGAAAATTTATTTTGGTACTTTCCTTGCTAACTGCTTCACCTAAATTGTATGTCAAGTGGTGCAGTGTACAACCCTCTGGTCTTTCACGCGGATATCCCTTGTATAACGCCAAGTGCAAGAATTGGTCGAGTTTTGTTTCACATGACCAGTTGACTTTCAGTTCGAATCTAAATTGAAATGGATGTCTATAGGTATGGCCAGATCTACTCAGGGTAAAGTATCCCAGAGTTATCTCGCAGAAGGCTTACAAGTTCCCTGGATTGATCTGGAATAACTGTGCCAATCGTTTAGAACTGACCTAGATTGTCAGATAATCAAGGAGTAATCTGGCTATAGCTATCTCGAAATAAATATTTTGTGACATTCCTTATTGTTTCCCTTCACCTATATATATATATATATATATATATATATATATATATATATATATATATATATATATATATATATATATATATATATATATATATATATATATATATATAATTCACTAGTACATAATGAGTAATCAAATCAGAATGCCAACAGATTATGAATTATTCAAATTAAGGCAGCTACAGAACCAAAAATTCTACATAACTAACTAAAAGTCAATTAAGACCAACTTAAGCACCAATTTGCAAAGCAATGTATTTCTACATATTGGTGTTGTTTTAACAATGAAAATGTTCGTTCGTGATAAATTATTATTTAATATTTTAGAATTACATAATAGTACAACTACATAATTTAGTAAAATGCGTTATCATAATGTAACAATTTTACTTATTTATTCTTTCTTTTATTTATTACGTCCCCCTCTTTATTTCAGAATCAACCTATTCCCAAAGTGATAGTAATGGGCTCTAGCACGGCCTCAGAAACAACTATTAATACTAGTACTGATAGTTCGAATACAATAGTTACTACAGTAACAGCTACTGATGGTGATATAACGGAAGACAGCTTAGATCTGACAGAATCAATGGATATGTTTTCTTCTGAAAATGTTTTAGATTCAAATATATCCAACCCTGTTCTTCAGCCGGTGCCCATTTCCCCAAAAACTCCATCAACAGCTAAATATAAGAGTCCTTCAACAGCAAAATATGATACAAAGTTTACTTTCGATTTAGAGAAAACAAAACATATGTCTAATGATGAAAACACTCCTAAAGTTGCAACTACCGAAAATAGTTTTACCTTTGAACTTAGTACATCATTCAATTTTGATTTGCAGGACAAAATAAATCCTCAAAAAATATTTGATAAATCCATAACAAAACAATCTCAGAAAAGTGTTGATAAATTAATGGAAGAACAAATAGAAGCGCTAAAGGTGGATGCAAGGAGAAGGAATAGTTATAAACAGGCTGCCAAAAGTTTTGATGAATTTGATATAGAAAATAGTAGTAATATTCACACTCCAAAAGAAAATTTATTAAATTTTAGGAGATTAAATGTCGAAAAAAACATGTCGGAGAAAACATCACCAAAAAGAAGAGCGGAAAGAGTATCGAACTCGTCACCTGAAAATGATTCCTCCGATTCTCCAAAACCGAAACACAGGTAAAGATTTGCATTACATTTCCGGTAATCGTGAAAACAATAATATTTGCCGCGAAGAGAACTAAGTAATTTTTTATTAGTATTAGCAAATAAAAAAACTTTTTATTTTATAGGCACAGAAAAACAAGTAGAAAATCTCGACATCAATCACCAATTAAACATGAAAAATTCAGTTATGACGAAAAGTACATTGCAAAATATCGTACTGGAGGGGTTACACCGATGAGCCCTCATATGACAGGAATGCTACCAGATTTACGAGTAGATTTGTTTAACGAATCCATGGATAATTCTCATCACTCTAGTCGAGTAGATGCAGCACACTCTCTTCCAGTCAATATGCCTAGTGATATACGACGAGGCAGCATGTACTCAAATAAATCCCGAGAAATGGAGACGAGCGTAGAAGTATCAGCCACGTCAATAAACGTCACAACTAATCCTTTGGAAAATTCAGTACATTTTGGTAGTAGAAAGGCGCCACAAGCTACTATTGTCGTTCAGCAACCATCTGTTAGTCTTGACCATACTAATATTTCAACTATTTTACTCAAGAATGGAAGTGAATTTATGTCAAACGTAGAAGGTACCAACAAGTTATCACTGAATAAACAAAAAGAAGAAAATATAAAACACCTACTGGACGTAACCAATAATTTAACCTTGGAGGAAATACATGATTTTGAGATGAGGCAAGTAACACATTTGTGTCAATTGAATTCATGTAAATGAAGTGATAAATTGATAATATGGTAGATGTATATTATAAATATTACTCTATAATTTTATGCTCAAATTCTAAATGCAACTTTTAATGAAATTTAACTGTTGTGAAATTGGACAACCGTGCAATTGCTTTAGGTCGGGATTAATAAATTAACTGAACAATAAACTTTATCTATGTTTTGCAAAACGAATATAAAGTTTTAGGTAATAAAGTAACTAAAAGCTAATTTTGAGTAGCATGAATGAGAACTTTTACCTGTTAAATTGTGAAACTAAATGGTGAAAACTCCATTCTTCGCGAGTCTGAGAATTTATCTAGAGTAAAGATATAATATAGGGCCGCATTCGTAGCCAAGTTTAGGTAAGACAAGCTTAATTGAATTATACATTTTAAAATTCAACATATCCTTTAGCATGAAAGGTTTACTTTTAAACAGCTAAAATATATGCTTTAAGAAATATTTTTTAAAAAATCGACACAAGAAATAATCTTGTTATATATTTGTTATTTATAGTCTAGTCTAAGAAAATTGTCTCATTTAATTTTTTCCTGATAGGGACATCAGGAGCGAGAATAACAAATCGCGTTTTCATCCTAATTGTGAGTCGTCGGTGCAATGTAGGCGATACCAGATATGTTCGGAAAATTACACAGGTGGATTTACCACTTTTAAAGTGAACGAACACATTAGAGTGTCTTGTAGTGTACTAGGTCTGTCGGGAAAGTATCGGACCATATGCTGCAGATACTGCAGACCATATCCTTCAAAATAGTCCCCTTTGGAAGCTACAGCGTTCCTCCAACGATCTTCCCACTTTCAGAAACACTCAGCTTGTATTCAGCTTTCAGAATAGCTAACAGCCGCTTCGTCGCGTTCCTTTTTACTTCTTCCACGTCATCGAATCTTCTTCCCTTAAGAGAATTTTTCAATTTGAGAAACAGCCATAAATCGCAGGGAGCCAGGTCAGGACTGTATGGGGACTAACTAAGGTAAACAATGCCGTGTTTTACAAGAAATTGCTGGATAAATTGCGATGCGTCAGCAGATACGCATCGCAATTGTCGTGGTGCAGCACCCAGTCGCCACTTTTTCACAGATTTGGCTAAGAATTTCCGGAACAACAGTTTTTGGTATTCTAAGATCTTCTTCTACCTCTCGAATAGTCAAACGATGATTTTGATTGATAAAAACTTGAACTCATTCCACATTTTCAGAAGTTCTAGCCGTTACGGGGCTGCCTGAACGAGGGTCATTTTCAACTGATGCACGACCACTTTAATCATATCACTCATAGCTTCATCACCATATACTTGCACAGTCAATGAATGCATTGAGTATACTCGATGCGTTCGATGCGTTCAGTCATTGCGAAATGCAACGCGCACAAAATTCAATGTTTACTAAACAGCGTACTGTTGTTGTCGGTTGAAGACTCGAAAGGCCATACGCCTGACAGAGATACTCATAAAGGTTATCCCTAAATGATAAATAACTATATTTAACAATAGCACACCTAGGTACAAGATTAGAGCATAAGGTCCGATACTTTCCGGACAGACCTCGTATATATCTTACTTCTCGTACCTCTTCATGTGAAGATAGTATGACGAAGATATGTCATTTGTTTGTCCAATGATTAGCATATAATATTTACCTACCATTTGTAAGACGTTTAAATTTGCCAATTTAGCTTTCAATCATTTCCCTCCCAGGATTTCTGAAACATTTCAGTCATTTTTAAGATTGTGATGGAAAGTCTGGATTATCTGTTCCAAAACTGTTGAAAATACATTACAATATAATATGTTGAGAGATGGTCAAGAAGAGTTATTCCTTCCTTATCCCCTTCCTTAACCCCTTCCTTAGAATTGAACTGACTATTTTATACTGAAGTAAAACGAAGAAACAAGCGGGTATTCGATTAAAAAGTGCTTAAAATATATAACAAAGGAAAAATTGATCGGTTAGAAAATGTAAATTACGGTAAACATCATTTCTATGAGCGTCTAATGCGTTTGCCAGAATTCATTAACCATGTTAATATTATTGTCGAATCTCAATAAAATGCTATTGTAAGTTCCTATAATACCTAATTTGCATATTATTGTTCTGGTTTAATTATTTAATTAAATTTGTTGCTTGTATGAGAAATAGGACAAGGCAAAATTATTAAAAACTAATACAAGATTTTAATTTCGCTAACACAAAAGTGCCCTTTATTTGGCAATATGTACATTAATAACAACATAATGTTTTGTGAGGTTTTCTATTATTAGTTTCAATTTTTTGTAGTCCAACAAAAGTCAAGTCAGTACAACATGTAAACTCACTCGGACACATTATACTGTGACAGAATGATTAAATTGTTGCAATGAATTATAACATTTGTTATTTATTGCATTAATATCCAATCACGATTTTAATTGAATTAAATTTTCAAAATAGCATCGTAAATTTAATTTATCATCTTAAATCATTAACCACGGTTACAACTAACGCAAATACAACGCCTATATGGAATGCTTTAATTCTCTCCACATCAGTTGCCAAGAACTTCACAACCTTAATCTCGAAATATTTCGATTCGATTTTCTGTTAATTTTAAAGCTAGGCGCTCGCTCCTGTAATGAGCACTAGGCCCATATAGAGGGCCTAGAGAAACCGCTGGCGACCCAACACCAGAACTCCATGTCATTCCGCAGCAGCTGCAAAAGATAAAAGCCCTCCTAGAAGCCCAGGAAAAACCAGTCAATGAGCCGCCACACCAACCGCTTTATTGCAACAGGATGAAGTAACCTAAGTCCCAAAGGAAATCCTAGTAGTCTTCAGAAAAGATAAAGCCGTTTTCGTAACCCTGCACCCCCAGAGCATTACAAATAAGAAGTACCCGACCGAAAGGTATGACATCAAATATTGTATGTCCATGTCATGGACATACCGAGGCCTAATAAGAATCCTAGCACAGAATAACAGATTGCGGTTCATTCCAGATGGAAAACTTCTGGAATAAGTCAAATAGGACCTGACGGACACGAACTACTGCATTGAGCAAAGAATACTCATCCAGCCTTAGAGTAATTAAAAAGTGATCTACCACCTTCTGTGGACTTGTCATCCATACAAAAAGGCAAAGACTAATCAGTCAATCCCATTGACGTCAACGTTTCGAGCACGCATAGGGAAAATGGTCTCCACGCAAAGTGTATGAAATAAGAGGCAAACTACCACTCCCGAAACTACGCAACGAACCAATAGTTGTCGGCACAGTAGGCCAACTGCGGGAAATCATTCCCGACAATCAATACAGCGCCAGTGTCCTAAGAAAAATGCAAATCACGGCAGGTCGACAAATCAGACTAATGCAAGACCAACCACTAGAACTTAGTTATCGAGAAGTTTAGCCGAAGCTACAGCACGCAACACGAAGAATGGATCATCAAAAATACTAGAGATCTAGCAATTAGCACTTATGGTCCCCAAGCCAACCTTACAGCATGCCGTGCTATGTCCACTCAAACAGATAAAATGTGTACTGCAGTAAGTTCATTCTTTGGATAAATACAAACGCTAACGGGGCTCAAGAAGAATAAACCGAGTAAACAATAAGAATAAAGACGAGTTATAAGAATAAGGTACGTAGATAAGGAAAACTTAATTTTCAGTTCATGCGCGGCCGATGATGATCTCTTCCAAATCCTAAAGGATATCCTAAGAAGAGCTCCAGGTTGCGACGGAATCAACAATTTTGCCCCGTCATCATCAACAAATGTTCTGAGGAAGGTAATAACGCTTTTACGAAATATTCCGTTGAGTTTGCAGTCTCCTCAAAGCGCGCGACGTTTTTAACCCCCCCCCCCCCCTAATCAGCTAACAACCATAAAGCCAACAACATTGTATTGATTGAACGAATATGGTATGGAAATCATGCTGAGATTCAAGACTTGATGCTACCTATAGAAGATTAGAATATATGATAAAAGTATTATATTTAAGAGAACCAAAGAAATATAAGATACGTTAACCTAAAGGGTAATAAACACAAGACGGTCAAATACCTTCAGTATAAACAAAACTCTAATCTGGCCTGACCAGTTAAGATCACAATTAAATAAGCCGGGCAAACCATAGGGGCCCCGTTAGAATACTACGTAGAATGAACTGCTTCTGGCAAAACATATCCAGTTCCAACTGATATACGTAATCTGCATACATTGTACAGCTTCGGAATATACCGTCAAGAATCCCCTCTCGAATCAGGCATTGTGGTGAACATTCAAAGCTTTATGATTCGTAAGAAGCGACGAAAACAATATACGACGGTAAGCGGGAAGATAACACAAACGTTAGAAAAACCCCCAAATCAGCTAATAAGGATAAAATCCTGGAGATACTAAAAGACACAAGAGACCCATCCTTCATGTACTGATACCTAATAGGTAGTACTAACATAACGGAATATAGCACTATTATAGTATTGTACGTATACAAGGTGAGTCTCTGAGTTGTACATATATTTTGACCACTGAATGTATACACCTAATACATTTGCTTCACATTATGAGAACCTATGACACCTTGGATGAAGTACAGCTACAGCATACACTATTGCCAAATCTACATATCGCGTTTTCAAAGTTTTGTTTCAAAACTGGATGGCCAGAAATTGACTTGTATTTAAATAACCCGACATAGAAAGAAACTTGACCACATTTCTAAAAGTTAAAAACTTTTAGGATACACATTAGTTTGACATAATATTTACTTAATTTACACTGAAGTTGCTAACACGGTAATGAGTTAGTGGATATAATGCCTATTTAAAATGGTTTCTCTTCAGAAGGGCCTTCAGGGCAAGGGTACTCAGATATAATTATTACCTTGCATTATTCGACATATACTAGACTTCTATGAGTATTCTTATTCTAAAACACAACAAATTATTGGTAATTTACATTTTAGCTAGCTCCATTATCATATGGGATAGAAAAGCATCCTAAGACTACGTATAAAGGTGTATGGTTTTTGTATAAAAGATTACGCTGATAAATCACTACAACCACTTAACCTTATGGCGGTCGCGCATTTCATAGTAATTCGGTTCTAATGCATTTGAACACTAGTGCATTCTTTCGAAGCAAATCGTGTATTCCGCAGTTAATAAATAAATATTCCTCAGTAAATTTAAATACTAGCATGCAATTATTCTTAATTTGACAATTTCTATAAGTATGGTGTAAATACAGTGTGTGGCATGTAAATACCATATTAAATCACAAAGAACATAAATAACTTGTATATTTATGGTTGCATACGTAAATGTCTAAATAAATGAATACATGCTGCCCACTTCTATACAACAATATATGTATGTATAATCTTAATCTAGATGGTATACACGATTATTGCTTTTAGCACATTTTGGCTACAACCTACAGACTATTTCAACAAAGAAAAGCAAAATTTTGCAAACCTGTGTTATTTACTGTATAACAGAATAATATAACGATAATGTTATACTGGTCGAAATATATTACTAGCAACAATATATGTACAATTCAAAGATTCACCTTGTATTTATGTACATTTAATTAATATTCATATTTCAGGGGACAAAAAATATCACATAACCCGCCTGTTTCATCCCACTCCGAGAAAATGTGCTCCCAATTCCAACGACCCGGAGACCCCACTCCTGTCGATCCTTAGGCGGTAGAGACACCCAGCTCGTCTCAAGCTACACAGCTCAGACCTCCTCCCGGCATCGAAGTTCATCTGGAGGCGAAATTCGCCCACCAACCCTACCTTAATCCACAATGTTAAGTTAATGCTCTAACGACAGGTCTTACTTCCCCTGGTGCAAGGCGAAGAAAGAAAACTAGAACATGAGAACCATACCAGAAGAAACTCCATTCGTCGGAGTTCAGCAAAGCTAGGATCAACGTAACCCACCGCTGTTTGTTCTTTTCCCCTCGACTCGAGAGGTATATTTTTGTATTTTGTGAGGAGGGCTAGACACACAGAAGTAAAAAAGGTGCACTGCTAAACGGGACCAGTCCAAATCTATATATATATCGATGAACTAGTACCGAGCAGTATTCTTGTTCTGCTCTAAACTATTTACCCACATACCGATATCACGTGATTTAAATCTCGTTGTCGAACTTTTATTGTAAATAATAAAAATTAGTTTAAATGTTTCTCAACAAATATTATTTACACTATGATAGTTAAGTCAAAACTAAGCTAACAATATTAAGATGCTACATACATAAATTTAGGTGTCTGCTTGCATCAAGAATGGAGTACCGAATACCGTATACTGAATTACGATGCTCTTCTAGATAGGTCATTTACGTAAATGTGAATGGATACATTAGCAGAATATGCCTGATATTTTTTGGTGTAATTATAAAAACATAAGCAAGCTTCATGTTGCCGTTAAACGTTTTCCAAAACGTATGATACAAGATATAATTAGGAGAAAACTTAAATAACACGAACAGCGACGCTTTTATATTCAAAATTTTGCTGAAAAGATGATCCTTTTTATTAGAAAATTTTAAAATCATGTCAAATTGTTTTTAAGAAACATTTCTGTTGTTAGTTGAAAAACGAGATATCATATCATAATCAGGCGCACTTTAGCTAATTCCAGTCAATAATGAATAATAGTCAAATAATGGATCAATAAAAAGTAGATATTGTTTATGCACATCGGGTTCTAGTTCAAAGTATCAGAACAAGATAGTCACGGATTTAGTCTTGTAATTTTCTTTTATGCCTGTAAATTTATCCCCTGAACTTTTTTAGATATGGTAGCCCGCATCATAATAGATCGCAATCCGTAAAAACACCAGGAAGATCTTCCGGAAGGCCAAACTATTTATGTTTACCGCAACAGCGGTCAAGAGTGGCCTCAATGCCCAACACAGGTGTGGAGGAAGAGTATTACCGTCTTAGACATTTCTCTATCACAGGCAAAGGCATTGTTAACAGAGGAGACAGTTTAAAGAGTAGAAGATCCAGATCAAATAATTCAGTGGCATCCAGTAATTCCAGGTAAATGTTAATTTGGACTTAACTAGGACTTGGTTAAATAAGTAGATTATATATGTATATATATATATATATATATATATATATATATATATATATATATATATATATATATAAAAGGTGGTCCAACTAAAACGCACGATGTTAATTGTAAATAAAACAAAAAGTTTTCAGAGAATTGTCTTAATATTTTTTATTATGATAGAAGGATCTATGACAATTATGTGTGAAACAATATATCGGCCAGATGCTCGCCACGGCTTCGGTGGCATACCTCTATCCGATGGTCCATGTTTTCAATGACTCTGAGACATAATTGAGGTTCAATGTCGTTAATGTGCCGAATTATCTCATCCTTTAGCTCTTGAATTGTTCTTGGCTTATTGACGTACACTTTTTCTTTTAAATATCTCCAAATAAAGAAGTCCAACGGAGTCAAATCACATGATCGTGGCGACCAATTAACATCGCCACGACGTGAGATAACACGGCCATTGAATTTCTCGCGCAAAAGTGCCATTGTTTCGTTGGCCATGTAGCAAGTGGCACCATCCTATTGGAACCACATATCGTCCAGGTCCATATCCTCAATTTCTGGCCACAAGAAGTCCGTTATCATCTCGCGATAACGAACACCATTCACGGTACCTGCTTGGCCGACCTCATTTTCGAAGAAGTACGGCCCGATGACGCCGCCAGCCCATAAACCGCACCAAACAGTCACTCTTTGTGGATGCATCGGCTTTTCAACAATCACTCGTGGATTCTCATTTGCACAAATGCGGCAATTCTGCTTGTTAACGAATCCACTGAAATGAAAGTGTGCCTCGTTGCTGAAGATGATTTTCTTTGTAAAGTCACCATTGACTTCTGTCTGTTCAACCAACCATTCGGCGTATTGACGACTCTTGAAATGGTCAATAGGCTTCAGGTTTTGAGTCAACTGAACCTTGTAAGCGTGTAAATTCAGATCTTTATTCAAAATTCGCATCAGTGATGTTCGTGAGATGTTCAATTGTTGGGCACGACGACGAGTCGAGGTTGACAGCTCTTCTGCTACACTATCGCGAACAACAGCAATGTTTTCCACAGAACGAACTGGGCGAGCATGCACGGGTGTTTTCACATTTCCTACAGACCTGGTTTGCTGAAATTTGCGCACAATTCTCCCGATTGTGGACACATTTGGTCGATTATGCTGACCAAAAAAGTCACGAAGTGCACGAAATGCATTTTGATTTGAACGCCCATTTTCGTAAAAGGCATCAACAATCTTAACGCGCTGCTCAATTATTTACCTCTCCATGGTTGAATTTGACAAACACTGAAACAAAGAAATGTCAAATTAAGTTGGGCAAAAAACTTGACGTTAAGGTGTGACTCACAATTAACATCGTGCATTATGGTTGGACCACCCTTTATATATATATATATATATATATATATATATATATATATATATATATATATATATATATATATATATATATATATACATATATACATATATATATATATATATATATATATATATATATATATATATATATATATATATACATATATATATATATATATATATATATATATATATATATATATATACACACCTTAACTGTTCTGTCTGATATATATATATATATATATATATATATATATATATATATATATATATATATATATATATATATATATCGTTCCACCTCTCTAAATACATAAATCTGTATTATTAATCCCACTAATGTTCATGGAAACTGATCTCTAGTTTTTGTTGCTGCATCGAAGCCAGTCCCTTCCCAAGTTTAACGTTTAAACACAAAATTTAAATTATCACCATTACGATAATAAAATTTATTTAATAGAAATATTTTTGTGTGACCTTAGTGTTATTCGTAGCTGGTCAACAATGACGAATATTCTGCAATTCGTGACTGTATATTACAATTTTTTTTATCAGTTTCAGCTTATCGATATTATTTACTTAAGCTTCAGATTTGCTATAGTTTAAAAAAAAATGGTATTAGATGACTGTTTCTTCAACGGATTGATGATTTTTCTGTCTGATATTTCTTTTAGAAATCATTCTTAATCTTATTAAGTTAATCTTATAAGACCTTAAGTTACTTAATCTTCATATATTACAAAGCTCAATTAAAGCGTTGTTATCAATTACCCTTTGATACACAAAGGGTACATTTTTAAAGTAGAAAAAAGTATTTAAACATTCGCATTAGCTACTGGGTGTAACATAGGCAGTTTTATCGATAGATGTATCTTTAATAGGCATCTGCTGAAACCCAGATGCCATCTAAAAATGTGAGGTACTGGGCGCCGTGCAAGCAATTAATTTGATCATTAATTAAGGGCAGTGGAAGTTTTCCTTGTTTCGTGTTCGAATTAAATTCGCGAAAGTTGATATACAGTCTCTCTAAAACGTAGTTATTTTAGCAGGAATAATGGTAGTGGAAAAAGGAGAACAACGGGGCACAAATATATTGGCGTTGGGTAAATTTTTAATTTAAATTCTTTTTAATTAATTTTTAATAGGTGCTAAATGATAAAATCCACGCTGGACAAATTGTGATATTCTACAAAATTATTTTCATTCATGTCTATTTACTAAACGGCTGTTTTCCTGTGTCTGTCACGAAATTTTTAGGTCGATGTACGAAATGCTTTTCGTTCGAATTTCCACATTTTGACAAAATCAATATAGTAAATCGACCCTTATGAACAACGTGGTAACTTCTGTTTTTTGATCCGAAGCATCTAGAGGCAAGCTCCGGAGGTGTCTTCGATATGAGCGAGGGGGCGACGCAATATTATTGCGATTTGCTTACTCGTACAATATATTAACTGCTTACTTTAAAACATCGATGTTGCATTAACTGTAGACAGTTAAATGCAATTACCAAAGACGAAGCCACCTAAAATTGAATGAAGAACTTCGGGAACGCTACCCACCATTATAGACCTACAAGGCGGATATTGACAAATACTATTTGCCAATAGTTCAGATACTTAACCGTATTTTTCACCCCATGTGAAATTCTGTATCAGTTCAGAGTTATGCCCTGTGGTTTAACTAAAACTAAATATGTCAAACCTTAGTGACTAGATAAGTTTACCCTGAATATTTACTTAAATTTGTAAACGTGTATCTAAATATAATTCATAGAAACGATAGCGAATAAAGATACAGATAGTGATAGTGATAATTCTAGTTGTGCTGATAACAACAACAATAATAGGTCTAAGACTGGTGATGATGATTGATTTACGACTGATGATTGACGATGAATAATTGGTGATTCGTGATTAATAATTCCTAATTCGTGATTTACAATTCAGGATTCACTGTGAATTATGAGTGAATGATTAATAAGTTGATGGATCATGACAGATGATAGCGAATGATGACATATAATTTGTGATTATGTTATTGACGATTAACAATAACTGTTGAAGATGATTATTCAATACGAATAACTATTGACCATTATTAGTCAATATCAATCATAATAAACTATCAATAATCACATCATCAACCATTATCAATATCATCAACCGTCATCAATCATCATCAACCATCATCAGCCTGATGATGATTATTTATGATGCGATTATTGATAGTTTATGGTGATTGCTATTGACTAATAATGATTTATGATGACTGATGATGATAGACAATTATCGATGATAATTTCCGATTAATAATGATGGATGATTGTTGACGATCTATAACAATTAATGATCATTTGTGACGATTTTTTTACTGTTGTAAAATTATTTTATTTATAGTTCTTGTGCTTCATGCTTCTAGTTCTTTTTGAGTAACTAACTATATACTGCAAACACTATCTCTCACAAAACCTCAAATATGTTATTGGTGTTAAGTTATGTGACTTAACATGAAGCCACTAGATCGGTCAATTTGTACCAATCCGTTGATCCTCGAAATTCTCATTTAAATAGTTGGTGACTATTTGAGCAGAATCAAGTGTGGAATGTAGAAAAAAGTCCGAGTCACCTCTTCAGCAACATCATCCTAAAACATACACTAAAACCAAATCTGACTAATTTTGTCGATTAATCTAATTTTCTTGTCTAAAGAGGTGTTGATTTAGCTATGTCCGTATTAGTATTTTTCCGATCGAATAATCTTAGATTTATGACTAATATGAAAATAAATAGGTTTGTGAAATAATCTGAAAATGAATAATTGACCTGGCAAAATCACTATTTATTCCAATGTTAGTTATAGCCCAATCACAAAATATCACAATTTTTTCAGAATCGTTTACATATAAAAGCACTCTTTATTGTTGCAAGTTCATGGCTAATATTTAATTAACCATCAGTTTTCTGGAGGAATACAGTTTATCGTATTCAACAAGGACTAGCATATTTACCTTGTTCCTTGTACATGTCCTTGTTTGTAATTACACATTTTCAACATTTGGCGTGGCAGTTTTATTTGAGCTTCTATTCTAGGCTTATGAAATCATTTTACGAGGAGTGCCTTCCTGGGAAAATACCCGTAAAGTCTTAGAGCAACTTGAGAATTCTCCCGGCATGCGCTAATAAATTAACGATATGTCGAGCTTTTATATCTTTCATACGAGATCAAATGATTTTTTCTGCAATTGATTTAAAATGAAATTGTAGAAAATTATATATTTACACCAGTTTAAAGATTAAATTATAATGATTAGTATAAAGAAAGAATTACTTTGACTTTTTGCAAATAATTTTATTGTAATAAATATTCGCTTTGATAGTATACCTAAACCAAACAAATCAACCATATTACCATTTGCAATGCTCACTTGGAAAACTCATTATACAAATATTTTCAGTAGTGGTCTTACAATAATAATAGTAATAATAAAATAATGATAAAAGGCTAATATTTGTGTCAAACAATACAACGTGATAAGTATTTGAGCCTCCTCATATTATAGAGCGTACTGAAGACCCGTTTTATACAGATTTTATAGGTAATACATTAAAAACTGTCTTTATCGTGACAGAATCTTGAATGTAAATTAAGTAAAACTTATATGTATCCTAATAAATGTCTGAAATTGTTTTTATGTAGTAATTATTTTAGCTATCAGAAATTCCTTCCATGGGCGCCTGGAAGGTAGAGGGAAGTACCCTCTCTCCCTCAAATATTTCTATTTTATTTCACTACCTTCTTGTAATGGCTTTTAACATTTCAAGCCTTTAAAAATTTTGTCTCCCAAAATAATGGAAGTAGAGACGCTACAAAGACAACCTTCTGTTTTTATAATCTACTTTTACTTTTCCGCACTCCACTATAAGCGGAAAAGTAATGTAATCGTTTGAAGAAAAATTCAAAGAACAAAATTTGTTTGGGTTTATTTTTCGCTTTTCGGCTTGAAAACCCAAAAAATAATGGTTTTTAAAAAATGTTTGCTGTGTGCGTCGTCGTTGTCGTTGTCGTTGTCGTTGGCGTTGTCGTCGGCATTTATTCTTGTTAGCACGATAACTCTACTAAATCGTATCGGATCGATCGAGTTTTGACTGATTCTGATTGGGGACGTCTCCCATACGACACCTACTGATTTTGAAGTGGATAAAATACACTCTACCATGTACATGGGTCATGAGAATGTACAATGGTGGACTATTTGAAAGAAAATTTTTGTTAGCACGATCACTCAATTAAATCATGTCGGATCGATCGGATTTCGACTGATTCTGATTAGGGACGTCTACCAGACGACATCTATTGATTTTGAAGTGGATAGCATACACCCCACCCTATCCATAGGTCATGAGAAAGCACGATGGTGGAGTACTTGAAAGCAGTAAAACTGTCGCATAAAACACATATTCTGCATTTATGTATTGGTTTATTTTTTCTCTGCCATTCAATTTTGAGATAGAGATGTTCTACGTGCGGAAAAGTCCGTTTTAAGGTTTTAAAACTGTTTATTTTTCTTTTAATTAAACACCCCTTACGGGGCATTTACTTATATAACAATCTGATCATTGATTCGATCAATGAGTAATTTAGTTACTAACTTAAATCGGTACTTTGAAAACTTCTAAGGTCTATTCATTAGTCTAAAATCTAAGAACTTATTCATTAGTATTCCTTTTAATTTCTAGGAAGTTAACTACACTAATATTAACGTGTATTACAACCGCACAATACCCTGCTTCACTCACTTGGTCAACTCAAAAAATTTTACTGTTTTGAGTCTTCTTGTGATACTGGTGTTATCGAGAAACTGGATAGCCTTGACGTTCCCGAGTTGGCGGAGTCGCTGTCATGATTCTTTGCAAATTTGGCAATTGTTTGGCTCACAGTATTCATCTGAAGGTCACGATAGAGGTCACTATTTCTGACGTATCAAGGAGCATTGACAATGTTCCTCAGTACTTTATTCTGGAACCTCTGGATTATTAAGATGTTATCCTTGCTGGCACAACCTCATAGTTGTATGTCATAAGCCCATACTGATTTGAGGACTTCTTTATACAGAAGTATTGTGTTGTATGCTGATAGGCTGGAGTGCCTATGAAGAAACCAGTACCAGAAACAGAAACAGTAAATTTTCTTGAATCGTATATCCAGTTCATACTTCTTCTTTTTGACCTGGACCTTCCAGCGAAGTAATACCCAGATATTTCACACCGAGTTGGCATAAGGGATTTGGGCATTATTTAGGCTGATTGAAATTTACTGCTCGTTTTTATTTGTGAAATTTATGTGTACTGATTTGGTTTCGTTCAATCTAATACGCCATCTTTTGGTCCAGTTGTTGATTTGGTTAACTGATGTTTGTAGTGTATTGTAGCTTCTTCATGGTTTTTACCTACAGCTAAAATGGCAGTATCATTTGCAAAGGTTAATATAGTACCTTATTCCAGCTGTAGCATATTATTTGTGTGTGTGTGTCATGAAATTCTTTAGGTCGATATAAGAAATGTTTTTTGTTCGAATTTTGGAATGTTGACAAAATCAATGTAGTGATTCGACCCTTGCGAGCAACGTGGTAAATTTTGTTTTTTGATCCGAGGCCTATAGAGGCTGCTCTGGAGGTGTCCCCGATAAGAGCGAGGGGGCGGCGCAATACTATTGCGATTTGCTTACTCGTCATTATATTACGCAACTAAACGTTCAACGTTATAACAATTGTAATGCAATATATGGTATACATAGTAGTTGTTTTAATATATGTATAAGTGTAAAAATATTGCCATGTCTAATGTGTTAACAAACAGTTTTAAAACCTTAAAATGGAATTTTCTGCACGTAGAACATCTCTATCTCGAAATTGAGTGGCCGAGAAAAAATAAACCAACACATAAATGCAGAATATGTGTTTTATGCAACAGTTTTACGTTTTTCAAATAGTCCACCATCGTGCTTCCTCATGACCCATTAACAGGGTGGGGTGTATCCCATACACCTCAATATCAATAGATGTCGTCTGGTAGATGTCCCTAATCAGAGTCAGTCGAAACCCCATCCATTCGACACGATTTAATTGAGTGATCGTGCTAACAGAAACAATTTCTCAAATAGTCCACCTTTGTGCTTTCTCTTGATCCATGAACATGGTAGAGTGTATTCTATCCACCTGAAAATCAACAGGTGTCATCTAGGAGACGTCCCCGATCAGAAACAGTCAAAACCCGATCAATCCGGCATGATTTAGTTGAGTTATCATGTTAACAAAAAAAATTTCTCAAATAGTCCACCGTCGTGCTTTTTCATGACCCACGGGCAGGGTGGGGTGTATCCTATCCACTTCAAAATCAATAGATGTCGCCTGGGAGAGCTTCCCAATCAGAATCAGTCAAAACCCGATCGATCCGACACGATTTAGTTGAGTTATCGTATTAACAAAAAAAAATTCTCAAATAGTCCACCATTGTGCTTTCTCATGACCCATGAACAGGATGAGGTATATGCTATCCACCTAAAAGTCAATAGGTGTCGTCTGGGAAACGTCCCCGATCAGAATCAGTCAATATCTGAGCGATCCGACACGATTTAGTTGAGTTAAACGGACTATTCCGCGCGTAGAACATCTCTATCTCGAAATTGAGTGGCCGAGAAAAAATAAACCAACACATATATGCAGAATATGTGTTTTATTCGACAGTTTTACTTTTTTCAAATAGTCCACCATCGTGCTTTCTCATGACCCATGAACAGGGTGGGGTGTGTCCTATCCACCTCAAAATCAATAAGTGTCGTCTGGTTGATGTCCCCCATCAAAATCAGTCGAAATCCGATCGATCCGACACGATATAATTGAGTGATCGTGCTAACAAAAACAATTTCTCAAATAGTCCACCATTGTGCTTTCTCATGACCCATGAACATGGTAGAGTGTGTTCCATCCACCTCAATATCAATAGGTGTCATCTAGGAGACGTCCGAGAATCAGTCAATACCCGATCGATCCGACATGATTTAGTTGAGTTATCGTGTTGACAAAAGAATTTCTCAAATAGTCCACCGTCGTGCTTTCTCATGACCCATGGACAGAGTGGCGTGTGTCCTGTCCACCTCAAAATCAATAGGTGTCGTCTGGGAGACCTTCCCGATCAGAGTCAGTCAAAACTCGATCAATCCGACACGATTTAGTTGAGTTATCGTGCTAACAAAAAAAAATTCTCAAATAGTCCACCATTGTGCTTTGTCGTGACCCATGTACAGGGTGGGGTATATCCTATCCACCTCAAAATTAATAGGTGTCGTCTGGAAGACGTCCCCGATCAGAATCAGCCACAGTTTTTAAAAACCACTTTTTTGTTTTTAGGCCAAAAAACGAAAAATAAACCCAAAAAAAAAATTTAGTTTTTTCGCTTATTCTTTACAAGATTACATTACTTTTCCGCTAGTATAGTGGAGTGCGGAAAAGTAATACTAGAATTTAACCACAATAATCTAGCATATTATAATTTAACGGTCAAGAAAAAAATATTTGAAAGATATCTCTAATTTACTTGTATTTTCTATTAGATAGAATGCAATAGTATGAACTAGAAATTCGCCTATATTCGCAAACATTAGCAGATTGTAGCTTGTGAATGGTTTTAAATTGTATCCCTTTTATTTAAAAATAAGCTTTTACGAAACATCCGAGATTAACCTATTTATAACTCCGAGCTTTATAAATGTCAAATTATTAACGCCAGTTAGGCATATCCTACAGTCATATCGATTACAGCTCCAGTACATCAGGTTCGATTCGAATGTTTGTGTTAAAAATGCAGACATTGTTTATATAGGTGATACATATAAAATCTAAAATGTTAAACTTTGTTTTACAAAAGAAATTTAACCAAAAAAGTGTTAGTTATATCAGTGAAATATCCGAAAATTGTATACCCTTAGCATGTATCCAAAATCACTTATCAAGGTAAGAAACCCAAGATCAATAGAACAGTATTAACTTTTACTATCGCTTTTAATTTTATTTTTTACTTTCATGTAGGTATAAATGATTTGATTCTGATTGTAATATTGATCTGTCAAATTTAAATTCAAGTTAGTTCTATACTAAAAGGATTTTCCAATAATCTAATTTCATGAAATAAATTATGACATATATGACCTTATTATGGAATATGCTATTTCAATTTTTATTGTGCAAAAGAGTAGCCAGAAAATCCACAAATTTCTTATATTATTGAATATATTATGTATGAGGAGCATATATTTATTTTTATTCTATTGATTGTATGTATAGATTGTCTTGATTATATCGATGGTACTGATTTGGTTGGTTATTGCGCTGGTTGTCTATGATTTTGATACTGATTGCTGTTTATATCGATTATGATTATGTCGATTACGTATATTACATCAATTATGCTTATTGTATAAATTGCGCTGTTAGAGTTTATACTCGTTTATTGGATATTTCTGAAAAAAAAATCTATAAAAGAAAACCTACGAACTAAAAGAACCAATGGCAAGAGAAAGTTGTCACGTTGTTGAGTTGATGACAGTTTAACAAGAATAGGGGAAACATATAGTGTTTTATTGTAAACTGGAGTGTATGTTATTATTCTAATGCATTTTAACGAACTCAACTAGATGAACCCTTTCAAAGTTATTAAAAATATAATTGTAGATAGTATAGTGTCAAAGTTGCAACTATAGGATTTGAATTGCACGCCATTTGTGTTCTGTCAAAGTTATCGACTATCATTGACAAACCATACGAGGTCACCATGCCGTGATTAATAGTTCAACAGCGAATAATTTGTGTACAACTGTTTTATGAAAGTAAAGATCACTTACAGTTGCATTAAAAGAAATTCGACAAAAATTAGGATAAAATGAAGCGCCTGCAGAATTAACAGTTTGTAACTTAATCAAGAAAATTAAAGAGACGGATTCTGTTATTGATGAGGCGATCTCAATGCGCCCTCGTCGTGGTCGATTAAATGAAAATGGTACAACCATAACTCTGTCGCATACCAAATTTCCTGACCATGTTGTCTCGCAGAATGCTAACATCAATTGACGTGGAAGATCATGCGATTTAACACAACTAAACTTTTTTTCTTTGATGTTATGTCAAGGGAAAAGTGGATGCCACCCAGCCAGCAATAGTCAATGACTTTAAACCTTCAAACGAAACATTAAACCTCTTGTTCGGGAAATGGAGCCAGTTTCATGTGCCCATGTTTTGGACAATTTGGTAAACGAATGACATCATATCAGATGAGTCGAGGCGACCATATGAACGACATTCTTTTTCATTTGTAGCCGTATCGTCTCGAGTGTATGT
This sequence comes from Rosalia funebris, assembly GCA_037954035.1. Classification (NCBI taxonomy): domain Eukaryota; kingdom Metazoa; phylum Arthropoda; class Insecta; order Coleoptera; family Cerambycidae; genus Rosalia; species Rosalia funebris. Next base: position 39,126,257 of record JAZFAV010000016.1, read on the forward strand.
GGAAGAGTAAACAAAAACCTTAGTTTGTCAAATATAAGTTTTATTTACAAATCATATTCTATAGTCCCTAATGAGACATCCAGATATTGAGGTCGTATGATTTATAGATGACAGTCGTTAGATATTGAAGCCCTATCTTTGACAGAACGTAAGTGGCGCGCAAATAAAATCCTACCAAATGAGTTCCAACTGAGACACCCTATACTAGTAGAAGATTGAGCTGTACAAATTAGCAATTACCTTGACTTATTTTTTTTTAGATATTGTCTATATTGTCTAAGAAATATTTTTATCTTTTCATAATTACCTTTAAATTCTTATGTCAGTGGTAGTCAGTGTATAAATGATATTACTATTTGAAAGAGAAAATTGTTAGAGTATATTTTTGTTTTGTTTTTTTTTTAAGTTTGGACTCAAACTCCATAAAGCCTCAGGCTGCGAAGCCTGAAGCTTTAAACACAAGGCCACATAAACACAAGGACAAATTGTTATTTAACGTTTTCGTAAAAAAAATTATTAATTTCATCGCCCATAATGTTTGTTATTAAAATTTTGAAGGGGTTATCACTTTGTAAGTATAAATATATCAGTAGGGCGTAACATTTATGTAATGGTTCATCCAGAGGGACTTAGAGGACTGAATATAATGACTACCCACAGAAGAGAATTTAGAATAAATTGATAAATATTTAATATATGTAAAATACAATATTTGCATAAACCCTCATGTCCCTTTTCTCTATTTACTAAACGACTGTTTTCGTGTGTGTGTCACGAAATTTTTAGGTCGATGTACGAAATGCTTTTCATTCGGCATTTTAACAAAATCAATATTGTAAATCGATCCTTGCAAACAACATGGTTTTGTTTTTTGATCCGAAGCATCTAGAGGCATGGTCCGGAGGTGCCTTCGATATAAGCGAGGAGGCGACACAATATTATTGTGATTTGCTTACTCGTTTATTATTAAAATCCCTTTATCAGTTATGTCTAAATTAACCAGATTTCTTAACCCCGTTCTTATTACAGCACAGAACAGTTACCAGCAGCGGTATCGGCCACTGGTTCAGCACGCACCTCAGCTTCTTGTAGCTTGGCATCTTCTAGGGAGTCTTCCACTAGTGCTCCAGGTCCAATACCCTACAAAGTGCTCATGTTAGGAGGTCCGGCTGTTGGGAAGTCATCACTGGTATCACAGTTTATGACTTCTGATTATCTTCACGCTTACGATACTAGCATTGGTAAGGACAATTTTGTATCATCATGGCAGTGTCATGTAATCAATCATATGGAAAATTATAAATTTTTGGGCAAGGCAATTATAAAATTTTGGCATTTTGCCGTTAGAATAATTAACGTTGATATTAAATATAGACCCTTGATTTATATTTGGGCAAAATCAGAAATTATATATAGATAAAAAGTACTATAATCTTATAAGAGGGAGAATATCATTGCATTAATTGAAGTTAATATTAGACATATAACTTTCATTTGTTCTTAAGGCGAAATTAAAAATCATAAATAGATAAAAATAACTATAATATTTATCTTACTTATATTTTACTAACCTAGAACAGAACTTAGTCCCAAATTCTTTAAATACAAATATTATTCAACATAATTTGTGTATTGTAAAACCAACATTTTAAACCTTACACCTTTAGTGTAATGCTTAGACAATTCTGAAACAGAGAAAAAAATCTGAATCTTGGTATATAAACCGCTACTTCGTATACTTCTTGTTTCAATTGATGAAAACCTATTTCCTAACAAATATTTGTTTAGCTTTCGAAGAGAATATATAGCCTAATAGGGGGCCTATGGTGAATAGGAAGATAATTGATCAATTCAAACGCCGATTCATTGATTTTTTTGTATGTAGCCAGACTTGTGACGCTACATAGTGTGATGCAAAAGAAATGCATAATTTTGGAAAGTTTTACAGCAGTCTTTCTAAATTTCCCTACAATTTACTACGACAATATAGTACGAGTATATTCTCTCCTATTATAGTTTTACCTTTTGGTAAATATGGTAAATAATGCATCATAATGCAAGAAGCTTTCTTGCTTTTTCTTGATTTCTAAAACTCGAAGTTTTATTCAGTAGATAAAATAACTAACTTTGACTAATACCGGTTAGTAAAAAATCTACACATACCTGTATATGTACAATAGTAATAATAAATGTTACACCGATATTTAATGTTATACAAGAAATTATGTATTAACTATCACAACCAAAGGTAACAGGCCAATCATGAATCTTTAAATATATAAAAATTAATATATTTTAAGATAAGATATTAATTTCACGATTTTTACATAATAGATAAATGTCATTTTGAAGAATGATAATTATTAGACGTATTACACAAGTGAAGTGGTTAACTATTGGATATTTGATAATTATTTATAATATTTCAAGTTTAAGGGAAATTTAAGGAAAATTTAATGCTAGAGTATTTCATTCAAAGTAATTGTAATCCTGAAGTTGCATCCGAGATGTATTTTAAACTCTATCCACAACGATGACAACCTAATAAATCCATGTTTGATACATTAAAAGAAAATATTGTTAACCATGGGGCATTTAACTCCGACAAGCGATTCTAAACGATGCTAAAATTGTTTCAATAGGTAATTTTAAATTATGCAAGATTATTACCATTATTTCTTAAGAATATCATTTAATCAGCCGACATTAATCCAATCGTTGATGTTCAAAATCCAGAAAGTTTTGATTTTAGTTTGGTGTACTTAATATAGTAATAGCATTTTAGTTTACCAAATTTACGAAGAAAAGCTAAATAATCAGTCTTACTATGAAATTGTAGACATCACATAGAATTTTTAGATGACCTGTTGCTCAATGAAAGACAACATACGATCCAAAATTTCAATAAAACATCGTACCATTTCATAACACTAGAATCATCTCCGAATTATTGACTACCGGATTTCTTTTCTCGATGAATAATTAAAGACAAATTATACAAAAAAATGAAGACTAAATAACACTGTGAACGAGCTAAGAGAAAATTGTGTAGAGTGTATCTATTTCTGATGTTCAAACGTACTTCAATGCAAATGTTTCAAAGTGACGTGAATTGTGTGTTGCACATAATATACACCAACTAAAAAATTTACTGTAAATACCAATCCAAAATCATAATGAATGATTTTTGTTGCTTATATTTTATTAATTTTACTCAAATATATTGGAATAGAATTACATATATAACAATATACTGTAATGCCTTAATGTTCTTAAATATTGTTATACCCTCTTAAATGGCTAATCCTTCTTTATCTAATTTCTTAAGATAACATTCGGCAATTTTGCAAAAATCGTGAAAATAACATGTTAAAAATATTAATTTTTACAGAAATTGTAAAAAATGCAAGATTGAACCCACATATTATATGATTGAAAAGAAAGACATTTTCTCTTTTTATACAAATCAAAAATTAAATTAAAGAAAACAGGTTTAGGTTCTCGAGCCGGTAATAAAGACAGAAAATATTCTATTTGTTAGCACGGTATTCCAGATTAACTGATTTATTGTAGTGTATATCAAATTATACACGCTTAATCCTTTAAAGTGCATTAGGAAGGAAACAAAGCATTGCACTGAAAGCAAAATATTTCTAATGGCAATTACCAAATATTATGATTGTCACACTGTCACACAAGTAGGAATACTTGGAATAGTGACTATCACGCACAGACTAAACGAAAATGCCGAAGTATTTATTAGTACTATCTTTTAGTTTAGTAGTACTATGGGGCCATGAGCTTTCCGGGTCTTGAACGTATGGTATGTATACCGTTATAGTAATACAAGATGGATAAAGGTAAAATATGAATAACTCAAAGATTATTTATTTCTTGCCAAGAATTTAAATTATTGTATACTATATTTATAACAGTACATCCAATAAGTCGAAAGCAGCTTGGACCATAATAATAATAATAATTTACATTAAAAATGAATTTTATTCGCTTATCTCAATACAGAAGAATTAAATATATGGGAAATTAGCAATTTCATTACTTTTTACTTTGCTGACCTATTGAATGCGCTAGCAGAAAATTTAAAAAATAACAATAAAAATGTTCGGGACAGAAGAAGGCTATCTAACAATTTTTATTATTATCAATCTATATTAAAATTTATAATACAATAATACCCTTAAAAAACTCAAATCTTGTAACATTCTTTTATACGTTTAAAAATTCATCCCACATTAATCCGTTTATTTTATATAATATACATATTTCTTGTTTTCTTTGCAGATGACGAAAGCGGGGAAAAATCTGTGTCAGTACTTTTAGCAGGCGAGGAGTCCGAACTGTGCTTTATAGATTGCCCTACAGGCGATTTATCGGTAAGTAAATATTTATATATATATATATATATATATATATATATATATATATATATATATATATATATATATATATATATAATCGATTCATCTCACCACTGAGATTTATCTTTCTTTTTAACCTTCTTAAAGAAATTAATGTGAAATTAACAATAATTTCCTATGGAATTATATGTTTTGAATAATAATTCCACGGCAAACTTTTGATTATTTATATACTCGTAGTTTCAATGGGATACTACAATTTTAATATATTTCCCTGAAAATGTGTTTCATACACATTTCACTAAATAGCATTTAGTGAATTAATTCCAGAAGTAATAATGCTCATTTAACTAACAGCTATTATGGAACATTTTATTAGTTTAGAAGAATTGTGAACAGAGGTGTACAGTTTTCATATGTAATTTTAAAAAAGCGATTCGCAACTCAGAACACGTAAATCTGAAATTATATGTATCAGATTTAATACATTACATTATATTATATAGGTTTGGGCCTCATCAGTCATTGATCTCATGGGTAGTCCCTTGGCGATCCCCTTATCCGGGTCATTATCCAAAAATTTTATCCCATAAAATGAGCAATTTAGGCACGTCCCCCGCCTTAAGCCTCGCTTCCTCTGGGATAACAGGAGTCCCTAATATAAAGTGCATCTTCTCCTCCAGTGCGGGGCAGGTGTAAAGAAGATGAATCGAGGTTTCCTCGTCTTCTTTACAGTATCTGCAGGCCGGGCTGTCAGTCAGCCTCAGCTTGTGCTTATATCCATTCAGACTACTATGGTGGCCCGTTATGATTCCCACTAGGGTTCTGGCTTTGTGCCTGTTCAATTTAATGAATTCTTGGGCCCATATCTCAATCTCTGAGTATTTGGTGAAGAGTTTGGTTATTCGACAACCCGTTACTCCTGATTGACCGAGAGTCCCCAATCTCTGCACCAATTCCCAACCTTGTTTAATACTCCCTGCATTATATCAAGAATCGGCTCCAAGAAAGGGCCCTTAGTTATTATTACTAAGTCATCGGCATAGCCAATTACTTGCTAATCCCTTAACCTTTCAAGCAGCTCATCCACTACCAGGCACCACAGAAGGGGGGACAATACCCCTCCCGGACAGCCCGAGTCGATCCGGCCCTCGATGGTAGTCTTGCCTTTGTTGGCAATAAGCTGTCTGTTTCCCAACATATCGCTCATTTGAAGGAACAATGACATAACTCAAAAAACTAAAGTTTTTAGGAAACATATTTAAAGTTTTTGGTAATCATTTTTATATAATTTCTTATACTAAAGTTTCTATTTTCAGACTAAAACCTTAATAGAAAGTATGGTTTGAGAATATTTTACATATCAACAATACCAGTTTGAAAAAAAATTTTGTCAGGTTTATTTTTTATATTTTTTTATATTTTTTTTTTATTTTTTTTTTTGACTTGTGACAGTATTCCTTATAAAACATCTGGTGTTTCTGTAAATAAACGATATGACATAAATGGTTCAAAAAATGGTTTATTGTCTAAAAGAACTTTTTTTTAGAAAAGTGAAAATAAAGCAACACAAACATAACCCTATAAATTGCTAGTATGGAAATTTATAGTTCACGGATAAAAGAATATCAACAATATTAAAAAAAATAAAAACAATATTAAATGGTATCTATTAAAGGTTATTGTAATATTCCTTATAGATTTTAGGAATAGCAGAACCTTTATTCGCATTTTCATCAAATAATGAAAGCAGACCTTTCTTTTTATTTCCACTAATTCCAATTTTTTTCTTGTAAGCTGGTAACAATGTGATGTTTTCTACTTCTCTTCCTCTAACACTCTTAGGCTTTTCTATATTTACCTCATTAAAATGTTCTTGATCAAAAGACGTTTTGTAGAAAATTTTGTTTTGCTAATTTTTCAACCTTCAAAATTTGTATCTTCGAAATTTTAAATGGTAAACTAGATCGTGAGTTAGCCAAATTTTTTAAATCATATAAATCATTGTATGCTAATTCTTGAATTTTGAAGGGTTCTCCGTTTTTTTTCGCAGTTCTAATTAGTGTCACTGGTAAGTGTCATATATTGGTTCACATTGTAAAGAACGTTTTATGTTTCTTTCAACTAATGCATGGGCACTGTTACCCTCATTTTAAGTGTGTCCCGAAATGAGTGTGATACTATTAATTTTTGGTAAATGTATTACAGCATAAATGTAAACGGAAAGTAAAAACCTGTATTTTGTTGGTCAGCGTAGTTATCTGAGTAAAATATCACGTTTCTGTCATCTTCAAAGTTCTCATTTAAATTTTCTATTCACCAATTCCACCATCATTCTTATCAGTTATTAATGCAGTTTCGTGTTTTGTTTTTTTTTTTTTGAGTAATCATGCTTACCGTACGTAGTGTCCGATTTGAAAACATTGTTATCATCAAATATCTCAATACCTACAAATTGATAATAGTCCTAATGAAAGTTGTAACATCATAAGTTCTGGAAAAACTACTATATTCAATACTGATATACGTCCAATTAAGTCAAATAAACATTATTATTATTTAAAGCATAATGACACAACACAAAATATGACGTTATTTATTAAAATAAATTTGAAGAACTTCTTTCAAAATTATAGAAAATAAAGACATAACTCAACATATGTCGGTGTTGTCCTGAATATTTATTATATTTTTACTTACCGATAAAGCACTTTTTGAAATATGACACTATTTCGCATAATCGATGTGACCTCTTTTGTTAAACACTCAAATGATACTAATTGCGACAGTGTTGTACAGAACATAGGTTCGTTTCCGTCTGACAGGAATAACGACATTACTGCTATATCGTGGTCAATAACCGAAACATAATTGTGTCGTTATTCCACAGTAATATGTAGGAGTTTTGGGCACTAATTTACAATTTAACTGAAATTTTATAAACTTTGACTTATGTCACTGTTCTTTCGAATGAGCGTTATGGTCTGTATATTCAGCGATTATTCTAAGGGTGTAGTCATCTAGACATATGCCTAGTGCTCCGCTAATCACCCCCCTGGATATAACGTTAAAGGCTCCTTCAATATCAAGGAAGGTGCCGACAACGTATCTTCCGGAGTCCAGTTGTGACCGTATCGATGACACAACCTTATCCAAAGCTATTTCTGTTGATTTACCAGCTTGATAAGCATGCTGGCTCCCTTGAAGCGATCTCTCTATTAGGACAGTATCTCGAAGGTAGCTGTCAAGTAATAGTTCGGCCGTTTTTAGTAAAAATAAAGTAAGGCTAATCGGCCGAAAGTCCTTGGGAGATTTGTATCCGACTTTGCCCGGTTTAGGTATAAAAACAACCGTTGTGCCTAGCCACATTTTCGGGACCATCTTCAGTGCCAAGCTGGCCCTGGTGATCCTTAAAAGCGGACCGAGGATTATCTCTTCTGCTTTCTGCAGAAGTACCGGATAAATGCCGTCCGGTCCCGGCGATTTATATGGATCAAAGGACCTCAAGGCCCACCACATCTTTCGGCCTAGCTCGTTTAGGTGTACAGTTTACTTCAAAGTCTTCTATCAATCCTCTACTTAGTCGGGAGGCTGCCACCTCCGGTACTTCCCTCTCACTAATTCTGAAGGGGATCTCCCGAACTGTTACTATAAGATCCGACTTAAACTGTTCCCAGTTTTTGAGTCTGGGGTTACGGACCCATTTTATCTCTTCATGCTCCCTCACACCCAGATCAAACTTAATGGCAGAGTGCTCCGAGAGTGTGGATTCAACCGAGACTCTCCAGTTCTGCACGTATCCCGCCAGGTGTTTGGAGCCCAAGGTAATGTCAATTACCTCCTCCCTTATAGCATTATGGAAAGTGGGTGTGTTTCCCACATTTAAAATATCTAACTCTGTACTTATCAAATATTCCATGAGCTCCATACCTTTGCCATTGGTGTCGTACTACCTCAGATCATATGGTGTGAGTTCGCATCACATCCAATCATCAAAGGCAGGTCCCCTGATTTGCTCAGATTCTCCTCCTCGCTCTCTGTCTCAGTAGAGGCCAAGGTCAAGGTCCCGAGTGTGGCCTGGGTATCGGCGGTGGAGCAACTGCTCATCTGGCAGGATGGAGGCGTCCGCGGTACAGGCCCGCTTTCTACCTCCTTATCCTCCAAGATTCTTTCATGGATTGATGGTTCCATTTTTGGTCCCACAAAATTAGCAGTTGCACCACTTTCGTCCCCTGGCTTACTCAGATTCCCCTCGCCCTCTACCTCAATAGAGGTCAAGGTCAAAGTCCCGAGTGTGGCCTGGGTATCGGTGGTGGAGCAACTGCTTGGCTGGGAGGATGGAGGCGTCCACGGTACAGGCCCGCTTTCGACCTACTTATCCTCCAAGATTCTTTCACGGGTTGATGGTTCCATTTTTGATCCCACGAGTAGCTGGGGAAACAAAGGTGCAACACCGCAGAGCCCCGCATGCGGGGGTAAGGTGACTTAAATACTCAGTAGTTGCACCAGGTGCTCCTGAGGCACCGATAGCGTCTCTCGGCATCCCCTGAGAGCCAACCAATCCTTTAGGCATGGTGGTTCACACCATCGTTTAGGGGGTACGTTATACCCATCCAGTTTCACCAGACTGAATGGAGGGGGGCTGTTTCTTAGTTGTGAACCGGGTTTGTCGCTCTCCCTTGAGTAAACTCAAGAAGGGCTCATACCCAGGATGCTGCCAAGCCCTTTAACAGGCCCTTTATCGAGGTCGCCTCATTCATACTCCCATTCGCTTGGACAACCCCTACATTCAAACAAGTGTGGACCCTCCAGAGAGCCCCCAGCTCACAAGCCCCCCCCCCCCCCCATCTGCAGATTTAATAAGTGGAAATTAATTTTGGTATATTTTACAATGGTTTGCTTTTCCTTAGATAAATATTTCCAATACTACTAAATGTACATATATCCAAGAATAGGGTGTTATAAGTGAAAGTGAGCAGACTTATTTGAGGAAGGTGTGATATAAAAAATTGTACACTAACACTACCATAAATTTAGTTATCCATTAGCTGATTATATTAAAGGTATTAATAAATGATAATCAGAGTGCCAACACCTAAATGTTCGGTTCACCTCACCACTTATAGTTTTATGCACCCACGAACCATGATAACCTCACGATAAATATCATAAAAACACATATATTACGTAAAATTAACCAACAATTGACATTATTACCCTCTTCTCATTTCTACGGAGGTTCACAGTATTTTTTTAAATACCTAACGTGGAAAATCCCTTTTTCCAAGCCAGTAGTGACATGATTTAAAAACATATGAATCAAAACCAATCTTGCGCTTGATCATATACGGTCCCTCATATAAAACTAAACATGTTATAATCTCTGCATTTTCTGCAGAAAGCGAGATTTATATCTTAACCTAATTTCCAAACATTAGTTAAATTGGTTGGTCTGGGTTGAATTTGGATAGGTCGTTGTGATGAAGAAAATTGAGAATGAGCTGGTATATTAACTTGTGAACCTATTAGAAAGCAAGTGGTATTATCTGTTAACTGAATTTTGGTGATAACTGTATTGTCTACTATTATTATTAGTTGCGTTATTTTAACTACTGCATACTAAATACTTCAACTGTAAGCTGAGACAATGAAGATGAAAATAGACAATGCATCTTTCTAAAGTAAAATCACAAATAAAATCAATGGCGAAATCACATAAACCTAGTATTCTAGCAATTCTAATAAAATTACTGAAACAGTTCTAGATTAAAATACTGAAGCAGATAATAGCAATACTGAAAATTTGTTCGATTTATTAACATTTCAGAGACACCATTAAATTATTATGAAAATCAGATCATAATAAAAATAATTAACAGGCATATAAGTGAACTTGTTATAAAGACTGTTTTCTCAAACTAAATCCAGAATTACTGTAAATTTTGTCAAGGATTAAATTGACACCAATACAATTAATTTCTCCAGTATAATTAAAAATATATTTAAAAATTTTACTTTCAAATTAATACGATGCACTGCAGAGGCCGTTGAATAGGTGTATCAATCAGCTGTGATTGGGCAGGGTACAACCCCATAAGCTCAGCTTCTAGCCAGAAAACCCCGGTGGCAGCCTCTTTGGTACCGGGATTTCCTATAACAATAAATCTCTTCGAATAATCCTGCGTTTATTTCGTTCTTCGCAATAGTCTTTCTCCATTATCTTCTCTATACTTAAATATAGGATTATTCTAGGAGTAGTTATTCTGCAGTATCTTCTCCATACTTAAGAATGGGATTTACTGATACGAAAGGCCTCTTAAGAATGAAGTCGTTAGTAAAAAATTACCTGATTCATTCTGTTAACTTCTTACAGAGTGGTCTTTACATTTTACCATACGAATGATGGAGTCGTAATCCATAGATTTGGGCTAGCATCATTTATGAATAAATCCGTTTATCTCACCCCTTCACGAAAGAGAAAAATATGTATTCCTCATTCTAGGAACGAGAACAAAACGATAGATCTAGGTAGAAGACCTCTCTTTGTCTTGCTCCTATAGTCTTCTTTTCTGTCAGCTGTTTTAGCCCTGGGAAATATCACATCTGTTGTGACTCTATATACTACACGAAACCTTGAGTATTTGTGGACAGACCAATTTGTGTTTCCGCATCGCGTGGCATCGGCGTCGCGTGGTCAATTCCCCCTGTCACTAGATTATTGAAATCAATAATACAAGATTGCTCGTTTCCCGGAAATGGGGTGAGCTGTATAAAGCATACGTTATTTTTGATCCCTTAAAATTTAAAAACTGATTAAAGGTGTCTACAGGTATCGCCGAATGTCTTTTAGTCAATATCTCCGTTGTAAGAAAAGGTGAAACGATGAAGTGAAACTATTTTAAACTATACTTGGTGACTACAAACTAAAAACCTTCTTAGTTTCAACTGTTTCAACTGTTATGCTCACTTCATTCCGAACACAGAAATAACATACTTAATGCTATTCATGTTTCCGTAGATTAAACATTATTGTTAAATAAACATTAATATTGTTGTGTCTCGAAATGTTATGTTTCAAAACCATCAGCCCCCAGTTCACTTATTTGTATTTCTTGAAACTTAGTTTCGTATTATATATTTTATAAGAAAGTAAAGATAATCCTTGCTAATACCAACGATTGGAATTGAATTACAACAAATATTCGAAATTGCCTTTTACACACTCCGTATAAGCTTTAAAATGTCCTAATAGTTCCCTGGTAAATGATGCTCAAATCAATCATACCTGATCTAATACGTAGATAAGCTTCATGAATTGTCTTTCATGTTGTTCAAATTCAAAAGTTGAATTTAATTTACTAGATGTTTGAGATAATGTGCCGAGTGCAGTTAAGGGTTTGTTTGACTAATAATGGGAGTTATACTTATTTATGACACCATTGTTTAGGACACAACTGTAATTAACCCACCAAATTTAATTTAAATCCCGTGAATCCTACTTAAATTAGAGAGATAATTAGTTATCGGTTCAAATCAATGAGTAGCAAATCGTGCACTAAATAGAATTTAAAATGATAGTATATGTGTCCTTTTAATATCTTGTGTTTAGTACAGTGATTTTACTCACTCCAGAAAACCCCATAAATTCCGTTATCCAACGCTGTATTGCGGCAAGCCATGGTTTTTATCAAGACATTTTAAAATACTTATTGTTAAATTATCATGGACTGTAACTATTTATATGTAGTACCGTACACAAAGCAAAATACTACGACAGTCCCGAATTGTGTACAAACACACACCACTCTCAAATATCACCGTAACTGATCGGACGGTATCGCGTCATCGGTTATCGCCGCAGATATTTATTTTGCCCCGCCCTCGCATACCTTTACTATTAGCACATAATGCAATGCACCTCCGACAATACTTTCGATATTTCTAATGAAACAAGTATTTTATATAAATTTATTTAACATAAAATTATTGGTTGATGTCCTACTAATTTATACAAGTAGTTAATTTACATTACAAAGAAAAATGAGCCAGAAATGTGTTATTGTATAATTTATTATAGGATTGTGATATTTCTTTACGGTGTTTGTATTTCTAATAGATATTTCAGAACACGTATAAGTCCGAATCTGAAATCTTGCAGGCAAATCCGGGGTTTACTTATTATCAATGAATAGTTGAAAAATAATTCAGATTCTCTAACTGAAAAGAATACGAATGAACTGATTAATTTTTATTGCAAAATTTATAAATTCTTTATCACGAAATTGGTTTTTTATTCGAAAGTATGAACTTATTAACTATAAAGGGATAAAAAAATTATTAGCAATCGGTTTGTTAATATACTCACATTGATAATAAAAATTAAATATAGAATTAGTCAAATTGAATCGTTAAACATGGAACACGTGCCAATAATTTGCTTTTGTTTGTTTATTACTCAGGAAAGTTAACTCTCTGGTATATGGCAACCTCATAAGTTCGTATTTACCATCATTTACTATTTTATCTAATTCCGTTATACAATGAAAATATAATACTCGTCAAGACAAAACAACAACATTGTTGAATTTTCCTTTATCTCCATGATACTACTACACATGATATATTTAATTATTTGTATTTAATGTTTTAGCCAGACTCCTGTATAAGTAAATACAGTGATCCTCATGCGTATTGTGTAGTGTACAGCAGCGCTGATAGGTCAACTCTCGTATGTGCTGAAAAAATTCTACAAACGCTATGGACTTTGGATACTATCAGCACTAAAGCGGTTATCCTTGTTGCAAATAAGGCGGATCTTGTAAGGTCAAGGGCCGTAACAACGGAGGGTAAGTTTAAGTTGAAGTAAGAAGACATGCAGTTTTTTTTTTTTATAAAATTTTAGCTTGAATTAGAAAAATTAATTAGAAGAGATATAATAGTGAACATGTAAAGAGGTTGAATATTATTTTATGATTCTTTTGAAACTCAGACACTTTTTCTCAGAAATAAGAATAATGTTATAAGACCCGTTAAAGTTTTATTTTGTTACACATTTTTTAAAATGAATGCCATATACATAAAGTAATATAAAAAGATGATAACACTTCAAATATACTTTTTATTTATTATTTATACCCAAGGATAAACTGTTTTTCGTCAAATGGTGTCAGGACATTAATAGGTAATTCCATTAATGTCCTGGCAATACCCAAGGTGATCATTAAATTTTTGCACAACAACTATTTGATATTCTATTAATTTAATTTGTTGCTTTATTAAATTTTCCAGGTATCAATATTATTTAGTCTATTAATATACATTTCGGATTTAAGCTCGACACTAAATAATCTATCTAACCAGGATATCTGACTGTTTATTCTATTGGCTACACTATATTTTATATACTCATATAACAAACGAATATTCTGGCCTAATGTCATGCCTTGTTGATTCCATAAGATATCATTAGGAATGTTCAGATTTTCGAAATTTGAATACAGTAAAACCTTGATGTTGTGTAAAAATTTTAATGTTTCCAATTCAAAGGTTCATTAAAATAAAACTCCCAAACTTAAAATTTTGTTGTCAACAGACCCAGGTACGAACATTTATTTTTTAGGACATTGTATGTCACATATTATTCAATATAGATTTTTCGTAACCAAAAATCGATACTGTTGTAATTTACTCTGCCCTTAATGCAAAATGTGTTAAAAGTCGAGTACTCGCCTTATGTATATCTTATTGTGCAGACATTAATAGAATTAACTGCATACCTTCTGAAACTTTAAGCCGGCCGTTTATTATAACTCAATTCTCTCAGAATCTCTACAATAGTGAAGTTTTTTTCTATCAATATATGACTACAAGTACAGTTTTATTTACCTCATCTTTGTGTAAAATATAAAGGATAATTTCTACGATAGAGATAACGATAACGATATCAGTATCAAGTACGATAAGGAACAGGTAAGAAATCCATTCAGGAACATTCCTGAAAGAGTTACTCACTTATCCGTTTGGAAATGGATGAATATGGGAAGTAACGATCCTAGTTACGCAAAAGTGATTAGCTTTTACTCAACCAACGAGGTTTTGCACCCTCGTGTCCAAAAGCTACGTCTCAAAAGATATGACAAATTTCATAAAGACGTTCAATCGAAGGTAGCGCGCGTTGTGAGCCTGCTAAGGTGTAGTAATTTTGGTAAAAACCCATATTTCAGCTTAAACAGTAACAATTAATATCAATATACATGCTGTTGCAGTTTGACTTATGTCACCTGTACCCATAACATCATATAATGTGTACCAACCTGATTTTTTCTAGAGTATGTTCAATATTGAACAACTTCCACAATTGGAACTACTCTTCTTGCTTCTAAACATTAATACGCACAATCCGCTTTGGAGCTCGACATATCGGGACGAGACGATGGAGCGATTAACTGCTAAAAATTTAAATAATATATTTTAATAGTTGATCTCTCCATCGTCTCACCTGTTTCTACAATAAAGTATACTAAAGTTTACATAACAGTACTCATTCGATATACACTTTCACTGACCTACCAGGAAGAGAAAATGAGATTGTCATTAGATGGTAAATTAAACAAGCTGACTGGGCGACATTCAAACAATATGTTATCAGGCGAGATTCTGACGCTATAAGATATAATATTTAGAATAGTTAACCTATACCCACAACGAAGGACGAAGTTCGCAAACGTTCGGTGCCAGGGTGGAACGATACGGAAATATATGGAATAACATACGGAAAAGTGGCACTTGCCCTGACCATTGAAAATAAATCATAGTCATTAACATTTTTAAAGGTGGAAACATGAAGTACAGACCAATCAATCTCACGTGTTGCATAGGTCAGCTGCTGGACACCTGGAAGAAAATAGTGTATCAGTTTCGTATCACGCAGATTGTAGAAGAAGTCGGTCCACAACAAATTTTGATTTTCTAGAGAATATGGTGTGGATAGAATTTCGAAAATGGGAGCATAATATAGCTGTATTTTTCGATATAAAGGGAGCATTGAATGTGACATTGAAGCATGGAGACTGCAAACATCTACAAAACTGGAATCGAGGGAAACATAGCCACGAAGAACATCTTCACATGTGAATACCTTCCTGGTTGAAGGTCTAAATTTAATGCAGATTCAGATTTTTTTCTAGTCACAGGCTGACAAAACAAAGGCTGAAAAATCGTGTGTGATTCTCTTTTCGATTCTCAATAGAATAATTTGGATTCATATGGATATCGATGAAATAAGAAAAAAAGTATAGTAACCTATAACATGAAAAATTAAATGGACAAACCGGCTGCACAGAAACGACAGAACCATGAACACGACAACTTGGAACAAGACACTCTCAAACACGATAGTCTCAACTACAACAAAGAAATCAGCTGGAAAGGATCAACCGTCCAGGGACTATATCTAGTCATACAAATGAGCCAATACTAAACCGAAATCCAATGAAGAAAATGTCTATATAGAACTTACAAAACCAAACACCGCATGACGAGAAAACATAATCCATAATAAATATACCACCCTACTAGATGAAGACGACATCGACAAGAAGATCTCGCTGAGATGAGACTTGTATCTTGAAACCGAGAACTCTATGGAGGTAATGTCACGTGATAATATAAATAAGCAAATCAAAATATTCTGTCCCAAACGAATGTATAGTGGTCCGACTAAATCCATACCAACTACTTTAAATATTGCGATTTCAAGTTTGAGAATAACCGGCGATAACACACTACTATTGCATAATTTGGATACAAATATTAGTCTGGGTACAATAGGATGTTCAAAAAGCAAAACTAGGAGATAATAATACTTCAATTAGATTGATGAAACCTTTGTCCTGATACTGATTATTTCACATTTATGAATAGAGGAACATAAAGGTAGAATCCAAAAATTTTATATTGCATATTTCTTCATGAATTAATTTGAATATCACTTCTACGGTCTTCTTAATCGGTCAAAATATATCAAGGGACTTGATGTTTGAGAATTTTTCTTTTAGAGCTGCTAATGAATCATCAGGATCTATGCTACAAATCGAATATTTTTTCATATTTTGAAAAACCACCAAAACTAAAAATATTTATTCTTCCTATCACAGAACACAATTGAATGATACTTATTTTCTTAATCTGTCTAGTGATAGCAAACTCTACCACCATTTTATTTCAAGAAAAATTTCACTGAACATCCACAAGATGGAAAATTACGGATGGAAAAATCAGCTAGATTGAAGATTATCAATATATAAAACCATTCTACTTTTCTATTTAATTATGGTATATCAAATATTGCACTCGTATATGCATCATGACTAGAATCATAAAATGCATGCCAACTTCTTTCTAAATCAGGGAAATTCAGCAATCGTCTAGATATTTTTATGTAACAGTAGTTCTTTCACACGTGCCAATAAAACTTCATTATCAACATCTGCATCCCAACCAATCTTAGGTGATTAAATTATTTAATGTAATACTTTTGAACATAATTAAATAAATAAATAACGATAATTAAATAACCAAACGAAATCAAATAGTTTATTAGCTGAAGAATTTTATTCGTTAATACATTGGTAGTAGTAGTTTTAAACCAATCACTACAAATTTCCAAAGTGTCTATTCCAATTTAAACCTAAAATTGGTGACAAATAAGGTATATTTAATCCTTCGTCTAAAAGTGAATTTTCTCAGGCTCTAAGCTCAAATTGATCTTCCACCATTATTTTTGATTTATGAAGCATAAACTGCTATTCAGTAACTGTCCCTAACAAAAAGATAGTGCAAGTGCTGTCAAAAATTACCCCAGTACGTCAATCTTTTTTAAGACAGCAATCCGAACTTTTTACAATCTAGTATTGAAAGACAAAATTGGCTTAATTTTCATTAACATGGAATAAATCTCATCTAAAGCGTCTAGAGATAAAACTGAATCAATAAATCAAACATTGGTTTCGATAAGGAAAATTCATTTCTTTGATGGAAGAATAAAAAAATAGACAAATTTGTATTATTGAACTCCTTCATTTTATGACATACCAGTAAGGTGAATAATGATATATTTAAATCAGTAGTTCCTGGAAATTCTTCAATAATCTCTTCATCAAACCAATCAATAAATAGCATCTGTGGCATCATCTTTAATATCTGAAATTTCAATACCCAAGAAAATCAATTTGTCGATCCATACTTGGTTTCAATAATCCAGTCTCTAAACCCAGTTCTTGACCCAGTCTCTAAATTTCAGCAGAAGTTACTTTATAAACTACCTAGTCGTACACACTAATAAGTTATGAATACAAATATATGTTCAGAACTACCAAATAATTCATGTATTATTTGTTATTCTTTAATATGACTATGTTCCATTTTAATAATTGTGATTATTGATACTTACATCAATATCGATAGTCAAAATCAATATAATAATTATTATTCAATAATTATTCGAGGTCTACGTCACAAATTATTGACGATAAGGTGTATCACCATAATTTGCAAGAGAACGTCAGAATATGATTTGAGAAAGTTTTTATCTGTTGATATAAAGTATGTTGCTCTACCTCTACCAACATAGATAGTTTTAATTCGAATTTGCACTCTACGTCGAATTTTGGACACAATTTTAACATGTCTTGTATTATAATACGAACATTTCAGATATAATCTACACTGATGAGAAGAATATGAATTACAGTAACTAGTTTCTATTTGATAACTTCTTTAGTCGTTCATCTAAAGGCTCACTTCATTGTTTCAATACAACTTATGCTAGGTGCTACGCATAAAAGACATACTACAAATGCTACGCATTTTAAAAAATATATATATATTCATCAAGTGGGAAGTACTTGAAATATTTTCATTCGTTAGTAGAATTTCTATCTTGTGTTTTAATTAATTTTGTAAAATATTGATTTGAACCTACCAAGTTACCACACGTTCGTTACTTTAAATCAGTTTAATTTATTTTGTTGTATTTTCAGTATTTCACTATCATAAAAACTACTTATCTGCCAAACTATATTCAATTATTCAAGAAGACACGATGTAACCAGTTTGTCACATGTATCTAATATTACGCCTAAGGTCTCTAAAGCATGTAATTGAATCTCCACTTTATCATAAAGAAACCTAAAACACGTTTTAGACTGTAAGTTAATCCAATTTAATTTTACAGTCCTCAGAATATAAACTTCAACAGGATAATCATCACGTATTATATAGCTTATTCGATCTGACGATATCAAAGTACTTACCAGCTTCACATAGTTGCCGTTATCAATATTCATCTTAATTTACAAGTAGCCATTCATGTTGAAGCTTCTACTAGTATTTTGGCAAGCATGAAAATCACTATATAGAACTATGAAGCCCAGCTTCGAGCTTGGTAGCGTCACTTGCAGTATGAGCACGTATTATTCGCATGGGAAAAAAACTTCACAATGTATATATTTATAAAGCTCTACATATTGATATTCTATATGGACTAAATAACTAACACAAAGCCAAAATCATGAAATTTATGTTCCATTAAAAAGTGGATAATAAAATTGATTACATACATAAAACCAAAATAACATTAGAAATACATAGGTCGTATTTATTATATAAGAAATTAGGATAATTCCATGGTTCCAATATTAAAAAAAATGTAGACCAGAGGCATTCTAGTTGTCTTGCATCCGAATTATATAATATTTTTGCCATACAGTATAAAAATTCTCTATTAACGTTACTATAGTAACCTTGTACCTCGCAAGAAAGAAAAAGTAAGATAATTAATAATTGTCACGTGACACAAAAAGCAGTTAACATTTAGGTTATGTATAAAATATTATCCTAGACATTTTGTTGATTTCTGATAAATCTTAGTTTCTGAAATATCTACTTTAAATTGGCAATAATATATTTAGGAATTGAATGTATTTATAGAATGAACTTTTATATTTAATGTACATTTATTTTAAAATACATCGATTTATATTGGACTAATTTGTCTTGTGTATTTACAGAGGGAAAATTAATGGCTACATCATACGATTGCAAATATATAGAGACCTCTGTTGGAATCAACCACAATGTAGACGAATTACTTGTAGGAATCTTAACGCAAATACGCTTAAAATTAGAAAATCCAGAGAGAAGTAGAGATTTATTCAGAAAAAGAAGTTCTTCAAAGAAGAATCTGAACAGAAATAAATCTCCTGCTTCTGGTACTGGTACACCTACTGGAAGCGCGCAAAATTCTCCAAAGAAATACAGGGGTTCAAGAACATCAGCTAGTCTTAAAGTTAGAAATTTATTAGGAAAAGTTTGGACCAGAGATAGCAAATCAAAATCATGCGAAAACTTGCATGTTCTGTAATATTATTTTTGTATTAAATTTATTACCAACTTTTTATTATTACTTTTTTGTACATATATGGAAAATTATTAGTTACTTGTAAATAATCTTTTTGAAGTATTTATATACATACACAGCATGCAGTAACAAAATAGAAATATAGGGAGACATTAAAAGACATTCGCACACGAAAAGGAGCCAGTGCATGGTATGTATATATGCGTCTTGGATAAATTATTTACTGTAATTTACATTAATGTAAACGTTAAGGCCGAATTAATTGTTAAAGCATAATTAAGTTAAGTATTACTAAATTATAATATTTGCCACTTAATAATGGCGCTAGTAACAATCATTCGCTTTTTCAATTGTTTAAGTTTTCATTGACGTAGTTTAAAGCGTCGTGTATTTATTTGCATAAAAGTTTGTAAGGGTCAAACGTTTTAAATCTAAGAAGTATTCTTTATGTATTCTGAAAAAAACAATGATAATTATCAATGATAATTAATTTTTAAATGACATCAGCATTGAAAGTAAAATACTGAGATTGAGACGTGGCATAATTAACGTCATTTATCCCTAATATTTGCAATGTAATGCGAAGATCTGAATATATATTCATTTCATACATATCGAGATGAAATTCGATGATTAACTGGTGAAAATATGTATTTAAAAAGATTTTTTATAAATAACTCACGCGTTTCGGCAAATGTAATGGATATATTATTTGTTTATTAATTTATTTATGCATATATAAATACATACATACATGTATTTAAAATTGAAAGTAAAGACGAACAGAGAAGAAAAATTAAAATGAAATAAAACAAAAACAATTCTCAAATTCTTTGGGATATTTAACATTTCGAATTGCAATTCTGAATGTTTATAATATATCTTTTTTTATTTGTCGGACTATATAATATCTAATACGTATACCATTTACCACATTTTAGAAACGCATTCCCCAATTATATATGTCAAAGTACGGTTTTTAACAAAACTTAAAGGCTTTTGAAATTATTTTAATGTATTTTAAAGCATCATTAACTTGTTTTTACTCATTCGGCTGTTTCTATATTTGTTTGAAGGAATGATAAGGTTTGTAGCGGACGTCTGGCTTTAAACAATAACAATGTTATTTACAAGATTTTCAAGAAGTAAGGAATTAAGGATTCAAGGAATATTAGGAAGGGTATGTACTATTCCTGCAATCCTTAATTTGTTACTTCTTGAAAACGGCTCCAGATTGGATGTCGAAACGTCGACTTAATGATTACATCCGCTGTTCAACCCGGACTAGAGACACTATACATTCCTCCGACCATACAGGTCAATGCACATCATTATTCTGTCAGAATAGTTAAGGAGTACTTGTGAGAAACTTACTGCGATGAATTGGCCCGCTAAAGGTCCATTAAGTACTTATGGTAGTATATGGAAAGTTAAACTTCCTCGGCACTTAATCCACCCAAAAGTTGAGTTAAGATTAGTTTTATCGAAGACCTAGCAAAATATTGATCAAATATTAATTCGCAATTTAATAAAACTGTGATACATTCGAAGGAAGGTAATACCCATTATTAATCTTGTATTAGTATTTGTTTTTTGTTATTGTTTGGAGCTATTGTGTTTTTTTTATTAATCATTCTTTGCTATGGAATATTTACAATTTTTAGGATACAAGTTATTGACATTTCTTCCTGTACAGCGAATATTGTAGCAAAGGTCGAAAGTTATAACACATAAAATACTACAGATCTAATATAAACAAAGGAATATCTATATATCCTGCTATTAACCTAATAATTTTGTATATTTTGCACCTCTACAACCT
This sequence comes from Rosalia funebris, assembly GCA_037954035.1. Classification (NCBI taxonomy): domain Eukaryota; kingdom Metazoa; phylum Arthropoda; class Insecta; order Coleoptera; family Cerambycidae; genus Rosalia; species Rosalia funebris. The sequence goes on from JAZFAV010000016.1 coordinate 39,147,876, forward strand.
CACATACAAACCACCACTGCCTTGTATTATTTGTACTGAAAACTATCAGCTTTATTAAAATGGGCAATAGCATACAATTATTTTAAAATATATATTGCCTATTGTTCAGTTTTGTAATGAGGTTTATAATATTCAGAATGAAAAAAGACCGTTGGTAATCGATTTAAATATTTCGGGAAGTACGCAGAAAGTGATTTCATAGTGTGTATCAACGGAACACGGTAAATCAATTCCAATATTATAAATTGATTATAAGAAACGAAACAGTGAAACTAAAATATAGAATTTGCAGTTATATCAAAGTGAGTTCTAGTGTAAAATTATTAGGTCTTATAATAGATTAAAATGGTAATGGTTATTAAAACCTGTAAGTTGTGAATATGCTGCACATAAAAGTGTACACGAAATGAGAAGGTTATACTTCAAAATATCCCTAGAGAGAAATTTCCCAAACGAGTGTACGTGTGTAAGTATTTCCAGCAATTGTAATACTTTGGAAGTTTTGAACGCCATACTCAAGACATCTGTAAAGAACAGTCAGAAAACAAAAGATTCAAATGTGCACCCATCAGAGTTTCCGCGATGACAACTGTGTTAATCGCCACAGGAACGATGTGAACAAGATCAAAATTTTTAAACAATCGGCTTGTGAACGGATTAGGCAGACGTCACCACTGAAAAATTGTTTTATATTCACAATACCCATATTTAGTCTAATGAATCCCTGTGAGTTATATAAGACGCTCAGTTTTACGCTTAAATTTTTTCCTAATATGGAGAACAAACCATAATTTCTCCAATTCTCCAATTACTCTTCTCCCAGTTTTTCATATTAAATAACATTGGAGGACTTCGTGCTATCGCCACACTGGCAAAACAGTTTTTCGCTGAATGCCAAATTTAGTGACAATCTAAGGAACCCGGCAATCATTAAGAACAATCATACAACCATCAAACCATACATCGTTAGTTGTCCATCTTCGTTTCTAATCGATTAGAAGAAACCAAATTAGACCAAACCAATGCATGTGATGTACTGCAAGGTTCAGGTTGCGTGCAAATTGTAAGGTACGTTGCTGTGCTGTGTTGCAGAATATTAGAGACATCAGAGCTAATTAATGAATGTAAGGATGTAAGAAACTCTTAAGCCTTTTCTAGAACTTCCATCCTTGACGAGGTGTGCCGAAGAAAGTTTGTAGATACAATCCAGCATCCGTTGATAAAATATTAATTTAATTTTTCATAAAACTAGATTTAGATGAACTTAGATCACATCAATAAATGTGAAATAGATTTGCATTATTCTTCAAGGGACCACAACTATTATCTGACCCAAATTGCGCTATGACAGCCTTCAGGGAAAATGGGTAAAAATTGTATATCATATATATTACCAGACCTGTGTATTTGTTTTATATTCATTCAGATACCTATTGAGGTAATGTGTAGTTAGTTGTTTTTGTATTAGGTAAATATTAGTAGATGTTAGTAGAATATAATTTAAGAAAAGAAAATGTAGTAAAATATTACATAATTGTTATCCTTTTATTTCTATGCTCTTCAGTGAGGATCATAGTTGAACTAAAATAGATATACGTGTATTCCCATTTAGACATCTGTCTAAATATTTTATCCTAAATATATCATTTGCTTCACGTAAACAAATGTATTTTAACATCACTACTTTATATGTCAAATTGTAACTAATAGTTGTATTTAGAAGGTAACATATATTTCACATAACATATGAGTTTTGTATAATCTAATAACTAAAAATATTAAATTTCACCTAATATCTTTATATTATTTAATTATTATTTAGTTAATATATTCCATTTTTCTTTCTTTCTTACAGAAAGAACATCTTGTCATTTTAGGCTTACAGCATACATCATATTCGATATTGCTACACTGAGAGAAATTGACTAAATATGCAGGTTTCTAAGATGATCTGCATTATGATAATATGATTTGTTTAGATTACATCATAAATTTAAAGAAAAAATTGCAGTAAATAGGGCTCCTTAGTTGATATATTAGAAAGTAAAAAATAAACGTGCGATTAATATACTGACAGTAAATTTTTACCTTTGTTATACCACATCGAGCGTTTATTAAGGGGGGAACACACTTACCTAACGCAACCCAACGCAATGCGACTCAACGTCACCCGCCGCCTTATAGAATGTTGGGGGGGGGTGCATGTCAGTTCGACGCAAGCACAGTGTATATCACGTTAGTTTAGTCCGCCACACAAGTTTCGTGAAAGAGCTCTAAGGATGAATATGAAAAAGAGTTCTCCCTTTCAATCTCTTCCTAAGCTTCGTTCGCATTGATACATCCCTATAAAAATTATCTTAACGTCAAATCGACAAGGATGCTTCCCTCACAAATTCAATCAGCTCAGATTGGCTTGATTCCATCGTGACAGAAGTAACAGGTGGACCTTTTTTGAGTTAACCTTGAAATAACCGTCTTCAAAACAAACACATCCGACAGTCTTGACCCGACGCTACTCGACGATAATCTGGACCGTGGGGATGGACACGTCAGGCAAATGTGCATGTGGGTGATAGTTTCTTATGGAAAACTGGACATTGAATTGGCGTTGGGTGGCGTTGAGTCGATCGCATTGGGTTGCGTCAGGTAAGTGTATTCCCTTTTAGACTGATTCCATCATATATAATTAGTTATATTGCTCCATTGCTCTTATTAAGAGCGACAAAATCAAGTAATACGTCGCCGCTTATACCAAATACCGAAAATAATTCTACAGAATAACTTATATTTCCCGTACCAGGAAGTTTTGAAAATCATTTTCTTTTTATCGTTAGGACGTAAGGAAACAACAAAGCAAACAAGTGCATTTGCTGTTATTATTATCAGTCATGTATAATGGTCGTGAATATGTGAATGAATATATGAACGATACACTAAAAAATTTACCCACTAACTTTAAGAATAAAATTATTGACTGGCAATACACAAAATTTGAACAAACCCTTGGTTTAATAATTAGTAAAGCGTCTTAGCAAAATAATTTTTGCTGGAGTAATAACGCAACCTATTTAGAGCCTATTTAATGCAAACATTTTTTGGAGGTTGGTAGATTTTTACTTACGGTTAATAAACAATTCTCTCAGTGTATCTTTTTTGTAATATTAGAATTTATGCCCCGTATAAAACCATTACGTATACTATTAGTTATGTATCTGAAATTTAAATGCCATAGGTGACTATGTCATTACAGAGAGTTTCGAAATTTTATAAAAAGAAGTATTTAATAAATATAACCATTATTTTTCTGAATCATTGAATATATATTTAATGACTGTAAATGTGTATAGTTACACGCTAGTAGCATCTCTTCCTCGTCACTGCCAAAAAACCAATGATTTGCCTCTTTTTTAAGTGATGGGGCATATGCAAAGTAGACTGCAATGTTATATTCATCTAAGGCATCTGCAGTTAACATGACAATGCCATTAGCAGCTGTTTCCGCGGACCATATTCGCAATGTCCTTACATACATGTAATCACACTCCACTATGCAAACACCAGTTTAGATTCTTATGTGAAAAACTCATGAAGCACGTTTCAGAAGTCAATAAACCCGCATCTTCGGCACAATCCGTTTATGTATATGTCGTTGATCTATCTTGTTTTTACATCCTGATTTAAATCCCATGTCCCAATTTTCTATACCTGTATCAACAAATTTTTAAAATCGCATTTGTTTCCTTACTCGACTTAGTTTCCTCTGATGTCTTAAATAAATTGTACAGTAACATGAATCAATAACATAATTAGCATTAATCAATTCGTATTAATAATTACATGCATTTCGTTAAATATTTCTACCGCGTCCAAAAAATGATTCATGTGGTCACACACGCGGGTATCGCTTTTTAAGCATTGCAAAGTGAAGTTCTTTAGAAGTGTAGCGGCTTTCTCGCTGGTTCTTTAGATTCGTAGATACCATACTATTATCTAAAGCAGTTGCAGGACAGAGAGATGCAAAAAATATACATTTTTACTTTTTGCCTTATCGCCATCATCTTTAACCCATTTGCCAAATATCTTCCTCGATTTTTGATCACGTTCTATTATATCAAGCTGTTTGAAAATACAATTGACATACTCCCACATATTTGTCCTATTTAATAATGCTTCCAGGTGAATCTTCCAAGTATAGTTATCTTTTCTTAGAAGTTCAATACCTATACGAAGAATTTGCTAGACGCATTGTAACTCGTCTTCCAAATGTTACTTTTCCAGATTCCCGTTTCATTTTTGTAGTTTCCAATGAAGTCCAACACTAAAACTATTAAGCATAAAACATTGGATTTTCTGTTTTATGATACCTTTGTCACTGATTATAACTTCACTCCCTGAGATGATAACTTGTTAGTATGCTCGGATAGTACAGTGAAATCCGGTGATGGGCAGTGATAAACCGATTTAATAAAAACAGCATTTTTACTTTTTTCTAAATATATACAATTTCGTACACAAAAACCAAATATCATGAATTAAATTGACAAATATAATTACAACATATCTGTCGTAATTATTACAACAAACTCGGGATTAACCACCCAGGATATATAGCCTTCACACATCGTAATCCGTTCCAAAAAGTAATGAAATAATATGTTATACTTGCTTATACAAATAGTCCTATATTAAAAACAGAAATTGATATTTGAATCATTTTATAATATTCCCCAGAATAGTTCTGAGAACTTCAAACCTATCACTGGGATCTCCCTAGAACGTATTTTTGCGATCTTGGGACGCTAAAATCAACGAAGGATATCTTGGGGAGAGCTTTTTTATATTCATTAATATTAACATAAATGATTAGATAGGTTAAAATGGTATTAGCGCATTTTGAAAATGGTAAATATTTTATTAGTAAAATATTATTAGCAGTAAAGACCAGAATTCGTAAATAACATTAATAATACATAGTGTAACTCCATAGTGGCTTTTGAATAATACCGTATGTTGTTATTACTTTCCATCATTATTCAATAAATTCTAATGTGATCCAGTACAGTATCACACGAGCTTTTATTACAATATATCAGTGGTGGAGAGTAAACCGAATGTTCCGTTCCAAAGTTTATTATTCCTTATTAAACATTTTTGTAGGCGAAAGAGAAATATTCAGATTGTAGGTGAAAGAAAAATATCCATATTATGGGTGAAAGAAAAATATGTATATTAAAAATAGTGTATATTCCATATATCAAGAAGGTCAAAACACCTTTGATTTTTATATGTCCCTTGTTAACGTATATATAATACGTTTTAATCCTATATAGTCAAAACATGAAATCACATTCCCACATTATTATGAGCATATATATATATATATATATATATATATATATATATATATATATATATATATATATATATATATATATATATATATATATATATATATATATATATATATATATATATATATGTATATATATATATATATATATATATATATATATAGGTATATATATATATATATATATATATATATATATATATATATATATATATATATATATAGGTATATATATATATATATATATATGTTTATTTATTTTGCCATTGCCTATCAGAATATGCAAATGTGTATATTAACGTAGTATTGGGTCCACATAATTAACACCATTAGATAAGTATTATAAAATATATATGTATCGTCGCGTTACACTTTAACTGGCAATAATAACGTAGAACTATTATATGTATGTAAGTTAAGTCAATCCGGGTCCATATTATTAGTATAAGTTTTATTGGGGTATCTTAGAATTAATTTATAATATAGGTATTGTAGTGGACTTTGAAAATATATTTAACAAAAATATTCAAAGTCTCTTTATGAGTAATGGATTTGAGCAATATAATTCTTTAAGATATCCAAATGTATTTTAACTTTTATTTGTGCAATTAGGTGTTATATTCGTCAACAGAATTGTTTTAAAATTATAAAACATTCTCTTCGCAACATAATTGACATTTCCTCAATTAAAACACCACTTATGTGGCCAATTAAATCACTTTTTCTAAACTTAATTAGTACATCCAACGTGCAGAGAAACAAACCAAGCAAAAATATGAAAAGCACTTGTAATGTATTCTTCTGAACAATTAAATAATACAAATTGCAGTTTAGTTATATCTGATATATTTTTTATATTAGTAGAAATAGGAATAACTTGATATTGACCCATAGTAGAATAGTTCCCAACAGTGGCGACACATTAAGGTGGGCAACCCCGAGAATTTTTGTATAAATTTTAGAATAATACCAGTAAAATTAACTTGTAAAATGTAAATATTTATGTATAACTGTCCATAACATAATTAGGTATTTAAGATTAAAAAATAAATTAAGAATATATACAAATCATATAATAATATTTGCAATTAAAATTTTACGTTGTGCGATTTAATACAAGTATCCGCCGATTTATTCCTATGGGCTTGTTCATACGGGACTTAGGTACTGTAAATTAATTTAGTGGCATGCCAGTCTAAAAGATCTACAACGCTAAAGTTTCCACCTATTGCGGTTGTACGAAACAATACATAAACATTATAACATATAACATTAATTTTTATGAACATGGGTAATCTCCCAAGACGCATTACGACGGCATTATATACTAAGCTTTAAAAAATATCAAAAATAATTTTATCAGCTAGATTTACAATGGTGCGGGTATAATGTCGAAAGATTTAAGGCGACTCGACTGTACAACTAGATGGCAACGGCAACAAGAAACAAGTTAGATAACATGTATATCAACAAGTACATGCATAATAGAGGGAACGAGAACGAGAAGCAAGAGAAATATGAAAAATAACGAGAACTTGGAAAAGTCTTGTTTCTCATAGCCTGCCGAAATCGTTAGAAAATAATCGCACGCATGCGTATTAATTGGACTTATTAACGTAATGTCTAGCCGACCGACGTAATCTTTTTTATATTCATAGTATACATTACTGTACGTATGTATTGGAAACATTTCATATGCCAAATATATTTTTTGTTAAATTATAATAAATGTAGAAGTGTTAATCTCTTCGGTAGAACAATGTCCACATCTATATATTAACTCCAGTTGAATTTCTCTTGCAGAACAACTTCAATCAAATAGTATATATTTCTATTGGGTAATTATTAATTTTACATGACATATTTAAGAGTAAGGCAATTATCTTTTGTATAACATATATGTATTTAATTTAATTTTAGTGGATACGGTTAAAAAATAATGGGACAATTTACAGGATAAATATGTAAGATTTTACCATGAATTTTCAAAGCAGCCCGCATCCTAATACGCAGATGGAACAAAAAAAGTAATAAGTTTCCTAGTTTTGGGATAATGATGTAACCATACCATTCACTACCATTTCATACAAACGAGAAAGTAAGTATTTATTGCCCTTTAAGGGTCTATAAGTATCTACATATTGCAAATAACACTTGTACTTATTCATCAATGTAAGAACTCTACAGCAGTTTTAAAAATGACTTGTAACACTTAAAATCCAACCTTGTCAAAATCAAAATTCATCATAAACCAGATATTTCGATCACAGTTAAACGAAACTCAGGCTTACGATTAGGCTTTTCTTTTATTGCTTCTCGTAATAACAGACTGCATAAATACACTTTTCCAGCCGCAGTTATTTATTAACTGAAGAACTGATTTCATATAAAAAATCTTCCCATATTCTATTTCAAATGGAATTTTCTACCACAAAACCTATATACCATATTCTCTCCAAAACTAGCTCTTTCAGTTCTTGAAAGATCCTTCATATTGCCGTATATTTTAAATTTATTTTTTTATTATATTCGCTTATATTTAGATTTGCCAATCAGCATATTTTTACCGATGAAATTTTGTCGAGAACAGATTGAGAACTTTAGATAATAGTATTACAATAAAGGAATGCGCCACTTAATAGAAACTCATAGAATACATTATGATTGTTCATGGGCTCTACTCGTATGTATGATGAGTAACTACTACTTCAAAATATTTCAATGTACAGTCAATTAAACTCCATAAAGTGAAACACCTAATTGTCCTCAAAATAATGTCATTCATGTTATAATTGAGATGTTCACAAAGAATTAATATGTTCTGGAGCTGATAGAAGATAACCTCGACCGAAAAGTGCAATGTTACGTATAATGAATTTAGTATACACAGATATATAACAGATATGTATATAATATATTTATAATTAACTTTATTTTTTAATGAAATAGGGAAGTAATTCGACTTATTTGAAATTGGAAAGTAAATCGAATAAATTAAATACTCGAAACAGTCGACGTGTTAGGATTTTTTGAACTATTCACTAAAATTATAAGATATTATTATTGCAACTGCAAAAAGAGTAGACTTCAGCAATTTATAAATTTGTTACGGGCAAGAATTCGTATAAGATACTTGTCCCGGAGATAATGGTACGTTTTTCTGCTGTTATTTTAAATAATATTTTCTTATTTTTCTTAGAAATTTATTATGGGAAAAGGATCTCTTGGATATCGTTAGAGGCACTAAATATCAATAAAATAAATAATAAAATATAATTTGATAAATTGCAAAATAATGTTTAGACTTATTTCTTCAACTAAAGAAAACAACATATCTAATCTAATCCAATCATATCCAATTCATTCCAATCCAGCGCGGGAAAAGCCAAGCCGGACTTAATCGAGTCGAATCGAGACTAATCGACCCGAGCTATGCCAAGGTAGGTCAGGACGAGCTAAGTCAAGGACGGATAGCTGAAGAAATCAGTTTTATAGATGAAGGATGATTTCAATCAGCAACCATGCAATAACGGAGACGAAGAACAGGATAAATAACCAGTGGATAAAACGACTATGCAAGAAAAAATAGAATGGTCCCATTTTCTAGGATCTAGTATAGTCCAGATGGAATTTTCATTAAGATGGTGAACTATTAATGGGCTACTGTAAAATTAATTAAATTATGTCCGATCAGACGGAAATTCCAATTACAAGCGTGTAAGAAATGTTTTATCGAATTACAGTTCTTCTCAGGAACAGAGCGGCACAATTTCCATACTTTTTCACCATTTTTATTGTCGTTGCCTTCTCTAGGACGGACTGAGCAGCCATACCAACACATGTACAACTACATAACCGGAAGACACCCAGTTCAGAATCACCTCTAATAACTCCAAGTGATAGAAAATATCGCGCTTCAATGAACTGTAGATACTCCATACTTTTATAAAGACCAAATGAAAAAATCGTAACCCAAATCAAGATGGGTTATTTGTCACGAAGCTTAATTACTTTACCTTGTGCTCAAAACATAGAGAGCATCGATTGGGTGCATGGAGACAGAACTAGAAGGAGTACAGAAAATTAAGATTTAACGGTAATATTTCTAATGACCATCTTTATATTAATCTTGAATCATAGTCAAAATTATTATCGAAAATTCATAACAATTCCTAATATACTCTCGAATTTTGTAGGATGTCAGGAACTGATTTAAAAAACCGAATGATTTGAAGGCGATATTACGCGAGATAATGCAAAATGCCCTAACAGTTGTTGAAAGCTGCTACACAGATCAAATTCTGTCTGTAAATCCAAATAAATTGAAAACGATCAACGATTAAGCGAGATCAAATATTTCGTTAACTTCGATCCTAACTTGAATTGGCGAGCCCATATAGAGAACAAAATAGAGCAGTTTATAAACAGACTGCTGTCAAACTGTGCTTGATGCCTATTGATTTGTATATAGAGAAGTACCCTTGAGAACAGTTTTGACAGTACGCGAGGAATACGTATGAAATATGAGCAGGTACTGTAGTTTGCAAGACAGGGGCGCATTTTGGAGGCATCGAACATCTCGGTCTATACTGATGATTGAAGTAGGTCACGATATGGAATATTCTCTGGAGATAGCAACTTTCAATTGAGTGAGTCACTAGGTGCTGACGCCTAAATTTTTCAAGTTGAATTTGTGGAGGCAGGACAGAGATATTAAAGTAGCTAACTAACTAAAGAAAATTGATAAAGAGTCATTAAATGTGCTAGAGCAAACAAATAGTGTCACCTTATGTTGAGGGAAAAGATTCCTAGAGAATCATGGAAATAAGGAGGCATATAGCTTGGCGTATCGGAGTTCCACGGGATTTTTGCTGAAACTGGAACCGGCATTTTGCGAAGCTATTCATAATTCTATGATAAGAGACTATATGCCCAAGTGTCATAAATATAGACGAGCTTTATTAATATAGTTAACGAAATAACGAAAACTCTGTTATTTGCACCGTGTAGCAAACTAAAAAATTACTCCTTGAATCTGTTTCATACCAATCTACCGATCCTAATAGGAGCGCCGGTGAGATATTGCAAGCTAAATAAGCATGTCCACGTCATAAACTAAATTGATGATCTTCTATGTAAAAAAAACATCTCAAGAATGATATACAGGTATAGAGATGATGAGAACGAAGAGGAATATTGGGAATTTGTTTGTCGGAAATGGCCGTTTTACGTTGAGTATCCTTCTTTAATATATCCACCCACTGCGATAGATAAAACATGGAGGTGGAAAAATTGGAAGAATTCCTGAAAGTGTACATAAGACACTGAATTCATTTTTCAATTTGTTTATTAAAAGAAAATTGTGTTATTTAATAAAGTTTATAAATTGAAAGGAGATTAATATTCGAATAGTGCAAATTTAGTCCTATCAATAACAGCAAAAAAATCGGATTTTCTAGGAATTTAAGATCAAAAATGGATTAGATCAATTGAATTATCTATTGTCACTTCGTGAAATAAACGTATAAATGTATTTTAATATTTAAACCAATTTTCCATCTTTTTTGTGGATTTATTTTGTTTATCCGTTACGCCGCGATTTGTCAAAGTAATAATCGTTATTCAGTAACCAATGTCAATTAGTTTGTTTTTGGTAACGGAAAAAATGTAATTCAATTTGTTCAAGACTTAAATGAGCTATATCTGGTAGAAATAATCATTTAACATATGTATGTGCATAATAATGGATACAAAATTATTGAGGAATAATCACAAATCGTATGGTTTACCTTAACTCGTCACTTTAAATCTATATTCTACTAGTCTTCATTTCCTGTCAATTTTGGTCAATTATATGAGTAAAAAAGTTTTCAATCTTATGTTTCGCTTTTACCAATCATCAGAGAAAGAAAATTCATTTATTTTTTACATGCAAGTTAATTATTTTATTTTTATGTACTCTATTTAAATATTTTGGCGTACCTCCAATGACATTCTATATATACTGATCAATACTAATCGATTAGAAATAATTATCATTTAATGAACACTATCCGCCCTATTTATACTATAGGTAAGAATTGCTAATCCAAACCTACCGCTGTCTCGCTACAGATACCGGCGAACTGACTACAGAGACAGACTAACGAAAATAAACGGGTCTAGAGCTATACTGATGAAGGGATAAAGAATACTAGTCCTGTTCAACCCTAAAACCCACCTATCCACACACTACTAGAATGTTCTGAAGGAAAAAAATAATATTATCGAACACATATTAATATTTAATGAAATTTAATAAAAAAATAGGAGTAAGCAAATCGCAATAATATTGCATGCCTCTAGAGCAAAAGCAAAAAGTTACCATGTTATTCGCAAGGGTCGATTTACTATATTTATTTTGTCAAAATGCCGAAATTCGAACGAAAAGCATTTCATACATGGACCTAAAAATTTCGTGACACACACACAAAAACAGCCGTTTAGTAAATATAGATGTTTTATACACTTTACGGAATACGAAAAAATAGGAATGAAAAAAATAATAGACGATGTATATAATATAACTTTAGCAAAAATAAGAAATATAAAGAAACATGTCGATAACAACAACAGAAAACACAACGACTAGAGTAGTAAAAACTGAAGAAGTACTTAATTTTGTCGATTTACTTCCTCATTTCAAAACAAATGTTGAATTTAGATGCGATCAAAAGTATAAGCTTACACACTAGAGGCATATTTCGCCAACTGAGTAGACATCATTGAAAGGTAATCATTGACTGCAAAGTGTAGCTGCACGATTCAACCGGGATCATTTTTCATCAGCTTATACATAGATAGAGTACGGCGACAGTAGGAGCGAATAATTAAATTAAATTAAATTAAAAAATGTATTTGACCAATTTTATTTGTGCCTTGGGTTAGAGACTTGCTTAGTGTTATAGTGTGTGTATTCTGAGATTGTGTAAAAAAAATGCAGAGTGAACAATAATGTAGAATATTAATTCTTATAATCTAAAACTGTGTTATCGTATTTATCATCTAACAGTATTTACTAACTATATGTAAAATTTAAACGTTTTATCAATAACTGTGTATTCTTCCAATTCTTGAAATCTATATGTTTCCACTATATGTTAGCTTTTAAGAGTATTTAACTATAAGTGCCAATTTATTATATTACTGTTAATGAACCAATCGATTATATTATCATTACTTATATTACGTATTTCATATTCAATCATATTTGTTTAGGTGTAATCAATGTATGTTAATTTTAAATTTAGGCGATACGCTCATATTTAAAAAAATATTTAACTATATATGGTATTTGTTGTAACCATCTATCATCACCTGTAGTAAATAACGCATTTAGTCAAATGAAAAAAACAACACGAGTACTGGGTTGAATATGTAATATATTCAACCTGATACCTTAATAATGTGTACAGGATTACAGAACCATTTTGGAAACAGATTTAAGTATGTTTTATTTAATTGATGTGATACAAATTTTCACAACAGAAGCATTGAGTACTTGGGTCCTGGGATCCTCAATTAGTACAGGGTACATTCAAAAATAAATATGTACATATATTCATAAACATAAATATTTAAGACCTCATATATGAATACTTATGTTTAAGATACTACAATGTACTTACATAGAAACACAGGAAAAGCTAAATATTAAGTACATGATTAAAGTGAATGGTTATCTTTATTTATTAGGGTAATATTAATATTTATAATGTTAATTATGTCTTATAACACAAATCGTTATACAGAAGCTAATGTTTTTTTTTCTATTCATTCCTATCTCAGTTTAAAATCTCTCTTATTTTAAAGTAAGCTAAATATAATTTAACATGTGTTAAATCCATCAAATTATTTTATTTACATCTAAATTTCAAAAAACAAGAAATTCCTGGTAGGTATTCTAAAAAGCTAACCTCTATTATAATACTGAAATCAAATGCGTTTATACTATGTTTCCTGTTTAAATGGGTTAAGGATACTACTTTTAAGTACTTTTGATAGACTTATTTTTGGCCTTATACAAAATGTTCGGAAAATCGGGTAAATATTCTTAGCGATTATAGAAGATTGTTTTATGCAATTATAAATATGTCGGGTTATAAAGTTTTCCAATACTTTTGCTATATTTATTGAAAGTATAAGTCATCCTCCATGTTTAAGTAAGTAATAGTAACATGAGTACTATTCATTTCATCGCTATTTGCCAAATAAAAAACTCTCTTACCTTACCGATAAACGGAAGATTCTACCTGAGCCTAGCCATAAAAACAAGCTAAGGTTGTGCTTTGAAATTTTTTATTTGACAAATAGCGATGAAATAAACTATATTTTGCATGTTAATTTTTTGTTATATATGTTACCTATATATTATATTTTGTAAAATTACAGCCCTGGAGTAATTTATTTTTGTGATATCATTAAATTATGTATTTGTTTTCACAAATGTAGCAAACATTTCGATTCAAAATTAGCTAGATATATTCAATCGATTCGTCGTCTCCTTTTCTCGTCTTGCTCCAATATCAACCACCAAATGGAATTTACATGAAATGCGTTTGATGTGTGGAAATAAACATCATTTTAATAAACTATAAATTAACAATAACATTTATTGTTAATTTATAGTAATTTTCCTACCATATCAGTAATTAATAATGGTAAAAAATAAGGAAAATATATGTTCTGTTTCTTTTTAACAATAAAAAAAATTAATTCAAATTGACTAATATACAACTGATATCAGAAGATAATTGATTTTTTGTTTATTAATAATTTTAATTGATGTTTATTAGTGAAATTTTATTCGAAACATATTATTAATCAGGATAATATATATCAGTCTGATTGTGAACCTAAAAGTAGAGAAATATTAATATTAATTAATTTAATTAAATATAATATTAAATTAATTAAATTGTATTTTCAATGCTAATTTACTTTCCTACTAATAATGTGTAATTTTAAAATAAACACCAGTAATAAAGCAAAATTTCAGACAAGTGTAATATATTCACAACAAATAAGTAGTTGGTTGAGTTACATGTGGTACATATAATTGCATAGATGAAAATTTTATAATCACATTTGACAAGTAAGAATAGAAAACTTTAGGTGAACTGAATTCTTACTTCAAATCAAAAGAGGTTTATTTGAAATGGTTAAAATAGAATATGTATTGAGGATGACTTATACGGATGTATAGATGATAACTGATATATATATATATATATATATATATATATATATATATATATATATATATATATATATATATATATATATATATATATTCCGCACAATGTGGTAATTGAAGCAATTACGATAATAGTTATGACTACTGCACAATTTGGAATTTTAAACTTTATAAATTTATATAATTCATTAGGTATCTTATAAGATATATTTATAAAATAAAATTTTGCTGTCATTGAAGTTACTTTTATTTTTATAAAACAACCCTAATGATTGTAACAAAATCTTCCGCTGTTTTCTATCGTCGACCTTACTTGTTCTTATGCAACTGGGATGCATCATCGGTGGTAATTACTCATTAATCAAAGGTCTCTCGTAGTGCTTTGATTCTTGTCTACGACAGCGATACAGTAGACTAATATAGAAATATTGAATGTCTCTTCATTCAATTCTCCCATGTTGTTTACTTTAGTTTTCCGGAGGCGAATTTTAGCTCAGATCTACTTTTCCGCTTAACCCCAATAATTACACAGACACAAAACTCACCCAGCTGACTGATGTGAAAATTGACCCCACGCATAGATTACTCCGAACTGGCCGTCTAGACCAGCTTCAAGCGATTGGTATCATTACCCCAAATCAATAGAGGGACTTAGAGGCCTTCTGGGAGATATTTACAGGATAATTTACCCTCAAAAGATCTGCCCATACCTCCAGCATTCACGTCAATCCGAATTCCAACTGAAAATCAAGTGATCTTGTAACAAGAAAAATATCAATTCTTTCCGGTGTTCGGCGTTGAACCCGGAATTCCTTAGCAGTTCACAACATCATTTAACCGATTTTTACCAATACAATTTCTTAGAATGTAGGTATCAGATTACATATTGGTGATACATCCTTACCAGCAGGAAATAGATAGGCGATGAATATTTATTCCTTCTTTGAGGTAACCTGCCTCTTCCTGACCCTTAGTTTGCCTAGCAAATTAAATGTATTTTTTTTAATTTGTCTAAGAAATTAACAAAAATTGAAGGTTACTATGGATCCATTATTCGAGTTTTATCCTGTTATGATATGGTGGTGAGTTATTCCTTAGGATACGAAAATGTATGTACAGTATACTCGTATGAAGATCATTCATGCAAAACTGGAGAAATCAATTCTCTAACATTTTGAGGAATGACTACCTGATCTACTGAACGTTGTATTTAATATAAAAGCGCTTCGGGGGCATGCTGACACTTTTTTTTGCGTAAGGAAATAATTTTTGAAATGGTTTTGTGTAGTGTAAAACAATAAAACATAATAACAATAATATTTATTATTATTATGTTCTGTGGGTTTGGGCCTCATCAGCCACTGATCGCATGGGTAGTCACTTGGCGATCCCCTCTTGTCCGGGTCATTTTCCAAAAATGCTATCCCATAAAAGGAGCAATTTGGGCACGCCCCTCGCCTTAAGCCTCGCTTCTTCTAGGATAACAGGGGTCTCTAATATAAGGCACCTCCTCTTCTCCAGTGCAGGGCAGGTGTAAAGAAGATGAATCGAGGTTTCCTCGTCTTCTCTGCAGTATCTGCATGCCGGGCTGTCAGTCAGTCCCAGCTTATGCTTATATGCATTCAGGCTACTATGGTGGCCCGTTATGATTCCTACCAGAATTCTGGCTTTTTGCCTGTTCAATTTAATGAATTCTTGGGCCCATTTCTCAATGTCTGAGTATTCAATGAAGAGTTTGGTTATTCGACAACCCGTTACTCTTTCCCATCTTTCTCTATGCTGGTCTCTTGCCCAGTCATTGATGCGGTCTTTGATCAGATTTCGACTTATTCCCACTGCAGGTTCTGGTCCATAGAGGTTTTCCCTGGTCCCTAGTTTGGCAAGGTCATCTGCAATTAGATTTCCCTTAATGCCATTATGTCCAGGTATCCATAAGAGTTCCACCGGTCCCTTCTCTGCCAAGTGGTTCAATGCTTCATAGCAATTATAGACCAGCTTCGACTTTGTCGTTGCTGAATTCAGGGCTATCAACACCGCCCTGCTATCCGAGTAGATACATACCCTCTCCTGGGTCCGATTTTGGTCAGCCCCCAGAACACCGTATGTAATTGCAATTAGCTCGGCCTGGAGTGCGGTAGTGTATTTACCCAGGGGAAAGGTTTTACCTGTCCCATCACGTCGCCTATACACCCCCGCACCCGCTCTGTTCTCACTCTTGGCTCCATCCGTGTACCAGATGTCTCCATTGAGCGGTAATCCAGCTCGACTCTCTATCCAGTCGGTCTTACTGGTGAGGGTGATCTTATATTTCTTGTCAAACAGGAAATGGACACCCGTGTTGTCAGAGGGCATCCATAGGAGCCCCTCCTCAGCTAGCTCTCTTGAGAGTCTATTCAGGTTCCCTATCTTCCTGTTCAAGTTTTCCACCCTGTGCATTGCCTTTGCAGCTTCCGGTTTCCGGGTGACATCAAGAGGTGGTATTCCCGTCAGTATCCCCATCGCCTCAATCAGTGTCGATCTTGAGGCTCCGGTTATACTTCTTAGAATCAATCCTCTTTAGCTTGTTAAGTCGTTTGACTTCTGACTTTAGACAGGCTCTCTCCCACCAGACCAGTGCTCCATAAGTCAGTCTGGGTTTGAGAATTGCCTCATACATCCATTTCATGGTCTCCGGTTTCAAGCCCCAGTTATTACCAATGGCCCTTCTCAGTTGCCAAAGTGTTGCTGTGATCTTGGAACATATGTGACTTAGATGTTTTTCCCATGACAGTTTCCCGTCCAGGATTACTCCTAAGTATTTCACTTCGCTATTATAGTTTAGTTCTTGATCACCAAGTTTCAACAGACATGTTCTGTTCCATTTATACTTCTTGGTGAATACCATCACCTCAGTCTTAGAGGGATTGACCGAGAGTCCCTTATCCCTGCACCAATTCCTAACTTTGTTTAATGCTCCCTGCATTATATCAAGAATCGGCTCCAGGAAAGGGCCCTTCGTTATTATTACTAAGTCATCAGCATAGCCAATTACTTGGTAATCCTTTAACCTTTCAAGCAGCTCATCCACTACCAGGCACCATAGAAGGGGGGACAATACCCCTCCTTGAGGGCAGCCCGAGTCGACCCGGCCCTTGATGGTTGTCTTGCCTCTGTTGGCAATAAGCTGTCTGTTTCCCAACATATGGTCTATCCATTCAGCGATTATTCTGGGGGTATAGCATCTACCTAGTGCTCCGCTAATCACCCCCCTGGATGTGAAATTGAAGGCTCCTTCAATATCAAGGAAGGTGCCGACAATGTATCCTCCGGAGTCCAGTTGTGCTTGTATCGATGACACAACTTTATCCAGAGCTGTTTCCGTTGATTTACCAGCTTGATAAGCATACTGGCTCCCTTGAAGCGGTCTCTCTATTAGGACAGTATCCCGAAGGTACCTGTCAACTAATCGTTCGGCCGTCTTCAGTAAAAATGAAGTGAGGCTAATCGGTCAAAAGTCCTTAGGGGACGTGTAACCGACTTTGCCCGGTTTAGGTATAAAAACAACCCTTGTGTCTAGCCACACTTTTGGGACCTTTTTCAGTGCCAAGCTGGCCCTGATGATCCTTATAAGTGGACCAAGGATTATATGCTTTCTGCAGAAGTACCGGGTATATACCGTCCGGTCCCGGTGATTTATATGGATCAAAGGACCTCAAGGCCCACCTCATTTTAGCCGGTGTGACTATCTCCTTCACAAGTTCCCTGTCGTCCCCCTCTCGGTTTACCGCCCAAGTTCCATGTGCCCCTATTACTAGTGGGTCGGAAATGTCTCCAGTCCCCGGTCTATGAAAGCCAGGAAAATGTGCTTTGATGAGATGGTCTAAGGTTTCCTCATCCGATTCCGAGAAATTACCGTTAGGTAGCTTGAGCGATCCTAAAATCGCTTCCGGACTACGAGCAAGGATCTTGTTCAGCCGTGCTGCCTCAGTCCCTTTATTTATCTCACTACAGAAAGAGACCCAACTACTTCTTTGGGCTTCCCTAACCTCAGCCCTATACTGATCCCTGGCAGTTTTATAGTCCTCCCAGGTTGTACGGCTGTTACGTTTTCTGGCTCCCTTAAGAAGGTTTCTTACCTTGCATTTAAGGTATTCCAGCTTATTGTTCCACCATCTTACCTGGCCTTTCGGCCTAGCTCGTTTAGGCGTACAGTTCCCTTCATAGGCTTCTATCAATTCTCTACTCAGTCGGGAAGCTGCCTCCTCCAGTACTTCCCTCTCTCTAATTCTGGAAGGGATCCCCCGAACTGCTACTAGAAGATCTGACTTGTACTGTTCCCAATTTGTGGGTTGCGGACCCACTTCGTCTCTTCATGCTCCCCCACTCCCAGATCAAACTTAATAGCAGAGTGATCAGAGAGTGTAGGTTCATCCGAGACTCTCCAGTTCCCCACGTATCCCGCCAGGTGTTTGGAGCCCAAGGTAATGTCAATTACTTCCTCCCTTATGGCATTATGAAAAGTGGGTGTGTTCCCCACATTTAAAATATCTAGCTCTGTACTTACCAGATATTCTATGAGCTCCCTACCTCTGCTGTTGGTGTTCGTACTACCCCAGACCATATGGTGTGAGTTCGCATCACATCCCATCAGCAAAGGCAGGTTGGCCTTTTGACAGAAGTCCACAAGTTCCTTCACCTCCGTTGTTGGATTGTCCCTGTTGTCATATGGTAGGTAGACTGACGCTATCACCACCTTACCTACGTTATCAAGCATCATAGTTACTGCCATTAGATCTCCTGTTGACCATTTCCACAGGGGTGTGGCACTGATGTTCTTCACTACGATGCCGGCTCTGGGTCTGTTGGTACTACTGCTCCTGTAACAGAGAAAATTACCCAGCCCCGTTATAGATCCCCGCACCACCCAAGGTTCTTGGATGAGTGCTATTCCTGTGTGCATCTTAGCCAGATCCCTCTGTAGAATAGCAGAGGCCTCTTTGCTTCGATGCAAGTTAATCTGAATAAATTGGGTTCGCGTTAAAGCCATTTCGTCTTTCCCGCTCCTCCTTCATTGCTTTGGGCCTTCCTTCCCTCTTTCGGTTACTTTAATAGTGACCCGACCGAGGTGGTAGAAGGGCCTGTATTCCAGTGCCGCGAGTGCCCTGGCATGAGACTCGGGAATCTGCAGCACTAGGAGCTTTCTACCCTCAGCGCTAGCAGGTTCTCCGTCCTTTTCCTGCGGCGTACGCACTACTCGCCACGCTGCAGTTTTTAGGGTGGGGTTGAATGCTTCCAGATCCCGAAGGATCGCCCCAGGTTCCTCCTTGGAAGGAAACCTGGCGGTGGCTTTCAGCGGTCTCTGGAGCAGCTCAACACCCCCCATTTTTATTTTCGGCCCCGACCAGGTTAAGGTGGTTACTATCCCTAGCAACCGTTCCCTCGATCCCTGGTCAGAGGCAATGAAGATAAATGCTCCCCCTTTGCAGAAGGAAGTCTCAGTCGGGGCCAACTCTCAGGGGGTACCGTTGGCATGGTCCCGATGAAAGCGTCCCTAAACTCGGTAAATTCCTCCCGCGTGAAGAGCCTGTCTGGGTAGTCCTCCGCTACCGCTACTACCGTGAGGGGATTGGCTCTCTGCGCAGCCGTCAGCCCTCCCCCACCCCCAGCAGTTATATTACCACCACTGGTGGCGGGAAAGGTCCCACGGCCCTCCCCTCTCGGTTTTTTATTAATTCTGCCCGCCGATGGAGGAGTATCATTACTGTCCTTCCTCCGCTTCGACGGACCTGGAACCTCATCATCATTGAGGTCGCCAACACTCCTAGGAGCTGCTCCCTCACGTCTAACTTTAGCCAGCTTCCTTCGCTGGCTTCCGCTCATTCGTTTTCTAGCAGTTGCCCCACTTTCGTCCCCCGGTTTACTCAGGTTTTCCTCGCCCCTTCCCTCAATAGAGATCAAGGGCAAGGTCCTGAGTGTGGCCTGGGTGTCGGCAATTGAGCAACAGCTTGACAGGGAGGATGGAGGCGTCCGCGGTACAGGCCCGCTTTCGACCTCCTTATCCTCCAAGCTTTTTACTACTTTTCCAATTGGTTCCATTTTGGTCCCACGAGTAGCTAGGGAAATAAAAGTCCACCCCCGCAGAGCCCCGCATGCGGGGGTAAGGCGACTTAAATACTCAGGAGTTGCACCAGGTGCTCCTGAGGCACCGATTGCGACTCTCGGTATCCCCTGAGAGCCAACCAGTCCGATAGGCTCGGTATCCCACACCATCGGATTAGGGGGGTGTGTTATACCCAACCAGTTTCACCAGGCTGAATGGGGGGCTGTTTCTTAGTTGTGAACCGGGTTTTTCGCCACCCCTTGAGTAAACTCAAGAAGGGTTCATACCCGGGATGTTGCCAGGCCACATCCCTTCATTCACATGGACGGGCCCTTTACCAGGGCCGCCTCATTCATACTCCCATTCGCTTGGGCAACCCCTACTTAAAGGGTTGCCATCATTCATACAGGTATGGACACTTAGAGCGCCCCCAGCCCACAAGGCCCCCCACCAACTACAAGGTCTTACAGCCCCTAGGGAGAGTTTTGTAGTGTATATTTTGAATAATATATCTTGTGTAGTGTATTTTTGTTTTTTAGTATATCTTAGAAATCCTAGGATTCGGAATGGTAAATATTAAATCATTATAATATTGTTTTATATATTAAAGTGTAGTATTTCCGAAAATAACAAAACATAACAAAATTAAACAGTTCCCAATTTACACATATTAATTAAGACTGATAATAATGTGCGTATTTGAAAAATCAGATTTTAAAAAATGGGGGAAAGGCTTAAAAAGTATTTCACGATGTTTAAAAAAATGCTTCTTTAACAATGCTTAAAAAACTTTTAATGCTTTATTCTTAAAAAAAAAAAAAACTTTTGTTTAAAACATTATTTTCAACAAGCCATATTGTGGAAAATTAGTAAGGCATGCACTGCTTATGACTAACATTAGTTATCCAGACCGCCCCTTCGTGTCGCTCTTAACAAACACTTATCTAATTTTGTTTTAATATCTTAGGCTTTTGTCTTCAGCGGATAATATTTTTAATCAACCATTTTAAATGCGAGAGAATCTATTCGTGCACTGTGTACATAATCTTCAGGACATGATTACCATTTAAGAAAATCCTGCTGGTGGTAATTCCTACCTGATAACACTGAAACGTATTATTCTTTGGGGGGAAACAAAATTCGGTAATTAGTGCATGTATATAATTCTTCATCAGTTTATCATTGATTATTTAAATACAAAAGCTTATTCTTCGACCAAGAGAACTTTCAACTTTTCCTCACATGATTTAGTATATACTGATCTTAAATTACAAAGCGATGTACATACATAATTTTAAATATTAGATTTTAGAACAGCTTTTACTGCAAATTGCAGACACTAAACAGATGTATTTGTGAATTAAAGTAGACAATCTTTATCGTATGTTTGAACATACTCTGTGACAACTTTCAAAAGTTGATTGCATTTAAAATTATTGCCTTGATACAGTAACTTTTTGACATAGTGTCTTCGTCTATTTTAGCAACCAGGAACATAAATTAACTAGCCAAAGACGAATCTAATAAATATCCAGTGCATCAGCGGTAAAATTCTTAGTATAATTCTACCATGGTAAAGTTCTTAATTTTTAATGTATCTATTTAGTCTAAAGGGGGCTAAAACTTTATAACGGCACTTGTTGAATTTATTTACTTCAAAAAAATTTAACTAAAAAGACAGTGAGTTCAAAGGGACTTTTTAGATACCTGAACAGAAACCTTCCCCAAATTTGTGAGTTTGAAAACTTTTGATCCGTCATTGGTACCTTTGTCTAGATACTTTCCCTACAGATATTGAATTCAAAGATTATGAAAAAATAAATATGTATTTTATGGCTGCAAAAGTATTTGGTCTTATTGAGTTACTTTCGTTTGTATTCTGATGATTAATTATTGATAATTATGGAAACTATGGATAGGTCGACTGGATTGGGATTCAAAGTTGTTGTACATTTATCAAAACAATGTTTTGCTTTATAAAGGCAGTTCTTTTATTTTGCAGCAACTGATTGTATTTTATTTAACTTGTATTTTATAGTTAGTGATTAACTATAAAAAACAAGTTTTTCTTAAAGACTAATGTTCTGTCATGAAAGTCACATCTAATGGATTTCGATTTCGATTCAATTTAGTTAGATTTGTCCGATTAATAGTTGAAAGAATGTATACATGTTCAGATCCAACTGAGATAGTTGGATTGTATGTCCACCATATTTTACAAATGTATATTACAAATATATTTTACATTATATATATATATATATATATATATATATATATATATATATATATATATATATTACAAATTGTATTACCACTAGTGATACAAATTCAATTGTTGGTTATAATTCGTTTCATACTGAAAGCCATAATAATGTAACCGACTATCTCCTATAACTGTGACTCCATCACAACTTTTGTTACTAAAGTTTGAATAACTAAACCTGAAGGGTTAAAATATAACACCAAACTAGGGCCTACTAGTTTAACATCAGAACAGAATAAATTTATCCAAATCTAGGGTTATGAGAAGAGATGATCTAGAAAAAGGCCTACAGTCTTCTTCTTAAAGAAAAATGGATTATACACCAGTCGGTTCACTTGGAAAGAAATAAACACGTGGGATGTTCTATTTTAAATGTTACCATCTCTTGCTTATTTTCATTATAAAAATATGATTTAAAAATAACAAGAAGGGAAGCTGATTTAAATTTAAATTGTTAAGTTATCAATTATTAATTTATGAATAGAAACCGAACCGCAAAAATACCTAAAAAGTTAAGTATTTTAGAATATTTAAAAGGCTTGAAATTATTAAACAAAAGCAATACATAAAACAAGTTTGGTAATTAATCATAACCAAATTAATAAGTAAAAAATACAAACAAAAGCAATGTTAATTGACTGGAAGCGGCCATAATTTGACAAGGGGACGTTTTAATGTTCAGCATCAGTTTTGACGATGGTCGCATGAGCATCACCATCTCCTTCTGGGTACAATTCAATTATACTTCTTATATGCCATTGTAAAGACATACGAGATCATTTTTAATGAAAACAGACATATCAGGCTTTGCAGAGGATCATTTAGTCCTTTAATGCAATATATTCATCAGTGTGAACTTAGCAGAACAACTTTGAAGAATCGAAAAATGCATAGGCTTATTAATTGCCGTTAATTAACCATTAATTAATCGTGAACGTTATAATTTAACCGTTCTTTAATTTTAAAAAATTTGGGTCTTCTGCTAACTTCACATGAAGTTATCAGAACATCTGTCAAAAAATTTTGTTTGTTAAAAGTATGTATATAGGAAATTGCCGCTTTTTAATCGTAAGCAAATAGTATATACGAAATTTGAAAAAATTGTTTTTCAATATTAGTAAAATAACTCAAAACTGGAAGTAACGTAAGAAAACAGATAAACACGAAATAATATTCATAACTTACATCTTCACAAAAGACCAGAGGACGATTTAATTGAGATTGAAGCTGTGAAGCTGTACTGATCAGTTACGGGGAACAAACTTCAAAAATCTGAAAAAAATTGAAAAATGTGACCCGGCGAAAATGTCACGATTAATTAAAAGAAGGAAAACGGTAATTTTCTAAATAGAAATTAATTCCCGTAAAACATTGTAAAACGAGATTAGTGACTGTTCTGCTAACTTCCCAAGACAAAAATCCAAAAATCGGAATAAAAAATTGCAAAATCATCACGGCAAATCCGAAGACTTCACGATTAATTAGAAAAACTGACCCCCATAAGTCCTTCTCAAACAAAATTCACGGCTGTACTGCTAAGTTGACAGAAACAAAATGCATAAATCATAATAAAATATTGCAAAAGTACCACGGCGAATTAGAAGACATCACGATTAATTAAAAGAACGCGAACGGTAAATTCTTGAACGAAAATCGACCCCCTTAAGTCCTCTTTAAACGAGATTCATGGCTGTTCTGATATGTTCACAGAAAAACATCCATGAAACATAATTAAACATTGCAAACTTATTACGGCCAATTCGAAGATATCACGATTAATTAAAAGAACACGAACGGTAAATTCCTGAATGAAAACTGACCCCCATAAGTTTTTTTCAAACGAGATTCATGGCTGTTCTGCTAAGTTCACAGAAGAAAATGGAGTGTGATTAAATAATTGATCAATTAATTAGTTAATCTAAAGCACTGGGGTAAGAAATTATATTTTCTGTCATAAGATAAATACAATTCATCAAATCTTCCTCCAACATTCCCAAAATTCCATTTCTTACAATAGGATTCAGTTTCTACAAGTTAAAAGTTTAAGTTCAGTCCTTTTAAATAAGTTTATTGTCAAACTCATGCAAAAACATAATGGCTTGTATGTGTCGGACATGCAGTATCAATGTATCTGAACGTTTATAATATTAGTTTAGACACATTAGTTTCTACTTTCTAGAAATTAGGAATGTCTAATTTCTAGAAATTATTAAAATAAATATCTTATTTTGTATTTATATAAGTTAAAACACGTTAAAAATAAGGGAAATAAGAATAACGGTTAAAAATATAATCTCAGAAAGGATTTTAGGAAGTCAATATGAGATGAGGACATTCTTCATGAAAGTACGAATAAGGCGTAAGTTGCGAATAGGTAAGTCAATTAAGATCAATGGTGCGTATAATGGTTAAACCATGAAACCACACTCCGTAATTAAAAAACTTAGATGAAAATAGTCTTTTTACCATAGCAGCGAGATTCAGGACTGAACTACTTGAGAATCCCATTTTGCTGGATAGAAGCTTGAATTAGTAAGTTGTGCAGATAAAATCAGTCAACTTGGTAATAATAACGCAGCACACAGTTCTACACAAAGAATGAAAATGCGTGCTATCTTCAACTTGGCACAAGCGAAAAATACAGAGGAAGCTCAATTTGCCAAAAACTCGACGGCATACTAAGAGCTCCGTATCAACTACAAGAAGTATCACAAGAACCATGCATATCAAAATAAATTAAATTATCATGTGAACGTCGCCGGCGCGGCAAACTAATTTCAGATAATAGCGACATAGTGAACTTCAGTTTTATATTTCTTCAAAGTCAAGTCTCCAAAGTAAAATCCTCTGTAGAATGTTTATCCCAAGTCCGAATTCACATACGCCGAATGAAATATTTCATGATTAATGTTACTGGTGCAAGAATTCCCAAGGGGATATAAATTTTTCCAGATCTCATTTATTTAGTTAAATTAAATTACGATATTGAGCTGTTACAGAAATAAATAAACTTAAGGCCACCAGCGATGGTCGATATTAAAGAATAAAGAGTTATGTATAGAATACGTGACTCTGAAAGACAAACAGTAATAACAGATCATTTAATGACAATTTACATAATTCAAAACATCCGCGTTTTAGCAAAGAAATCAATTCTTCCCGATAATATACAGGTATAATGGAAAGGAATTGAATGGTGGTTGTATTGGAAAGATATTAATTCACTAATGTGATTTACCTAAATGTAATAATATGTGATTGTCGAAGCCATCAATATTATACCGAATTGTTAATGAATTCCATATTTCCTAGTAACTTATTAATGTCGTCAATTTGTCAAAGATGTATGTCTCTTCAATCGAGTCGGTTTCTTTGTTTCTTTCAATGCTTCATAAGTCATAAGTCTGAATTTCTTGGCTGCTCTGCAGAAAAGTTCTTCAATCCCGAGTCGTTGTTGTTCATAATGTAATATCGACTACCTTATTGTTTATATTCTACTCATTTATAGACGGACATTCTTCAAGAAATAATATTTTGGAACCTGCGTCTGTATTTGTTATGTGAAAGGTTTTTTCGGTGTTGAATCTTCAAATCATATTCTTGTAATCTCGGTAGCTATCGTCTTAATCGGTTCCTAGATTTTTAAATTAATTAATTACTTCAAATGGAAGTGATCTGTTTTTAATGGCTATCCGTAGAGATATTTGAAAAAGTTCCATGGTTCTAACGACAACTAATAGTTTCTCTCTGGTTATACAATAACTCTTCTCCGATTTTGACAACACCGTGTTGAAGAACGTGATAACTTTTTACTCTCACTCTTGTACTTAAGGTATACTTCCTCCTATTTCGGTATTACTCAAAATTATTAATTAATTTCAGATTTTAGAATTCTCGTTAGCATCTTGTGGCCCAATCAAATGGTTTGTCATTTTCAGTAAAACGGTGTGGTGGCAGTGGCGGCGACAAGGGTGGGCACGGATGGGCGAGCGCCCAGGCAAAATCCTTTTCGCCCAACCAGTCTTCTTATGGCACTACAGTCCAAGCTGTGCCTTGGCCTCCTGCCGTTCTTTTCCAAACTCGGATTCCTAGAAGATCGCGTGCATCCTCTTGTACTTCGTCTTGCCAGGGTCTCCCCACTGGCCTCTTTCCGTACATTCGACTGTTTAACGTTCCTTTTGCTAGCTTCTTATCTTCCATTCAAACCACATGCCCTGCCCACTGTAACCGTTGCAATCTTATAAATTCTGAGAGTGGGGTTCTTTGAAAAGACTATATAGTTCATGATTGAATTTGGTTCTCCAGATATTATCGTCTTTAACTGGTCCCAGTACCTTTCTTAGTATCTTCCTTTCGAAAATATTGAGCATATTTTTGTTCTTTCCGTCATGGTCCACACTTCGTTTCCATAACTTGAAATAGGTCTTATTATTGTCTTGTATACTCTCAGCTTATTGTTATGGTGGACATTTTTAGATTTAAGTACGTGGGACATTGCGAAGTAGGCTTTGTTGGCTATGGTTATTCTTCTGCGGATTTCTCCATCTTCCATACCGGCTGAGTTCAATTCCACTCCCAGATATACAAATTCATCCACTGACTCGATGTTATCTTCTACGACCATTTTTGGCGTGTAGTTTTAATTCAGAATAGGCTTGGCTTGCTGCTTCTGCTCTTCGGCTCATAATATTGATGTCATCCGCGTAGGCAGCCACCTGGAGAGTCTTGTTGGTTAACAGATTTTCTTTTCCAATGTCCACCTGCCTTATTACGTATTCCAAAGCTAAGTTAAATAGAGTGGAAGCCAGCCCATATCCTTGCTTCAAGCCATTCGAGATGTTAAATGTATCATTTAGTTGATTTTGAATACATATCGTCGCTACCGTGTCATCCATTATCGTTTTTATCACTCTGATTAGTTTAGGTGGTATTGTTAATTCGAATAATATCTGGTACAGTTTATTTCTATTAATCGAGCCGTATGCCTGTTTGAAGTCTATAAACATTCGTGTCGTGTTCCCAGGCTTTGCGTAGTATTTGTTTTATTATGAAGAGTTGATCCACCGTGGATCTGCCATGTCTGAATCCCGCTTGGTATTCGCCAATTATGTTTTCTGCGAGAGGTTGCATACGTTGGTTAAGAATGTAAATTAGTATTTTATACGCAGTACATAGATGAGAGATTCCGCAATAGTTGTCACATTTTAGTTTATCGCCCTTTTTATAAATAGGGCAAATGGTGCTTCTTTCCGGTCATCAGGAATTTCCTCTTCCTTCCATATCAGTGCATGGATAGATTCTGTTAGATGTTCGCCACCTAGTTTATAGATTTCGGAGGGTATTTCATCTATTCTTGGTGCCTTGTTATTTTTTTGGACCTTAATTGCTTGTTTAACTTCTTCTTGTGTTGGGGCTCTACCCTTTCCTCCGTTTCAGCCCTCAGATTCACATCTTGCCTGATTTCGGCTTCTCCTTGCATACCGAGTAGAGTGATAAGGTCGTTTTCACATTTTCTTTTCTTATTTCTGCACGTTTTATCTGCTTTCTTTCTGACTTCCTCGAACTCTGCTCTTCTTTCTCTGGTTCTTCTTGCTATATAGTTTTTGTATTTTTTATTTCTCTCTTCTATCACTTTCTTACATTCTTCATCCAACCAGGTTGCTCTTTTGTTTTTCTTTTTGTTACCTATTGTCGTCGCTGCTGTTTCTTTGATTGTTGATTTAATTGCTTTCCAATGTTCCTCTACTGGTTGATGCATTAGGCTTTCTTGTGTTAATTTTTGCATATCTCGTTCATTTCTCTTTCTTATTTCTGGCGACTTCAATTTCTCAATGTCCAGTTTTCTCCATTCTCGGTTTTCATTGTTTCTAAACATTCTGCATCTTAATCTGTAGTAAATGGTGATCTTAATTTGTAGTAAATGGTGATCAGATCCACAGCACGCTCCTTTTCTTGACCCAATGTCCAATATGCTACTAGCTGCTCTCTTATGTATCAGAACGTGGTCTATTTGGTTAGCTGTGTTTCCATCTGGTGATATCCATGTAACTTTATAGATATTTCGATGAGGGAAACATGTAGAACTTATGACCATATTTTTACTGGTGGCAAAGTTAATTAAAAATTCTCCATTTCCATTAGCTCTATCGTGTAGTGAGTGTCCTCCTGTTGTTCCCAGGAACTGTTCTTCTTTGCCTATCTTGGCATTCATATCACCCATAATGATTTTTATATCGCTCTTTGGTGATTTATCATATACTTCCTCCATGAGCTTATAGAATTGTTCTTTCGTTTCTTCCTCTTGTTCATCTGTAATGCAGTGTACATTTATTAGTGTTAGGTTAAAGAAGTGAGTTCGCAGACTTAGCTTGCATATTCTTTCATTAACTGCTTGGAAGTCTATAATCTTTGTTTTGACTTTATTATCTACTATAAGTGCTACCCCAAACTCCCTGTTACCTCTATCCTTTTCGCTTAACATTATTATATGTGCTTTCATGGATCCCTTTTCCTCGCCATTTTGTTTCCTGTATTGCGGTAACCATTAAATTGTACTTTTTTATTTCTTCCACTAGTTCCGTTTGAGCACCTGGTTTATTTAGCGTCCGTGCATTCCAAGTTTCGAATGAGTAGTCCATATTTCTTTGCATGAGTTGTCTCCGAAAAATCCATCCTTTGCTCCAAGGTTGTTGTTTAGGTTTCTGAACTGGGTGTTTTACGGGAATGAGTAGTTAGCCCCATTGTCCAACCCTCCTCCTTTATTCGGGCTTGGGACCGGCAACGGTGACTCCTGAGCTACTCAATCCACCCAGTTACCACCGCAGGCGGAGTTCGCCCAACCAGTCGCCCAACCTTTTATAACACCACTATATCACATTCGCACAAAATAATATATTTAATGCTCTCGCCCACCCTAGATGGTTCCTTCATATTTTCGCCCAACAGCAAAATAATGTTAGCACCGCCACTGTGTGGTGGTCTAACGGTGTTTTCCAAACCTTGAATAAATCTTCTGCAAAAATACCATAGCTCTGTAGCTCAACTTCCTTGCGCAAGCATTGGCTATATGACTGTATGACATGTCTCAGATATTTAACCTCTCTCTGGAAGAATTTTCACTTCCTGGAGTTAACTTTCAGATTGGCTTCTCTCAATTTTTTTATTTCTACGATATTGTTCAAATGCTTTTTCAAGTAAAATTATGTTATCCGGGTGTACGAGACAAGATTACTATGTAAGTCCGTGCAATATTGTTTTCATCAGTCTTTTAAATGTAGCTGAAGCATTGTTTAAACCAGATGGCATAACTTTAAATTACCTCAAACTATTTTCAGTTGATCAAGCAGTCTGTTCCTGTCTGTGGAATAGTCTTCTATTTTCCAGTATCTGTTTTTAAAATCTAACATGGAAAATCATTTTGCACTTGATAAAATATCGTAGTGTCTTCTATTCTAAGCAGGAGGAGCTTTCTCAGAATACTCAATTTCATTGAGTATTCTGTAGTCAACACAATATCAAACGGTTTCATGTTTATACAAATTTAAAACCTTTTCTGGTTAGATTTTTACTTTTTATTTGTTAAACATAACAATTGTTTCGTCAACACAGTGGCTTCATCAAATGTTGAGTACATAGACTTTGAAATGAGTTGAGTACATAGGGTTTCATGTTTCTTCGTAACTGATACAACCTATTATGTTTAACTAATACAGCTGATGGTGCTTAAGTAATACAACGGATGGATTTCTAGAAGGTTCAGTTATCTATCCATTCCTTGTTCATGTCATTTCCTAATTCTTCAACTTCCGTGATTTTGCTAAAAGATTTTTCCTTGGTTTTTGTGTAATTGGGGAATGCTCGCCATATATTACTACTAACCATACTAATACTTCGTCTACTACTTCCATAACAAATACTTCATGCCGACAAAGTTTTCTTTCCAGTTGAAATTCCCTTTCATGATTTCTGAGGTCCCCTTCCTACTCTCCTGCATTAATCTTTTCTGTCATTTGCCTTATTTTACAATTATTCATGCATTTATTATAATGTAGCAGTAGCCTACGTCAATGACCATTTGACAATCTGGGAGAAACAAGTTTGCATACACTGCCGAGCTAGTATCCTCGTAACGTAGCCGAAATACCGAGATTTACGAACTGGGGATTATAAGTTTTATCCAGATTGTGTCCTTGATTATTGGAAAATTTTTCTGTTTCGCAACTCCTGATCGATCAGAATGCTCTTCTTTCTTAAATTTTGGCCAATGTTATCTTATCTGCCATTTCCCTCTGTAACTCCAGGAATCTATTGATTTCTGTCCTTGTGATCCATCTGTTGCCATAAACTATGTGTTGCAAAATATTCCAATCTGTTAATAATTGTGCTAATGACTTGCTATTAGATCATTAATTTCGTTAATCTACATCGTTTAATTTGCTTCTTTTATCATCTGTTAGTTCCGATGTCGGCTTGATTCTAATTTGTCTCATCTTTCTGTATCCTCTAAAATACGGTATTGCACGGTCTCAAATTGTAGTGCATACGTCAAAGCTTTCTTGAACTCCTTACATCTGGCAAATCTCAATGCCTACTGCGACATTATCTACAATAATCATTAATCATTTAACTACAATTAAAAGTTTTAAAAGGCCAGTGAATCCAGAGAATCTTATATAAGACTGAAAATAGAAGACCTTACTAAAATTGTAAAAGAATAAATTAATTTGAGCATATAAAGATCCATATAAAGATAAGTCCACCTCGGGCTATTAATTGATTTTAAATTAAAATATACTAATATTTTATATTTTCTAATCGACCAATATAAAATAAAATCAATATAAGACAGTCATCTTAAATTTGTCTTAAAAAAGGAATGTAGAAGTAACACTCGAGCTTGAAGCCTATCGTAACAAAGGAATCTCAGCGTTAAGGGATGGTGGTGAGTGAGGATGATGTAGTATTGTCCGTAAATCCCTACTCTTTATCCAAAGTATAATTATGCACCAGCGAATATCTTCGCTAATATGATTTTTTAATATCCCAAAGTTCGTCCCTATTTAAGTTTAGGTAACCAAAATATGTGAGTGCATACAGGGGTATACAGCCTTAGCCACATTTAATCTTTCTCTCAAATATAATTATGCGCCAATTAGTATTTCCACCGATATAAATTTTTTTAATTTTCGAACAAAGTTTCGAACCCCTAGATCCGTATTCATGTCAACCAAAATATATAAGTTAACCACAAGTCAACAAAAATATGGAAGATATGGAGAATATGGATTATGGAGAAAATACATTGCATTTTACGTAATTACTTCTTATGAACCATTCTTATGAATAATGGTTGACTGGTTGTTTCAAGGTTTATGAATTTTTAAATATCTAAAGTAGTTTTACCCCTTGGAATTTTAGTGTATATATTTTGCAAACTCATATTTTTACAGTAAGTAGTTCAACTACAATGAGGAAATTAGGCCAGTAATCATCAGCTTTAATCAGTTCAGCTGGTCACTTGGATGCTCCATCAGTGACGGCGCCGTATATAACCAATATGTACAAGTGATAATAATTTATATTATAATACTTACCTTACCATTAAAAATCCGAAAGTCCGTGAGGGACGTCAGCTATGATAAGGAAATGATTTATATAAAGAAAGCTACCAGTTCAAATACTGTCCTACAACTGATGACATAATTTTTCATTTAACATAAGTGTAGGAACGTTACATAAGCACAGAATAAATAAATAGAAAATAAGTTAGTATAAGTCTATAGCTATTTTTATTTATTTTGCATCGTTTATATATTTTATACGGGGTCCGCCAAAGGAGACATAGGAGGTTTTTGAGAGGCTGACTTTTATGCGCACCTGCGTGGAGCGATTGTTTTCAGGATGGTTGATATCTACTCGTTCCAAGATGGCATTCTAGTTGCCATGGAGCCGTGGTATGTGGCACATCTTGTGTTTATTTACAACACTTGAATTGAAACTGGTCGTTCTGTGGTGTTCACGCAGCGACGATTTCGAAACCATTTTAATATTGGTCGACATGGTCGCGTTTCAAAACGGGATTCCATTATGAAGTGGGTGAACAAATTTCGAACAACAGGATCCTTGGAACCTGGGACTGCGTGGAGAGGAGATTGAACTGTGCGAACCCCGCAAAACATTGAAAAGGTGCGATAAATGGTGCAAAACAGCCCTCGTCGTTCAGCAGGTCGTCACGCTTGCGCTCTTACAATATCAGACAGCTCAGTTCGCAGAATTTTACACCTGTACCTTTGCTTTCATCCATATAAAATTATGGATGTCCGAAAATTGCAGCAAAATGTAAAACTGCATAGGTTCGCAGAAAGGATGTTGGAATTGTTGGCCGACAGCATCGTTTTGTTCCTGAGTGACGAAGCCCATTTTCATTCATCGGACATGGTAAACAAACAAAACTTTCAATACTATAGTAAATTAAATATAAAAAATATAAAAAGCAAACTTTAAAATTCGTTTAAAAATAAGCTTGTCATTCTTTTCAAATACATCATACCTGCCTGACGGACCCTGTACATAAACATTTCTTGAAGGCCAACAAGCTTCCATTACAAACCAAAAATATTTGCAACCCATCATATTCCAAATCAGAGTATTCCCGTTCTCACACACAGTCTCACATTATGCGCAAACAGCCGCATGTTAGTGCAAATTTTCGGCATATTTATGCTATATAAAACTCACAGCGGCGCAATAGAAACAAATATTTACGCTGCCACAAACAAAACTCTACCTGCAGTGCTGCTGGGTGGATTGAGTAGCTCAGTAATACTGTTGCCGGTCGCATGACTGGAAGAAAGAAGAGGGTTAGAGGGCCAGGTTAGTAGCCTACTCTCTGTAAAACAGGTAACCAGCTCAAAGCACCGATAAAAAGCTTCGGATATAGACTAATCCAACGTTGACAAACCCCGTAATGAAAAGGATAAAGAGATTGGAAAACAAACACATATTAAGAATAGCCACTTGAAACATAACCTCATTGAATACAAAAGATCAAGAAGTAGTTGTATAACTAAACGAGAAAAAGATTGAAATTTGTGGTCTCCAAGAAACAAAAGAGAAAGGCAAAGGTCAGAAGGAATATGGTAACAACGAGATAAGAGTGAAGTAGGCATGCTAATACACAAAAAGTATAAAAACAACATAGAAAGCTGCCAATATATCAATCAGAAAAGATAGTCTATATAAAAATCCTAATGGAACATAACAAATTAAACATCTTGTCTGCTTATAGCCCAGTACACGGCAAACCAAAAGAGAAGGTAGAAGCATTCTACGAAGATATACAAACCACCTTAGATTCAATGCCTGCTGAGGAAGCCATGATTTTATTGGGAGACTTTAATGCTCGTATAGAAAGCGAAATAATCCAAGGAGTTAAACAACGTTCTAACGAAGAACATACCAATACAAACGGAGAACTAATGGTAAATTTTTGTGCCTATAACGAACTAAGGATAAATAATACTTTTTTCCAACACAAAGATAAATATAAATACACCTTTGAAAATACTAGAGGACACAAATCCATGATTGACTTTATAGTTAGTAACCAAAAGATACATCCTACCCCCCAGATACCAGATATTAGAACGTTAAATTCCGTTAATGCAGGAAACGATCAAAAATTCTAATAAAGATTACACAAAAGGAAAGAGCCTGAAAATATAACGGTGGAAAGAAGAACATAGACGCTCTGTGGCGTCCATCAACGAAAGAATTATATCAAAAGAGATTTATGGAAAAAATCTAACTAAAACCAATAAATGCAGAGGAAGATATACATAATAGCTGGAAAAAAATTAGGGAAAACATAGAAGATGCTGCTAACGAGACGTTAGACACACATACAATCAATAACAAAAAACCTAATAGAACACCATGGTTCTGCCAAAAAGTTACAAATAAGGGTAAGGAAAAAATAAAAGCTTATTTAGCATATACAACGTTAAAAACACCGGAAGCATACAATAGGTACAAACTAATTCGTAATGAACCTAATTTGCTAGTTAGGTAGTTAAAATATGAACATTGGGAGCAGTTCTCTAGAAGATTGGAGGAAGACTTCTATAGTGTACAGAAACAAACGTGGCGAGTGATAAAACAACAGCGCAAAGACATAACAGAACTCTGCGAAACAAATCAAATATCAGAGGATAAATAGATAGATTACCTAACAGAATTATTTAAAGGAGACAGTAACACCAGGGAAAATAACAATCCACACATACGACATACTGTGGAAGTCACCATTCAAGAAGTTGACGAAGCCCTAAAAGCTTTAAAAAATAGAAAATTGGACAGAACGGACTCCATAATGAATTGTTAAAATATGGTAACCAAGGCTTAACACGAGAACTTACAAGCTTCATTTAAAAAATCTTGACACAATGTAAAGTACCGGACAGATATAAAACCAGTACAATAATACTTATGTTTATGAAAGGTGACAAACAAGAACCAACCAACTACAGGGGCATTAATCTACAAAAACGAAAGTTATCATAAATAAAATTAATTCGATTACAACTCTGGAAGACGAACATCCAGGATTTAAATCAGGAAGGTCTTGTGTAGATGCAGTATTTATTCTACGACAGCTAACTGAGAAATCTGAGGAATGTAATAAACCAACGTTATTATGCTTTATAAATCTAACAAAGCATTTGACCACATAAAGCTAGATGACGTAATTTACCTGTTGTACAATAGAAATATACCTATCAATATAATTCAGATCATCGAAAATATATACGCAAACAATAAAGTCCAGACTCGCAGTAACACTTTAACGGTAAATTAATAATACCCATACCAGTCAATAGCGATATTAGACAGGGAGATTCGCTTAGTCCCTTGATGTTTAACATAATAATGGGTGAAATAATAAAAAAGTACGACTTGGTAAAGGATATAAAATGGGTGATAGAGAAATAAAAATTCTTTATTACGCTGATGACGCCGTGATATGGGCCGAAAATTAAGTCGACCAAAAAATAATATTAAATACCTTTAATCTTACAGGAAAAAAGTATAATATGATTATCTCAACTGAAAAAACTAAATGTATGACAAAATCGAAAGAACCCCTCAGATTCAAACTAGAATTAGACGGTCAAATAATACAACAGGACGTGAGATTCATATACCTAGGAATCGACATAACTAGTCACGGCAATATTGAAGACGAAGTAAAAGGACATGTGGCTAAAGCAAATAAAGTCGCGGGATGTCTCAACGACGTAATCTGGCAAAACAAACATTTACAACAAAAAACAAAGGTTCGGAATTACAAAACTACAATTAGACATATTATGACTTACACCTCAGAGACAAGGCCAGAAACATCAAAAACGAAACAACTATTGGAGACCACAGAATTGAAAATACTCAGACGCATATCACAAAAAACGTCACTAGATAAGAAAATAAGTGAAAATATCAGGAAATCATGCAACATTAATGAATGGCTTCTGCAACGCAAGAGACAGTGGAGCCAACACATAAGCCGAACAACACAAGATACATTGGCAAAAATCGCAAGAGATAAATCTCCTAGTGGTACACGCTACTGAGGCGAATAACGGAAAAGATGGAGTCACAATTTAGATCTAATATGAGGACTAAATCGAAGAACGAACAGGTCATAGACCTATTATAGAAGGAAGAATAAGACAACGAAAAGACAAGAAAATCAAAAGACGACCGTAAAACTAAACTGAATTGATTGTATCTACATTGATTCAAATATCTCAAGTCTACAGACAGCATCTCGGCTGCCACGGAGTTATTCCAGTGTAACAATGCAGCTCAGCTTTCAGTAAAATAGGAGCCTATTGTGATAGACAGCAGGATGTTATTGGTTTAAAAATGTACGGAAATGACATTTCCGTACATTTTTCGCTGCTATCTTTGACTAATATTTCACAGGGATAAAACATATAGAATATTACATTTAAAACTGCCGTTGGTTTATAAAAGAATAGACAATGGGCGGCTTCCAGTTACTTGCTATCCCTAATGCCATTACTACTAAAGCACTACTTGTACTTCCATACCATCTGTGTTAGTATATAATTCGTGAAAAGTGACTATTTTGTCTTTCGATATATCATGAAATAAATGTCACTTTAAAGAGATTTCATCTAAACAAAGAATACAGTTTCTTTCTTTGTCTTTAAGAAGTTGAGTTCTGAGTTCAATAATTAATCGAAAAATAAATTCTTTAAAGCCAGTGTTTATTATCCATCGTTTGGTAAAACAGTTAATGAGCTTTTTGAGGGCAGTCTATACATAGTTAAAAATTTCTTATATGCCTTAGGTCTAAAAAGTAAACACTTAAGGCAAATTACTTCAATTCGTCCGTGTGCCTACACCCTCTAGGAGCTTTATTTAACAATTGCAATTGCGGCTTTAATAGTTTACTAGATTGTTCCGAATAATTTTCTTCTAGATATTTATAAATTTCTTCTAATGTTATTCCGGTGCCCAGTTTTTTTGGCACTGAGATGACCCTGCAGCTCTTTCTAAAGTTTTTATTTCCTCCTTTAATAACTTCTTCCTCGGAGAATTTACAGAAAGGGACATTATCGTCTGAGTGATCTTATCTAAAATACAGAAATAAGGAGTTTATACTCCAACCCATCTGCAAAATGCCTTATATAATAAGGACTAAACAAATTAGTCAAAACAGCTATTCTCCTGGCTATATGCCAAACGCCGAGCACTGAATTACATGACAAAATTTGTCGTATTTTTATCTAACAGAGTTAGCACTAAAAATACAGTGATTGAAAACTTTGCATTATATTGATTATCTAAAATAGTTAATAGATGGTGGAGAAAATATCTGTGTATTCTAACTTAACAATAGCTCTCATCTTACTTACATAATACAAAACATATTTACCTTCAAACACTTTTTCTTCCACGTTTGTCAACACAAAAACATCTTTGTAGCATTTCTTTTAGCTCTCAATACAAATATTACCAGAAACATCTAAAATTTTTACCGAATATAAATGTTTCTTTCTGGACAAATTGAGTTTTATAAAATTGTTATACCAGTATATACATATTTGTGTTTTTGTTTATATTTATATACAAATATAAACAAAACAAAGAAAAGAAGTTACTTCCTATTTGTTATCAAATTTAATGAAGGAACTGTACCATAGTGAAAACGAATCTTCGAATAATTTCTAATAAGACAGTTTTCACGAAAATGTAAGCTGCAAATTTTAATTCTACTATTACATTGATTCGGTATTAAGATTAGCATATCTATGGGTGCCAACAAATCCTAATAAATATCTATACGACATAAATTTAATGTATATAATCCGAGCTGTATTACTTATCTTACTTTATTACAATTATCTTATTTATCTTATTCATCTTTTGAGGTGAAGCTAAGCTCATCATCTTCATACCGAAAGAATGAGACACTAGATCCTGTTTTACTGTTACAGCCATCAGCAGAATACTGTGCAATTTTTAGCTATTCAAACGCCGAGTTTGAGACTCATAGTATACTCGTACATGCATCACGTGCTGGCTAGCTAATTCTCGCTGGACGACGTGACGGGGTTAGGAGGGAAACTTAGCGGGCGGAGCCTATAGTGAACCTTCTTATCATAGTTCCTCTTCGGTGCTTAAGTAAAAGATATATTTTAAGTATCTTTTGTAAATATTTATTGACAATGTTTTACAAAAGAAAATTACATTTTTGATGGTTTATTGAAAACTTGAACAACAGTTCTTCGTAATATTTATGCCGTTGTGCTATGTATGTTAAAGCAAAATCGACATTATAAAAGATTCCAAACTCATTGTAAGAATTATCATTATAATTATATTACACACGTTTAAATGTAATGTTAAAATTGTAATTTTTGTACGAATAAAAGGAAATCATTAAAAAAAATGAAAAAATGAAAATCTCAATTCTCTAGGAGCAACATGCGAATATTAAAATTTCAGTATGTTGATAATTTGGGTATACGTTGGAATTAATCTATAAGTCCAACGTATATTTATATAAATAATACCAATAATAATTAATTTATATAAATCTAAAATAAAATAAAAAAACATTATTAGGGAAAACAAACATTTTATTGATTTCACTATGTTTGTCAGAGTGAAACGTTACAGTGTTACACTGATATATACTCGTACATATTGCTTTTAAACTCGGTATAAAGGTACTTCAGATAAGTATATCAAGATCCGTGCTGTCTACAGATAATATATATCGAAAACCACGAATCGTTGAAGAGGTAATCAGTATGGTATTGTATTTCTTGTGATAAATATCGAAATGGTTTCCATATATCAGAAGCTTCTTTTGTTGTTTAATGTGTTTATATTACTTGTGATATTTTACATTAATTCATTTATCAGTAATAGAAGATCTCCCAGTTACACTGTGGGAAAATATAATGAAGGTAATATATCAAAACATTAAATATTCTTTTTCAATGAAGTTAAAGAAAACCGTCATATACTAAATCAAATACGATAGCGAGAAAAATAGTTTATCGAGATGTTAAAGATGAATCAACATTAAAAAGATTAAATGAAAATTTGATCGTTTTAATGAGTTTAATATGAAATACCAAAATAATACTAGATAAATAGTATTTCTTTAGTTGTTTAATAGACAAGACTAAATGATATTGAAAAAAAAATGTAACAAAGGTGCATCACATTTATGAAACCTTCCAGGTTTTCAATCACTAAGTAATTATTACAAATTTTTATTAATTTTACTTCAACATATTTCGCATCACATTCGTGACCTCTCATTAAATACAATTTAGTTGTAACAGTGCGTAAAATGCACTTTCATATTATGCAAAATACTACAAACACTACCATTAATCGTTTCGGCGGAGAGTTGCTAGTTGTTGCAACAGATTGCAACAATTGTCTGACCGTCGGAAATAGTTAGTTGTTGTCACTGAATCTGATAGAGGATTTGTCAATTATGGGGAAGTATCTAATTGAAATTAATGTAAGCTCTATAGATATAATCTACAAGAATTATTAATTATTAATACAATCACCAAGTAATAATAGTACATATATTATAATACTGCCTTTAAATTAAATTAAATATGTGCACTGAAAAAGGATTCTTTGGTCCAAACAAATATATTTTCTTTCAATAAAAATCCCATATTTCCAAAAAAGCTATGAAATATACTACATTAGTATACTATACTGATGTAGTATATTAAAATACTACATTAAAGAAATAAACTGAGTTCTTCAACGTTTTTGATATTTTCTATTCGATGTACATACCTATTTATTCCACATGTAATGCTATGTAATATTTAAATTCTTAGTCAATAAAATATTATTAACTCAAACATGTATTTCTTAGACATTTAATAAAACTACATTACTACATACATTTAATGAAAGTATTTGCGTTTCAACAAATCCATTTTCATTCGAATACATAATATTGAAAAAAAATGAAACAAAATTTAAAACAGACTGAGATTATAGAATCATAGAAACTATTTTCTCTGTTGTATGTGTCTAATATTAAATTTGTCTTTACAGATAGTCTAACATACTTTCCAAAGAAACAAGAGCAGAAATACTTAATCAATACTACGAACTGTCACATCCCTGACATTGATCCATTCAACGATGAAGTTATACATTTTTTTCACCTTGAAGAATACACAAAATGTAATGATTTAGACTTATTAACATATATAGACAAACAGAATGGTATAGTTACCTTAAACGTAAATTTAAGTCTTATACCTTATTACAGTTCCTATAGCATAACATGCTGTTACTCTAACATTGAACGTGTTGACAAGAACGATAATAAAATAAAGTAAGTATTTTTTATGTTTATTTACATTCTTAGTATCTCGAGGAGTATAATGGATATTTTAAAAAATGGACAACTAAAATAAATAACTCACGAGTCCGAACAAGTTTCCTAAAATCAAAAA
The DNA here is from genome assembly GCA_037954035.1 of Rosalia funebris. Lineage (NCBI taxonomy): Eukaryota > Metazoa > Arthropoda > Insecta > Coleoptera > Cerambycidae > Rosalia > Rosalia funebris. Next base: position 39,188,844 of record JAZFAV010000016.1, read on the forward strand.
TTAATTGTCTGAATTTTAAATCAATTTATTTCAACTTTTACATGTCCACTGTATAATATATGTATGTATAGTTTATTTCATCTCTATTTGCCAAATAAAAAATCCCAAATGGCTCTTATCTCATACCGTGGCTTGTTTATATGGCCAGACTCAAGAAGACTGTTCCGTTTATCGGCAAGACAAGAGAGTTTCTTATTTGGAAAATAGCGATGAAATGAATATTAATATATACCGTATTATATGCATTTGTGTGTTCACTGTATGCATAGTATACATCCTAATAAATCAAACTTCGCACACTTAAAATATCTCCAATAATGGGAATCAAAATATCGAACTGTTATTGAAATTAAAACCGATTATGTTTACACCCACATAGAAGATAACACAGTTCACGATTCTGGATAATGTAGACATATGAAATTTTATTTAATTTAGAATATTTCTAGTGATATGGGTGACATATTATTGTTACTATGCCCCAGTGTCGAAATAATGTAGAGTGATTCATATATAATATCAGACCACCATGACTATTCAACGTTTTGTCTATTTCTTGTGTAATCACCTATTATGTGTATACAAATTTTATGTGCCGCTCTATAGAAACAGTAGTTCAATGCGAACTACTCCCTCTCCTATTGAATTCCCAATCGCATAATAATCGGTTGTACCGCCTGGTGCGCTGTTGTAGCAAAGCCAGCCAATCATTTTAGGCGGTTTTAAATACATTTGAATTCGATTGGTCAGCAATTGGCGACACGGATCAATGTCGATCGATAGAATGACGCATGCGTCGTTTAGCCCAGAGTTTGACGCGCAAGTGGCATTACATTGTGGTTACATGCGATTGATTCGGGATTCGGGAAATTGTTTATTTATTATATTCTGCGATAAAAGTGAGTATTTAGTGTTTTTCTAACATGGAAGCAGCGGATGCAAGTTGTAGTGGTTTACGATGAAAAATTACAATCGAAAACAGTGACATTTAACAAATCAAGAACTTCAAATGATTAAAAACGTCTACGAAGGAATTCGGGCGCGAAACCCAGATATTAGTACAACCGAGGCAATTGATCCTTAACAAAAGTCTGTGTAAGTAGTGTGTACCGTGCAATGAAGTATGATGAAGAAGAAACAAGTGCAAAAAAGAAGAAAACAGAAACCAGCGGTAGGAAGGAGATTGAAGTTGACAAAGATGTTAAATACATAATTCGTAGGATTATTCATAGATTTTCATTAATGAACTTCCGACGCTGAATAGAATTCACGCTGCTCAAGATGAAAATTTACCGAAGTTCTCTCGTAAAGTTCTTTTGAGAATTATGCATGAAATGAATTTTCATCATTTAAAACGAAACCGAAAAAGTCTTCTTATTGAAAAAATGAAATTGTGTTATTGCGAAGAAGTTATTTGGAAAAGCTAAGAGATTTTCGGAGTTCTGGTAGGAAGATTTATTATTTGGATGAGACTTAGGTAAACGAAGGTCATATCGTGACGAAAGTGTGACAAGACTGCAACATTCTGAATACCCAACAGGCATTTGTAGAAGAATTATCTCCGGGATTGAAGGCACCATCTGGAAAACGACGAAGATTAATTAATAATCACGTATATCGGAATCGACTCAGGTTTTTTGGAAAATGGTTTAAATGTATTTGAACCGCGACGAACAGGGGATTATCATGAAGATATGACTAGTGAAGTTTTTGAAAAATGGTTTTCATCTGTATTGTCTTCCATAGAACCCGGCGCAGATGTCGTGATGGACAATGCACCATATCATAATAGTGGATTGTGGCGATACCATATTAAGAGTGCAGCTATTAAAAATTGCGCAGCGAGAAAAATGCCGGTACATTAAATATGTAGTAGATGAAATGGCAAAAGCTCATGATGTGACAATACTTCGTCTACCACCATATCATTGCGGATTGAACTCCATAGAGCTGATTTGGGCGCAAATAAAAACGGACGTAGCACAAAATAATAGGACTTTTAAACTGGGAGACGTCAAATTGCTGTTGAACGATGCTATCAGCCGCGTCACCGCGGAAACATGGTGCAAGTGCATTGTGCACGTAAAGAAAGATGAACAACTCATATGGGATATTCACACAAGAGCGGAAGTGTTGATAGATCCAGTTATAATCAATCTAGGCGATAGCAGTTCCAGTGTTTGTGATTTTGATAGTGACAGTGACTAACTGTGGAATAGTAATATTGCAAGTGGTGTTATCTGAAGTGAGTGATTCTTGTAATAATGACATTAAGAAAATATTTTCAGTGCGACGCAACATAGTGATATTGCGATAGTGACAGTGATTGGTAATATAAAATAAAATATGTGTAATAAGTGTGGCATATATATATATATATATATATATATATATATATATATATATATATATATATATATATATATATATATATATATATATAGTGATAGATATAGTGACTGTGTTGTTGATACAATAAAATAAAGACTGTGTTAGTAATATAACATATATAATGATTGTGATAAATGTAGTAACTGTGACGGTGTTGTTGATACAATAAAATAAAGATTGTGTTAGTGGTGTGACAAATATAATGATAGTTTTAAATAGTGAAAGCGGTAGGTCAATATATGGATTCAGAGGGGCCACTTATGTGTATCTTGCTACTCCTACGTCCCTATATATGGCACATGTTGCCAAAATGTCTGTTTTATCGGGATATGCTGACAGACGATGGGTAAACATGAAATAAATTTTATACATTACATCGTTCACTAACTAAAAAACTGTTACAAATCCACTTAAAACCCTTTGCAACTGTTTTGGTATTATTTTGTTATTTTTTTATATTTTCCTCCCTCCAAATTGATATGCCTATGGAATATCGTTCCTCACACACTTCTTGCCCCTGAGCCATCCATATGTCATCGATGAGTCACTCCATATTATTTCGTCACTGAGGTATAATACATTCTTTGTATGAGAATAGATCAGGGGCGGCTCATAGCGAACAGTTTTTGTGAGGCATAATTTGAAAATGGATTTATCTACTTAGTCAGTAAAACATTTCGATATACGCATACAACAAAATATTTTAGAAATTATCAAAAACCAACGAGGTGTTGGGGTTACACTTCCTTACTTCACTAATTAAATGTAAAGCTTATTTCTATATCTATAAATTGCCTTTGTAAATTAGAAAACAATATATTGTTAGATAAAAACTGAATAACACTGATTTCACAATTTTCACAATATTTATTATAACCAAATAACAAGATAACGATTAAATGGGTTATTGAAATGGCAATAATTTGAATAATCACACTTAAAAAATGTCGATCGCTAGGCTCGAGTGTCGAGTGAACATTAAATGTTCCCCGATTGAGACAAGCGTTAGACCAGGCCCCGGCAACTCGGTTTGTTTAGTCTAGCGGCCCTTCAGGATTTGAATCTAACACGGCCAGACTGACAGGTATTCCGCTCTCGGAACCGTTTTCCACAGAAGCAGTCATAGACTCTGTAACATGAAAAGAATAATCCGATTATGTCAGTTATGGGTACCACGAGTGCTGGTAACACTCGAGAGAGCCAAAGTGTCTTTCAACTTTGCAGCTATTCATGTACCAAGTGCCAAGTTATATCGCAACCCTGCAACAACGAAATATAATTCAGTAGTCAAGCAAGTATGTATCAACAGCCAAGCTATATTTCAACCCTGCAACAAAACATTATCAACATTAATACAAAGCACATATCAAGAGCCAAGGTATATTTCAACCTTGCAACAAAACATTATTAAGAGCCAAGGTACATTTAAACCTTGCAGCATAACATTATCAGGAGCCAAGGTACATTTAAACCTTGCAGCAAAACATTATCAAAAGCCAAGGTACATTTATACCTTGCAGCAAAACATTATCAATATTCGTACAAAGCATATAACAAAAGCCAAGGTATATTTCAACGTTACAGCAAAACAGTATCAACATTCATACAAATCATATAACAAAATCCAAGGTATACTCGTATTTCAACCTTGCAGCGATACATTATCAAGACCAAGATACATTACCAACAGATAGTGTTAACTTGCCACCACTCATAATTGTTGTAGTCTCATCTTCTAGAAAATCTAACAAGCCAGAGATTTCGGTTGCCAGCGAGCAGTCTGTTGGCCACAACCTTAGTTGCTCCTTAGCAGCTTTTATAATTTTATGTTTATTTGCACCAACTCGCTTCAATTCATAGCGGCCCTCTTTGGTAATAAGTATTCATAATTTCGTAGGGACCTAAAAATTCAAAATTTGACTTGCTAACATTCAATTTGTTCGCCCTATGGACCAGTACAAAATCCCCAACAGCATATTGAATACTATCACACCTGTTTTGATTTAATTTATTCTTCAGAGATTCGCTCGGAATAAGTTGTTCCCTCACTGGTTGTCTCTCGAGTGGAAAATTTCGTATTGGTGTCAGATCATGTGATGTTATTCAAAACTGCCTGTATTAGTGGAGTTGCCGACTCAATTCCAATCAAAGCATGTAAGGCATGTAAGCATATTAATTGTTTTTTGCACTGTGGTATTCAAAACCAGCTGTATCTTCCAAAGTACGTTCGGCCATTCATGTTTTAATCGTGGTTCAATGCGAATTAAATTCATAATCGTACGCATATAGCGCTCAACTTGCCCGTTTGCTCTATGAACGTCAGGTGTAACATAATGATATTGAATACGCCATTCATCAAAAAATTTACAAATCGTTAAATTGTAAAAATTTCTACCACCGTCTATAACAAATAACTTCGGGATACCGAAACATGAAATAAAAGTTTGTAATGCTCTTTGTGTCTCATCGGCTTTGACAATTACAATATTTCGTAAAAGAATCAATTAGCACTAAGACATGCTTGTATTTTTGAGATGAAACCGGTAATGGACCAAGGCAATCTATATGGACCATATACATGGGGACAGGGGTCTTTTCCGACAGTAACACGGATCCTTGCAAGGGACCATCGCGAGTTTTTTTGATAGCACAAACAAGATAATGCCTGATATAATTTTGGGTAAAATGTCACAAGCGTGGAAACCAAGAATGTGTTAAAATTGATTTTATAGTTTTGTCAACGCCTACATGACACTGCTCGTTGTGAAATATGCGTAAAAGTCCCAACCTACTTTGTCGATGCACAAAATGACGAACAGTTTTGGTTTTATTACATAAGATTTGATTGTGGTAAAGGAGACCATCCTTTCCTAAATATTAGGTAGAATCTAAGCTTACCCCCCATAAATCATCGTCAGTATCTTCCAAAATACGCAAAACTCCAGGAAGCCGATAACTCCAGTACAATCGCAGTAGGTCACTGCAGCTAGGTTCGTATTATTAAATAAATTAGAACCAATAATAAATAACGTCATGATCTAAGTGTATAGCCGGAACTATCAAAACTATTAAGCTAGTTTGTTATCCAGTAATCTCAACATTCGCATTAAATTTATGTTTAGATAAAATTCTGCCTGGTGTAATACCAATAATAGGGCATTCATTAAGCATTTAGGGCAACTAATTAAGCTGTCACGAAAACGTTCAACATGTTTCTCCGACATTAAAGAAACATTCGCCCGGGTATCAACCAAACTCATATGTATAAATTTGTTTGTTTATTATAACTTTCGACGGCACTATAGTCTTATCTCACACGGTAAACGCGTGAAGCTCACAGAGTTGTGACGTTCTATGGAATTTTTAAGAAAGCATTTATTTTACATATGTATGTCCTGCTTTGAAACATAATGTGCATTTATTTGAAGTGCTGGGCATATTAGCAATATTAATTTGATTGTTGGCATTTGCTGAATTCTTATTCGTGATTTGTAATGGAAATTGTTTTAGTTTACTAGACAACGCCGCTGGACGTGACGGATGCGGCCACAACGAAAATAAGTCGGCTTAGGTATTCATCCCCGACTGTTCTAATCAAGGTCGCTACCCTCGGTGTTTCAGTATGATATTTCATAGTTACATTATAACCTGAAATTTGTTTACTTAAAGTGTCTAAATATGAAAGCAAATCCGCAATAGAATCGAAATTCTGCATCGAAACCGATTCTTGGACTTTAGGTTGTTTAATTCCATAAATAAATTAATTCAATTAAATCTTATGTACTTCAATTTGCACGCAGTTTTTTTTAAGTGACAACATTTCATGAGCATAAGTCGTATAAGCATTAAAAGAACTACTATTACACACAGACGCTTCATACAGCAAACGTTCTAAGATTTCCTTTGGAGGAAATGCCTCCGCGAAATCAGCTTTAAAATTATTCCAGCTACGTACAGTTGGAGCTCAACTATTAAACCAAATTTTCGCATCATTAGATATAAATCGGCCAACTCTTACCAATACCTGCAGATCAGACCACATGAATTCTGTTTTTAATCTTCTCCACCTATTTTATCCAATTCTGAGCATCATGAACCTCTGGATTGAAAAAGGGCAAGTCAATCTGATCCGGCGTTGCTCCGCAATATTTTTTAAAACATTTCGCCATTTCCATCATAAATTCTTCCATGATGAAAGCTGCTTTCCCACAATTCAAGGGTAACCTGGGAAAACGTGAAAACTATCCCACCGCTGCTGTTAGATAAAAACTGAATAACACTGATTTCACAATTTTCACAGTATTTATTATAACCAAATAACAAGATAACGATTAAAAGAATAATTGAAATGGCAATAATTTGAATAATCACACTTAAAAAATGTCGATCGCTAGTCTCGAGTGTCGAGTGAACAGTAAACGTTCCCCGATTGAGACAAGCGTTAGACCAGGCTCCGGCAACTCGGTTTGTTTAGTCTAGCGGCCCTTCAGGATTTGAATCTAACACTATATAACTTTGGTGGAAAACTAAACTAAATGGGTTCAGTAAAGGAATAAAGCTGGAATTATTTCAATTAATTTTGAAATCAATAGTTTCTCTTATAGAAATATTGTCAAATTCTGAAGTATTGTTTATGATATAACTAAACACATCAATTATAATTTCATTTTGTGAGAGTATACCGTAGACACAACCTGAGAAGTAAAATTATAGCATGTAGTTATCAATTTTCATAAACTCTATCTAATATTTGTGTTCTTTCCATTGATTTCGAAAAGAAGGAAGACCTGACAAATTAACAAAGAAAAAATTTTAATAATTAAAATTAAGTGCCATGCATTGCTTAAAACTAAATTTAAAGAATGAGTTTAACAATGCATAAATAATGCTTGAAAGGCTGCAGTTTCTCTCTTAAGATCTGTTTCCTAACGACGCGTTTTTTGGACAGCAGGAACCGGTTTTGTCCCAATCACGTCGACAGGAGCGCGAAAGGTTTACGCGACGTTTTAGTATTTTCCTAGGGCAGCGTGTGTTGATCTATTCAGTTGACGTATAGATTGTGTCTGAATGTGAAATGGATTAAAAACCCCAAGAAGAAGGAAAATGGTCGAAATGTTTATTCTGAAACATATTATGGATGATGATGAAGAGGACTATATGCTGCGGAAATATGTGGAATTCGCGACCGCTGGTTCAGTAGTTCTTGTAGTGACGCATTAAACTGGCGCAATAACAGGGATAATGAGTGTGCCTCGATAGCTCAGCAGTCAGATCAACTAACCGGAAATTGGGAGAGCCGGGTTCGATTCCCGGTCGAGGCAAAATGCACTTTTATCCTTGCTATCGCCAAATTCTATTTCTGCAATTATTTCAAAAATGTTCATCCAAATAGCGAAGTCTGGTCGAAATTTTTCACAGTAGCACCGACACGGTTTTAAAAGTATGTCATTTTCATTGTCGTTTACTTGGGTTATTGGTCCCATAAGTTCCTCGAGACACCTTTTAAAATGTTCTCTGTCTTCCATTTTTTTCTTTCAAACTTTTATTAAGAGCAACATTTTCTTGCCACATTTCGGACTTTGAGGGTTAAAATTCAGCACCGTAGTCAGATCTTTGGCAATCCGGGAATGGTGGGGTTTGTTCGGTATGTGTTTGCAGAGATAATTAATTGCGAGATGGTTGCTTAGACGTTTTCTCGGTTGGAACACCTTCCTCATCTTCTTCTTCAGCAAAGTCAGTTTCTTCAGTCGAAATTGATGGTTCATTGTTGGCTGTAGCAGGAACGTTCATAAAATTGCCCCTTTCATCTTATCCACTACATCTAAAAATCGCAACCGATCCCATCAACGAGATACTTCACGCAGCGTGCAATACAATAGACTCCTTCCAAAACAGTCGGTCAAACGCATAGAGCGTATCACGTAAGCGTGAAACGTATTGAACTCTGTAGGACAACAGTCCTACTAAATTCGTGGGGAGGAGTGGGCAACGTAACACGCTAAGCGTATTTCGTACACAGCGTAAAAAGCGCGTCGCCAGGAAAGCAGACCATTAATTTACCATCCACTTACGTGCCTAGCCATAACAGCTACACCATCATAAGTTGCGGCAATCAATTTGGTTTTAAATCATATTTATTAGTTATGTTAATTATTTAAGTAAATTGTCCAATGTTCACCCAGAACTAACATAGTAAAACAACAAAAATATTTCTACCACTTTACGTTCTCGCGCATATCTTATAATAATGGAAGACTGAGAGCAACAATTTATGTCCATGGTTTCGTCTACTTGCCATGATATAAATTCTGCATTTAAAAGTCGTGAATCTATTTATTGCTAATATTAATAGTACAGACAATTAAATTATTTTGAATAGTTTTCGATGTTCATGAAAAAAAAATGGAATTGCTGTCATAAAAGTAGTTCATCTGTTTGACATACCAACGATAAAAGTTCTTTAAAGTTACCCTGATTTAATAAATGTTTACTTTTATTTTGATCACGAAAGGCTAAATCTTATCAAAATTTCTCCTCGATGTTCGTGAAAAACGTGTCTCCTCTTTTTATTGCTGCATCGAATGTTCGAACGCCTTCCCAGGACAGTACTTCCGAGCCATGAAGACTTTATATACCATGTATCTACAAAAGGGCAGTTAGAATTTCCTTTGATTTCAAAATTATTCTTCAATGATTATTTAAACCAGGGCGAGGAATGCTCAGGTGTTTAACATAATATTTGTCATCATATAAAATACTATTAAATTGATATTTTTTATATGGATTTTTTATGATTTGTTATGATATGACTACAATTTCTTAGTTGATCCAAAGTTATACCAATCTATAATCACGAACTCCAATATTTTATAACAAAAAATATATTTAATTTCATTACATTTTAAATGAATTTCTATTGCAGAGACAAGACATGAAATGACCACACAAATAAACTGTCTGTTTTCTGTCACTACCAGCACGTGCAATTTTCAGCCTCGTACCTGGTTTCACTTCTTACCTCCATCGTACCGACCTGAAATAGAACGGGGTAATTTTTAGACTGGGGTTATCACTACTGACTTACAGTAGTGATGTTCCATGTAACTCCTTTCAAATATGCCCATCACTCACACCGATCTACCGTGTAGTCGCTGGTTAGTGATGGCATTTGTACAAAAAATGCGGTCAATACTGAGTACATTTGTTGCATCTGGACCAATACCGCTGTGAGGTCAACGGCGATGGGGGCGTTAGGAGTTACTTACTAAAGATGCTGCTGATGAGTCGGCTTGGTTTTTTGAAGTGATCGACCTAAGTGGATTATGGACCTGTCATAGGAAATGTTATGTTAATTATAAATGTACCCCATTTAAGGAGTCGTAAATCAAGTTTTAACAAGTTTTTAGACAAAAAACTAAATAAGATTACTTTTTTATGTAGTTTATTACTAAGGCAGTCAAAGCGGCTTATCTTATCAAAGAACGCCTTAATTAATTATTGTAGATGAGATCCTACGTCGATTGAGAACCTAATCAATCTCTTAACATAAAAATTATGCCCACCAGATGATTTAGACTTTTTAAACTTTTTAAAAATCACCGTGTTTAGGAATGTCTAGAATATTATCTAATAAAATGAGACGAACACGTTTCAATATCCTTCCTATAAGAAAATGAAGAGAAAACGGCTGTCCACGTCAACAACGTGACCGTGCCAATTGATCTAAAGAATCTGACAACTACGCCGTAATGACCAGTGAACGACGACAGAAGGTTTCAAAAAGAGATTAGAGTACCACCAGTTCGTGTCCATGATAAAACTACAACACATAATAGCGCTGTTCAAGAAGGGACAACCAACATAGGAGATAATTAATACTTACTCCTCTATTATTAGGATTAGACGAGACTCTCATTAGGAGGTCCAAGGTCATTCTTCAAGCCATCTCGTCTGATTACCAGATTGACATCTCAAAGTTTGAAAAGTGCGTCAAGAAAACTGAAAGCCTCTACATAAGTGTATATCCCTTTTACGAAATATCTTCAACAATGTATAAATTAATGGAGGATGGTTCTATATTTATTTAATACTACTTGATCTCTATTGGTCAACTCAAGATGCAAAAGAGGCCCGAAACAAAGTCTGCCGAAGATTTATAGAACTCCAAACAAATCTGGAGTTGATACGAATATAGATCTACTGACGATACTTTTTATTTCATGTGACTCTGTGATATCTAGTTTTCGAGAACCGATTAAAAACATTATGAATCAATGTCTCCTGGACTACTTAATTTGCTGATAATCGCAATCGATGTGCCCAGTGACCAACTGTCACATTTGTTGCTTTATGCATTATTAGATGAGGAGGATATCGATGAGGAAGAAACAACATCTGATAGTGAATAATGAGTAGTGACAAAGAATAACGAGTAGTGGTAAAGAATTTGCATAAACTGCAACAATTTGCAACCAAAATGTACAACATTGCTTAAGTATTGTTGATCTCATCATTTCTTCGAAGTTTATTTGTGTGCTAAGAATAACATTTCTTTATTCAGACGACTTTGATGTTGAGCCCTGTTCATTTTATTTTACTAGATATTATTTTAGACCTCGCAAAATATAGAAGTTTCCCGTTCCCAGAATTCAAAATTTCAAGTGTTGTTTGATGTTTGATAGGATAAACCATTTTGACTGTTTTATTAATAATATAGCTAAAAAAAAATTTCTTCAATTTTCTGTCTCTAAACTTATCATCACTTAACATGCGACTCCTCTTTTAACATCTCATATGAGCTAGGAATAAAGTAATTAATCACATCACCAATCGTAATTCATCACCAATAATTCATTAACTCATAAAATAATTTTCCACTAATGTCCACCTAGATCAGTTAATTTGCCCCCTAATTGCAGTGCGGCAATCAGACTGAGGTAACTCGTACGTTGACTTCACAGCGGTGTTGGCCTAGATGTAACAAATGCACTCAGTACTGATCATATTTTTTATACAAATTTCATCACTAATGAAAGAATATGTGGCATATCAGTGTGAGTGACGGGCATATTTAAAGAGAACCACATATACTACTGCAATGATCAGAACACCTGAGTTAGGATATACTTTAGCACTGCACTGTTACAAAATATAGTAGTCTAGGAGATAAAAAAACATTTACAATAGATCATCTAAACATGACCTCATTTTGTTTCAGGTCGATGAAATATGTGCTATCATAAACTAAGAGTTCACGAATGGCCACATGAACTGGGCCATATTCCATAGGATACTAGACAAGTAAATAAAAGTAATTCTTTTGAAAATGACACCACGGAGTAGATAATAAGGGGCACGACCAACATAACCGATGCAATTTCTCAAAAAACTTAGCCAAATAAACGAAAAGATTAGCAGAAAACTCGTGTTTGAAAAGGATGAGTCTACCAGCGGGCAAACAGTCATTTAATCAACCGAACTATGGGATAAAAGGTACACAAGATGAGTATCATCAGGCAATATAGTAGCATAACAAGAGTGATGTAGCGTTATACACTAACAAAGCATGATCATTAAAAGATGATGATGAAAGAACTCACATGATCACAAGATATCTCCAAGAAGTAGTGCTACAATTGAAGAACAAATGCAATTGATGAATACTCTCTATCAACGCCGGCAAAATTTATCTATAACAGGCTATCCTGTTATGATTCTCTCGTACTTATTAGTGGTGCCACGTTATAGCTACGCCTCCGGTGCGCTTATTCCGGTCTATTCGGTAGACCATGGAGCTGTATATGTGGTACCAATCGCTCGAATAAAATTTGATCTTTTAAATAGCGATCATGTTGATCTTGCATGTTTTCAAAATTGCCTCTATTTCACTTCACGAAGGAGAACACATTTCCTGCATTTGTGCCAACACTGTCGTAAGCTAACTGCGACTAAGCACGGGTTTTGTCGCCTAGATTTGACGTTGCACTACTCGCAGGAGTAGTAGGCCAACCAAGGACAGAAGTACTGTACATACTCCTGTAGCAGGGAGTACATGTGGTACCCCTTAATTGGCGAGCAACCTCGTCACGAACGGTTTCATCCCGTATTTGTGCATTGTGAAAATTTACAGGAACAATAAAAGGTTATAGTATAGACAAATAATGCAAAATTAACAAAGAGGCATACTAAATGCGAAAAAACTGGTTACAGTAAAAATTTTAAGGTAATAATTTGGTTCTCTCCGGGTAAGTATGTTTAGCTCGGTATCCGTTGTAGAGTCGATGACGTTATTCTAAACCGTGTGTATATACTTTATTATAGAATTTATAATCGTATTGATATTATTAAATATAACAATAATATACTATTAAAAAAGAAAGGGAAACTATTTACATACAGACTGAATGAAATGAATTCCTAGTTTGGTTCATTCAAATCAAACTAGGAATTAAATTCATTAATCGACTTTCCAAGAAACATTGACCTGGCAATTCTGAATTTTTCCTCTACATTTTATTAGAATTGCTATCCCCATTCTGTCAATTACAATCATCTATGTATATCATCTGATATATTAAATGGGAATTGTTCAATATTGAGACGTTAAAATAATCTTTAAGGCCTAAAGTAATAGAAAACAATATATCCTGAAGGAAGTAATTAAAAGAGCTGAAATCACACCCTGTGTATATGATACATTAGAGCTATAGAAGTAAGCAGACGAGGATATTTTTCTATATGTACATAAGATATATATATATATATATATATATATATATATATATATATATATAGATAAGCGCTATGTAATGATACCAAACACAACCCCCCACCCCCACCCCTTAGGGTGGGGAAAGGGGCAACTTTAAAATCTTAAATGGGTACCCCTATTTGTTATTGCAGAATCCGATTTTACAGTAAAAATTACATCAAGTTTGTCTGATACACTTTTTTGCGACAGATGGCGCTGTAATCACAAAAATATATATTTTTCATAATTTGCCTCTCACCATCAGGTTTGTTTTAGGTGAGTTTCCTTGTCTTTCACCGCCGAGGCTATAACGGCAAAATCCTCTACTGAATGAGATGTTCAAATTGATGACTTTCAGCTATTTGACAGTGTCCCAGTCGTGCATACATGTTATCAATTACTTTCTGCAAAGTTTCTGGTGTTATCGTATTAGAACACTGTATTATCCTTTCCCTTAATTCATCGATGTCTACCGGTTTTGTTTTGTACACATTGTTTTTCAAATAGCCCCAATAGTAATAATTTAGAGGAGTTAGATCAGGTGATCTTGGTGGCCACTCAATCACACCCCTTCTACCAATCCAGCGCCCAGGGATAGTGGTGTTTAATACATTGCGTACAATCAACGGAAAATGACATTGAGCCCCATCCTGCTGAAACCAAGCATTGTCTAACGCTATACCAGCAATATATTGGATTTCCGGTATTATCTGGTTGTTCAATAATTACCATCGATCAAAAACGGCCCGACAATTGGTTGCACAATATTCCAGCCCAAACATTAAGTTTTTATGGATATTGCGTTTGGGAAACCATCATCCAATGAGGATTCCCATCGGACCAATATCGCACATTGTGTTTATTGACTTCTCCACTCAATTGAAATGTGACTTCATCAGAAAAGCATGTTCAGGATGAAAAATTGTCCATTTTGGTCACATCGTCTTATCATTTCGTCACAAAACTCTTAGTAAAACAGTTTTAATAATCTCCAGATGATGCCAACTTTGTTGACGACGCGTATTGAGTATAGTGTTTTAGTGTCTTGTGGAAAACTAAATCAATTGACTGTTAATAAAAATTGAGGGTTTCCATTTAGGATTTGAAAATTGTCCTCCACTTTCCCTCCCACACGAGAGTTAAATTTTAACACTTTTGAATGGCTGTTTTTAAGTAAATGAACTCGTACTTTATTATTTTTCATTCTTCCGTAGAATTTTTTAGGAATTACCAAAAAAAATGTTATTGCAATTACAGAGCCATCTGTCACGAATCCAAAAAAAGGTTTCAAACAAACTTGACGTAATTCTTTCCGCAGAATCCGATTCTGCAATAAAAAATAGGGATACCTATTTAAGATTTTAAAGTTTCCCCCCGCCCCATCCCAAGGGGTGAGGATGAGAGGTCGAATTTGATGTCATTAGATAGCGCTTTTAATATTATTAAGGAGGTAAATATATATATATATATATATATATATATATATATATATATATATATATATATATATATATATATATATATATATATATATATATATATATATATATATCTGTCCATTGTTACTCTTCTCGAAAATACCTTTAGCAGTTAATAGTTAATTAATTTGTTCTATGTACACCAAATTTTTTCTTTATTTTCAGGTTTTCATCATGTCAATACTTTAAACAAAAAGTAAAATTATACTATCCTTTCATAAGGGTAACCTGTCGAAACATATTTTATATAAAGGTTTATGAAAATGTTCATGCCACAGCACTATTACAAGAAAATCCGAAAAGTTTAATTCCACAACACATTACGTTTAGTGTATTAATGGTCGGCATTGATAGTATTTCAAAGCAAAATTTACGACGAACGATGCCAAACTCATATAGTTACTTGGAAGAACATTATATTAACCTAAAAGGTTACAATAAAATTGGAGATAATACATTACCAAACTTAATGGCAATTTTCTCTGGCCAAGATGTAACTCAAATGGCCTGTCTCAATGAGAATTCATTCAACAAATGCGATTTTATATGGAACACTTTTAAAAGCTTTGGTTATAAAACTGCCTATGCAGAAGATGAGTGTTTTCTCACAACATTCAATTGGTTAAAACCGGGATTTTTAGATCCGCCAACCGATTATTATTACCGTCCATACTTTTTGGCAGCTGAAAAACTGTATTCAATAAAAAGTAAATGTCATACGCAATTTTGTTCTGGTCCTGAAACTTCAGGAGAAAGAATCTTAAACATCGCTAAAGATTTTTCAGTTACGTTTAAAGACATACCAAGTTTTGGGTTCTTCTGGATGAATAGCTTTAGTCATGACAACATAAATTGCCCATCAGCAGTAGATGATAAAGTACTCGAATTTTTAAGTGATAAGAACTTTGTGTCATCGCTGAACACTACGATTTTTATATTTTTTAGTGATCATGGATACAGATTTGGTGATATTAGATATACGAATACCGGTTCATTAGAAGAAAGACTTCCATTTATATACATTTTTATACCATATACATTTAGGCAACAGTTTCCACAAGAATATAAAAATATTCTAATAAATTCTCAACGATTAACAACACCCTATGATATGTATAATACATTACAGCATGTACTTGCAATAACACATAAAGAATATAATGTTAATAGAAGCGTTGGATGCTTGGAATGTCAGTCCTTGTTTCATGAAGTAAATGAAACACGATCTTGTAGTGAAGCTGGTATCGGACAACACTGGTGTACTTGTAATAGTTTTGATTACATGGATCCAAATAACGAAATTGTAACCGATGTTGCCCATTTTGTTATCGAAAGAATAAACACTTTGATCGCTGAAAGTGAAAATTGTGATAATTATTTGTTGGACCATGTACATTCTGCTGGTGTATCTGGAGCAACTTTAAATGACAAAAATCAAAGTAGTATGTATTATTTAGTCGTGATTAAAACAACACCAGATGCTATGTTTGAAGCGACTGTAGAAGTTACCTATAAATTCGAATCTACAAATTTTACACTAACTGGCGATATCAGTCGCCTCAGTCGGTATGCAGATACGAGTCATTGCATTGAAAATGATCTAAAAAAATATTGTTATTGTAATACTTTCATTAGTATAGTAAGGACAAAATTATGTAATTTCTTTAATATATGTTAAATGCATCGCAATGTGGCCATTCGTCATAAAATAATAAGTATGTGTATTATTTATTAAATTAAATTTAAATTTGTAAAAAATAAAGTTATACTTACAAATTCAAAATGAAGACTCATTTTTTCATTGTCCTTATATCATTAGAAATGTATTCAATGATTTTTGATATTCTTAAAGTTGGCTCTCCCTATTTTCACTTTTTTTGCGGAGTTAGTTTACAGAAAACAAAACCCGCCACAGGTGGGATTCAATATCTGTCCCTGATGGAAACCGAACGACAGACAGCTATTTCGAATTTATTAGTCTCATCAGTGCCGTACACGGTATGCCGTCCAAGACAAATGCCGAATCAATTCTGTGAGGTATTCATCTAAATCGATACGATCTATGTCAGTAACATATAAGTCGGGAACCACGAAAATGCAAAGCGGTTATCGAGTAGTTCCCGAATAGCAAGGTTATTACATAATCGCTATAGAAGGCAACTACTCCTCGGGCTAAAGCTTCGCCAGGCATTGAATTATACCTAATAGCGATCCTCCACCCCTTTCTCGTATTTTTGCATGATCAGCAAGGTTTCAGAAGACAAAACCCGCCACGGGTGGGATTCAACATCTATCCCGGATGGGAACCGAATGACAAACAGCTGTTTCGAACATTAGTTGTCATCAGTGCCGTACACGGTACGCCGTGCCGGTCCAGGACAAATGCCGAATCAATTCCATGAGGTATTCATCTAAATCGATACGATCTATGTCAGTAACGTATTAGCCTTTATATCAAAACATTATTAACTTACATAACATTAACATTATTGACATAACAGTAAGATTATTGTCATTACTGACATTGCTATGTCAGTAACATATTAATAAGATATTAGTAACGAACGATCTATGTCAGTAACAAGTTAGTTTACAGTTTTTTTTACCTTGATCCTTTTTTATCTAACTATCTTGAAAGTACAAAAGCAAATAAAATCAATGTTAGTTATAAAATTAGTGCATACTAAGTAGGAGATACTAAGATATATTAACTTGTAATAAACTTCGAATCATCTTACCACCATTAAAGTAGCGGATGGTATACAAATGTATATAAACATATAGCAAAAATATTTAGAATACGCATTGAAATAGCATTCTTAATTTCATATAATACGTTGGAAATATGTGTTATATGTGTTGGTATATATGTGTTGGAAATTTAAGGATCCGTCGTTCAACATTAACTTTGGGATTAATAGCAGAAATATTCTAGAGTTAAATTTCTATTCTAATAACCTCACAAGACAGTCCAAGCGAAACAAGTTTAATTATGGTAACATTGATTCTGTCATTTCATTTTGGGGGCTCTTGCGCTGAACATCATCTAGAACGAAGGTCAACTCAGACACCTACCAAAATATAAATAATAGTGTCCATGAAGCTGCGGATACGGATGTTCGTCAAATATGCAACAAATCTTTTAACAACAAGAAACTATCAGAGCTTTGATATCACTATGTCTTCCTATTCCTCGATATCTATCATTATCTAATATAGTATAGCAGAATGGTCTACCCATAAAAAATTTAGACATGGAGTTCTCCGGCACGGTCGCTCAATAGGTCCTATCTGCGATAAAAGTGAATAACATAAATTAATTTTCGACCTACAAGTCAACGAGGACTGGAGTACCATAACGAGTGAATCTACCATTTATTCATGATTTTCATGGCAGAACCGCATTAACTACCAAGTCGAGACATATGGTAGCAGGAAATATTCAGGAATGCACGCTGATGTCGAAAACTGATGTGATTCATGGAAGGTCGAGATAAATTCCGAAAGTAAAGCCAACCTTTTCACTAAAACAAGGGAACGACTAATAGAATACGTGGAGCTAAACGGTTCACAGCAAATGAGAAGATAAAATTAAAAAAGAAGAAAGCTTATGCTCAAGGTCTAACATATGACTAAGTCTGAAATATCTACATTCTGATTAGGGGACCAAAATCCCCTAATTCGGAGAGTGACGGACTACAACTCAGAAGATACTCAAACTGCAAGTATCGGCAGACCCATGTGTTATGTATCGCCGCAGGTTAATAACATCATATAACGTTATTACGTATTTATTCGTAACTGCTGATTGTATCGATTTACATATTACGGAGGCCAGAATAGCTCTGGTAAAATCTCGAATCGAACTGGCTCGATACTACACTACTTCAACAAAAGACTCATACATAACACCATGGAAATAGATATTTCTAACCTAACCCATTCATATACTTTTTCTAACCTAACGCAAATTTAACACTGACTTAGTTTTCCACAAAACACTATACACTACACTCGACGCGTGTTTCGCCAACAAAGTTTGCATCATCTGGAGATGATTGAAACTGCGTAAAAATGAGTTTCATTCGTGTCCAGATGATGCCACCTTTGTTGGCGAAACGCGCATCGAGTGTAGTGTATAGTGTTTTGTGGAAAACTAAGTCAGTATTATCTTCACACCAAATGTACCAACCTACTCCAGTAACCCAAATTTGTATATTTCCTATTTTAATACATTGGCTGTCTTTTGCTATTTAGTTTCATATGGTATCTGGATCAAGTTATTTATATTCTACATTTATACATGCATACATATATACAACATGGACAGATAGGCGATGTGATGTCCTTGTGGGTAGTGTATTTTTCCTAAAACAGAAAAGGTATTCACTGCCCTGTCGATATTTTGATATTTATATGAATAAATGAATTTAGCATTTAATTATTGTTCGGAATGTTCTCTTGTTCCTGATTACAGGAGATTTTAAGTTTTTTTATAATGGTATTTTATGTTATTATATTTACTATTTCTATTGTTTAATGTTAATACTTACTTATTTGTTTATTGTACAGGAAAAATAATAAAATAAACCTATTTCTGTCTAACCTAACCCGCATTCTACTACTGTCTACACTACTAATTATTTTTAAATTTCAGTGGATCGATATTAATATACACTATATACCACTACATCGCGACTAACAAGCTGGCTTATCCTCCCTATCTCAATAACCCAAAGACAGTTCTGTTCGCCCTCAAAATGAAACGGATCAAAATGAGCTGCATGCCTCTAATCCCTACCCGGCGACAAAAAAAAATAGAAACGAGGTAGAGTGTAACGCATCTCAATCATAGAGAAGTGTGGTCAAGTAAAATTAATATCTAAAAATAACAAACTCTACAGGAAACAAATCTGTCTTATGTATGAAACTGTCTTTACAGAACTGTTGCTTCTTAACAGCTAATCGTTATAGACCGGAAGCAGCTTTGTTTAGGAATGGGCCAACCTTTCCTCCTTCTTGCCAAAAACACAATTATTTGTTACATCTTGACAAATTCGTCTACCCTGATAAACCCCGATACGTTATAGAGAATGGGATTTTGCATCATATTATCACCACACGAAGCAATTCTTGGCCAAAATGTTTGTACTACCACAAGGCTAACTAGAATTACTGCGCATCTATGATAAGCTATACCACATTGGTCCTGAAAATAGTCGATCCATTAAAAAGCATTTATGGTTTCCGCAACTAGGATCTTTTATTAAGAAATATATTAAGCAATATTTTATTTGTGCTATTATAAAGATACTCAGGCTCCCTAGCAGAATTCGACATATCGAATTTTGACAAGCCTTGCGAATTGATAAATGTTTTACGTTGATTATTTAAAATCAGTAGCTACAACTGCTACATGCTTCAAACGTATTCCTGTACTAATATACGGATAAGTCTCTACTTGTCCATATATTAGTATATGCGTACTATCATAAATCTTGTTTGCGTTGAGACTACTGTTAAGTCTGAATGGGTACAACTTATTCACAACGGAAATGAGTAAAACAACTAGTTGAGTCATCTTAGTTGAATCATCGTCTGAAAATGACATAATTGTCGAAACTGCAGTCACGTTTCTGTGAAAATATAGTGGTATAGAAACGTAGTAGTTGTTTTACTCATTTTCGTTGTGAATTATGAACAACTACAGAGTAACGGCTTCCTCGATTAATTTCTTGGTACAACTTATATTACAGCTGATTATGACTTGTTGACCGATAAAAAGATGCAATGAAGCTTCCTGGTATTGGGAGAAAATATGGAATTGATAAACGGCTTGGTACCTACAAATTACTTCGAGAATGTGGTGGTCACGGCATGTAACATCTACAGTATAAACTTTGCAAGCTTTTAACGTTTTACGACCCACACTGTAACAAAACGTAAAAGATTTCAATATTAAAAATGTAAAACGTAAAAACTGTCAATGTTAACAGAGTGTGTATCATAAAATCTCTCCATATTTCTACAACGTTTAAAACTATATGTCGAATCCTACCTGTGGCGGGTTTTATTTTTTGAAACCTTATCTGATCGTGCAAAAACAAGAAAAAGGGGTCGAGGATCGCTTCTAGGTATAATTCAATGCCTGGCAGAGCTTTAGCCCAAGGAGTAGTTGTTTCCTAGAGCGATTATGTAATAGCTTTGCTATTCGGGAACTACTTTGATAATCGCTTGGCGGTTTGGTGGTTCCTTTCTCGATTTCCGACTTATATGTTACTGACAGAGATCATATCGATAAAGATGTATACCCCATAGACTTCATTCGGTATTTGTCCTGGATCGGCGTACCGTGTACGGCACTGATGAGGACTAATAAGTTCGAAACAGCTGTATGTCGTTCGGTTCCGATCCGGGACAGATGTCGAATCCTACCTGTGGCGGGTTTTATTTTTTGAACCCTATCTGATCGTGCAGAAACACGAGAAGAGGGTCGAGGATCGCTTCTAGGTATAATTCGATGCCTGGCGAGGCTTTAGCCCGAAGAGTAGTTGTTTCCTAGAGCGATTATGTAATAGCTTTGCTATTCGGGAACTACTCTGATAACCGCTTGGCGGTTTGGTGGTTCCTTTCTCGATTTCCGACTTATATGTTACCAAAACTGTAAGCCGTAAAAGCTTGCAAGACATTAATATGCAAAATGTATAAGCTTTCAATGTTAAAGAGTGCAAAACATCAAATCTATCAACATATTAAAAGCGTTAACCTTTCAATTTTAAACAATGCAAACCATAAAGACTTTCAACATACATTAAGGCACAAAGTTTAAAAGCTTTCAACACATTAAGTTCTAAAATGTAAACGTTTTCAACACACTAGAGCACAAAACATAAAATCTTTCAACATTGGCAATGTTCTATTACATTAGGCAATGAAACATATAAAATGTTAGCAATCAATATATTATTTATTTCATTAATTTATTAACACGCGGCTTTATTTCGAACAGGAGTAGAAAAATAATGCTAACAAGATATCTAATAAGATAAGAGTTTTCTAATACATCCAGTAGACCTGTGCATATTCAATATGAGTGCATTGAATAAGCGAGGTTCTCCAGCAATCTTCAATTTGTGGGATTGCAACTGACGGACGCTTAGTTAGTTGTTCTTCTTAAGAGGGGTAAGACATTTTGATACTTTAAAAATGTTCAACAACTTTATAAATAAAATTGCACGAATTGGAATTAGATTACATGATTAACTATGTGACATTAAGTTTTTTTTTATTACACGCATAAATTCCTATGTATTTCTGCACTTCGATACACATATGCTTCATAAATATTAAGCTACCATTAAATTCGCGAGCTCCAGAAACTAAGTTCCCCAATTAAAAGTGACCCAATCTAACTAGTCTGTTGGTCCGACCACTGTAAAACTTTAATGTCCGAAACGGCAGTTAAACATTTTTCACATTCGTGGAATAGGGTTTAAAAACTAGAGGTCAACTTAGGGCTAGTCAACTAACAGGCAATATAGTATTTAACGATATATTTCCATTTTAAGATACTAGTCACTGAAAAGTGGGTTTTTTTATCATTTGGCTATAAAATGATTCATACAATCTACAGAGTTGAAACAACAATTAAATTATAATCAACTTTTTTTTGTCAAAATTAGAAGGACGCATCGCGAAAATCTAAGTAATAAGTTTTTCCTTAGTACAGCAGTATGTTCATTTACTTAGCTAAGTGTAATAAAAATTATTAGGTACATTAAAATTACAATACTCACAGTTTTCACACTTTTAAGATATCTGAAAATATTGTGTTGAGTATTTTCAACAACTCCTTAATGCGAACCTCCATATGATTTTCATTTTTCATCTACTTGTAGGTGCTTGCGAGAAGTGAGTTTACACTAAATTGAATCACTGAAAGCATTTTTACTTTTTTACACATACAATGGCCGCAACAACGCACGTGTATGAAACAGAATTTCATACTCTCACACATAATTGATTATGATTATTAATTAGAAGGTTTACCCATCCACCATTTTAACTGTTTAGAAAAAGACACAACACATAATCCAGACGACAATTGTAAAAATTATTTCTATTCAATCAAAACGGCTTCAACGTTCCCTAAAATTTAAAATTAATTTTACGTTTAGTAGATTTACATCTGTTAAAATAAAAATGCGGTTATTAATGGAAATGTGTAATAGGAACTTTAAAAGAAAAATTAAATTTAAAAAATCTTCATTGAACTTCAAAAAGCAAGTTTACAAAGAATGAACTAATAACAAGACGATTACAAAAATAAACAATGAAGTAAACTAAAATGATACAAAATAAAAGATATTCAATCTTGCAGTGGCGGATTTACACTTTTGCCGCCAGTAGGCTATCCAAATGTTGCCGCTCCTACCGACCTCTGCCATTCGATACCTTATATATGAATATGAATCTTGTTGATTTCTGTAAGACAAAAAAATTTTTGGCCCCAAGTTTGCCGCCCCTAAAATCTGCCGCCCTAGGCTCCAGCCTACTCAGCCTGCTGGTAAATCTGCCACTGCAATCTTGACAACAGAAATTTGTATTTCTGTCAATATTGAATTGAAAATATATACAATACAATAATAATAAAGCAGAAATAAAAAATAAACTTTGACTAAAGTGAAAATCAGTAATAGCATTACAATAAAAAAACGATTCAAAACAAAAAAATCCATAAGTCTTAACAGCCAAAACAATAAGAGTATAAAAAGAAAATAGTCTTAAAAACTCTAATGTCTTCCCTCATTTCCAGCAAATTTTTTAATTAATATAAATCATATAAAGAAAGAGCCCATAATGTCACTTTCTATAGCAGTAATAAAAATTAGTAAGTAAGTCTTTGTTCTGATATACTGAAAGTTAAACATTATTTATTTAACGTTAAACGTTAAAGCCATTAAATTCGAAATCTATTTAGCGGCGCCTGGAGTCCTCAAGACTCAAATCTGGAACCATTCTTCTTTATCTCAGTTATTAATGATTAATGCCTATGTCGCATCATCTTTTTGCCGATGACTAACCTGCTTAGACGTTCACTTGCATTTATAATTCTTATTTGCATTACAGACAGATTGCAGAAACTCATCGACCCTGTCTTGTCAAGTGTCAATAAATATAGATAAATGTAAAGTAAAACTTACAAAAGTAACCACGTATATATGACTATTCTTCTGGTAGTACGGTTTTAATACGTTTCGAAAATATTAAGGATTTTGGTGTGTACTTTGATGATAATTTTCTTCCTCTAGGCATATCAATCATGTAGCACTTAATGTACATAAAACGCTTGTTTTCGTAATTATAAACACCACATCGTTTAATAACACAGCTACCTTAATTTATATCTTGCATTAGTAGGATTGAAATTAAAATATTGTAACCTTATCCACGGTATCTAAGTCATATAAATCAAGATCAAATCATATTAAAAGTATTCAACGGCGGATGCAAGATATCCACTCGTAATTACAAGAAAGAAAAGTACAACATATTGTCTAACTCGCTATCATACTATAAATATCAATTGCATCCTGCCTTCGAGAATGAGAGACATCTGCTATGTTGGAACAGGCCAATAATCACTGACAAAGCAGTAGATTATACAGACACAATGAAAAATGGAAACTAAAAAGATTAGAAAATATAAAACCTCACCATGCAAATTAAGAACACCTGATGCACCTACATCATGAGCATCATGGCCAAGAACTTGATATCTGTTACATTATAAGGAAGTTCCTGAATTAACACTGATGGTCCAAATGAGGTGAATTTGGTTAGAATTGATTCTGTTCCCAATATCTGGGCCTAAAACTCAGAGATAAACTCGGAAGTAGGTTTCTTTTCTTTTCCAGTAATTTTGCTGCGTAAGTACATTTTAAGTCCATAATAATGATAATAAAATAAATGTAAATTGAGCAGAATAGGGAAGACAATCGACAATATAATTGGGAGATGTCCAGCCCTGGCAGATTTAGTATAGGTTGGAAGGTCCAACCAGGTAGCGAATATAGTACATGTTAAAATGGCGCAAAAATACAATTTACTATCTCACCCACCACGGTATTGTAAATCGTCCTAGTCACAATCAGTCATCGAGGGCCATAAATACCTATCATATTAGGACAAGCTAATAAACATCGTCAGAACAGTCCAGATATCGTCGTCATTGATAAAGAATAGCGAAAAGGACAAATTATAGATATAGATTACTCATTGACCCAAAACATGAAGAAAAATAGAAGTCATGAAGATTAGAAAATATGAAACTTGTCACAGAAGTTAAGTACATCTGGATAAAGTAGAAATTATTCCAGTAGATAGTCATTTTGGCGGTAGGTGTAATGATCAAGAACTTACGAACTAACACCAAAGAGATGGAACTTTGAAACTTCATCTTTAAACTAATGTAGAAGAGTGTCATATTGCAGACTTGTCGCATAATACGGAAGTTCTTAATCCAGTGCAAGTGGGTCAAATGGAGTGATCTAGGATAAAGTGAATTCTCTCCCCAACCGTCCAAGCCTAGCTCTTGAAGTACGAGAATATTTTCCAGGAATGTTGCTAGATCTTTTTTAATTATTTTTAAGTTGATAATAATAATAAAAAAATAATAATAATAATTTGACTGTGATAGAGGTTTATGGTAGAAACTTCACTACTAGCTATAGAGCTAAAGTAGTGTTACTCACACAGTGGACTTTGTAGTCATATGAGTAACACTCATAGGAGTATCACTACAAAGTCCACCGGCTTAGATAGCAGATGAAAAATAATAATATCCGATGGCAGAAGCGGTGGAAGAGCCTTAGGATGTCAGTAACGTATGTGCCCTATAACCCACAATGGACGACTACAAACGGCGTCTGTTCTACATGTTACTATACTGCCTGGGGAGCAATAGGGCATATTAGGAACCGACGCTAGACATGTCAGTGAGCGAGACATCGGTGGCAAAATGGTGAGGAGGCGGATACATATCACATAATAAGCTACAACCCCAAATGAAGGTGAAGTGGTTGAGGACGATAGAGCCTCCAACAAGCAGGAGCGCCGTCAAGAACAAGTCACTTCTACGGTAAGGCTAACCAGAATAGCTTGTAGTCGGATTAAGTGCACCAGATAGGATAAGGGCCAAGAGGAATTGCAAATTTGCCCATACATTCCGCTATTTAATCTAATGCCATAGTAAACAACTTCTCCGTTAGATATAATAATAATAAGTCATTAATAATAATTGTTAATCAGGCAAATATTGGTGAGATCAAAATAGCAAGAGGCATTTTCCAAGGTGACCCTGTAAATCGGTTATAGTTCGTGCTAACGCTAAATCCATTATCACATCTTCTAAAGGAACACAATATGTTTACTATCTCGACCTTAAGGATAATATTTGCGTCAGCCACCTGGATACTGGTTCCTGGATGGCACACAAGAAGAAAATTTTTGCCATTTCATATAAGGTCAATAATATACAATAAAAAATATACTACACGAAATGGTTGAAGTATGAAACTAGGCAGAGGGTATGTTTTTAATATTATTTTCATATTTACACTGTATCCAAAGTAAGAAACGGTAGTCGGTTAAATAGAAAAAGTTGCGAAATTAGGGTACTATCTCAGTGCTCTTAAACAAATATCAATTGCGAAATATAATTTCGTATCTGTGGTTACTATAGATTCTATATATATTATTTCTATTTAGAGACTAGTGAAAACTATTATGAAATAAGTTTGGTGAAATTTTAAATATTGAATTATATTTAAGAACATTATGATGACGCATTTTGTAATTAGAAAAAAAAGTAAGAATTCACATCACATACATAGTTCTTCCTCTAATAATCAATGTTTTTAGGGTATATATGAAAAAACTATATACCTATAACCAATCCCTAAGATATGTGATAATTGATTTAGTTGGGGATAAATATAAGCCAAATGTCATTAGACCTAAACAATTGACAATTTTCACTCACTGATTTGTCCGCTAGGCTAGTATTGTAAACTGTAATACTTTATTACACCCAAGGAAGATGTGCTGTGCATCATAGACGTACGCACAGTGCCGGCCCTGGGGTAGAGATAGGCGGTCGCTTTAGGCGCCAGATGGCAAGGGGTGCCAAAAATCCAAATGCGAAAACAATTATGTTAGTAAAATACCTACATAGGTAACAGATTTTATTATTTAATGACTGATTGAAATTAGCACCAAATACTAATTTAATAATATAGCAGTAAAAGCTTTCATAGTGTTAAAGAAGCAGGATTATACTAATTAGAGCTACTTAATTTAATTTAAATTCAATAACTGTTGATATTTGGAATAAAAGTTGGTATTTGAAAATTTGGGAATTATTATTTATTTAACATAAAACCGAAGTAGAATTTACGTGAAGGGAAAGCGTCTACCAAAGGGCGCCGAGAGACAATCTCGACCTACCCTGATCAATGGCTAGGGCCGGCGCTACGTACGCAATCGTGACAAGAGCAATAAAAGAGCAATGCAAAGTAAATATAACACTGTATGTACTTACCCTCTTAATTAGCATGACGAACTAGCATCATCATCACGAACTGAAAACGATCTTTAAATATTTTGCAGCATCTGGTGTGTTGTGAAAATATGTTCTTATATTTGAAGAACGACCATTCGACATCTACTGATGTAATACGGACATACTCTCTGCACTCCCTTAACGGATCTATAGATTCACCATCACTATTAGCAGTATCATCACAACCTTGTCTTAATCTGTTAAAATGGTGTACCTTTCTTTAACACGCATTCGAACATTTGTTTGGTGGGCTCATTTTTTACATTATCTATAGCGTGTAGCTGTGAATTTACTTGGTTCACTATTTGCAGGGACCCAGCTAACGCCAACGCAATATTTTGTAATTTATCTATTGCGTCATGCACTCCCTTATAGTTGGTATGAATAGTTTTTAAATCAGTTTAAGTGGAAATGTCTGGAAATTGTGTCTGGCTTTCCTTAATAGCTTCAGCCTCGGCAGGATTGAACTGTAGTATTACAGGTTTTATTTGCTGGAAATTTTCAGCATAATAAAAAGCCGCCTTCATCCATGTTCCCCAACGTTTAAGGATCGGTTCTGGTAGTTCGGGAAGTCCAGGACAGTTTCTGTGAAACTCGCGAAGACGTTTTGGAAATTTTAGAAACATTTTTTTGTATTTGCTATTAATGCATCTACCTTGGGAAAATATTGTCGAATAGTTTCTGCCACAATACGTTAAGCATGTACGAGTACTTTACACGTAACATGTAACAATTTACAACCGTGTTGTGAAAGAGCGACCTACTTACTGAACGTATTGTCGCAGCACCATTAGTCACAAAAGTCAATATTTGGCTTGTTGACATCTGAAATTTTTCCTAAAGTCGCCAGCACCATCTAACTAATTGTATTGCCGAGGATACTCATTGAGTCTCTTGTTAGTTAATAGCAATAGAAAGGTCGATTGCCAAGGGTCCAGTGCATGTATTATAATATTTAGAATAGAATTATTTTTACGTATGTCGTCTCGTCAAGACATAACCACAGTCGTCTATTTTGTAATTTACGTGTAATCTTCTCTATAATGTCGTCGTGTACAGTTTCTATATCGCTCCGTACGTTCTGTGACTTGGTAACTGGAAATGTGTATTGTATGTGTGCCAAAACTTTCGGAATGGTTCTTTATCTAGTATGTGAAGTGGAATATTATAGGATATCAACATTAAATCAAACCTAAATAGGATTTACAAGAGCATGTCTTGTTTTCTATGTTGATGTTGCACAGAATACACGTGACATATACAGGCAGATATGGACCAGCACATTAACGGTTTATCACATAGGTACTTTGTACAGGGTGAGCGAAACTCAATGTCTCAGCTCTATTATAAGAAAAGAAAAAACGATAGAAAAAGTTTGAAAAGATGTTCTTAAATGATATCTAGTAAGGTCCATATTAAGCCTATTTTTCCATATTTGGAAACTGAAGAAATGACGTCATCGAATTCTTTTTTTCCCAGAAACATACCTATATCTTGTTATATTTAAGAAGAGCCAATATTTCTGAATACATTTCGTAAAAAAAACAAATTATCTATCTTGAAACAATGACGAATATCATATTTAATTTTTCATAAAAATAAAACACATATTTATTATTTCTTTATTAAATTATTATTTCCTTAAAACATTCTTGTTCTATATGTATGTATAAAGGCAAAATAAATAAATATATTCAATTATTTGTTACCAAGTGGAGCTTTATCATCAATTACATTATAAAAACTTTGTGGGAACATATTCACTATATTTGCCGAATTAAATTACCGTATGCCCTTACATTCAGAGTGAAGAAAATATCCCGTGGAAACTAATTTTTAAATTGCAACTTAATTTATATTATATTTATACATTATACACAGTATAATGCAGAAATATACTATTTAAGATATTTCCAATTTGTAATGATATTAAGTAGCACTCGTGAAAACTATACATGCGGATAAAGCATCATCGTCCGAGACTGCAAAAGAGGTGGTTGGATATAGGCCAGTTTTGTAGTGCAGCCCACCAGTGTTCTTTAACGTGGCATAGTCGTGCAGATCAAACCAGTCAGTAGATCGCTACGGTAAACAGACAATATCAATACCGAAGACGGTGTTCGTGACCGCGGTCTTGAACTTGACAATGATGATGGAAAGAGGAGAACAACTTCTGTGTACGACTGTGTTTCCGCTATTAGCCATTTTTCTAGTTACTGTACCAGGTACGTGCAAAATATATAGTAGTTAGTAATATTTTTGTGTGTGTGTGTGTGTGTGTGTGTGTGTGTATTTGTGTATCTTATGTACATATTAATGATTTGTTATAAATACAACTATAGAATATACAATACAATATAAAAATTAATTGAATGAGTATAACCATTTAGGTTATACTAATTTAAATGATCATTAATTTATATAAATAAAATTTTTAAAACAAATTGAGGTTAAAGATTATTTAAATAAATAACAGAAATCTCAAACGCGTATCGTTATTCGATAAAAAGCATAAATATCGTAGGTTTATCGTAATAACAGTACGATAAGTAAAACAAATTTATTGTAAAATATTATTGAAATTTAGTTTAAGAATGTTTCCACTTAAATGATTTTTTAGAATAAGTTGTTGGTAGTTATTAATCATTTTGAAAATAATTAATCAATCACCTCATTAACAAATTATTTACTTTCCAGACTTTAGAATTTTCCTTTAAACTAACTGAATAAAATCTGCAAAAATGAAGAATCCGCACATTTAAAATATTCAAATTTGAAATAGCACATAACAGTACGTACTATGTCCAAGATAAGAATGCACAATCTAAAAATTATTTTTCAGTTTTGAAAAATAATTTTTAGATTGTGCATTCTAAATTAAATTTAGATTAAATAATTACATATTATGAAAAAAGTATATTTTTTAAGTTCAATTATAATTTCACATTCAAAATAAGGAAAACAAAGTTATTGTACCTTGCAATACACTTTAAGGTGGTAATTATATTTTTGTCCTCGAACGTTTCGTATTCGTGGAACCATCATCTTCATTTTGTTAAATACAAACCTCAATATTTTTTACAAATTTTGAATACATTTTTTTATTCTATATATTTATTACACATAGAAATTAAAATATGATGTTCTCTAATTACAGTCGTTACTAGGATTTATATCATAAATAAATAATAAATTTAATTTGAGGACCAAATCCATTACTTTCTAAACAAAGATAGAATCTTCGTGTAATAGATTTTAAAACTCTAGTTAGTATTGGTGGAGTGATGTCCCCATAGACAAAATTTCGGTGATGTATTCGATGATCGTGCTGGCTAGGATACTGTGAATGAGAGCCAATACATATTCTGGGAACCTATTGGATAAATATTCAAGAATAGCCCTAGAATTGTGTGCTAGAGCACCGTCTTATTGCATTTTAACCAATAATTCATTATAATTAGATATCAGCGAGAGGTAAGTTATCTCGGGCGTCTTCAAGTCAAGTATCAAGCACGCTCTCATAATATTGGGCTGTTAATAAGTTATGGTAAATAAGAGGGCATAGAATTCGTTTACCAAAAATTTCAATCGACATACTGAAACTAAAACGGTGTTGATGTCCAGCTAGTTTGAATAAATGTTGATTTCGTCAGCCCTAATGTATATGTTTTTCGATAAAAAATCCATTATTGGTGGCCATATCCTCATCTTACTCAATTACTTTATAAGGAATATCTTCATCATCTTGGCATTTTCTCCTATACAGCTCACAGAATACCCTGCGCCTTTATTCGTCGCCTGGTCTAAGCTATTTGCAAACTATAAGTTTATAAGGACGAAGCCAATATTTCCATAAGATAAAATTGAATTTCGCTATCCCAGCAGACAGCAGATCGCTGAATCCCATTGCTGATACAATGGGATTTTCAGTAACTGTCAGCACTATACTATATACTTTCTCTTCGTTACATAGATTTTGTCGAGAAAATGGGTTTCTAAAATATTTAAGAACTTTCTAAGAACCGTGTTCTTTAAGATTTTTAACTAACCTTCTAAACATGTTTTCAGGCTGTCACCTTTCTGGGTACATATGGAGGTGATAAAATGTATTATGTCACCATATTAAATGATATAACAGATCATTAGAACTCAAACCATCATTATTTTTGACAGCTTACTTATTACAAAGAAGGTAATTCAATGTGGGTAACACATTAGCAGCTTTTTTGCTTGACTTTCATCAATTTAAACGATAAAGTCTTAAATTAAGATCGCGGTATTATTTTTGAAATTAATGTGTATTTATGAAAAATTAAAATTATAATGAAAATTTAAATGAATCTGTTCCGAAAATAACGACAAATATAGCGTGATCGACAATACTCGTGATTTGACTAATCTTAATAAACAGTCAAAACAAACAAGAGTGATTATAAAAGTGATGTTGTAGTTATTCTTTTTTTAAATAATTTTACTTACTTACTAATCGGCATTATAAATAAATAATTTTAAATTGATCTATTGCATTATTTTCCTTTACTAAAGGCGGAAATGAATAATACATTTTAATTGCAACTTTCGAAGTAAAGGCCTTACTGCACAGTAACCATTTAATGAAGTAACATAATAGCCTAGTAAGGACTATATAACTAGAGAAAACGTATTTTAAACTTTATATGTAAGTTAAGTTAAGAATAAATTATCCCTCTTAAATCCGTAAAAAATCCAGGCCCATATTAAAAAAAAATTGGCGATTGTACCACGATAGTACCAAACACAAAACATCGAAGAACGAAAATATAACTTTAAAGCTTGTTACAAGTCCAACGATACTGTTTCATTTAATTTTCCAAATTTTTTGTAATAATGTGAAAAGACAAATGATAACTGAACTTTTTATTCTGAACATCAATTTGTATAATTTATGTAGCTATTGTAATACATTTTAATCCAATAACGAAGAACATTTTTTCACATTGGTTAATACCACTGGGATAGTTTACTAATTATGCAAATTTTCTCCATTTAATCGACTACTATTTCTTATCTTAGACACAGTGTAAATTCGAAAAGAATATTATGAAGACCTATGCCTAACTTCTTATATCATACATCAACCATTTCAAGTAATGTATTTTTTATTAATTTGTATATTTTCGTATATTATTGACCTGATATGAGATAGTAAATATTTCTTAAAGAATGATCCTTTAGCAACATGTTTGATCATATTATTTCACGCCATCTTGAACAATTTTCGAAATAATACCAATTTATAATTAAATAGTATAGCTCCTTATGAAATGATAATGTCGTTTTTACTTTTTGACCTAAAGTGGAAAAATCACAAAAGAATATTAAGGACATCTCTTATTCTTATTATTCATAAATGACCTTCTGATGTTATTTCATGTGAGAAACTATTACTTGCTGATGAATAAACTTTATTCCAAAATCACGCTTTCGTCAGTTGCATATATCTTAAAGAATGTATTAATATCTTGGTGTGAAGAAAATCGTCCGATGTTGAATATTTCTAAATATAATGTAATATCTTTTTCATAATTCATATAATTCACAAACTAGTATTTTCATGAATTAAATATTATTGTTTATAAACCATCTTCAAGACAAGGGATAAACATAACAAGGACCTAGACATAACGTTTGACTGTAAATTTATATTTACAGATCATATTAACAATGTTTCATCAGGTGTTTTTATAAATTACAGCTTTTGTATCAAAACTTGCAGGTGACAAACATTGAAACTTTTATTTTTTTATCAGATCTAAATTGGAGTATGGTTCTATTATCTGATATTTAATCTATAACACTCATTGTCATCTTATGGAACTAGCTCAAAGGCAATTTCTAAAATTTCTTAAATTTACAAACAATTTTATTAGTGGATCTAATGGATCAAAATGATCGATGATAATAACTGAATGATTGTTTGAAATTGTCGTGCAGTAAGATACATTTTTATAGAAGAAATTAAATTTTCTTATACCACGCTACAATTTGAGACAACAAATACTATGCTTTTCCTAAAAAGAATATTCCAGCCAATCAGATATCCAATCTGCCTTATGCGTGGTTTGTATGTAATGAAATTACACTGTATTTAATGATAGTGTAAATTATGTTAAGTACTAGGATAAACAGATCGTTAATTAGGTAGGAGATGCAAAAAGAGCCTTTAACAATTATTTAATTTCAATTATGTTAGGTATTGGCATTAGTTCTATACTGTTATATATATATATATATATATATATATATATATATATATATATATATATATATATATATATATATTTATTTATTTATTTTTGTAATTGTGTTTAATCTGTTAGGATAATAAATATTATTATTTTTAAAAGTTAAAGTGTTTGAATGATATTGGCATTAATAACAAAAAATAGAGAACGAGAAATGATAACAGATTTCAAATACTTTCAGCGTTTGTGTTCATCGTATTATGTAAGTAAAAAATTGGGATTAACTAGTTTGTGCAAAGGCGTGCACCATCTAGATAAAGATTGTCAATATCTAAAAAAACTAATAGAGATGATGTTCTACAAAAACTCCAAAAATAAATAAAACTTAGTAGCCTGTACTTCATTAGTTCAGATTAATAAAGAGTATGTATGGATTTGGAGAAAGAAGATGTTTATGTTTGTTACTTCGCAATAGAACTAAGGAACATCATACTTATGTAAAATAAACATTTCCTTAGAATTAAAGCTATTAATATTATGTAATGATTTACATTACATGTACATTTATATACAATGACTAAATACATTTGTTTATGTGAAACAACCCTATCTTAGATAGAAGAAAATATTTAGATGATATAACAATTCAATGTTACCATGCACTACATCATACATCTATTTCAGATCATTATGCATCTCTCCGAAAGGCGCACTATAAAAAGAGAAAACTTTTGATGGAATATTTTTATTATGTTTTCTTTCTTAAATTATATTTACCATTCCACTAACGATGGTACGTAATGCATTTTTTTCATAATCATTAAAAATACGAAAAAGAAGGAAATATCTGGGGCAACCATTACGTACTATAAAATCAAAACCATTAACATGTTAAACCATTAACAAGAAAGCATAATTTTATAGAAGGCGATGTTTAAAATCTATATAAATAAAAATGTAAATGTTCGTTGGTTCAAAATCTTAATTCTCCGAAAGTTCCTCACCGATTTATTTTAAATTTTGACACATTGTTACATTCGAAAACGCGCATGTTTTTATATACCTACTATTATATAGATATAGGTAGGCTATTATATAGATAGATAGGTTATTATAGAGAACAACGAAAAATATTTTACACCCACAAGCATTTTGGAATTAAACATATTAGAAAGGTACGCTTTCTCTTTTCTTTCTTTTCCATTTAACCAGACTGAGCCAAAGCAACACGTAGCGGGGTACAGCTAGTAGTTGATTTCATTTCTAGTAGTTGATTTTGAAAACATTTCAAAACCGTTAATAAAATATTCCTTTAACGCCAAATTGTAGAAAATAACGTCAATCATATGTTTTGCATTATCTTCGTAAAGAGAAAATTCATCTATATAAATGTACATTTGCTAACAGGATACGTGTTTCCAGCCAAACTGTAATAGCCAAACCAAATTGGAAGAGTGAGACATATATAACATCCTCACAAGGTTAACGTTTAGGAAGGTATCGGCAACCATATTATTATAGCCTACCATGTAGGAGTCCTACCATTTATTCTTGTGAACATATGTTTCATTAAAAACATAAAATATAATAATCTTCTAATTATCATAAGCAATCCAACAGTGACCAACATATTTCTGATAAAGAAATTTGGCCTAAATAAAAAATGTATTGCTGACTAAGTTAACGGATTTTCATTCATTTGTAACCTAACTGATAGTTAATTATTGAAATTAGACTGTAAGATTGTTAAAAAACTTCATTTAAATTTATTAAAATGAATTTAATTAAAATAAGTGTTCACAATGTTGTCTTTTTACTTGGTAATAACCTAGTCCGTTGTTAAACTCCTAACATAATATCTTTAAAATTTGACGCGAAATAAGTCCTTATATCTGTTCGAATTATTTATTTAAGACCATCACTGTTCTTTGACTAGCACATACTTTCTTCTTGAGATAATCCCATTAAAGAAAAATCGGCAAAATTATGAGAACAGCATAAAGTTGGTGATCTAGTCTGCTACTCAATAGCACCTCTTCGTTCAATCCGTTTATTAGAAAAGGTTTCGTTTAATTGTAAGTACTCGCACTCCATATTACAATTCCAGAAAGACAGATATTGCTCCGTCTTGTTGAAATAGAACAGGTTTTCTTCGTGTGGTCGAATCAAAGGCATTTGGATATTCGGAAATCTTTCAGGATAGTGACAACTTCATATATGATGAGATTTAAATATTGTTTACCTATCAAAAGTCCTCCAATAATTATTAGACCAATTTATGTAGTTCCCGATTACAACTTCCCACAAATTATTCTTTTGAGAATGTTATGTATATGTCTTACTCTAATCCAACCAATATCTACAATTTGACTAGAAAGTTATATTCTGCTAGCAAATATCATTTTATAGAGTTCAAGTTTTTCTTTGCGATGATAATTTAAAACAATTGAATGACTGAGTTTTCCACGGCAATTCGGAGGAAACTTGATATGGAATTATGTTGAACTGTTAATAAAATATTTGATTAACTGTTTCGAGATATTTTATTAACTGTTTGAAATATAGTGCTCTATGAGATGTTTTCTTTTTAATTATTTAACATCTCCAAGTCCCATCAACTGTGCATTAATTTTATTAGATAGGGTCCTCTGTCTTTTGTAAATATCTATTAAGATGAATATGTATATTTGATGAGTTTCTGTTAAACAATCAGAATGTACGAATATATTAACACCAGAATAGTGGTACCAATCGAGTTATAATTAGTGGTCGCGCGTTGGTCTTTCCCCCCTCTCGTTTTTCTGTTTCTTTTTGGGGGGGGGGGAGAATTCTTCATGAATTACTTTATTGAGGTACTTAAAACATATTTACTCGAACAAAATTATTATTTTTTTATACATGAAAACAGTATGAAAAAAAATATATAAAAATTAGATAATTATCATTTTGTTACACAAGTATCGTATTTATATAGAAAAAAATATCATGAAATATATATAAGTAATGAAATAAGTAAAAGTATATTATAGATATGTAAAAATTTTTAAACATTCAAATTTGCTTCAATGGTTTCATCACAATCCGTGCAATAAACTATGCTATGTTCTTTACATATATACGATTCACATTTTTTGCACTGTTGCTTTGTTTTTCTATTTTTTACTAGAGCAGTATGAACACCGTCCTTCTACGTTTACATGACGCTTTTTCATTTCTGATTCACCCGTAATGCGTTTCTTAAATACACTTTTTCAAGGGAATGGACAAAGTTTCGATTGGCTTCTGTTTTTCAAGCTGTGGTTGGATTAATGCTTTTGCCAAGTCCTTCAATAATAATCGCCGTTTTGGACCGCCATAATTTTTATTTACCTAGTGGATAATATAAGTATTTAATCCACCCATATTCAACATTGAAAAAAATATTATCAATGGCCATCGCCTGGATTTTCGTGAAACCGAATACAGTCCCTTCATTTATTTTCATTTACTTTATCTACCCCACCCTTTGTCATATTATACACCGTAATCATTTCGGATTTATTTTTATCATTGTTATTATCGATTGATCCATCCATATGCATAGATGACCTACAAGTACGCTTTTGTTCTTTTTTTTTTTATGTACGAAACTACAGTGGCGTAATCATTGAATATGAATTTACTTGAGTATACATATCTTTTCTTCGGGCCTGCAAACGCCGATGGTAATTCGCGTTTTATTATTGCGGACTGTTCCAACTAATGTTAGATTATGTTCGTCTTTCAAGCGTTCTATGAGAGGAAACGAAGTGAACCAATTGTCCACAGGATGTTTGTTGAATAAGTCTTTTATCTTGTTTACAACGAATGGCCCTGCTGCTTGGACTCCTGTGTATGTCTCTAAATTTTTAGTGTAATATGCCTGCGCATCAACTAATGCGAATATTTTAATTCCATATCTGGCGGGTTCAGACTTCATATAAATTCGAAATGGACAATTCACCCTAAAAGCTTCTAACATCTCATCAGTTGGGCAGTATTCATTTAGATTCATTTCTACAAGAAGGTTCACCCCTGCCATGTATAGAAGCCCAAAAACTGCCAAGTTCATTGCGATCTAGGGATTTTGCGTCACGTTATCTAGTGTAATTTGATTTCTTTATGACAATATGAATATTCGTGTATTCAACTATATTATCTAA
Source organism: Rosalia funebris (assembly GCA_037954035.1). Lineage (NCBI taxonomy): Eukaryota > Metazoa > Arthropoda > Insecta > Coleoptera > Cerambycidae > Rosalia > Rosalia funebris. Next base: position 39,226,490 of record JAZFAV010000016.1, read on the forward strand.
CATAGTATTTGGAAAATAGAGGTTCCAAACCTCAAGAGGAAATCCTTGCGTCAATATGGAAAGTACGCACATGAGTAACTACATTATGACGCCTTGCTCTACTTCCCGAACTCAAAAGTTTGTCAACCCAAAAATTTTCAAGGTTTACTCCCACATAAAACGAAGCCCCATCTTCATTTGGTTCTACATCTTCCTCTTCTTGAAAATCGCTATTATTTTCTGAATCTGAACTATGTACTTCTAAATGATTTTCCTCGCCTGATTCTTCTCCACTTAGTTCAAAATCACTTTTGACATTTGACTCTTAAAGTACCTGCGGGATTCGCTCTAAATCAATCGGATCATCAAAATTGAATCTGTCCATCTATAACAACAGTAATAATATATTACTAGGTATAACATCTATAAAAAGTGTAGATACCCTAAAAAGAATATTTAAAAAATTTTAAATACCTTATTAGTCGCGCTGTTAATCTTTTCGACCGATGTAGGAATTATCTTACAAAAACATAAAACACTTTTAACTGGGAGACTAGAACAAAATAGCTAATGAGTTCGAATTAGGGAGGGAGATGGAAAATAATTTACAATGTGGTTCCAAGGTCAAATAGATAAGATAGATAAGTTGCAGTTTTGCCAACATAAGAAGTATACATGGCGGGGAAAAGACCATAGCGCGACTACACCGGCTCCGGTGATAAACACAAGATAATTTTTCAACAAACAACGTACTAAAATGCCAGTATCTCGTGGGCATCACATACTTATTGTCTTTTTATTGTTTGTAGTTGCCTAGGTTCTTTATTGTGTAGTTTTGCAAAATTGTTTTTGCTTTTTATACGAACCATAAAAGTTTTTAAAAAACTTGTGTGATAATTATCTTAGAGTCAATTGAATGCCGGTATTAGTATGCACTATGTAGTTAAATAACACGAAGGGAAATCATATAAGTTTTACGAAGCTTCACGTTAACCAGTTTTCCATTATTACGTAAATTGAATATTTTATTTATTCATTTAAGCCATAAGTATTACAGGTCATTAGGTCGTCGAAGTGACGTTCCCGACATCATGAAATATTTACATACTCGTATATATATATATATATATATATATATATATATATATATATATATATATATATATATATATACATATATGTACAATATATGTATATATACATATATTTTGATTTTTTGTAAATTCGTATCTGTTAGTATTTAAATAGAGCACGTTCACATAACTGTTCACGGCAAACGAAGGTTGTAAATACTTTTATCGTTCCGTTAATGCGCGGACAGTTACCTTATAATTCCATGACTTGTTCGAGGTTCGACAAATAAAAATAATAAGACGTAACCAAGAAATAGAGTTGAGAGATCATTAATAAGTATTTAAGATATACAAAAATAAAAATTCATAACAGGAACTGATTCCTAGTTATTTAACTGCAGTCTTTAGTAGTCTGTAGTATTATATTATTAATTCTCCGGCATGGATAACACAATGAAGAATGTTATTGAGTTTTGCGAAATAATAATTAAATTATTAGTTCTATAAAGAAACAGGTGTACACATATATACTTAATAAACAGTGCAATGGTTATTAGTAATTTTTATGGAAATATATTATTTACCTATATATGTAAGTTGTATAAAATGCTCTTGTATAAAAAAAAGTCTTGCATCAGTTGTTAAATCAACAAAATACCATATCACAGGTGAGGTATTGGTTTGAAGCTTTAATTGAAAAAAAAAGAGTGGGGTTATTCGATTATTACCCTGTTATTTCCGGTGTATTTTCATGAACAATTAGATCAACGTCTGATATACACTCGAATTTGTATAAAATCTGACGTCAATACCTTCCTCATCTGTTCCCGCTCCCTTAGCCCCAATCAAAGCTATGATATATATATATATATATATATATATATATATATATATATATATATATATATATATGTATATATATATATATATATATATATATATATATATATATATATATATATAGCAATGATTTGTTAATTCAAATTTTTCAGTACTTAGAAAACTTTGAAGTGAATTGATCTTTGATCACGTAGATGCTATATTAATTAGAACAAATGATCATAAAATGCATTAGAGAGTTTGGAAGGTGTAGCAAAAGGAGTGGAACATATTCGAAACGCACTTAAAATTAATTAAACGTGCAATATTACCTTGGCGACAAACATTATTTAACACCAGCAAGTAGCCATTCCGATAATGAGGTTAAGACATACTCGCATCACGTCCTCATATATTCTTATAGGAGAAATGCAGCCTCTATGTCAAAGATGTAACTGCACTTTAACAGTAATCCATATATTAATAGAATATGTGAACTACGACAATGCGCGAAGGGAAGTTCGCTTAAATGACATACAATTCGGTCTGGGTCGAGATAAAAACAAACTAATTAAAAGATTTAATACACTTTTTTCTAATCAACTATTTGCTAAAATATAGAACATATAAATCCTAGGAAGGGGCTAGAACCTTCAATTCATCAACAAAAAACAAGAAATCAGTTTTCAACAAACACTCAATAGATTAAAATTACTCTATGCGCATTTCTCCAACCAAGTTTGCACCATTAGGAGATTATTAAAACTAATTTTTAAACTACTCTATTAATACTTAAGTTTTGTTCAGGTTAAGTAAATCCTTACGATTATTCCCGTTTCATGTACTGTTCACTAATAAACCCGCTCAATTTTTATTTATGGTCCATAAAAAGTGAAGGAATAATATGTTGCAATTTAGTGAACAACTCCCTCTACAGATTTAGTGAACCATAGAGAGGCAAACATTCAGTTTACTGCTCCACTGTGTCATCAATCAACTAAAACAACAGACTGTTAGGTACAGGGCTTCTTATCTTTTTCCATGCTATTATCAAATTGAGTTATCTTGATACTTTCAAAGATATCCAACAGCCTGTGTTACTAATTATACCTCTAGATTTAAGTTACCAGAATCTATTCTATAACTGTTTTCAAATGCATATTAAGCAACAAATGATCTTAACTTTAATTGTCTTCCTTATCTTTGTTTATACCATTATCACATTTAGGTATATTGATACCTTCAAAGGCATCCAACAGTCCGTTATTGCTATACCTGTAACTAACTTACTGGAGTCTATATATGATTGTTTACTAAGGCATGTTGAGCAACGGAAGATTTTTCTAATCTTCCAATCTTTAAGTGGGCTATGTTCTCCAATAACGTTAACGTTAAAAACGACGGAGACGATGACGATATTTTATGATAACAATATCACGTAAAATTTGCTTTGATGTTTTGAAGGACATTTATCTTTGAGTAGGTATTGAGAGGTTTTGAGGTAGGCGTATTTATTTTATAAAAAAGAATCCACTAAAACCCAAGTGATATAATCGTTCTTTTCACAATTATTTCACCATTGTAATTTCGATTTTTTTTAAATAATTAACTTATAGTGTTGAAATCTATTTACCGTGATTTTGAACGAACTTCAAATACTTATCTCTTAGATGTCGATCGATTTTACACTAACGTTCAAAACGAAATTATAATAGAATACAAACAGAAGCAGATAGACAGATCGACAGAAAATCTCGAAACCTAGTAGCCCTCTATCGGATTAGCATATTGATTTGTTGAATAGTTTTCTCATTTCATCCATATTTCTTCATAAGTCAATACGCTTCCATCAATAATTTTATTTGTAATTCAGAACTAGTCTAATGATGGCGTCTCCTGGGGCAAAAAACACCGGAGGTAAAATAGTCCTCCGTTCGTATCTCCGGGTGAGGACTGTTCCGGGAGACATGATCGAGTGCAATAGTAGGGTTAGCAAGAAGTGTAGCACTTCGCGAGTCGGAGCGTGGAACGTCAGAAGCATGAGACAGGCAGGGAAGCTAGAGAATCTGAAGATAGAAATGGATAGGTTAGGATTAGATATAGTAGGTATAAGTGAGATGCCCTGGCCGGAAGTAGGAGATTTTTGGAGCAGTGACTATAGGGTAATACACACAGGATCGGTAAATGGAAACGCGGGAGTAGGAATCGTTATGCGGAAGAACGCAGGACAGTGTGTAGATAGCTACCTATAATACAGCGAGAGAGTAATGATGGTCAGGTTAGATTCGAAGCCAGTGAAAACAGTAATAGTGCAAGTATACATGCCTACTTCTAGCCATAGTGAGGAAGAGTTAGAAGCCGTTTATTCGGACATAGAGCAGGTAATAGGATTTGTGAAGGGTCATGAAAATTTAATAAGAGTGGGAGATTTTAACGCAGTCGTAGGGGAGGGGAAAGAAGGAGAATTGGTAGGTCCTTATGGATTAGGAAACAGAAACGAGAGAGGTAGCAGACTGATAGAATTCTGTGAGAAGCACAAGATGATAGTCGCGAATACATTGTTCAAGAATCACGTTAGGAGGCGGTGCACCTGGAAAATGCCAGGAGGGATAGACAGGTATCAGATAGACTACATTCTAGTTAGGAAGAAATTTAGAAATCAAGTAAAAAACTGTAAGAGTTATCCAGGAGCAGATGTAGACAGCGACCACAACTTGGTAGTCATGAGAGCTAGATTAAAGTTCAAAAATCTGAAAACCCAGAAAGATAAGAAACGTATAAATGTAGACATATTGAGGGATCAGCATATGGTAAGTTCCAGGAGAAAACAGATCAATCAATAAATAAAGCAAGTAATGACGAAATCAAGAACGCAGAAACTGAGTCGGAGGGTATCAAGAATAGTCTAAATTCCGCGGCTACGGACGTTTTAGGACACGAGAGAAGGGAAGCTAGGAAGCCCTGGATAGCGGACGAAATCTTAAACTTAATACAAAAGAGACAAGGCTACAAAAACAGACGAGACGAGGAAGGACTGAAAATTTATAAGTCAATAAAGTGGAAAATCATTAGAAAGTGTAGAAAAGCGAAAGAATAATGGATAGGGGATAAATGCAAAGAAGTAGAAGATAAGCTCCAAGTAGGTAAGACCGATGAGGCTTACAAAATAATTAAGAGGAACTTCAGGGATATAGGAACAATAAGTAGAAACGTTAGGAGTCAATCGGGGGACATACTGATCGGAAGAGAGGAAAAAGCGAATAGATGGAAGCAGTACTTAGGAAATTTATATGGGGGTCAGGAATTAGGAGAGATATTAGAGGAAGAATCTAGCATCGATAGAGAAGATGTAGGAAAACCTATATTGAGAGATGAATTTGAAATAGCACTAAGGGGGCTAAAGAACAATAAAGTGCCGGGTGTAGATAAAATACAGGCGGAAATTTTGAAATGTTCGGGACAGAAAGTAGTAAATAGGATGTTTCAACTGGTAAAATACATATATGAAACGGGCGAGATGCCGGAGGATTATAAGAGGAACATTATCGTTACTATACAGAAAAGGAGAGGAGCCGACAAATGCGAGAACTTTAGGACGATTAGCCTAACTTCCCACGCATCAAAAATCTTAACCAGAATAGTGCAGAAGAGGATGGAAAATAGAGCAGAGGAAATACTAGGAGAAGACCAATTCGGGTTTAGGCGAAATAGGGGAACTCGCGAAGCTATTCTGGCGCTAAGAGTAATGTTAGAGAAAACTATAGAAAAAGGAAAGAACGCTTATATAGGATTTGTAGATTTAGAAAAAGCTTTTGATATTGTAAGATGGAAAAAAATGTTCGAGATACTAAAGAGCGCGGGAATGTGGTATAGAGATAGGAGAGTAGTACACAATCTATGCAAAGAGCAAACTGCTGTTATAGAAGTAGAAGAGGAAAGGAGGGAAGTAGGTATTAGGAACGGAGTAAGACAAGGATGCACACTATCAACACTAATTTTTAATCTGTACATCGAAGAGGCGATTAATGTCGTAAAAGATAGAGTGGATTTCGGGATTAAAGTACAGGGACAGAAACTAAAAATGCTGAGATTCGCGGATGATATAGCAGTATTAGCATCTAGTAAAGAGGAATTGGAATCACCGTTGAACGAAATGGAGGCAGTGTTGACAGAGGAATATGGAATGAGGGTGAATAAAAACAAAACTAAAGTGTTAGTGTGCAGAGGGCGCGAGAGCAGAGCAAAAACGAAAGTACAAATGAATAATGAAAGATTGGAGGAAGTTAAAGACTTCACTTATTTAGGAAGTAAAATAAATTGGGATGGAAAAAGCGATAAAGATATAAAACAAATAATAGCGCAGGGTCGAGTAGCTTTTAACAAGAGGAAAGCACTTTTATGCTCGGGGGTAATAAACTTAGAAACAAGGAAGAGATTTTTGAAAACATATGTATGGAGCACGGCACTATACGGTTGCGAAACCTGGACGGTAGGGGAAGCAAGTAGGAAGAAATTAGAAGCTTTTGAGATGTGGTGTTACTGAAGAATGATGAAAATACCGTGGACTGATAGGGTTAGAAACGAAGAAGTATTAGAGAAAGTCGGCGAGAAAAGAAGTATGTGGAAAACATAAAGGAGAGAAGAGATAGAATGGTAGGCCACTTGCTGAGACATGGGGGAATAGTCCGCGATATTTTGGAGACAGAAATAGGAGTGAATAAAGGCAGAGGTAGGCCTAGATTAGACTACTGCTCGCAAATAGTAAGGGATGTCGGTTGTAGCACAATTAGCGAAATGCGTAGGTTAGCACAAGATAGGAGAAGCTGGAGGTTAGCGTCCAACCAGTCTTAAGACTGATGACCTCATAATGATGAAAACTAGTTGTTCGGCCCCGCCATAATTTATTTCTAAATGTTCAAAATATTATCATTTCTTTTGACAAGTTTGTTCTCTGTCAGTAACTTATAAGTCGGAAACCGAGAAAGAAACCACCAAGCCGCCAAGCGGCTATCAAAGTAGTTCCCGAATAGCAAAGCTATTACATAATCGCTCTAGGAAACAACTACTCCTCGGGCTAAAACCCCGGCAGGCATTGAATTATACCAGTTTATTCTCTTACAAATTGAAATTTTGTCATTTCATATTTACATACTAAGAATATTATTTACAGGAATTATTCCTAAAATATATCCCTAAAATTATTTAATTGTCGCTGCTAGTCAATGGAGGTGGCAACGAAATCAATTGCATATAATAGCTTTCTTCGGGGTCCTACCATTTATTAAAATTATCATTAACTTCTAGTGGTCCACAGCAGCTAATTACCATATTTGGGGGTTCACATATATGTACAACCATCAATATACAAAACATATTTTCACTACAGCAACTTGGTTTACCAACTTTTATGTAGATGAATATACACTTTGCTCTCAGTTTCAGTACGAATTTAAAGCCTATATGATAGTGAAGACGCATTTTTAACACTCAAGTTAATAATAATTAGTAGTCTCGGAATTTTTCGTCATAATAATAATCATAAAAACCTAATAGGGTGTATGTCAAATAGCAAAAGACTACGTTGTGTGTGAGGTTATAGAGCTGCAAAATACATAGAATTTTATCGGGTTAAATATTATATCTCGATTTCTGTTTGTGGCTTCAATTTCATAATTGGATATGCTGACGTGTACCCGAGGTGTCGGTTGATGTACAGTTAACCACCTAACAGTGGTTAACATTCGTGGAAGTTATATGTATATACATTACATATGTCAGCTAATACTAATAGCATCGTATTGAACAATAAAGCAAATTTACTCTTTTTTTTACCTTGGAGAGATTTCACCTTTATCAGAAAATTGCCCATAAAGGCCATACCATACAATTATGGCCCTTTTGAAGGTAGGTTATTTTATATAGATTTGGTATGTAAAAAATAAAAAAAATATTGCCATTTTCGTATTTGAGGATTTTAGATGTAAATTAACTAGACATTTATGGTACTGCAATGAATGTCTGAAAGTAGATTTTGCAAGGTCAATATTTTAACTGTTAGGAATGCGGTCCACATTTCAGCTCATTTTATTCCGAGTCATCTATAATAAAATCTATTTTTGGTCATTCATTTTTCAACTAAAGCCTGAAACTGCAATGTGAAGATTTAGCAATAGTGGACGCTATAAATCTGATGTAACTTAATTGCGGAGATACTCGATTCAATATATTAGAGGTTCTCAAAATGTTGAGCAAATACCTGTAAATATTTAAAATTCAGTAAAGATAATGATTCAATAAGATATCAATATTTATGATTATTAATAATAGTTTTCACTTATTTACTAGGTGTACACATTAAGTAATCAAAATGCATATACATTCAAACAGTATTTTGGATATACTAGTTATAATAATTTTAAACCACAAAAGGTAACAAATAAACTAATTTTCAACATTTGTAAGAGACTAAATCATATTCCAAATAAATGTCAAACAAATTGTTAATCGAATTGTCTTCTAACTTTTAAACTTCGCTACATAAATGCACCAACACCGACACTAATTATGAAAAAGAAAAACCTCGACTATCAAATCCACTCAATAAAGATTTTCTTTACCCTGATCATTAAAGAAAATGCTATTCAAAAAATATAAACTTTGCTTGTTTATATATAAAACTTGAGCCTGTTCAAAATTTCACATTATAAAGTATTTATTACGAAAAAAAGTATTAATGAATCAACACTTGTCTCTTCACTATTTCCGACCCTTATCAAGGTTATCATACTGATAGGGTATGATACAAGGTTATCATACAAGGTTATGTCCTAGAATACATCAACTTCTGACACAATTCATGTGGACAAAAATTACGAAATTCAATACGATATTCGATTAGAACATTTAAATAGCGAAGAAAAATAATTCATTCGGAAACTTTATTTAGGTAGTCACATAACGTTAACAAATAAAAAAAGATTAAATTGATACCGGATATTCAAAATCTATACTCACTAAATCTTATCGTTATTCTCATATGCATACATTACTAAAATGTTAGATTAACGTATAGTAAAACCATCCATTTCACTGACCGTCCAAAATTAAATGAAGTGCCAGTAGGAGACCAATATCCTCTCAATAATACTTCAAATTTATTAGACCAATTAGGCAAATGCAAATATACCACAACATTTGCTTAATTAGTCTTTTCAGGACATCAGGCTTCCACTAAATTAAAATTGACCATCAATACATTCCAAATACCGCTTTTTCTGTAGGAAAGAGGCACTGTAAATTTACTCGTCTGTAACTTGTGCTTCAAGAATATTACGTCATGCTGAAATGTCTAAAACTTCCACAAAAGAAAATAAAGAAAACTTGTCGCTATTATTCGGTCAGTAAATACTTTGAGTAAACATTTTAGAACATACCTTCTTGACAGAAAATGGAAAACACCTAGCTCAATATCGCTTAAACTTATAAATTAATTAGAACTTGAAAACCCGATACAAATGGCATCTTGTCTCTTATCAAAATGAACCACTTCAAAAATGCTCACAATGTTGTAATTAAATGTTACCTTTCAATTCAAACAACGATTTAATTAATTCTGAAGCCTCCGAAATTTCATTGGAAACTTATGTGAAGGAAATTGAAACATTTATTCATCTCAAGTAATCGATGTCAATTATAAAACTATTCAATTTATTAATGATAATTTGCTAATTATTGGGCAAAAAACATACAGACATTATAGCATTTTTCTGAAAAAAAACTCCAATAGTCTCACTATAAAACTAGAGGGAACATATTTAAATAACACCCAAAACTTTAACAAAATTTATGTCGTCATAAGTAAAACCGTGAAAAATTGGGAATATGATTAAATATTCATCACCCTGTATAAGCACAAAAATACCATTGACTCTTCTAAAACCCATCCTCTTGAAAATAAATCAGACTTTACAATTCTAGAAATGTTATAGTTTATTTTTACTGAAACAAATCTAAATATGTCGAAATGTCATTTGTCAAAATTTACCTCGAACACCAGTTAAGAGAGAGATTAAATTTCACTAATTTTAGATCAAGACTACAATGGAAAAGTAAATTCATATCGAGGAATAAATAAAACCATTAGTAGAACATGAGGTAAATATAATTGATCCAATTTAACAAGAGATATCGAAAGATATCGTGAAATTATCGATATGAAAATATCGATAAAATCGTGAAATTTGTCAAAAAAACAAAAACTATACGTAAAAATTTTACTAATGCTCCAGTTATGCAGACTGCAAAAATTCTATTCAAGAGAATTAATACAGATATTTTGTAAATCCGAATTCTATTAAATTACATTTTAATAATTAGAGATGAAATAACCAAATTTACTCAGATATAGCTTGTCTAAAGCAAACCATCGAAATGTACAGTATTTCTGCTTTTGTGGTTTCAACATTACGGTACATCTCTCCGAATACATTGCGATTAAAGTAGAGAATTTGATAATGCTTTATTTAAATATTTGTATACCTTATACGACATCAAACTAACGTTTTATAATACTAAACGTTTCCAATAAAACAAATATGTCGAAAGATTCCATGCTACAGACGATAAGGGTTAAACTTTGACTAAACTTAAAGGCTGAAAACTCGAACGAACACCCTCTAACGATCCTTTTAGATGCAGTAATATATTCTGAAATAGTTTATATGTTACCCCGTATAACCTTATAATTGAACACACATAAAATCGTCCACATTAAAATCCATATAATCGAAAATAAATAATTTCTAAATTCCGTTCTAAACTAATTTCCAAAATGAAAATCTAAAAACACGATTTGATAAAACATTTCTGAAAGTTATCCAAATTTAAGAGAAATCACAAAATATATACAAACTGTAAATTATAGTATATAATTAAATATATACAAACAAGGGATAAATTACAGAAGCAAAAACATTTGCCTATTCCAGATTAAATAAACTTAAACACAATAATCTTATTAAATCTCAAAACGAATCAAACTAGAAAAATATAATTTTGATAGAAAAGTCATATTTCATTTTATCAACGTTCATACTAAATTTAATTTCACGATTCTTTTTCTGATGGAAGCAATAGCTTCGTAACACATAATATCACTAATAAACAATACCATCGGCGTATATTTTCACAGGGACGTAATTTATCATCACTGAAAACCCTCTGAGCACAATAAAATGTTATTGGATATTATTTTACACGCACGTTTTCGAAAATAGAATTTATTTGAAGAGAAGTTCAAACACATCTTATTTGTAGTAACATAGCTTACAGATTATTTCGATTATAAATTTAAAAAACTGTTCAGGAAATAAATTACAAAATTCATTTTGGACCTAAACGTTATAAACGAGGACTTTTAAATAGTCTTGGTTCAATATTTAAAACTATCATGGGAAATATAGGCTCTGCAGACGGAGAATATTATACAAATTATATTAATAAATCAATAAGCAATGTTCATCAATTAGATAATTTATAACAAAAAACACATCCTAATTATATCAGACATCAAAAACTTTATTGCTACCATACGGATATTGTAAGTTGATGAAGCCACATTTAATATTAACTATAATTTTCAATGCGATTTACTTAGCAATAGATGAAAGTAATCGAAGTTAAATTAATTTACGGAATAGGGTGAACTGCTCATGGAAAGTTATATGTATATTGAACATCAATTAAATAATGTAATAAACTCATTTCATTTACACCATTAAAAATAACTCTCACTGCTCAATTAACAATCCTGAAAATCTAGTTACTTCACCTCAGGATATTTCTTACAATTTACGTCAAAATAATTTATCATTGATTAATAAATTATCTAATATTGTTACTGCTTAGGGATCATGAGATTACAAGCGTTTTAAACCAATTCTGTATCTTGTATCTTTATTCTAAAAATGTTATTTATTGACCAAAACAGATAGAGGTATACTTTCTTTAAATTTATTTCCTATTCCAATTCTAAATACAGCTGGCCTATATTATATGCATTCAGCTTCACAAAAATATATTGTCAGTAACGATGATTTGATGTATATACCCACATCAAGTTGAAATGGATATATATATATATATATATATATATATATATATATATATATATATATATATATATATATATATATATATATATATATATATATATATATATTAATTATTACGAAAATAATAATTAAAAAGAAAAATATATTTTAAAGCTATAACCAGGATACAGTGAGGAGTCACAAAATGGAAACTGACTCAAGAAACGTCTTAGGTTAGGCTCGAGGCTCATATAATTTTAATTCCATATAAATGTTGCCACAACCCCTAAAACTAAATAACGTTAACACACATGACCTAAAAATTGCCAAACACAAATTATTAAATTCGATGAGTACTTCAAAATCCTAGATGATATGATCAACAAATTAATTCTAAGCTCATTTCATGGTTAACCTATTTTACCATTGATATTCTCTTTATATACAGGGTGATTCAGCTAACTCGTTCATTAAAAGTTTATGAACTTCCCATTGGAATTCATTTTTTTAAATTTGGAATCAGGGGTTAGCGAGGACGATTTATTCCACTAAAGTATTTTTGCTTTTCTGACACTTCCGATTATACCGGAAGTAGCTATCAACTTCCTTATTTTAAATAGAACACCCAGTATATTATTACATTTTTGAATTACTCTGCTGATTTTAAGTGAACTTTCTTAACAATTCCCTATACCTATCTTCACAGTTTTTGAGATATTTTAATTTTTTTGAAAAAATTAGGTTTTGTAGTATCCCATTGGAATGCTCGTCACTTATTCAAAACAAAAGTTATAGTAGCAAATTTTATGCTGTCATTAGACGGACTATTAAGCTTTCAGGTGATATGTAGTTTGATATTTTATTATTTACAGGGTGTCCAAAAAATTTAGTTAATTCTGACAAACTTCAACTGCTCAAAAGTCCATTTTCTTAAATGAAACACCCTGTATTTTATTGCTTTCTGTGATGGAGAATTAAGTTATATTTTAATCTGTATTAGGATTCCCTATACCTATCTGCTACCGTTTTCTTGCTATCGAGGTATATTTTATTCGATACCATAGTTTTCCATTTTATTAATTTACTTCTGACCAGCGGGCCATGAAAATTAAAACAACGTAACATTTATATTAATTTTTTATCATAAACAATGGTGCAAAATTATTGAATAAAAAAAAATCATCATGAATAAAAAGCATATTTTAAACGATTTGGAACTTACATTAGCCTAAACAATAAAACATAATAACAATAATAACTAAATGTTAACAATTGGGTCTTATTGGTGTATCAACTGTTCTATGTGCCGTCCATTGTGTTCTAAGCACAATAAAACTCGTTTATTAATTTCAACGGTCGTAGATTTCAATACCATTCCTTCGTCTAGTTCGGTGAAGGCAGTTCTAACTCGATGTAATAAGTCATCTCTGGTATTGACGGGCGTTGAGTAGACTTTACTCTTGATATGGCCCCATAAAAAAATCAAGGGGTGTTAGATCGGGTGATCTGGGAGGCCATAGAGCCGGACCATTACGCCCAAACCAATGATCTTCAAACATATTTGTTAACTCATGGTAAACTTCATGGGTTGAGTGGGCTGGAGCGCCATCCATTTGGTATCAACACGTATTTAGAATATTTAGTGGCAAATTTTCCAAAAAATTTGAAAGCACCGTTCTAAGAATTTCTAGGTATTTACGAGAATTTAAGAAGTAAATTAATAAAATGGAAAACTATGGTATCGAATAAAAAATACTTCGATAGCAAGAAAACGGTAGCAGATAGGTATAGGGAATCCTAATACAGATTGAAATATAACTTAATTCTCCATCACAGAAAGCAATAAAATACAGGGTGTTTCATTTAAGAAAATTGACTTTTGAGCAGTTGAAGTTTGTCAGAATGAACAAAATTTTTTGAACACCCTGTAAATAATAAAATATCAAACTACATATCACCTGAAAGCTTAAGAGTCCGTCTAATGACAGCACAAAATTTGCTACTATAACTTTTGTTTTGAATAAGTGACGAGCATTCCAATGGGATACTACAAAACCTAATTTTTTCAAAAAAATTAAAATATCTCAAAAACAGATGAAGGTAGGTATAGGGAATTGTTAAGAAAGTTCACTTAAAATCAGCAGAGTAATTCAAAAATGTAATAATATACTGGGTGTTCTATTTAAAATAAGGAAGTTGATAGCTACTTCCGGTATAATCGGAAGTGTGAGAAAAGCACAAATACTTTAGTTGAATAGATCGTCCTCGCTAACCCCTGATTCCAAATTTTAAAAAATGAATTCCAATGGGAAGTTCATAAACATTTAATGGACGGCTTAGCTGAATCGCCCTGTATATTTGCGGCAAATATATAGAAATCAGAATCAAAATATCAGACAAGAAAGTATATTATCAATCACTATTCAACAAATTCATTTCCACTACTACATGGGCGAGGAGAAACCCTTATGGAGACCACCTGCCTAAGAGAAGACCAACAAATCCATTAGCGGATTTGTTGGTCACTAACCATTCGGTCCCATCGATATGAAATCTAAAATATTATATCCTTTTCGTTATAAATAAAAATAAGAATCCATTTTTTATTATATCTCAAGGAATTAGAAGACACTTCTCGAACTCCAGGCTATATATATGATGAACAAATGTTTTCCGATTTAACCAGATTATCGCGTAACTCTTCTTCGAAAAGCTGTACAATATGAAGAAGAGGAGGATCTCCACTTAATACCACATCGGATACGTGGTATTGAGGGGACCCTGTAGTAAAAAAGATGAAGGATCAGTTATCTTCTATGTGCGTGACGCCCTTCGAACTCAAGATATCGAGTAATTCCATGACCCGCAGCTAGTTTATCACCCCGAAGTGATAACACCCTCAGCGTTCTTCGTCGCATACAGTAATTTACAGGTATGGCTACAGGTATTGTTCAAAAGACCTACATAGTTTGCACTGTTACCAAACGAGGTGTCATCTAGTCCCTAGCGCTGCCAACAACTTCCCTAAGTTCCGTTCTGTTTGAGAACTCACAGTAACACTTCCATCGGAACCTCACCGAGCGAATTACTCCTTGAATACACCCTCTAATGTCACTTAGAATAGCCTAATATCCAATCTATTCACGTTAATGATCTTTGATTTTTTTGCTGTCAACCCGACGTACATCCCCAATTAAAGAATTGGTCGAGATCCAGACGACCCATACCTCATGGCGCCAGAACCCAGTTCAGCAGAAGTCCAGAAAGCGTTCTCGATCTAACAATTATCCTTGACGATATAAAACGTGGTCTCTTCTTCATTTCAAAAGTGTCAAAGAATGTAGCTGCCAGATATTTTATTTGTAAGACCGAGAGTACATAACATGAGACAGAGGAGTTCACCTCTGCTAGTATATTTTAAAGAAGGACAAGAAACCGGTTACTTTTGAAACATATACGTTATCGTATATATGCTACAATAATTTATATGTATATTACTGTATTTATACAGGGTGTTTACTGTATTTTCTAAAATACATGTATTTTAACATTAAATATATAAAGAGGGTATTTTGATAGAATAAATCGTATACTATGACAATAAGCTTTCATAAAAATGAAGTACAAACTGACCTTTCTTAACAAAGCATTTGAACCTTTTCAGAACTGCTAGCATCGAGATGCCTTGTTTCACGTCTTGTACCCGCACTATATTTCGCAGATTCGTAACAAATGTTCAATATTGCCACCTCATTCTTAATGATACAACATAGCCCGATGGATTGGAATACTGGAAATAAGAAATTCCATTGCGGGAAAACGGCTTTATCTATAAATAGAATATTCGTAGCGAAGTCCTTGTTGATTGTGAGTTAGCCAGTGAGTTAGAAACAGTGGTAAAATTATACACGCTGAGGATAATCTTGTTGTAGTAAAGCGGTGTTGTGCGGTCGCCGAATTTTGTAAACAATCGCCATAAATCAACACCGTGTCAACTAGTTCCGCATTACAATAATGCGGAATTAGTTGATAGTAGGATTAGGTATTGAATAATGGCGACTCTGCACCATTCTTCTTAATAATAAAATTACAGTCACAAATTGTAATAACAATCAGAATAAGGAAACCACAAGTAAACTACTACAATTTAAAAACAGACAAGACATTATTTATATATAATATGCAACGCAAAATCCAATAACTTTATTACCCATTTCTTGGGCAAATTATTATTGGCTGCAAAACTTATTTTTAGAAAAAACTAAAAGCAATAAACCTAGAAAATTTCACAATTTCTGTATTGATAGGAAAATTGGATTTCTTTTATTTTTAATGGGAGTCTAAACCTAGAGAGAATAATCATCTTAATTGTTGGTGAAAGAGGTATGTACGTATAATTTTCATATATCTTTGTAAGCAAGCACCATTTTCATATTATCTTTTTCTTTGCTTGTTTAACTATAGCCGTACTTTTCTAAATTTTGTAGAACGATTAAGTATAACTAAATACTTCACATTAAACTATTCAGTTTTGTTAGAAAAATACCACTGGGTATTTTTACTATTCATTTCATCACTATTTGGCAAATAAAAATCTCTCTTATCTTGCCGATAAACGGAACAATCTACCTGAGTCTAGCCATAAAAACAGGCCCGGTATGAGATAAGAGCCATTTGGGATTTTTTATTTGGCAAATAGCGATGAAATAAACTATACAGTTCTCTATAAGTGTAATAATACTGTGAAGTGTCATTTACTCCATGATATTTTTTGCCCGTTGAATAATAATGACGTACCGGTGATTCCGAATTGTTGGTTTAAACTATTAAACTTGGTAACCTTGCTACAAAAAGTGAAATGCAAGACTTCTATGCATTGAGTTCAATATGCCAGCGGTTCTCGAAGGATATTGTGTATATCATTTGAGAATATATATGATTTAATTATTACGAAAATGATAATTAAAAAGAAAAATGTATTTTAAAGCTATAACCAGGATGCAGTGAGGAGTCACAAAATGCAAACTGACTCAAAAAACGTCTTAGGTTAGGCTCGAGGCTCATCTAATTTTAATTCCATATAATTGTTGCCACAACCCCTAAAACTAAATAACGTTAACACACATGACCTAAAAATTGCCAAACACAAATTATTAAATTATATGAGTACTTCAAAATCCTAGATGATATGATCAACAAATTAATTCTAAGCCCATTTCATGGTTAAGCTATTTTACCATTGATATTCTCCTTCTATATATTTGCGGCAAATATATAGAAATCAGAATCAAAATATCAGACAAAAATATATATTGTCAATCACTATTCAACAAATTCATTTCCACCAAACTGAATTAAATACATTGTTCAGTGATATAGTGCAAATGTTTCAACGCTACTATTTCAGTTTTATTATATCAATATTTTTGATTTATTAACTTTTACCCGATTCATTTTAAATTGTTCATTTAACAGAGCAACTAGTAAATTTATTCTTTATTGTTTTATTAACAGTTTTTCGCTTATATTGTTATTCGATATCTTTATGAAATTTAATAATCCTATCTTAATCATTTGGAATTTTACCATTTCAAATTTGATTAATCATCTCTTAATGATGGATTTGGTTGGCGAAACGCGTGACGAGTAATTTGTAATATTTTAGTGTTCGTGGAGGACTGGACCCCTGTTTTTGTTGATGCGTGGAAGGTTGAAACTCATTTCCACATTATACAGGGTATTTACAGTCGATTGCAAGTGTTTTAATAGGAGGTAACTCTTTGTAAATGAAATTGATTAACAAAAATTTAGATTAGTAAAAGTTGCTTAGATATGACAGAAAAAAAATTATAAAATATACACAATATCCTTTGAGAACCGCTGGCATATTGAACTTAATGCATAGAAGTCTTACATTTCACTTTTTGTAGCAAGGTTACTAAGTTTAATAGTTTAAACCAACAATTCGGAATCACCGGTACGTCATTTTTATTCAACGGGCAAGAAATAACATGGGGTAAATGACACTTCACAGTATTATTATATTTATAGAGAACAGTATAGTTTATTTCATCGCTATTTGCCAAATTGGCTTGTTTTTATGGCTAGACTCAGGTAGACTGTTCCGTTTATCGGCAAGATAAGAGAATTTTTTATTTGGCAAATAGCGATGAAATGAATAGTAAAATACCCAATGGTATTTTTGTAACAAAACTGAATAGTTGAATGTGACGTATTTAGTTATACTTAATCGTTCTACATAATTTAGAAGAGTATGGCTATAGTTAAACAAGCAAAGAAAAAGATAATATGAGAATGGTGCTTGCTTACAAAGATATATGAAAATTATACGTACATATGTACCTCTCTCACCAACAATTAAGATGTTTACTCTCTTTAGGTTTAGACTCCCATTAAAAAATGAAAAAAAATCCACTTTTCCTATTAATACAGAAACTGTGAAATTTTCTAGGTTTATTGCTTTTAGTTTTTTCTAAAAATGAATTTTGCAGCCAATAATAATTTGCCCAAGAAATGGGCAATAAAGTTACTGGATTTCGCGTTGAATATTATATGTATATAAATAATGTCTTCGCTGTTTTTAAATTGTAGTAGTTTACTTGTGATTTCCTTATCGGAATAAGGAAAGTAATAACAATCAGAATTGTTATTACAATTTGTGACTGTAATTTTAATATTAAGAAAAATGGTGCAGAGTCGCCATTATTCAACACCGTCTCAACTAATTCCGCATTATTGTAATGCGGAACTAGTTGACACGGTGTTGATTTATGGCGACTGTTTACAAAATTCGGCGACCGCACAACGCCGCTTTACTACAACAAGATTATCCTCAGCGTATATAATTTTACCACTGTTTCTAACTCACTGGCTAACTCACCATCAACAAGGACTTCACTGCGAATATTCTATTTATAGATAAAGCTGTTTTCCGGCAATGGAATTTCTTTCCATTGCGGGATATTTCCAATATTCTAATCCGTCGGGCTATGTTGTATCATTAAGAATAATGTGGCAACATTGAACATTTGTTATGAATGTGCGAAATATAGTGCGGGTACAAGACGTGAAACAAGGCATCTCGATTCTGGCAGTTCTGAGGTTCAAATGCTTTATTAAGAAAGGTCAGTTTTTACTTAATTTTTCTGAAAGTTTGTTGTCATAGTATACGATTTATTCAAATCAAAATACCCTCTTATAATAAAGCTACTATAATATAGCTACTATTAAAATACATATATTTTAGAAAATACAGTAAACACCCTATATAAATACAATAATACACATATAAATTATTGTAGCATATATACGTATATGTTTCAAAAGTAACCGGTTTCTTGTCCTTCTTTAAAATGTACTAGCAGAAGTGAACTCCTCTGTCTCATGTAGTCTGTCTCATGTCTTGTGTAGTCTCGGTCTGACAAACAAAAGATCTGGCAACTACATTTTTGACACTTTTGAAATGAAGAAGAGACCACGTTTTATAACTTCATGGATGATTGCTAGATCGAGAATGATTTCTGGACTTCTGCTGGACTGGGTTCTGGCGGCCATGGGTCGTCTGGATCTCGACTAATTCTTTAACTGGGGATGTACATCGGGTTGGCCGCAAGAATATCAAAAATCACGTTAATAGATTGGGTATTGGGCTATTCTAAGTGACATTAGAGGATGTATTCAATTAGTAATTCACTCGGTGAGATTCCGATGGAGGTGTTAGTTTGAGTTCTCAAACAGAACGGGGCTTAGGGAAGTTGTTGGCAGCGCTCGGGACTAGATGATACCTCGTTTGGTAACAGCGCAAACTATGTAGGTCTGGGTATTTTGAACAATACCTGTAGCCATACCTGTAAATTACTGTGTGCAACGAAGAACGCTGAGGGTCTTATCGCTTCGGGGTAGTAAACTAGCGGAGGGTCATGGAATTACTGGAAAATCTTGAGTTCGAAGGGCGTCACGCACATAGAAGATAACTGATCCTTCATCTTTTTTGCCGGGTACCCTCAATACCACGTATCCGATGTGGTATTAAGTGGAGATCCTCCTCTTCATATTGTGCGCGTTTTCGAAGAAGAGTTACGCGATAATCTTGTCAAATCGGAATACATTTGCTCATCATATATAGCCTGGAGTTCGAGAGGTGTCTTCTAATGCCTTGAGATATAATAAAAAAAAATGGATTCTTCTTTCTATATAGAACGAGACGGATAGAATCTTTTAGACTGAGTATCGATGGAGCCGCATGATTCACAAATCTCTAAAATAACACCAATACTATTTTATTCCATAAATAGTTTGGTTCGCACTGGTTATATAACATATGGGTAGATTTCCATGGATATGTACATATGGATTGTACGTGACAACTTGAAATGTTGTAAATTAAAATTTTATTTTTCTATACCTAAGCACATTTTATATAAAATACATAATTATTGTCAATTTAAAAGTCCTTAAGACTTTATATGAATTATTATTTAAGAAAATATATACCACTAAATAAACATTTTTCTTTTATCTTCAAAAAGTAAAAACCGATAGGAAATACGATTTTAAAAATTCAATTTATCCTACTTTTACCTCCTATTGTTTTTGAATACCTATACTACATAAAAATATTGAGAAATATAAAAAAAGAAAAGTAATGTAAACTAGAAAAGAAAATATATTAAAAACAATATGGATATTAAAATGGAGTCTACAAAATGAATAAAAAAAATTTATTGTTTCAGAAGTATCAAGTTTAAGAAATTCATCGTGCCCTAGAATATGTATACCAAACGCATATGGTGATCCTGTGTGTGGAAGTGACGGAGTTATATATCCAAATTTATGCGAACTGAATAAAAAGACATGTGGAAAGGGTGAGGACTAGAGAAATTATAAAACAAATAAAATAACAGAAATACCAGTTTTAATATTTCCATTTCAAAATGCAAAGGTGGTAATAAAGATGTAGTACTTATTTAGAACAAAAATTTATTCCAATTACGCAAATACTATCAAATTTTCTGACGATATAGGTATATTTCTTTATAGGTATAACTTTATCAACGGATCCTAGTTTATGTCAGAGGCCGTCGGGATCAAAATGTGAACACAAATGTGGTGGTGAGAAAGATCCAGTGTGCGGTACAGATGGTCGAACTTATCTCAATAGATGTATGCTACAAGTTGAAATATGCAGGTAATAAATTATTTATACAAATATTTTGTTTGATATTCTATCTATGTTAACAATATTTTTTTTTAATATGTTATTTATTTTATTATACAATTATTATACAATTTCCAATTTTAATTAACTTTTATTGATACACAAGTATTACACAAATTTCTAACTATAACATATACAATTATACATACATAATTATATCAGTATTTATATCCTATGAACTGAATATAACATGGCAATTGTCATTAACACTCAGAGGGCACAAGCACGAGTAACAGTCGATCTAAGAAATCTGAACGTGCAGTTAACGTTTTCTTTAAGTATCGACAGTTACTGTGCCTGTGATTTTATCTAACATTAATACCATAAATGCATTTTAGTACTTCTTAAAAATGTTTTATAAATATGGGGATACTAAAGCCTTTTAGACGGCTCAATGAAGGTTTCACTACATCTATATATCGAGTTATTTAGTTCTATATATGTTGTTACATTGATTAATTTAAAATTATAGGAGAATCTAGTACTTTATTATTTTATTTACGTTTCATCATCATCATGAGGTCATCAGTCCTAAGACTGGTTGGACGCTAACCTCCAGCTTCTCCTATCTTGTGCTAACCTACGCATTTCGCTTATTGTGCTACAACCTATATCCCTTACTATTTGCAAGCAGTAGTCTAATCTAGGCATACCTCTGCCTTTCTTCACTCCTATTTCTGCCTCCAAAATATCGCGGACTATTCCCCCATGTCTCAGCAAGTGGCCTACCATTCTATCTCTTCTCTTCTTTATGTTTTTCCACATACTTCTTTTCTCGCCGACTTTCTCCAATACTTCTTTGTTTCTAACACTATCAGCCCATGGTATTTTCATCATTCTTCGGTAACACCACATCTCAAAAGCTTCTAATTTCTTCCTACTTGCTTCCCCTACCGTCCAGGTTTCGCAACCGTATAGTGCCGTGCTCCATACATATGTTTTCAAAAATCTCTTCCTTGTTTCTAAGTTTATTACCCCCGAGCATAAAAGTGCTTTCTTTTTGATAAAAGCTACTCGACCCTGCGCTATTCTTTGTTTTATGTCTTTATCGCTTCTTCCATCCCAATTTATTTTACTTCCTAAATAAGTGAAGTTTTTAACTTCCTCCAATCTTTCATTATTAATTTGTACTTTCGTTTTTGCTCTGCTCTCGCGCCCTCTGCACACTAACACTTTAGTTTTGTTTTTATTCACCCTCATTCCGTATTCCTCTGTCAGCACTGCCTCCATTTCGTTCAATGCTGATTCTAATTCCTCCTTACTAGATGCTAATACTGCTATATCATCCGCGAATGTCAGCATTTTTAGTTTCTGTCCCTGTACTTTAATCCCGAAATCCACTCTATCTTTTACCACATTAATCGCCTGTTCGATGTACAGATTAAAAATTAGTGGTGATAGCTTACATCCTTGTCTTACTCCTTTCCTAATACATATTTCCCTTGTTTCCCCTTCTACTTCTATAACAGCAGTTTGCTCTTTGTATAGATTGTGTACTACTCTCCTATCTCTATACTTCATTCCCGCGCTCTTTAGTATCTCGAACATTTTTTCCCATCTTACATTATCAAAAGCTTTTTCTAAGTCTACAAATCCTATATAAGCGTTCTTTCCTTTTTCTATTGTTTTCTCTAACATTACTCTTAGCGCCAGAATAGTTTCGCGAGTTCCCCTATTTCGCCTAAACCCGAATTGATCTTCTCATAGTATTTCCTCCGCTTTATTTTTCATCTTCTTCTGCACTATTCTGGTTAAGATTTTTGACGCATGGGAAGTTAGGCTAATCGTTCTAAAGTTCTCGCATTTGTCGGCTCCTCTCTTTTTCGGTATAGTAACGATAATATTCCTCTTATAATCCTCCGGCATCTCGCCCGTTTCGTATATGTATTCTACCAGTTCAAACATCTTATTTACTACGTTCTGTCCCGCACATTTCAAAATTTCCGCCTGTATTTTATCTATACCCGGCGCTCTATTGTTCTTTAGCCCCCTTAGTGCTATTTCAA
This sequence comes from Rosalia funebris, assembly GCA_037954035.1. Lineage (NCBI taxonomy): Eukaryota > Metazoa > Arthropoda > Insecta > Coleoptera > Cerambycidae > Rosalia > Rosalia funebris. The sequence continues at coordinate 39,249,696 of JAZFAV010000016.1, forward strand.
ATTCCTCTCTCAATATAGGTTTTCCTACATCTTCCCTATCGATGCTAGATTCTTCCTCTAATATCTCTCCTAATTCTTGACCCTCGTATAAATTTCCTAAGTACTGCTTCCATCTATCCATTTCTCTTCTCTTCCGATCAGTATGTCCTCCGATTGACTCCTAACGTTTCTATTTATTGTTCCTATATCCCTGAAGTTCCTCTTAATTTTTTGTAAGCCTCATCGGCCTTACCTACTTGCAGCTTATCTTCTACTTCTTTGCATTTATCCTCGATCCATTGTTCTTTCGCTTTTCTACATTTTCTAATGATTTCCCATTTTATTGACTTATAAGTTCTCAGTCATTCTTCGTCTCGTCTGTTTTTGTAGCCTCGTCTCTTTTGCATTAAGTTTAAGATTTCGTCCGTTATCCAGGGCTTCCTGGCTTCCCTTTTCTCGTGTCCTAAAATGTCCGTAGCCGCGGAATCTAAACTATTCTTGATACCCTCCCACTCAGTTTCTGCGTTCTTGATTTCGTCATTACTCGCTTTATTTATTAATTGATCTGTTTTCTCTATTTACGTTTATATATCGAAAATTAGTTTCTTGACTACTAATTTTAGTTTTATAGAGAAATTATTATATGTATTATTATATCTTTTACATTGTGGATATATCGGGAAGTACTAAAAAGAAATATATTTCCATAGTTGGTGTTCTACGAGTATAACAATAATTAAAGATAAGTTTTAGTATTCTGTTTTGCAGCGTTTGTATGTTTTCAAATGGTATATTATAATTCCATCAGCAGTTTTCTTCGATGAGGAATCGGTTGATGCTTCAAAGAAAATAGTAAATGGATTCGCTAAATATTTTTCCACTGTATTTTCCACTAACGGTGTGCAGATGACAAATACAAGTACTGACAGTAACTCCAGTTGTTTCAATGTAGTAATATTTATAGAAACGGATTTCTCTTGCCTCATTTTATTTAATCTAAAACTCCCTACCCATACGTTTCCTGAGTTGGAAAGTAGCAAGGATCTGCCCTATATGAAAAAGTGGCAATCCATCTGACATAAAAAATTGTCGCCCAATTACAATTCTATCAAATCTTGCAAAGGTTTTCGAAATGTCATTATACACCCACATTTGTCTTGGTGTGTAATCCTTATTATCTCCTAATCAATATGGGTTCGTAGCAAAACCTTCTACAATTACTAATTTAGCAGAATTTACCCAGATAATCGCAAATCATGTAGATAATAAAGGTCAAATGGATGTGGTATATACTGATTTTTCGAAGGCCTATGACAGGGTGAATCATAATATAATAATTTCAAAATTAGACTTATATGGATTTAGTAGTAATTTTCTTCGTTTAATAGCGTCGTCTGGAGTACAAGGCTCAAATTTGGGACCATTATTCTTTATATTATTTATTAACGATTACCATAAATTTGTCTTTAATGCTTATGTCGCATCATCTTCTCTTTGCAGATGACTTAAAATTATTTTCAAATATAACCTGCTTAGATGATCAGTTGAAATTGCAAAAACTCGTCGGCTCTGTTGTGTCGTGGTGTTCGGAGAATAAATTATCAATAAATACAGATTTTTTTGTTTTACGTTTATTATGCAATTTGTCTATAAAACTACAAAGAGTAAACAATAAGCATACGTGTTGATTTGAAATAAATGTCACGATAAAGAATTATTCCAATTAATAAAACTCACAAAGTTCTTATCTTAAAGTAATTGATGGTATCTCTTTCAGTTTTTAAATGGTAAGTCCAGTGGCGTCCTATACTTCAGTCTTCTCGTTGGTGCTCTATTATCCAAAAGATTTAATGCGAGGGTATTTGGGTGATAACTTAAACGTTTTATGTATTTGTCACTACTTGCAACAATTGTTTCTCTTAGTGTAGGCATGTTTAGTGTAGGCACGATATATATCCTAGTTTGTGTATGAAGTATGGAGCATCAACTATTGAGCGAAAAACTTTTGCTTCAAATCTCTCAAGGATCGCAATATTGTATTTAGCAGCCGTTCTCCAAAGCTGTATTCCGTAAGTCCAAACTGGTTTTAAGATGACATTATAAAGTTAGAGCTTGTTTCGAAGTGCAAGTTGTGATTTCCTTTCCATCAAATAATAGTGCTTACGAAATTTGATGTGTAATTGTTTTCTCTTCATCCATATATGTCCCTTCCATGTGAGTTTATTATCTAGACGTAAATCTAGATATTTAATGCAGTTTGTAGTAGTGATGGATTTATTGTTAATTTTTTTACTTGTGGCGACTCTTTGTAACATTTTCAAAATACTACATGTTGTGACTTGATCCTCATTAGTTTTAATACGCCATGTCTTAGCCCAATGATCTATTTGTTCTAAATTATCTTGTAGATTGATGCTGCTATTCTGGGGTTTGGGTTTTCATCATCTGCAAAGGTAGAAGTGATGACATTTTGATTAGTTGGTAGATCTGCAGTGAAAATAAAATATACTATAACCCTAAAACACTTTCTTGGAGGACACCAGATCTTATTGAATGAATCTATGTTATTTCTGATTCGTATCTTATTCTAAAGAAACTGTCTTCTAAGTATAACTTAAATAGAATAAACAAATTGCCAGATATGTTTTGTTTTAGCTTATAAAGTACATATTAGTGTTTCTAATAGTTGGTGTATGTTTTCTAGCCTGTTTTAGTTTACTAGTGGCTTTCCAGAGGGCATAATCTGAAATTTCATCTGGTAACAATGTTTCAAGGTATTCTCTGAAGACGTCATTCTTGAATTTAGTTAGGAATTCTTTTAGTTGTTTCGTTGCATGGTTATAATTAGATTTGTCTGCAGGTTGTATTAAATTTTGCCAAATTCTTGGTAGGCATTATTTTTCGGCAATTTTTCCTCTAATGATGGGTGGACAGTTTATATGTTTTACATTAGGTGATGTGGTTGGTGTAGATTCAAATGCGGTTTTGTTACCATATCATACCAAATATATATTGTTACCATAGATATATATAAATATATATATATATATATATATATATATATATATATATATATATATATATATATATATATATATATATATATATATATAATTTTAAAATACATATATTTTCATCTCTTTTAGGCTGGGAATAGCACTTTCTCATTTAGGTTCTTGCAATAACATAAGTGCGCATAGAGAAAACTGTCCTATAGACTGTAAACAAGCTCCCCAGGATGGTCCTATTTGTGGAAGCGATGGAAATGTTTACAAAAACACTTGTCAGATGAAGTTACTAACTTGTGGGTACGTAGTATTTTTTTAACTTAAATATATACATAACTTCTATAAATTATGGGATTATCCTTTTTATATAAGTAATTTTTGAACAGCTTAATATATTTTCACATTTCCTTTTTCTTTAAGGGGGGAACAACAAATCTTGTGAGTCATATAATATAATGTATCAATATGACGCCATCTTAATGAGAAAACTAAATCAATATTATGTTTCACTCTCTGTAATGTGGTAGATATTTTCTGTCTTCTTAGATCTATTCTTCTGTATCTACTATTAACGCATATGTAGTGAATAGAGGTTTTTTACAAATGTATTTTCTTTCTATCAAATCTGTATTACGCGTGGAACTGAATTAAGCAGAAATGGTAAATATGCGTATATCTAGATTTATAATTAGTAACATTTAGAAATCATTATTTGTTCGCAAAATATCCAATATAATACATATAATGTGTAATATTAGAATGTTTTCGACGTTAGCGACTTAATAAAATTGATACGCCAACAAAGAAGAATGAGTTACTTAATGACAAATCAATTAAACATTAAGTAACATAAATCATAGTATTCCTTGGGTTAATAAAACGTTTGTCTCTAATATTTGACATTGAAAGTTGTGTATCACAAGAATACACATACAATAGTGTAACGACTTTCGTAAAAAACACAAAAAAATCTAAAAATCTGAAAAATCCTAAAAAATATCAGCTCCTGGAGTTCAATTCAGGTGACAAGCTAATATATATCATAATTTTAATTTCCAATAATGAAAGTCTAGAAAACTAATTTTCCCTACGAGTACATTATTCCCTGTATGAAAGATGCGACAAGGTGTTGTTAAGGAAAATTGTCGAGAATGGATAATTGAGTAGGATTTCAAAATTCCTCGAAGTTGTCGGCCTTCCCTAATTTTTACACTATGATAATAATGATGTTAACGCTAACGAAAACGGTAAAGATAATTACATATAATCATAATCATAATAATAATCTTGTGCAAGTTGCTACTCTCTTATCGCGTGCCTCCCCGGATAGCGAATGACTGCAGATGGAACTATGGATATGAATATGTTTCCTTGTGATGTATGATTGGACAAACATTATAGTTTAAAGAGATTAGTTAAATAGATTCTATCCAACCGCCATTTCAACCGGCGATTATCCAGCATCTCCGATGCAGAACCTGTTTTATTTGCATACACGGAAGTAAATATTCTTGTCACTGTTCATGTCACTGTTTCTGTGTCATGTTTCTCAGCTGTGCAAATGTATAAAAGATAACCATTTATAATTACTTATAAATGAAATAGTAACATATTCAGTTTAGTTAAGTTTTAAAATATTTGTTGATTGATATATATATATATATATATATATATATATATATATATATATATATATATATATACTACTAAAGTGAGGAGGGTCTTATACTCCAGTCTATCTGTCAGTACCATGCAATAAGGAGTCAAACAAATTAAGCCAAAACAGCTATTCTACCGGCTATATGCCGACGACGAGCGCTGAATTATATAACGAAATTTTCCGTATTTTGTCTAACAATTTAGTTAACACGAAAATACTATAATAATTCAGATTGCCAGACAGAGTGGAGTATCCCTCCTCACTGTACTGAAGACCCTCAATTACCATTAATCTGTAAATTTTGAATTGTTGATATATATATATATATATATATATATATATATATATATATATATATATATATATATATAGATTGGGAATTGGTGTAGACATAGGGGACTCTCGGTCAATCCCTCTCAGACTGAGGTGATGGTGTTCACCAAGAAATATAAGTGGAACAGAACATGTCCGCTGAAACTTGGTGGCCAAGGACTAAGCTATAATAGCGAAGTGAAATACTTAAGTAATCCTGGACGGGAAACTGTCATGGGAAAAACATTTAAGTCACATATGTTCCAAGATCAAAGCAACACTTTGACAACTAAGAAGGGCCATTGGTAATCAAGGGCTGGGGCTTGAAACCGGAGACCATAAAATGGATGTATGAGGCAATTTTCAAACCCAGACTGAAGTATGCAGCCCTGATCTGATGGGAGAGACTGTTTAAAATCGGATGCCAACCGACTTAACAAGCTAAGAGGATTGATTCTAAGAAGTATAACCGGAGCCCCAAGATCAACACGGATCGAGGCGATGGGGATACTGACGGGAATACCACCTTTTGATGTCATCCTGAAAGTGGAAGCCATAAATGCAATACACAGGGTGGGAAACATGAATAGGAACGTAAGGGACATGAATAGACTCTCAAGAGAGCTAGCTGAGGAGGGAGTCCTATGGATGCCCTCTGACAGTACGGGTGTCCACTTTCTGTTTGACAAGAAATATAAGATCACCCTCACCAGTAAGACCGACTGGATGGAGGGTCCAGTTGAATTACCGCTCAATGGAGATATCTGGTACACGGATGGAGCCAAGAGTGGGAACAGAGCGGGTGCGGTTGTGTATAGGCGACGCGATGGGTTAGGTAAAACCTTTCCCCTGGGCAAATACACTACCGCACTCCAGGCCGAGCTAGTTACAATTACATACGATGCTCTGGGGGCCAACCAAAGTCGGACCCAGGAGAAGGTATGTATCTGCTCGGATAGCAGGGCGTCGTTGGCAGCCCTGAATTCAGCAACGACAAAGTCGAAGCTGGTCTATAATTGCTATGAAGCATTGAACCACGTGGCAGAGAAGGGACTACTGGAACTCTTATGGACGCCTAGGCATAATGGCATTAAGGGAAATCTAATTGCAGATGACCTTGCCAGACTAGGGACCAGGGAAAACCTCTATGGACCAGAACCTGCAGTGAAAGTAAGTCGGAATCTGATCGGAGACCGCATCAATAGCCGGGCAAGAGACCAGCACAGTAAAATATGGAGACGAGTAATGGGTTGTCAAATAACCAAACTATTCATCAAATACTCAGAGATTGAGAAATAGGCTCAAGAATTCAGTAAATTGAACAAGCACAAAGCCAGAACCCTGATGGGAATCATAACGGGCCACCATAGTACTCTGAATGCATATAAGCACAAGCTGAGGCTAACTGACAGCCCGGCCTGCAGATACTGTAAAGAAGACGAGGAAACCTCGATTCATCTTCTTTATACCTGCCCCGCACTGGAGGAGAAGAGGCGGGGGACGTGCCTAAATTGCTCCTTTTCTGGAATAGCATTTTTGGATAATGACCCGGATAAGAGGGGATCGCCAAGGAGCTACCCATGCGATCAGTGACTGATAAGGCCCAAACCCATATACCATAATGTAATGTATATATGTATGTATATACACTGTTCGAATGTAATGCTACTGAATCGAGTACTGCTCTTGTAACTTTATTATAAAAAAAATCTTATTCTTGCGCGTTTTATCTTCAGGTACACCACATACAATTATATTGCTTATATTTATTTTCCTTTACATCTCCAAGAATTTATGTTATTTTCTGTTTATAAGTGATCCACCACGTAATGCAAATTTTTGAGATCAGATTCTTTCATTCTTAATAAGTATTTAGTAACGCCACATTTGAGACTGTAACGTGTCTGTTGGTGTATATAGATACCTGTCACATTTTTTGATTGATTATTTACAAAATGTAAAGTGTAGAGATAGAAATGTGATTCCTGAATGTTTTATTTTTAACAGTATAAACAGTATAAGAAAAAATTAGACTTGCAGGCTATTCCAATTAATTACAAACTAAGCTAACAATTACAATGGATTACTGATTACAATAAAAAAATTACGAAATCCTTCGTTGTTGTTAGTAGAATTACTACAAATAGTGGACGCTGTACGTGCTCAAAATGTAAAACTGTTATGGTAACTTTTGATGGTATTTTAAAGATAGAAAGTTTGAGATTTTACCGCATGAAGATAAATTTGTAATAATTATGCGTCTTCAGATCTGTTATGGAATATCAAAGAATATTTTAATATGCAAATATTACCTAATCAGATGTCGAACAGTAGTTCGGTTTACATAAAAACATTTTTTTATTACGGCGAACAAATTTCACTGAAACGACTGAGGAAACATACCTGATGCTGCAGATCAAGTCTTCTTCAAGGGCCACAGTCGTTTACTAATGAGACATTGATCCAAGACTTCGTGTAAAAAATGTATTGTAGTAATAAGATGTTGCACTATATTCTTGAAAAATCCATTCATTACCTCGTTATTGTGTAACTGTTCAATGAAGGGCCGCAAGATATCTGTGCCGCCTCTGATGTCTATTACGGTATCTATGTGTCGTCACAGTTCCATAAAAAAATATTGAGCTAATAAATCTTCTTGTGGACATACTCGTAGCAACCTACACACCTACTTTAAGTGGATATTAACTGATTGCACGTAGTTATGTGGCACACGTTCTATAATTTTGTTTATTCACATATCCTGATAAATTGAATCATACCTCAATTGACATACAAGTACTGGGTCTCGGAATGACTAAAAATCAAGGGGATATAATTCTTGCATAATTGAAACTTTATAGGGGTGCACATTTATTTATTTTTTGGCTCGTGTAGTAAGAAAGGCCTAATAACTATATTCAAATGGGGTAATAAATATATTCATATATGGGGTGTCTCAATTGTAACTATAGTATTTGAAATACGCGCCGTTTGTGTTGTCAAAGAAAGGGCGTCAATATTTAACGATTGTGATCTACAAACCATAGGACGTAAACATGCTCGCGATTAACAACGTACAGTTTGTGTACAGCCGTTTTATGAATGTGAGCGATCGTTTACAGTTGCATTAAGAGAAATTCACACGAAATCACGATAAAATAAAGCGCCTATAGAATTAACAGTTCGTAACTTAATCAAGAAATTTGTTCGAAGAATTCTGTTCTGTTATTGATAAGGCAATATCAATACATCCTCGTCGTGATCGGTCAGATGAGAATATTTCTACAGTGAGAGAAATTGTACGGGAGCATCCAAACACATCAATTCGACGTGATGCACAACAAATTTACGACGTTGTAAATGGTCTGTAACTTTTAACTGTTGTGTCAAATGAATTTTATATGCTGACAGGTGCAGATCTTTCTTTAGAATCTGATGCGTAGTGGCGTTTGAGATTCAATTGTTGTGTACGACGTCGAATTAATGTATCTGGATACTCCCGTACATAAACAAACAATTTATACAAGAGAAGACATACAAGATAACAGCATTGCATAGATAAACAATAAAATCCGAACATATAACTCGCTCTGTAATACAAAGAATGTTTTTCATCATAATTAGTCGAAATAATTAAGAACATGTAATCCTAAAGTTTATCCAAGATTTAAATAACACAAAAAAATGAAAAATTATATCGTCCTTTTATTTCAGGCAAGGAGTTGTAAGAGCAAATAAAAAATTCTGTCAGACAACTCGCCACTGCAGAGAATCGTGTTGGAGGAATGCAAAACCTGCTTGTGGTTCGGATGGAAAGATATATGCCAATGTTTGTAGGATGAAATCCAAAAACTGTGGGTAAGTATATTATGTGTGTATTTAGGAATAAATCTAGTTAATTGTATAAAAAGGTACAAATAAACTAAATATGGATATTAGAGTCCCTTGCGTATACGTGTATATGATAGTAGTATACGTATACGTGTATTCGATAGTTTATTCTGACATGAGAGAGTAATATAAACATGATTAGCCTATAAATATTAACGAATTGTATTAAATGTAGAAGGCATGGTAAATAAATATTCCGACTGCTCTTATTCTAATTAAAGATTCAAAAAGTAAATCCCTTTTCAAATTTCGTAGAAGTTATATTAAACTTAAAAACAAAATTCTCAATATAAACATTCGTAACAGAAAATAAAGCTAAGTAGGTTCACAGTACAATTAACTGTAAGGTGTCTCAAATGAGGGTACGTTAAAAATCACGATGGATAAACTCTAAGTAGAAATCTTATTGTAATGCTGTCAGAAAAAGTATTTCTTGCACAAAGAATAATTTCACTCAATCTAAGAGAAATGACTGAGCATCTCAGAAAGAGAACGTCCTTAAAGATAACGTCATGAAAAACGTCATGAAACAGGATAAGGTAATAAATAAATAAACGATTTCTCAAAATTTCAAAGATTCATTATACTCCTAGATACCAACCAATTTTACTTCTTCTTTACTATCTGTGCATCCGAAATCAACAATCTCTTCACCTTTCAGGGCAAAATAGTATTAAAATGGATGGATGGATGGATGGAAGAGAGTCCAGAAACGCACAACCAATCTTTAGTCATATAAAAATCGAATACATAACAATTTAATAATTATGTTGAAGAGTTTACCAGTATGTACAAGAATAGCACATATGTAGCATAACAGAACAACAGAATATAACAGATAGCGCATCGAGCCGATCTTTGAACTGAAAACGAGTGACGCTACTAACGCGTAATCATTTCATATATTTTTTGACAATATTTATTCATCAATTGGAAATAAAACAAAGTATCGACATAATTATTATCTAGTACCTAACTTATTCAGTAGGCTGTAGGCAAAATTAACTTTATTTGGCCTTCGAATATGTTATTCTTTATTGGGCAACATATTTCTACTTTATCTATTTCTTTAAGATTGTTACGCCTTTGTAAACAATTATGTGCTGTTGGCAGAACACTACTCCATTTTTTTTTTCTATTTGCAAAGCTGCATTTTAGTTGCCTCCACATATACAAAAGCGCGCCCATCCTGACCTTTGATGATAGCCTGAAATAATTGTGTAGATCGAGCAGTACTACTGCTATCTACCCGTTTAACCGCTGTAGACCTAGATAGTCTCGTTTAGGGTTAGGCCCGCCATTTCCCTCGCTAATCACGCTCTCTCGTGAAATAAAAAAATTCAATCAAAACTCAAGCACCGCGGCAGTGATGGTATACCACGTCGAGTCCAGGCTTACCTTCCTTGGTTCTGGCTCGTGCATAAGCGTCCACCCTAAGGAAATAATTTATAACTATGTATCTTCATAGAAACATGTTCTCCGTACACATACACGAGAGTACTATGGCCATCTACCAACTAAATGGTAAAGTAACTCATTACACTTGACACTCAAGACACCTCTATTCATTCAAGACAGAACATCAGACATTCTCGTGCCTAATGTTCTCGATTGGGAATAAATCATACGAGACTCTTGAAGAGTCTCAGGATTTACATTGTACCACTGTCATGGATAGTATTATTACTCTCTGATTTCTCCATTGCAATTTTGTAATTCTCAATAATTTCTCCACTGAAGTTCATGTTAAATTTAAGGAATTTAATTAATAAATATCCCACAACCCATCACGCTTCATAGCTTCAATCTAAAATTAGATGATTATTAATCCAATAATTTACAACTTATGGTATTTACATCATGACCTGGTATAAGCGAAAATAAATGACCATCACGATGGCTATAACATTCTCATCAAATCCACCCGGTACAAGAGAATCTGAGCACCTAGCCAAGATAGTTTCGACTCGTACATCCAACAGTGCGTTGACCGCAGCTCCATTGATGTCTCCGTTTTAAGCAGGAAGCAATTATAGATAGCCCAGTATATTATTTCTAAAGATTTATTATAATTAACCACATAATAGTAATTATTAAATCATCTTCCTAATTCACATTCAGCATCAGCAGTGTCAGCATTGATAAACATCTACAATAAAGAACGAGTAGTGAAAAATTCCGGAAATTTATTGTTATTTTCTGTATCTATCCATTACTATTTTATTAAAATTTATGTAAATTTGCGTAAATGGTAAAATTGTTTTCTAAATAGTTAATTCGTCAGAATTAATCATTTGAACTATTCGCAGTCTACACTTCCTAGCGCTGACCGATGATCAAGCATATTTCCTTGGTGATACCTGGTAATTAGTGCTTAATTGCTAGAATGCATTTTTCAGTACTCACGGAATTTTCTCGTCCGCAGTACTTACATTCTTCGGGATATCAATTCAGGAAATGAACCTGCTGTGCGAGCACGGTTCACAATGCTAATCAGGTAGTCTTTGACCCTGTTGGCTTCATGCGTTTTTGCCATTTTTATGAATTTACCTCTGCCTGTTCAATATATGGACTCATGTCTACGACTCAATGCCATATACGGTTTCGAGTTTTATCAGTCTACGTTTACATATTTTACTTCGACTTGAACTGGATGATGTACAGCTACTGCAACAAAAAGGTTTCCAGCTACAATTCTGTCTGGAAACTTTTTTTTTTAATTTGTCTGTCTTTTTTCAAGTCTGTAGTTTATATGAAACGGGCGATACCTAAACCCGCAAGGATATTAGAATATTTGTAGACTTTCGGATTATAAATCAGATACATTATAAGCCTTATTTTATAAAGGATATTTTACTAAAATTAATAACTGATGGAGTTTAAAATACAGCTTTAATTATGAAATAGTTAAAATCTAAGTGAAAATTGAGAATTGCAACTGTACTCAATTGTTAATTATACAGATATAAGTTATTATTGTAATAGCAATGGTTAGAGCCCGAAAGGCTCGACTTTCTATATCTTTATATGGCCATAAATCGATCATTACGGATGGGCCTATTACCATATTTTAGGTGTCAATTATTAGACTTATATAGGATTAATTTGTGGCAAAAATATTTCGGCAAAATTTACGAAATTAGGTTTTCAAAAGTGACTGTTTGATATAGAATTTCCAAAACCATTATATTATGCAAAATATCTTTTATAGCCAAGATGTAACTCAGATATATTTTGTCTGTCCGTTTTTATTCTTACAGTTCGAAACATAACTTTTTTTAAATAAAGAATAAAAATAATTTTTATCACCTTTTCAGATAGGTGTTACTTGTATAAAATGTTGAATTAAGCCAACAAAATTAAAATGGTGCCTTATTTTCGCCTTTTATTTATAAAAATAATATTTTTCAAAAAATTATCTGGCCATTTTGCACTGTCAATTTTTTGACAACATTTATTTACAAATATCGGCAGATTATTTGCCTCAAATCAATACTATGTAGATAAGTTGATTTGGGTTTGATAAGTGATTACAAGTGAGTTATTTACGCTGATTTCATATATACCTTCCGTTTTTGCCCCTCATGTAAGGTTCTTGATCAACTGAATAATCAAATTAAATTAAAAACTAAAGGATAAATTACATTTTAATAAACATTATATTTAGTAAACATTAAAAAACAGTAGAAAGCAACAACACAAATAGTTTTGAGTCTCTAATTTCTTTTTTCTTTGAAACTATCACCCTTTTTAACAAAAAACTTCGGTTTGTAGTTTTTCTTGTGTAATCATTCGTTGAATGTTCTCTTTTCAACATCCAGCAGTAATCTGCCATCATCGCCACATCCCATCCTCTCCGACCCTGACACCTCCTTTCCATATCCTTTATGTCTTAATAAAACCTTCCACCTTGCTCCTCACTAACAGCTCCAAGATTTCTGGAAAGTAGTCCAGATGAGCATGTTGAAAATGAATGTTTATGCTTATATTACAACCAAATTGCTTAAACTTATCTGGCATTTTGTTGACAATTTCCTCATACTGTGGATGTTCATAATTTCCTAAAAAAATTTCTGTTACATTTTTAAAGCATATCCAAGATTCTTTTTCAATTTCTGTCATTGTTTCTTCAAACTATTGGTCCTGCATTAATTTTCTTATTTGTGGTCCTTACGAAAGTGCCTTCCTTTAATTTTGCTTCAGAAAGAGCTTGAAGTTTGCCACATAAGTACTTAAAACAATTCCCATTTTTATCTATAGCTTTTACATATTTCTTCATTAATCCTAATTTAATATGAAGTGGCAGCAAAAGAATTTTTTGCGGATCAACCAAATTTCCATAAATAACGTTTTTTGAACCAGATGTTACATTTTCTCTTCGGAGCCAATCCTTTTTCCCCGATGTTGTCGCCTGTCTCTGCTGTCCCACTCGTACAGAAGACACGGATACTTTGTATACCCAGAGTACTGACCTAATAACAAACCTATAATTTTTTAAATCACCACAAATCATCCAGTTATAATCTTTGTACTGAATTGTTTCAAGCAGTACTTTTAGATTTTCGTAACTTTCTGTCATTTGTACAAAATGGGCAATTGGAGCAGATGCAAAAATGTTTCTATTATGGAGCAGAATCTAACACTTATTTTGGAAGAATCAATAAAAAGCCTCCATTCATCACGGTTATAAACGTCGATTCCAAGTTTAATTAAAAGGCCAGCAACATTAGTACAATAGACAAGTCAACCACTTCACGCAAAAAAATATACATATTGAGATTATCTCGTTCTCTACAACGAAATTTTTACATTTGAGGCTAATAGATTTTTGCTTCTAAGCCTGGATTCTAAAATTTCAGACAGATCCTTTGAAAGCCCTAAATCTTTAACTAAATCATTAAGTTCTTACCGTCAGAATACCTGAAGCTGATTAGAAACTGTTACGATGTTACTAATGTCACTAAGGCACTATTCATCTACCTTTTATAAAGTTTCACAGTCAGAGTTACTTGCAACTTCATCCAAGCTGACTGGTTTTCTGAAATAGGGATATCTGGTCCATATGCAACTGGTATAATGGCGGATGGAACATTAGGACATACTATATTTTTAAAGTTCTTGCTGTTGTATCCACTTACTTTACATAAACAATAGTAGCAATCATCAAAATTATTTGTAGGTTCTCTCCAAACCATTGGTATACCAAAAGGAAGAGATTTTCTTGTACCATTGCTCCAATGCCTTAGTCCTACTTCACATACGTTGCACATGATATGGGGTGCCCAAGGCTTATCTTAATTTCCAAGCTTAATTTTAAAGTAATATTGTTTTTGTAATAGTGGTGTAATATTACGAGTAAACCTTTTTACAACAAAACAGCCACAGACATAACAAAATATATTTGGTGTATTTTTATAACTTCTAGGCATTTTTAAAATAAAATAAAAACACACGACGCGATATCACGAGTAAACGTGCACACATTAAAAACGTACTACAGCGAATATGTAAATACCCGAATAGTAAAAAACCAGAATATCCCCACCGGTGAACTCTGTTTCGATAAATCCCCCACACTTGTGTGTACGTTTCAAACCGATTAAACACAGGGGCGCCGCAAATATTGAGGCAAAATTTAATTTTCTAGAACCTCGGTTTTAAAAACTACAAATTATTGTACAATGTAAATTTACAAATACGATAGAAACAAAAAAAACAGTGTTTCTGTAATTCATGGTATGTAACTAATTGTAAGCCAAAAACTCAAAAAAAGAGCGATCACCAAATTTTTGTTGGCCTGTGTAATATTTATCTAAAATATGGTATGTAAGTTTTTAGAAGCCAAACCTCCTGACTCAAGTAATAATAGGATTCTGAAAGATTATTAAACAAGCTGCTAGACCGGTTACTTTTTCTTGTCGTGTTTTTTGCAGTTTTTATGTGACAATATAATATGTACGCAGTGACTAATTTACCAAAAATAATAAGTTTGTGATATTTAATCAAACACATATTATGTAAAGATTCGTAAAAGGGGAATCATCTAAAATATCTACTGGTTCCTTTCGAAGATCTAATAAGGTAACGTTTTTGTTTTTGCCTTTATTTAACACTAGTACTAAGTTTTTGTATTACTACTAAGTAATACAAAAGTACTAAGGTAACGTTACTAGTTATGTCACTAATTGCGTTGAATCTACCAATAAATCAAAAGTATATGTTTCAAGAAGAAAATTATTTATATTTATTTTTGCCTTCTAGAAATTGCTGTTTAATTATCTTTGTACGGGAAATTGCAGCGGTGTATCTTAGTATAACACGTTGTCACACTGTCCATATATTGATTATTTCAGAAGTTATAGACTGTAGTAGCGGTAAAGACTGATATCTCAAGTTGTCATATCTTGATATCGAAACGAGAAGGTCAAGTATTTCCAATATTATTATTTCTTCTTTGGTCTAATAATGATCCTATAAAACATTACGTGGGTACGTGGGTCAAATACATGGTTATTCAAATATTGACAACTTGAAATATGACCAGCCTCCGCTAGGCTATAGAAGGATAAATGAGATACTATTTGAAATAGATATTGAAATAAATAAAGTATCATATAAAATGTGACGTAGGTCCCATGGATCATTATCAAAATATTAACAACTTGAAATATCATCAGCCGCGGCAGCGCTAGGCTATAAAAGAATAAATGAAACACTATTTGAAAGATATATTGAAATAAATAAAATACCACAGGTATACCCAAAGAAAATTTTATTTAACGAATATTAAAAAAAAGACTTTATAAAAATGTTTTATCAATTTTTTAGTGACTAGTTCAGTCATCAGTAGAATCTATAACAGTATGTAATGAACTATTAAACAAATAAGGAACATTTATATGATTTCTTTCAATCCATTCATGAACTATATTAGATGTATGAACTGGATTTTCATGTTAAAATATAAGAGTAGGATAAACAATTGTATCTGAATGAAATATAACATCAGATAATATACTTCGGAACTGACGTCGTGTTAAATTTCTCTGAATTTTCAAAATTGCTTCAAGTCTTTGATAAAATACCCATATCTCAGTAGGGATGGAAAAACGTCCACTGCGAGTGGCCGCATACCTATTCAGGTTCGAAGCGATGATTTTTTGGATGATAAACTTCTTTTCCAGATCTATTTGACTTAATTTTGTTTTCTTATCGGAGAAGACCACGTTACGCCAGAACTGTTTTCTTTCTTGTAGATAGTATTCGGAAAAATGAAATCTTCTTTGTTGATGTTGAACTCCGGTTCCCATCCCGGACAGATGTCGAATCCTACCCGTGGCGGGTTTTTTTTCTGAAACCTTGTCTGATCATGCAGAAACATGAGAAATGGATCAAGGATCGCTGTTAGGTATAATTCAATGCCTGGCGGGGCTTTAGCCCGAGGAGTAGTTGTTTCCTATAGCGATTATGTAATAACCTTGCTATTCGGGAACTGCTTGATAACCGCTTTATAGTTTGGTGGTTCTTTCCTCGATTTCCGACTTTATAAGTTGATGTTGAACTGTGAACACTATTTTAATAGAAGGAATGTAATTAAAAATGTCCCGTTCTTTCAATCTTACCCTAGCTGTATTTGCATAACCATAAAAACCCATTGCCTATATTACATGACACATATCGGTAAATGCATTAACTCGAACCTAAGCCACCGATTCTCAGAAGCCTTTCTAATTTTTCCCGGTCCTGGTTGTCAATCAATGTATGTTTCAGCAGTTTCCCGCTACAACGATGCTTATTTATGTAAGTGTGGCTTACATTCAACTCTCTAGTACTTCCTCTAGTAAAGCCTTCATTGATATTTACTTCTTGACGTATAATAATTCTGAACTGAACTGAATAATTCTGAACTATTCTCGAAAACTTTATATTTAGTACAGTTTAACAAGATTTCATCAAAGCTGATCGAAAATCAAAAATTCAATATGTCAAATCAGGAACATTAATGACGAGCAGGGACATGCGTAGTTTTTTTCTGCAGGCTCAAGAAAAATACATTTCGACTTTGTATAGTTGCAATTTCTAAACAGCTACGTTAACAGAAAATAAAGGTATGTTAAAATCCTATCCAATCGAAGCTTTTTTAGAAATCTTTATATCTGGCCGGAAACAATTAAAAAATAATATCCCTTCAAACATAATATAACTGTTTCAGAACTGCCATTTACCTTCGATCAATATTCTGTATCTGAATTCTAAATTCTGATTGTTGAACTAGTTACTAAAAAAATTTAAAAATAATTTTGTAGCTATTATTTTTCAATATTTGTAAAATAAAATGATTTTTAAATACGAGTATATGGCCTACAAAAGTAGCTTTTATATTTGATGCAATATATTTATGCTGAAGTTGCATAATAATTTACAACTCACACTGATAAATCATGTAATTCTTGTTTTAACTGAAATTATACCAAAGATGCCAATTTTTTTATAAACATTGTAACATCATTTTGCAAACATAATATGATAACTTGAGGTGTAATACGTATTATTTCGATAAACGTATTATCTTGATTTTTTTTTTCATACTGCTCCTTTTGTGAATAAGAAGTGTAGCATATAAGAAGTGTAGCATTTCACGAGTCGGAGCGTGGAATGTCAGAAGCATGAGACAGGCAGGGAAGCTAGAAAATCTGAAGATAGAAATGGATAGGTTAGGATTAGATATAGTAGGTATAAGTGAGATGCGCTGGCCGGAAGTAGGAGATTTTTGGAGCGGTGACTATAGGGTAATACACACAGGATCGGTAAATGGAAACGCGGGAGTAAGGATCGTTATGCGGAAGAACGCAGGACAGTGTGTAGATAGCTACCTACAATACAGCGAGAGAGTAATGATGGTTAGGTTAGATTCGAAGCCAGTGGAAACAGTAATAGTGCAAGTATACATGCCTACTTCTAACCACAGCGAGGAAGAGTTAGAAGCCGTTTATTCGGACATAGAGCAGGTAATAGGATTTGTGAAGGGTCATGAAAATTTAATAATAGTAGGAGATTTTAACGCAGTCGTAGGTGAGGGGAAAGAAGGAGAATTTGTAGGGCCTTATGGATTAGGAAACAGAAACGAGAGAGGTAGCAGACTGATAGAATTCTGTGAGAAGCACAAGATGGTAGTCGCGAACACATTGTTCAAGAATCACGTTAGGAGGCGGTACACATGGAAAATGCCAGGAGGGATAGACAGGTATCAGATAGACTACATTCTGGTTAGGAAGAGATTTAGAAATCAAGTAAAAGACTGTAAGAGTTATCCAGGAGCAGATGTAGACAGCGATCACAACTTGGTAGTCATGAAAGCTAGATTGAAGTTCAAAAATCTGAAAACCCGGAAGGATAAGAAACGTATAAATGTAGACATATTGAGGGATCAGAATATGAAAGATAAGTTCCAGGAGAAAACAGATCAATTAATAAATAAAACGAGTAAGGACGAAATCAAGAACGCAGAAACTGAGTGGGAGGGTATCAAGAATAGTCTAGCTTCCGCGGCTACGGACGTTTTAGGACACGATAAAAGGGAAGCTAGGAAGCCCTGGATAACGGACGAAATCTTAAACTTAATGCAAAAGAGACGAGGCTACAAAAACAGACGAGACGAAGAAGGACTGAAAACGTATAAGGCAATAAAGTGGGAAATCATTAGAAAATGTAGAAAAGCGAAAGAACAATGG
Organism: Rosalia funebris; assembly: GCA_037954035.1. Taxonomy (NCBI): domain Eukaryota; kingdom Metazoa; phylum Arthropoda; class Insecta; order Coleoptera; family Cerambycidae; genus Rosalia; species Rosalia funebris. The sequence continues at coordinate 39,268,277 of JAZFAV010000016.1, forward strand.
ATAGAGGAGAAATGCAAAGAAGTAGAAGATAAGTTGCAAGTAGGTAAGACCGATGAGGCTTACAAAATAATTAAGAGGAACTTCAGGGATGTAGGAACAATAAGTAGAAATGTTAGGAGTCAATCGGGGGACATACTGATAGGAAGAGAGGAGAAAGCGGATAGATGGAAGCAGTACTTAGGAAATTTATACGAGGGTCAGGAATTAGGAGAGATAGAGGAAGAATCTAGCATCGATAGGGAAGATGTAGGAAAACCTATATTGAGAGAGGAATTTGAAATAGCACTAAGGGGGCTAAAGAATAATAGAGCGCCGGATGTAGATAAAATACAGGCGGAAATTTTGAAATGTGCGGGACAGAAAGTAGTAAATAGGATGTTTGAACTGGTAAAATATATATACGAAACGGGCGAGATGCCGGAGGATTATAAGAGGAACATTATCGTTACTATACCGAAAAAGAGAGGAGCCGACAAATGCGAGAACTTTAGAACGATTAGCCTAACTTCCCATGCGTCAAAAATCTTAACTAGAATAGTGCAGAAGAGGATGGAAAATAGAGCGGAGGAAATACTAGGAGAAGACCAATTCGGGTTTAGGCGAAATAGGGGAACTCGCGAAGCTATTCTGGCGCTAAGAGTAATGTTAGAGAAAACAATAGAAAAAGGAAAGAACGCTTATATAGGATTTGTAGATTTAGAAAAAGCTTTTGATAACGTAAGATGGGAAAAAATGTTCGAGATACTAAAGAGCGCGGGAATGAAGTATAGAGATAGGAGAGTAGTACACAATCTATACATAGAGCAAACTGCTGTTATAGAAGTAGAAGGGGAAGAAAGGGAAGTAGGTATTAGGAAAGGAGTAAGACAAGGATGTACGCTATCACCACTAATTTTTAATCTGTACATCGAAGAGGCGATTAATGTGGTAAAAGATAGAGTGGATTTCGTGATTAAAGTACAGGGACAGAAACTAAAAATGCTGAGATTCACGGATGATATAGCAGTATTAGCATCTAGTAAGGAGGAACTAGAATCAGCATTGAACGAAATGGAGGCAGTGTTGACAGAGGAATACGGAATGAGGGTGAATAAAAGCAAAACTAAAGTGTTAGTGTGCAGAGGGCGCGAGAGCAGAGCAAAAACGAAAGTACAAATTAATAATGAAAGATTGGAGGAAGTTAAAGACTTCACTTATTTAGGAAGTAAAATAAATTGGGATGGAAGAAGCGATAAAGACATAAAACAAAGAATAGCGCAGGGTCGAGTAGCTTTTAACAAAAAGAAAGCACTTTTATGCTCGGGGGTAATAAACTTAGAAACAAGGAAGAGATTTTTGAAAACATATGTATGGAGCACGGCACTTTACTACTGCGAAACCTGGACGGTAGGGGAAGCAAGTAGGAAGAAATTAGAAGCTTTTGAGATGTGGTGTTACCGAGGAATGATGAAAATACCATGGACTGATAGGGTTAGAAACGAAGAAGTATTGGAGAAAGTCGGCGAGAAAAGGAGTATGTGGAAAAACTTAAAGAAGAGAAGAGATAGAATGGTAGGCCACTTGCTGAGACATGGGGGAATAGTCCGCGATATTTTGGAGGCAGAAATAGGAGTGAAGAAAGGCAGAGGTAGGCCTAGATTAGACTACTGCTCGCAAATAGTAAGGGATGTAGGTTGTAGCACAATTAGCGAAATGCGTAGGTTAACACAAGGTAGGAGAAGCTGGAGGTTAGCGTCCAACCAGTCTTAGAACTGATGACCTAATGATGATGACTGCTCCTTTTGGCATCTGTTTTTCGCCATTTATTTTCTGTCACAAAACTTTAAAAACGCTTATTTCTCTGGGACTTGTATAACAATACTTCAAACAATTCATACTCTGAAAATGCTATTTTTTAGATAGAGACTTTTATACTTACAGTTTATATTTTTCTTCTAATTTATTACCACGGAATATCGACTCTCTCTCTCTTTTTCTCTCTCTCTATCTCCCTCTCTATCCCCCCTCTCTCTCTATCTATCTTTCTATCACGAACAGTATGTTTTTCCGGAAGTAGTTGATCCTGTACTTTTTGCTCTGTGAGTTAGTTTATTGGTCCATAAAGGTCCTAAAACACATTTTCTAAACCAACATTCAACTTATCTTAGTAATTTGTATCGCATCAAAAACCTTTTATATTAATTTATTTACAATTTTATATTAGAAACTGATAATAATTATTAATAATGTAAAATTATTATTAACTACATTCAATTTCTACTCAAAACAACTAAATCATTGCAGGCCACTTTTTAAACACGAAGAACATTTTTTATTGTTCATTTTTATGGAGGCCAACTTAGTTATTAATCAAATCGACGCTTATTATTAACAATTTTCATCTGTATTGACAATTTTCAACATTTATGAAAATTAAGCAGCTTAACATCGTTCTTGAGAATTTAAGAAATACCGTTATTATCCAAAATCAAAAACCTCTACCATTTTCCAAACTGTATGTGGTCCAAAAATCAAAAATCGATATCACTTCTCATTATCTCCATTACATTACTTATGTATTATATACATTAAAACATTACTTATGCACCGTTATATAAAAGATAGCAAAATAAGATACCTATGAAAAAAAATATTAACTTAATTTAAATTATAAGATTGTTTAAGATTGTTTATGTTTAAGTTTTAAATTATTGAAAGAAAAGCTGCTTAGTATTATTTATCTCAGTAATTTCTATATAATTCAGCAACTTCAATTTTTGTTTGCTTAATCATTTTATACTTTTTTATTATTGTCTTAAGTTTTATAATTTACATTTCATGCAAATATTTTGTTAACAAATTTTAATCATAATACTTGATTGTAATACAACGCCACTTGATAATTACACTGGCTGAATAAGGCGAGATAAATGATAAATTCCCTTGCTCAGCCCCTATTGCATCTAGTAAAAGAGATTGTACTAAAAGAAAAGGTATTCTAGTAAGTACGACTACGTTTCATTTACATCCCTTCTTCAAACCTCTGGTAGTAATGCAATATTAACACTCCAATGGGCATTTCGGTTGCTAAAGTCAATGATAACAGCATTGCGTAATAATTATAATAAATGTATTAATGGATCACTACGCTGTTAAAAATAAAATATTCAAAAAAACACACTTTGGATTTAAAACCTTTTTGTTGCGTTAACTGTACATTGGTTGTCTCATGTGTTATTGAATATTGAGATCGGGTAAAGCTAATAGTTGGCTTTATTGCTCTAATCAATCTTATATTCTAAACCCTGTTTAGAATTATTTATTTAATAGAAGTTTTTCATTATTTTATTACTCACTCATAAATCAGATGATGGTCGAACATAATCATATCTCTCAAATTAAAGTGAAAGTGATACTACTACACTAAAAATATCATTGTATTCATTATGCCAGTTGGGTCACTTATATTTTGAACATCAATTTTATTATTTTATTAATATTTTTTCATTACTGTTGAAAATTATAAACATTTACACTAGTTTTGGAAATTTGATGTATCATATTATGAGTAGATATTTGCATAAGTGGAAACTATCAAACTACCTAAAAAAAAATAAAATAAAAAACTACCTGTTAGAAACCAAAACAAAATTATACCACATAATGCTATTATAATAGTCGTATTATACACAATAGTCGTATTAATATCGGGTCAAAAATTGTTATTTCATTATTTTTTATGTTTTGAATACTCAAATATATTACCCTTGCATACAGTTTGGACTTATAGGATATATTCTTTCAGAAAACATGTATTTGAAGTTCCAATGGCATACTGCGTTGGTCAGGAAAGGACATCCCACAGTATCAGCTGTCCAACTGATTGTATAAATGATGTGGATAAACCCACATGTGGTTCAGATGGTTATGTATATAAAAATGAATGTGAACTTAAACTGCTTAACTGTGGGTAAGATTAAAAGTTGTTACGCATTTAATGCTTTTTTACTGATAATAATCTCACTTTTTTTTCAGGTCAAATAGAAGAGTCAGCGTAGCGGATTTCAATAAATGTAAAAACAGGCTGAAGAAGTGCCTCAAAATTAAATGTTCAACGGAATTTGATCCTGTATGTGGAACAGATGCAAGAACATACAATAACCAATGCCAGCTAAATTTAGCTACTTGCCTTAAAGGAGTGCAGTTTGCGCACATTGGAAAATGTACAGAACTGAAACAGCAGGAACCTTGTCCATCTAGCTGTGATAATGAGACAGATGATGAACCTGTATGCGGATCTGATGGCAATGTATATAAGTAAGTAATTTTCAGAAAAATTAAACACAATTTGAATTATTTCCGAAACGACTTCAGGTGTACCATATTTATTATATTCCCCTTAATCACAAGTAATATAATACTCCTTATATGCATATTTCGACAGTTATGGCATCATATACAACAGAAAATATTGTAAACGATCGAAAACTCCACATAATAAATTTCGAATATGGTGTACTTCAAAATATAAAGGTCAGTATTATAATGGCATGAATCATTTTAGATTAAAGTAAATAAGGTTAAATAGAATATGGGTACATTAATAGTTGTCAAGTACTGTTAGTTGTCTATGTAACTATATATTTAACTCTTTGATATTAAGCCTTATTCCCACGGCCTGTTGCTTGACGAGCCTGGTTTGAAGTTTGTCATACTTCGCGCCGTGGGAACGTAAAGACTTGTTATTGCTCAATGTGACTTTATCCCGTGTATTGATGGTAAATATTCATACATCAAAAGCTCGACGGATGACAAGCCTCAGTACGGCTCGAGCGTTCGTTCCCACGATCTGTTGTGGTTTATTACAGTTGTACGGGTTTATTCTGAAATTTTTCTGAACATTTTTAGTGCGTGATTTAAGATAATTATGGAGTAGTCAAATTAAGTTATGCCTTCCTTTTTCTCTTCAAAAAATTGCCGCTTAACAGCTCATAAGCCGCTAGGCCACGCGCTACTTGTTCGTCAAAACTTTCCGAATTCATTTTTCAACATCTATCAATGATATAATACTGTACTAGCGTTGATCTAAATCAAAACTGTCATTATTATAAAAAAAATAACACAATGGGCGACTAGTGGCCGCTCTAGATTCGCCAAGCCACGAGCCTTTCCGCACCATGGCAACGGCTTGCCGTCGGAATTCGACAGACCACAACAGACTACATCTGTGAGCACGCTCGTCAAACAACAGGTCGTGCCAACAAGGCTTTAGTCGGTATTATTTTGCACTCTGTTTTGTTAGAGTAAAAAACGTAGATGGATATTAAATTAATATTCGTTAGATTTTAATGAAGATTTCAATTAGTAGTAGTGATTGATGATGGCTCTGGGTGAGCCTCCCTAAACTTTGGCTCGATGGACCCCGCCGGCTGGGAGCTCTTCGGTTGTCCTTCTTGTCTTTTACAGAAGTCCCTTAGTGGCGTAGCCCAACACTCTATCAACGTAAATCAATAGAGGTTATTTTATTTGTCGTATTAGTAGCAGCTTGATTTCCATCCGTCGTAACAGTCTTCGAGTCTCGTCGCAGCCTTCTGAAAATCCCCCGCAATCACTCATGCTCTCCGCAACTCAAAAATATTATCTCTGATATATTACTTCTAGCAGATAGTGGACAGGTGAGCCTGTAATTGTGTATTGTAACTGTGTATGTCGCCCTTCTTCCAGCGCAAAGCACTGGGGTTCCCTTCCTTCTTACACCCTTACACTCCAGTAATTTGCGCTGTTTCAGACTCCAGTTCGATAGCGTCTGCCGGTCGAAATAAAAAATAAACAGTTTTAAAACCTTAAAACGAACTTTTCCGTACGTAGAACATCTCTATATCGCAATTGAGTGGCCAACAAAAAATAAACCAACACATAAATGCAGAATATGTGTTTTATGCGACAGTTTTACTTTTTTAATTTTTCTCAAATAGTCCACCATCGTGCTCTCTCATGACCCATGTACATGGTAGAGTGTATTCTATCCACCTCAAAATTACTAGGTGTCGTCTGGGAGACGTCCGCGATCAGAATCAGTCAAAACTCGATCGATCCGATACGATTTAGTTGAGTTGTCGTGCTAACAAAAAAAATTTCTCAAATAGTCCACCATCGTGCTTTCTCATGACCCATGGACAGGGTGGGGTGTGTTCTATCTACCTCAAAATTAATAGATGTCGTCTGGTAGATGTCTCTAATCAGAGTCAGTCGAAACTCGATCGATTCGACACGATTTAATTGAGTGATCGTCCTAGCAAAAAAAATTTCTCAAATAGTCCATCATTGTGCTCTCTCATGACCCATGTCCATGGTAGAGTATATTCTATTCGCCTCAAAATCAATAGGTGTCGTCTGGGAGACGTCCCCGATCAGAATCAGTCAAAACCCAATCGATCCGACACGATTTAATTGAGAAATCAGTTTAGAAACATCGGTGTCCCCACCAGGAGATGTTCTTAATGCCGATAAACTGGCAAATATCGGTACAAAAGTAAAATATCTCTAGTTTTGAACACGTGTTCGAACGTTCGAATCTTCCGCGTACTTTTTGCGCCTTTTAATGATCGGAGGACCGCTTGTAAAACAAACAGCCCTCTTTTAGCAACTTTCATCAATCTTTCACGAACTGTTTCACTCCCAAATGCCACTGATGAAATATTTTGTTTCGGTTTCTCATTTACATATATCTAGTTAGTTAAGTAAAGAGATAAACAATCCATTCCGAGGCTTCGTTTGCCCTTCATAATATTCAATACTAGCCAATCAGTAGCTTTTTCTTCAAAACTAGCGTCTACTTTTACGTGCAATATAGACTCAATATCCAGCTTTGGGTTTAGTTGGACTGACAATATTAAGTATCCCTTTAAGTATAATGCTTCCGCCACCAGTGCTCGTATGTTGTATATCACGACAAGGCGAATACAGCTAGTTCATTTGATGGATAACTTTCAGAGAACAATATGAATGAAAGAATAAAATGGGGGTAATTAATAATCGACAGACACTAACGCCGATGCCGGGTAACTCCTACAAACCGCTCAAACCCAGTTAGATTGCTCTTCAACTTGAGGAAAGACAAATGTAATGATATATTTGATTACACATTCATGACTTACAATTTGCCAATATCTACTATATTTGAAATCGTTATGTCAATCTAAATACGAATATGTATTATACGTAGAGTGTTAGTACATCTCAAAGGGTTAAGGTTTTATACACATAACGATAATACCCACATATTGAAGCTTTCAGAAAGTAAGCGAATATATTTATCTTTGATGCCGTAATATGTAGAAACAAGATATTATCATATTATCAATCTGGTATCGTAATAAAAAACTCAAGTGATGTCAGGGGAATTTTAAATTATTTGATTTGTAAACATCTTAAACCCAACAAATATGATGTACAATAGCTATAATATTAAGAGATAATTGAATAATAACACAGTAAATCGAGAAAATACTTGGCATAAAACCATAAAACCTATAAAACTTCGGAATAAAAACCAGATCACAATATAGTGGAAATTAGTTACCCCGTATTGTCGATTATATATATATATATATATATATATATATATATATATATATATATATATATATATATATATATATATATATATATATATATATATATATATATATATATATATATATATATATATATATATATATATATATATATATATATATATATATATATATATATATATATATCGGAATAAGCCCATAGAGCTGGTAGGTAGACTGGTAAAAAAGGCTAGTCATACTGGTGCCAATAATGAGATTTTAAGTATAGTAGAAGGATTAGTGGAAGAAGACATAGACACTTTAGAAAACAGTAAATTATGTTGCTTTGTGTCATCCCATAGATATACTCGTAATTAAAAAAAAATGATTTTAAAACATTTAATGTAAGGCTTAACTCAGACGTACCACTTTACAACGACATTGGAACCACAGAAAAGTCGTCGCTAGTGGAGAGTAACAAATTAGTATGGAAACGCAAGTTAGCACTCAGACGACTGACACTGTGTAGTCTTTTTCGACGACATGACAGTCGCAATGCATGGTTGATATCACCCACAAAATTATCGCAGGTAATAACTGAACCCAACTCACGCGTGGGATCTACCGGCCACAAACCAACCACAGCCGAACAACTAAAGACTACCGACCATCGTGGCAATTGTTCATTCATTGCGTTGCGCGTCGATTGCACGTTTCCTATCGAAAAAAAGGCTGTGGTTCGTCTGAGTTCACATTCACCTGCACGCCGACAAAATTGTGGTTGTAATGTGGTCAATAGCTGCGGCGGCCCAACAACCATTTTGTCCAAAATTAAAACCTTTGCTGGTTAGATTTTCACTTTTGATTTGTTAAACATAACAAAATTTCGCTAACACACTGGCTTCCTCAGATGTTGAGTACATGTACGCCACATCTGAGGAAGCTGTTGAGCTGTTGAGTTGGAAGATGTTGAGTACATGTACTCAAAATCTGAGGAAGCCACTGTGTTGGCGAATCAATTGTTATGTTTAACAAATAAAAAGTGAAGTAACCAGCAAAGGTTTTAATTTTGTATAAATATGGATTTTCATCAAGTAACGGCCCAATCAATTCAGAACCATTTTGTCGTTGAAAAGTGGTACGTCTGAATTAAGCCTAAGGCTTACCTATAATCATGTATTATAAAATATTACTATTTTAGTTTATACGCCTATCCAACAATATGAAAAGAAAATGTTATAATAAAATATGTTATAATAAAATATAAATCCATTCTCAGTAAAAATTAATAAATCAACGTAAACAATATAACAAATATATAAAACATTTAATCTAGGGCTTATCTATTATCTAAGGTTTAATCTAGTTAAGTAAAGCAAATTTAACCAAAGAAATCAAGTTATTTAATCAGCTGCTCAAAAATGCGTCATCCATGCACCTCACAGTGTTATATTCTATTACTACAGATAGGTACTTGAGGAAAAATATTTGTTAACTTCCACAATAAGTCCGTAAATGATCGGTCTCTTTAGCGTAGTTCTACATTATAGGCCAGACAACCATCATGTTGAAACTACACTCCCTTAACATTAATGAACAATTCACGAACAGCCAGAATAATTTAGTTTTCGAACACAGTCACATATAAAAAAAGCAATTATAATATTACCTAATATTCCAGGTCAAACATTTAACTTCTCTGAATATTGTGTACGTGCAAGCATATCCAAGTGTTAACTTTCTCAAGATTATTGAAAGGTTGTGATGTACTTAAAGGAGAAAGAGAAAGTAAGATTTTTCCCTCGTGAATTTACAAAACTCACGGCGTTTGTGATGGTCTTGTAATAGGAAATAATTCTTGAGTGTTTTGTACTTTGTAGTACGTATATTATCCATGTAGACATATTCATACTTGCCTACTAGAACAAAATTTCACGTGTAGCTAATACACATATCCTTGTTTTTTCATCCCTACCTCAAGGAGTTGTCTCTCTTCAAGGTTGTATAAACAGCATTTTTGCATCCCGTTATACATTCTGACAATTATATATATATATATATATATATATATATATATATATATATATATATATATATATATATATATATATATATATATATATATATATATATATATAAGATTTAGTATTGGTTTTACCATCATATACATATGTATGTATGTATGTTTTACTGAAGTTTCAAAACAAAATCGCAAACGCAAATCAACTTCTTCAGTACTCTGGGAAATAATACAATTTTATAATTTGCACTTTTCCCAAACTTGCAATTTACATCCAATTTTTGGACTAATTTTAAATTAAAACTTTTCAGAACGAATGCTGCAAAATGCTACTATAACATAAAAGAAAAAGTAATAGGAAAGATAATTGCAGAGCAAATTTTCCCCACAACGTTCATTCAGTCAATCATACTACATTTTCTTCTATTCATTTTCATTTTTTTTGTATTTTTTGTTTTTTTTTTTTCGTTGACTCAAATTTTGTAACGCAAAAGTAATATTTTGAGTATAAACGGGAAGTTTCGTCAATAGATTAAGTGAAAGCTCTTTGATTTCTTATTTTCAAATATATGAGCTCAAGCCGATTTTCAAAAACATAAATATATTTTTTGAAATGTCCAATTGCATAAACTAAAACAAACGTCTATAGAGGAAATTTGGATAGTCATTGTCATCATTGTGAAATTTTGATAGTCATCATGAATTTAATTCAGAAATAGTTTATAAAAGTCAAATTCCGTAAGGTCCGAATTATTGGAATGACTTTGTGGAAGAAATTTTTCACACAAATTACATATATATATATATATATATATATATATATATATATATATATATATATATATATTAATAATATTCAAAGAATACCCTGTTTTCTGTAACTCAATTTACACAATTATTTATTATAGTTTCTAATCATTTTATTCAATAATTGATACACGAGTGAACATAATTTAAACTACAGAAATAAGGAGTTTATACTCCAACACATCTGCAAATGCCCTTATATAATAAGGACTAAATAAATTAGGTGAAAACAGCTATTCTCCTGGCTATATGCCAAACGCCGAGCGCTGAATTACATGACAAAATTTGTCGTATTTTTGTCTAACAGAGTTAGCACTAAAAATACAGTGATTGGTCCATATAAACTCCTTATTTCTGTAGTTTCAATAGTACCCTCTGGTAGTAAAACTTTGCATTATATTGATGATCTCAAGTTTTTACTTCGATTTAGATTGTTCGAAACTACCAAGGAATGGCATTTGGTACGTTTCACTGCGGTGGAACGTAACAACGTCTACTAGATGTGAGCTTTATCTGTCGAAGGTATACTCGTTTACACTGCACTGACGAGACCCAAGATAGAGAAGTCGAAACCGGTTTGTAGTTAACGATATCCTGAGATAGGTGACATTTTGCATCTTTCTTGGTGGTTTTGGAACAATCACTGTATTTTTAGTGCTAACTCTGTTAGATAAAATATATCATGTAATTCAGCGCTCGACGTTTGGCATATAGTCAGGAGAATAGCTGTTTTGACCTAATTTGTTTAGTCCTTATTATTATTATATAAGGCATTTGTAGATGGGTTGGAGTATAAACTCCTTATTTCTGTAGTTTCAATAGTTCTAACAGAGTTAGCACTAAAAATACAGTGATTGGTCCATATAAACTCCTTATTTCTGTAGTTTCAATAGTACCCTCTGGTAGTAAAACTTTGCATTATATTGATGATCTCAAGTTTTTACTTCGATTTAGATTGTTCGAAACTACCAAGGAATGGCATTTGGTACGTTTCACTGCGGTGGAACGTAACAACATCTACTAGATGTGAGCTTTATCTGTCGAAGGTATACTCGTTTACACTGCACTGACGAGACCCAAGATAGAGAAGTCGAAACCGGTCTGTAGTTAACGATATCTTGAGATAGGTGACATTTTGCATCTTTCTTGGTGGTTTTGGAACAATCACTGTATTTTTAGTGCTAACTCTGTTAGACAAAATATATCATGTAATTCAGCGCTCGACGTTTGGCATATAGTCAGGAGAATAGCTGTTTTGACCTAATTTGTTTAGTCCTTATTATTATTATATAAGGCATTTGTAGATGGGTTGGAGTATAAACTCCTTATTTCTGTAGTTTCAATAGTACCCTCTGGTAGTAAAACTTTGCATTATATTGATGATCTCAAGTTTTTACTTCGATTTAGATTGTTCGAAACTACCAAGGGATGGCGTTTGGTACGTTCTACTGCGGTGGAACGTAGCAACGTCTACTAGATGTGAGCTTTATCTGTCGAAGGTATACTCGTTTACACTGCACTGACGAGACCCAAGATAGAAAAGTCGAAACCGGTCTGCAGTTAACGATATCCTGAGATAGGTAACATTTTGCATCTTTCTTGGTGGTTTTGGAACAATCACTGTATTTTTAATGCTAACTCTGTTAGACAAAATATATCATGTAATTCAGCGCTCGGCGTTTGGCATATAGCCAGGAGAATAGCTGTTTTGACCTAATTTGTTTAGTCCTTATTATTATATAAGGCATTTGCAGATGGGTTGGAGTATAAACTCCTTATTTCTGTAGTTTCAATAGTACCCTCTGATAGTAAAACTTTGCATTATATTGAAGAACATAATTTACTTTAACACGTTGGCTTAGAGTTCTCAAAGAATTTGGTTATTTACAAAATACTGTATAAATAAAGGATACCCTTTACTCACTGCTTGTTATTGTGTCTACTGCACATATATAGGATGCTAAATAAGCCTAGCTAAATAAGTGGATGATAAGTAAGCTTAGAGATTATTAAACTAATTGAACTAATTTTTTTTCTTATATGCACTATGGCTTTAGTAGTTAATTGGGTTGTCAATAAGACATCTTACATTATTTTCGTGTTCATTTTTTTGTATTTCAGTTTCTTGGTTGAAAATTATTTGTATATAATGTAAGCAATTTGAACACAAGCCAGTGTTCAAATTGCAAACTACCCTCAACTCAAACATAATTTTATGGACAATATAACTATTGAAGAGGTTATTCCAAATCCAGACGTAATTTTGTGGGTAGTATAATTATGGAAGTAGTTTACTGGACTATCAATAAGCCATCTTACATTATTTTCTTGTTGATTTTTTGTATTTTAGTTGCTTGGTTGAATATTATTTTTTTTATAATAAAATTGTAGGAACCTAAACCTTGCCTAAGTACCCCCAACCCATACATGATTGTTTCGAATATTTTTCTTACTATCATTTGGCCTAGTGAGTGTGTCTGTATCGTTATTTTGACTATTTTTATTACTATGTCGTCATTGCTGCCATTTTGAATGTTTTCGTTACTCTTTCAAATATGTTATGCTTGGTATAATAGTACGTAACTGCGTAATTATTTATATTTTACATATGTATACCATTACCCGTTAAATCGTCCATACCTTTTCGAAAACGACAGATTATACATTACCTATTGAGTACTACGATACTGAAACTGACCATGACACTTGTCCGCTCCATAAGAAGCAACCAAGTGAAGTAGAATTTGAAAGTTAAAAAAAACCTATATTTTTAGGATAAAATAATAAATATTAATTTGGAAAAAAGAAGAAAGAATTTGGGTCGATAATATAATTAATAACTAACAATATATCTGATTTTCTAAAGAGGAAATTTTTTGATAGCATGAAACTAACTTGCGGTGATTTATTTGATACTAGGTACAGCATTGCGTACAGTTAAATGTTTTATATGATACTCTTCAGTAATCAAGTCAAGAAGTCAGTAACAGTAAAGAAGGAGTAAAAGTTTCCATTATGATAGACACGATAAATAATTAAAAGCACAATTCCTTATTAAGAACTAAAGAAAAAGTTTAACTTGCAAATCCTTGAAATATGATATGAACGGAGTGGATGATAAGATTTTGAAATAAAAACATTACAAAGTCTGCCTCAACATTAAATAAATTATATAAAAATAAACAATAAGTTACATACCTAAACAATGTTACATTATGTGCCAACGTTGTTATCTATTGGTCGTAACTTTGAAAATATGAATTCCTAGTATCGAGTTCATGTTAAACTTGCCGTTAAATAGAAAAGTAAAATGATAATATGAATGGAAACTATTACACATGGAACATTATCAGCATCTAAAATACGTTCTTAAAAAGTTATTAACAGCTTATGAATGCTACAATTTAAAAAATGTAGCATTCATAATCGAATCATAAACAATTTAGGCAAATCTCGGTCCATTACATTAATGATCAAATTAACTAGCAATAAATCCATCAGTCATCATGTCATCAAGCATATATGTAGGTATGTTTACCGAATTGAAATATCGTTAAGTAAATATCGGTCTAAGTTATTGTCACGACCCTGACTTCACCATGGTTTCTTGAAGAAAAATAAACAGTTTATGTATAAAACAACTAATATCGGGGAATTAATTATTAGAACTATAATTTCAAACAACCAAAAATTCAGCAACAAATAAGTAAAATAAGGTCTAGATAGCTGGTATGTTATTAACATTATATTAAAAGAGGTTTACCCCATGATGCTATCGGCGAAAGAAGTGTGCTTTTGGACAATAGACAACTGGCCCATGTAAAAAGTCATACTGAATCTACCGCTGCCTGGTGTATAATGTATACCCCGTGTATAATTCAAATACGCTATTTATACTATTCCAAAGTACATCCTCAGAGTTCTCATTATACGTCATTAATTGTTGCTTTAGTTTCTATTCCTGATATTTTTATACTTTTCTTTATTAATAAAAATTATAATTTAGCTATGTAATTTTGAATTAAATATTTCATGATATATATTATATTCCAGAGAATTGCTAATGGGTACCTAATAAAATACGGGCATTTAATCCTACAAAATTAAAATAATTTAGATTCTTTTCTATCCATGTGACATTATTATGAAGGAAATGATGCCGTTACGATTAAGTCATGATAAGAGATTAGTAATTGATTATCGTTATTTAAATAAAATAACCGCCAGTGAACAAAATATGTCGAGGAAATTTAGTTTATCTATAATTTCCTCGAAATATATTAACCTAAGCGATTACAAATATTTTGTTCAACAAGCGCCAGGTTACGATCAAATATGTACGTATCCAAAATCTATGCCGTTTATCGCATTATTGCTCTTTATTATTATAATGTAATACCACCATATTTATATGATACTCTATTATCGTTTTGTAATATAAGTGATAAGTCCTTGTCTCTTATAGGAAATTTTTTACATACTTAGATCATATGGTTTAAACATCAAACTTCTTACTTAGTTCTTAGAAATGGTACTTCTTATGTCTCTTGGGATATTTTAGAAAATGTATTCCCATTTATGTTCGAGAAACTGTTTTACTAATAAGTATCTTGAAAAAGGATAGTGGTTGAGCATAGGCAACAGATCACACTAAGATACTAAATAAATTGAAGAATTGAATATCATCCAAACCAATTCTAATAATTTCCAATCCAGAATTATCCATTGTAGCCTATAATAGATACCGACTCCAGTAGAGACAGGTTTTCTGGTATTATAACTCTGAAAGCAAATATATATATATATATATATATATATATATATATATATATATATATATATATATATATATATATATATATATATATATATTAATAAACAGACAACCGACGCATACAAAATTAGAATCATTTAGAACAATTACAACTGGCTATAATGCTATGAAATGTGCAATAGGGAATGCTCATGCAAAACAAAATGCTTATTTTGGTGGTCTATCTTGTATTGTAGGCAATGTAAGTTTTTTTATTCGTATCCGGACTTTAAAACTTTTAATTATAGTAACCTTTTGACATAAACTTTAATATTTTAATATCTTACTGCGATGATATTGAGGAAATGCTTAATGCTCTTAATGATAATATTTTGTTATTGTTTGATGTCCATGCACCTGTAAAAACGATTAGAATTTCTAGATCTAAATCATCGTGGTTAATTTATACAATTAAACAAATAATTAAGTGTAAACGCTAAATATAAACAGACTAAAAATATTCAAGATTAGGAATACTGCAAGTTTATACGCGATATGCCTATTAAATTGTGTTTAAGCGACAAACTAACAAAGAACTGTGGCAAATTGTAGAGAGCACGATTTAGCAAGGATTAAAAACATATCTGAAGTTGCTCAACATCATCTAGCCCTAACTATTTGAATGAATACTTCACATCCATAACTAAAAATAATTTTGCTTCCATTGATTTATTATATAATTTTGATAATACTATGTTCTATTAATTCACATTGAATTTTCGTTTAAATAAGCTTCCAAATAACAAGTATCTAAAGAAAAAATGCTTATATTATGTTTTCCAGATATGCTTATTTATCTGACTTTTATAATAAATCAATGCTTCACCCAAAGCCTATATCCAGATGCCTCGAAGGAGGCTTTCATAAAACCACTAATAAATTGCATCTCCTGTACATTTTACCAGTTTATGTGCCATAGGTTTATTAGTTGTGTTGTCAAGAATAATGGAAAGGCTTATATATGATCAAATTATTGAGTATGTGACAAATCATCGAATAATTCCTAAGAATCAGTCAGGTTCTTGAATGAATTATAGTGCTATAAATGCATTTCTATAAGTAATTGGTGATATAATTAGAAATAATGATAAAAAAGATCAACAGCGCTTGTCTTGCTTGATTATTCTAAGGCATTTGATACGGTTTAATGTAATAAAAATTAAAATATTACTACTATTACTTTCAGAAAACAGCCTTAAAGTAATAAGATATTATTCCACCAACCGCAGAGAGAGAGTAATTATTGTTAATAAAAATTATATGTCTACTCCCAAATTGCTTAAATCTGAGATTCTACAGGGATCTACACTTGGACTATTATTTATTTTAATGTATACTGCTAATTTTTCTACAGTTTTAACAACTTTTCGATCTCATTTCTATACAAATTATGCACAGATTTATAGAACTTTCGGCATGTCGCAAACTGTACAATCAGTTAAAAACATCAATTAAAATGAACAGTTTTAAAACCTTAAAACGGACTTTTCCGCACGTAGAAAATCTCTATCTCGAAATTGGGTGGTCAAGAAAAAATAAACCAACACATAAATGCAAAATATGTGTTTTATGTATGCGACAGTTTTACTTTTTTCAATTTTTCTCAAATAGTCCACCATCATGGTTTCTCATGACTCATGGACAGAGTTGGGTGTGCCCTATCCACCTCAAAATCAATAGATGTCGTTTGGAAGACGTCCCTAATCAGAATCAGTCGAAACCGGATCGATCCGACAGGATTTAATTGAGTGATCGTGCTAACAAGAATAAATGCCGACGATAACGACACACACACACACAGCAAAAATTGTTTAAAAGGCATTTTTTTTTATTTTTAAGCTGAAAAATGAAAAATAAACCCAAAAAAACATTTTGTTTTTTCACTTTTTCTTTACACGATTACATTACTTTTTCACGTATAGTGGAGTGCGGAAAAGTAATAACAATATCGTTAAATATTCTGGTCAACACTGAATTTGCTGTTACAGTATTTAGAAATGAAAATTTCATCAGAAATGACAAGTATTCTCAGGAATAATCAAAAACTAGAATACAAAGATAGTATGAAAAATTTGTGCGTGTTTATCGATAGTACTTTTAAGTTTCAACATTACATCAATAGCATCATAGCGTTATTTTAATGCTCCATATAATCCTATGAAGCATTAAGAAACTATACTCAAGTCAACATTTTCGACAAAAAAAATTAAAAGCAGTATTCAGCGAACATGTAGAAATAGGAAAACGCCATTTTCCTGCTCCATTTATTAAGTGGCAATAACTCTTTTAATATTAAGTGAGTCTTTAGTGTTATATTATAAGTACACAAACCTCGACCATGTAGTCAATTAAATGGTTTAAAAATACAGAAAGTTCCAAATGTTTTGGTAAGATTGATTTATAATTTAAAAAGAAAAGATAGCGTTTCTCAATGAATGAAGAAATGTAGGATGATTAAATATGGCCTCAAGACGACAATTAAGTTTTCTTATTTCATATACAAGTTAATGCAATCGTCTAATCATCCAAACCTCGAAGATGTAGATTTAGGGTAAAAGTTAAAATTTTGTTCTCGATGAAATAATTTCTGCACGTCTTTCGAGGATGTGTGTTAAAAATGAGTCTTACAAACCACTTTTGAAGAATCTCAATAAAAACTTTATTTATTGAGATGGCTCTATCCCATGATAACATATTATATATGTGCATGTACTAAAGCACAGTATGAGTCCGATAAGGAAGTGAGATCAAGAGTTTGTTTTAAAGTATTCAGAGCAAAACAGACACTATTAAGCTTTGTACATGCGTTATCCATTTCGGCATCCCAGGCAAATTTATTATCAACAACCGTCCCTACAAATGTTACTTTTTCAGACATTATTAAATTAAGTTGTATATTAACTGGTATTATGCTCCTCTTAGAAAAACATAACATTCGGTTTTGTCTAAGTCTAGAATTAATTTTTTAGTTTTTTCTACACCAAATACTGAACTGTGTCATAGATTTTAAGACTGAGTACTGAATCTCCACAGGGTTTGATGCGATCACTACTACAAATATATATTCTTCGTATATTGTCAATTTTTCTTCCAAACAAGATGGCAGTTCATGGACATGTAGTAAAAATAATGGCCCGAGAACCAAACCCTATGGAATACCAAGGTTTATTGCACGTTCATCTGAATTTATCCAATTAAAAAAACTTCCTCTGAAACTTAATTTATAGAATTGGATATAAATTTCTAATAGTATCAACAATTGTCATGACAAGTGATGACAACTGTATCTATTCCATTGTAATCGGAGCTCTTTGATAGCAATTGTAGCCTTTTAATGACAATAATTGTAGCCCTGTGATTGAAATTGTAACACTCTGATAGTAATAACAGCCTTGGTAGGAAATATAATCCTAATGCCAACTGTAGTTCATTATACTTGTATTATATTATATAAATAACGCCTTATTTCATAAATGAATGTATATTTTAACTTTCTTGTCATAAATATAGAGGTCGTAGTAAAATATATAATAGTATATATTGTTGTATTTATATTATATGCCATCTTGTCATCATGTCTCATTTAGTCTGGCACTATTTTTAACGCATAAGGATAAGCATAACTGTCTAACGCTTTCAATAACTCATTGTGAATATAGGATGCACTCTTACCAAATAGCACATATACTTTCGTTAATCATTGTAACTAACTGAATTTCTCAACTTTTTTTTATTACACTGGAGGACAGTCAATATATTGTCAGGATGAGCCGATATTACTGTCCCTGATGCTGAAAATGGCATTACTTTTTCTTGATTGGCTCTAGTATCTGGATTAAACATGCATGATAAATATTAATACTAAATTTGCTTACTTTTTCAAAGTAAGCAAAAATAATATAAGCAATTTCTCTTGTTTTGATTTTTTATATACGAAACCTAACAAGATATAACTAATATTATAAATTATAAAAAATTTCTTGTACGATTTTCTCGATTTTCTTTTGTATTTGCTCTGCACATTCCACACAGTAATCGGCAATCATGTGACGTTCCATCTTCCTTTATACCTTCCTTCCAATATTCCAATATCCTGATGGAACTTCACCTTGTTCCTCCATAGTCTCCTAAATTAGAAAGAAATATTGGCTTTGTGATTGCCCAAAAAATTTTGAATTACAGATACACAACTAAACCATACATCAGATTCTATAACAGTCATATGTCTGTTAAAATTTGTGTCTTTTACCAGTTTTTAAATTTGTGAACTGTCAAAAATACCTGCTTTTAATTTTTCCATACTCAGTGCTGGAAATGCTTTTCAAATGCATTTAAAACAATTACCTGACTTGTCCAGTACTTTTATAAACTGTTTAACTAAGCTCAGTTTGATGTGAAGAGGTAGCAGTATTATTTTTTCCCTTTTTATTAATGGCTCGTGAACAATGTTGGCTTCTCCAATGGTCATAGCGTCTTTCAAAAGCCAAACAGTTTGCTGCTAATGCTTTTCTTTTGCACGACTATCCCATTCACAGAGTTTACAAAGATATTTGGTATATCCACTTTGCTGTCCAATACTGTCCAATATAATCCAAAACTATTTTTAAATCAACACAAACAAACCACTGATGCTGAGAATAAGCAATTTCAGGACTCTCAATTATTTTAATAATCGTAGTCAGTTTAGCTAATATGAAGATATAATGTGAAATTAGAGTCCTCCAGTACCCAGAAACTGATCTAAAATTTGTAACAGCATAAATTTTGTTATCCCCCATCTTCTTCTTATGGCGCTACAGCCCAAGCTGGGCCTTGGCCTCCTTTAACATCCGCCTCCATGCCTCTCTGTCTCATGCCGCTCTTTTTCAAACTCGGATTCCTAGAAAATCGCGTGCATCCTCTTGTACTTCGTCTTCCTAGAGTTTTCGGGGTCTGCCCACTGGCCGTACATTCGACTGTTTAACGTTCTTTTTGGTAGCCTCTTATCTTCTATTCTGACCACATGCCCTGCCCACTGTAACCGTTGCAGTCTTATAAATTCTGAGAGTGGGTTCTTTGAAAAGACCATATAGTTCATGATTGAATCTGGTTCTCCAGATATTATCGTCTTTAACTGGTCCCAGTATCTTTCTCAGTACCTTCCTTTCGAAGATATTGAGCATATTTTTTGTTCTTTCCGTCATGGTCCACGCTTCGCTTTCATTTCTTGCAATAGGTCTTATTATTGTCTTGTATTGTCTTGTATACTCTCAGCTTGTTGTTACGGTGGACATTTGAGATTTAAGTACGTGGGACGTTGCGAAGCAGGCTTTGTTGGCTATCGTTATTCTTCTGCGGATTTCTCCATCTTCCGTACAGGTTGAGTTCAATTCCACTCCCAGATATACAAATTTATCCACTGACTCGATGGTACCTTCTACAACCATTTGTGCGCCTCTGTTGTCTCTTTTTTGAATCAATGTTTTTATTTTTGTAGTGTTGATCTCAAGGCCGATATTTTTGGCATGTAGTTTTAATTCAGAATAGGCTTGGCTTGCTGCTTCTGCTCTTCGGCTCATAATATTGATGTTGTCCGCCTAGGCAGCCACCAGGAGGGTCTTGTTGGTTAACGGATTTTCTTTTCCCATGTTCATCTGCCTTATTACGTATTCCAACGCTAAGTTAAATAAAGTAGGAGCCATCCCATCTCCTTGCTTCAAGCCTTTCGAAATGTTAAACGTGTCACTTAGTTGCTTTTGAATACGTATCGTAGCTACCGTGTCATCCATTGTCGTTTTTATCATTCTGATTAGTTTAGGCGGTATTGTTAATTCGAGCAATATCTGGTACAGTTTATTTCTGTTAACCAAGTTGTATGCCTGTTTGAAGTACATGAAGATGTTATATACATCCGTGTCGTATTCTCAGGCTTTGCATAGTATTTGTTTTACTGTGAAGAGTTGATCCATCGTGGATCTGCCATGTCTGAATCCCGCTTGGTATTCGCCAATGATGTTTTCTGTTAGAGATTGCATACGTTGGTTAAGAATGTAAAATAGTATTTTATACGCAGTACATAGAAGAGAGATTCCGCGATAGTTGTCACATTTTAGTTTATCGGCCTTTTTATAAATAGGGCAAATAATGCTTTTTTTCCACTCATCAGGAATTGTCTCTTCCTCCCATATTTTCGTTATCAGTGCGTGGATAGATTCTGTTAGGTGTTCGCCACCTAGTTTATAGATTTCGGAGGCTATTTCATCTATTTCTGGTGCCTTGTTATATTTTTGGGCCTTAATTACTTTTTTAACTTCTTCTAGTATTGAGGGCTCTATCCTTTCCTCCGTTTCAGCCCTGAGATTCACATCTTGTCTGATTTCGGGTTCTCCTTGCGTCCCGAGTAGAGTTTGGAAATATATTTTCCAGATATTTTTTATATTTTTAGGATCGCTTTCTATTTATCCCATTTCATTTCTGCAGGGATTTGTTGGGGGGTTTGGGGATTGGGGGATGTTTTTCAGGTATCTATATGCCCCTCTTGAGTCATTATCCCTAAAGTCTTCTTCTATTTTAGTGATAAGGTCGTTTTCATATTTTCTTTTCTTATTTCTGCACGTTTTATCTGCTTTCTTTCTGGCTTCCTCGAACTCTGCTCTTCTTTCTCTGATTCTTCTTGCTATATAGTTTTTGTATTTTTTATTTTTCTCTTCTATCACTTTCTTACATTCTTCATGGAACCAGGTTGCTCTTTTGTTTTTCTTTTTGTTACCTATTGTCGTCACTGTTGTTTCTTTGATTGTTTTTTTAATTGCTTTACAATGTTCCTCTACTAGTTGATGCATTAGGTTTTCTTGTGTTAATTTTTGCATTTCTCGTTCAAAGCTCTTTCTTACTTCTGGCGACTTCAATTTCTCAATGTCCAGTGTTTCTATCCTTTCTCGGTTTTCATTGTTTCTAGACATTCTGCATCTAAACTTAATTTGTAGTAAATGGTGATCAGATCCACAACACGCTCCTCTTCTTGGCCTAACGTCCAATATGTTACTAGCTGCTCTCTTATCTATCAGAACGTGGTCTATTTGGTTAGTTGTGTTTCCATCTGGTGATATCCATGTAACTTTATGGATATTTCGATGAGGGAAACATGTAGAGCTTAAAAATTCTCCATTTCCATTAGCTCTATCGTGTAGTGCGTGTCCTCCTGTTGTTCCCAGGAACTGTTCTTCTTTGTCTATCTTGGCATTCATATCACCCATAATGATTTTTATATCGTTCTTTGGTGATTTATCATATACTTCCTCTATGAGCTGATAGAATTGATCTCTCGTTTCTTCCTCTTGTTCATCTGTAGGGCAGTGTACATTTATTAGTGTTAGGTTAAAGAAGTGAGTGCGCAGTCGTAGCTTGTATATTCTTTCATTAACTGCTTGGAAGTCTATAATGTTGGTTTTGTCTTTATTATCTACTATAAATGCTACCCCAAACTCCTTGTTACCTCTTTCCTTTGCGCTGAACATTATTGTATGTGCTCTCATGTTCCTGATCCCTTCTCCTAACCATTTTGTTTCCTATATTGCGGTAACCATTAAATTGTACTTTTTTATTTCTTCCACTAGTTCTGTTTGGACACCTGGTTTATTTAGCGTCCGTTTATTCCAAGATCCTAATGAGTAGTCCATATTTCTTTGCATGAGTCCGAAAAATCCGTCCTTTGCTCCGAGGCTGTTGTTTAGGTTTCTGAACTGGGTTTTTTACGGGAATGGGTAATTAGCCTATTGCCCAACCCTCCTCCTTTATCCGGGCTTGGGACCAGCAACGGTGGCACCTGAGTTACTCAATCCACCCAGTTACCACCGCAGGCGGAGTTTTTTTTTATCCCCCATTATTATTATTTCACGAAGTAGGTCACATTTATATACGCACTTATTTGAATGAAATGGCCTACTGATTTCTTTATATATAAAATGGCATTTATTTTAATCTACTATATTATTTTTCTATTTTAGGTCAAACTGTCACATGAGAAAAAATACGTGTGGTGAATTAGTTATTCAAGTCCCACTTCACCATTGTAAGACAACAGCTCAATGTAACGAGAAATGTAGAGATGAGAAGAATTTCGTATGTGGATCTGATAACAAAATATACAAATCAGAATGTGATATGAAAAAAGAGAATTGTGGGTAAGTAAAAATAATTTTCATAAGCAAACTTTTTTTTCATTGTCCAATGTAATAATAATGTTGCATCCGACATGGCAACTATGTCATCATATCCGATATGGTCGAATTGATGTTATTATTGTATAAGCTCAACAGTTAAAATGATTTAGACTATAACTTATGACCTATAATTATTATATACGATATTAATAATTATTTTAGCCAAATATAATCATGAGGTGAAGAACCGTCTGTTTTAGTTATATATGTCATAATACTATTTATTATATGTTATTTAGTTATATATATATATATATATATATATATATATATATATACCAATCAATATGATCAATAACGTTTAAATAAATTTCTTATTAATTCTAGAGATAAAGTAATAATGAACTTTAAGTTCGCACAATTATACAGCATTTTAACAGTAGGTTTTAATAAAACTTTAACTTTAAATAATAATTAATTAATAATTAAATTTAGTAATTATAGCAATTATTGTACATACTTACGAGAACATATGGCAAAGACGATACAAAATATTTACGAATAAATAGATCATCACCTAAAATAGAATTATCATTTCAACAAATTATTAGTGAATTCAAAACTCTTAGAAACGAAGTTACTTTTTGTTAATATTTGATATTCATCAGCTCCATAGGTTATACTACTCTCTATACTCCAGTTTCAAAATAGTGGGCAGTAAGGTATAGAACACTATTTTTATGAACTGGTAATACGATTCGACAATTCTCGGATCCGTTTTACTTGTAAATTGTAAACACCGCTCCCTGCACTGTGATCTCTGCTATCTTTATCTTTTTGTCTCTCTTGTTTGCCTATATAGCAGGCAAACAAAGAGCGAATAACTTATTGCGCACAAACAGTTGGCACGCGCCTTGTCTCTCTCGTTTGCCTATTACAGCAGGCAAACAGACAACGAACAAGTTACTCAAAAATGGATTCTAAAAATTATGTATTACGAAAAATATATTTATCCAATTAATCAATTGGTTACTGAGTGTACTCGATATATGGAGGTTATATATGTATTTATACCTTGTATAATATGGTACTTCAAAAATAAACATAATTTTCAGCAAATTAGTCACCAGCAGTCATAATCGCAGTTTAAATCTAAAACATTTGTAATATCTAAAGTAAGAAAGACAAATATGCTTCACTTAAGTGAGTGAAAGATTTACTTGATTTTCTTTAATTAATTTTCAAAATCAAGTTACTAATTAGTCGTGAAATATGGAGATATAGCTATTTAATTTTTTCTTTTTTAGAGAAAAAATCTAAATAAAACACAACTTTATTTGGTATACCTGACTTATTGTAAATGTCTAAAAAAAAGAGTAACTTCACTTTTAATAAAATTTGTTTAAAAAAAATGTTTAAATATTTTCTTCTTTTTTTAGGAATAAGAATACTATGATTTTAGTGTGAAATTGCATTATATCAAATATATCGAACACTGAAACATTCAAAAATATATTTGTTTGCTGATGATGCTTTACTATCAATTCAAGGTACAGAATATTTAAATATTATAGAAAAAATTATTGAAGACCTAGCTATTTTGGAACACTATCTTTGTATCAACAAATTAAAAATCAATACAAATAAATGCAAATCCATGGTGATTGGTAACAAAAATAGAATTAAAAATATTAATATTGATGGTAGTGCTGTCGTTATAAATAATGAAGTGATTGAATTTGTACCTGAATTTAAATATATAGTAGTAATATTGGATTATACACTTCACTAGTCATGTTGATTACCTTATAAAGAAAGTTTCAAAAAAGAGATATTTCTTAAGTAGAATTAGTAAAGATATTTCATTATATGCAAGAAAAATTATATATAAGTTAATTATACTACCCCATTTTATGTACTGTGCGACATTATTGTATTCTGTCAATATTACAAAGTTAAATGAGCTTCAAATTGACCAATACAAATGTCTAAGAGTAATATTAAAATGTAGCATGTATACCCCAGTATCTGTAATATATGAAACGTTGAGGCTCAACAATCTTAAATCTATATCGTATGTCCAATGTATGGTGTTTATATACAAGATCAGTGGCGGTGCGTGATCCTTAGATTGGGGGTGCACCATACATAAAAATAATGATAATCATAAGAATATCCCTAATATGAGATAAATATTTATATGTTATATTTAATATGAGATAAATATTTATCTCATATTAAGGATATTCTTATTAACTTTATTAATTTGAAAACTCTTTGTAAATGAGCTCAATTCTGCGATTTTTACACTGTGCAAATTTTTCAATTACTTTGTTGTTAAAATGTTCGATATTTGTAATAAAATCTTTTTCAATGGAGGGCATAGCCAAAGCCGACAGTCTTTCCTGGCACATGGTGTTGCGCAAAAATCTCTTTATTCGTCTTAAAGTCAAGAAACACCTTTCGGCTTCTGCTGACGAAACAGGTACTGTAATGATGATTTTCAATAATTTAGCACTTTCTTCAAAAGTTGACTCTAGCTTATTGGAATTAATAAATGTATTTAGTGATAGAGCTCCGCTTAAATTTCTAAACTCAATTCTTTGATAAATTAAGGACAACTCGGTCGTAATTTATTTACGTCCAAAAACGGGTAAGATTCGACTGTTTGTTTTAAGTAATTTTCGGGAAATTTTTTAACATATTCCGAAAATATTTCTGGGAGAAGTAAATTAGATGCTACCAAGTGTCCAGTAAAATTAAATCTCTCCTTAACTTGACATATTATAATGTCACACACTTCCTTTAGTTCTCTGTTTTTGTATTCCGTAGAAGTGTCTACTCGTCTCCTTTTTATTGGTTGTATTTTATTTGGTTCATCTTCAGTGCTTGTGGCGGTTTCGGTGCTATTTCGTATTGCAGAAATTTCTCTAATAAAACCATCTATAGATGTTTTTACATAAACTGGATCAGTTTCTCTTTTTTGTAACTGATTATACAGAATGTTGACATGTGGCATAATTTTGTGAAAATTACCTAACCAAAATAGAAAATCGTTATCCCTTAAAGTTATTTTCAATCCACTGGCTTTATCAATAGTAGGTGGATGTTGTATGTGACTTTTTTTCATCTCAATCAATTCTACACATTCCAGAAATTCTTCTTTGTTTTCAAACACAGTATTTACTATTCTAGAATTGAAATTCCATCTTGCAGGTGCTGATCGGGGTAATCGAGTTCCTACTACTTCATCAAGAACTGCGGTACATTGTGCGGAATTAGAGAAAAATGAGCAAAACCCTCCCAAATTTGCAAAGAATACTCGTACGTTCCGATTAGCAGAAGCCGCATTTGCCATAATTAAATTTAATTGATGCGCATAACAATGCACATATTGGGCAGTTGGATAAATACATCGCATCCACTTAACCACAAATGTTTTTTAAATAAGTCATTATTAAATGTTCTTACAAATTGTTTATTTTTTCCTTTCACGGCTAATTTTAAATTAATTTGTGGAGTGGGCCTACCTAGAGTTTTAATTTGCACTTTTTCCTCCAAACTCAAGCTAGAGAATGGAGTTTTTAATAAGTTTTGAATAAAATTCATTATTCCAAACTAGATTCTAACCGAAAACCCGAGTTTATATTTATAAAACGTAAGCGATAAGACAGTTTACGACACAAGCGATGTACGAAAACAATTCACAAACTAACCGATTCTAACCTCATATAACTCATCTTAATCCTGGCTTGAACTCCATTCGATGATCCACTCATAACGGCAGCTCCATCATATGTTTGAGCAATCAATTTATGTGGGTCATTTTTAACATGGTAGTCTAGTTCACTTTTTAAACACTCCGCCAATGACTCTGCATCATGTCCTACTGGTTTTAAAAAACTCCAGAATCTTTCTACAGGCTTTCCACCCACCATGTAACGATATATTAAAGCCAACTGAAAAATTGTAGAAACGTCTGTAGTTTCGTCTGCTATTATAGCAATAAAAGTGGATTTTTTAATTTCAATGGTTATTTCATCGTGACAAACTTCAAGCATGCACTGAAGTAGCTCGTTTTGTATAGTATTAGAAGTTCCTTTAAAAGCCGCCGCGTTTTGTAAATGATACTTCATAACCTCATCTAATTCGGCACTGAAATCAATCAACCCACGAAAAATGCCTGGATTGGATGATGTTTCCGATTCATCGTATCCTCTTAGGGCCAGTTCAAATTTTCCGCAAAAACGAATACAGTTAATAATAATGTTTAAAACATACCTACCTGTTTTTTGAAACCGCTTCATTGTGTGCTGCCACTGCTCGTCGATGAGCAGAATCGAGCATTGTCGCAATATTTGCAGTGCCTAGCATGGCTAAATTCAAAACATTATTCATGTGTCCAGCAGAATTTTCTTTTTTCTTATTTTCTCGTTTATGTGATTTAAATCCGTTACTCCAGTTTTGGTCCAAGGTGTTTCCCCGCCAAACAATACACACGAAAAACAAAACACTGCGTTCAATACATCGCATCCACTTAACCACAAATGTTTTTTAAATAAGTCATTATTAAATGTTCTTACAAATTGTTTATTTTTTCCTTTCACGGCTAATTTTAAATTAATTTGTGGAGTGGGCCTACCTAGAGTTTTAATTTGCACTTTTTCCTCCAAACTCAAGCTAGAGTTTTTAATAAGTTTTGAATAAAATTCATTATTCCAAACTAGATTCTAACCGAAAACCCGAGTTTATATTTATAAAACGCTGCGGCCATATAATATTTAGATGATATTAACGCTAGGGATGCGGAAAGGCGATAAATTAAGAATGCATCCATTAATTACTAAATAAAATTATTAATGCTAAATTGTCGGTAGTGCGTGCACACCAGCGCACCTTCCCACCGACACTGTGTAAGATGATCCATAAACTTGTCCCTGATTATCTAAGTGGAATAATACGTTTTGTTTCGGAGGTGCATGACTACGATACCAGGCAGAGAGAGGATCTATATGTGATCCCTGCAAGAACATTGAGTGCACAAAAGTCAATAACAAATGGTGCAATGATTGATTTTAATAAACTGCCCAAATATATAACTGATTGTGATACTTTAAATAAATTTAAAACAGCTTTGTACAAATTTATTAGTTATTCTGATATTAATTAACAAAATGTTTAATACTTATTTATTTAAGTTAGTGATAAATCACAATTTTTACAAAAACTGGTAACTATTGTAATTTGGTTGTAATAGTATTATTATACTAAATAAAGGTCTTATTATTATTATTATTATTATTATTATTATTATTATTAATTTAGTGCCGTTGCCGGTGAATTTTGTTTGTTTATTTAATTAATTTACATTACTGCAATTCTTAAGTAGAATATAATTGCTGTTTATTAGGAATAAGATGTTAATAACTAGATAACGTTAACTACCTTATCAACTATTTGTCAAGAAATGATGAAGCTGTGATTAATAGGTTAAAGTATTTTTATATATTGTTACATGTAATAGACATTAGTTAACTATGTCTTCTACTGTAATTTTTACTTTCTATCCTCTATTAACCGCTCAGAGGTAAAAAAAGACGCATAAGCGTTGTATGTGATGATAATGTGTTAGAAAAGAAATAATAGCAGAAATATACTTAAATAAACTGGAGTAAAACAAAATAGTCACATATATTAAAATGATACTGACACCTTCGCC
This sequence comes from Rosalia funebris, assembly GCA_037954035.1. Lineage (NCBI taxonomy): Eukaryota > Metazoa > Arthropoda > Insecta > Coleoptera > Cerambycidae > Rosalia > Rosalia funebris. Next base: position 39,297,312 of record JAZFAV010000016.1, read on the forward strand.
ATTTTCTTAAAAATTTGTTGTCTGGGTGAATTATCAGATTATCTATTAATAGTTATGATGGGTAGAAGTGTCGGCAATAACGACTAACCCATATAGCATTTTAATATACTTCGTGTTCCTATTATTAAGTATATCTCACTATAATTCTTCACTTCTTATTTTATACTCACTACACTACACGATCAGGTCGCGGCTAATCACTACATTTGGAACGAACCATGGGGCATCTATGATTATTCTCAGCTCTTTGGACTAAAATCTTTCAAGTATTTAAATATTGGAATTGGAGACTAAGCCCCAAATTTGAATTCCATATGTCCAGACGGGTATTAAGATACTTTTGTAAATTAGGAGCTTATTGCTCAACACAAGTTGTGATATATTTCCAATGAGCTAATAAAATTTGCTAAATTTTAGTCCCAGTTGCTTTCTCCTCATAAGTGCCTCAGATGATATACTTTCGCTAGGTGAGTCTGCGATTTAAGTGTATTCGTAAATAATTTGCATATTCCTTTTATGTTAGTGGTTGATCGTTCAGCATGATTGGAGGACAATTGTCTTTATTAAGGGTGAAAACTTTTACTGATTTGCTTTCATTAACTTTTATTTGCCACATTTTTAACCACGTTTGGATTTAATTTATGTGGTTTTGTAATACACTTGTGGCTATTCTTGGCGTTTTATGTGTCGCTAGTATTGCTGTGTCATCCGTGAACGTGGCTGTAGTGATACTACTAGTTAGTACTAGTGGGAAGGTCAAGTAACTGTATAAATCAAATACAGTACAGGCCCCAGTACACTACCTTGTGGGACACCAGATTTTATCGATAAGAGAAGTGGTTGGATCATCTTCAATTTTTACTAGAATACTTGTTCTCCAAGTATAATCTTAATATGCTATATAGATTATCGGGAAGCACTTTCCTGATTTTATACATTAGTCCTGCATAACAAACTTTGTCAAAAGCTTGTCCTATATCAAGAAATACTGCTGTGCAGTAGCTTTTGTCTTCAAATGCTTGTCTGATCTTAGATCAGACAAGCATCTGTACACTTGCTCTATAGTTGAGTGTTCCTGCTTGAATCGAAAATAATCTGGTATGAAGCATTTAAGAGTAAGATTCAGTTTCTCTAGAAGTAACTTTTCATACAGTTTTGACAATATTGAAAGAAAACTAATAGGTCTGTGCATTACCTCTTCTGTAGGTTTTCCTGGTTTTGGGATAATTATTACTTGCCCAGTGGCCAATTCTATTAATAACATTACAAATATGAGTGATGAAATTTATACCAATTTCAGATAGTTCTTTCAGTATTCTTTTTATTATCATAGTCATAACCTGGTGTTGTTTTTTTTTATCTAGCTTCTTGGTTATTATTAACTTAACTTCAGTGCCTGTGTAGGGTTTTATTGGGAGTACTAATTGTTCTGAAGCATCTAATAGCTCCTATATCTCGACTTCTTCATCTAACAAGATTTCAGTTTCATATGGCTGGAACACTTTATTTAAGTATGTCGCGAATAACTCATTCTTCTTAGTGGTGCTGATGCTTTTTTTGGTTGTTTTAGTTTTCTCGTTGCTTTCCATAACGAGTAGTCTGTAGTTGCTAGGTTTTCCAAATACTCTGTGTTGAGACATTCATTCAGTAAACGTTTTAATTCTTTTACTGCTTTGTTGACTTTAGACTTGTAATGAGAGCTTGTAATTTGCCATTGTTTTCTCAGTTTACGCTTTTCATATATTTTTTGTGTTTGATGATAATTGGGCAAATGTCTTTTGCTTCTGCTTCTTTCGGTTTCGAAGACTAAGTGTCCATTCAAACAGTTTGGTGTCACAACTTTATGGAAGACTTATTGGCAACCGTAGACTTAAACTTATAACTTAAACGTTATAATCCGGAAGACCTACGAACTAGATATTAAATTAGTTTATAAGCAAGAACCCAGTAGTTAAACACTAATCATGTGACTAAATAAAGGAGAAAGCCAATGGGATCCCCCCTGCATGTCAACTAATACTGTCATATAAATTACTGAATATTCGACTAGGATAGATTGTAACAAACTGGGATATCAAAAAAAAGAGTTGCTATTGTTGATTTCCTTAATGGTATATAGCATGTTCCAACGATATAGAAATTACGTACAATTAATGTGCAAATCTGGATATGTAGAAGTGAGAAGAATCCTATCAGGTTAAGATCTTAATAATGTAATACTATTTGCTTATTTAAAGGTACTAGGTACTAGATATAGGCAATTAAATTATTTCATTTCTAAGGTAATGATTAAGGTAAAGGTATTTATCTTTGTAATCGATTTACTACTGATAATTGCACAATCTTTAACTGAAAAGTCGTTAACGCATTAGCACTGTTAAAATAAATTTTGTATGAAAAAAAAGTTAAGTATTTTAAATTTATATGTTTATGAAAACCAAACATTCAATATATTATTATGAGCTGTAGCAGATAAAATGTAATAACAATAACCATTTTTAATTTCCATAACGTTCTATTTATTTGTATTATGTTTATACTTGACATGGACATATAAAAGTTAGATATTTTTACATACACATATTGTATGCATGTATACATAGTTATGTTTCTATAATTATAAAGACAAACTACTACTTCAAAGTACACTTTAATTACGGTGTAATTCATATATTCTATATCGAGTTCGACCACAGTTTTCCGGGGTAGTTGATATTGGTGTGCCCGTGCATATATTCCTCTAATTAAGTAAGTCAGACTTCGGTTAAGTAAGAGGATTTAACGACCTACAGAGGAACAAATCGGCTACTAATACGACTATCCTGCAAGTGGGGCGTTCTCACACCAACTGAGCACATTGTAACAGAAAAAGAATACAACTTTGTACCACAAACTGCAATAATTATAATCATGGGATTGCCAATATATACTTTGGTTAACTTAATTAGAAATTCACTACACCATTCCTGTGGTTATGTGGAAGGGCTACCGCCACATACCACTCTTTTGTGGGTTTTATCAGGTCATGGCATTTCCATGTACTTTTTTATATCCATCACGTGGAAGTACCACAAAACACAAGTACACAGTTTTAATATTTAAGTGTACGGCAGCATTATTGCACTTACATTTTGTTTTTATTTATTTTCTTGTAGGATTCACCACTACTAATATTGGTGGCGTTTTTCATTTCTTTTATGCATAACATTTATATATTTACTTTCCTTTATAGGCAATCAAATTAAACTCGTTCTCAGTTGTTAAATCGCCACAACGCTACTCTGTTTCGTTTGTTCGATATCTCAAATCTGCACCAAATTTTGCATAATGCACAGTAAAATCAAATATAAATTGCAAAAATTCCGCTACTCGGAGACCGGAGAAATGCTGCCTGCCTCTGCTGAAATACTATGTTACTGGTTTTCAGGAGGACATCATGCACATTATGTATGAAGCTTTTTCAAAGTTTACATATTACTAGGATGATCTTACGGAACAGTGTATAGTCTATCAAACCTCCATTTTAATTTTATACTCCCTGCTAGTTGGGAGTTCTCTATTGAGAACTGGATCCCCAATAGAAAATAACTTTTCTGCATAACGAGAAATAGTGAGTTGTTTAGCTCCACTATTTCTAATACGTGTGTTCCATCTATGTATGAACTCGTCTAAATCAATAATCGGTCGTTACTAGATTATCGGATGCGTCTCTAAAGGAACAAAACCAATACCTGATTGAATGGTGGTGATGAACTTTGTCCGCATTACATATTCAACTTGATCTTTTCCGTGTAGCATTCCAGTTATACTCCACCCGCTGTTTACTCAAAAAATCCCTGAACAGTGTCGAGGTGAATGCAGCTGGTCTATCCGAAATGGTACAGCCATCCTAACTTGTTTAATGCTGTGTGTAAGACCACAATTGCGTTCTCGGTTATCTTTTCTCAATTGATTCTAGGCTATCAACAGGCATCGATTATCACTACCATTTGAGTGTAACCGTTTGAATGGACCAGTGACTCAGCTAGCATAATCCAAGTGACTTGTGCGAGTAATACTATTCCATATCAGGATACACTTGATGTGCTGTACTTACATTCTTCTGGCATAGGCAAGGCGACATTTTAGCTTTTAGGTTCATTTTTCCAGTAGTTATGTGTCCTGACACTATGATACTGTTGATACTATCAACAGCAGCCTATATAAGCACTTTTGGTATTTTAAGTAGGTTATAATGTACAATTTGTATAATGGATCTTCGCGCGTGTAACAATTTAGTGACGACTCACGGATCACATTTCTCGCAATTGTTACTAATATGCCACAATTACCAGCACGTATGTCTAGCGACATTCGTTTCAGTCAACTACGTACGGCATAGACAGTTAATAATTTGCCGAACAAAATGCAAGTCACGTCTTAACTTTATTGTATAATTTGATTCATTGGCGTCTCAATATTTCTGTAAAATGTATTTCATTTTTGTTTCATTTATTTTGATTTTTGTTGAATTTATTTCATTTATTTTGATGGAAATATCACTTCCATTGAATGTTTTTGTGGAGAACCTTTTCATTACTCTGTCATATGTTGACGGATTTGTATTGTACTAACTGTTATCCTAAATTGTGTTTTTGGCATTACACTGTTCAAAAATGTCAGTTGATTATTCATCTGATTGTTATCTGTGACGCACATGCAAAGAATCATTATACAAACCATGGTTCAGTTCCTTTTTAGCTTTTCAACATCTTTCTCCACGCAAGTTGTTGCAACGTTCCAACCAATATAGCATCTAATTCGTTAACAAATACATCATCGAGTACAATTATGAATAAAACTTCTAAAGATGCAGTTGGTCTTTAATAATACGCATTTCATAAGTGACTAGAGCACTGCGTCGGTTCGATTGGCTCAAAGTGAATGATAACACCACTGTCGACTGAATACTTTCAGAAGATTATTTTTTGTTGTTATAAAAGTGTTGTTACTGGTCGCCAATTCCCGCCATCATCTGATATTAGGCTTTCCATGTTTATAGCAGTCATTCGCTTCGATGTGTCCGATCTTCTGACAGTGAGTACAAATGTACACAGTGTGTATGGAATAGTGGTATCATCGCTTACTTTCACATTTTTCTTTTCACGTGTTGACAATTGTTTAAATATATGAATGTACTTTAATTTAAATATATAAAAGTGCATACTAATACAATTAATAAAATTTAAATTTAGTAGTACATACTATATATTTGAAGTTTATAAACTATAAATGAATTTACTCGTACATTGATACGAAACATAGGACCATAGGGCCTTTTCTAAACATTATCAGAAGGCAAAACCGAAAGCGGACACAATTTTAATAAGTACCCTTTTAAGTATAAATTATTTCTGTCAGCCTTTCTAAAGATCTTGATGCTTCCTTTGAAGCAGCTGCCAATAAGTAAGTCGATTAGTTTTTATGTCACTCAGGTCATAATCTAACACCGTCATTAATTGTTCCAAGGTATACAATTCTTCATCTGTTAGAATTTAGTTTTCACTAATGTGTGGTAAGTGATTCTTCATGAATATGAGGAAGTAATGGATCGAAAGTGGCTCAAAATGTTACTTATCGATTGACACGGCATAAAAAATTGTCGTTTTGGGCATACTTATCCTCGTAATTTCAAAGATAAAATTATCCGAAAGAGGTTCTAGAAAGGTTATGTATAGTTAACACTTTACTGGTACTGCTAAACATATCATATAAACTAACTTCAAACTAACAAAGAGAAAATAAGAGTGCTTTGACACAGAAATCAAGTAAATTGTACGTTATACGTCAATTAAAATTTGAGGCTATAATTTAAAAGTATTTGAAATTATGACTATTAAAATTATTTCAGATGAATTATCCATTGTAAAAGAAAAACATGAATTAGTAAAATATATCAAAATCACCTAGATGATTTATTGTGGAACTCCAGAAACATGCCTCCCTGTAAAAGCTAAGTGTCGCTAAAAAGTCGCTTAGACATTTTTAAATATCCGAATTTTACTTTTTTTTACTTTACATTTAGAAATCTGTATACTTTTGATTGAGTGTATTACTGTACTTTTAACCGGATCTAACAACATAGCATACGTCATGAATTAGAATTATTCAAATTAAGTGAATCTTGAAACGTACTTTCGATCAAAGTACTGCCACGGAACTGCCACATTCTTCTTTCTTTTTCAGTTTAAATATTCCCAGCTGGATCTTCCAAATTGATTCCGCTTTATTAGTTTTAGTCCAAGCTCGCCTTCAGTAGAGTAAAAGAAAAGCTCTACTGAAAGTGACCTACCACAGAAATACATGGATAAAAATCCATGTAGCTCTGTGACACAGCTGCAACAATATAGTGCTAGGTGTACAGTATCAAAATCTTCAGCGTCATCAACCTTCTGGGACAGAAGCTGATTGACTTTCGCAAGAATGGATTAAATATTCCTGTTGCTCGAAAAGATATATATATATATATATATATATATATATATATATATATATATATATATATATATATATATATATAGATTGTCCCTTTAAGTGATCACTATTCTCAAAGAGGTGATAGTTTGATTGAAACGCGTGCGACATTATTTGATCATATTCCATATTGTCCTATTCTGTCATCGTATTGTAATTCTGTTGTTCCTGTGCGGCTGATTCGTCAATTTCGTTCTCCATGTTAGTATTCTACAGTGTGTGTGTACTACTTCACTTCTTTCATCGATCTGCAATTCACACAAAAGTTTTTTGTTAAAAATTGCGCTAAGACAATAACACACGTTTTGTTCCATCGACCTATGACCTTGATCAAAGTTCTGAACCTTTGTATGAAATACAGATCCTCAACCGGGGAAGTTGTTTATTATCACATTCATTTAATCATAAAAACATTTAGAAAACATTGCAGTTATACTCTCTAGTCTACTTAATTCGAATATCAATTATTTTCTGCTCTCTTCCGTTTCTAATAAATTGCTCCACTCCTAATGGCTAAATGTGATTTTTAATCTTACAGGTGTGCATTCAATAAAGTTTGACCTGTATTAACATGCAGACCAGACGTAATTGGTGGCCACCCACTGTGGATACATACGCCTTTTCCATCAATTAGCACTGTTGTGCGTCACCTGTCATCCAATCTATTGACGTATTGCTCACAATCAGAGACTTAGTAGGTTCTGTCACCAACTTTGTCACATCAGCCTCGAGATTTCTTCTTCATAATGTGAATTGAAAACAAGTAGATTATCTAGAACTAGTTATGCCATATCCCTTTAACAACTGGGAGGATGCAAATACGTCGCTTCCTCCTATACCCTCTTTAGGTCACAGGCAATTCCCCCCTGTTCACATAAAATAAAAGAAATTAATTAGACCAATATGTACGATGGTCAACAGTTACACACCTCTGCCCGTTTTCATGTTGAAATGACTACCATACTTATACAGGGTAGAACGTAAAAAACGCCGCAAGCCATAACTCTATTATTAATAATCCTGTTTTAAAATTGAAAGAAGACAATCAAATGATTGTTTACAGACTATTATATAGCATTAACCGAATTTTTATACAATTTCATTTCAAGGTCACGCGATATTCAACTTATTTAATTTTTATATAATTAAAAAGAGAATATTTTTATGTTTCTAATGATGTATAATAAGTCGTATTTTAATAGACGTATGATTCAGAAAATAATAAATTATTTATTAATTCATAAAAATTTTAAAACATGGCAAGATGGCTTTAAATTGAAAACCAAATGGAACATGGCATAGTAAAATGTTATTTAACATCACAGTAATAAATTTCATCATCATAATAATAGATTTCAAAGAATAATTTGTGTAATATACTAAATTTAAACAACAACGAACAATATAAATCCTGTTCAAAATGTCTGCCATTTTGTTGAATACATACTCGTAGTTTACATCTTCTTTCTATTCCATTAATGAAAGAAGCAGGTAGCTATAATTCTCTGGATCAAAATTTCGATATTTTTAGGTAGGGTCAGATATGCCTTGAAATTGAGAACCAATTGGAGCATAACAATTTAAAATGTCAACGCGTTGTTTGACTTAAGACTATTTGTTGTTTAACGATAAGTTTTGTAAATCATCTTCTTAATTGTTACTTTTGTTCAAAAAAGTTAATAATGAATAATAATAGTGAATTGACAGACATGGTTCAAGTATATTTTGAATGTAGAAGAAACAGTTATGCAGCTGCAAGACTCTATAGAGAGCATTTTGCTGAAAGAAAAGCATTTATATTTATATTGTTCGTTGCAAAAGAATTTATATTGTTCGATATCGTTTAAATTTAGTATATTACACTTATTATTCTTTGAAAACTAGTATTGTGATGACAAATGACATTTTATTATGGCATGTTCCAATTGTTTTTCAATATAAAGCCATCTTGTCATGTTTTAAAATTTGATGAATTAATAAATAATTTATCATATTCTGAATCACACGTCTATTGAAATACGACTTAATATACATTATTAGAAACAGAAAAATATTCTCCTTTAATCAAATAAAAAAATATATAGGTTGCCATTTAAATGAGAAAAGTTGACTATCGCGTGACCTTAAAATGAAATTGTATAAAATCTCAATGAATGCTATATAATAATCTGCAAACAATTATTTAATTATCTTTCAATTTTAAAATCGAATTATTAATAACAAAGTTATGACTTGCAGCGTTTTTTACGTTCCACCCTGTATAATAAACTTAAATTGAGAACTGTTGTACAATTTAAACATTGGAAATACATTTATTATAACACCATCTGTTATAAACAATTGTTTGAAATATTATTTACACAAGATACAACAAAAATATAACAACCTTCTAGCCAAGTTAAATACAAATAAATTAATTATATTAACAAAAAGTAATATCTTAAATAACCAGTAGTTAAGAGCTACTTGATGTTTACTTTATGCTATAGATTACTGCAATAAAAGTTAAAAAACATATTTGTAAATGGAATAATAGCTACCAGAATATTAAATCACAGTAGTTCCTTTCTATCAGTAAAATAATTTATTTATTTTTTTTTTTTTTAAGGAAACATATATTCGTTGTTCCAATGAAGCGTTGTATTGCCGGTTTCCAATTTAAAGGATGTCAAAGAATATGCCCCACATACTACGACCCCATCTGCGGTACAGACAATAAAACTTACAGTAACACATGTTTCCTGGATATAGAAAACTGCAGATCCCAGTCACTGGTTACAATGAAACATATGGGAACATGTGCTGAACCTGTGAAGGAAATCCCAAAAAACTATTTATATTGATTTATTGAATTATATTAATTTAATTTATATTTATATTTACAATATCTTGATTTAACCATTTGTAAAAAAACAATTTCACAATTATCTGGATATCTGGAACTATTTACATTCCAGAAGTCAAACATCCCATTAAATAGACACTTGTACCAATTTGCTAATATTGTAACTCATAAACATAATTATTTATTATACTCTATTTAAGCATTAAAATGGGAGCTGTGTTTTAGATATAAGTATTGTTTTTATATAAAAATCTATTATTCTTAAAAAAATAAATTATTATCAAAAGATGAGTACCATTATTACACGCATCTAAAAGGTGGTCCAACCAAAACGCACGATGTTAATTGTAAATAAAACAAAAAGTTTTCAGAGAATTATCTTAATATTTTTTATTATGATAGAAGGATCTATGACAATTATGTGTGAAACAAAATATCGGCCAAATGCTCGCCACGGCTTCGGTGGCATACCTCTATCCGATGGTCCATATTTTCAATGACTGAGACATAATTGAGGTTCAATGTCGTTAATGTGCCGAATTATCTCATCCTTTAGCTCTTGAATTGTTCTTGGCTTATTGACGTACACTTTTTCTTTTAAATATGCCCAAAGAAAGAAGTCCAACGGTGTCGAATCACATGATCGTGGCGGCCAATTAACATCGCCACGAGGTGAGATAACACGGCCATTGAATTTCTCGCGCAAAAGTGCCATTGTTTCGTTGGCTGTGTGGCAAGTGGCACCATCCTGTTGGAACCACATATCGTCCAGGTCCATATCCTCAATGTCTGGCCACAAGAAGTCCGTTATCACCGAGTACCGACGACGAGTCGAGGTTGACGGCTCTTCTGCTACACTATCGCGAACAACAGCAATGTTTTCCGCAGAACGAACTGGGCGAGCATGCACAGGTGTTTTCACATTTCCTACAGACCCGGTTTGCTGAAATTTGCGCACAATTCTCCCGATTGTGAACACATTTGGTCGATTATGCTGACCAAAAAAGTCACGAAGTGCACGAAATGCATTTTGATTTGAACGCCCATTTTCGTAAAAGGCTTCAACAATCTTAACGCGCTGCTCAATTGTGTACCTCTCCATGGTTGAATTTGTCAAACACTGAAACAAAGAAATATCAAATTAAGTTGGCCAAAAAACTTGACGTTAAGGTGTGACTCACAATTAACATCGTGCATTATGGTTGGACCACCCTTTATATACGGGGTGTCTCCTAAAAAACGCCGCAAGCCATAACTCCGTTATTTATAATCGGATTTTAAAAAACAAAAAATTAAATGAAATGGCTCTAAATACACTCGAGAGTGAGCATACCGCAGTGTTTTTAAACTTTTTTTTTTTAAACGATAGTCAACTTTTTTTTTCAAATGACAATATAGTTTTTTTTATTTACTATTGTGCAGATTTCTTTTCTGAATCCAACAATGTATAAAAAATGGACTTTTGTGAAACATTTGTCACAGAAAAATGGTGAAAATATTCGCCGATACCGCAATAGGCGCCCGGTCGCTTAATTGATGACGAACGTATTTTGACTAATCATCTATGCCGTGGAAAACAAAAAATAATACAACAAATCGAGTAAATGTCATTTCAACTTCCGCATCCCAGTTTTTACATTATTTTGCTTTTGTGTGTCATAGTGTCATTACAGTAAGTTACTTTTTGCGAAATTAGTCAACAGTGCAGTATGGATAATAATAAAATATTGACGGATATGATTCAGGTATACTTTCAGTGTAATCACAATCGTAATGCAGCAGTCCGCCTTTATAGAGAGCTGTTTCCTCATAGAGAAGTTCCAGAACCACGTAAGTTTGGAAGACTTGGAAGAAAATTTAAGAAACTATGGGGCATTTAAAAAACCGAAACGAGAAGAACACGAATTTAATGAAAACACGGAGCTCAATGTTCTTCTTAATGTTGAAGAAATCCCAAGAACCTCCATTCGGGAAATTTCAAATAATATTGGAGCTTCAAAACGAACTGTGAATTCAATATTGAAAATGCACAAATTTAAGCCATACATACCTCAAAAAGTACAGGCATTAGAGGAGAACGATAGAGAATGAAGACAACAATTTTGCCATTTGTATTTAAATTCAGTGCGATGAGACCCACTTTTCCACGCTAAGATTATTTGGTCAGACGAATCTACATTTAGTGTCAATGGTATTTTCAATAGAAATATCCACTGACATTGGAGCCAAGGAAACCCAAGGATTATCGTCGAAACTAATTTTCAGCGAAGGTTTAGTATCAATGTGTGGTGTGGCATTTTGGGTAATAGATTGATTGGACCATTTTTCATAGACGGCACCCTAAATCAAGAAAAATATTATCAAATATTGACAGAACTTCAGAATTTTTTAGATGAGCTACTTATTGCAGAACTCAATAGAATTTATTTCCAGGAATATGGGGCTACCCCTCATAATGCCAGAATGAATACTAATTGGTTAAACACCACATTTAATGAAAGGTGGATAGGAACTTATGGACCGATTCGATGGCCTGTCCGTTCTCCAGATCTTACTCCACTTGATTTTTGGTTGTGGGGTTATCTTCAAGATCATGTCTATTTAACCCAACCAGAAAATGAAGAAATTCTGAGGCAAAGAATTATACGTGCGTGTCGCGAAATACCCCCCAATTTTATATTGAATGCGACCAATGCAGTATTCAGAAGATGCCAGGTATGTCTTGATTGTGCCGGTAACCAATTTGAGCAGCACTTGTAGGTTTGTAACTGTATTTGATTTGCTAATTTGTTTCTTTAGTTGTTTCGATTTAAACTTTGTTGCACTTCGTTTAATGTATTTCGTGTTTTAATGTGTTTCGCATTTTTGTTTCATTTATTTTGATGGAAATATCACTTCCATTGAATGTTTTTGTGGAGCTTTTCATTACTCTGCCATAGGTTGACGGATTTGTATTCCGCGATATCATTAGGAGATTTGGTATGCAACAGAGTTATGTGCTGTATGACACGTTGCACCATCTTGCTGAAACCACACGTTATTCAAATATTATCAATTAAAAAAAATTATCAATTTGGTGGAAAAAGAAATTGTTGAACATGCCTCGATAGCGTTCCCCATTAACTGTCATAACATTACCAGCTTTATTTTCAAAGAAATTGGTCCAATTATTGGTCCAAAATAATCGCTCGCTTTCATAAAACAGTCGTATACAAACTATTCGTTGTAGAACTGTTAATCGCGGCATGGTGACGTCGTATCGTTTGTAGATAACAGCGGTTAAATATCGACAGAATACAAATGATATACAATTAAAATCCTATAGTTCCAACTGAGACACCCTATAGATATCCTACTTAAGTTGCAGAATTAATTTCAGTAAAAAAATCCGCCATGCATAAATCTAGAGAAAACAATTCATTCTGGATGAATCTGTTTTATTTACAAATATATTCGTATTCATCTAAGGAATTATGATGGCTTTCTTAAAAAATAACATTAGTATTATAACAAAAACAATGTATTATAATTTTCTTTGCTTCCTTGGTCTAGGAGGATTCCATGAAACTCTTGTATTGTCGGTAATCGATACAATTTCTAATCCAGACATTTGTAGACCTTTAATGGATGACTGAAAAACAAAAAATTGTAAACTTACGTGTGGAAATGAATAAGACATGAAATATACCATTCGTCCTGGTCCCAAACCTCGAACACGTACCCTCACGGTTTTCACGCCTCTTTCCAAAACCCGCTAAAAATATTTATTATCAATATATTACAAGATGAAAAATTTAGAGGGAAGATGAATTAAAACAACTTCATTAGTAAAATTTAATTTTACAAATTTCTTGTTTTCTATATTTCGAGATTCATTTGGAAACCCCGAAATTTATTTTCAATGAAAGGTACTTATGGTTAGAATCTTTAAAAAGTCGATTGTAAAAAGTTATTTTAGTAAACACTGCTTAGAAATGACAGAAAAAATATTTTAATAATACACCAAATTATTTAGTACGTCAAAGTATATCAAAATAAATTGAATTAATTGAAAAAAACTTTGACTTTTTTGTGAAATAACTAGCGTTTAAAAGTACTTACGCACTGCAATGTAGAAATATAATAAATAACATAATAAGGCTACTTAAAAATTATGGTTTTAAATTACACGAGGACAATTGGAAAAATACGACAAATGTTTTGAATTAATAAAAGATGTCGAATTAACATGTTGAAAAAGTTCATTCTGAATGTATTACCATTAATCCAGTAATTTACTCATATTTTACATTTTAAGTATAAAATATACTTTTAGGGCACAATACATCTTATAGAAAAAGTAATTATAATAAAAACCAAATAAACTCGAGGTTAATACAACGGACGGTATATTTGTTAATCATTTACACGGGCGTGAATTAGCAGTTTCGAAAATAAAATCACTTGATAGGACACCGCCGGTTTTCCTTATCTTTTTGTCAGATAAAAACTAGGTAAAGGAGGATAACAATAAAAAGTAACAGAGATTGGGACACGACGACTTAGAAATAATCTGCACCTGGTATGCTGGCGAAGATAAAGGCATAATAAACAGAGGACAGAAACGAATGTCGTCTTTTTGGCAGCCATTTCTCACCGAATGTAAAATGGTACAAAGCCTCCCATCACCTTCCTGATGGATCAGCTCAAGATTAAGAAAGGAGTGTCAGGAATTTAATCCCAGAGATCAAGATGGTGACGACAGATTAGCCAGGGGTAGTTTTAGAGCCAATTAATCTCGCTATACGATACGACAGAATACGTCTATCGAACGACACTATGGTCTATCTGACTGCCAATGGGGCTTCAAACGAGGAAGATATAGATAGTGGACGCCATACAACAATTGATAAAAACAGATGAAATAAACAGGAATAAATAAATATGCGTAGTCATAATACTTGATGAGGAACACATTTTAACTCTGTGGGACGAAAGAATATATTAGCGAAACTAACAATATTTTCACGCATAATAAGTGAGTGAGTACGACAAAGCTTGCCGATAAAACTAACTTTGTAGAACATTATATTTGACGATTAATTGTCGGTGAGAAAAGCCGACCAAATAGTAACCGTCTTAGGCTCATGAGTAACATCCGAGAACGGAAAATCAAGTTCAGTAAAATAATATGTGATGTAATCCACTCTACTCGTATTCTTCTGAATACAGCTTCTGCTTATGAAAGAAAATTGAGAATAGAAAAAAAAACAAGAGAGATGGATGGGATACGACGATGTATGACACTGAAAATGTGTATCGCATATGGGACTGTACTGTATCCTACGTAGCAAGAATTCGTTCTCCTGCTCTCCTGCCGAGGAAAATACAGTATTTCTATGTCGATAGAAATACGATAAATCGATTCCAATAGTATAGACTTGTAATAGTGAAGACGATTGTAAAAAATGTGGTTCTAATATGGAAATGGCTTATTCAAACTAGGAAATAAGTATGCTATGCTGTTATTTTTTAGAAGGTGAAAGTGCACATGAAACAAAAGGATTATACTCAATTGCATATTCGGCAAGAAATCTACCTAATGAATACCTTCGTAAGGATCTTCCAGGGATTGGGAGATTTTGAGAGTTTTAAACTCCATGCTCAAGACATCGGTAAAGAATAAATAATATGAATGCAATTGAAAAGGATCCTGGCACTGGTACGAGAACAATAAGCGCCCGATTTGATGTGACACAGTTAATTATTTTACAGTCTTTACGTTCACAAGAGCTATACACGAATGGGTACAGGCAAAGATATAAGCAAGATATAAATTTAGTTGTTATATCGTCGACGAATAATTGATGGAATTGTCGGTTGGAGTGAAAATTCTAGAGTTGTACAAGAGAATAATACCAATAATTATTAAATTCAGGCAAAAATTATTGACTTTCTAATTAGATCATCCATATTGTTTCTGTTTTTTAGTAATATCTTATATGCCTGCTATGTAAGGTGAAATGATGTGGTGAAATGGTATAAAACGAAATAAATGTGTAATAATTACAAATACCGTTCCAATACTTATCGCCGTCGCTTGAGCAGCAATGTTTGTTCCCTTTTTCGTATTCTTGAATCCTTCAATACCACAAGATCTGATTACTTTTGGAACGCCTAAAAAAAAAATTAAAGTATTTCTAGGATATTCTAAGTGATAAAGTAACATTGATAAATATTTGCACTGCCATAAACTAAAAACCAAACCTTGAATTAATATCAATTTATTCTAATTTAAAAAGATGCCCCAATATGTTATTTTTAAACATATTTATTCTGCATAACTGCTACTGCAGTAATAGGCACCCAGATTTGAACCTCCAGAAGCATGAGCTACTGCTGTGAAATACTGTAAGAATCTCTAAATACCATTACATAATACATTACAAATTTTATTAAAAGAACTGGTGTATTATTATATTCTAGTTTATAACTAAAATGTGTATTAATATATTCTAGTTTATAACTAAAATTTTAATACATCTTCTACTTCTTTAATATACCACAATTTTAAGATTATGGTTTCCATCACTTCTTTATTATATTAATTTCGCCACAACTTATAAATTTGAACTGTTGAACTAACTTATATTAATTTTAATGTCTCTATAAAACAGCTAGTATTATTTTTTGTCATATACTATAAAAAATATAGGCAATTGTTTTTGTTTTGTTTTAGTTAGAATGGACAATGGTTCTATAATGGTTATAGACACATTATTTATCACTCTGTTGTAAGGCAAAATTTACTAAAATATAACCTTAAACTATTACAACTGTTACACTATTTGTGAATTATTATAAGCAAATAAATAAAAATAGGGTAGTTTATTGTGATGTATCATTGCAAAAAGTGGAGTCATATATATATAGTACTCTATAACTGGAACAGCATACAAAATTATGAAGCACTCCCAGATAATATTGAAACGGGTAAGTAAATCGCAATGATATTGCGCCGCGCCGTTCATATCGAAGGCACCTCCGGAGCATGCCTCTAGAGGCTTTGGATCAAAAAACAAAAGTTACCATGTTGTTTGCAAGGGTCGATTTACTATATCGATTTTGTTAAAGTTCCGAAATTCGAACGAAAAGCATTTCGTACATTGACCTAAAAATTTCGTGACACACTAAAACTGCCGTTTAGTAAATATAGATAATTCAAACATTTCACTGTATGGTCACTCAGCTCTAAAGCCTAGTTCGAACTATGCTAGTACTCATTAGTCCAGTGGCAAGTAATTGAGTAACTAAATGTCTACGAACTGACCAAAAAGCATTCGCACTACAGTCATGTACAGTACATTAGTGAGTAATGTATTGCAAGATGAACAGGCAAGGGAACAAAGTAAATAGCTAATAGAGATTATTGTAATAGCTATTTTAGAAGAACTGGAAGAAGAAAATAGTGCGATAAAAGAAAAAAAACTATGGGTACGAAAATAGATTCAGGGAAGAGTTGAACTAGGAGCTACTAATTCTCTTCTCAAGGAAATAGCATTGGAAGATCCTAAAAAGTACTTCTGAACTTTGAGAATGACTGCAAATTGTTTTAATGTTTCGCAGGAATCCATCAAATAAACTGAACCATTTTACTGAAGGAATGTAAACTGTGTCAGTCCTGATGTCAGAATTTCCTAACTCCTGCGAGTACGTCGATCTGAAAAGAAATCGAAAAAGAACAATGAAAAGAAAACAATATAGAATATTTTATATACCTACTTATAACTACTTATATGAATAAAAAAAGTCAACATTAACCTTATATATCTTATTTTCAATTTAATCTCATCAAATCCAGATATGTTCATTGAATTTATAAAATTAACATACGCGGATTGTTTGATATATTTTTATTTATTTATAAAGTGGGATTTAATATTCCAGAGGCACTCATGTAAGTATTTCGCAATAAATTTTAAAGCTGTATCTTCGCTCCAACGAAACGACATTTTTGTGGCAGCTAATGAACTAAAATCAACAGGTTCGCACTTGTTTAGTGAATGAAGCGCGATCCAATGATGCATGGTGGGGGACCTTACTCGCCCAAAAATATAGAATAAAATGGATCGACTCGACTGAATCACTTACTAAACTACTTACTACTACTACACTTACTTACAATTACTAAAATTTTGGCGTTCAGACACATTTAGTTACTAAATTACTCGCCACTCGACTCAATTACTAGCATAGTCCGAACCAGGCTTTAGTATTAAATCAAGGAGCAATATGATGAGTATTCAGATCAGTTATGCAACACAGGCTAATCAAATGCAGCACTATCCGCATCTACACAATAGATGGGTAACTTATTATATTCTCCTATTACAATATCTGCAACAATGTCGTTTATACTGTAGTCTAGGTCCCTACCTAGACTACAGTATAAACGAAATGTCACTGTATACTTGGACTCAAGTCCCACATCGGAAATTTTAACACCTCCCCCTAGCCTTGATATGGTCATTGTATAGAACACCCCCTTCTGCCCTATCGAAAAACTAAACTTACTCACACATTCTACATTCCATCACGAGTACAGCGCACCTTATCATATCTTGCGCAAATGGCGTTAAGTATTTTTTATAAATAAATTAAAATTGGAACATTTCTCCATGCGCACAGCTGATTTACTGTTTACTTAATCGTTTCTGTAGTTCACCAAAGTTCCCATGTTGCCACATCAACGTTTGTACATCATAATATACGATATAGGCTACAAATTACTTGCTTACCTAAAGCGCAGACATCACTGTCTATTGAATTTACAAATATGTAAACAAAATCAGACGCCCTGATTAGTTGGAAACGTCTTCACGCGCCAAGGGATGCTGAAAAGACACTTTTCATAACACAGCTATTCAGTTCTTTGTTCACTGCTAGAACTTAAACTTCAAATATTCTTGCGCGTCGAATGCGACAAAAATATGAGTGAAAACAGAGTATTGACTGTGAATCTTACACCTGTGCCTGTGCGGTTTTGTGATTTCAACACCTGTGACTCTTGCGATGTCACTTACGCGAAATTTTATGCTATTACAGCATCAAATGAAGGACTTACATCATTCTTAAATAGACATGGCGTTTTAATAATTGGAATACAACATGTGAGTAAATTAATTAAATATACATCAATTTAAATAATGACCGTATCACGTGCATAAAAAAGGGTCAGGCAGATTATGACAAATAGAAACAATTAGGATTCACGATTATTTCAACCCTTACAAATTATCCCTCTATCTTGTAAATTATTTTTGAACATTGATCATTTATATACCAAATATATCCCTTGCCCTTCAACAACACACGCCAAAATTTAACAAAAAAAAAAAGCAATCTCTATGTGCACACAATGCCACATCCTTTCACCACACAAATATTGCTTCAACCCTTAAAAACTACCCCTATATGTTCAATATTTTCAAAAATTTACATTTTTTTAATATACCCTTGCTAAATTAACATTCCTCAATACACCTGTTTACCCCACCCAGCACCCCTATTCGCTCCCACCTCCCGTTAGCTAGATGGGTTATTATTAATTTGCGCAAAGTTTCGTTTGTGAAAAACTATTCCTATAGCAACCTACAACACGTCCATTAAAAAAAAAACGCGAAAATCCAGAAGGGGGTGTTCTATACAATTACCCTTGATATATTTGTCTTCATCTATGTGTGTAACCTTCACATCCAGTCTGAGGCTTTAGAGGAAGGAAGTCCACTTCTGGATATTCATACAATCTTTCTGTCCAAACAAATATATTTTTAGCGCTTACCTTTAGCATCCGTAAAACTAATAATAGTATTATTCGGAGACACTCTTATATTAAATATTGGTAAATCCTTAAAAGCAATTCCATTAAAAGTTTTATTTGGAGTATGAAGAACTGGAAAAATATTTTCATATCTGAAAATATTCGCATTAGAGGAAAGAATTAAATTTCATCCACCGTTACTGACTTATTTAGAACTGAATCTACATCAACAGATCTTTCGCCTACAGTACCCTCATCGCTGGTAGGTAATGATTTTAACATCTCTTTTCTGTCTACAACCTCTCTACAATTTCGCAAACCGACTGATATTGTACGTACACTATTATATATGTTATTTTTTCCAGAAAATACATTTTTTATTATCGTATACAACTGATTTCCCAACATTTTATATTTTTATCAGCATCAGAGTATAAATAATACATCTACTTTTTGCACCAAAATCATAAACAATATAGTACCATAGAATACGATATTAGATTAGATATTAGCATAGAGAAAATAGTAAATATATTTTCTATTTCTCTATGGATATTACATGTCCTATTATATATTTCTATGCACAGAATATAAATATACCTAGGAGCAAAGAGACACGTAGAAATATACAAATTTTTCCCCACAGAGAACGAATTATGAGCAACCACAGACCAGCACTAGTAATCAAACAAGTTTAATACCACAGATAACAAGGATTACAGCAGTAACAATTATTACTATAGCGGCGATATATATTGGTATAGACATTTTTGAGAACTAAAAAGAGACGTGGACTATTTAAATTTTATTCTATAACGTCTGCTTATTATTTTTCTGCCGAATCAATCTATAAGTGGCAAACGCTATTTAAATATTAATTTATGGAAGAATGGGGAAAATAAAGCTACATTCATGAATTGTAAATATATTTTACGTTAAAACCTCATACTATGAAACTAATTATACAGTCTTCGTTAACACGACAAGAATATATTCGTTCCTATTCCTAGCCTAACTTAACCTAATCAAACAAGAAATATATTCGTTATTAATAATAATAAGATACTTCACTCTAAAGATACCATCTGTGATTGAATATAAGCTAATTTGTAATTTAAATCAGTTGTGAACAAAACTTTGTAATATGAGAATCCTTGAAATATTTTAAATTGTATGATTATTTGTTCCACATAGCATGTCCATTAACCCAATACATCAGAAAAATAGAAGCCGAGAGAATTAGGAAATATAAAAATCTCTACATAGAAATTAAACACATGTGGGACCTGAGCAGAGTAGAAATTGAATTTATAGTCATCTCGACAGTAAGTGTAGTGAGCAGGAACATAAAAAGTAATATCGAATTACATTTTTAAGCCAGTGTAACCAGAACATATACCTGCCATATATGGATGGTTATTAGTCGGTTTAGACCTGTGTCGGGTGTTCGATGCAATCAAGGTTCTGCGGTGTTTAAAGTGCGATATTTAGGTCTTAAATGTAGTGGGTTCAATCACTCACATTCACAAATCGCAATGTGTGCGTGTCCGAATAATTTTCAGCAATTAGAGGAATGTACAGAAGTAACTGAGTTGAACCGCCTCTGATGATGTCTATTTGACGTTTCAGCCCCGATTTTGGAGCTATTTTTTAAAACAAACGCCATGCGGTTCTTTGGCATTTAGATAGAATAATAATATAGACGTGATAGAATAATATTTAAATATCCTGCATTTCTCTTTATTTGCTAAAAATGTCAATGCAGATAAATGTCACAACGGTAGCAACAATTATCACCACTGTTGTCCTTATTTTCTGTGACCCAAAATTCTGTCACATTAGGTATTCTGTGATTAAAATTATCTAACCTTAACCTAGAACTTTAAACTTTAACGTATTAAAACTTTTATTAAAAATTGGTAGTCTTATTAAAAATTTAATTAAAAGCATATGTATATTCTATAGGTAGAAGTATAAATAATAATATGACCCATTTACAAGGTGGAAAAGTAGATATTTCATTAATTCAAACCTCAGCTAGGAACAATTTAATAAATCTATTAGAAAAATGTCCAGGTAAAAAAGCTATCGTCTGGGACAATAACTTAGCAGGTCCAGTGGGTTTAGTAGCTCAATATGCCATTCTGCGAGAATACATGGTAACAAAAATGTACCCTTTACGTTCTACTCCATTGCCAGAGACAGATGTTGATCATGTTATTTTTGTGTCTCGTCCCAAACTACATTTGATGGATTATATAGGTATGTGTATGCTCAGTTTCTAAAAAGATTTTGAGAGTAGCTGTCATTTCATATTGTGAAATTTAATTTAAAATATGGAAGACATTTAGCAAAGATTCTGAATACAGGTGAATGTGTTTGATCTCAAATATATTGTATTATTTGTACTGAATTAAAAACGGTTCCTTTGCTATAGAATGTAATCAGATTTTCAGAAATGTTATTGAATAAATAAGGGATTTTGGAAATTGATGTTTTTTTTTATAAACAATTGTGATGGGGACCAACAATAAATAAAATATATAAAGTTTAAAAAATATTGCCATCACTAAAGTCTGGAAAATTTGTAACTATAACAGATGAAAAATAAACAGAACCTAGTGGTATGTAAATCTATAAATACCTACATAAAGTGATGTTGCACGACTGGGTTTACGAAGTATTACATGAGAAGTATTACATGAGCGATATACATATATGGTGTGTGAGAAATTGATTATGCAGTAATAAAATCAGGAATCAAAATTAGTTTGTGTGGAGCCGTTTAGATCCAGAATAAACATTTTCAATGATGATTAAATTTATTTTATATTAAATGTGTTATAGAATTTGCAAATTCATATACTCATTATATTCATGAATGAGGTTATAAATGTTTATTACAGCCTGTTTATTAGCCATTGGAAGATTTTTTTAAAAAGTCATGCTGACTTGAATCAGTACAAACAGTTGTATCATACTACTATCATTACTATCATGTCTACTATCATTACCTTCTTATCCAATAACAACACAATAGGAAATGTGATTACATGTCACTGCTTTCACGAAGATAATTTGATAATTTTAAAGCAATTCGGCAAACTGTTTTGAACTTATAAGATGATGTCCAAAATATTTAAGAATTTAAAAGAGTCTGACTGTCCTCTGATCATATGAATACAGCTGCAATTTATAAATAATCATTTTACCATGCTTATGACATCCATAGTGATACTAAAACAAGTATCACAGTTCATGTGCTATTAATCGAAGTAAATACTACTGTGTCACAGTCACAAAACATTTTGAATGCTCCATATAATACACTGTATCAGCAAATGATACCTACTTGATACACCTATGACTTATATATCCAGATGACATTCATTCAGCTTTAATTCATTAATCCTTATCGCCAGCAACTTCAACAAAATTAATTTCCCCATGTTTTCTTATTACATATAGCATAACTTATTAAAAGCTACCTAGTGGAATGTACAACCCTGTTTTAGTGTAGAACACATATATTTAACCAAATTTACCGCATCACGAGGTTAAAGATTAACTAAATTGAACACAATTTAGTTAATTGACAAATAATGTGTTAGTTAACTAAAGTTAACTACATATGTATTATTAATTAATAACCATCTTTACCTCTAAAAGCTGGATTTTTATTGAAGTTTAAAATTAATTATCATCCCAAAATATTGAATGTCAAACAAAGCTTTTTATTTAGTTTATTGCAAAATAGATTCGAAGCCAGTGGAAACAGTAATAGTGCAAGTATACATGCCCACTTCTAGCCACAGTGAGGAAGAGTTAGAAGCCGTTTATTCGGACATAGAGCAGGTAATAGGATTTGTGAAGGGTCATGAAAATTTAATAATAGTAGGAGATTTTAACGCAGTCGTAGGTGAGGGGAAAGAAGGAGAATTTATAGGTCCTTATGGATTAGGAAACAGAAACGAGAGAGGTAGCAGACTGATAGAATTCTACGAGAAGCACAAGATGGTAGTCGCGAACACATTGTTCAAGAATCAGGTTAGGAGGCGGTACGCATGGAAAATACCAGGAGGGATAGACAGGTATCAGATAGACTACATTCTGGTTAGGAAGAGATTTAGAAATCAAGTAAAAGACTGTAAGAGTTATCCAGGAGCAGATGTAGACAGCGACCATAACTTGGTAGTCATGAAAGCTAGATTAAAGTTAAAAAATCTGAAAACCCGGAAGGATAAGAAACGTATAAATGTAGACATATTGAGGGATCAGAATATGAAAGATAAGTTCCAGGAGAATACAGATCAATTAATAAATAAAACGAGTAAGGACGAAATCAAGAAGGCAGAAACTGAGTGGGAGGGTATCAAGAATAGTCTAGCTTCCGCGGCTACGGACGTTTTAGGACACGATAAAAGGGAAGCTAGGAAGCCCTGGATAACGGACGAAATCTTAAACTTAATGCAAAAGAGACGAGGCTACAAAAACAGACGAGATGAAGATGGACTGAAAACTTATAAGTCAATAAAGTGGGAAATCATTAGAAAATGTAGAAAAGTGAAAGAACAATGGATAGAGGATAAATGCAAAGAAGTAGAAGATAAGTTGCAAGTGGGTAAGACCGATGAGGCTTACAAAATAATTAAGAGGAACTTCAGGAATATAGGAACAATAAGTAGAAACATTAGGAGTCAATCGGGGGACATACTGATAGGAAGAGAGGAGAAAGCGGATAGATGGAAACAGTACTTAGGAAATTTATACGAGAGTCAGGAATTAGGAGAGATATTAGAGGAAGAATCTAGCATCGATAGGGAAGATGTAGGAAAACCTATATTGAGAGAGGAATTTGAAATAGCACTAAGGGGGCTAAAGAATAATAGAGCGCCGGGTGTAGATAAAATACAGGCGGAAATTTTGAAATGTGCGGGACAGAAAGTAGTAAATAGGATGTTTGAACTGGTAAAATACATATACGAAACGGGCGAGATGCCGGAGGATTATAAGAGGGACATTATCGTTACTATACCGAAAAAGAGAGGAGCCGACAAATGCGAGAACTTTAGAACGATTAGCCTAACTTCCCATGCGTCAAAAATCTTAACTAGAATAGTGCAGAAGAGGATGGAAAATAGAGCGGAGGAAATACTAGGAGAAGACCAATTCGAGTTTAGGCGAAATAGGGGAACTCGCGAAGCTATTCTGGCGCTAAGAGTAATGTTAGAGAAAACAATAGAAAAAGGAAAGAACGCTTATATAGGATTTGTAGATTTAGAAAAAGCTTTTGATAACGTAAGATGGGAAAAAATGTTCGAGATACTAAAGAGCGCGGGAATGAAGTATAGCGATAGGAGAGTAGTACACAATCTATCCACAGAGCAAACTGCTGTTATAGAAGTAGAAGGGGAAAAAAGGGAAGTAGGTATTAGGAAAGGAGTAAGACAAGGATGTACGCTATCACCACTAATTTTTAATCTGTACATCGAAGAGGCGATTAATGTGGTAAAAGATAGAGTGGATTTCGGGATTAAAGTACAGGGACAGAAACTAAAAATGCTGAGATTCGCGGATGATATAGCAGTATTAGCATCTAGTAAGGAGGAATTAGGATCAGCATTGAACGAAATGGAGGCAGTGTTGACAGAGGAATACAGAATGAGGGTGAATAAAAACAAAACTAAAGTGTTAGTGTGCAGAGGGCGCGAGAGCAAAGCAAAAACGAAAGTACAAATTAATAATGAAAGATTGGAGGAAGTTAAAGACTTTACTTATTTAGGAAGTAAAATAAATTGGGATGGAAGAAGCGATAAAGATATAAAACAAAGAATAGCGCAGGGTCGAGCAGCTTTTAACAAAAAGAAAGCACTTTTATGCTCGGGGGTAATAAACTTAGAAACAAGGAAGAGATTTTTGAAAACATATGTATGGAGCACGGCACTATACGGCTGCGAAACCTGGACGGTAGGGGAAACAAGTAGGAAGAAATTAGAGCGCTTTTGAGATGTGGTGTTACCGAAGAATGATGAAAATACCATGGACTGATAGGGTTAGAAACGAAGAAGTATTGGAGAAAGTCGGCGAGAAAAGAAGTATGTGGAAAAACTTAAAGAAGAGAAGACATAGAATGGTAGGCCACTTGCTGAGACATGGGGGAATAGTCCGCGATATTTTGGAGGCAGAAATAGGAGTGAAGAAAGGCAGAGGTAGGCCTAGATTAGACTACTGCTCGCAAATAGTAAGGCATGTAGGTTGTAGCACAATTAGCGAAATGCGTAGGTTAGCACAAGATAGGAGAAGCTGGAGGTTAGCGTCCAACCAGTCTTAGGACTGATGACCTAATGATGATATTGCAAAATATAAAAAAAAAATTAGACAATGTATCATATCTGCCATTGTATCATGTCTACTATCACTCAGTGGGGGCTGGTAATGTATTACAAAATTAACAGAAAAAAGTGTTTTTTTTTTTCTAAAAAATGTATGTGGTCATATGTCCTTAGGCCCCTTACAGGGATACGTGCCGACTCAAATTCTTTAGAAAAAAAACACTTGTTTTCTGTTAATTTTGTAATACATTAATTATAAACTTTCTAAAAATATATAAAAATCTATGTTTAAACTTCATACCTTGATAATAAGGGATTTTTATATCAATTCTACATTTAGACTCTTCATCAGGCCACCGTAGTCTGTAATTTTAGACTAGACTTGTGTAATGGGATACAGCGGCTACAAGCACACTTTTCAATAGCCCTTATGCCCAGTCATACATTTCCATTGGGCGGGTATGCGATGTTGGCAGTTGGTCAATAAAGGCGTTCATTAATTAAATTCGATAAGATTACGTTGTAAATGGTCCGTTGTGGTTGACTGTTGTGTTCGCCATGTAACGTGTTGTGATCATCACTCATAATTTTAAAAGTTTAAAAACTAATTCAGTTGCGTCTCTATTGACTAATAAAGCAATAAATAATTTACGAATAACGGACGAAAATTAAACGGTTAGGTAAATTGACGCCCAATTTGAATAGTTGAAAAATAAAAATTGGAAAATCTTGTAATTTTGCAAGAAATTTTAATAATGATGTGTACGATAAATTTAACTAGTTATGTGGGTGTTGTAAAAGAAACAAACTATTTTGCTTTGTTTGCTTGGACAAAATGGCTTAACAAATTTGGGACTTAAATTGAAAAGGATATCAACATTTTTGTAAATGTCAAGGATAAGTGAGCTGATTTTCTACAAGTAATGGTATGTTTTCTGTCATTTTGCCACCTCCACATGTCACGACACTACTGTGTCCTGTAACACACTCACGAGCCACCACTGGTATCATTCATAAGATCATAAGTAATTACAAGTTAAAGCGTACATTTCAATTAGCTTAGTCTTTAAGTTTTATTTGTTTATTTTGCAGCATTTTTGCACTATAGTTTTCAATTAACAAAATGTTGGATTGGTGTTTTGGCAATGTATAAGAAAGATAAGAAAGCTGTGCCTCATATAAAATGATTATTTTAACTAAGTTAAAATTTGAATAAAAAATGCTTGTAAAATGGTTTCTTAAGAATTAAAACCATTAAATGTTACTTCATTTTTTGCCAAGGTATTTCTGTTGGATTATTCTCTGGGCTACTAGATTAACATAATATAACGTTGACGCTGTTATGCCCAAACCATTCTTCATCTATTTTGCTGCACGACAAGAAGCTCCATCTTCCTCAAATATGCAATCTCAATTTGGATATAATTTTGTCAGACTGTACAATGACTACTGAGGAATCTCTGGATATTTAAAGATTCAGTATATGTCAGCAAGGATATCAAACCTTAAAACCCCTCTGGAAACTATTATTTTTTTAAGATATCCTTATGAGCCGCCTCTGTTTTATTTCAGCTGAATTTTAGACTTCATTTAACTCTAGTTGGTTCGGCAAAGCATGATTTGAACATTTTAGTTTTGTATTCATTTACCAAAGCCGTAAAGTGAGCTATTCACTTACTACTGGAAAAAAACTTATTATAAAGATTGCCTAACACTCATACTAAAAACGTATTACCCATTCCGAGTGAGCTTATAACTTAGCGGTAACATTCTCAACTTACAAACTAGCAGACATAGGTTACTTTGTTTATATATCGTTTTACTACAAATAAAAATTAATTTATCCAAGATTTTTTTGATTTTGTATTATGAAAAATGTATATAAACTGACAATTTATACATATTATTCCCTAACTGCAAACTATATACCTGTTTTATTGTCAGTTGTACATACAAAATATATACTTATTAAATTATTTTGCAATTCGGAAATAATATGTACAGCATGTATGTAAAATAATTATATACTTTATTATCATTTAAAATAATATAAAAAAATTATAAAAGGTGTTAATACTCGTATAATGAATAATACAAATTTAACAGAAATTTTGCAGTTAAATAAGGAAATATATTTTTAATTTAAATTAGAAAGAAGATATGAACCAAACCTTATTCAGACGCTTTTTTTTTAAATATGTCAGCAATAATCTCTAACATATTTGTTAGGAAATTGTAATGTTTCAAATATTTTTGTTCAGTATATGATTATATATTTTAAGTCTTTGTTAACTTGTAGCAAAAACCGTAAATTTTTACACTTTTGATGTATTTTTATACAATTTTAAAACGTTATATGATAGTATTGTATGATAATAACGTGACAAATTTTTCTACCAGTAGGCTAATAACTAACTGCTGCAATTATAATTCAGAAAATTCACAAAGTACATAAAATTTTGACTGCGATAAAACAAATTACTGGAATAAACATCTGTCCTAACATTTAGTTGGCAGAATTTTTACGAGACTAGACGGTAGAAGAATCGAAATAAAGTTAATGTAATGTTCAGGCATATTGCTATACATTTTTTTGAGCATATTAAATATGCATAATCATATTCAAAAAAGAAGAACTATCTTAACTTTTAGGTTAACTCATTTTTTACTGTATTGCATTTTGTACTGTATAGCATTTTGTACAGCATTTTTTTAAAATATTCTGTCATAGGACTTTAAAGAATGAGTAGGAAAGTTTGGTTGGTACAGCGATGAAACACAATATCAACATTATATCGAAAAAACAGTACTTCAATACTGTACTGTATACTATACAGTATTTTTGGAATACTTAGAGTATTCCAGTGTGTGAATACTATTTTCAATTAATAAATTTAAACTAAATTTTACTCCTGAACTATAATATAGATTTTAGATTTTTATAAATTTAGATGACTATCACACTCAGTACGTTTTCAGTTATAACTGAAAACGTGAACACGCATTGAGAGTGATATTCCTATTGCTAAAATTTTCTGTTTATTATTACAACTAATAATGTTTATTATTAGGTTTTCTAAATCAACTCTAATAATCTCATGTTCAAATTTAATTCAGGATTTACTTAGAAAATATTTTTTTATTTGATTGTTCTGATATTTTATTCAAATTAAATTATAATCACTTAGTTTTCCTGTAATTTGTGTAAATTAATGAAAATTAGTTTTTGCGATTAATGTTTTGTAAAATAGGTTGGAAATTCAATCCACTCTCATCAGCTTTTGGGAAACAAAAGGAGAGAGATCATCCAGACTGTCACTACTTTCATATTTTAAAGAAGGATACAAACTAATTATTTATATTAACGATAAATTAAATTTTTAATGTAATTAATAATAAAATATTTCCATATAAAAAAGTGAATTGCCTTTTATAATAGTTTAAATAGTTTTTTACAGAACATGATTATGAATATGATAACCAGGAACCACAAGGTGTAATAAATTTTTTCCTTTATGTATTTCAGTGTTTTAACTAGTAAAACAGTTATGATAGTGTGTAAGGTTATACAGAAGATTTGTAGTGCTCATGTGCAATATTTAACTTTTTAAGTTCACATGTTAAGAATTTAACAAATTATGAAACAACCAGTTTTATTTAGAAAAATGAGTTTTAAATTTCCACCAAAATATCTGTATTATCATAAATCTAATTAGAAACGTATGTTCTTTAAATGTTCTCTGACTACTAAAATAAGTCATTATATATTCAATTCGTTGATATGAATGTAATGAATCCTTACATTCTCATAAAATTCAAAATATTAGAGGACATGCTCACTTTGCAAAAGCGACTTTCAGGACTTGTTGCTTAATTCTCCAGATCGTAACCCAAAATATCTAAAATGGAATATTCGGATGTTCATAAAATTTTTTTAAAAGACAAAAATATTCTGTAATTTGACTATATAATAAGAACTGTTATAAAATAAAATTCCTATAGAGCATATTTTCAAATAAAATTTTAGAAATTCGAGGTTCGAAGAGCTGAAAAACATAAGTTATTGTTAATTTTTTTTTAATAATTTATCGTTGTCACGATGTTTATTGTATAAAAATAATTTTTATATTTTGGTTATAACTAGCAATATAATATTTTTATAACAATTTCAATAATAAATGAACAAAATCATCTCCTAGCCAACATCAAAACATTAACTCCTAGTCAATCAAAAAGTTGGAAAATATAACTAGAAATATATGTATATAGAATAATAACCTAATAACCTAATTTCCAGCTCAAAATGTACATTCAGACGTTAATACCAGTGGATCAAAGAAACAATATCATTTATTTTTTGTACCCAAGAAAAGTTTATTGTGCATGGAAAGACTCAAACACAATGGTGTATTTGGTAGTGTTATGCTAATAGAAGAATTTAAATGTCAACTTTTCCCATTTGATTCAGATGTAGTATCAATGGAGATCTCAGAGGTGTTCAGGTAATTAAATTAAATATGTCATGATAAAAACGTTTATTGAAAGTATTAATTTGCGTAAGCTAATTTATTTGTTGTATAAAAACACATACTCAAGTTCATATATCTTAATTTCATAAAAAGTTCTTATTTTTGGAAATCGTAAAACATAAAACAAGGCTTATTGGTCTATGGACTATGAGAATCTATGAAATCAAATCATCAAAAAAAAAAAAATTAAAATAATATCCCCAAATTGTTATTAATTGTTGTTATCTAATTAAGTAAATTTGATTAACCCACAATTTTATTATATCAGTAATTTAGTGTCTAATTTTATAATGTTAATAATTCACTACGGCAAAAAATACATTGCGTTCTACATTTTTGGAAAACTAATTTTATGTAAAAGACAATTATAAATATAAAATAAAGACAATTCTGATGATGGTAGCACTAATAAAACAATAACCAAATTTTTACAAATGCTATCTAGAATATATGCCATACATTTATAGTAAATTTCATATACAGTACGTAAACTCTCCAATAACTTATATGTTCACTAAGCCTGTATGTATGAAGAACAAAGTAAGTTAATTTTACATTATTTCACAATCTTCAGTGACAAGTAACTGGAGGTTGTTCGTCCTATTTTAATCCTATTCTTTCATGTGAATAATAGAGATGGAGCATAACTAATCTAAGATCAAGCAAAATAATCTCCGTATAAAATGATAGAACAGTAGGTATCTAATGTCTAGCAACTATGTATTCAGCCAGTATAAAACAGTATAAAACATTTGGACTTTCTGACTGTATATAAATAGAAGACATTCTTAGGATAAGGATAAGGACATATATATATATGAAGACATATTTAAATACATATAATATTACCTAATTAAATTAAAATGCAGATTCCAAGTGGGTTGGCGAATTATGAACGTTTTGCGCACATATTTAAGAATTTGTTGTTTGTTCTGGTAATGAATGTACAAATATAAATCTCTCTACAGTCTCTACTCAAAGCAACTAAGTTTAATTAAAACAATAAAGTAATTGATACATTAATGATTAAGGTTTTTAGCGTAAGTTTTATAGTTAGGTATTAATCCATTTGAGATTTGCTTCATTTAACTTACTATATGAATTGTGTTATATTCCTTATTTATTAACATCCCCTTTTCAGAGAATGTACCATAGAGAATGACCCCACATACCTGTACCAAACAGCACAAGCTATACTGTATCTTGAAAGAATGTATGGGCCAATTCCAAAAGTTTGGGGCAAGGGTACTGCTGCCAGACAAGTTTGGGATCTTGTCATGAGATTAGAAAGAGAAAAAAATAACATGGAAGAGCCAAAATCCAATCAGCAATCGTGCATTGATCAAATATTACTTATTGACAGAAGTGTAGATATGATAACACCTTTAGCTACACAACTTACTTATGAAGGTTAATCATTAATCAAATTTTGGTTTTTCCATTTTCATGTTAAATTACTATCTTGCTTTTAACATATTGTTTTTTACATCATCGAGTTTTTTTAGGATTGATTGATGAAATTTTTGGAATAAATAATTCAACTGCCAATTTTCCAATCGATAATTTTTTAACTACCGAGGAAAGGAGTACAGAATCTCTTTCTGAAGATAAGAAACAGATTATATTAAATTCTGCTGACAAATTATATGCTGATATCAGGGACAAAAATTTTAATGCAGTATGTTTTTTTATTTTTTTTTCTTATATTTTTAGCTTCCATGCTGCTGTTTTAGGTTGGCTCTTATTTATCCAAACAAGCCAAGTGTATCAGTGCACAAATGGAGAACACCCAAGATAAGTCTGTTCAGGAAATGAAAGTGTATGTCCAAAGATTACCACAAATTTTAGCTAAAAAGAAACAACTTGCTACACATACAGCTATAGCAGAATGTATCAAAGAGGTGACTGATAGTTATGACTTTTTAGATATGTTGCAAGTAAGTAAAATAATTTGAAGTGTTTACATTAATTCAGAGAAAATCTGGCACATAAATATTAATAATATAGTGTAAGTTATTAAAAGCAGTGAACAGCCCATCACTTGTTGGTGATTAAAACTTAATGTAGGGCCTTAACATTTTATAGGAGATAAATTTTGCTCATAATTCAAACCAAACAAAATGCAACATATGAGAAACTTGCACATGAAATGTAAACAATATAATAAAATTGTTTTACAATTCATTTTATTACTGCATTCAATCTATATATATATATATATATATTGTGAAGCCAGCAGAATTTTAGTCATTTATTTCGAATATTTTGTTACCATTGTTCTTCATTTATCCATTTGGGAGAACCTTGACCAAGCCGCCGCCGAATTGTTGATATTAAATCAAATACTTTATGAGACATGTAGTATAAACTATGACATCAGCTTTCGGCGCGGTTTCGATAGAGGGACCGACCATTCAATAGTTGAGATATACGCGCCAATCTGTTCAGATATTCACTTGTAATATCTAAGAATTTAAATAAATTGGGGTATAACGAAAATCGGATTATTATTCACCCTATATTTCTTAACAAATCACAAGTGGGATTGTCTTACGTGCTTTTGCATGTTTTTAGTAAAAAAAAACTGTAAAATCATGCCAAAACAAAAAGTCAAAAAAGGACGCGCGGTCGTCAACCGAGAGTAGTGAAAGTTCGTCTAGTAATAGTAGTAGTAGTAATACAACAAGTAGTGATAGTGACAGTCATACTCAACAAAATAAGAAATTGCGTCGTCAAGTAAAAACATTAAAATGAAAGTTAAGTAAAAAGTCCAGTGCCTATCGGGGTAAAATTGATAGTGTAACAGTATTCAGTGAAGATTTTGATGAACTGATGAATGTTAATCAGTGGTTAAACAGTGTTGACGCTACTGGTGATTTATTTGACTGGGATGATAAGGCCCGTGTGTATTGTATGATCAATAAACTTAGAGGAAACGCGAAGACGTGGTACCACAATCAAGAAAATCTTAATCTATCGTGGGAAGAATGGAAGGACAAACTACAAGAAAGTTTTCCAGTACAACAGTGTGTTTTCAGCAAATTAAAGGATTTAGTAAATATTGAGCGAAGTGCAACTAAAAGTTTGGTTAATTTCTTCTACCAAAAGCTAGCCCTTGGTCAGTATTGCAAACTTCAGGACAAGGTGATCGTGGAAGTCATCACAAACACAATCAACGACCCCTTCATAAGGTCAGGAATTCGAGCTGCAGGTTGTGTATCTACGAAGCATTTACTACAGTTTTTAATTGCAAATAGTGAACAGGTATCAAAACACAGCCACAAGGTAAGTGCCACACATAGTTTTAGAGATAAAAGACCATTCGAACAATCTGATGATAGGCATAGAAAGAGTCAAATGTTTTTTGTGTGGTTGTGACGGACACAAAAAGGTTGACTGTCGAAAATATGCTTCGGATAAAAACTGTTCATTTTGTAAGCGGAAAGGTCATAACGAAAATGAGTGTTGGAAAAGACAAAAATTTGGTGAAAGCTCAAATCGCGAATTAAAATTAGTATCGAGTGATAACCAAGACACAAAAAACGATAAATTTTATAAAACTGCTAAAATAAATGGACAAACCCTTTCCGCATACGTATATTTTGGTAGCAGCTGTAATACCATTAAATTAAGTGCAGTGCATAACTAAGGTCTAAAAATAGAAACCAATACAACAAATAATGTTATCGTAGGTTATGGAGTGGCTACAGTAAAACCTTTAGGCCAAATAAAAGTAAAAATCGAGATAGACGAAATTGTCGTGTCAACCGAATTCCTTATTGTGCCAGATAATTTACAAACAACCGATTTATTGATAGGCCAACCGATTACGGAGAGCGATGGAGTTTATGTTTATAAAACATCGGCGTCTTTGAAGTTAACAGAACGAAACATGATA
Source organism: Rosalia funebris (assembly GCA_037954035.1). NCBI lineage: Eukaryota > Metazoa > Arthropoda > Insecta > Coleoptera > Cerambycidae > Rosalia > Rosalia funebris. The sequence continues at coordinate 39,331,228 of JAZFAV010000016.1, forward strand.
TTACCATACGACGCGGTGGAGAAAAATAATGTTATTAAAATAAAAACGCAGAAGCGTTATGACATAAAACCCGGAATAAATATCATTGCGGTAACATCAGATGTAATAAACTGTGAAGTACGCACTTTTCACTCTGAACAAAACCGAAATGGTGCCGTAATAATAATTCCTTCGAATGAAGTACAATTCTGTCACGGGACTGGCATGATACGTATTCTAAACCTTAGTTTACAAACATTAGAGCTTGACGAAAATACATGCTTAGTGCAAGGTTCTGGCGAATGTAATGTAAATAAAAATTATGAAAATTGTAAACACTTAAATAAAAATGTTGTACGACTTATTGAACAATATGCCGAGTGTATTGGTGAAAACACTTGCCTTTTGAATAACATTGACATTGAAATGCATATTGAGCTTACATCAGCTGTTTCCGTAGTGTCTACACCTTATCGTCGATCGTTCTTTGAAAGAGATAAAATACGTGAAATCGTTAATGAGTTATTAATACAAGATATAATTGAACCGACTATTTTCCCATACAGTAGTCCAATTCTTTTAATTAAAAAGAAAACAGGCGATTTTCGAATGGTTGTTGATTAACAAAAATTAAACCAGATAACCGTGAAAGATCGTTTTCCCCTGCCACTAAATAATAATTAAGCTCTCTAATAGAAAGCAGTTTTTTGATAAAAGGAATAAGTAGTGAGAAGTTAGTGCCGGACCAGTAAAAATTGGAAACGATAGATACCGAGTAGCCTCGTTTTCGAAAGATAGGCAAAGGTTTAAGGGCGTTGTGGCTAGTGACCGCCTAAGATTGTTCAAACCTCAGAAGGCAGATTTGTAATGTGGAAGAGGTCTAGTGTGCCTCTACCAATCAAAACAAAAGATGACTAAGAAATCAAAACAGTGTTTATTTTCTTTTAGGGTAGTTAAAAATTAATTAGAAATTTAATAGTTTTTTATGTTGTAGAATGAAAATTAAAGAGAGGGTCCAGTGTACCCACCAAGAGGTTGCAGTTCCAGGGTCCACAGCAGGGCTGGGTCCAGTGTGCCCAGGGGTATCGGCGTGTTTGATTAATGCACCCAAGGAAGTGGATCCATGGTTACTACAAGACAAGAGGTCTAGCGTACCTAAACGAGTCCAGTGAACTCGGAGTAGAGATGTCGGTCCAGTGAACCTAAACTGAGTCCAGTGAACTCAGTACAGCAAAAACGAGTCCAGTGAACTCGGAGTAGAGAAGACGGTCTAGTGAACCTAAATTGAGTCCAGTGAACTCAGTGCAGCAAAAACGAGTCCAGTGAACTCGGAGTAGAGGAGACGGTCTAGTGAACCTAAACCGAGTCCAGTGAACTCGGTGTAGTAGAAATCGGTTTGGCCAACCGTGTGTTTGGGAGTGCAACAAGTACTTTCAGACTTAGTGGCCCAGTGTGCCACGGTAGCCCAGTGTGCTACATTGTAGTCCAGTGAACTACGATGGTCCAGTGAACCATGATGGCCCAGTGTGCCAGGGTAGCCCAGTGTGCTACATTTCAGGTCCAATGAAGCATGATGGTCCAGTGTGCCAGAGTAGCCCAGTGTGCTACATTGCAGTCCAGGAACTATGATGGTCCAGTGAACCATGATGGCCCAGTGTGCCAGGGTAGCCCAGTGTGCTACGGATGTGTCGAACGGTCTAGGGCACCGTTAGGCGTAAAGTAGGTATAACCCATATGTTGTAAGTAAAAGCCAAGGTGATTCAGTACATCACCTCTGACCCAGTGAGTCAGGTCCAAGGCCGCGAGGACGCGACCATGTCAGGATAAGCCGAATGTGAAGCCAGCAGAATTTTAGTCATTTATTTCGAATATTTTGTTACCATTGTTCTTCATTTATCGAGTTGGGAGAACCTTGACCGAGCCGCCGCCGAATTGTTGATATTAAATCAAATACTTTATGAGACATGTAGTATAAACTATGACATCAGCTTTCGGCGCGGTTTCGATAGAGGGACCGACCATTCAATAGTTGAGATATACGCGCCAATTTGTTCAGATATTCACTTGTAATATCTAAGAATTTAAATAAATTGGGGTATAACGAAAATCGGATTATTATTCACCCCATATTTCTTAACAATATATATATATATATATATATATATATATATATATATATATATATATATATATATATATATATATATATATATATATATATATATATAACATAATACAATAGATAATATGTGTACAATAAAGACATATATACATAGGTAAAAAAGAAATGGTTGTGTAAACGATAAGAATATGACTCATTTTTTCCATAAAAGAAAACTTGTTCTGTAATTTTCTTATTACTGTTATGATATAACTATATTATATCAAGGGAAGCGAGGAAGAATTTACCTACTTAGCTTTTTCCACACTCTAAACAGATGGGCCATCGGTATATGTTTCATTCTCTATATTGGTGGGTTATTAGGTTGGTAGTATTTAGTATTCACCGTGTTCTATATTTATTAATTCTTCTGAAATAAAAAATTTAAGGATTAGTAGTCCTAATTGGTGTTGCTAGTTTAGCATTTGTCATAATTTTCATGGTAATACTCATTGGAATTGTTTATATCGGTATTTCGTGATGATAAATAGTTGTAATGAAAATTGGTTTCTAGCAAATATGGATTGTTGAGTATTTTGAACATCAAAAACAAGGAATTTTGAGGTACTACAGTGTTTGAACTTCTTACAGATATATTTAACGGATTTAGCTATTGTGGAAACGATGGTTGAAGTTTTTGACCAAGTTTATCACTATAATTTAATAAATGTAATATATTATAAAATTTGTTTGTTCATAAAAAACAGCTTTTACAAATTTTCCTGATTGTGCACATTAAAAAAATTTAATTAACTAAATGTTAGTTAGTTTCTCCTCAGTGTGTTCACAGTATTCAGAGTACCAATATTCATTATGAAAACTATGTGACAATTACAATTCTAAGATACTTTCAGTCGAGAATTGCCATATTTTTGAAGTAAAATGTTTTCAACGATATTGCAATCCATAGGTTGTTTACTAATAATGAATCTACTTGCTTTACCAAAAAGGCAAAAATGAAATCTACTTTAAATAGCTGTGTTTGCCACATGGCATAGAAGGCTAAATATTTTTCAGTGCATACAATGAAATTTGTCAACTTATGAGTGTAACCCGGAATTGCTGTTTAATTATATCAGTATGGTAACTGTTTGTCTTTGTATCACATCGGCAAATGAAAATTCGAAATTTCCAGTATTAGGCATTATTTAGGAATTAAAATTGTATAACCAGTAAAGTACAAAATCACAAAAAAAAATACAAAAATGAACAAAAGAATAAAAACACATGGTTTCTAAATACCTCTGTGCAATTCAGATTCCTTTATTTATTTTACGATGTCAAAAGAATATTCAATCCCTAGTGTATAACTGATCCTGGGTTTTTCAATGGATACATTCCTTGTTCCAGTGAGACGCTAATCCATCACGGCCTAAGATAAAGGAAGACGTTTCTTTCTTCAAAATGATGACATGCCTTAAAACCTGTTCGCTGCGCCAGTTATATAACAGTGTTCAACTTTTATTTTAAAATATTAATGTTAGGCATAAGAAATAGGTATATAAGGTATACATATGTTGGATTTTATGTAACGACACTTTCATTTTTATGAAAACAAATATACCACAGAAGCAGAGCGCTTACAGAGTATAGAGAGCTAGCTACCAACATTGTATGATATATATGTAGGTGGAGCAAGCCCAATGAGGGTGTCAGGCGCCCTAGACATAGCTTCCATCATACATCCATATATACATATATAAAATAATACGATACAAATTTGGGTACAATAAAAGAAAATTTCTAATAAAAGAGATCTTCCTTTTAATCATAATTTGTATCTTCATATTGATTGCCCACATATTTTTCAATATAAGTAAACATGTTTCTTTTTCTAACAGAGGCAGCATGGCATACACTTTCACTGAACGTTGTCATATTTGTGTTATTGGTTCACTCATATGTAATAGGCAATCAGGTCAGCTGTCGCTGTCACAATGCCAATCATACTGATTCAAAATTTATTGCCTATCTACTAGCAAGATTATTGAAAAAAGTAAATGGAAATAAATATGTTCTAGTGTAAATGATCATAATTTGTAAACGAAATATAATTTCCAAATTAAATAATGGATAGTAAAAGTAAATTCAGATTCATGTTCAATAACACCAAATATGTATACAATTTTAGATCGGGAGTAATACAATATATTTATAAAAAATTAACAAAACATCGTAAAATGTAGGAAAAATATTGTATACTATATAATAGTTCATTATTATTTACAAATAATAAACTTCAAATTTTTGTGTGTAACAAAATTTATTGGATAGTTTTTTTGAGACAAAAATTTGCAATTGTAGAAAAACTTTTAATGCAAGTAATTAACTAATGTAATACTTTATCTTTTTAATATAAATGGCTTTGGTTGAAGCCAAAATTTTGTAACCCTTTCAAAACTTGGGAAAGATATTTTTAAGAAAGTTAGTTACACTAATATAAACTCTCGCTTACTTAAAACTATTTTGTTGTCAATAATCATTAAACCAGATAAGTTATTTTGCTCAGGGAATATCTCAAAATTTTGTTAAAAATAATATACTATGTCAAACATTCAAAATTACATAGTTAATATCTACACTCCTAAATATTGTTGTGTTGAATTAATTAAATCTTCTAAATCTCTTGTAAATACTATACTCATAAAATATCTTTTTGCCCGTAATTATATAATATACATTGCTATCAAAGATTTGAAAACATGCAACTAATTGAATTCTAAAAATTATATACAGATCTCCAAATCTACACAAAAAACAACAATCACATATGAAACTCGCGGAAAGTGGTACAATAATGTTACGAAATCCTGTCAAAGCATTCTAATACAGGAGCATGACTATAAGCTGCAAAAACCTCAAGAAAAAGTATTGTTGGTTATTATTTCGAAACCTATAATAAACCTATGATGAATGACATATAAATACAGACATTATAGTTACGAAAAAAATGTCTGTACTAAAGATTCAATCATGTTGATTCACCTGAGTTGATATAAAAAACAAGAGTGTAGGCGATGAACAGCAATATGCTTAAATTACAGACAGAGTTCTCACCCATTCCAGAGTGGTATCCAGATAAAATATAATTGACATAATTAGAACCTCTGCAATCTGGCCATTTAGATATTGAAATTCGGCAAATATTAACCATAAACTGAAATCTAAATAAAGCTGGAAATGAAGAATCGAGATGAAATGATAAATGAACTATTTATAAATATTAATATATGACTAACTTATTTCATAGTTGGCTTGCTTATTACCCTGATGTAATATTGATTGGTATTATGAAAATTTTTTAAAGATGTTTACAATGAATGTTTTTAATGTTTACCCACTGACACCTTTGAACCTGACCTATTTAGTTGCATTATCTATCAAAGTCCATCTAGTGCAATTAAATAATATTGTGAACCATAACGAGGGTCAAAGATGTCAGCGGGTTAATGGCGAACATTTTAAAACGGTTTTTGGTGTATTAGCTTACGGTTCGGTATAAATGTAGTGAAGAAAAATATTTATTGACTAGCATAATATTTGTTAACTAGCATAGTTCCATTAAAAAATATTTTACATCGGAAAAACCATTTCCGAGATAAAACGGTTATAAAAAAAGGCGGCCGACTTAATGTCATGATTCTATTTTTCCCCGTACTTGATGACCAGTGAACACAATTTCCAGAGGTCAGAGGTACCTAAATGGCAACGTAAATTGCACTAAAAAAAGTTTTTGTATGTGTCCCTAAAATGATACTATTGCACTTGATTTACTAAATCCAAATATATAGGGTGTTGAATTTAAAATTCATAAGTTATCACCATTTGCAGTAAAGCTGGAAATTGAAACTAGAATAATCTCTGGAATATACATTAATTGATATTTACTTATTGCAATTCCAAAACTTAAATAATATCTTAAAACCCCACAAAGTTATAGAAGTGATCCTATTATCGTTTACACTCTGTATATGAATATAAATTATTGGTTAATGCCGACATATAAATCTCAATACATAATGATAACGCCTGTCTTTTTTAAACTTTCACATATGAGTTTACATATCATATTGCAATTTTAGACAAGCTGATAAATGACATTAGCAATACTAAATGAAATAAGTTAAAATGTCTATGATCTTAGTTAGTAGTCTATGATTTTTTATGTGAATTGTGGTTATTTTCTTTTGAAGAGCCACGAATAGCATTTAACAAATAGATGTAAACTGTAATAAAGAAGTTTGGTTACATGAATATTGTGTGTAACCAAAATTAATCAGTGGTTTTAATTCATTTTCATTATCATTTTACCAACTTTAGGGTACATACATAACTGCTATTTTAAATAAAAACTAAAACTAAAATGAATTGTGAGTTTTTTCAAAAATCCAGGAAACAGTTGCAAATTTTTGTTTATACTTACTTTATTTCCGTTACCACTGTATGGCAAAATTAAATAATACATAATTGTATAGCATTACACTATGTGTTGCATTTATGTGTGATGTTTTGTTTTATTTAACATGTATTTTTAGGCAGAACAAGAGTTTTTAAATTGTATTGAAGTAGATAAGCCAAGCTCTTACTTGGAAGAAATTATATCTCAAAAGAAACCATTAATTAAAGTATTAAGATTAATGTGTTTGCAATGTATTGCAAGTTCTGGTTTGAAACCAAAAGTTCTGGAGGGATATAAAAGAGATCTAGTTCAAGTACGTGTCATTTTCTTTACAAAACAGGCACTACTATATATATTTCTGTAGGTGTACGGCTTGGAGGGTTTATTGGCTATAACAAAATTAGAGAAAGTTGGATTACTGAAGTTACAGTCTGGTAGTCGTCAGTACACAGTTCTGAGAAAAGCTCTCCGTTTGACAATGGAAGATACTTCAGAAGTTCATCCAACTGATATTAGTTATGTACATAGTATTTATGCACCCCTCAGCATCCGATTAGCAGAACATGTAACAAAACAGGATGGACTGAAGCAACTGCAGGATGTTCTCGGTCTATTACCAGGTACATAATTAATAAAAAAAAAAAAACTATAAAATAGTTATTTAAATATTTAATTAACAATAGATCTTTGTTTAAGGTCCAACATTAGATGAGTCTCCATCTTTATCTTCAAATCTATTATCCAACAATTCTGATTCTCCAACAGTAGTACTGGTGTTTTTTATCGGAGGTTGCACTTTTGCAGAGGTATGTATTTTAAATGATCGTAAATACAATGAAATATCTGTAATATTTTCAAAACTTATAATCTACAGTAAATTACTGAATATTTTTCAATTTTCAGATATCTGCTCTCCGATTTGTATCACAACAAGAAGAATCCAATGTAGAATTTGTTATTGCCACAACTAACATTATTAATGGTACAACATTTTTGAAATCTATTATAGAAAACTAGTTAGTGGAAATAAAAAATGAATTTATTCTGAATTGTATTATTGAAATAGTCTTTTACATGCCAGTTTATTAAAATTTATTATTCCTGTGATATATTATTTTCTGTATTAAAAATAAATAAAATTGTGTAAGTAATACATATTTATTTCTGAAAACCTTGTTAAATACGTAGCAGACTATAACAAATCTCTGTATAATTGTATGTTGTTAGTTCCCAGTTCCCATTATTCCTGTTTGTATTACTGTAATATAGGTTGAACAAAGTAAACACACATTTATATCCATAACTGATTGAAGGGGAAATTTTATATAAAATTTTTGCTGTTTCCTAAAAAATTTAAAGCAACACTACAAAAGACATGAATTTTTGTGATATAAATCTAATCATAAGTGATGTGTCACATTTGTATTTATTTTTTATCATCCAATAAGTCATGGCTGTTAATAATAATAGCAAACGTAAATTTTAAGGTGATCAGTGTGTACTATACACTATAGGTATATAATTTATCACTAATTAAATTTTTGTAACCTGAGACTTGCAAACACCTTTATTTCTTTTTTTGGGTTAATTTGGTCCCATTTTGACATTTGTGCAAAAGGCAAATCATTATTACAAAAGGCTTATTTCTTTTACTTATCCTAATTGTATAAGTCAATTGAATAAGCTTCTAAGTAAACGTATTTAGTCAGTTATACTATCATTTGTTGCTTAGAAACAAACATTCTTGAATTTTCATCTGCAGCAAATCAGATATGTGCTCAATATAATAAAATAATACATGCAGAAATATAGTGCTTGATCTCATATTTTTATTGCTTATTGCTAATGTAGTATAGTGCGCACGGTACTACATCGGTCTTTTTTATACCCTGCCTTTTTTGCATGTATTGTGTAATTAGATTTTTTTTGGTATCTGATAAATGTGATATAGACAATGTAAACAAAGCACAATTACTGATATAAACAATACTAAATTTATATAATATTATAAAACGTAATTATTGATAATATGATAAGTTACTTGAACAAATATGTGCCTGAAAAAATATATAAAAAACAAATAGCCATGTAAATGTTCTAAACATATCAATGCCGTTATACACTTTTTGAATTATTTTCAATACTAATTCTAAATAATAGAACTAACATAATATTCGTTTTAAACTTGACACAAATACATGTATTGATGATTTTTTCATGTACCAGTAAGGAATAATTTAGTGAGGCTCTTTTGATATGTTCCCTCGAGATCAAAGAACAAAAATCAATGAAATAATAAATTAATTTTGGATTTAACTATACTCATGGTCTATAGAGGACATCATCATTTTGAAACAGAAGTCATTATTAGCAATGATGATGATAGCCAAGCTAAATTTAAATGGATGCAAAGTATTATTTATTAGCATGAAAGTATGGTTAAATCTTATCTTATGGTTAATGGTTATCTTTTTGAGACACCATCAATGATAAAGATATATGTGCAGCTCGTATGAAACTTTTTTTATATTTGTAAAAGATTAGAATGTCCAAAATTTTAAGAAGTTCTTAGCGCTCATAAATTAACCACTTCAAATTACAATTTACTGTAAGCAACGAAATACAGTTACAGGTATTTACAGTAGTACAAATGATGCTAGCCGATTTAAAATACATTTCCAAAACTAAGTTCGTTACTCATACAACATTCATTCTTTATAATGGTTGCCTCAGTATTCCCAATGATATCCAACCACTAAATTTAAATGGATTTAGTATAGAAGACCTCAACAACACAAGCCTCATGAATACTTCAAAACACTGGATTATATAATTGACGAGCCACTTATTTCAAAACACATTTTTTGGTGAATTTATTTACTATTAATGTTATAATATATATTGTCTGTATTTTATATATCTTATAAGCAACAATACTGTTTTAATGAATTCACTCTACCTCCTCCACGTAGATCAGAAAAAATCCGTAGAAGTTTTGCTATATCCTTCATAGAAAGATATTAGAAGATTAAAATCAAGAAGACCAGTTTATTTCAGTTTAGCTAAACTAATTTACATTTACAATTTACTAATTAACTTTCAGAGCATTTTACATGTAATATTATAGATGTTTTAATATTACTATTTTGAAAATTCTATTATTTCAATATTTTAGATTTCATTTTACATTAAGAATATTCAATTATTACATTACGCTTTTTTCATTATGATTCATTTTTGTTTAAACCAACAATAAAATTTATTTAAATTTACGAAATACAGGGTTTTAATTTTCTAAAGTTTTTCATATACTATTTTAACAATACCCATGGAACAACGGGCTAATGTCTAACTTTTAACGTTTAATGTTTAACTTTAATGTTTAACTTTTAAATCCCTCAAATTTTTTATTACAGTAACACTGACCAAGTCTGAAAATACAGTCTAATTTAATGTTTTTTTATTAAACTTGCCACTTTCTTGAAGTTTTTCATTATCTTTTATGACTTATTAGCATATTAGTGTTATTTAGCAACAAATAAATGTAAGCATTGTGTAACAGCATTGTCACCATGATAAAGTCAAAATTGTTTAACGCTTTTATATATGTTTTTAATATATACTTGTAAAAAATATGTTTTATTCATTTATATTCTCGATTTATATATCATATATGCGTATATAACTAAAAAATGTATATGTATTCTCTTATATATAAACGGTATGTATAAATTTTCGCGCATAAGAAATCTAATATATTATAGGTCTCTTTTTTCTTCGTTGGATTTTGCATTTTCTAGCTGTGAGAAAATATTCACGTATTTTCAATAGAAGTGATCAAGTTCAACAGAAGTGATAACTAATTATGTTTTGTAGAATTATTAGTTATATGTATTTATTACTGTGTAGAGTAGAAGAGGTATAGCTTCTTACAGTATTAACATATCTTATACACTACACAGTCTGATGATGTCAGATATTGACCTGAACCATTCAGGGTGTGAAAACTGATACTTCATAGGAGTATCAACATAACGTACTCTATATTTTCTATGTAGAAACCGAAAAAGTAATAAAAATGGGTAGTCATTTGAAAAAACAACACCTTGTATAATGGACACTATTTTTATATTATGCTATTATGTCTAATTCATGATCATGGCTGGAATTATAGAAACCTGTTTCTGCCTTCTGATAAATATAAATTTCTATGTCATTTAGAACGAAACATGAGATCTTCCAACTTTTTCATGTATACAATAAAATATTTTTCTTTTCACTAATACCGTGTTTTATAGAAATCCTTTCTTCGCTTATGCTTTCCCCCTATTTTTCTATATCCTTTTTCTTTAGTTCTAATGTCAAGATTATTCGAGTTTTATAAGTTTTCTTGTTCCTCTATAAATTTTAATTATATAGATATTACACTCTTTACAGAAAATGTAATTCAATCAACCCGAATCTGCTCGCCGGCGTGTTTTTTCTATCGGTTGCAAGTAAAAAGGTGCTTCTAAATCGGTTGATGATTAAATTATCTGGTTGAGAGTATCATCCTTTCAGTAAATCTCCTGTGTTGTATATGTAGGTATATTGATCTCAAAAGGTCAATAAATCAATACTCAAAACATCCATAACTATCTCTAAGCAAAAATAACTACTTTTGCTTAGAGATTTAATAATATTTTGCTTACCAAAATATTACATATTAATTTTACGAAAATGTAATTCAATATTTGTAAAAAAAAACAATCCACATCAAACAAAATTTAGTCCGCTAAACCTTAGATTTTTATATTCGTTAATTACAATTTCTTCCAATAGATCACGCTAGTTGTTAGAGTAATTCATTCAGTTATATATTCCTAAGCAGATACACAAACGGTCGAATATAACCCCATTGTGAGTTTATTTGATCCTGTATAAAGTTCCTCCCAAGATACAAAGTAAAAGGGTTAATACGAGAGAAATTTTGAAAGAAATTATTTATTTAAATCACAAATGTGCTGTAAATGTACTTACCACTGGCTAGGCATTTGATACATAATTTTCTGCTTTCCCTGTATGAATACTTCTCAATTATTAAAATTGTTCGCCAGTATGTGAAATCCAATAAAATGTATCATAAAGCATTATTGCAAACTAGTTTTCATCAAACTAAATACATTCTTATAATACTCCAGCATTTAATGAAAATATCTACAAAATCAATACTTTTCTGCCTTAATTAGTAAGTAAGTAATAAGAACAGGATAGGTACTACATATATTTATATGATCACTCATTCATTTTCAAACAAAACAAAATGCCAAAATATATGGGTGGCTATGTATATTGTAGAATACTTTTTCTTTTTCAGTTCTTTCCTAATGCAATAAAATGTAACATTTCTTAAAATATGAAATGTTGCATCACATTTAATACAGCACATAATATATTTGAATTGAACAGTAAATGAATGTTTGTATCAGTCATACTTAAATATTATATCTCCTATATAGATAATTACCCTTTTATAGATAATTCTTCATTGCATATTTTCAAACAATGTTATAAAGTAAAAACATACCTACTATGTAAACAATAATTAAAAACAAAATATGTTTTACAAAAGTAAAAAGAAAAACTAAAATCTTGCGAACAACTAAATTACAATATATGTTTTATACAATAATCTATTATTCTCCCTCTGAGGTCTTAAGCACCCAGAGCAGTCCCCAGGATTCAGGGGTTCAGGAATAAGCCACTCATCTCCCTGATCGTCTAGGTATAGCGTTATAACCTATGTAGGATCCACTAAAATACAATATACATTAATACAATATACACAATGTACATATATACAACGTGCCCAATTTAAAATGTTGATCATTGTGTTGCATATAAAGTTAAAGTTGCCATTAATATTCTTCTTCGAGCAACCTCTGTATATTATGAACTTTTGTTTCGTTAAGTATTAATTTACAATGTTGGTACTCTTATAAGAAACTGTAAATAGGATCTTTAATTGTCCTTATATTAGAACTCTAAGTAAAAAAATACATTAAACCCATGAGGCACGAGATTATATTTAACATAAGTGAGCTATTTGGTGTTTCTTTCATGGTTTACTAATTACCATATAATTTTAGTTTTATTTTTGGCAGTAACTATTTTATTCACATAACCCTTTCTTCTTTCTTCATTTATGGCTTATTTATACCCCTTTCTATGTTCACCGTACAATATTCATCAGTTTTTGTGATTTTAAATGTTTCCTTACTTTAATGAAACCTTGTTCGCGTCTCTCTTGATCTATCATTAAACCATTTTATTTTATTGCATATATTTTGATTGCAAACATATTTTAATGGAAAGCGTAAATTAACGTGTGTGTAGAGTATACCTAATATACTTGTATACTCCACACAGTTACACTGTTCATATTATATTATTGATTCTGGTAATCAATGCCATCAAACCTAAGGAAATAATAATAATAACTATAATAATAATGTTTGTTTGTCCTTTGACCAAAAATGCTAGCGACTCCGTCTCTTATATATCGCTACATTCAATATTCATTATCTGTATTTTTGAATTACTAATTGTGGACTGTAATGTTTTATTATTCTCGTTATATATTTGGATTAGGAGTTATGATTCACTTCACCAATCACTATTTCACTGATTTATTGATAATATGTACATTAAATTACTAAATTATTCTACTGTACAAAAAATGATGCCATTTGGCACGCTGTGTTTTATAGAGAATGATTTATTTCCCCGTATGGCTTCATTCAAGATGCGTATATGCGCACTGGATTTATGTTGATTACATTGTCCTCAACATGCTGGGATCTTAGGTTAACAAACATCCTGTACAATAATGGACAATAATCCAATTTTTTTTTACTTTAAAGTAGATTGTATAATACAATGGGATTGAGAGAAATAAAATGTTTTTGCGATACATAACATACTATATCAATATATACTATATCAATATACAGTGGCGGCGCGTGAACATTGATTGTATGTGTTCTGCTTAGGATTGTCACATTGGTCAAATTCAATTCCGGGATATTAAGTCTGTCCGGAGAGTCTCTAAATGGCGCCACAGACGAAAATTTTTGTGGGATCTTTTATGATAAAATAATCCAAACTGAGAAAAAGTATTATTTCAAAATCCTACATTGCATTATTTGTATGTTTCTCAGTAATGGCCATTCATTTAGAATTAATATCGGATATGACGACTGAAACATTTCTTGCAGCTTTAAAACGCTTTATTTCTCGTAATGGATTACCTAGTCAAATAAATTGTAATAATGGTAGCACGTGTAAAGGTGCAAATAATCAACTAAAGAAATTTTATAAATTTTTCAATTCCAAAGAAACAAAAAATAACATTTTGAATTTCACCACGCAGAAAGGCATACAATTTATGTTTATTCCTAGCTATTTGCCAGTATTTGGGGCTCTAGGAAGTAGGGGTAAAAAGCACAAAGTATCATTTAAAAAAAATTAGTGGGCAAAAATGTTCTTACTTATGAACAATTTAACATTATCATAATTCAGATTGAAGGAATCTTGAACTCAAGGCTAATTTTTATGTCTAACGATCAAACTGATTTAATCTTTTTAGCACCAGACCATTTTTTAATTGGCAGGCCGTTAACAAGTTTTCCAGAACCAGATATAAATACTGTATCCACTAATCGGTGAAAACTTTGGAAGCTGGGTACTCAAATGCAACAGCACATGTAAATATTATACATATATTGACATTGGCGGTTTTACCATAAGAGCTGCAGAGCTGCAGAACACGTTAAATTTTATGTATTTAATCACATTAAATATCAACAAACAGAAGAACCAGTGGCGGCTCGTGTTGAAATGGAACGGGTGTTCTGCACAGGACCGATCCTAGGGTATCGGCCGTCCGCGTGCAAATTTCAAACGTATCCAAACTACTGGCGCCATAGGGGCCTTAAAAAAATTGCGCCGCAGTCGAAAATTTTGAAAATTTTCAAGGTCACGCGTTTTCTTGATACTTCAGAATTTTTATGTAAAATCCGTTTATACAAAAATATAGACTTTCGCAAGAAAAATTTTTGGAATTTAATACCTTTTTGAAGAACATTCATGTTTGCCGTCATATTCTTTGGTTAAGAGAAAAAAAAATGGATAGAAGATATATGTATATGGGGCACGCTTTTAGTATTTTGGCAATAGGTAATAGCAAAATAAAGTAACATGTACAGTATGCACGATGGTTGTCACAGTCACACTGACGGTGCCGCCGCCAGCTCTCATTCGAATGTACTATTCATGTTAGTAGTTAGTAAAATGTACTGTATAAACCGTTGATTTATACGACGTGTTGATAGATGGCGCGCGGAATTTCACCGACCGGGCATTACGCTATTCAATGATAGATGTCGCACCACAGCCGGTCGGCCGCCCCTTGATTTGGCCACCCGCGTGCGGGGCACGCGCTGCACCCCCGCTAGGATCGGCCCTGGTTCTGCAAATATTTACTCACCTATTTTTTTAAAGTCAATTCAATCCTGCGATCCTTCATAGAAGCAAACCTGTCTATAACCTTCTCGTTGAAGCCATCAATTTGTGAAATAAATATTTTTTCAATGGAGAGCATCGATAGAGCTGTCAAACGATCCTGGGACATTGAATTTCGAAGGAAGGTCTTGATTCTTTTTAAAGTTTAAAAGCATATTTCAGCTTCTGATGTTGACATGGGTGTTGTTGCAACAATTTCTAATAATTTTTTTGTTTCCCGAAATGTTTCGTCTAAATTATTTTGTGTTAAAAATTTCAAAAGTGGTAATGCACCATTTAAATTTCTACACTCGTTTCTTAAATAGATAACAGATAGTTCTGTTCTGAGTCGCTCCTTTTCAAGTGTGGGATAAGCTAGGCAAGTAGTTGTCAACTTGTCTTCGGGAAACTTAGCACAATACTCTGCAAAATGCTCAGAAAAAAAAAGGGATGCTGCTACTAAATAATCTTTAAACATAAATCTGACATTTGCAGAATTCGTAATAAAATCACAAACTTTTAAGGCGGCAATACGGTGATCAAATTTGCTGTTATGAGGACGTTTTCTTTTTTTTTTTTCTTGATGCTCCGTGCAGACATGTGAAGAGGCTTCAGTAATGATGTCATCAATATTATTCCGAATACCGGTGATGCTTTTTCGAAATTGTCGATAGCGTTTCTTACTTGGGTTTTTCTCTTCTGCAACTGATTAAACAAAATGTCGACGTGAGGCATTACGTGATGAAAGAAAGTTAACCAAAAAAACAAAAACAGAATCTTCTAACATTCGCCGAATAGAGGAAGCTGCATTGCACACGGTTTCATTATGGAATTCTTCTATTTCTTCCATACATTCAATAAGCGATTCTCTATTTTCAAATACAACATTAACAGTCCGTATATTAAAATTCCATCGAGTCGTAGCGCCTTGGGGAATTTTTCTCCCCACTATTGTATTTAGTACTTCTACTCGCTGCGGTGAGTTATTGAAAAATGCCGGAATGTCTTTCAGATTTCCAAAAAACACACGCACTTGAGAATTTATGGAAGCGGCTTTAGACATAATTAGGTTTAATTGGTGTGCGTAACAATGTACAAAATAAGCACAAGGATATTTTTGTCTAATTTTTGCTTGAACTCCTGCGTGTTGTCCACTCATTACCGCTGCTCCGTCGTAACTTTGCGAAATTAGCTTGTAAGGTGAATTTTCCACTAGAGGGTCTATAACACTTAAAATATTTTCCGAAAGAGTTTCAGCGTCACATTTTGTAGGTTTCAGGTATGTTCAAAAACGTTCAATCGGTCCACCATCGAGAATATATCTTAAAACTACCACTAACTGAGTTTTTGCAGATACATCAGTTGTTTCGTCTGCCATAACTGCCAAAAATGAAGACTTGTTAATTTCTTTAATTATTTCTTCATGACATACTTTTAATATACAGTCTAAAATACACTCGCTTAAAGTTACATCGAGCTCAGCAGAAAAATTTATCAAACCACGAAATATCCCCGGGTTTTGAGAGGTTTCAACTTCGTCATGTCCTCGCAGCGCCAGTTCAAAGGCCCCACAAAACTTTATGCATTTATAATTTTTGACAAAACGTATCTCTTTTTTGTCACATTATCATTATGCTTTTGCACATTTATCCAATAAGCTGAATCTAGCTGCGCTTTAATATTAGTTGTTCCTAATAAAGCTAATTCCATTGTATTATGTAGATGGCTTTTGGAGTTATCGTGCTTTTTTATTTTTTCAGTTAAGGGCACCAAATCTGTCACCCCTACCTCCGTCCATGCTTTATCACCACCAAGAAGTAAACAAGGAAAACAAAATAACGCATTTATTTATTGCACCCACAAATCCAATTGTTCTTCGAATAAATGTCTCTATTAAATTGACGTTTATATGCTTTTCCGCGGCTAATACCTGCAGTCTCAATAACAATATCGGGCAATGGCCTACCATTGTTTTTTAAATCAATTTTTTCTTGATAAGAGTATTTAAAAAATCGCTTCACATGAACTAAATTATAAACTAAATCCATTGTCACTATTATAGTATATAAACATTAATAATTAGTACAATAAATCACTACACAAATTCACAAAACAGTATTTAAAATCTCAAATTAACACGAAATACGAAATAGGTACGATTTACGCCCGCCAACTCTACGAGGAGTAAACATTCACTGATGCTGCCTTAGCTGGAAAAAATGCAGCTCACTGACCGTGTAAATTTGCGCATTTGCGAGCGTCAAGTGTGGATTGTCGCGGGAGTTGAGGGGAAGGACGGGTGTGCCGAACCGTGCACAGAACTACCTCGTGTGGCCCAGTTCAATGTACCGTGACGCGCTCGCGTAGAGACCCACATAATTCATCTGGTCTACTACTCAATAGAGGACGGCGGGCAGAATGCGATTTTAACGCAAGCACGTGCGGTTTAGCTGCACCAACTAACCAAATTATTTTATTAATAAATTTTAGTAATTATTACGTCGCGAAAATATACAAATATCTAATTTTTGTGGCAGTTCTACAGCTCTGCAGCACCTATACACCAGCCGCCCCTGCCAGCACTCATTAATTGTAAAATTCCTTACTTGTGGGCATACTAAAGTTGAAGCAATAGTAAATGGAATTCTTGGGCCATATTCAGTGAAAACCATAAGAAATCAGATAACTAGGGTATCGTTTGTTGAAATTTCTGTTAATACAAGTAATCATAGATTTCCTATATTGATACAATACTCTAATTTTAAAAAAGAGAATACAAATTAAGCTAGTTGATATATGCAGCATAGATAATGAAACGTCAGGAACTGTTTATCATCTTTTATTTTCTGTACTTGAAAAATTTTACCTCACTCAAAAATGTATTTCATTTTCTGGGAATAATTGTAATACAAACTTTGGAGGAATTAATAGAGTTGGCCATAATAATATTTTTAGCAGACTAAAATACAAAGTCAACGAAAATTTGATACGTATGTGCGCTCACATTATAAATAATACTGTTCACGCTAGTTGTGACACGCTGTCATTTGACTTAGATAGTTTTTAAACTTTAATTATTTTAACATATACTGTAAGGGTTGCATTAAAATGATTTTTTAAATTTGTTGACACCAATTACCAGCAACTTTTGTACCATTCAAAAAGAAAGTGGTCGTTGCTTATTTCTTGCCCGAGACTAATCCGTCCTTTATATTAAAAAATCATTTTTTGAAAATGTATTTTCTGAAGCGTACTTATATTTTGTATATTCATTAATGACAGTTTTTCACCAAAATATTTAACGTATGGAACGCCTCGACAATTCACATATTGAGATAATGCTCATTCTCGAAAATGTTACTGATAATTTGAATAACAGATTGCAAAGTAAGTTTATTCCGCTAAAAGTACGCGATTTGCTAACAAAAGCTTTAAAAAAGGTTTAGAAAAAGAATGAAAGGTATTTAGAAAAAATATGTTCTTTTCTTACGAAGAAGCTATAGACTATCTAAATCGCTGATGTATCCATATCTAAATCTCAAACTTTTTGAGGAGTTTAACTGCTTTAAGTGGATGGACTTAAAAGACATGAAGAAAAATGACTGGGAAAACGACATCCTACCATGTATTCATTATCTTTTAGAAAAGGTCTTGATGTAGACGATACAAAATTTTTTGAAGAGTATTCCTCTTTAAAAAATATTGTTACTGAATCTTTTACTGTGGAGGACCAACATAATTTGCTAGTTCATAAAAGATTGTCAATTGATTTTCAGCAATGTATATCCACCGAAGTTTTCTCAGAATTGCTGAAAGTATGTGAATTCTACTTTGCTGTAACCGCACACACCTCAAATGTTGAGCAGTATTTTCTTTAATTGGGGCTCAATAGTCAAAAGATCGGAATAGGCTTACTCTTGAGTCTATAAAAGGTATAATAATGACCATATTTAATTTCGACATGACCTGTTCCGAGTTTTATAATTTTCTCTTACTACCAGAAAATTTTTCCGCTTTGAACGAAGTTCAGAAATTCCAAAAATATCACGTATAAGAATAATTAGCATACGTATCATACTAAATAAATGCCATATGTGTTTATGTTTTGTTACCAGAGATATATACATATGTATAGGGTTGCCATCCGTCCCGATATATCGGGACTGTCGCCGTTATTGACTTCATTGTCCCGACGTCGACGTCCCGACAGAAACATAAAAAATCCCGACTGATCCAAATTGCATCATATTTTACAAAAATATTTAACACCCCCGTCGCGGCGCTTATGTTTGGTTATCGCCGCCACTAAAGTTACAAAATCCGCGCTCTCGTATCCGCCGATCACACCCGATGATGGCATGACTATATTAATGACGTAATATTTTCTCTACACTGTTTCGACATTCAGTTGCACGTATATTATACTATCGTGTGCTTGTCTTGTTCATTATTAGCATTGCATAACCCTATTCGTGCGCGTGCCGTGCCGTATAATTTTTGAAAATGCCTCCTAAACCGGCAAAAAGAAAGTGCCATTTCTCAGACGAATATACAAAAGAATGGTCATTTATAAAGAAAGGGCGAACTGGTGACGAAGCGTTGTGTATGATTTGCAATTCGTTTATTTCTATAAGTCACGGAGGTAAGGGTGATGTAAAGCACCACATTTCCACGAAAAATCACAAAATTAGATCAACTGCCGCCTCAACTTCAGAGACTATAGGCCAATGTTTAATACAAGAAGATTCGCAGGAAGAAGCGTTAATTGCTGCAGCTGAACTAACGACTGCTTACAAAGTAATTAAACATCACCAATCGTTTAAATCTCTTGATTGTACCGTAAAGTTAAATGCCACAATGTATCCAAACTCTAAGATCGCGGCAAAACAATCCACGGCTAGAACTAAGGCTACATCGATTGTTAAAAATATTCTCGCCCCACACTCTGTGAGCGAAACAATAAAAAAATTACAAAAAGTATCATTTTACGGCATAAGAACTGATGCGTCAAACCATAAGGCGGAAAAAATGTTTCCTCTACTTGTCCAGTATTTTACAGAAACTGATTGAATTCAACAGAAGCTGTTGAAGTTCGATCCTCTTATTAACGAAACATCCGAAACGATTTCGAAATTTTGTATAGACACTTTAAATCAACTAAGAATTCCATTGACTAAATTAATTGCGTTTTGTGGTGACAACACAAACACAAATTTTGGAGGTCTCGAGAGACGCGGCCAACGTAATGTCTTTTGTAAAATAGAAGAAAAGATAGGTAGAGATTTAGAAGGAATTGGATGTCCCGCTCACATATTGCATAACACTGTGTCAACCGCTGCCGGGGGGTTATCAATCGATGTGGAAGTGATCGTACTGAAAATTTTTAATTATTTTTCGATATACACGGTAAGAACGGAGAAACTCAAATAGTTTTGCTCCTATGTTGATCTCAACTATAAAACTTTGTTGTCCCACTCAAGAACCAGATGGCTCTCTTTAATGCCAGCGGTTGAAAGAATTCTTAAGCTTTGGATTCCATTAAAAAACTTTTTTGATGTTGAAGAAAGACCACCAAAAATAATTGAAGATTTTTTCAACAGTCCAATAAGTGAAATATATTTTCTGTTTCTGCTGTCCACTTTATCTTTGTTTGAAAAAAATATAAA
Organism: Rosalia funebris; assembly: GCA_037954035.1. Taxonomy (NCBI): domain Eukaryota; kingdom Metazoa; phylum Arthropoda; class Insecta; order Coleoptera; family Cerambycidae; genus Rosalia; species Rosalia funebris. Next base: position 39,351,974 of record JAZFAV010000016.1, read on the forward strand.
GAGAGTTGAGAAGAATAACGTATCTATAATTGAAATTAGATATATATTAACAGAAACACAAAAATCCCTGAGTGAAAGAAAAGCTGTTAATTTTATTGGCATTCAAACGAAAATACAGTTAAACAAACTTAAGAATGATGAGAATCTTGATCCAGAAACAACGAACCTTATTAGAAAATTTGAGAAAGAGATACAGGCCTTCTATGACACGGCATTTCAGTACCTAGAAAAGTGGCCCGTTTCATTTGATAAATATAAAGTATTTGATTGGATGGTGCTTTCTGAAATTCATGAATGGCCGAGGATCGAATAAACAATTTTGTACCTTAGCGAAAATGGTGTGGAGATCTCGGGTGACTGTTGCTTTCAGCAATTTGTATATTTGAAGAACGTTTTGGGGATTTACCTTGATTCAGAGGAATGGAAGTCTAAAAATACTGTGGAAGGAAAGTGGCTTTATTTTTTTAAGCATACTGAACACTTTGAAAATAAATCCGAATTGCTGAAATTCTGCGAATATTTATTTGCTGTTCCTGGCCATAACGCCACCGTTATACAGAGAGGGTATTTTCATTGATGTCTGCTCAGTGGACGGATGAAAGAAATCGGTTACTCCCAGGGACCGTGGAAGCAATTTCACAATGCCAGATAAACTACAAAATGACATGCACCGAGTTTTATCGATATATCAAAAATCAAAAAGAGCTCCTCAGAAAAGTGAAATCATCTGAAAAGTACAGTGCGGACAACAGTGAACCCAGGTCTGGTACTTCAGCATCAGAATAGAACACCTGTTGCGAAGTTAAAAATAAAACATTTGTACTTTTATTGTTATTTTTATTTATATCTTAAAATATACGTATTATACTACTTACCTATTAACAACTGACTGTAACGGTACCCACCTAGAAAATAAAATAGTGCTTCGTTTTGATACGATTTTGTTTATGTAAAAATATTCTTGAACAAAATAAGGTAAGATTTGCATACAAATTTTTCGGTGTTTAAAAATAGTATGAATATTTTTAGTTTAAAGATTCCTGCATTTTTTTCCACGTGCCATGTGCCCACCCCTTCGGCAGCCCCTGGATCCGCCACTGTGGACGCTGCAACGGCGTATTTACGGGGGCAGGGGTAATGGGGGTAATTACCCCCCTCAGAACTTAGGTAACAACTAACAAAAAACAAAAACCTGTAAAACATAAACCCCACCGAAACTTCCATGGCCTGCGACATCTATCATTAAATAGCGTAATGCCCGGTCGATGAAATTCCGGGCGCCAAAATACTAAAAACGTGCCCCATATACATATATTTTCTATCTATTTTTTATTTTTTCTCTTAACCAAAGAATATGACGGCAAACATGAATGTTCTTCAAAAAGGTATTACATTCCAAAAATCTTGTGAAAGTCTATATTTTTGTATAAACGGATTTTACATAAAAATTCTGAAGTATCAGGAAAACGCGTGACCTTGAAAATTTTTAAAATTTTTGCCTGCGCCGCAATTTTTTTCTAGCGCCTACGGCGCCAGTAGTTCCCATATGGCGGTCTTAGGTCGCTGTCCCGATTGAGTCTCTAACAAATATGGCAACCCTATATATGTATGATATGTTACTATTTACCTTTATGTGAATTTTATTTAAATTTGCAATGTATCCTTGCATAAAATCAAACAAATTTATTTAAAAGAATATTAATTTTATTCCAATTTACGTTTTTAAACGCATAAATACATTTATTGCCTATTTTTCGCCAAAGTCCGGTTTTTTCCGGATTTTAGGATTCATTTGTCCGGAATTTCAAAAATCTATATGGGATTTGTTCTATTGACAATGACATACCAAAAAAATGTTTAAAATAAATTCATATAATTAAAAAAAGGATTATGTTTTTTTTAATATTAATTTTCATATCCCATAACCATAATTTAACCGTTATTCATAAGTAGATTAATTTAATGTCGAATAGATATATTCATAAATTTGAAAAATGTTAAATATCTATAAAATATGTAAATACATATATGTATATTTACTGTTTTTACTCACTTAAGTAATATTAAATTTAGGTAGTTATACATATTAATTCTCGGTACAAAAATACACTGGCAACTATCCGAATGAAAAATAGGGACAAGTCGGAGGCTGAGTTTGCGTGTTCGACTATTTTCTTGGTCTACAATTCCTAATGGTCCACTGCACTTCTGCTTTACAATGTGACCGGGACGTATATTCTGTCTTTATCTAATACATGATTAATTATGTGTTGTGATCTCTGTCTTGACGTCAACTGTGGATGTGAAGGGGCCGTAGTACAAAAATAGCTCCCTCCTATCGTTCAAACGTTTACTCGAGACCAGCAGCAATGTTTGATATTCTAAGGATAAGAAATTTATTAAACGTATAAACATCAGATTCATCAGAAATTAAAAATGTGTAAATGGGGTCCTTTCATATTACATATTTTTTCGTACAATTACAGTTAATAAATTTATAAAATTATTGTATTATTATTATTATATAAAGAACATGTTTCATACAAGTTAATGAAATATCACATATGACAATGTATTGAAAATACTTACAGTAATCTTAATGTAATACATATTAATGTCAATGTCTATGCAGATATATCATGCATTCTAAAAGATCGTCATTCATTTGAATGTAATTTATTATTTATAGTAAACACTTTAGGTTTTGCCCCATTCTAATATTCATTTAATTATGTTATAAATAAATAGACAATATTTACATCGATTCAAACCATTAATGTAAAAAAAAAGTGTAAGTAGGTACTTCATAATAAATTGTTTCCGCTGCTGGTCTCTAAAATAACACAGGTCTGCGAATACGGAACGCTGCAGCCAGACCGAGGTGTAGTCGGCTCTTCCTCGCTCCCACGGCACCAGCAACTAAGTTTCTGTTGTTGTCGAACTAACCATCAGTTCACCTATCTCTCTTACATCCACTGTAGTGTATGTATCCAAAATATTTTATCCAGCTTCACACTCTAGATTGTTGAGGTTCTCGCCCATCTTTAATATTCACTCCATCCAAATTCATTTGTGGTGCAAGTTATATCAGTCTTTCTATAACCGGCATCCACTGTAGTACAGTTTGTCTATCTCCTTTGGTTTCCACAATTTTTCTATATGGTTACCTTTTTTATTATAAAACTAGCGTTCTTCCGGACAAAATGGCGTTTATTTATACCTGTTTATACCTATACTGTAGAACTGAAAACCTGGGAGAAAGTACGACAAAAACTTGGTTCGTACCAAACAAAACGAAAATGCGAAAGTCCTAGATAACACTAGACAGATTTTCTATAAAACGTTATCAAAAAAAATTTGAAACCGTTAAAAAAGAATATAATGACAAAATGATTGCAAAATTGGCCAACAAGTGTAGTCTGCAAATCTTTCTGTATTTGTGGAAAGCTGGTCTGTTGTTTTTATTTTCCAGTTGATTTATTTATTGTTTTTTTACGTACAATTGATTTTATCACAATACAAATCACTTGTTGCCGATAAAGCTATACAAGTATGTTTGGTATTATAGGCGGACCTTTTGACCTGATACTTCGTATTTAATTTACACAGAACACAAAAAGGTGAAACTTACTGAGAATATTTATAGTAGCAAGACTTGTCATATTAAACAAGAAGGTCCACAAGGATATATTTTCGAGCCACTACTCTTGTTTATGCTGTTGATATCGTATCCTGTCTAGGATAATGTATGTATATAATATACCTAACTATAAAATTCTATGAATAGGAGATTAATGCTGTAATCACTAACGATTACTACTACTAATCAGAATCACTAACCATTCTCCAGAATAGCTGTTGTAAATAGTAAGTATAACCTTAATTTTAACCCAAATATAAATCTGGAGGCCAATACACTATTCAGAAAGCATAAAACTTCAATTTTCGTGTACCAAACCTTCAAATTTCATTACTAAAATCAAGTGGCCGGTAATAGAAAAGAGATAAATCGCGAATTCCGATTGTCGGCCAGCCTGGCCGACAAACGCACAATGTTAAGAACATCTTGTTGTCATTTTCTTATTCATTAAGAGGCTGTATCGGTTTCTTTCTGTTACGAATGTTATGTGTATAAGTTTAAATAATTTCCCGCCAGTTGTCAGCCGCTTTATTGTGTTAGTAATAGCCATGTTATCAATTTGCTGGCCGAGAAACTAGCTTTTGAGATTCCCTTTGTCGGCCATCTTGAATATTTTTTAAAATTCAATACTTTACGAGTTTTGGGCGCTCATTATTTTAAAAATTCTAATAATATTCAGATGCCAACTCGCAAAAATAATTCTTTAAAAAAAAGAGAAGAAAAAACGGAGATTTTTTCGATATATGCAGGAGGCGTTGAAGCAAGCACTTCATGAAATTAGGGAAAATAATTTTGGTATTCGGCAGGCCAGCAGGATGTATAATGTTCCAAAAGCTACTATCCAAGACCGATTACATTCAAGGGTCAACGAGTCAAAAAGTCGAAAAACTGGGCCTGAACCTATACTTACCACCGAGGGAGAAAACCAGATTGCAAAGTGGGTAGTTGATATAGCGAAATGTGGGTTCCCATTGAAAAAACAGATCTAGTGGAAACTGTTGAGAAGATTATAAAGAATAGCGAAAAATGGGAAACCGGGCGACAACTGGTACCTTAATTTTTTGAAAATACACCCCGAGATTTCAATTAGGGAAGCAGAAGCAGTCAACAAAGCACGTGCTGTGGTCACGGAAGAGAACATAAGGTCCTGGTTCTCTGATTTGCAGCGCTATTTAAAAGAAAACAAAGTAGAGAACATTTTTAATGATGCAGATAGAGTCCTAAATGGAGATGAAGCTGGATATGCTTTATGTTATATGGATTATGCGAAAACTGGGAAAGTATTAGCTCCAAAAGGATTTAAAAATGTCTATACTGTTAAAATGGGCAATGAAAAAGAAAATCTTACTGTGTTAGTAGTTTTCACAGCTAGTGGAATAGTATGTCCTCCCTTAGTAGTATTTCCATATGTGAGGCCACCAAAGGCAATTGTGGATAATATGCCTGATGACTGGGTGCTGGGTGGATCGGAGACGGGATGGATGAAGGTTGATGTCTTCTATGAATATATTGCTAATCATTTTAATAAATGGCTCCTGGACAATGAAATATAATAGCTTGTTATCCTTTTCATAGATGGCCACAAGTCACATATGACTATGCCACTAAGCCAATTTTGTGAAGACAATGCGCTTCCACCTAACACCACACATTTGCTACAACCAGCTGATGTAAGTATTTTTAGACCACTAAAACAAGGATGGAAAGACACTGTAAGAGCTTGGCAAAAAAAAAACTGAAAATGTAAATAGCTCAGTAACAAAAACAAATTTTTATGGCCTATTCGAATCAACATTGGCAAGCTGACAAAATATGACAAAAATTATTCAAAATGGAATCAGAAACACGGCCTGTTCCCGTTAAATCCAAATAATGTGGATTACTCGAAATGTATAAAAAATACTTTGGAAAAGCAAAACAATTCGTCAAAAACTAATTTTGAACAAGAGGTTAACATTGAAGAATGCAGGGCAGCCGAAAAAGTTATAAGAAAAATGAAAAATAAATTAATTACTCATGGAATAAATTACTAAATCCTTATAGATGAAATAAAAAATTTAGAAAATTATTATACAAATAATACAGTAGCTGATACATCTGTTGAGTCTGAGTTTGTTGAGATAGCTGACTTGAACTTGCCCTATAATAATCTTGATGGACACAATTTTATACCACCGGTAGGTTCCATTGTCTCAATGGATAACTTGTCCATCATACCAGTTCACCAGATTTTCCCAAACACAGAAAGTATTCTCACAGTAGGCAGTGATGAAATTCAAACTAAAGAAATTAACATTTCATTTTCACTCATTGAAGTTGAACCAATAACAAATAGTAAAGAGGTAAAAGCAGTTGAAGGGTCAACAAATGCCATAAATATTAAAGAGAGAAAAGAAGTGGGATATGAAAATACCAGTACTAAGAATATAAATGAGATAAATAATGGTAATGACCATACAGAGGAAGGCGAACATAATACAGAGAAGAATAATACTGATGGACAGGTGGAGGAAGAAAGAAATTAAATGAAATTAAAAATGATGGTGAAATTAAATGTGACAACATAGAGAATAGACAGAAGGAGATTAATGATAAAGAAAATCAGAAGAGAAATGAAAATATTGAGAAAGAAGATTATACTGCTGAAGAGAATAACAACAAAATAAAAAATTAAAATTTTAGACCACCAGATCCTGAAACCAATTACAGCAAACATAATTCGCCAACATTTGACATTTCCGACACCAATATCTAATACAAATGTTAAAGAACAGCCAAAATCAAAATTACCAAGAGCAATATTGTCGAAAGAATTCAGAGAAGAGTTAGAGAAAAAAATAAATTGAAAAGAAGATGAAACTAGAAGAAGCTAAACGAAAACGAGAAGATCGAAAGGCAGCTAAAGAAGAAAAGGAAAAGGAAATTAAAAAAAAGTTGGAAAAAAATAAAACTTAAAGAAAGTAATAACAGCACCAAAAAAACTAGAGAAAAAATACTTTAGGCACAAAGGATCCAGGAAATAAAGAAGTAATAACATGTGCGCTTTGTGATGAAGAACTCGTGAGCGATGTGAGAAGACGAGGATGATCAAAACATCGGGTGTGACTATTGCATTCGATGGTATCATTTAAAATGCACGGAATTTATAGGTATTCCTTATGTAGAGATTGCGGAGAAAGAATACCGCTGTAACTATTGTTCTTAAATTTTTGTTTATTATATCATATAATAGTAATAGTCCTATATGGTTTTTATCTATTTTTTATCGAATACACTCTAGTTCTTTGTTCACCTCTTTTGTTTCATTCCCAACAAATAGCTGGTTTTATGCATTATGCAGTGTGCAATTTATACCACTGTTATATTTATGCACTGTCATTGAAAATAGTAATTTAGTTGTGGCCGAAAACCGAATATTCAATGGACGAAAATCGGCAAAAGGTGTCCAAAAACAGGTACCTCCATGGCTGGAGATAGGCCATCACTGGCCGAAAACTGGCTAAACTGTTACTTTTTATAATTTAATAAATTTGAAATACTCAAGAGTTTAATTTATCGTAATTAGGGTTTTGGAAACCATGTAGACTACTTGAAAAAAGGTTTCTCAAAAAAAGAAAATTAGATAAAGTCCTCAACTCTTATTTTTAGGTCTATGAATATCTGTAACATTAGCTTAAGTGGCCGACAACAGGCTGGTTTACCCTACATGAATTGTATCATAATTTATGTATTGTATTTTAATTGAATATTATGACAAATTATGAAATACACTCCCTCAGGTTTGACAAAAGATTTAGTCCTAGCATGAACAATAATGTTTAAGGTTTAAGGCGTATGCTTGAAAAATTCATCTTGCTGTTATGTCTTTTAATGGATCATCATATGGTTGAATAAGTTACGTATTAGTGAATCTTCCATAGATTTCTTCTTCGAAACGTTCCTCAACTATTCGTCCGATACGGAGTCTTTGCTATAATCAATATAGAATGTATTTTGGTTTCTTGTTAGATGAACTAGGATCTTTCTTTATGCAAAAGAGTTGTATTTCCGCACGGAAGATGATTTCATGATGAAGACGCACTTCTTGGGTTCTTTACTACACGCCAGTACTGATAGAAAACAAGGAAATTTGAGAGGGTAATTGTGGATGTTACTGGGAGTTCGTGACTTTGGCGGGCTGGTAATCAGTGGCGGCTCGTGATGAAATGAAACGAGTGTTCTGCACAGGGCCGATCCTAGGGTGTTGGCCGCTCGCGTGCAAATTTTAAACGTATCGAAACTACTGGCGTAAAAAAATTGCGAAAATTTTGAAAAATTTTCAAGGTCACGCGTTTTCCTGATACTTCAGAATTTTTATGTAAAATCCGTTTATACAAAAATATAGACTTTCACAAGAAAAATTTTTGGAATTTAATACCTTTTCGAAGATCATTCATGTTTGCCGTCATATTCTTTGGTTAAGAGAAAAAATAAAAAATAGATAGAAAATATATGTATATGGGGCACGCTTTTCGTATTTTGGCAATAGGTAATAGCAAAATAAAGTAACATGTATATGCATGATGGTTGTCACAGTCACACTGACGGGGTGCCGCCGCCAGCTCTCATTCGAATGTATTATTCATGTTAGTAGTTAGTAAAATGTACTGTATAAACCGTTGATTTATGCGACGTGTTGATAGATGGCGTGCAGAATTTCACCGACCGGGCATTACGCTATTCAATGATAGATGTCGCACCACGGCCGGTCGGCCGCCCCTTGATTTGGCCGCCCGCGTGCGGGGCACGCGCTGCATCCCCGCTAGGATCGGCCCTGGTTCTGCAAATATTTACTCACCTATTTTTTGAAAGTCAATTCAATCCTGCGATCCTTCATAGAAGCAAACTTGTCTATAACCTTCTCGTTGAAGCCATCAATTTGTGAAATAAATATTTTTTCAATGGAGAGCATCGATAGAGCTGTCAAACGATCCTGGGAGCATCTTTCAGCTTCTGATGTTGACATGGGTGTTGTTGCAACAATTTCTAATAATTTTTTTGTTTCCCGAAATGTTTCGTCTAAATTATTTTGTGTTAAAAATTTCAAAAGGGGTAATGCGCCATTTAAATTTCTACAGTCGTTTCTTAAATAGATAACAGATAGTTCTGTTTTGGGTCGCTCCTTTTCAAGTGTGGGATAAGCTAGGCAAGTAGTTGTCAACTTGTCTTCGGGAAACTTAGCACAATACTCTGCAAAATGCTCAGAAAAAAAAAGAGATGCTGCTACTAGATGATCTTTAAATATAAATCTGACATTTGCAGAATTCGTAATAAGATCACAAACTTCTAAGGCGGCAATACGGTGATCAAATTTGCTGTTATGAGGGCGTCTTCTTTTTTTTTTCTTGAGGATCCGTGCAGACATGTGATGAGGCTTCAGTAATGATGTCATCAATATTATTCCGAATACCGGTGATGCTTTTTTCGAAATTGTCGACAGCGTTTCTTACTTGGGTTGGATCGGTTTTTCTCTTCTGCAACTGATTAAACAAAATGTCGACGTGAGGCATTACGTGATGAAAGAAAGTTAACCAAAAAACAAAAACAGAATCTTCTAACATTCGCCGAATAGAGGAAGCTGCATTGCACACGGTTTCACTATGGAATTCTTCTTCTATTTCTTCCATACATTCAATAAGCGATTCTCTATTTTCAAATACAACATTAACAGTCCGTATATTAAAATTCCATCGAGTCGTAGCACATTGGGGAATTTTTCTCCTCACTATTGTATTTAGTACTTCTACTCGCTGCGGTGAGTTATTGAAAAATGCCGGAATGTCTTTCAGATTTCCAAAAAACACACGCACTTGAGAATTTTTGGAAGCGGCTTTAGACATAATTAGGTTTAATTGGTGTGCGTAACAGTGTACAAAATAAGCACAAGGATATTTTTTTCTAATTTTTGCTTGAACTCCTGCGTGTTGTCCACTCATTACCGCTGCTTCGTCGTAACTTTGCGAAATTAGCTTGTAAGGTGAATTTTCCACTAGAGGGTCTATAACACTTAAAATAGTATCAGAAAGAGTTTCAGCGTCACATTTTGTAGGTTTCAGGTATGTCCAAAGACGTTAAATCGGTTCACCATCGAGAATATATCTTAAAACTACCACTAACTGAGTTTTTGCAGATACATCAGTTGTTTCGTCTGTCATAACTGTCAAAAATGAAGATTTGTTAATTTCTTTAATTATTTCTTCATGGCATACTTTTAATATACAGTCTAAAAGATCATTTTGTATTTCTTTAGAGGTTGCTTTAAATACTGAAGCATTTTGTAGATGCTCGCTTAAAGTTACATCAAGCTCAGCAGAAAAATTTATCAATCCACGAAATATCCCCGGGTTTTGAGAGGTTTCAGCTTCGTCATGTCCTCGCAGCGCTAGTTCAAAGGCCCCACAAAACTTTATGCAGTTTATAATTTTTGACAAAACGTATCTCTTTTCTGTCACATTATCATTATGCTTTTGCACATTTATCCAATAAGCTATTAGTTGTCCCTAATAAAGCTAATTCCATTGTATTATGTAGATGGCTTTTGGAGTTGTCGTGCTTTTTTATTTTTTCAGTTAAGTGCACCAAATCTGTCACCCCTACCTCCGTCTATGCTTTATCACCGCCAAAAAGTAAAGAAGGAAAACAAAATAACGCATTTTTTTGTTGCACCCACAAATCCAATTGTTCTTTGAATAAATGTCTCTATTAAATTGATGTTTATATGTTTTTCCGCGGCTAACACCTGCAGTCTCAATAACAATATCGGGCAATGGCGTACCATTGTTTTTTAAATCAATTTTTTCTTCATAAGAGTATTTAAAATATCGCTTCACATGAACTAAATTATAAACTAAATCCATTGTCACTATCACAGTATATAAATATTAATAATTAGTACAATAAACCACTACACAAATTCACAAAACAATATTTAAAATCTCAAATTAACACGAAATACGAAATAGGTACGATTTACGCCCGCCAACTGTACGAGGAGTAGGACTAAACATTCACTGATGTTGCCTTAGCTGGAAAAAATACAGCTCACTGACCGTGTAAATTCGCGCATTTGCGAGCGTCAAGTGTGGATTGTCGCAGGAGTTGAGGGGGAGGACGGGTGTGCCGAGCCGTGCTGAGAACTACCTCGTGTGGCCCAGTTCAATGTACCGCGACGCGCTCGCGTAGTGACCCAGATAATTCATCTGGTCTACTACTCAATAGAGGACGGCGGGCAGAATGCGACTTTAACGCAAGCACGTGCGATTTAGCTGCACCAACTAACCAAATTATTTTATTAATAAATTTTAGTAATTATTACGTCGCGAAAATATATAAATATCTAATTTTTTTGGCAGTTCTGCAGCTCTGCAGCACTTATACACCAGCCGCCCCTGCTGGTAATACCGCTATTGCTTTTGCTTTCCTAATACCGCCTTAATTTATTGCAACTCTGTCGTATAATTATGCAATGTTTCTAGCCATGGCGTTCTTTGATAGGAGATGATACGTTCTAACCATAAAATACCTCAGGTAATTGCAGAAGTTTCCTCAGATGTCTCGGGTTCGTCGATTGTTTTAGCTTCTAATTCACAGCAGAAAAGTTTTTGGTTCTTTTGAAACTATTTATTCTGAGATAAGGAAAAACATTTTGAAGATGAGATCTCCAATCGGGAAGTGGTTTATCATCATATTGCTTTAATCGAAAGAACGTACGAACAACTTTACAGTTATCATATTTAATCCACTTAATCCGACTAATAGCTTTTCTCCGATTAATAGTTCTGATTGGACTTCAAATAGCAACGGTTTGCCCTCATACCCTCTATCATTCTCAATCACTTCACCAGTAGTTGCGACTGTTTATTATTCTTGTTTGCTTGTTATTATTATTGAACTTCTTTTTGAACAGTCTTCTTATATCCTCAACCATAAGAGTCGTAAACTATATTCATAAACGACAACTCCTCACTATCAGCAAGGCCAATTGATGTAGCATTCGACTACTGTACCCTAGGTTGACTACTTCTTGTATCCACCCTGCCAAACTTTCAACTAATTTTTGATAGGTCAGAATGAATCTGAATTTCGAAAACATAGTATGCCTTGTCCCTGTGATTACATCGATTACCAGAAGAACCAGTTTAACAGAATACCCTGGATATGACATCCGAAACCGGTACAGTCTGCTTTTCTTCTCTTTTAAGATAATATTTCACTTGGCTGGCGCCGAGAATTCAATGACGTCACCTCTGTTTGATGGTCGATGAGGACGACGTCAGGCCAATTAATGTGAATTTGCCTGATGGTTAGGAACGAGTACTTAGTTCCAGTAGGTCCAACCTCAAACTCTTCTTGCTTCTATTGCTATTTAAATATTTCTCACTAACGTTTACTTCTGTTTACGTTTATCATATATTTTCAATCTGTTTGGTAAATCAGAACTTCCAAACTAATTTCACTTTATTATTTTCATCTAAGGTTATCTTATATACGACTAATGTCCATTTATTTGATTGACAGTTATAGTTGCAACGTATAGTTCGGAATTGGCGTCTTTGTGAGTTTCCTGTACGGCTGGTTTGTCCATTTTGTTCTTCACGTGTGTACAGTGTATGCCCTACTTTTCTTATTATATCGATCTTCAGATCAGACAAACGTTGTCTGCTGTTTATTGCTCCAAGATGATTACATACATTTTGTTCAGACGATTTTTTTCCTATGGCTAGGACAAATTTGTTGAATCTGCATGAAACTTAGGTCCTTGATTAGTAAGTGGTTTATCATTACATTCATTTAATGGATGAAATGTATAAATATCTCTATAGGTATTCTCCCTGGTTCATCAGCTGCTCTGATTGACCTTCCGGTAGCAACGGTTTGTCTTTCACAGCGCGGCTGCATGCTAGCAGCTGTATTGTTCTCAACCACTTCACCATTGTTTGGGGTTGTAGTTATTTGTGTGATATGTGTCCACCACCTCAACACTCTGCCGCCTTGGTCAGTCTATTATGTCCAGTGTTGACTCCAGACATGTCCCCTGACATTATTATTATAAAAAGAAGAACGCCATTCCATTTGTAAAAAAGTGTTCCTATTCTAATGGGTTAAAGTACTTTTTATACGTACATTAAAGTGTGTATTATTAATATATCGACGATTACTAATATGTAAAACAAACACCGGATGTAGCCGCTCACTGTAGGTACAGTGGGTGGCTACGCTATTGATCTCAGAAGACTCTTACGTATTCTCTGCCACTGGGCAGTGTCGTACCTCGTCTACCATCTAAACCGTTGACCTTCACAGTATTACCCATAGACCTGGTAGTGGTGTTTCTGCCACCAACTTGTCTTAATCAGTCTCAAATTTCCCCGTCATAAGTATGAAATGAGCTGTGTACTTTAGGTTTAGATACGCCACATCCCTATGTTAACTGGAAGGTGTGGGATCGTCACTTCCCCTTAAACTATGCTTCAGCCATAAGCTGATTCCCTCCTACGCAACTTAAAATGGAGTTTCTGTCACCAAATTCTGTTATTTCAGCCTCAAGTTTATCCATTCGGATGTATAATCCTAATTCTGGAATAGAGTAGATAACTATATCTCTTACATAATTAGAAGGGTGCAATGCATATAATCCCTCCTCCTGTCTCCCTCCTCCTCTTCCCTCCTCCTTGAATTGTGTCTCTGCCAGAAACTGATTACCTTCTGGATTTGCAAGTAAGTATGAATGTAGTATGTAAGGACAGGCGCTTCCTTTAGTCACCTTTTATCATAGACAGGAGGTTACCTGGGCCTATTCTATACCTGAGCTTGGAAGGGGGGGAAGAAATTCATTAGTCCCAACTTTTCGATCTTAGCTCTTAGGTTCTTAATCATTACATCTGTTCCCGATATAATTACATCTAATTAAACATTAAGTCCCATATGTACTTAATATCTAAGACGAAATTTTCGTACTTCTTAATCTTCTCGGCTTCTGTTTATCTGATGTTTTGGGTCAATAGGTAAGGGATATAATTTGCCCCTTTCTCTGCTCGTTATCAAACGACGAAATCTGGCTTATAATACACATAACCCACTATTCTATCGATTGTAGGTACTTTTGTAGTAGGTGTACTTTCGTGCCATCTTCGCGTACACTATCTTTGGTACCTGGTTGTATCTTCCCACGTATGCAGAGTCGCCAGGACTCTGTCTGTTCTGGTCTATTGCACTTGCTGAACTTGTATTCCCTCTCCATTTTTAATATAAAGTTTTAGTAGTTGCAAGGAGGTATCACGCCGACATGGATTAGTACCATGAAATAATCGGTTTCAAGGTGCAAGTCTGCTGCACTTAACCAGTTCAGCGAGTTCTATTTGACGATTCCCTCTCTATCTAGTAAGGTGGGATAATAGGGTGGGACAAATGTCGAATCCTACATGTGGCGGGTTTTATTTTTTGAAACCTTATCTTATCGTGCAGAAACACGAGAAAGGGGTCGAGGATCGCTTCTGGGTATAATTCAATGCCTGACGGGGCTTTATCCCGAGGAGTAGTTGTTTCCTATAGCGATTATGTAATAGCTTTGCTATTCGGGAACTACTTTGATAACCGCCTGGCGGCTTGGTGGTTCCTTTCTCGATTTCCGACTTATAAGTTACTGACAGAGATCGTATCGATAAAGATGTATAGGCCATAAAGTTCATTCGGCATTTGTCCTGGATCGGCGTACCGTATGCGGCACTGATGAGAACTAACAAGTTCGAAACAGATGTATGTCGTTCGGTTCCGATCCGGGACAAATGTCGAATCCTACCTGTGGCGGGTTTAATTTTTTGAAACCTTATCTGATCGTGCAGAAACACGAGAAAAGGGTCGAGGATCGCTTCTGGGTATAATTCAATGCCTGGTGGGGCTTCAACCCGAGGAGTAGTTGTTTCCTAGAGCGATTATGTAATAGCTTTGCTATTCGAGAACTACTTTGATAACCGCTTGGCGGCTTGGTGGTTCCTTTTTCCATTTCCGACTTATAAGTTACTGACAGAGGTCGTATCGATAAAGATGTATAGGCCATAAAGTTCATTCGGCATTTGTCCTGAATCGGCGTACCGTATGCGGCACTGATGAGAACTAACAAGTTGGAAACAGCTGTATGTCGTTCGGTTCCGATCCGGGACAAATGTCGAATCCTACCTGTGGCGGGTTTTATTTTTTGAAACCTTATCTGATCGTGCAGAAACACGAGAAAGGGGTCGAGGATCGCTTCTGGGTATAATTCAATACCTGGCGGGGCTTTAACCCGAGGAGTAGTTGTTTCCTAGAGCGATTATGTAATAGCTTTGCTATTCGGGAACTACTTTGATAACTGCTTGGCGGCTTGGTGGTTCCTTTCTCGACTTCCGACTTATAAGTTACTGACAAAGATCGTATCGATAAAGATGTATAGGCCATAAAGTTCATTCGGCATTTGTCCTGAATCGGCGTACCGTATGCGGCATTGATAAGAACTAACAAGTTCGAAACAGCTGTATGTCGTTCGGTTCCCATCCGGGACAAATGTCGAATCCTACCTGTGGCGGGTTTTATTTTTTGAAACCTTATCTGATCGTGCAGAAACACGAGAAAAGGGTCGAGGATCGCTTCTGGGTATAATTCAATGCCTGGCGGGGCTTTAACCCGAGGAGTAGTTGTTTCCTAGAGCGATTATGTAATAGCTTTGCTATTCGGGAACTACTTTGATAACTGCTTGGCGGCTTGGTGGTTCCTTTCTCGACTTCCGACTTATAAGTTACTGACAAAGATCGTATCGATAAAGATGTATAGGCCATAAAGTTCATTCGGCATTTGTCCTGAATCGGCGTACCGTATGCGGCATTGATAAGAACTAACAAGTTCGAAACAGCTGTATGTCGTTCGGTTCCGATCCGGGACAAATGTCGAATCCTACCTGTGGCGGGTTTTATTTTTTGAAACCTTATCTGATCGTGCAGAAACACGAGAAAAGGGTCGAGGATCGCTTCTGGGTATAATTCAATGCCTGGCGGGGCTTTAACCCGAGGAGTAGTTGTTTCCTAGAGCGATTATGTAATAGCTTTGCTATTCGAGAACTACTTTGATAACCGCTTGGCGGCTTGGTGGTTCCTTTTTCCATTTCCGACTTATAAATTACTGACAGAGATCGTATCGATAAAGATGTATAGGCCATAAAGTTCATTCGGCATTTGTCCTGAATCGGCGTACCGTATGCGGCACTGATGAGAACTAACAAGTTCGAAACAGCTGTATGTCGTTCGGTTCCGATCCGGGACAAATGTCGAATCCTACCTGTGGCGGGTTTTATTTTTTGAAACCTTATCTGATCGTGCAGAAACACGAGAAAGGGGTCGAGGATCGCTTCTGGGTATAATTCAATGCCTGGCGGGGCTTTAGCCCGAGGAGTAGTTGTTTCCTAGAGCGATTATGTAATAGCTTTGCTATTCGGGAACTACTTTGATAACCGCTTGGCGGCTTGGTGGTTCCTTTCTCGATTTCCGACTTATAAGTTACGGATATATTTAGGTCACTGTTCTATATCCTGGCTTAGTTCATTATTGCTGCATCAATGGTAAACTGTTCCTTACATCCTAGTATTTTTATACAGTATGTCTATTCAACTGTTGTAGGTAAGTTAGGATTATTAACTTGTTAAGTGATACGTCCCCGCCTCCTTAGCGCTCGGCCACCGACATCTCGCTCACTATCTAGTATCTAGACTACGTCCCATAGTCCTCCAGTCATGCTGTGGCGTTCTCCAGGCAGCGGTTCTCTTCCATTTCTAATAAGTTACTTTATTTCTAATACGTATCAGTTTTTCTTTTTTATGTTTTACAATTGTTTATATCGAACTACATGTGGATGTCATTTACTAAACTTTTTTTATAATTTGTATTAGGTTTATAGTATGTTATATGTCTTAGAGTAGGTCCAAATAGTTTTATGTCATCTATGTAAAGATAGTTTATCAAGTTCTTAATGCTTGTTATACATTTAAGTGGATGTCCTTTGTTTCATTTAATGATCTTGAAAAGGGAGTCCAGGCAGATACAGAACCACAGCGCATTAAGGAAGTAATTTTGGAAATCAGCTCTGTTGAATCATTGTTCAATGTTTGTTAGCCACCGTGCTTTGTGGTATGTTATATATCCCGTTAGTAGTTGTAGAATATTTCTTCGTTGTCAGTTGCTTCAGTTGCTGTCGAGCTCAGTCCATTTCTTCGGGTTTGAGGTCTTAGGCTCAGATTCGTCATTTGTTATAGTTGGTTCACTGTACAAACATTTCTGGTTGTTTTGAAACTGCCTATTCTAGGTTTTTGTTTTCATCGTTTTGTTGTGCCTCCCCAGTCTAACTCCCTTTGCTTTACATTTTTGTCGAAGTTAATATTTTTAGTATATTCACTTTTTATGTAGATCGAGATCTGTCTCTTCTATTCTCGCAGTTTTTGTAATTGATGTTAACTGCCTTGTGACCTTCTGACATCTGTTTCACATTTGAATATTCTTTAATTATGTTCACTTTTTATGTTAGATCCGACTAACCAAATAGATCGACATTTGGTTAATCGGACCTTCCAAGCTGGTTCTACTACATTATTTATCGTCTAAAGTTGTCTTATATTGTCTCTTTTGTCTATTTATTTTTGTGACAGTTGTAGCAGCAACGTAGAATTCTATGTATACAGCACCCAATTTTCGATCTTCTTAATCCTTTAGGGCAGAAGTTGATTGACTTTCGCGATAATGTTTTGCGTATTATTGTTGCATTATAAAATAGATATCGATCGTCTTTTCCATGGATCACTATTCTTGAATAGATGATAGTTAGATTGAAATGCATTCCTTGGTCGAATTCGAGATTGTCGTGTTCAAGATAGCCCTTTTCGGATTGTCGTGTTTGTGGTATTGCGGTCTATATTCGTCTATTTAATTCTCCATGTTAGTATTATTCAGTGTGTCCTATTTTTCTTCTAATTTCGTCGATCACCAGTTGAGACACATGTTTCGGTAATAAATTGCTCTAAGAAAATCACACACAATTTATTCCACTGTGATCAGGATATCTTGAATGATTAATATTTTGAATGTCTAAATGAAATTTAGATCTTCAACCGTGGAGTGGTTTATCATCACATTTATTTAATCTAAAGTACATGTAACTTAACTGTTATTCTCTCTGGGCCACCTAATCCGACTACCAATTGTTCTGGTTGACTTGCAGTAGCAACTGTTTGCTCTTCGCGCTCTTGAGGATTTATTGTTGTCAATCATTTCGTGATTGTTTGGAGCTGTAGCTTGTGGTGTGACATGTGTCCATCTCCTCAACACTCTGCTGTCGACGTCTCTCTCACTATCATCATCATCTCCAGCGTCGGCTCCAAGCATGCCTTCTCGCTCCCCAGGCATCTACCCTCTTCTATTTCTAATAAATTGTTCCATTTCTAATTCTTTAAAGTAGTTATATATATATATATATATATATATATATATATATATATATATATATATATATATATATATATATATATATATATATATATATATATATATATATATATATAGTCAGGTTTGCCTTATTGCAATTTCATTGTCATTATAGTTATCACCGTCGCTCTCGTTATCATCCTAGCCCTCATCCTCATCCTCATCGTTATTGCTATAGTTATTATTATCACTCATTATCATCATTATTGTTGTAGCTATATGATATATGTACTTGTATACGCGAAATACACAGTTCACAAATGTAATGGTTAATTAATCACTCTAATCGAAATAAATCAAATTATTTCCCGTGCTGAATATGTATTGCAAATAGATCGTGAATGTATCATCAAGAAAAAATGTCACACACTTTCAAAACACTTTTGGTGCATTTCCCTGAAATACAGGCAATGCTGAATAAACTTTTGTGTTAACTATGTTTTTGGCCAATAGAGAGCGTGACAATTTTCAGACCAAGAGAAGAATTAACTTAATTAATTAATTAATTATTGCCTGTATTTTAGAAGAACGTATCGAAAGTGTGTCATAACATTATTTCTTGATAGTACGTATACGAGATATAATAACACTCATAAAAAATATGTATATTGCATCACATCATAATAAAACATACGTACATATGTAAGTATGTAATATGTATGTATATACCATAAATAAATAATTTAATGAGAGACTGTCTTACGCTTCCTTAAAGAATATGACGTCGCTTCAGAGCAGAAGTAAGCAAAACTTGCTACTGCTAACTGAAAAAAACTAGGATACTGCTCTAAAATTTATTATTATTTTTTTTTTTGAGATAGGATACTTTTTCATTTGACCGAAGCTCCCTTAGTATTATAGATAGATATAAGCGACTTGTACACTGAATCCATTGTGCTACAAACTATCTTAAGCGATTCAAAACTGAATATGGCAAATTTTGCAGTTAGGCTACTTCTGCTCTGAAGCGACGCTATGTATAGTTTATTTCATCGCTATTTGCCAAATAAAAAATCTCGAAACATACCGTGGCTTGTTTTTATGACTAGGCTCAGTTAGACTGTTCCGTTTATCGGCAAGATAAGAGAGTTTTTTATTCGGCAAATAGCAATTAAATCAATAGTATGTAATTGTTTTAGCCTTTTTTTATTTTGAGTCATGTTATGTATTTTTATTTTCTTTATTTACTAATTAAATGTTTAATTAATTTTTGGGGTTAACTATAGTTTTGGTCTCTAAATGGTTATTATACCTTCTATTTTCACCAAAAACATAATTAACTCGGAAATTAATTCAATATTACCTATATTTTAATGAAATGTATTCATAGTGTCTCATTACATTCTTTCTTTATAGTACATAGGTACATTAAGTAACATTTGTACTATGTTGAATTCAATGGATTTCTTAGAATACTATCTTATTTGGTCAATCTTCCTATTAGTTATTCATTTACTAATTAATAAATTAATTAATTTTTGGGGTTAATTAAGCTTTTAGTCTCAAAATTGTTACACCCTCTATTAACCAAAATCATAATTAACTCGAAAATTAAGGCAGTATTACCTACATATGTACATATATCAATGATTTGTGTCAAAAGTGTCTCATTACCTTCTTTCTTGACAATACATTTAGTAAAATTTATTGAATATACCTACCTAATCGGTATTCTTCTTAGAATACTATTTGATCAGTTTTTCCGTTCTAAACTGTCAGTATACTTCTGTACTGTATGTATGTAGGTACTTACATATGTACATACTACATGTGAAGTACCTACATATGTACATATGTATAATGTATGTATGTACCTATTACTTGTAATAAAATTGTATTTCGCTTAATGATTAAATTGAAAAGGATCGGTTTTATAATTTAAATGCAAATTAAAATTTGAAATATGTCGGAGATATTTAGCAGTTACTTGCTTTATATACGCGCAAATTTTGATTATCTTATTTCCATTATTATGCTTGAAATACAGAGTAGAAGTTTCGAAATTATCCATTCCATGGTTATATGTAACTAGTAAGGTAAGCCATAGGTATAGTCGACTGTTCTTGCTTTGTTTGTTGAGCACTGGCCTACGTTCTCCAGCAGGCCGATTGTAGAGAGAAATAGACTGGAGGGTCGCTGTGTGTTGTAGCTTTCCGTGAAAGCGGCACAGTGTAGCCTAGCAGTGTGCTCTGAAACAGTGACGTCAAAAGAAAGAGAGAGAATTATAGGATTTTCAAATAGTGAACAGAGATGGAAGTATAAGAAACTTATTAGAGTGGAGAGAACGAACGACCCAACCTAACCAGACTCCAGCCCGTTCATCGATCGATCCGAATGCCGGAATGGACAAAGACAGACTATGTTTTATGCATGGTAGTGAATTGTGAACGGGCCTGCAAACGGCTGAGTCACAGTAATTGATAATAACTTAGGCATTGCTCTTTGCGATTGGGATGAAAACTGAACTCAAAGCCATGTCTCTAGATGGACTTCGAGTATTACAGATTTCTATTATGGGTATAGGCGTTAACAGTAGATTTTTATAAAAGTTATGCCTATGAAAATATAAACGTTAAATAACTTTTATGATAAATATTCGTTTTGAAATGAACATAATGGGTACATAATCTAGTAGGTACTATTCATTTCATCGCTATTTGCCAAATAAGAAACTCTCTTATCTTGCCGATAAATGGAACAGTCTACTTGAGCCTAGCCATAAAAACAAGCTACGGTATATTTTGAGATTTTTTATTTGGTAAATAGCGATGAAATAAACTATACGTAAACTATTCATTAGGTATGTCCAATATTATAAACTACAAATACCTACATACTTACTAAATGTAGGTACCTACATTGTATGTACTTACATACCTACATACATATGACATATGTATGTAGGTACCTATGTACATATGTATGTAGCATAGGCCACATGAATGATACAAAAGATGTTCATCGTTATACATATTTATTACCTACAGAAATTATAATTAATACATAGATAACTTCTACATATGTATGTACATACATATTATACCTCCTGCAGGAAAGATTCCTTAACATACATACATACATATGTACATATGTATATGTATATGTATATGTACATACTTAATAATATATTGTCTAATAAAGCAGGCTACTAATAGTACTAATAGATAAATAGGGCTAATTAATAACTAAATAGATAACAAGATATAACGTGCTTACGGGTTGCCACTGCGCATTTGGCAAGAAATCCTGCCGCGTATGTATGACCTACAATGTGTGAATAAGTATAAACTTAGTTTGATTTAAACAGTGAACGAGAATGCACACCAATAAAATTTTGAGTAACGATTTGTTCAGAGGCTGAGAGTTATTTGCAAGTTATTTCTAAAGTGTTAGTTAGCCACTGGGAACGTTTATTTTATTTTTCTTTATTAGGTATGCCCCGTGGTAAAGAATTGAATGATTTAGAAAAACAACAAATAATCGATTTACAGAGTTGTGGAAAAACACAGCGACAGATCGCCGCAGTTATTAATCGTTCACAAAGTGTTGTACAAAAATTTCTTGAACTTGGAATCGAATATTATGGCAAAAGAAAGCGCTCGGGGCGACCGTCTAAATTTTCACCGACAATAAAATGTGCTATTCTGAGAGAATTGTCAACCACAGGAGCGTCATCTTCTCAGGTTGTCCGTCGTTTTAATTTAGACTGTGATCCTAGTCTCATAAGAAAATGGGCGACGAAGTCAGGACATTTTAAATACGACAAATGTTTAAAGAAACCTGCACTGAAGCAGCATCACAAAGAGGCCAGATTAAAATTTGCAGAGGAGTATGTTCAAAACCAAAATTTTTGGGACCATGTAATCTTTAGCCAGGAAAAAAAATTTAATTTGGATGGACCGGATGGGTTTGGCTATCGTTGGCACGATCTACGAAAGGAGCGAAAAATTATGTCAAGAAGACCTGAAACAGTTGGTTCTATTATGATATGGGCGGCTTTCAAAAAGGGTATGAAAAGCCAACTAGCATTTGTAAATGACAGAATGAATGTGACTGCTTATCAAAACCTGTTAGAAAATTACCTGTTACCATTTTTAACCCTTACTGAAGATGATGGTGTAATATTTCAACAGGATAATGTATCTATTCATTCTGCAAGGTCCACAAAAAAATGGTTTCAACAGTATGGAATCGACCTTATGCCATGGCCAACATTAAGTCCTGATCTTAATCCGATAGAAAATCTATGGGAGATTATGGCAAAAACAGTATACAGTCCAAGAAAGCCTTCGATTGAAGGTGTTGATGAACTGAAGCGTCGAATTATAGCTGCCTGGGACGAAATTTCAGAGGCAACTTTAAACAATTTAATAAATAGTATGACAATTCATTTATTAAATGTAATACAAAATAAGGGTAAATCGACCAAGTATTAGTCCAAGTGAAATATAAAACTTGTAAAAACACCAGTGAGTTCATAACTTTTTACAAATACAGATCCGTTTTTTCATAATCTCTGTTATTCACCGTTTCATGAGATCCTAAAACTCGGTGTCATAATCATTTTCCCAATTACATTGAACCTGTTGGTACCTAACTAACATGTTCAATTTAAATTAATGTGGCGTTTGCTGAATTTTGAGTTTAAACTTTTGTTAGAGAATGTTAAACTAGGATAGGACTGTACCTAATTATGAAGGTAGATACAGAATAACCTCTATGGCTAGAGTTATAAGACAACATTGTAGATTAAAAGTTAATTATACAGGGTTGGACAAAATGTCGAATCAACGGATTTCTGTCTAAAGTACTCTTAAGTTGAATTTGGAGTATCCTTGGTTGGAGCGAAAGTTTTAATAGTTGTGTTAATCTATTCAGTGACGTACGTTAATTTCTAATATATATTTTCCGATATATGGCGTCATTGTTAGTTTTATTAAATGAATGACCCTCTATATTATTTTCCACTATATATTTAAAATTACTGACGATGGCGCTATATCTCGAGAAAGTAGAGTATTTGTTGAAAATCGATCGACGTCACTGAATAGGTTGAAACAACTATAATAATTTTTATCAAGTTGTATTTTTTAATCAATCTTATAATTAAGTCAGAAATCAGGTGTTCCGACACATTTGTGTCACCCTGTATAGTGTACGACACACCTTGTAGGCAAGTATATAAATTGATATTGCAATAATTGTAATTGTTTGTATATTGTTTCATTATATATAATTGTTATAATGTAATTGTTTCTTTATTTTTTTTTGTTAATTCATTGCATTGCATTGTTATAGCATTTTTGGTTATTGAACTGCCCTATAAGTGATAACTGGTTTGTGTTATATGCCAGTGTCATTGATTGCAATAGTAACACTATAACAATTGTAATTCTATTATAACTATATTACATAGTCGAATGCAGTGTTATTAAAAATAATAATATTTACATATTAAAAGTGAATTCTCACTGGCAAGTAGGAAAAATCAGTTTAGAATTTATTTATGTTTTAATTATACCTACATAAAAATTGTACATTTACAGGACCACAGACCACACAAATTTAATATATGTACATACATCGTTGTCAATCAATTTATTGTATATAAATAATATTTTTTAAATTATTCTTTTTGACCGTATTATTATAATATTAAAATTACAGTACTATAATACCATTTAGTGATATTGTTAATGATATTGTTAAGTATGTATGTAATGGGTTATCCAATTCGGGTTTCGGAAAGTAAGACCCTGCTGTTCGACAGCTGTCAATTGTATTTGTCTGTCAACTGGTTTTTGGTTAGTTAAAGGTTTGCCATTTTACAATATGGAACATTATACGACAGAACAACGCGTTAAAATTGTTAAATTGTTTTACAAAAATGGTGATTCTGCCGTTTCCACTTTTCGCGCGTTATGAGCAGATTATGGTCGTCATAATCGCCCAAATGAGCGAACAATTGCATACACAGTGAAAAAATTTGAAGAAACTGGATCGGTCAAAAACAGCTGTTGCTGAGAGTGTGGCTGAAGACCCAAATTTCTCAATTCCACGTCGTGCTCAGCAATTGGACTTGACTTATGGCTCTTTATGGCGAATTTTGCATTTAGATTTGCACCTTCATCCTTACAAAATCCAACTCACACAGGAATTGAAGCCTGCGGACCATACACAGCGCAGAATATACGCCAATTGGGCACTGGAACAACAAGAACAAAATGCCAATTTTTTCAACAAAATTTTCTTCAGCGATGAAGCCCATTTCTGCCTCGGTGGATATGTGAATAAGCAAAATTGCCGTATATGGGGCTCTGAAAACCCAAGTGGTCGAAGAGCAGCCAATGCATCCAGAAAAAGTCACTGTCTAGTGTGCGTTGTGGTCTGGTGGTATTATCGGTCCATTTTTCTTTGAGAATGACCAAGGAGCTACCGTTACAGTCAATTCTCAACGCTATTGCCACATGTTAACGGAATTTTTTTGGCACGAAATTGAAGATATCGATACGGACGATATGTGGTTTCAACAAGATGGGGCCACAAGTCACACAGCACGACGAAATAGGGCTATTGCAAGAGAAATTTCCAGGACGAGTAATTTCGAGATTAGCGGACGTAAATTGGCCTCTGAGATCCTGTGATTTAACACCTTTAGACTCTTTTTTGTGGGGCTACGCAAAAGATCGTGTTTATGCGAACAATCCTCTGAATTTGGAGCAATTGAAAACCAATATTCGTGAAGTCATGGCGGAGATATTGCCCGAAATGTGCGGAAAAGTCATCGAAAATTACCTCAAAAGGATTGAGTCCTGCAAAAGGTCCCGTGGAGGACATTTGAATGATGTTGTATTCCACACATAATGGCAAAGACCAAACTTTATAATGAAATGAAAATTTCAATAAAATCTGAATTATTTGTGTTTTTTTTTAAATTTACTTTCGGAAACCAGAATTGGATAACCCTGTATATGTATGATTTATAAGCTATCGCGTTGTATAATTTTCTTAATTAGTTGTGTCTTAGTAGTATTATTATAAATATATGCGCAAAATATATTATTTATCAAAATGAAACAAAATGGACATTTATGAGAAAAATTGAAATAAAAACATTCTGTAAAAGCATTATTATTATTTTTAATTATAATTATTAATAATATATTTAAATAACATTTATTTTCAGCCCGAGCCGTAACTAAGATCTTCCAGACCAGTAATTGAGAGGTTTCACTGGTGACAGGAGTATAATCGTGTTATGTATTGTTAACTGGACCTCTTTATCAAATTTTCCTAATAATTGTGACACATACTGCTCGTCAATAATAGGAAAAACTCAGATTTCTCTATGTACGCGTAGAAGAAAGAGTGAGGGCAGCATTCGGCTATTTACTTAGACCAGGCTATTTACTACGTACGAGACTTGTTCCTATTCCTGACGAGCATAATTAAGAGGAATATTTTCATTGTAAATATAACGCCAGAATGGCTCTGACGTGCAATTTTGAAATTAATATGTATTTGAAAATATAACAAAAGTTGAGTTCACATACGATATTAGAAATAAACATACACAGTGCGTATCAAAAATAAAATGTAAAATGTATTATTATTATTCTGTCTGTTTTGTTGTAAGATAA
The DNA here is from genome assembly GCA_037954035.1 of Rosalia funebris. Classification (NCBI taxonomy): domain Eukaryota; kingdom Metazoa; phylum Arthropoda; class Insecta; order Coleoptera; family Cerambycidae; genus Rosalia; species Rosalia funebris. Next base: position 39,377,791 of record JAZFAV010000016.1, read on the forward strand.
ATGTACAATACGTTAATTTTATAGTACATTTGCTTTTGTCTTTTTCATCGTAGTTTGAAAAAACCAAAGCACCAATATTACTTTTTCACACTCCACTATACGCGAAAAAGTAATGTAATCGTGTACAATTTTTTCTCTAGTGTTTATTTTTCGTTTTTTGGCCTAAATAGAAAATAAATGGTTATTAAGCCATTTTGTGTGTGTGTGTGTGTGTGTGTCGTTGTCGTCGGCATTTATTCTTGTTAGCACGATAACTCAACTAAATCGTGTCAGATCGCTCGGGTTTTGACTGATTCTGATCGGGGACGTCTCCCAGACGACACGTATTGAGTTTGAGGTGGATAGGACACACCCCACCCTGTCCATGGGTCATGAGAAAGCACGATGGTGGCCTATTTGAGAATTTTTTTTTGTTAGCACGATAATTCAACTAAATCGTGTCGGACCGATCGGGTTTTGACTGATTCTGATCGAAGACGTCGCCCAGACCACACCTATTGATTTTGAGGTGGATAGGACACATCTCACCCTGTCCATGGGTCATGAGTAAGCACGATGGTGGACTATTTGAGATTTTTTTTTGTTAGCACGATCACTCAACTAAATCGTGTCGGATCGATCGGGTTTTGACTGATTCTAATCGGGGACGTCTCCCAGACGAAACCTATTAATTTTGAGGTGGATAGGACACACCCTACCCTGTCCATGGGTCATAAGAAAGCACGATGGTGGACTATTTGAGAATTTTTTTCTTGTTAACACGATAACCCAACTAAATTGTGTTCTACGTGCGATAGAGATGTTAGATCGAGATGTTCTACGTGCGGAAAAATCCGTTTTAAGGTTTTAAAACTGTTTATTTTTAAAATAGAACTCCTCTTCCTATAACATTACATTTACAGATGAATATAAATAAATTCATTGGTATATATTTTACAGAAGAATTCAATGGTATGTTGTTTTGTATTATCTGTTTATAAATATTGAAAAAAAAAAAAAAAAAAAAAAAAAAAAAAAAATATATATATATATATATATATATATATATATATATATATATATAACTAATTCATATTAACAATAAACCAGATTTTCTGTAGATATGATAATTAAAAAGAAAAACAATAGATTTCAGAAAACATTAGGCACGAGAATTACGTATTGCAATGTTATTCACATTATGAATTATTGTTAGTACAATGTACTGGATGTCTAACGGTCCAAGAAAATTAGATGATGAGTCAACCAATTTAGAAACAGACGTATGTACGCACACACGCAGAATAGTGCTACAGCCATCTACTTGCCAAATGACAAAACAACTTTCATTGCCCAAGCAGCTCTCATCACCGACCCAATCCGACCACTCTTTCTCACATCGAAAACACAACACAAAGTTTTTTTAAACAGTTGCTTCAAAAATTCATTTTTTAAGTAATACCACCGAACAGAAACTAAGACTAGAAGGTCCACTCGCCGTCGGAACTTTGACCGTGCGTTTACAAAGGCATGCCGAGACGCAGCTGTGGAACGCCGGTCTTCTTGAGTATACGGGGGATATTTCGTGTTACGATAACTTATTTCGTCATGGGCGTTTGCTATGAGGGTTAATATAATGTACATTGGTAAAGAGCCGTAGATACAGAGCCCTTTCTTAACGGAAATATTTTGTTGAAGTAAAATAGTAGCTATGACTTACTAACGTTTATTAAATTGTTGACATTTAATAGAGGTAAAACAGTACATAAACTACAAATAATATTATTCAAAAGAAGAAATATTAATATTGCAAATATATTAACAACAATATCGCATTATTTACTAACTAAACTGACAAGCTAGTAAACAAATGTTCTCACAAATTTTTCAATATAGTTAGCTTAGCTTAGCATCTGGTTTTTGTAATTTTTTGTTTTTTATATCGCGATTTGCGAATTTCATAGTTAAATAAAAGAGACGCTAGCATAATAAAGAGGTAAACACTTAAGGCAAGTTTCTTCGTCCGTATATGTACACCCTCTAGGAGCTTTATTTAACAATTGAAATTGCGGCTTTAAAAGTTTACTGGATTGTTCCGAATAATTTTCTTCTAGATATTTGTGAATATCTTCCAATGTTATTCCGGTGTCCAGTTTTTGGACAATGTCCAAGGGATATTATCGTCCGAGTGATCTTATCTAAAATAATTAATAGATGGTGGAGCAAATATCTGTCTATTTTAACTTCAAAATAGCTCACCTTTTACTTAAATAATGCAAAATATGTTTACTTTAAAACACTTTTTCTTCCATGCTTGTGACGACAGAAACATCTTTGTAGCTTTTCTTTTCGCTCTCAATACACATTACAAATATTACAAGAAACATTATCTAAAATTTTCACCGAATTTTAAATGTCCCTTTCTGGACAAATTGGGTTTTATAAAGTTGTTATACCAATATATACATATATATTTATATACAAATATAAACAAAACAAATTCGAAAAAAGTTGCAAATCGAAGAAAAGTTACAATAATTTGTTAACAAATTTAATGAAGGAATTGCACCATAATGCAAACGAATCTTCGAATAATTTCTAATAAAACAGTCTTCAGGAAAATGTAAACTGCAAATTTTTATTCTACTATTACATTGATCCGGTATAAGATTAGCATATTTATGGGTGCCAACAAATTCTAATGATTTTTTCCAACTATGACATCTAAAAAGTACTTTATAAATATCTATGACATAAATTTAATGTACTATTCATTTCATCGCTATTTGCCAAATAAAAAACTCTCTTATCTTGCCGATAAACGGAGCAGTCTACCTGAGCCTAGCCATAAAAACAATCCATGGTATGTTTTGAGATTGTTTATTTGGCAAATAGCGATGAAATAAACTATATCTAATCCGAGCTGTAACCCTATTAAATGCGTAACGAATTATCTTACTTAGCTTCATCTTTTGAACATCGAAAAAATGAGATACTAGATCCTGTTTTACTATTACAGCCATCAGCAGAACACAGCGCAATTTTTAACTATTCAAACGCAAATTAATAAAATTCTGACGGTGCTACATGCCCCACGTGCTAGTTAGCTAATTCTCGCTGGACGAGGAGACGGGGTAAGAAGGGAAACTTAACGGACGGAGCTTAGAATGAAACTTCTAGTCTTAGTTTCTGTTCGGTGGTGATACCATAATGGAAGTGCGGTATCATAAGAAAGGACAATATGGAATGTATCCATATCCTCAGTTTGTCTTTGGAAGCAATACAACCATCAACTCAATTGAGAAAAAACTCAGCTCAGCTAAAAATTCAGCTTAATTCCAATTCAATAACAATAAGTAAGATGGCTGTAAAGCAAACAAGATGTGGATTCAAAAAATCATAATAATTGCCTGCTCACGTCAATGCACTTATATGAAAGACGAACCTTTTCATCGCATTTCGAAGTACTACAATTAATTGTTGAGGCGCTGTACTTTCTATTGCTTGACTTACCTGTACTTTCAGATCTTCGTGAGTTGTCGAGGTTGAATCTACCACGAAGGCATTCCATCACAAACTTAATGTTATGAGAAGGCGGGCCCTGTCTTGCTAGAAAAACATTCAAGCCAAAGGTAAACCCTCTAAAAATCTATCAACTCCATTTTGTAGAAATGTTAAATATTCACACCAGGCAAAGGTTCATAAAAAATTATAGTACGGATATAGTTCGGAAGTCTCACCTTTTTCGTTAGCTCGTAGGTTTCTCGGACTGCTGCCGAGATGACTATTGGTATAATTTCTACTCTGTTCAGGTCTCACATGTGCTTAATTTCTATGGTGGAGTTTTCGTATTTGCTAATCTTCTCAGCTTCCGTTTTTACGATATTTTGTGTCAATGAGTAAGCTATATCTATAATTTATCTCTCGCTGATCTTTATCAATGACAACGATATCCAGTCTATTGTATCCACTGTCCGTATCGGTGATTTATGGTTTGTCCCAATATAATATGTGTCAATTGTTCTCAAGAACTGGCTGAGGTTGAACAAATTTGAACTTTTGCGCCATCTTAATATGTATTATCTTCGCTACCTCGTTGTGTCTTCTAGGATATGATGAATCTGCCAACCGGACATGCTACAATTATATGGTCGATTGCCTTCCCGGATATGCTGCATTTACATCAGTTCTCTTCCACCTCCTGTTTTAATATACATTTCTCGTAATTCTGAATTGATATTACGCCGTCTTGGATTGCTACCATGAAACCATCGACTTCAGGGTACAGAATTCCAGCATTTAGTCAGTTCAGCGAGATTTGCTTGTTGATTTTTCTTCGTCTAGTATGGTGAAATATTTATCGTGAATTAGTTTCTCACGTTATGTAGGGTTTTATCTTATTATCTTATTAGCACAATATGAATCGTCATTGAATTTTAGTGTAGTATATTTTTCATCAACTTTTTCTGGTCTATCGCTTTCACGGATTCTTGAAAATATTTCTTGATATTGTTCTCTCGTTCTCTGCATAGCTCTGCTATGTTAAGTATTTTTTACCTCGTTGACATATCTGTAGATATCTCTCAATGACTGATCGTTGATGGTAATTTTGAAATTTGGCTTGTAGTCGTTGCGTTAGTCTGTCTAGTTCATTAAGACCCCAATTAGTGTATTTTAATATGCCGAATAAGTCGTGAATAGCCCAAGCATTTATGACCATAGTCATGTTCCTTATTTTTAGTGACGTATTCAACAGCTTTATTAGACGGTCTCTGTACTCACGGTCTCCGTACAGTTCTGTTAATTCTTCCATTGGTTTTGTCTGCACTGGAGTTCGAGGTAGTCTGCGAACGCTTCCGCCTCTTCCTTGTTGAAGTAGACAAGTCCTCTCTCTCCGTGGATAGGTGAGATCGGAAATTGTTTCATCCTGATTGCTTTTTGCGTCTTCCACAAACTGTTGTCCGTCGAGCTGAGGCCATCGATGCTACATCTCTTGCGTATGTTACTAGAATTCGGCTTTCACCCTGCGATTCAGATGGTTTAGAGTGTTCTTGTTTTCTGGTAGGTCCGTTATTTTGGACCTCTTTTTCGTCGATGTTCATCCACCATCTGAATTGCCACGTCTCTTCCGGGATGATCCCGTCGGATATCTCGTTCTCATTCCCTGCGTCTCGATGGTGCTCTCTTAGAGTCGTTTGGATGTCTCCTTCGAGCATCCATACCGATTTTCCTCTGTGGTTATTCTATGGACCATGAATCATCTTATTCTGAACCTATCGTCTGTATGGAGTTCTGTCTTCTAAAGTGTACTATCTCGTTTTCCGCAAACTAGAGGAGTCCCGTCACTCTTCAGCCATCTAAATTTATTTTACGGCTGGCATCTGTACGATATACTCATTCATCGCGGCGCATATTTGCTGCATTTGCGCTAGATCTGCGTTTAGGTTTGCCGCTAGGCTTTTCTTGACCTGAGTCGGTCTGGGTTTGGCGGCGTTTTTTGCGTTCCATGCTGCCAGTTCCGCGGAAACTCCTCACTTAAATAGGTTTGGTCAAAGGTGGAGGTCTTATGGTCGATGCTGTTTTTAGTTGCTTCGACACTCTCATCAGCGTCACCTTCCTTTTAGGGTAGCTGGGGCAACCCATATAGTTGAAGGGATGGGGTTCGCCGCAATTTGCACACCGCGGCGAGGAGTCAGTGGACTCCTTATAGTCTCCCAGTGATGCTCATTTTCATATTTAATGCATTTTGGCTACGCAATGTATCTGCTCTGGTCGTACCTTAATGTTGGCACCGTATGTCCCCCGATCTTCTCTACGAGTACGCCGTCGGGGATAATTCGTAGCACTACTCTAAACAATTTATTTTACAGTGAGAAGTAGGTGTGGTACGCCTGTTCCTGGTTCTGGTGCCTTGGAGTCCTGTTGAGGCGTCGGTAATTTTTAACTGTCGCCAAATACTTTGATTATTGGCTGAGCCTTCGTGAAGTTGATCCTGGTATTTTTGAGCTTTCTGCTAGTCTGATTCTAGTTTTCCTTACTGTGAAAGAGGTTTGGCGGGATCTATTCAGATGCGCATTTGCCGCATCCTGAATTCTTTCCTAGGGAACGCGGAACTGTATTCGCGGTTACCCCAGTCCAAGGTTTCTCCGTTCTCTTTTGGTTCTGGTTAGGTCCTTATAGATGGCTTGGAGGATGTCCTTTCCATCCTTTTCTACGTTTTAGCATCTTTGTTAATCTCTGGAGTCTCTTCATGGACAATGCTTTTCACTAGCTGGACTTCTAATTTCTCTATTCGCATTTGCGGCTCTTTGCAAACTGTAGATATTTTATTGAGTTTTCTGAGAGAGTGGTTCTAGGCCCTCAACACCCTTATCACGCTCTCATATAGGTGACCTAGATCGCTGGACTGGGAATTCAGGGAGTTCTTCCTCATTCCAAGAACTTCGGGCACATGACGTTTTCTGCAGCTTCGTACCTTAACTTTCTCCTCTACTTCGGTCCTCTTTTTTAAACTAGGATTCCTTATGGGTCCTTCTTTGTGAAGTCCACTCAGTTTCAAGAGATAATTACTGTCCTGTGGTGGACTAAGATGTTGTCGCATTTTGGATCTCATATATACTTGTTTCGCGACACTTCACTCACTTACACTGTATTATCGCTATTTGCCAAATAAAAAACTCTCTTATCTTGCCGATAAACAGAATAGTCTACCTGAGCCTAGCCATAAAAACAAGCCACCGTATGAGATAAGAGCCGTTTGGAATTTGTTATTTGGCAAATAGAGATTAAATAAACTATACGCAAGCACGTAATCGTACGTAATAGGTCGGCAACACCAAAAGTTGCGTATCTGCTTTTCTAATAATAATTAACTACGTAAGTCTTTACTCGCTGAAATATCGATGCGCTATCCTCCCTATAATCATGTCAATCCCTAATGCTTGATGATGACCTAAGATAAATGGGTGTTAGGCCGAGCAATGCGAACCGCTCTTTACCCCCCCGACTCATCTCTGTAAACCGAAAACACCTCCGTCTTTTTTTATATTATGTCATATCTCGCTCCCTCGCCGGCAAATATATTCCCTTCGCGAGGCGAGAGTGAGACAAGAGTCCGGACTGGCATCCGCAGGTCCTCGTTGGACCTCGGCTTTTCTTGTCATCTACGTTTCTTCTGTCTTCACCGGCTATCAACATCCGTAGATGTCTCGACTGTCACAGGTCCGCGGTTGACGCAGGGTCCCTGGACATGAGAGTGTTAGTCTGTCCGGCGATCTATGTCTTTGTGACTCACCGTCATTCCGATTTCGATCGCTGGGATAAAATTAGAACTGTGTAGAAATGTGTAGAACTTCCGCTTGATCGTAAGTTTTCCTGGCTCATTGCTTGATCCTCTGCCATTGCTTGCTGTAATACTGTCTATATTGGCGGTCCCTCCAAATGTCTTTCACAAACCACTGGGTTCCCACGGTTCATTCCATCGCATGGTTCATTACATATTTTAATGGCCGGAAGTTCCTGGAGGTAACCATTGGCGTATCTCCAAGGTGTGCATGCTTACATAAGCTGAGGTTGAAGAAGACAGGTAGTAGTTTTTTCTTCATGTTGCTGGTGTCTTACTTAGGGTATTCATGACACGTCCCGCCATCTTCCTCATGTGTTCCTGCCACCTCAGGGAGTTTGCTGAGGGCGACTCCGAGATATTTTACTTTGTCGTACATTCGTCCATTTTTTCGCCGTTCATATTCCACGGGTCTTTCTCTGGTTCTTCTGAATAAGATAATATTACTTTTGTCCGCGTTGATGGCTACGTTCAATGGTTTGTACCAGTACTCGAGTCTCAGGGTGGCTTCTTGGAAATATTTCGTGACCAAGTACACTTGCGGCGACCTCGCGATCTGGCGTAGAGTGCCATAGCTGTATGATCCGTCCGTGGAAGGTCGGCCGTAACATGAAAAACAGGTGTGGTGACAGGACGACTGTGGTGACAGTACTCCAATCTCCAGCTTCCTGTAATCAGAAAGAGATTACACCAGTTTCGCCATGGCTACAGCAAAACCAATGTTGAGTATCTTTATCAGTAGGCCATCTTGTCACACCCTGACAAATTCTTTGGAGATGTCTAGGAATACTATTCTCGTGACTTTCTTCCTGTTGAAGCTCTTCGTCATGTGCTCACCAAATCACAGGATCTGCAGCTCCGTCGGGTACCCCTGGCGTTAGGTGAACTGCTACTCTGGAATGACGTTCAGGGCGTCCGTCTGGTCTCGTACGCTGTTGAATAGGATTCGCTAGGCGACCTTACTCAATTCCAGGAGCAAGCTGATGGGTCTGTAACTTGTAGGGTATGTAAGATTCTTACTTGATTTCAGGATGAAGACATCGCGATGTCCGCCTTTTTCCACCACTTGGAGAAGTATCGGAGCTTCAGGCTCCTGTTGATGATGTTCAACAGAGCCGATGTCCTCGGAAGTTTGCGTAATCTCTGGTTGCCAATCCCGTCGCGTTCCAGAGCTTCTGGTGTTTCAGGATCTCGATCAATTCCCCGGCGATCGCCGGTCTGAGGACAAAGCCTTCGCCATTCGGTTGATATGTCTAGCTCATTTTTTCACTTCCTTTATCTTCTCCTCATTGCCGTTCCTCAGCTGGTTCTCCGTGCACTGGAGTTCGAGACAGTTTGCGAAGGTCTCGGCTTTGTATTCGTTGGTAAAAACGATTCTCTCTATTTCGCCGCGGATAGATGGAATTCAGGGTCGTTCCGACCTGAAGACTTTTTATGTCGTCCACAGGCTGTTATCCGGTTAAGCTAGTTCAGGGCATTTTTGTCCTCGAGATGATTCGTCCTTTTGGCCCTTCTCTTCGCCACTCGTCTTTCGCTTAACACTTGTGTCGCCTCCTCCGAAACGATGTCTGTCGGGTACCTCATATTCGGTCCCTCGGTCCCGGTGGTACTCTTTTTTAAAGCCGTTTGGATATCTCTTTCGAGTTCCCTAACGGCTTTGTCGAGATCATTCGTGGATTCGATCCCCTCTCGTCGATATCCCACTGTAACTTGTTCGGAAGAACGTCCAGTTTGCATGTTTCCTCGTGATAGCCCCAGCGACTTCATGTCGTCGTATTCCATCGACATGAAACAGAATGGGATCATGATTTATAGAGCCTTTGAATAAGTTGTATACTCTTTGGACTGTTACGTTCTGCAGTAGTGTGATGCCCAGTGTGCTCTGGCAGCGTTCTTTTAAATGGGCACGAGAATCGTTATTCCTTCGCTGCATATATTCCGATCTATTCTATGCACTGCAAATTAATCGATTCTGAACCGATTAACCGGATGGAATTTCATCTCTTGAAGGAAGTCCATACCGTTTCTTCTTCCCTTCTTCCACCTTTCGACTACTTCTTCCATTTTGTTTCTTCACGTACGATCTAATTCGACGTTCCATATTCCAAAGATAACATCCGCCCTTCATCCACGACCTAACATTCGGTTAGTGATAGCATTTGTGCGATCATGGCTCATGACACAATTGATACAATTTTTTTAAATTATAATTCAATAGTGACACATATAAAACAAAATCTATGATTTTAAAATTATATTTAAGTCCCAAATGAATTGAATTCAACAATTTGTTAATGAGGGCCCTTATAATTTCAAGCTATGATTTAGTTTAGATCTGATGATATAACAAGAATAGATAAAGCAAATTGGACCTGTGGAATATCACTCGTAATTTTTATTTAAAAAAGCTTTTATATTCATATTTGTATTTATTATATTTAAATTTATAATGCATTAATCTAATTTATCCGCAAGCTAATAGAAATAAGTAAATAAATAAAAAATAGAAATTACACAAAACGTAACCAAAATCACACTTGTGATATGCAAAGTAATGTTGGGTTTTACTGTTGCTTCCAAACTACACTACCCCATACTCGTATATTCCTACTACATACATGTGCAGTACGTTTCACGACTGCTATTTTTGATGATCTTACTGTTTCTTCACAAGTTGTTATTAGTGGTGTCTGTGTTGTACAGTTTCAAGCCAATTTCAGTGGTATAAAAGACAACCTATATAATTTGACTTGAAAGTCGGTACATTAGTTATAACTTATAACTTTTAACAGTGATAATAAATTAACTAATAAAACTAAACTACAATAAATGTTCAAAATGTTGACCATTCTGTTGCAAATTATCGCTTTATTTACTCCTCGTTGTTCTAAGCAAAACATTAAAACTTATAGATTACATACATTAATATTTCTTGTGTAGTTCTTGAATACTTTGAGTTCAACTTGACTTGATTTGAACATGGAAGATTAGGATGGAGATCTTGCGGACTAATTGCTCTAGGGCTATTTAAATAGATTTAGCTATTGATTTCTCATTAAAGCATTCAACCAGGTAATCTTTAATTAACTTATGATTTTGTGCTTATATACTATCCTACTGATAGTACAAATCATTTTGAAGTATTTTGAAGTATGTTCTCAACATTTCTTGTTCATAACATTGATGTTCTTGTTCTGGCCATGTTTCATAAAAAATGGCAAGAAAATGTAGGTATCGTTCTTCTGTTAATGTTTCCTGCTAAAAATAATGATCTAACCCTGAGGATCTAAGATCTTCTATATCACACATCATATGATAGGACTATCATAGCATACTATTTATCAGGATTTTAAATTTATGAGCATCTATCTAACAAGTATTGTAATAATTAGTGGTAGACGGGTTCATTTCTATTTCGTGATATCAATGTTTATTAACTAATTTCGGAACGATATGACTTCCTTTTTTTTCCTTAAAACTCTACAAAAGGAAATGTTTTGTTTTTGTTTTTTTTACATGTTATTTAATTTCAATGTTTCACCATAACAAAAGGTTCATAATTTTCTTTGCAATAAAACAAAATATACATTGCAATTTCTCTATTGCAGGGATGCTGCACTAAATTATTGGTATCCATGGGGCTGCAATATCCAATATCATCCAATATCATTTTGGATATTGAACACAGTGCAAGATTGTTGCAACCTAAACACAGTACATACTCACAATATCCTGTAGTTCTTTCTAAATTTACATATTACCGTGACCTTTTGCTGGCGATTGTCGCAGCTGTTGTTGTGCTGCTACAATGGTACGCTTTCTTTAGATATCATTCAGTGGAAAGAAGTTTCCGAACAATATACATATAATCCATCAAACTTTCTTCTTGATTCACCACCTCTTGTTAGTTATAAATTTTCCACTACGGTTTTATAACCACCAGAACATAATTTTGCGAGAAATCTCGTATTCAGTTTATATATCTTAATTATTTCTACTACGTGTCATTTGTGTATAAGGACTACGGTCTTGTCTAGGTCAATTTAGTGTAATCGTCAGTGCATCTGCAAGAGGCTACTGAATTGAAGGTAATCTTGGATTCATCTCGAATTATAATATGGCGGAAACCAAACCAGATCCTGCTTGAACGAATGTGTTTCAGTGCAGGTTTTCCTCCACAGTCAACAAATGTTTTAATTTGCACTTGTTGCTCATTCAATCCTAACCTACGATATTATTCACAGTTTCAATAGCTATATGAGCACCTTTGATATATTCGTGATGCTGTTTTAACCCGTAAGCACTTTTCCTCGCATGCAAGTTTCCCCACGACTAATATAACATATCAGCCAATAATAATATTCAACTCGTCACGAATTGAATAATCGAGTACTGCTTGTCAAGAATAGAAAAAAGTGTAAAAGTCTCTATGTTACGTAGAAGAAAGAGTGAGGCAGAATTCGGAGGGAAAAGGATGGCGTTTACGCGCGGCCAGATCAAACTCTATGTATATTCAATATACTCGATATTCACTTTGCAAAGGTCTCAATGCGAGTGAGTAGAGACCAGGCTGTTTACTGCGCACTTCGTGGGTCATCCGATATCGCAGTTTTGAGATTTATTTATATTCTTGACGACCTGTAGCACTATGAATAAAATTTATAAAGTTACCGTTCGTAACTGCAAAAATAATTAGGGTCGACAGTGTCAGTAATATGAAACAGAAAATCGTCGATTATTCTTAGAAATTGTGGATAATATTATTCAATAATTGGGATTGTGGTTTCAAAATTTTAATGAATTAAAACTTGTTGCATTATTTTAAAATACAAATGTTTATAAAAATAAATGTAATATGTAATAAATTTATGACATGCTTTACGTAATAAAAAATGTTTACAAAAATTTTAGGTTTACACTGCGGAATTGCATTCACATGTTCTATGATACTTTTGAAGACAACAAAGAAACATCCTTATATCACAAAATGCAATGTATTATGAAGACGGAATAGATAAGTTTGCCAGTGTGAATAAAAAGATAATATTACATTAAAAATAAATCTATTGTTATTTATTTATAAAAATAAATCCAAGTAAGTGGGTTTATTTACTTTCTTTTGTTGATGTTTCTCAAAAAATTTGTTCTTCGACGTCCACCATGTAAAGTTATTAAAGTAAATGGATAGTTGAAGACCCTGTTTTTTTGTGTTTGTCAATAAACATGAAGAATGAAACCAACAATAGCAGAAACGGATTTATTCAGGATTTTTGATTTACAATTGAGCTAACTAGAATGCTATTATGTATTGATAACTCGACCATACGAATGTCTTAATGAAATACATTGTCGGTTAACTATGGCCGATAATTACTTATAGTTAGTGACTCGGCGGCACAGATGAAATATCTACAAACACAGCCGGTGTGAATCACACAGCATGGTGAAACGGTTTTCACCATTGAACAGGATGTTGGTGTTCTACGAAATATATAACGGGTACAACTTAAGGACACTTATCCAGGTGACACTCATATACCCCTAGATTTTACATACACATACACTTAGCAGACCATATAGCCTGTAAAATACACATTTCTCTACGAATGTAAATGACTGCCTAAGGGCATAAATCCACCACATAGACATCAAAGATATACAAACCTATACAAACCTTTAACAGTGGGACATTCAACCCTCTAATAATGGGACATTTAACCCTCTCAGTGGGATATTTAACCTTCTCAATATATACAAACCCATACAAACCTTTAACAGTGGGACATTTAACCCTCTAACAGTGGGACATTTAACCCTCTCAGTGGGACATTTAACCCTCTAAATATATACAAACCTATACAAACCTTTAGCAGTGGGACATTTAATCCTCTCACAGTGGGACATTTAACCCTCGAACAAACATATATAAATAATACAAAATATAGTGCACTACTTTAAAAGAATTTATTACTACCTTACCTTGAGACAGTAACGAACTGAAATTTCATTACATATAATACCTGGACTATTTAATCCTACAATATTCACAGTAGCCACTTAATAACTAAACTACCTGAACTACAAAAACACATGTGCTCAACACAGCGCCTAGTGCACACTTCAATAATAACTCTATATCTGACCCACTTAGCAATATATCTGAGAATTATATTCCCAAGTCCGAATCACAAATCGGTTACGCGATAATGCCCCGATAACGCCCGCTGACTAAGGAGAACCCGCCGTTTTATGCTCTCCAACAAGGAATGTCTTACGTATATTTATTTGCCGTTCGACTAATAATACAATTAAATTGGTTACACATTGGCGTGCCTACCCTTTTGACTGTTACAAACAATTTAAGGTAACTACACCAACACTCGCAAAAAAACTTATATCAAATAATATTATTTTTGCGACGCCCCACATAAAAATATCACCGAACGCCGCTGTTTGAATCGCCTTCGAGCCTGCTCATCGATGATTGTCGGACCTTTTTCTAATAGTTTACTTTTTTAATGAAATACTTACCGCACGTTAAACATTTGAACTGTTGATTAGCTACAATGAAAATGACATCGTTAATTATTTATTAAATACAATTTATTACTTGTATTTTAATGTGATATACATACATAATTTGAAGATGATAATCAGATATTTTTAATCAATCGTTTCGGTTTATTAAATCATCGTCACAGGTACTACAAAGTATAATATACAGTGTGGTGATAAAGTTTCGCAAAACATTGTACATATTCTTATTCTCAAATGATTTTTTTGAAAAACTCATAACAATAAGCATCATCGGAACTTTTCGCCATACATCGTGGCCAACTGGCGCCTCCATCGTTTTCCTGAACAAAATCGGTTTACTTTTGTCCCGTTGTCCGCGATTTTTCATCAGTCACGTTTCTGCGAGTCTCATCAGGGCCTGTTGGTAGTGCCTGTTTAGTCTAAACATTTTTATAATGCATTATTAATTTAGTGTTTGTATGCAATAAACAACTCATATATGTAAACTAGAAAAATCGTCTACTGTATTTGAAAGGGGGCGCAGTAATCTGTGTGAAGGAGCATGCGCAGTGACCGGTAAGTTATTGTAAGCTATATCGTTAAGCGTGGATTGCAGTGACTTTAAGAGAGACAAAATCACGTTCGAAGGTTCTTTCAGATACGGCAACAAGTATTGACCTGCCAACAAGTGGCAAGCCCGAGTGTTCGAGGATAGAAATATCAGCCATAGAACTTCACGGGACTAACAACAGAAAGCCTCCAACGAGTTCATTTTCAAGCAGACTTCGCAGTGGCCTAAGATTGTACTACGTTAACTGTATTTTTCTAGTCATTGTTTCGCTAGTAGCAGCATAAGTGAGAGGTACGAGGCACGCTAGCTAGAAAATATCGTATCGACTATGAAGGTGAATGCGATACGATGAAGGAATAATAGCATCGACGTCGATACTATTATTGCATCGATTCTCACATTAAAATATTAAAATAAACAGCAGAATTATCGAAATTTTACGACGAATATAACAAATGGCTTAATTTCAGAGACATTTTTAGTATTGGTACATAATAATAGCACAATTTCATTATTTGATATCGTGTTTGACAGAAGCAACAGAGCAATCGTTAAGTTTGCTATAATTAATAGTTGAGAATTATTAGATTTCTTGGGACAGTTTGCACGAGAGATTTGAAACTAAAAGTGTAAACAACCGTAACATTTAAAAACGCTACTTAAGTGACTAGTTACACGAAGTAGTTACATGAGAATTACATGTACAAGGTGAGCGAAACTCGATGTCTCAGCTCTATTATAAGAAAAGGAAAAACGATAGAAACAAATCTGAAAAGAGGTTCTTAAATGGGATTGAGAAATGTTCCATTTCAAGCCGAATTTACATATTTTTCCATGTTGGAACTGAAGTAATGACGTCATTGAATTGTTTTTCCCAAAAACATACCTATGTTTTGGCATATTTAAAAAGAGATAATTTTTCTGAATAAATTTTGTAAAGAAAAAAAATTAAAATTCTTTCGTAAAGATATCGACCAATCAAATGTCCATTAATAATACCACACCAAACGTTAATTCTGAAGCGTACTTGGTTTTCAATTAGATTGATAAAACGTGGATTTTCAGTAGCCCAAAAATGTTAATTTTTTTTATTCGATTTACCGTTACTAATAAAACGGCTTTCGTCCATCCACAACATATGATGAAAAAACCGATTGTCATTGATCTCCAAGTTTACCAATTCTTCGTTGTTGATATTGATCTGACAAGTGGTCTAAGTTATGAATTTTATAATCGTGATTACTATTTTCTTTCAAAATTTTAAATTAAACTCACAATAGGCTTGCCGAATCGAGTTCCTTGGATAGTCTTCAAAATACTGCAAAACAGTGGCAACAGTATTATCAGAATTGACCCTTTAACAATTTTTCTTCCCTTTCGAGAAGAAAATGCCTCGTTTGCACGTAAATTGCGTTCCAATCTTGAAAATATTTTTAAGCTTGGAATAACACTTTCGGGGTATCTCTGGGCGTATAACTGAACTAATCTTATAGGGTTCTTTTGAGATTCCCCATAAACTAATAACATATAGATTTTTTCGTTGTGCGTGAACATTTTTCAAAGTCAAATGACAACAAAACAATATTTGTCAACCATTAGATTAATTATTGACATATACGACTTTGCTATTTGTTTCCAAAGACTACTTGCTCAATCCTATTAAGAACCTCTTTTCAGATTTTTTCTATCGTTTTTCCTTTTCTTATAATAGAGCTGAGACGTCGAGTTTCGCTCACCCTATACATTTAAGAAGATTGTTAGATGAAGTCTTGATTTTTAATCTCGTCGATTTCACAACTTCTTTATAAGCGTTTTCACTTTTTAGAAGCGTTAAGAGATAGTTAGGGAAGGAATAAGATGTATTTATTATATAGCAAATAGCATTAAACAATCAAAGGTGTTATTTTTGTAAAAATACACAGCATTATATTCACAAATGTCCATCGCTTCTCAAATTACAAGGAAGATCTCGATTAGAACTGTCGATTAAAAAATGTATACAAATTGCTTGCATACAACTGATACAATTGAATCTTATACATCAGATGGTAAAAAGTGCGGTCTTAAACACAATATAATTTTACATTTCCTTAGGCGTCGAGTCGATCCGATCAAAGTCGAAAGATCAACAGTCAAGCTGTCAGTCTGTTAATAACTACGCAAATGCACCACCTACAATTAATGTACTAGGAATCCTTTTAGAAACTATGAACTACAAACGAAAATAGAAAAGCAAAAAGGGGAAGTAATCATAATTGAAGTTTGAAATGCTTTAACAGTGCATCGTGGCAATTAATTAGATAAAAGATGAAAAATCGTAGTTTTTCAAGAGACCTAATCAATACAGCTGTCATATTTTACTAACTAGACAGTATGGTTGGACAACAATAGATCAATGGAAGTGGGTGGGGGGTGACCCATAGGGATCGATCCTAGCACTACCCTTTGAAATATACGATGACGTCAATGAATCTTAATATGCCGAAAAGAGTTGAGATAGTGCACTACACTGACGATCTCCTGATTATGATTAAAGTAGCGAATCATTGGGACTTTAAACTGAAGGCAATTTAAGTCTACATAAAGTAAGGATGTGGATGTAAAAAATAAACTATAGATTGCTCATGAGAAGACTACGGCGATCATTTTTAGTAAAAAAAAATGCGACAGAAATATTAGGTTTGACTCCAATGACGACACAATCATCACCCTATTACCAACAGTAAAATACTTAGGCGTTATTGATTACCGCATAACTTTCACAAAACCCATGGGCAAGATCTTTGAAAAAACAAAGAAAGCACAAAGGCTCTAAACATTAGGGGTCCATCATCGATAAAAAAGAGAATCATGCACATGACTACTTATATTCCATAATCATCTATGACACCACCAACACCAGTAAAAGGAGACACAGGATTGAAACATGTAGGAAGGCTATAACTATCGCTTCAGCGTACTGTACGCTTAGTAAGGAGGTAGTATGCATCATTTTTGGTGTTATACCGCTTACGTGGTTTATTTCCTGGTAAACTAACGCCATGCACTCAAAAGGATCAGAGCAATAACTAAGAAGGACGACGATGAGAACGAATATTAACTCTTAACATCTGGCAAAATGAATGCCAAACAACACTCATGGTGGGTCGACTGGAAGAATTATACCAAATGTCAGAATATAACATAATACCAGAACAGAGATAATAACAGAATAATATCAGAAAGTAACATATACAGATGTAATGAGAAGGACGATGCTGCTCATTGTCTTTTAATGTTGAGATTAATATTACGCATAATAAAGCATTCAAAAATGAGCCGCATATTAGTTACTTTATTTATGTTTTCATAGGTTTTCAACTGTTATACAAATCTTAGTCAATGTGTTTAGATTAAATAATATATAGCCGAACTAACTGATTATTTATGTATATATATATTACATGTACACTAAGCAATAATTAATATACGCAGTATTTTTCTTTGAGAGTAAAATGTAGATTATTATTCCAACACTTATACCGTTGTCTTTCATACAGTGAAGACGTAAATAAAATATTAGTTAAGTTTACTGAGTGTTTCTTTTGGCTATACCCTAAATACTAATATTTAACATGTCAAACAAGTAACCATCGAAAATTGTACATTATGCTTAGAGACAAATTTAAATAAATAAAAAATGTATAATCACCATGGATGTTAATGAAAAAAGGTACTGACACAATGATCGAACCTATCACAAACTTGAGATAGGGCCTCCCGTTTTGAGATAAGTCATTGGACAGAACTAAAAGGGAACCTGAGCGAAAAAGAGGTAGCTTTTTTCCCTTCTTGAATAAAAGGAAAGTTATTGAGAATAGTATGCTAGCCCCGTTGAGGCGAATGAGTTTCGTCCGCCGGGTACTAGTAAATGAAACGGGAACCATTCAGTCCTTCATTAGCCGTTTCTAGTCCAATGTATTGTCTGGCAATATATCGAAGATTAAGTTGCTGTGTGCTTCAAGCATGGTCCCGGCTAATTTCTATATAGGCATATAGTGGACATATTTACTGATTCATTATTAATACTAGGAATACTAATATTCCTAGGTCTGGATCAGAACTTGGTTACCCATCCCCGTATGGTGGTGCTAGGCTTTTTTTTCCAGTACTGGCCTTGAAATAAACAAAACACGAGTTCCGAAGTTCTTTAGGGGTTTGAGCCGCACCTTACATCACGGTTCTCTGCCAGATAGGTTCAAGTCCCCTTGATCTCACGAAACTACGAAAGTGTCCCTTCTTGTGAACTACTCATGATGCACTCTGTAAAGGGTGAAGCGCCATACTGGTAACCTTTCGTTTAATTCCTCCGTGGTAGGTAATCGATGTGCACTGAAAATCGCAAAATACCTAGGCAAATTCTTTAAACTAATTGTGAATCTATCTCAATTAAAATACAGATTACATACAAGGCTCTCTGGGAATTTTGTAACCGAAAAGTTTTATTTAACCTACTTATTTCTGGACATAGTAATATCTTGTGGTCAGCCAGGTCTCCAGATTTTCAATCGTGTGATTTGTTGTAAGGTTAATTAGGTAATCAAATATTTATGGTTTTAAAAAGGATATACCTAACGCTGTTCAGGAACTTCAAATACATATTAAAATTTGCTGTCAAACTATTACCTTTGGTATGTTAAGCAATGTCCCTAAGGAATCTATGACCACTTCAGATACTACTAAGCTCAATAGGAAAGTAATATAGGAAGGTATGCAACAGAAGCATTTACTACATTAAAACTTGTTTTTAAAGTAGTAAATGTTTACTTTAAAATCATATTTCTCTTAAATTTTAGAATTGGAATTTTATTTATTTTAAAAAATTATTTTTTTGGTTGAGAATAATTTTTTTAGTTTTCAATTTTTTCCATTATTCATGAGATAAAAAGCACATCAACAGAACTGGATTGGACTTACACAAGCGATGTTTTCGATTTTGTAGAAAAACATAAAAATTCATCCACTCACAGCGTCGGCGTCGTTTATGGCAATACTGAAATGGTTCACTGGAAAACATGAACTTGAACTCAAGAAATGGAAGCTTAACTTGTTGCTTGAGCATTGTTGCCAGATTTATTTAATTTATCACGCAAAATTTTTTTTCTTGAAATCAAATTATTATTTATATTTTTTAATGATTAAAATATGAATTAACCAAAATTTGGTATTATTTTTTAATTGAATATTTTATCAACATAATTTAATATCCAAAACATTATATTGAATCAACATTTGCTGGACTATGCCAATTATGCACCTAATTGGGTTTCAGTTAATAAATGATTGTATTCAAGCTAATTCAAAACGCCGAATATGAATACTCAATTATTATATTTTTATTAATAAAATTGTGCTAATGAATGAATAACATGAGATCTGTCAAAGTGACACCACAAGATATTCATCATGAGCAATGCATTATTATTAGGGTGAACAGCGACGGGAATACTAAATTCTAAAAAATCATCTTCAGATAAAATCACTGCTATATTCGAAGGAATATACCAATCTATACGAGTACTTATATCAACCACAGGAGTTATAAGAAGTAGAAGGCGTTTTGTTCCTGCTATTGCCTGTTTCTTATCAATTATAATAAACCAAATAGTGCTTCTGCCAACAAAAATGGCGCAAAGGGAAATACGAGAATTGCTATTACAACCAATAGAGGGACATGGATTACCTTAATACGTTAAGGATGGATGAGGTACATAGCCATCAAGGGGGACCTACCGCTAGGGCGGGTGATGGCTATACCGTCCACCGTATACCGTATGGCGTTCGTGTCTTTAAAACACGTTAAGTGTTTTAAATACACGAACACATTCGATTCCAAACACCACTTCAAAAACTAAGTGAAACAAGAACTGCTGATTATATATGAGGTAAAGAAATAGGTAAAGTTGATCGTATGACAACCACGCAAAACCAGGCCCTTAAATATATTTAAGTACAGTTTTATAATTCCTTTTTAAGGAATATCTTATATTAAGTAAAATATGCTTAAGGGATCTCATGTTACTTATGTATCATGGATCTCATGAATCATTAATATTAGAGATTCTTGAAGCAAAGCAAAGAAGCAAATTCTTGATGTAAACATAAGTTCATGTAATTTAGAGTAATATAAAACAACATACGTAGTTTAGACAAAAACTTGTATTATTTTTGCATAAATTAGAAATTAAAGCTAAAAATAAGTGTATTTAATATAGAGGGATATGATATGTTTGTTATATAATCATGATGATTTAAATCAAATTGATGGCGTAGTAGAGCATATAAAATCTGAATTAAGTTACTGATTATAATACAATACTATTTAATGATTTCGAAAACTATAACAGTTTTGGACATCAGTATACATCTAAATGACATTGAAAAAAATTCATTTAATTGTCTATATAGATTCCCGTCAACAGATTTACGAGGTTTTAATTATAATTTACAAAATTACCATCAAACGATAAACAGAAAACCACAAGAATATTATATTTTTTTAAGAGTTATTATGTACGAACATACGAATGATTATGTTACTGAGTACGTTAATACACTTAATCAATTTGAATTTTTGTCTGAAGAATATATAATACCTTTGGTAATAACAAGTAATATAACTGATTATTAATTACAGTACTATATGTTTTACAAATTGTATTTAATTCAAACAAAAAACACTGATAATAACCTGAATCATTTTAATATATTAGATATGCACAAGTTAGCGAAAAAATCCATTCAGGTCAGAATATTGGCTGGGAAAAAATATACAATGGAGAAAGAATCTGTAACATATTGGTTTATTGAAATAATAACAGGAACTGTTGCAGGACGCATTAGAAATAAAAACTAGAAAAATTAGTGGATAACAAATGCATTATTAAAATCAGTTAACAGAAAGATCGAGTTATTTAAAAAATTAAAAAGATATCCAGAGTTAAGGAAATACAAAAACTGTAAGAATGAATTTACAACTTTTATAACGAATACAAAATAGAACTACTATGAAAATATTATAACTAAAGCTAAAATATTATTAAGGAATTATGGAATATGCTACAAAAGATTTCTAACTCAAAAAACAAAAAAAAGAGATAATTTGAAGATAATAAATGAGATAATTTCGTTAGAAAAGGTATTAATGGATCAAAGATTATTGTAACCGAATTTAGTGAAACTTTTGTTCAAATAAATTGGAAAAACATTAGCTGAAAAAATTAAAGTAAATAATGATTTTACTTTTTTACTTATCAACGACGAATACTGACTGTTAGCACTTAAAAATATGCTTATAATACCAGTTTATAAAAAAGCTGGCATACAAAAAGTTACACACCTATTACAGACCTATTTTCCTATTACAAACTTTAGAAACATTTTTGAAAAAGTTCAGATTAGTATTGGACCTAAATAAACACAAAATACTTTTCAATAAACAGCACGTCTTTAGAATAAAATTGATACACACGATGCGATCCTTATTACAAACCTTTATTTTACCTTTGACAAAGCCAAATCCTGTTTATGGGTTTTTGTAGATCTTTCAAAAGAGTTTGGTATCGTTAGTCACCCTTTACTTTTATATAAACACTAGAGGATATTAGCGTACGGCAAAAATATATTCTATTTGAAAGTTATCTATTAAATACACACCAGTGTGTAAAGGTAAATAAAATATATAGTCATGAACTTATAGTGGAATACAAATTAAAATACTAGAGCCGATATTATTTTCTTGTATATATTAATAGTTTATATACATTAAACATCAAATGCGATATTATTGATTTTGCAAATGATACCGCTATTGTCTATAAAGCTAATACATAAGAGGAATTGAAAACTATAATGGAAAATTATTTAAAACTGTTTAAATGTTAGTTTGATCAAAAACTCTTAACAGTTAATAGTGAGAAAACGTGTTACCTACTTTTAGATGTAATGTTTCCAATAATTCACCTTGTCATGCTATACATACAAAAAATAAGGGTACATATCGTCTTGACAATACGAGACAGATTGAAATAAAAGGAAAGTGTGTTGGTATATCTGGTTAAAAATACTTTGCACCCTATATTCGGAAGGACCAACATAATATATTAACGATTAATATATTTTGAGATTTTCACGATTAAGAGAAGTTAAGGGACTTAGTTAAGGAGTATACAGAATAGCTAGTGAGTATCTTGCGGGGTCTTGAAGACCCACTTGTGAATCAGCATCGTGAGTCTATACGGCAACTCTTATCTAGCGAATAACAGCAGGCTCATAGTGGAAGCTTGCTGAATACCAGTTCCCTGATAAAAAGAGATACCGTACCGTTGAAGAAGCCACCGAAGCCTGCCCAGGCGGGCAAGAAGTCCTAATAAGACCGTGCTGGAAATTGTGGCAAACAAAAAAAAGCATCATCATCATCATCATCATGGGGTCATCAGTCCTAAGACTGGTTGGACGCTAACCTCCAGCTTCTCCTATCTTGTGCTAACCTACGCATTTCGCTAATTGTGCTACAACCTACATCCCTTACTATTTGTGAGCAGTAGTCTAATCTAGGCCTACCTCTGCCTTTCTTCACTCCTATTTCTGCCTCCAAAATATCGCGGACTATTCCCCCATGTCTCAGCAAGTGGCCTACCATTCTATCTCTTCTCTTCTTTATGTTTTTCCACATACTTCTTTTCTCGCCGACTTTCTCTAATACTTCTTCGTTTCTAACCCTATCAGTCCACAGTATTTTCATCATTCTTCGGTAACACCACATCTCAAAAGCTTCTAATTTCTTCCTACTTGCTTCCCCTACCGTCCAGGTTTCGCAACCGTATAGCGCCGTGCTCCATACATACGTTTTCAAAAATCTCTTCCATGTTTCTAACTTTATTACCCCCGAGCATAAAAGTGCTTTCTTTTTGTTAAAAACTACTCGACCCTACGCTATTCTTTGTTTTATATCTTTATCGCTTCTTCCATCCCAATTTATTTTACTTCCTAAATAAGTGAAGTCTTTAACTTCCTCCAATCTTTCATTATTAATTTGTACTTTCGTTTTTGCTCTGCTCTCGCGCCCTCTGCACACTAACACTTTAGTTTTGTTTTTATTCACCCTCATTCCGTATTCCTCTGTCAACACTGCCTCCATTTCGTTCAACGCTGATTCTAATTCCTCTTTACTAGATGCTAATACTGCTATATCATCCGCGAATCTCAGCATTTTTAGTTTCTGTCCCTGTATTTTAATCCCGAAATCCACTCTATCTTTTACCACATTAATCGCCTCTTTGATGTACAGATTAAAAATTAGTGGTGATAGCGTACATCCTTGTCTTACTCCTTTCCTGATACCTACTTCCCTTCTTTCCCCTTCTACTTCTATAACAGCAGTTTGCTAAACTATTTCGCCTAAACCCGAATTGGTGTTCTCCTAGTATTTCCTCCGCTCTATTTTCCATCTTCTTCTGTACTATTCTGGTTAAGATTTTTGACGCGTGGGAAGTTAGGCTAGTCGTTCTAAAGTTCTCACATTTGTCGGCTCCTCTCTTTTTCGGTATAGTAACGATAATGTTCCTCTTATAATCCTCCGGCATCTCGCCCGTTTCGTATATGTATTTTACCAGTTCAAACATCCTATTTACTACTTTCTGTCCCGCACATTTCAAAATTTCCGCCTGTATTTTATCTACACCCGGCGCTTTGTTATTCTTTAGCCCCCTTAGTGCTATTTAGTGCTTTTTAAAATTCCTCTCTCAATATAGGTTTTCCTATATCTTCTCTATCGATGCTAGATTCTTCCTCTAATATCTCTCCTAATTCCTGACCCTCGTATACATTTCCTAAGTACTGCTTCCATCTATCCGCTTTCTCCTCTCTTCCGATCAGTATGTCCCCCGATTGACTCCTAACGTTTCTACTTATTGGTCCTATATCCCTGAAGTTCCTCTTAATTATTTTGTAAGCCTCATCGGTCTTATCTACTTGGAGCTTATCTTCTACTTCTTTGCATTTATCTTCTATCCATTGTTATTTCGCTTTTCTACACTTTCTAATGATTTCCCACTTTATTGACTTATAAGTTTTCAGTCCTTCCTCGTCTCGTCTGTTTTTGTAGCCTCGTCTCTTTTGTATTAAGTTTAAGATTTCGTCCGTTATCCAGGGCTTCCTAGCTTCCCTTCTCTCGTGTCCTAAAATGTCCGTGGCCGCGGAATCTAGACTATTCTTGATAAAAAAAGCATTGACACGCAAAAATTAGAGGGCCAGGACCCTGACAAGAAGGCCACCAGAATTCATCTAGCGATCCTTCGCAAGAAAGATAACTGAGCAACATGTGTATTTCCACTATACTTAATTACACCCTTAATTTCCTGAAAGTGAGGAGTTTATGATCCAAGTAAACAGATGTTGAGGCCTAATTGTCTGGTTATAGAGACAGTGAATACCCCCGGAGTGAGCCAATGTTACCGCTATCAGCGTTTTATTCACGCGCAAGGCAGATGCTCCGTGCATTTCAAATGTGTAACATGCTTTAACAGGCGCCACTCGGGTGATTGTAAAAAGTCCTGATACTCCGACAAAGTACACGAACTGCGAGATACCACATCTAGCCAGTTGAAAGGATGTCTCAAGTATTCAAGAAGGAAGCCACCGGCACCGGTGCCAACAACTGCTAATCAGCGCTAAATCAGTGTTCAGTACTCTTTCCTCGTACAACGGATGGATGGAATCTCATTTGCTGAATGGCTCTCTGCGTGTCCCACAAGCTGTCCGTCCGGGTGGGAGACATCAGGTGACGATTCCATGCTTCCTGCATGGTTGAGGGCGTGTTTGTCCTCCGGATGTCTTATCCTCAGGGCTCGCCTCTTCGCTGCTCTACGTTCCCCGATGAGGTCCTTGGTCGGGCCTAAAACGTAGCCAAAGTACCGGTTATTTCTACGTACCATTCTCTCTGTAGTACTATCTCTCAGCACGGCCTTGATAACTTTGATGAGCTGAATCGGTTCTACCTCGACGTCTTGCGCCGTCTCCAACGGAGGAACTCCAATGACTTCGATGGGGCGTTCGAGACCCCTCCGAAACTTTTTTTTTGAAACCAGTTTGTGTGCCTCATGATAAAATCATCTCTCGCTTCTGGTGCTTCGTCTTTCAGGTGGACCAGTCGTGGTGAGTCATGGTTTGATGATCCTTCTCTTAGATTGTCTATGCCGGAGATGGGGATGTTCTGGGCGATGGCGATGTCCAGTACACCCGGCCTGCCTACGCCAGAGTTGTGGGTCGGTTCCAGTCGGTCGATGGGTTCTTCTTTCTTAACCAGCAGGCCACTAGTGTTTGTCGCCAGTTTGCCGCTAGCTCGGCGACTAGTTCCTATCGTCCAGCTGTTCCATAGGGGCGTCCCACATAGCTAGCATCCTGTCGCCACTGGGGAAAATATCGTTCGGTCTCGTTCCTGGACTCTTCATCCGGGGTGCTGGTAGCAGGATGCTATCCGGAGTTCATTCGGTTGTCCTGCCCAGATGGTCACGATCACCGCCTCCATACTCTCTGTATCTGGGTGTGGTTGTATGTGATGAATGATATTGTTATTGACAAGCAGAGCTACACCTCCGCTGCGCCGGTTTTTATCCCGTCGGTGATCTCGATAGCCTCGCACTCGTAGGGTATTGTTGGGATGAAGTTTGGTCTCTTGGAGGGCCATCACGTCTACTTCGTACCGTTAAATAAGTTCCTCCAGCTCCATCCCTTTGCCTTTGAGCGTGGTAACTTTCCATGACGTAACCTTGAGGGGTCTTCTTGCATCTTCTTGTGTCTCCATTATTGGCATTTTTGCGAAAATGCACTCATAGCTGGGTACATTTGCCGCATTCTGACCATCATGATGGCCAGACCATTGGCCTACTACCCCCATGCTGCCTCTGGTATGGGGGTAGTAGGCGTCTTTTGGCACCCGACTGCTACAACGTAAGATTTTGCCATCAGCACCGCCCGTGACGCCGAAGCTGAAAGTGTCAACGTCGTTGCCGTCGGGGCTGATCTTCTGATGGTGGTGATGGGCACTTTTTTTCGCCTGCAGTCTCGTTCTGAGGCACTTCTGACATCTTCGGTAGCTTACCGGATGTGGTCCGCCACAGTTGGAGCACTTGGTTGGGGTAGTGCGCTCCATGTTGCACATAGTTGTATGGTGGTCTGCGCACTTGGTGCACTTGGGGTGCGCCATGCAACGACTTTCTCCGTGCTCATATTTCATGGCAACGGTGGCACTGGGCAGCTCGAATTCAATATTAATTGGCTGGCCTTGATGGGTTTCGTCTGCAAGTCGAGCGGGATTACGGCTTTCTACTCGCTCATCGTATAGACCGGGACCGTCATACGAAGGTAGGCCGAGCTTTGCTTCCGCTTTCGCAGGTTTTAACGCGAGAGGCAAGTTGCCGCCCGCAAGCAAAACCCGCACGACTGGCAACGGTTCGCTCCCCTAGACCTTATTTGGTCCTGACGCCTTTAAGTCAGGGACATCTTCTCAGCTTTTTCTTAATTTTTGGTCGCCTTGTTTTGCCGCATCGCTTCATCAGGATCAGCCCCCAGGGGGGGGGTGTCTTGTTGTGGACGCTGCAACCAGAACGACGCTCAGGAATTGGGTCATATCAGGCGATCTTCCACGACAATGCGGACGAACCGCGTTGCTTGGATCGCCGTCAGGAGAGTGATTCTTGTTACTCGGGAGGGGTCTTTCTCTATTAGAAAAGGATTCCAGAATTTGGAGTCAGATCTGTGTAAGAGGGAAGTCGTGTATATTTCCTGTAACAGCAAATGGTTAAAGGGCCGTAGGGCCTCCTGACATAAAAATTGGTTCGTATAGCAATAGGGCTCGGCTGTAATAAAAGGTTATGTTTGACCTGTAAAGGGGGTATATAAGGTTATACTACCTGAATCTTGGGTCTCTTGTGTCTTTCTGATCTGATTCTGGTCGTAGTCCGAAGCTGCTCGGATGAGGGACTTCTCATGGACACCTGTTTGATCGTAAAGCTTTCGAGCACTGGCTTGGATATTCTCCGTCATAGTGCTGAATTCTAGGTCTCAGTGGATGTCGATGTCCCTCACGTACCACGGGGCGTCCACGGCATGGCGGAAGGTGACATTTTCGACGGCCTGAATCCTCTTCATAGCTCGCAGCGTAGCCCAAAGCTGTCGACGCGTACATCAATTGGGGCTAAAGGACTTGCCGGATGAGGTGCAGCTTGTTCCTGAGGTTCAGCTGGTTGTTGTTTCCCGTTATCGTCCAGAATCTGTTTACGGTAGCTTTGGCGCGTCCCGTCACCTGGTGGGCGTGGTCTCTCCATGTCAACGACTTATCCATGACAACTCCAAGCTACTTGATCTTGTCCCGCCATTGGATGTCCTCGTCGCTGAAGCCCACATATCCTTCCGGAATTTTCCGCGTCTTCTTGAAAAGTACCGCCGCGCTTTTCTCGGCATTGATGGCTACCTTCCACTTATTGCACCAGTCGACTAGTTCATCTGCAGTACGCTGCAGATACGTCATTGCCATCCGCGCCCTCCTCGATTTCGCAACGATCGGCGTGACGTCAGCGTACAGCCTAGTGGCTGTACGCTCTGTCCTTGGCAGGTCTGACGTGAAGACGTTGAAGAGGTGAGGCGACAGCACCACACCCTGCAGTACTCCGACCTCGATGGTCCTGTACAGAGGTTCTTACTCTGGCCCGGAATCGCCTTCCTGTCAGGTAGGACTTGATCAATTTCACCAGAGCCATCGGGTATCCTAAGTCTAACATCTTGATTAGAAGCCCGTCGTGCCAGACTCTATCGAAGGCGTTGGGGACGTCTAGGAACATTGCTGCAGTGACGTTCTTCCAATTGAAATCCTCCGTAACGTATTCTACCAGACGTACTTGCACTTGCAGCTCTGTCAAGTCTCTCCGATCTCTGTTGAGGTCTATCGGTGAACTGCTCGTCAGGGATGACTTCCAGCTCTTCGGTCTTCTCGTGGAGGCGGGCCAGGACGATTCCCTCTATGACCGTGCTGAGCGTGGACAGCAATCTGATGGGTCTAAAATTTGATGGATGAGTTAAGTTTTTACCTTGTTTAGGTATGAAGATCACGTCAGCAATTTTTCATCCTTCCAGGAAGTGGCGGATCCACATATATCCGTTCGTGATGTTCAGCAACGCGGCGACTCCTTTCCTTGACAGCCTCCTTAGTGCTATGTTGCCGATGCCATGGTGTCCTGGGGTTTCCTGACCTTGAGGGTGCTCAGGATGGCCTTGATCTCCTCCATCGTAGCTGGTCGGAAGTGGAAACTGTCGTCGTCGGCGTCGTCGATACAACGTACTCTCCTCCTAACGTTGTCCGTCCAGTCCTCGTCGTCGTCTTACAGCTGATTTTCGCAGCACTGTAGCTCCAGACTGTCTGCGAAAGCCACCACTTTATCCCCGTCAGTGAATACGAGCCCTCTTTCTCCATGTAATGGTGGCATTGAAGGTCTCGCTCTACGGATGACTCTCTGCATGCTCCACAGACTGTCGTTCGTCGGGTCGAGGGACATGAGGTGGCGATTCCACGCTTCTTGTCTGTTTTCGTTCAGAGCTGATTTGACTCCTGCACTCGGATTGTCCGGTACGCACGGCTCTTTGTTTCGCCGCTCTATGTTCCCTGATAAGATCCTTGGTGGAGTCTGAAACGAAGCCAATCTGTCGGTCATTTATCCTTACCATTTTCTCTGTGGTGCTGTCTCTCATTGCGACCTCGATGTCTTCGGTGAGCCAAATCGCTGCTGCCTCGACATCCTGCGTTGTTTTCAATAGGGGGATGACCTTGATGCGGCAGTCCAGACACGTCCGGAAGTTATACCAGTCCGTGTGTCTGGTGACGTCTTTTCTTCGTCTCCGGTACCTCATTCTCCAGGTGAACCTGAGAGAAGGATCCTCGGATCACGACCCTGCGATCCAAGGATCCTTCTCTCAGGTTGTCGATGGCGATGTCCAGTACATCCAGTCTCTCTATCGAGTGGTGGATCGGTTCCAGGAGGCCGACGGATTAGACTTCGGGGTTGTTTTCGACAAACGCCAGTAGTACCCTGTCACTAATGTTCATTATCCGGCTATTCCATAACGGGTCCTTGGCGGTGAAATCTTCCACAGCAAGTTTTCTGCCTCCTATGGGGAAGATTTTGTCTAAATCTCGTTTCTGCACGCTTCGCCTGGGATATTGATAGTAGGATGCGATCCGAAGCTCGACCTGTTGTCCTGTTCGGATGGTCACGATTACCGCTTGCATACTCTTCGTGTCCGGATGGGGCTGGACGTGATGGGCGATGCCTGTCCTGATCAACAGCGCAACTCCGCCCCTGCGCTGGTTTTGATCTCGTCTATGGACCTGGTATATACGTACTCGTAGGGGGTCGTCTGGATGCAACTTGGTCTCCTGGAAGACCATGAAATCGTCTTGATGTCTTTCAAGGATTTCAAGGAGGGACCTCCTGGATCGAATCCCACCTATATTCATTAGCAGGCATAATAACCTTGATGGGTTTGCAGCAAGTCGAGCGAGATTACCGCTCTTTACTCGCCCATCGTGTAGACCGGGACCGTTGTATGAAGGTGGGCCGAGCTTTGCTTCCGCTTTCGCGGATCTCTACGCGAGAGGCTAGTGTCGCCCGCAAACGAGACCCGCGCTACTGGCAACGGTTCACTCCCCTCGGCCTCCTTTGATCCTGACACCTTTAGTTCCGCTGGCAAGGACTTTTTCTCAGCTTTTTCTTTGTTGTTGGTCGACTTGTTTTACTGCATCGCTTCGCCAGTGTCAGCCCTTATTAAAGGGACAATAGGACCCCTGACATATAAATAGTTAGTTGAACAATAGGGTTCGGCTGTAATAAAAGTTTTGTTTTGACCTGTAACGGAACATACCCCCTATGTTCCGTTATACTACCTAGATTTTGGGTCGCTTGTGTCTTTCTGGTCCTCCTGGGTAGTAATCCAAGGCCGCTCAAATGAAGGGGTTGTCATGGACACCTGCCTGATTGTAGAGTTTCCGAGCTCTGGCTCTAATTTTCTCCGTCACAGTAGTGAAGTCCAGGTCACGGCGAAGGGTGACTTTCTCGACGGGCTGAATCTTCTTCAGGTGTGTCCCAACAGCGTAGCCCCAAGCTGTTTATGCGTGCATCATTTGGGGCTAAAGGATTTGTCGGATGAGGAGCAGCTTGTTCCTCAGGTTCAGCTGGCTCTTGCTTCATGTCATCGTCCAGAATTTGGGAGCGGTAGCTTTGGCGCGTCCCGTCGCCTGGTGGATGTGGTCCTTCCATGTTAGGGACTTGTCCATTACGACTCCAAGGTACTTGGTCTTGGCTTTCCACTGAATGTCCTCTCTGTTGAAGTTCACGTATTCATCCGCGGTTTCCTTCGTCTTCTTGAAAAGCACCGCCGTGCTTTTCTCGGCGTTGATGGCCACTTTCCATTTGTTGCACCAGCCAGATAGTTCCCCGGTAGCTCTCTGCAGGTACTTCGTCGCCGTGCGCACCCTCCTCGACTTCGCGATGATCGTCGTGTCGTCTGTGTACAGCGCAGATGAAGATATTGAAGAGGTGGGGTGACAGCATCGCGCCCTGCGGTACTCCGGCCTCCATGGTCCTGTAATCTGATACAAAGGTCCTTACTGTGACTCGGAAACGTTTTCCTGTCAGGTAGGACTTGATCAGCTTCACCAGGCCCGTCGGATAGCCCATGTCTAACATATTCACTAGAAACCCGTCTTGCCACACTTTGTCGAAGGCCTTGGAGACGTCTAGGAACATCGCTGCATTAACGTTCTTCCAGTTGAACCCCTCCGTGATGTATTCCACCAGTGGCAGCTCTTGCAGCTCTGTCGAGTGTCGCGGTCTATAGGCGAACTGCTAGTCGGGGATGACTTCTAGCTCTTCGGTCTTCTCGTGGAGGCGGGCCAGGATGAGTCTCTCTATCGCCTTGCTAAGCGTCGGCAGCAAGTTGATGAGCCTGAAATGTAACGAATAAGTTAGATTCTTACCTTGCTTCGGTATGAATATCACGTCAGCTATCTTCTATCCTTTCGGGAAGTGGCGGGTCCCCAGAACTCCGTTCGCGATGTTCAGCAACGCGGCGACTCCTTTCCTTGGCAGCCTCCTCAGTGCTATGTTGCCGATGCCATCGTGTCCCGGAGCTTTCCTGATCTTGAGGGTGCTCAGAGTGGCCTTGATCTCCTCCATCGTCACTGGTCTGAAATGGAACCCGTCGTCGGCATCGTCGATGCGGCGTTCCCTCCTCCTGATGTCCTCCGTCCACTCCTCGTCCTCTTCTTACGGGTGATTTTCGCTGCACTAGAGCTCCAGACTGTCTGCAAGAGCCATTGCTTTGTCCTCGTCGGAGAACACGAGCCCTCCTCCTCCGTGTAACGATGGGATTGGCGGTCTTGCACAGCGAATGGCTCTCTGCGTTTTCCACAGGCTGTTGTCCGTCGGGACATCAGATGTCGATTCCACGCTTCCTGTTTGTCTTCGTCCAGGGCTGCTTTGACTCTCCGGCTCAGCTAGTTTACTATCCGCCTGTCCTCAGATTCTCCGGTAAACATGGATCTACATTTCGCCTCCCTACGTCCCCTGATCAGGTCCTTGGAGGGGTCTGAAACGAAGGCCTAAGCTACACACTTTGCCCTTCTTGTTCCAGATAGTATTCCCGTTTCCGAAGGTCCACGAGTCACCGTAGCAAGCGGTCCCAACGTCCACACCTGGGGTTTGGCCTAATAGGAGATTACATCGGAATTCAGCTTACTACCATTCGTGCCTTCATGGAGGAGGGAATTAAAGAAGAAATCATTCCCGGCTAGGAATAGTTGGTGGCCTACAAGGCCACTATCGATTGTCAACAATGTGATCTATATTTTGGAGTTATAAAAAGTACTGTATTATACTGGAAGGCACATCTTCCTTAAGGCCAGGACACACATAACCGCACCACGTCCACACCGTGCCAGCACCGCAGGTCGACCAACTGTCGGTGACAGTGATGGGAAACCACACTTGTCTGCACCTGATCCGTATATCGGCCGTGCGGTTTGTCTCACGATTGCAGTTCAATATCCTTTTTGAAGCTTACGCAGCCGCGTCGTACTAACAAAATGTTGAGAAGTTTTACAAATAGTGGATTCGGGACGGTAGCACTTGCTATAGAACCGGAAACTTCCTTATCTCTTCAATTAATTTTTCAACATTCATTTTAATATTAATAATAATAATAATGAATAATATAATGAATGTATTATTAATACAATAGTAGTATATGAGTATTATTAATTTTAAATTTTAAATGTTTGTAATGAAATAGACAGCAACAACAAAATTCTCAATAGATACACCGCACCGTGCCCGTCAAAAAGTAAACAAAACTAGTCGGGCGCGGTGCGGTGGTATCGAGTTGGTGTCGGTGCGATGTCGGTGCGGTTAAGTGGGGATTATGTGGTACTTTTCCATTGCTTACTTCTCCGCCGTGCGATGTTCAACACACGGTGCGGGCGCGGTGCGGTTATGTGTATCCCGGCCTTTAATCTTACCCCTAGAACATTACATTATGCCTGGCACCAGCAGAAGTATACTATATGAAATAGGAGATCCACTACGAAGTTATCATCGACTTCGCCGATGTCTTGCGGGAAACCTTGCGACAGCCGACCACTACCTTAGCACATCACATGATTCGGTTGCGGAACCCGACGACCTTCCAAATTAGATGCCACCAATATTTGTAGAATAAAAAAGAACATCATTAGAAAAGGTAACAGAAATGCATGCTACTGATGTAATCCGCCGAAGCCACTGGGCCTTCAGTTCACCCATAAAATGAGGTATTACAGCTGCCACACGTTCACAAGACCATCTAGCCTGGAGTCAGCAAAGGGATTTACGTCTTTAAATTTATGCAGCAAGTACTGGGAAGTATCCATAGCCGAGTCCAGCATTTCGCATATCCCCAAGCGAAGCGGTGAACGCCCCAGGCTGCAGCATGTACAAATTGCTAGTAATGCCCTTTGACCTCAAATGTGCTCCGACTAAATTCCATCACCTGATGATGGTCGTTCAGCCGACATACATTGGGAATTTCGTCTGAATTTACTTAAACGATCATTTACTCCAAAGATCATAAGGAACACAAAAGGTATCTCCCATTGATACGAGAGAAACTGAGAATGAATGGGCTACGACTCTCGCTAAAAAATTTGGGCTACTACAACACTTTCCATCATAATTAACCACAGGAAAAATGAAATGAAATATGTACTCCGCATCAAGTACCTCCCTATGCCGTGAAACGTCACGAAATTTTAAAGTTTCTTGGGGACTGCCAACTTACTCTGGGAATACGTCCGGGACTTTGCGACCTTATTGGCACCTTTGACAGACCTATTGGAAAAGAAACAGTTCCTGTGGAGCCCTAATACCAACGCTGCCTTTGACCGCCTTAAACAAACCTCATTACTGCCTTTAACTTTATATCGATCCTGTGCCGAATTGCCTTTCATCTTACATACAGAGACCAGCCAGATGGGAGCTGCATTTAGTGTTCATTATTAGCTGTTCAAGTGCGAAGTATTCCGGGACAGAGGAAATTATAGTCAACGAGCAGGAAGTTCTCGCGGTCGTGTGGATATGCAAACAATTCAGGACTCCTGTGAAAGACAAGCCCTTCACGTTTGTTACCGCGCGCTTGAGTGACTTTAGAAGTACCGCGAAGAAAAGGGTAAACTCATCCACTGATCGCTATCTTTACAAGTACTACAACAATTACACAGTACGACACTGTCCCGAACAAACCATCCAAGAAGCCCACGTCTTGGTGGGTTGCCGCGAGCGTAACGACTGGGTGATGCATGAGTTCCATTGGCTGGATACCCAGGGCATGATGAAACATATTAGTCTATTAAAAAGCTTCATATATACGAGGTACTCATAGATATGAGGGCGGATGAAATATAAACGTGGCTTTATTAAAAATAAATTATTGATTGAAAAACAAAAGGGAAATATATTTTATTTTTCTACATAGTCTTCTGCTTTATAAATACATTTTTCCCAGCGAAAAGGAAGGTGTTTTTCAAAGGAAACTGCGCACGAATTCCTCTACGCCCTCGTCATCTTCAAATCGTTGCCCTCCTAGAGCTTCTTTAAGCAGCTCAAACTAATGAAAATCACAGGGCGATAAGCCCGGGCTGTAAGGAGGATGTTCAAGTGGAGTTCAGTGCGTTTTTCGACCATTATAGCTGCAGTATGGGGACCTGGCGTTGTCGTAAAGGAGGATTGCCTCCCGAATCGGTTGATTTCGCCTTTTGTGGCGATTTTCAGCTCCCATAACTTATTTGGACCTTTTCTGCAATTTCGGATATGGTCACCCGTCGATCTTCTTCAAGAATGTCTCGAATCATGCGAATGTGTTCTTCCATAGTGATGGTTCGAGGACGGCGATCGTATTCCTGATGTTCCACTCGTTTTCGCCCTTCCTTGAACTCCTTATGCCAGGCAAACACACGAATTCTTGACAGTGTTTAGCTCCTGAACTGTGCAGTCAATCTACGGAAAATTTACGCCACTTGAACTCCATGAACAAGAGAATTTATAATAATGCGTTCCGCAAGAGAGGGGTGCACCTCTCGCTCCGACTTCATGTGCGCTACTGACGAACTGCTTGAGAGTGGGTAATGACCGGCTCTTCCCATTCATAATGACCCCACCCAAGCACACTAGAACCTCGGGCGCGGTTCTAACAACCGTAAAAGCTCAGGATCAAAAATTCCGTTTATATTTGATCCACCCCCGCAGTTACATCCGCTGCTACATGAGAGGCTACCTGGTCTGCACAACCAATTGCCCCTTTAAGACTGTATGTCCCTGACAGACCATGGACCACCATAAATCTGAACGTGAAGGGTCCTTCTAGGGAAACGGTTTTTGCTCGTCACCACGAACCTCTTCAGCCAATGGGTGAATACCACTCAGAAGGTCATGGTGAGATTCCTGTATGGGATTTCTACCCGTTCAGGATACCCGAAGTTGGTGGTTCTAATAGTGGACCCCAATTCGGGGGATACCTTCAAGTAAACCAAATTACCCCATAAATATAAGTAAATAATTTTTTACTAAATTTTGAGATATTTTTTTTATAATGAAATAATCAAATTATCTCGTGTAATAATTGATGAATGTGTAATTTTTAAACATACATATCCAATGGCATTTAAAATATTATTAAGTTAGTAGTGAAGGTTTATCTCAAATGTCAAAGAATTTCATCTTGCCTTCAACCAAAACTATTATTGTATTCATCGATTTGTAGTGTCTAAATTATCTTATTGATTCTGTCAATACTAATATTTGATTTTTCATTAAGTTTTCCATGGTATAGATCTTGATTTAGTTTAGTGATGATATTTGTGAAATATTTACCATCAGAAGCGTCAAGATTTTTGGTGATAATCAATCACCAAAAATCTTGACGCTTCTTCATAAGTATACTGACTATTCCGTCTATTCGACCCCGCTTGAAATTTTTCGATGAGAACTTCATTAAAATTTTCCTTAATAGAATCTGAAATTGTCTATAACTCGGTTGTTATTATTGAAACCTCATTAAAAGAGGTTTTTAAGACTTTATTAATTTTTGTGCACAAGTATGGTCCATTTGTCATTAGAAACGACAATTCTTGTATACGTTATTTAATATACTTATCTTATAGAATATTTTCATCATTTATTTAATGAATACTAGCTTAATTTCACGCTAACGGCTGAAGGATACTGAAATAAAACGTAACGGTCGTTAGTTATTTGAGCATTCCCAAAAAATGGAACAAATAACTTATTTCAAGTGAATTTTAATAACACAATACGAGTGGAGAGTTGATATTCATTGAAATCATATTCAAATCAAAATTCGTATTTCGCCATCCACATTAATATCATGGGGAGTATCATGCCTAACATAGTAGCCGAAAAGCCTATTCCACGTATTTCGTCAATAGTATTGGTATCATTAGAAGATGATTAAAGTTGCTTATTAAACTAAGGACGCGTTTCGACTTTAAAGTTAGTATACGAGGCTTCACAAACAGAAAAAGAGAGAAACTTGTTTTTCATAAAGAACCGAAACACTATACTAAATAAACTTGACCGAAGTTTCGCCTACCAAGTTGGCAGTACCGGAAGCTGTTCGGCATCGGAAGTTTAAAACTGTTCTGCTATTTTTCTACGCGTAGATTCTCTATAGAAAAAGAGGCACGAGCCCAGTATTTTGCATCAAAACTATATATTTCACTAGGGGACTATTTCGTCAACCATTAATTCGCCATCATTGGAAGGTAAAACTTTTGATGACAAAATAATTTTTTTCTGTGATTGTTTTCTAGGAATTGATCCCGATATCTCCAAGAGACTGACACAGTTTTGAACTATCTTGTCTGACACAGTTTGATTTATATGAGTATTTCTCCAACCAGACTAACATAACTGAAAAAGGATTAAACGTTCGGATAAAATATACAGAAAACTAGATAAAAAAATCAGTTCCAGAAAAATCCAAAACACTATAAAATTTTAAGCAGGTTTCGTCATCTAAATATATTTCTTACTAATAGCGAAAACTAATTTTGGCATAATATGAGATACATATACATACTGCATGGTAAGGAGACCCGTATTACAAATACCAGGTAAATACCATGAAACCGGAATTTGCCCATAGACGGCCTAGCTGTTAGTACCTAGTTACCGTCATACCGCGTCATTGGCGCCATTTTCTTCTGACATTTGATAAAGGTTTTTATCTCACAACAATACAAGTTTCATACAACAACATCGTTTTTAATAACGTTTGAACATGTTGAATTTTGTGTCTGGAAACTACGATTGGCGGACAGCGTTGATTTTCTGTTACCATTTGAAGAAAACTGCTGCAGAATCGCATTGATTACTTACCGAAGTCTACGGTGAGCATGCTTTTGAAAAATCACAGAGCTTTGAGTGGTTTAAAAAATTCAAAAGTGGCAATTTTGACGTGAGAAACGAAGAACGTGGAAGACCACCGAAAACGTTTGAAGATAACGAATTGCAAGCATTGTTGCAACAAGAACTCGCGGGTCAATTCAATGTGACACGAGAAGCCGTCTCTATACGTTTGAAAGCCATGGGAATAATCCAGAAGATGGGAAATGGGTTTCACATGAACTGAATAAAAGACAGGAGGAAAACCGAAAAACCATTTGCGAAATGCTTCTCGCCAGGTACAAAAGAAGATCATTTCTCCATCGAATTGTGACTGGCGATGAAAATTGGATATATTTTGAGAATCCTAAGTGTAAAGGATCATGGATAACTCCAAGCGATCCAGGCATCGACTGCAAGGCCAAATCGCTATGGACGGAAGACAATGCTTTGTGTTTGGTGGGATCAGAAGGGTGTGATCTATTATGAGCTGTTAAAACCTGGCCAAACCATTAATACTGAACGCTACCGATAACAAATGATCGATTTGAATCAAGCTTTGCGTGAAAAATTACCAGGATATCAAAAATGGCAAGACAAAGTGATTTTGCTTCATGATAATGTGCCATCACACACAGCAAAACCGGCCAAGGAAACTATTGAGGCGATTAGTTGGGAAATACTTTCGCAGGCGGCTTACTCACCAGATTTGACTCCGTCCGATTATTACTTATTTGCATCGATGGGACACACACTTATTGAGCAGGGCTTTATTTCTTACGAAAATGTACGAAAATGGCTCGATTACTGGTTTGCCTCTAAAGAGCAAGAATTTTCTTAACATGGAATCCCCAAATTGTCAGAGAAATGGGAAAAATGTATAGCTAGCAATGGGCAATACTTAATATATTTTCTAATAAATAAATATTTTAAATAAATATATATAAAATATTTAATAATTATAATAAAATATTTTTTATAATTTTTATACAATAAACGTGTATTTTCTATACAAAAAATTCCTGTTTCATATTTACATACCTGGTATATGAGAATTCTATAGCTGTAAAGAAATATTGAACACTATACATATTTATGTGATAATGAATTATAAACGTTATAAATATTTTAATTACAAATATGCATAACATAATAAATATATGCGTCTAAAGCTTTGTCCAGATTGTAAACAATGTTTCTGGACAATATTGAAAGTTATTTCGCAACAGCTGTGAAAGAAACGTTGTTTCAGTACGATCTGTATACGTTATTCCACGTCCAGACCTCAGTCAATATTTCAGTTTTGTCAATTGATTATCATGGTCAGTGAGGCTATTACAGGACTTTGTGCTGCTAATTTATTTACCTTATTCCCGGAACATGGAGGATAGAAGTTGAGGATTCTAACACCCTAATGTCTTGACAGAAGATATCTAAGAAGACTGCAAGTCAGGGATGGTATTATTCATAATCATAAATACAAATACGAATGTATTCACAAAAATCGTTTTCTATGAATATGAACACATATACATATATGTCTTCAGACTTTTAAATACGAATATATTCGTAGTCACACCTGTGAATATGAACTCGTGTAAATACTAATATATTCGTATTTAAAGGTGTGAATACGAATATATTTGTATTCAAACCTATAAAAATACAAATATATTCGTATTCATAGCTGTGAACTCAAATACAGTTGTATTCATACATCCCTACGATTATTCGTATTCACGGTGTGAATACTGGGTAACTAGCCTATGATATCTCACACGACTTTCATTACCACAATGACAAATATTCAAATTTCAAAAATTAATTACTAATTAAATATCATTTTGTGGGACATGGCACCTCCGCCACATTTTAACTAATGTTCAGTACATTTTGAATTAAATTTTGAATTAAATTTTGAGCCCTAAATTTTCATGGGTATTTTAACTAATTTGTTTATCTACTATTCATGATAAACTTAAGATTTTAATTTCGTAGAAATTCATTAAACCGTTTTCATATAAAAAAATAGCAAAAATTGAGATTTAAAAATTAGTTATTATTAACGATCCTTTTTTAAGACATGCCACCTCTGCCATTTTTTAAGTAATTTTGGGTAAATTATTCATGGAAAGTTTGAACAAAATCGTTATAGCCGTTTTCGGGATATCGAAAATTTTGTAATAAAATTTGGTAAAATTTTGGCGTTTTTAATTTTTTTTTCTTTAAATTTGATTAGTATATCGGCAATTAGAGGCCATATGGAGACCAAAATCTGAGTGTCATAAAAATCTGTTCGGCAGTCTTGGAGATATCCGTGGGTCCGGACAGACATACATCAAGAACCCCATACAGACAGACACACACACACACACACACACACACATACGGTTAATAACAAACTCATTTTTGAGACCTAGAAGTAACATACAAATGCATGAATACAACTGTATTCAATTTCATAGATATAAATACGAGTATTTCTGTATTCATAGACGTGAATACAAATATAGTCGTACTCACAGCCATGAATACGAATGTATTCACATTAACACATTGTGTTAATGTGAATACATTGAGTACATTCGTATTCATATTTACAATTAAGAATATACCCATCCCTGCTGCAAGTAAAGCACAGAAAATTCGTGACAAGTTTCATAATTATTTTGTCAGCTGAATGATCAGTTTCATGGCAATATTCCTATTCCTAATATTCCCACATTATATGGTATTTTATTTGTAAGTCTCTTATGTTCCCGACGAAATTTTGATTTTAGCATGTGCATTTTTTTCTCAATCTCAGCAATGGTTACCGTAAATGATTTTGCTAAACTTTCCATAGCATCTCTCTTTTTATATCCAATTTGTTGTAATCCCCACTTTTAACATCCCACAAACAAATTTGTACTATATATATATATATATATATATATATATATATATATATATATATATATATATATATATATATATATATATATATATATATATATATATTATTAGTTTTAAAATGTTTTCTTGATTCCACATGGTAGTAATCACAACTCTGAGAGCTCTGGGCTCTGGTTGACTGAACTATGTTTAAAATACGTCATGTTCAGAATATTGTTTACAATCTGGACTAGACTTTATATGTATATTATACATGCATGAATTTTCCAGAAAATAGGTATTAACCAATAAGCTAAATCAATTAGATAAATATTGTACGTCTTAAAATTCAGTCGAGCTATTAATATGCTAGCTTCCAATGTTCCCAGTTTTGCCAATTTTTTCACAATGTATTATTAATCGAGTGTTGCGATTATCTACTGCGATTTTACACAATTCTTCAAAAAAACGGAGTTATTGTTTAATTTATATGGCCTTTTTCTAATTTAATTATTGTTATATTTTTCATATCTGTATTTAATTCCGGAAATTTATTACCCTGTGTTTTTTTTTTAACTGAACCTACCATTGTAAATTTTTACAATTGTGTGCACACAAGACAAGTGAATAATTATCAGTTCAAATACAAATGAACTACTTATTTTTTTTGTTTTAAATTGACCTTTATTGAGAAAATGTTTTTCTGTTTCTAAGAAAAAATCTAAAATTTAAAACTTTCACCTAATGATTGCAAAGAAGATGCCGTAAGTAACTATATAAAATATAATATTTTGAATATTTCTTTTTTTTTAAATTCCTTATTCGTATTTTTCTTTGCATTCAGCTATTACGTCCACCGAACTTTTGTCACAAAATAATTGTTTGATACATATACGATAATCGTAGCCGATTATCATGTTATGGAAAATTATAGGAGTAATGTTTGAAACTTTGGAATGTATGTAACATGTATAATGTAGAGAGAATTTTCTTTTCTCGTTAAATGAGAGTGGTCTTTTACTTTCCGATTTCGAAACGATTTTCACAGATACTACAAACGTCTATTTAAAAAAATAATTTTCTTGATCTTTAGATCTTCACTAGAAGGTTCACTGTCCGGCGGTACTTTTATCTTACGCTTATAAAGGGCATGCCGTCATGTAGCTGTTGAACGGCGGCCATCTTTAGTATATTGGGGATACTTCGTATAACTCTATACATGCGCCGCGTACTACTTCGCTAATACTCGCTGCACCACGAGTCGGGGTAAGGAGAGAAACTTAGCGGGCAGAGCTTAGAGTGAACCTTCTAGTTGTAATTTCTGTTCGGTGCCTTGGGTTACGGATTTAGTAACATAGTTTATTCCCTGGCGGTAGGTAAAAGGGTTGAGATAAGGTCAAAAGGAAGCGGAAGGAGTAGTAAGAAGCGGAATTAATATTATCCGATACGGAATAGGTATAGGTCAAGCGCTACTCTTAGTCGCCTCTTATGATAGCCTGGAGGTTCCCCGGATGAACTTTACCTCCGAACCCGGAAGAAAAGTACCGTGTTTGTATTTCCGAATTTCAGATGAAGGCATTACCGTGGATATGGTGTAATGATATCGGTAGCCGTTTTACTGACGTAATAATAATTTCCCTACCAAAATACAACCAGCGCCTATCACAAAAATACATATGATTTGTGCTCTCTATACGAAATTTGGAATGGAATTGGTTTCGATAGATCCTAAATCCAACAATAATAGCTGTTACCTTAATCATCTGTTCTTGGCCTCAAATGTACTGGTTAACTATTTTTAAGAATAGTGCAAATGTAATAAATAGGGATGCACGGCTTGACTTGACTTTCAAGCTACTTGACTTGACTTGACTTGAAATCAAGTCACATAGTTATATTTCAAGTACTTGGAAAATCAAGTAGTTCTCGAGGACTACTTGAAGTTACTTGATTTGATGCATCTCTAGTAATAAACCATCGTATATTGTTTTATGTACTTTCTTAATCGTACACCTTCACCAGTATATTATTCTGAACTTAGAATTTTTAAATATCTCTTTTTTTTACATTTTTCAATTGAAAAGTGTAAAATAGTATGAATAGTGACAGAGGGCCTATTCCACATAGCCCACTTCATTGGTTAGTTACTCACGACTCACTCAGCCTCAACCGTGACAGTTGTAGTTCAATGAGCCGCAACCGTGACGATTAGGACTCACTGAGCCACGGAAATAATTTAGGTATAAATAGGATACATTGTTAGCATAAGATTAGTTTTAATCATTTCCAGATGATGTCAACTTTGTTGGCGAAACGCGCGTCGAGTGTAGTGTACAGTGTTTTGGTGTTTTGTGGAAAACTAACTTAGTGTTTTTATGATTGTTACTTATTTGTGCTGTTAATATTTAATACTCCTAATTTGTTATTACGTTTGTTATTGTTATTTATGTATTAAAATAAGGTAATTAACAAACCAGTGTCGTCCACTTACACTTGCAAGGCGTCATAAGGGGCGAATGTAAAAAAGAATTGAAGCGGAAATCTATAAAACGGAAACTCATCATATACTAGCAAGACCATACTTAAAAAAACTTAAAAGTGAGTAGCAACCACTTGCAAGCTGTCAGAAGGAGCGATATTTAAAAAAATAATGAAACTAGACATGTATTAAACAAAGGCTAATCAAAGTAATAGAATAAAACATATCTCTAGAGTGAAACAAAAACAAATCATACTACTAGAACAATACTTCAGTGGCATCCACTTGCAAGCCGCCGGAAGAGACGAAATTGATATTGGCTTAAAATAATTTAGATATTAACTTACTTATAAAGTAAGTTAATATCTAAATACTAATACTTTTTATGGTGTTAATATATAGTATAATTTTCATTTTATAGATTTCTACTTTAAGCTCTTTTTTAATTTCACCCCTTCCGACGGCTTACACATGAATGCCACTTTGGAAAATGTTAACTTATTTCGAAAATGTTGTCCTGTTAGTATGATTAGTTTTCGTTGTACAAATATATATTTGGTCATCGCCTTTACTTTCGTCCCTTACAACTGCCCGCAAGTAAATATCACTA
This sequence comes from Rosalia funebris, assembly GCA_037954035.1. NCBI lineage: Eukaryota > Metazoa > Arthropoda > Insecta > Coleoptera > Cerambycidae > Rosalia > Rosalia funebris. The sequence continues at coordinate 39,421,183 of JAZFAV010000016.1, forward strand.
ACTTTAACAAAAAAAAAAAAAAAAAAAAAAAAAAAAAAATATATATATATATATATATATATATATATATATATATATATATATATATATATATATATATATATAGTATTTAAATACTGTTTAATTATTCTTAAAATTTTATCCTGTTAGTATAATTAGTTTTTGTTTACAATATTGACACTTTCACTTTTTATTTAATTTCGCCCATTCCAACTGTTTGCAGGTGGATGCCACTGACTTGGATATTTAACTCATATTAACTTATTCCCAACATTTCCTTATATTAGTATTATTTTATTTATTATTATTATTCATTCACTTCTTGTTATCAATGTTTTCTCTCCGGATTGCTTAGACTAATTTAAAAAAAAAAAAAAAAATATATATATATATATATATATATATATATATATATATATATATATATATATATATATATATATATATATATATATATATATATATATATATATATATATATATATATATATTTGTGAATACATTAAACGTACAAATTAGTTTAAAAACTTCTCTGCTTCATTATCTTTCGAATGAAGTATAAAGTTTTAAGAAATTTTCCGTTACTTCCAGAAATAATACAAAAATAGTAGACGCAGATTCATAATTTTGTCATAACAAATTGGGAAAGTAAATAAATGTCCGTACATTTATTTTACATTTTGTTTTATTAAGTTTATAATTGATTCTCGAAGTGACTACCTCGACTCCTTATGCAGGCACGAGCCCGTTTCCTTATTTCGGTTTTTATAATTCTGTTGGAAAAATTTACTGTGGGAAACACAGTTATTGCTGCTTCCTGTATCCTCTGTACTAATTGTTATCGTGTTATAACTTCGGTCGCATACACCAGATTCTTCATGTGCCCTCATACATAATAATCTAGAGGCGTGAGATCGGGGCTTCTAGCAGGCCCTCCTCTCCCTATCCACCTGTTTGGAAACCATTGTTTGGAAACAATTCTCTTATTGGTCGATAATAATGCGCAGGACATCCATCATGTTGGAATATCATCCTACGTCTACTTGCTAGAGGTACATTCTCTAGCAAAGCAGCAAAATGGTTTGTTAAAAATTCAGCATAGGTTGCTCAGTTCAAATTATCGGGTAAAAAAATGTGGACCGATTAAATTATTTCCAATAACCCCCATCCATACATTCACAGTAAATTTCCTTTGGAAACTAGTTTCGCGTAGTAACAGCAGATCTTCATCCGCCCAATAATGCTGGTTGTGGAAATTCGTGATACCTTGTTGAATTTAGATTCGTCGGTCCACAAAATTCTTATCAGAAAATTTGCATCCTCGGCGTCACCATTTATGAGGAACCGACAAAATTGAACTCGTCGCACAGGATCGTCTTCCTCTAGTCCTTGGACTGGTGTGTAATGGTACGGATGTACATCGGCTTTCTGAAGCACTGACCGAACCTTCCACTGCGATATACGAAGATCATCGGCTACTTTCCTAGTGCTTAGTGTTGGATCTTCTTCGAATCTTCGTAAAATTTCTTCGTCCATATCAGGATTATAACCATGACGTCCAACTCCACGTTGAACTTTTTGAACGTTGCCAGTTTCAGAGAGGCGTTGAAAAGTTGTACCAAATACACTCACATGAGGAACACGTCTATTTGGATAGCGACGTACATATTCCCGCTGGGATTCAACTGCATTTACGTTATAGAAACCGTAAACAAATACAATATCAGCATACTCAGCATTTGTAAACGTTGCCATCTTCGTAAAAATAAGGATGAACACAAGTATAAACTCGAAACTAAACAAAAATAATACAAGTGCAAGGCAAACGGGTAACTTACAAACAGGTATTGCAAGTGCATTAAAGGCAAGGGTGATAAATCGAGGGAATTACGAAGTTTCCCGAGGACAAACAAATTATGCCGAATGAATAATGGCCCATAAAATCAGGTAGAAACTTTCCCAACCTTTATCTTTTAACATGAAGAATATTAAAATGCTACATAAGCAGCCTACCTGCTGCGATTATTTTTGTATTATTCCTGCAAGTAACGGAAAATTTCTTAAAACTTTATTACTTCATTCGAAAGATGAAGCAGATAAATTTTTAAAATAATTGGTACGTTTACGTACGTAATTTATTCAGAAATTTTGGAAATAATCGTAAATGAATGTACAATTGAATTGAAGTTTCTAACAATTTCTGCAACTTTTAGCTCCTGTATTTTTGTCGTATCAAAGTATTTAACATAAGTTTTGTTACACAACTTAAATTACTATGTGTATTAATGGTAGAAGCAAAAAAAGTACAAAAAAGTTAAACTTTACAATTAGTAGTATGAGGCAGCACATTTCTAATCACTTGTAGAATACTACAATCAGGGCTAAATAATTTTTTTTTCAAACTTTGTTTTCTATGACATCTCATAGCCGACTTTTGATTTTCAAATAAAACCATATGGTTTTTTCTATGTTATATTAAAGAATATTTTTTTCTAAATCCAAAAATATCTATAATATACTCAAATTTTGTTTAACATTAAAGAAACAGTAAAATGTCAGAAATAATTTTGTGAAGGCGACATCAAACTGCTTATGAAACTTTGAGCGCACTATTTTGATAAATGTCAAACACCAGTCTTTTGAATTTTGAGTGTGCTTTATTCGTCACAATGACCAGTAATGAATATACTGATATGTTACAAATTTATTTTGAGGTTTTAAAACATTCCCGTGAGGCTGCTTGTGCTTGCGCGGAGAGATATCCGAATAGAGATCGCCCTCATCACCAGAAATTTAGCTGATTAGAAGCTAATTTGCGCAAATTTGATGAAAACTTGGAACTGAATGTCTTATTAAGTGCAGAGGAAACTCCCAATACATCCACAAGTGAGGTAGCGCGAAATTGTGGAACTAAAATAACAATAATAGAAATTTTCAAAAAGCGTAAATTCAAGCCGTACATTCCCCTTAAAATCCACGCATTGGAAAACAACGGCAGACAACGAAGATTAAATTTTTGATTTTTTTTTTTTTGACATGTCGAGGGCAGATCCAATATCTCATCAAAAAAGTATCTGGACTGACGAATGTACTTTCGGGAAGTATGGGATATTTATCAGAAGAAACCATAGATATTGGTCTCAGGACAATCCTCACGTTGATGTGGAGAGAAATTTTCGCGAATATTTAGCATGAATGTATCGTGTGGTATTTTGAGAAGTAGGCTAATTAAATTTAAACCAACAAAAATATTATATACTTTCTGGTGAATTTAAAATGTTTTTGCATGAATTTCCTCTTAGAAATCTAAACGAACTTCTTTTTAAACAAGACGGAGCTCCGCCCCATAATAGCAATCTAATTATTTGCATACCCAGTTTGGCGAACAATGGATCGGGACCAACAGACCCATTCGGTGGCCAGCTCGTAGTCCAGAGCTGATGTCACTGGATTTCTCTTTATGGGATTATCTAAAAGGTACCGTGTATTTAATACCACCCGAAAACGAACAAGATTTGAGAAGGCGAATAGTTGAAGTTCACGGTGAAATTCCTCAATTTTTTTTGTAAAATGCCACTTCTAGAGTCTCTCGGAGATGTCAATTATGTGTTGAACAAAATGGTGGTCAGTTTGCACAATTGTTGCAATAGTTGTTTAGTGTTCCAACATTCTTTTTATGCCTTTTTAAAATTAAAAACCAACTGCCTAAATGTTATTTTAATAAAATTATTTATCACATTTTACATCACATTTTACTGTTATTTTATTTTTTTTTCAGGTACTAATATTAAATAAAATTTGGGTTTTTGTACATCGTTAGATTCCGAAAAAATACTCTTTAATAAATATAACAGAGAAAACCATATGGTTTCATTTGAAAATCAATAGTTGGCTATGAAATGTCATAGAAAACAAAGTTACTTCCTTACTTCCGAATGTTGAAAGGAATGGCATTATTGTCTTAGACAACGCCCCATACTACTCAAGATTTTTAGAGAAGATTCCAAATACAAGCACTAAGAAAGGAGAAATTCAACAATTTAAAAAAAAAATCGTAATTTAGCATTTGAGAAAAAGTTTACGAAGGCTCAACTTTTGGAAATGGTAAAAAAGAATATTTTTTCTAACAAATACATATGTTATCGATAAGATGGCTAAAGATCATGAACACACTGTTATAAGATTACCTCCGTATTTTTGCATATTTAACCTGATTTAATTAATATGGAGTGGAATTAAAGCAAGGAATTCGTAGAAACAATAAATTTCCTCAATTTGATAAAAAATATTATTGATCTTATAAAATCGGAAGTAGAGAAAGTATCACCAGATAACTGGAAGAAGTCTATCGAGTATATAGAGAAAATTGAAGATGAGTACATTGAAATCGGAAGAGCCATAAACCCTAATCAAGACCGGTTTATCATAAATGTGGGCGAAGATTCTGAAGAAAGTAGTGATAGTGACCTTAGTGACAATTTGACGACGAATAGGTAAATAAATGATTTGATTTTTAACCAATCTATAATAAATTTGCATGTTGTAGTGTCAATAATAATTATATTTGTGTTTTTATATATTTTTTGATATTTTAAATTATTTATTTTTAGTAACTTATAAGTCGGAAATCGAGACATTACTGACAGAGATCGTATCGATAAAGATGTATAGGCCATAAAGTTCATTCGGCATTTGTCCTGAATCGGCGTACCGTATGCGGCACTGATGAGAACTAACAAGTTCGAAACAGCTGTTTGTTGTTCGGTTCCGATCCGGGACAAATGTCGAATCCTACCTGTGGCGGGTTTTATTTTTTGAAATATTTATTTTTACTTTATAAGAAAGAAGTTTATTTTAAGTTATAAGTTATGCAAATTTGTTTTAATTTTGTATATTTTTTATTCGTAAAAGAAATATTTTACTTTACGATCCCATCGATCCTTTTACCTCACATAAGCAAGGTATAGAAATGCTATTTTATTTTTTTAATATTACTTTATTTTACTATATTAAAGAATATATTTTTTTGTGAAATTTTATATTTGTGCTTATGCTTACGTGAAACCCACACCCTACCCTCCCCTTCCTGGCAAGGAATATGCTCATACCTGCCCGTGGTCCTTGCTGGGCAAGAATCATTTTTATTTGAAAATAATTGTTGGCTAAACTGAGCACATACCTAATGAATCATAGACAAGGTATAAAATATTATTTTGATTTAAAATATATTGTTCCTATTATTATGCCCACATGAAAATTCATAAATGCGGTCCTGTATGTACTCGGCGGCTCGGTCTGTCGGCAAGATAAGAGAGTTTTTTATTTGGCAAATAGCGATGAAACAGACAATATATACAGGGTGAGCCACGGTGGATGGAGTATTAAAAGTATATGGAGAACGGATCTACCGATTGCTTTGAAATTTTGGTTACTAAAATAGTCGAGTATGATCTATGCAACTAAAATATTTTCGAAAGTGCGGTGTTGCCACTTATACGTAAAACCGGCAACATCTTCGTTATTTTAAATAGAATATCCTCTATATTTTTGTACTTTTTGGATTGTCGTCTCTTTCTGAGTAGCTTCTGTTAATATTTCCATATATCTATCTCAAGCCGTTATCGAGATAATAATTCTTTTCTGAATTTATTGCCAAAAATTTTACTTTCAATAAATCGTGTTTTCTCCTATCTACGCAGCAATTAAAAGATAATTTTTCAGTTGTGGCTAGGCAAGGCCTGGGGGCATCTTCTTCATTAATCAAATGTTTCCAATATCATATAGGGTGAGTTAGAGAATGCTTTCTATAAGTGACTTAGAGAAATGTACGAAAGTCAATTTTTTTTAAATGGAATGCCCAGTATATTATTACTAATTCGGAAAGGTGATACATTTACCTATTTAAAAATGTTAATGTCCCCTATACCTAATGCGCACCGTTTTCGATTTATAGGCACTTTTCTGTAACACTCCCAAGAATATTATATCTTTTGGTATGTTGTCATAACGGGTGGGCCATGAAATTTTTATATCATCATTTTGTAATGACAACAGACATGCTATTTTTCTAAATAAATTTGACATTAGTAATATTTGCATTTAATTTGAATAGCTGTAGCACAAATATGGCAGAAAATAATTATACAAACGCAATTTTAATGGATTTGTTTATTATTCATTGACAGTGCAATAAGATTATCAACAGAACTTGTAGAATATTCAATGAGAAGTATCTGAATTTGCCGCAGATGAACAACAGAAAGTTTCTACGAATTCAGAGAAATTTTATAAATTTTGGTTCATCATTAAGAGAACAATAACAACAGTGTCAGTATTAAGAAAAATCCACCGTGGCTCACCCTGTATATATATATATATATATATATATATATATATATATATATATATATATATATATATATATATATATATATATATATATATATATATATATATATATATATATATATTATAACAATAATACGATGCAATTCCAAGAGTGATGAACTACAAGTCAGCAGGTCACGGGAAATGCCGATTTATGATAAAATATCACCAAGAGGCTGGTAACGTTGTTTCGAATCACGTGATTTTTAAGGAAAGGTAACGTGAAGTACGAGAGTCACTTTTCGCCATCATTAGTTGGCTGCCGGTTTTTACCAGTACCTACATTTTTCTACAGTACCTACGTTAATTGTTTAGCCCTATTTAAGCTTTGCTAAATTTGACCCACCCTTTACATGTTCACTATAATCTGTAAATATAAATAGGTGTATATAATCAGAAAAGTCTAATAAAACGTTTTCATGAATTCTGGTCTTAAAGTTGAAATAAGCTATTCAATAAAATTCGTTCTCGTTCCGTACTCATACTTTCAAAAATTAATTAAAAGGCAAAAGAATTGTTATTAAAATAAATAATGAACGCGAGGGTATATTATATTTTACATAAACACCAAAGTTTTGACCCTTGATTGTATTTTAACGAAATCTCTTATGACATTTATCTACTACCTTCATATTACACTTCATATATTTTTCAATAATTTTTGAAACTATTGAATATTTTTACTATTCTGTAAAAATATTTACAGAATCAACATTCACCAGCGATAGCTCTTTGCGTTGTTCGTGTACGCCATGCTATGCGAACATGTGCAACACAACATACAGCATACAACAAAATATTTTTGGTTTAACCTAACCTTTTGCAGTGAGCATGTTATGCAGGTGGACCGATCCTACACGAGTGCGTGCGAAACCTACCGATCGATTCAGACTGGTCTTGGCGCTTGCTGTATTTTCGTTCGTGCAGTAGTAACAGACGGTGCTACGTTGATTCTGTATGTGTGTGACTAAAATTTGTGTATTGTGAGTTCGATTTTAAAGAGAAATGTTGCACTATGCAACAATGTTTCCTCGCAGTCCATATTAAAAATGTGGTTTGAATCACAGGTGAGTTTCTAACTTTTAAATACATTAATCGAAACCGGTAAAAACAAGAATTTGTAATTTTGTAGTTAAAAGAGCAAATAGGTATTTGGAGTGTAACCTAATTCACATTTGTCAGACAGGACATAGAAAAACCTTACAATGTTGATGCGTTCATAAGTAATATATTCAATTTGTTATTATGGTTCCTGACATTTGTATAGCACAATTTTTCAGTATTATTCCAGTCAAATATTAATTTCGGTTGTAAATCAACATTTTCTGTCACAAACCAGTACATTTTTTACTCCACGTGACAAGTGTCAAACATGATCTAGTTACCTATGTATTTATCATATCAGCATGTGTTTTGTTTTGAATCGAGCGGCATCGCAGCGTATGCATTGAAATGATTCTTTATACAATCGCCCAGCTAACTTGTTCACATTTTTAAATTTGAAAGACGCTTGCGCTCAATTGATTATACCACTAGGCGACCGGGAATTACAATTGTACTTCTAAACTCTTGTGTGGTGGGAGACGGCGCCACACGCAGACAGTTCTTGTTTACAATTTTTATTTCTTGACGTCTTTACGAAATATAATTGCCATTGTAGAATTATTCTTTAATTTTAACGAAGGAATTTGGTGGATACGTTCGAATTTAATCTTTACCTACAGATTTCTTGTGGATTACCTATATCTAATCTAATCAGTTCGTATGGTTATCCTAATAATCATTGAACAAATACAACCTCTTGTTGAGGTTAGGTTTGAAAAGAACGTGCCTACCTAATAATAATAGAATAGGTACCTGTTGATTTTTAAAATTATTGAAATAATTGATATATGTATGTATATATCTACTCGTGTATATGAATTCAATGATTTTTTATTTTGATTTGAGGAATAAGTTCCAAATGTTTGAATAATTTCTGAATGATATATAGATATAACATATTGATTTTTTTCGCTAAAACCTCAAAGGTGATATGTATTATGGATTATTAAAAAGTAAATATGTACCTATTAAGTGGAGAAGTAAATGTAAAATTACGTTATGGCATCCGTAAATAGCCATAAAACATTGTAACTACGTATACAATAATTGAAATTGATACACCAAAATGTTATTTATAAAATTAACGCCCATGTATGGTTTTCGCAAAGCTTTCACAGTTATCGTAAGTTACATATTAACGGACAAAGTTTATAAGTATGTATTAACATTTATTAACATGGTAATATAATATCTATTCAGTTGAGGAACGCATGTCACTCTTGTACTTAACAAACTGGTCGTTACGCCCACCGTTGTCATAGTAACCACACCAACACCGCGTCGCTTATTATAACTGCGATTCTCAAAATCGATCCAACCACCTTATTAGTTCTCATGTGCTTGTCAAAATTTTTTTTAATTCAATTATTATCCAATGGTAATCATAGTATAAGATTCTTGGTACCAAACGTATATTATTTTTTCAGCGTAAGAATGCTAAATCTATTGTAGATACCTAATCTGTATTGAATTATTCACATCAGAATTTTTATAAACTACCGAGTTTTGAGGTGTAACTATAAATACGTCGTTATAAATAATGTTATATAGATTTTATAAAATTGTGTAATAACCCCATTCATAAAAATAAATACATAAAAATACCTACAAAATTATTGTTACATTATATAAGTTGAACACATTGTTAAGTTTTACATTCAGTAGCAATGATACTTATCTGTCTCGGAGATGGCAGGTCTAAGTTTACTTATATTTTAAAAAATGCAAAAGTTAATACCCACGTTAACGACCCTCTGTTAATTGTTTTTTAAAAATAACACCTAAATTTGAAAATAAAAAAAAACAAATATTTATTTATATGCATTTATTTATCACACCGCAAAAGAAATTTATTCAGCAATATTTGTGTAATAATAATTATTAAACACATTCATCTAATAGTTAAAAGCTAATTTTACTTTTCGACACTTATTTACTACTACCTTAATACGTAACACGGTCTACATGATTCGAGTGACGTTTTATAATGATTTATAGCTAATAATTAAATACATATTGTAAATGAATTAGTTTCTGTGTTTCGATGACGTCAGGAGTAAGCATAATGTATTTTATGAATGGGTGTAAACATAAAAATGTAATCGCACTATTAAGATGTCATATCAACAAGTTCGTAATAATTATTATGTTGGGATAGGTTATTATTACACAGATTAATTATAACATAGTAATAGTATTTTTATGTAAATATGTCAGATAAAACATTCATTGTTTTTTTATGTTTTGTTTACATATTTAAAGACTACGGAATATGTAACGTTTCACTAATAGTATCTAATACTCGGCGTATCTTTAATCAAATCATAATAAAAATAAAATAAATATCTTTATACAAGCTGTAATCCCGGTCGCCGTGTTATATTTTAGATTTTCCACGCCCGTAGTTTGACTGCTATTTCAAAGAGCCAAAATAAATTATAATTCTCTTAAGTTATTATTGGTCTGCGTCAATTTCATTTCAATTATTAAAATTTTTACCTTATGCTATTTAGAATTATAACTATTTTATTCTAGTTAAATTACAAATTATCAAAAGAAGAAAAACTACGGCTGGGACATTTGAGGTCTGTTAAAATCATATTTTTTTTGATTTACCTCGACATATCGCAGTTAAAAAAAACATTGAATGTTACGTTGTATCTCTTTACACAGTTAGACATATATTTTCCATTAAAAGTTGACCAGAAATAATTAAGTATTCAGATTATCGCAGAAGAAATAATCTATTGCTGCTGCCTTGAAATTATCAAATGGAAAACAGAATTGAAGACATGCGAAGAAGAACGTACTATGTATAGACTTATAAATCTTTATATTAAAGCTTTCATCTAACAATAAGCTAAAACACTACTATCTGTTAGCTGTTTGGCTATTATAGGAATAAATATTCGCCCCTAGATATATGTAGTTGCAATAGGGATAACGGTAAGGCCGCTTAACAAATTATATCTAGCTGAGCATTATTTACCATACAAGATAAAACACATTCGATATCAGTATAGTTCGTAATTAATTATTTAAGTGTTTGTAAAATTTTTGTTTAACAGAAATAAAAATTGTTGCATGTCACATTGTGTTCGACAAAAAAAAGTCCCATATTTCGTTGTACATATTTGATATAGGTTTATATATATATATATATATATATTAATAGAAACGGAATAGCGTATACAGCAAATGCAAAAAATACACAGGAAACACAGTAAACACAATTATGTAATCTGAATTGTCAAATAGTCACATAATTTGTTTGGGTGTTGGGAAAAGTTTTGCGAAAATCAATTGTTTTGAAGAAAATGTTTTTATATATCATTAGTATTTTTTTCTATATTTCACCCTGTTTATTGTGAACATATCGTATCAAAATGTGGCATAGAATAATCACAAAGGCGTAACAAAATATATTGTAAAACAATTCTGTCCATGTAGTAGATAGATACATTGGATACACTGCAAATTGCAGAATGTTATACTCACAATCAGATAAAGAACTCATATGAGAACATTTTCTTTCCGTATTTCACACATATCAAAATTTATATATTTTTTATTTCATGTTATTTTTTTGCCAAGTATTCGATTTAGTTGAATCTAAAAAATAACTATAGTGGCTGGCCATAATACCACTTAAAAGAGGGAACGTTTTATATGTCGTATACGAATACGGCGAAGTATATAAATTACGTGTGCCTATATTTTTTAAATTGTGTTTACAAATTAAACGGTTTTTAATTTATCGTTATTGAGAAACCATTGGTGATAAAAAAAATCAAAAATTAGTCAAATGAAACCGCTTGTAGCATAGTTTCATTATTTACAAAAAAAAATAATGGTTATTATCATTATGTTGATATTCTACACTAGAAGTATAACAATTGGCGGCAAATTATAAAACAAATATCTCTTCACATTTCTTTAATTCTACTATTAATTTTACTACTATTTTATTAATATGGATTCTTATAAAACACGTTAGTAGGATTAACTATTTTTGCTTATTCATAAACAAAAATATAAATTGATAGTTTTTTGACAGGAACCTATTTCGTTTTTCACTTTATTCGCGTTCGATATTTTTTTATTCACCGCCTATTTTCCAAGTTTTCAGTAATTGTAGCCTTCAGCAAGGCTATTACATAATCGCTGTAGGAAACAACTACTCCTCGGGCTAAAGCCCCGCCAGGCATTGAATTATACCTAACAGCGATCCTCGGCCTCTTTCTCGTGTTTCTGCACGACCAGAGCTTTTTTGAAAAGGGACCCCGCCACGGGTAGAATTCGATATTTGTCCCGGATGAAATCCGAATGACAGAGCTGTTTCGTACTTATTAGTTTTCATCGGTGCCGTACACGGTACGCTGATCCAGGACAAATGCCGAAACAAATCCGTGGGGTTTTCATCTCACGAAGTTTATCTCTCGGCTGCGGTTACTCGGTAGAGTTACCCGAGTAATAACACCACTGATACTGCACCAACAATAGACAACTTTAAAAAATGAGCATTTAACATCATATTCAACTTTCAAGTTTCTGCATTAAGCAATATTCTGAGAACACTTGTTGAATAACAATATCGAACAGGACAACCAACATCCCGGGTCGTGTGGTGACCTTTAGATGAGAGTTTTTCGCGGGCCAAGCAAAACTACTGCCTTTTACCTGTCCTTGAGTACGACTCGAACAGTCGACGATAAAATCCATGTAAAAACGTGTCCGGGAATTCCCTTACGTCATTATTAGAGAAGTTTAAAATAAGGTCCGGCCCTTTAAGAAGGTCAGGAACGGCCCTCGGCGAAACGCGAATGGCGAAATAAGGTACAAATAGCATAGGAATCGTGTAACGGACAAAGAGGGAAGCATTATGAATGGACAAGTAGTTGGTAGCCGAGTAGCTGGCCACATTCTTGCATTACCCATTCCTTTATCTTGTACTACTTATGCGAAATCAAATCCCATTCCCCTTTTGATGTCGTAATCGAAAGTGAAGTTCATTCATGGCTCGAGAACGACGTCGCCTCTTCTTGTACGTGAATTCACGTCTACTATATTCCCGATTCATATGCTCATGCTGCTAGCAGAGCACACGAAGTCTATTTGGGTCACGGACCTCTCATAAAACTTAAACAATTTTGCGCCGACGACACACATGAAATCGTCTACTCTCATTTTATTTCCAACTTGACGTTGCATGTAAAAATTGCCGATATTGAAGTGAATTGCATAAAATGTATGGACACACATATTAAGGGCTCCTTTCATAGCATACATTTAAATGGGTTAGATATAGATTGATGTGTTTGCTCGTAGAACCTTAAATACCTAAATTTTTTAAAGCATAAATATGCCTTTATCCCACCTTGCTTGTCTTAAAAATAAGAAATAAACAATAGATCGAAATGTGCAAGCGAAACCCTAAACTCTATTATTATACATCAATGCTGTTCTGGGTAATGGATTTTCAAAGAATCTTGTGCCAAGAAATTAATAAAAAATCGGTATTTTTTGACCCTGTGACGCTTTTAAATAATCACCTCGAAATTAACTTCCATGTAAAAAGTATTGAACCAATCAACTAAACAATACGGTCGTAATTAACTATGATAACATTATTACTGATTATTGAAATAATTGTATAATTGTGTAAACCCGTGTCTATTCATTTCATCGCTATTTGCCAAATAAAAAACTCGTATCTTGCCGATAAACAGAACAGCCTACCCGAGCCTAGCCATGAAAACAAGCTACAGTATGAGATAAGAACCGTTTGGGATTTTTTATTTGGCAAATGGCGATGGAATAAACTATATTTATTATATGTACATATGGTGGTATATTTTATTTTAATATTAAATTTTACTTTTATGCATAATTTGTAAACAAATATACAGCAATATATTTCATAATAAGAAAACAAAGAAGTTTTCGGGTCCTATAATTTGATTTTCTGTAATCTGTTTATAATACAATTTGATATTATTATTATTAAACTAAATTATAATTATTCTAATAATTACTTCTAGGTTAATAATAATAACATGTAATAATAGTATGTAAATTGTATTACCAATAGATTACAGAATATCAAATTACAGGGCACGTTAGTACAACGATGACATATACTTTATGTACATGGATATTTAATAAGGACGTTTATAACATAAGTTAAATAATACAAATATATTAGTAAGTATGGCATTGAATAAGTAATATTTTTATTGGGAGAATTGGCACCATTAATCATACATTTTTATGAAAATGCACTTCATAAAATATACAATTACATATTGAAGTGGTGTGCACTCCCTATTATACATACACGCGCGACATATAAAGTCAGTTCCAGATTCAGGGATATAAGTAGGTACAACACAAGACTTGTAAAATTAAACTTTTAAAACCTTAATGCAATCAGATTACGATTTTATGAATTCAAAACAAAACGCTTATAAGCTGATGATTTATAGCATCAATTCATTTCATTATGCAGATCGTAATCTGCATATCGTTTTCGTAGACAGTGTACAGACGGTTTAGAGTCGTGTTTAATATAAATTATAATAGATTCTATAATCGGAGTGAATAGCCGAAGACATCACAATTGCAGTAGGAGATTTATGTTCGGGCGCGTGCCGTCTGTCACTTGTCGGCATGAAGTAGTAGATCAGTGGTACACACGTAAGCCAATAATGCAATAAAAACAGAAGAGGGGCGGAACTACAAACTTCACACCCAATCGCCGCCGTATTATAGGAAGTGTGACATACCTGTTCATTCACTACTCACAGATTACTTAGGATAGGTCAGTGTTAAAGAGGGCCATGATTGATGAGTGGTCATGATTTGTTGTTTTATGTAGTTTTTATAGCCTGATCTAGTTGCTTGATGGAGGTCGCAGCGCACTCAATTTTCTTGTTCCCCCCTGCGAATTTACTATTGTTCTCTTGGCTGCGATACTAATTATTGTGTATGTATGGATCGAGTAACAGGTGTCGGGTGTTAAACTTCTCTTTGATATCGATTAATTATATAATACGATGCTATATGATTCTCCCTACGGGTAAAACGGCTTCATTGACGCCCACCGAAGGAAAAATCCTAATTGTTTTTCCTATCCTAATTGTAATTATAGTTATAATAGCAAACGGACTATGAATATATTCCTAATAAACTAAAAATATATATTGGTAACTATAAATTTATATTGTTGAATAGGAAGTAACGCTGTGACATTTTTTGGTAGTTTTATTTTTATACAGTTGAGTATGAAACATATCTTATGAAACATTTACTTCAATAAAGGTATCAACCGGCAAAACTTACTGTAACGCATTTAAATTAGACATGAAAATATAAATTGGATTCAGCATCCATATATTTTTAACTTGTTTGAACATTTTACTTCTACAACTCGTTATTGTTTATATATAATCCTATATACTTCAATTGACCAATCCAAAGACAAATAACTTACTATGTGCTCAAAGGCATAGCATTGATCTTATCAAATCACACACGTTAATGTTATGTAGTTTTTGCCTACAGTTTTCAGAAAATAAACCTAACAATATAGAAACATCTTACATTAATGAACAGGTGACATTAAGTAGCGCAATAAAGAAAATCAGTCAACCAGAAACCTGCAAAAGAAACAAGGAAAAAACTACATTTTAAAAAAGGGGAAAGTGTTATTTTAAAAAGGCTATAATGGTATAAATATTGCAAAAGCCTATAATGGTAAATAAATATTGTACGTATTCTAATAAAATATTTTCCAGCAGTTTAAACTGGATATATGGAATACCGGTTGATAGATGTGAGCCTATAGGGAACCTGGAACTAAGACAATTTTTTTTCGCACCTATACTTTTGAATCCGTTTAATATTTATTATGTATTTCTGCATATTTATTTCCTTTTCTCATTTTTAAAACACGCTATAATCTTGCTCGCTATCAAAGATCCTCACAAATATATGTTCTGAATAAGCTTTTTGTTATAAAATGTAATATATAACAAAAAAGAACATATCCGTTGTAAGTATCAATTGACAAGTCATATAACTTTAAATTTAGACAGTCAAATATGATATAAATTTGTAATTTAAAATTTTAACCAATTAACAATACAGTAGTACTAAATTAAATATATTAATACCTTTCTGTTTGTTCTGTTACCTCTTATTAATAGCAAAACTGCGTTGAAGGAATTTGTTAAGTTGGAAATTGAAACAGAAGTTCTTTGGCCATATACTGTTTAATTAATAACTGTTTAACAAATGTTAATTTATTGTTACATTAACACATTTTCCAATTAAACGGTTCCAAGAACCAGTAGCCTGCTTATCTTCACCTCTCGTCCAAACGCCTACCAGAATATTGACGCGGCTGGATTACGAAAACCACGCCAAGACGAAGGTGACCTGGTTTGTATTCCATTAAATGCTGAGTTAAAACGATATTTGGGAACGTCCTGCAACCCCCTCATCTAGCTACATATCTAATTCTCGCCAAACATACAATTTTCCGAAATTATTCAGCCATATATAGTTTATTTCATCGCTATTTGCCAAATAAAATATCTCAAAAACTTCCGGTGCATTGTTTTTTTGGCTAGGGTCAGGTAGACTTCCGTTTATCGGCAAGATAAGAGAGTGTTTTATTTGGCAAATAGCGATGAAATAAATAGTACATAAGTATATCACCAAACATTAAGGGGATATTCTGGTCTAGAGGCATAAATTTTGGGTGTTTTGTCGAGCTCGATAAAAAAAACAAAAAATATTTTTACCATTCATTTTTTTTACAATATATTTATTGATATTTTGAAAATATACAAAAAAAATTTAAAAAAGAAAATGAAAATTAAATTATAAGTTGGTAAAGTTGGGAGTAAAAAAGGGGGTGTGCTGGTTGGCACGATTGCAACCCTTCTGGTCATCTGAAACAACATTAAAAAAATATTCTTAATTAGTAAGAATGTCGTTATAGCCGGCCGGCATATTGTTATAAAAAAAATTTCGGCATTTTCGATTGTTCTTTTTCATAATTTTTATGTTTTTAAAATAGTAAAAAAAATAATTTTGATACAAAAATGGCAGAGGAGATAGAAAGTTATACATTGAAGATTGGTAAAAAATTTGAAGTAAACCGGTTAAATAGAACTTGAGATATTATGTCAACCATGTTAAAAAAATAGTTTTGAGCAAATGTTTCAGCGGCCTCAGCGGTCTAAGTTATAGATTGGTACGTTACTTACATTTTGTTAATCGGCGATTTCTAGTTCATAGTGTTTTGGGTAGTCAAGTAGTCAGGTATATTGGAATTTTAAAATTTTCTCTCGAGGATATATTCTTAAAGGTATAAACTTTAACACACAAAAAAACGGATTTTTTAAAAATTCTCGACCAGAATACCCCCCAAAAGAATCTCAAAATTTCGAAAGAGAAAGGCACTGTTCGAAATATCTGTAGCGGAAAGAAAAACAGTCACAAAAACCTTCAAAGATCCACGCTTCACCCGGTGGTGAAAACCCCCAGTGGAAAATAAATCGAAAATATGGGATATTCTGTTCAAATGACACAGTCACTGTTACGTTGTTTAGAAAGCTTTATTTGACCATTATAAGTGCAAGTAAAAATTAACGTGAATCTTATACGCATTTTTTTTTTTGTTTTCGGTCTATAAAAACTACGCGAATTAGTCCCAACCTTTACGTACTCAGTATTAATGGAACGTGTTTTTATTGACTCATTTTATATGACAATCTGTAATATATTGGGAACGTAAACTAATTTTCTTATAATTTATATTATACAGATATAACAGAAAATACGTTGCATAATGCAGAAAATATAATATAATATAAATGTCTAATAATAGGCCTGTCTTAACATGTGCATGTATAAAGGTGACCTGCCTCTTAAGCACGCATCAGTTTACATCGATATTGGTATGGGTAGTAGCATCAGCCTTTCGCATTATAGTAGCTTGTATAATTTCGATATCGTGAAACATTAATTGAACCGTACATTATTTTCAAACTAAACGTTATTGTTCTTCAGTCTTAGTCTTCTGAATCATGGTTATGTCCGCACTTCACTAGATGTTCCCTAAACGTTCATTACGTATTGATCGGTTCGCGACTTGGTTAGATTTCTGCACTACAGACGAAATGATGTTTTAGGGGGTACGTAAATGTTAGGTAACAAGTTGTCCGCCAGCAAGAGGCGCATTTACTTGCCATGTGTAGCAGTTTCATCGCTGTTATTCGACTGCTAACATTTTCTTTCTGCACACATATTTGCAATAGAAATAGACAAGTGGCCCGGGGATGGGCATATTCGTAATCGTAAATACGAATACGAATGTATTCACAAAAATTGTTTTCTATGGCTATGACACAGATATATTCATGTATACTCTTTTGAATACGAATACATATATTCGTAGTCACACCTGTGAATATGAACTCTTGCGACTACGAATATATTCGTATTTTAATTTGTTAATACAAATATATTTGTATTCAAAGGTGTTAATGCGAGTATATTCGTATTCATGGCTGTGAGTACGAATATATTTGTATTCACGTCTATGAATACGAATATACTCGTATTTATATCTATGAAGTCGAATACAGTTGTATTCATGCATTCGTATGTTACCTCTAGGCATCAAAAACGAGTTTGTTATTAACCTTCGGACAGGAGGAAGCACAAATGCCAGTTTGAGAAGTCGTTCTATTACAAAGTACCTGCAAAATGTGTAGATCAAATAGAGGAGAAAATGAACAATATATTTTTAGAGGGGTCCAAAAATCTTTCTCACCCGACACCCTCTCACACTGGTGTGTGCGGGTGCAGCAAGACTAAGAAACAGAAAATAATTAAATAACTGCAATTAATTAAAAACACAATCTATTGATCCAAATAATTATAAAACAAACTTACATTTAAAATTATTGAAATTCTTATAAATTTACATATGATAAAATAAATAACACTTCTTTAGAAAAACTGATTTAAAACTTAAAGAAATGAAAATAACATAAAAAATTAAATCTCAATTTTTGCTATTTTTTTATATGAAAACGGTTTAATGAATTTCTACGAAATTTAAATCTTAAGTTTATCATGAATAGTAGATAACATAAAAAAAATTTGGTTGAAAACCGATGAAAATTTAGGACTCAAAATTTAATCCAAAATTAACTTTTGACAAATACTGATGATACACAAGAATATTTTGACAAATACACAAAATGATAGTTAAGTAGCAATTGATTTTTAAAATTTTAATATTCTTCATTGTGGTAAGGAAAGTCGTGTGAGATATCATAGGTCAGTCACACAGTATTCACACCGTGAATACGCATATTCATAGGGATGTATGAATACGAATATATTTGTATTTATAGGTGTGAATACGAATATATTCGTATTCACTGCCATGAATTCGAATATCTTCGTGTTAACACATTATATTATAAATATATTCGCCTTCACACTTTTAATATATTCGTATTCACACGAGTTCATAGTCACAAGTGTGACTACGAATATATTTGTATTTAAAAGTATGTACATGAATATATTTGTATTTATATTCATAGAAAACGATTTTTGTGAATACATTCGTATTTGTATTTATGATTACGAATATGCCCATCCCTGAAGTGGCCTATTAAGTTGTCTAAATAATCCAATTCTAATATATACTGTATTATCTATGATGTAGTCGTTTTATGTGAAAGGTTTACATCTGTATTGAATTAACTGAACTCCATTGTCGTACAGTTTCCTGGAAGCAATATAGAATTTCTTCGTTGTTTCATATGTTCATGTTTTGCGACTTAATAAAACCTGTATCGCCTAATGAAATTTAAGATGATCATATCTTAATATTGATATCTCCAAAAAAATCGAAAAAAGAGGTACAGAAATATTCCCCACCCGTTTCCCAAACTATTTGACAAATAACCATAAAATATTTTTGTGTCTACCATCAATACAAAAAAAGTTTTTTTAATATATTACACAAAATTTTATATTTTGTTTTGTCATTCTTCAAAATGATATTCGCCTACTAACTATGCAAGAATCATGAAAGTGTCGCCTAAAAGATATTAATTTTTTATTAAAATCGGGACACAAATTTAGGATTGACCCCACATGAATTGTGGGGTTAATTGAAAAGAAAACAAATTTCTCTTTTTGTGTAAATCAGTGCCAACTATGACTTATATATGAAAATATAAGTTTACGTTATAACTCGAACGTTAGTAAAGATATTAAAAAAATTTTACACGCATCTGCTCATTATTCTGCTCAAAACAGTGCCTTGAGAATATGCAAAAAAACTGTTTCTATTTCCACGAATAACTGGTTTGTCTACATGTATCGAAAACTAAAAGAGATATAGAAAAGAAGTTTATATCTCGAAAATGAAAAGAATAGCCAATTCTAGTTTTCATAATCGAGTTTCCCTCGAAAAAAAAAAAGATCGAGAATGGAGAGTCTATTTTTCCTCCGATAAGTATCCTCCAATAGTTCTTCCGATATTATCCAGATCTTAATAAGTATTAATTTTAATACTTATTAAGATTAAAATTAGTCTATTTTCTGAATTTAATAGATTTTTATTATTTAACTTTTTTAATAATAGCGTTTAAAATCAGCAGATCAGTTTTCCATGAACACCGAAAGATTACACGTTTCTCGACACGCGTCTCGCCAACCAAGTTGACATCACCTGGAGATGATTTAAAGCAGATGGTCAGTTTTAATAATTTCTCGATAATGCCAAATTAGTTGGTGAAACGCGCTTCGAGAAACGTGCAATCTTTCGGTGTTTGTAGATAACTGGCCCCTGGTTTTGTTGCTGCATCGAAGGTTCCCGTCCCTTCCCAGGAATAGCGTTTAATTTAGTTAATTACAAAGAAAATTAAATAACTATCAAATATCAACTTATTGTACTTGCTCTATAATTATTAGTCCTACTGTAAATTTATTTCCCAATACTGATCAACTTACAAACCGAAATATATTTTTACCGAAATATAAGGTGGCGCCCCAGTGCTCCACAACGCTCCACTGGGCGATTTCCCCCAGAAAGACTTTCTTCCTTTAAATACTTGGGCTGCGGATGGGGAAGGTTACACATAAGGACAGGGACAAACACACCCATGCTCAGGGAGTGGTTACAAACAACTTCTGGAAGTTACAAAAATAATTTTAAAATATAATGCCTACGAACACATTTTATATAAATTATACACATACATAATTATATATAATATATAGTATTAAGGAGTATCTAAGTATCTTATATTTCCATCTTTTTATGTACAATTTGATAACAAAAATAAGGGAAATTATTTTTAGGAAAAAGTGCTTATTTTTTTTTCTTGTGAATGTTATGTTACGTACATATATCAGGATTATCAATATACACATATAAATAAAATGCGTGAAAGAAAACATTTTGAAAATATTTCCCCATTCCTTTTTTTGCACATCGTTTACTTTTAGCTGAAAAAATTACGCCCACAATATGTATCGGAGAAAGACGTTATTTGTCGATGGTTAGCGATGTTCATGGATATATAAATAGCGGTGTTATAGGGAATGACTAAAATGAATATCCAGAAATATGATGACGACAGCCACTCCGGAGCGCTCCCTATTAAAATAACTCTAACCTTTAATAGGGATCTCCTAATGAGATCCCTATTAAACCAACGAAATTCACCCACCCGGTACATACATATGTACAAGGCAGAATACAGTCCCACCGTTATATTCTATGTTCAATGGAAAGTTTAACCTCGTTCAAAATATCTTTGTATGTAATATTTTGAACTTTAGTCTATTTATTTGAAATTACTAAGACTACTAAGGACGTGTTCTATTTTAGATGATGACTAAAACTGTAACTTAACGTATTATAATTTTCTTAATTTACAAATTACAATAATCACAGTTAATAATACAATAATTCTAGTCCATGCTGGCTGATTAGTTTTATTTTTTATACAATATTTGTATAACATTATTTTTAATATTGGTTTAATATAGCGTATACACATATATATATATATATATATATATATATATATATATATATATATATATATATATATATATATATATATATATATCATAACCTCTTTGATTTATTTATGTATACATATTCGACGATTCGACAAAAACCATTTATTATTTAATTTTTCCAGATATAATCCTAATACCTAGGTATGTAGGTATATTATTATTTTTTTTTGTATAAATCATGTATAGCACTTGTAGGTATTATCAGTTATTCCATGGAAAACATACGGAACTATCACGCTTTATTTAAATCATCCATTGACGAGAGTAAACAAGTGGTTGAGAAACATTTCTAATTTCTAATAAACCTTGTTATAACTGTTACGACTAAGAAAGTTGGAATGATGTTTGTTTTACTGTAGATATATTCACGCAATGCGTCCGTAAGGTTTATGTTGGCTTTTCAATGTGAACTAAAATCGACCTAAACGCACTCCCCTTGCCTGGGCCTCTAGACTGCGATAAGATAGAATAATTCAGGCCAAGATCGTACCAGTAAAATACGGCTGACGAACATCCGTGGCAATCCGAGTATACCCGAATCGTTTTGCTTGACGCGTTTCATTAAAAAGAAGGCCAAACTCGATGAACTTTTCTCAACCGGTGACGTGAAGTAACTGGCGTAGCAGCAATCGTTTATACCTAAAAAAAAAACTGACTTGTCGTTCGTTGGAATGATGTTGTGAGGCGCTATTTTAGATACATGCAATGTGGATATGTACATACTTTTAATATAAGTTATAGGTACCTACATAGTTCGTTTCAAATTTTTGCGATGATGATTTATTTAGTATTTTCATAATTAAATACTTTTGATTAATTTAATTGTTATATTTGTAAAAAAAAAAAAAAATTATTTTTGTAACATAAAGCTTAATGATGTATTCTTATTCATAGGATTTTGTACGAAATTTACAAATAAAATTTATTATGTATTAGAATACCTACATATAAATTTATATGTATTAGAGTTTAGCCACCTCTCATTATTTTCTAATATTGGTGATGGGCAATAAAGAAAATTTTATATATACATATATATGTATATGTATATGTATGTATATATATATATATATATATATATATATATATATATATATATATATATATATATATATATATATATATATATATATACATGCGCCAATGAATATCCATGTTATATAGAAAAATGAAAAACGAGAATTAAACTTTGGCAGTGGGGCAATTTGATGTTCTATTGGTCTGTAACCATAGCAACGCGCCCACGCTTCCCCACTTCCACTCCAAACAGCAAGCCGGCCGGCAAAAACAAACTGGGAGAAGCTCCTGGGTTGCTGAATTTTATTTTAGAATATTCTTCACAACTACCGACTGTTCTCTTTTTAGCTTACAGGGTTGTTTTTACCGAGGTTTTTGCGTTCCTAGTAGTAAAGTTTTTGTCGGGTTATGGAAAGCTAAGGGTCGGAGATACATTTTTGGGTCATTTTCAAGTTTATTCGCCCTTTAAGGGAAATTAATGGGTAAAATAACTTTTAGGCCTATTTTAATTATGGAAAATGTTATACTTGATGTTATTTTGTTTCTATTGAAATGTTCCATTAAATATTGCAGCCTACATGAGGTTTTTTTTATCAAATTTTATCCTGGGACGAATAAATAGTTTTCGTAAACTCTGATGTTTGGTGCTATTTCTCTCAAAGAAACATGTTATGCCTAATACAACGAATTACCTTTGCATCGTACTTGAATCTTTATAAACTGAAGATTTTTGTTATTCTAGGCAGAATCTGCTGGTTAACTTCACACGCAGCATTAACTGTTGTAACATCTCTGATGTTATTCCTTGGCACTTTTTGCGCAATTCTTGTCCTTTGCTCCTCTAAATCATTAGGTTTAGTGGTATAAACTTTATATTTCAGGTATCCCAAAAGAATCAAGTCTGGTGGTGTCAGATCTGGCGATCTGAACGGTCACCAAAAATCCCCTTATTCGCACATCATAATGCGGAGAAGCCCAATACTGTTGGATCAATAGCCCATCATCATACAGGTTTTCATCATCTTTAATACTTAGGTCGTGTATGATGTTCCCTATGAAGTTATCATTATCAGTATAATACAATTTAAAAAATTCGTTTCTTTATTTGAGAGAATAAACCATTATTATTGGTCCAATTTCTTCAAATAATACAAGACTAATTAAATGTCGGTATAGGAACAAAACGTACTAAGTTTTTTTTATTATAAAGACCACACTATTTTTACATAGAAATGAGCTGGAACCTTCGATGCAGCAACAAAAACGGGAAGCCAGTTTTCCAGGAACACAGAAGGATTACACGTTTCTCGACGCGCCTTTCATCAACCAAGTTGGTATCATCAGGAGATGATTAAAACTCACAGTTTTAATTGTCTTTAATAGGAAGGGGCTGGAACCTTCGATGCAGCAACAAAAAAAAATGAAAGAAAATAAACTAAAACCTTAAAATGGACTTTTCCGCACGCAGAACATCTCTATTTTGAAATTGAGTAGCCGAGAAAAAATAAACCAACACATAAATGCAGAATATGTATTTTATGCGACAGTTTTACTTTTTTCAAATAGTCCACCATCGTGCGTGCTTTCTCATGACCCATGGATAGGGTGGGGTGTCTCCTATCCACCTCAAAATCAATAGATGTCGTCTGGTAGACGTCTCTAATCAGAATTAGTCGAAACCCGATCGATCCGACACGATTTAACTGAGTGATCGTGTTAAAAAAAATTCTCCAATAGTCCACTATTGCGCTTGACCCATCTCATGACCCATAAACATGGTAGAGTGTGTTCTATCCACCTCAAAATCAATAGGTGTCACCTGGGAGATGTCCCCGGTCAGATTCAGTCAAAACCCGATCAATCCAACACGATTTAGTTGGGTTATCGTGCTAACAAAAAATTTTATTAAAGCCGAAGACAACGACTCACACCCACACAAAATGTATTAAAAACCATTTTTTTTTGTTTTTAGACCGAAAAACGAAAAATAAACGCTAGAAAAAAAAATGTTTACACGATTACATTACTTTTCCGCGTATAGTTGAGTGCGGTTACATCGAAAGGTTACACGTTTGATGATTAATACTCACAATTTTAATTATGTCCCGATGATGCTAACTAGGTTGTCGAAACGCGAGTTGATAAACGTGTAATCTTTTGGTATTCGTAGAAACTGGTCTCCTGATTTTGTTACTGTTTTCACAGTTAAGATAAACTGTGAATTCCGTTTTTGCATTATTTTCTTTGTTATCCTATTCTTAAAATCGAAGTTATTAAACTAGGTTGAAAATGCTCACGTGATATGCTTTCTAAATATAAGTACTTATGTATGTATAAAATATTCCGATTACGGATTGGTTAACGAGCAAAATCACTCGACGAGTTAACCACTGTCATTGTCATGATCGAGGAGCCCATTGAAAACAAAAATTGATGTGTGACGGCCTTTTTCTATAAGAAATGTATGCATTTCAATCATACATACATCATTTCAGGTGTTTAATTTTAAATGGAACACTGTATATATACTGGAAAAGGTCGGAACTTTTGGTGTGAAGATAACACTGATTTAGTTTTCCACAAAACACTACACTACACTCGACGCGCTTTTCGCTAACAAATTTGGCATCATCTGGAGATGATTAAAACGGATTTTTAATCAGATTAAAACAGTTTTAATCATCTCCAGATGATGCCAACTTTGTTGGAGAAACGCGCGTCGAGTGTAGTGTTTTGGTGTTTTATGGAAAACTAAGTTAATGTTACCGTGTATATAATTAAATAATAAAATATAGAAATGTAATGCAATAAATACACTTCATGAAAATATTTAATTAAGAATAAACAAAATGAAATAACACAAATTTATGGAAATTCACTGCGAAATACAGATAGATCATATCGAATACATATAGAATACAACGATAACTTGATAATTATTTTTTTCGACTTTTTACTATTTATCAATATTTCATTACTATTTAAAATATTAAATAACTTGGTTTTTGTTTGGGGACTACTGGTTTAACATTGCTGTACGGCTTAATAACGGGAGTCGGTTGAAACCAGCGGCAATGAATACGGCGCGCCAACGTATCGGCCCAGGCAGTCGTTCGAACTTACCCCTGCTCGGCGCGGCGTAGCATTTCTAGAAGGGAATAACCTCCCTGTTTTGGTTGTTTATATCGCCCCTAATCGAGGGCTGCTACCCTGCATAGGACCGAGGCACTCCGGTTATGTTACTAATCCAGCTATACGTTGTTTCTAGTCCCCCTTTTTGTCCTTGCCACATTCGATATACGGTTATATCCCGGCTAGGTTTGTAACAGCGTTAACTGATGCGCTAATGGAAAATTGTGTTTTAGATTTGAGTCACCTCCACGTTACGTCACTGCGACTATGTTGAGTCATGGGGGATTTTGTAAATTCGTAATTTTGTTACGTTACTTATGATAAACATATTTTGGAAAAATAAGTGCATTTAAATTAAACAAAGCATAGTGCAAAATATTTAGCAGTATTTTTCTTTTCCTTACAAGTCGTTTATTGAATATTAGTGCAAGTCTTCTTTATTAAAGATATCTTGAATAAAGAAAACAAAATTGTAATTACTAACAATATCTACCCAAATAAAAGAACTGAATTAAGGAATATAATAGATAAAATAAAAATACGATCTTTAATAATGATAATGGTTCTCCCACGATACCCAATTGAAATAAACCACTTAACACACATACATATGCGTTGACGTATCCCATTACCTAAATCCCATGGGATTTAACACCACATAGTGGTGGTTGATTAGCAGTGCCAAATTCTCACTTCAATTTCAATTGAGCTTTACCACCACTTAAAGAAAAGAAAAAAAAAAAAAAAAAATATATATATATATATATATATATATATATATATATATATATATATATATATATATATATATATATATATATATACATATATACATATATACATATATACATATATATATATATACATATATACATATATACATATATATATATATATATATATATATATATATATATATATATATATATATATATATATATATATATATCTATATATGTATATGTCATACACATACATGTACAGTCATGTTCGAAAAAATAGCAGTATGAACTCTATTTATAGTCAGTATAAGTCTGTGCAAAAAACTATATAACAAGTACTAACTTCCAACTAATAGATGTCACCTATATGCAATCTGTTTGGGGAAATCATTGGTAGAATATCAGGTGATTTCCCTAAACCAGATGTACAATAGAGAGATTATTGTAGTTAGTGGCAATTCTTTGGTGTTCAAAATAATAGCTGTGCAAATTATAATTAGAATATATTGTGGCCGAATACTATTTCCTCGTCACATTGAAGTAATATAATACAGTAAGGGATAAATGTAATACAGTAAAAAAAAATGTAGAGAAAATGAGCCAGGCAAGTCATTGTTCTAATACCGAAACGGAGCTTATTAGACGCCTGAGTAAAGAAGGAAAAACGTATAAATACATTCAAAATATTTTAGGATGTTCTGCCAAGATGATTTATAATTAAAATAGCAAGATACACCGGAAGTTCGAGGTAGAAAACGAAAAACTGTAAGGGAGACAGATCGAACAATTGTAAGACTTGCGAAAAGAGATCATTTTATCACATCCACTGAAATAGTTCAGCAATTAAATCTTAATACAGACGTATGTACAGTTCGAAAAAGATTAATAGAAGCCAAATTACTTGCACGAAGGTTAATAAAAACAGCTCTATTGCAACCAAGGGACATAAAGGCTAGAATCAACTTTGCTCACGAACACATAGAGTGGCCACTGTCTAAATAGAAAACTATCTTGTGGAGTGACGAAACCAAAATAGTTTTATTTAGTCATGATAGTGGTAAGCAGTATGTTCGAAGACTGCCTAATCGTGAATGTGCACCTCAATACACTAAGAAAACAGTTAAACACGGTGGTGGAAGTATAATAATTTGAGGTTGTTTCTCCCGGAGTGGAGTGGGGCCTATTTATAAAATAACAGAGACTGTGACAACTGATTCCTACCTAAAGATATTGGGGGAAGTTATGCTACCTTTTGTGGAAGAACATATGCCTTTACGATGGACTTATCAGCGGGATAATGATCCAAAGCATTCTGTTGAGAGGGTTAAGCAATGGCTCCTAGAGAATAACTGAATGTGATGGTGTTCCCTGCACTGTCACCCGATTTAAACCCTATTGAAAACCTGTGGAATGATGTAAAATAGGCCATTGCTTCTGTAAAACCTTCAAATCTTAAATCAACTCTGGAAAACAGTTCAATCAATACAAATATAAAGTAGGTGTAAAGCAGTGTTAGTCAATAAAAGTTCTACTACAATACTATGTTAGTTTATTGTATATATATTTTTATAGTGATAGTGACTTTTTTATGAGACTGTTATTATTTCGAACAACAATTTTGACCATGTTTTCTTTTTGTTTTCTTATTTTGGCTTGTCTTAATATTGTAATATTTTTCTTTTATAGTTTATGTTCTTAATGTTCAAAATAAACACCACTTTGTAAACAGTAGCCATATACTTTTATTAATTGACAATAATACAGTTAATATTTAAATTGCATCGTCTACGAAAAAAAAAGTTCAATAAAAAACTTTTAATTTCCGAGTTATAGGCTGTCAAAGTCCAAAAAATATTTATTTAATTATTAACTCCATAACCTCTTTACCGATCAGGTTGAAATTTGGAACTGTAATTTAGACTATTTTTTCTCAATATATTAGTTACACCGATATACTGGGTGATATATTTCTCGGCGTACCGTTGGAGTTACGCCGTGAAATAATATTTATGGACGATGGTGTTCCCCCTCTCCATAGTCTTTATGTTAGACATTATCAGAATGAAGTTTATGAAGGAGGATGGATTGGCAGAGGGAATGATGTACCAATAAAGTGGCCGCCGCGATCACCCGACATTACTCCCATTTTATTTTTATGGGGAATATTAAGATAACATGTATTCTATTCCCGTTAATTATCCAGAAAATTTGTGACAGAGGATCTTATTACATGACAAAGCGGAACAATCTGACTTGTAAATAGTAATTTTCTCCAAGAATGGTTATCTGTGGGTGATTTTGAATGACCTTTTCAGTGTTGTTATCCGTTTAAAAAAAGTATGACTACGGTAAAAGTTCTAACCAGTAAAAGACGGAGGTACGCCGAGAGAACTATCATCCAATATATCGATGTAACTAATATTTTAAGGAATAATAGGCCTTACTGGCCTAAATTATTGTTCCAAATTTCACTTTTGATAAATTTAAAAGCCTATAACTCGAAAAAAAAAATTATTAAACTGTTTTTCCGTAGTGTAGATCATATTTATTTATCATCGTGAAAATGCAGTCAAATGTTGTGGGTGAAATTTCCGGACACCATAATATATATTGTTTTGTTTCGTCCATTCGATTCCAAAAATATTTCAAGGAAGGTATTGGGAAGTTCGGAGGTTTATATTGCACCATGATAAAATTTCCTATCACAAAAATGTTCATCCTAACTTTCATAAACCAGAGACCATAAGACGACCCCAAAAAGGCCCACTACCTGGGTTTCGAGAAAAGAGGCCTTATTCTCACCGATGCAATAACAGACGCTATTTGTTAAGTTACTAATATTATCAGGTAGAAACAACTAGAATTTAAAATTTTATAGTAATAAAATAATATATAATATCTATACCTATACATACCTCTATATATAATATTATATACCTATAATATTATCTATACCTATACATAATTTATCACTACAAAATTATATTTTGTAGCGATTTACTATATCTAATGTCAGCATTTAGCAATATGACAGTTATATGAATATTTTAATGATAAAAATATAATTGTAAGATGTAATCATTTAGAGTTTATTTTCAATTGTTTATATACTACACCATAACCATTTCATTTAATAAAAGTATAAGATACCAATGTTTCTCAATATATATTAGGTTCTATGATGTATCAAACATTGGAAAATGACATATATTTGTGAAAATGTTGTATATGTATATAGTTCTGAAAGTATTTTTAAGAGTTTTTTAATTTACAGCAATAAAACATTTGAAATTATATTTTCGCAACTTAATCGAAGTAATCAATATATTGTTTTCATGAATAATTCGAAAACAAATAAAAACCATCACGAAACAAAAAAACCATTAAGTATTATTTTATTTTTAAAATTCCAGCGATCATACGAATATACATAATTTTGTGCACCTATATCAATTTAATTAAAGTAAAAATATAATTAGAAACCTGTGCTTTATCTTAAAAATAAATTATATTATGGTACATCCTTTGCTAGCAAAGTTTATCCTCTTGTTGATATCGACTGTGTGCGCAACCAAAAATTCTTGAACATGATTTATTCTCGCGGGAAATTCTTTAACGCGTTAACGTCTTTGACGTTTGTTATGTTTTAACAACCCAGTATTAAATATTAAACTATTACTTTTCCGCATTCCACTGTACGTGGAAAAGTAATGTAATCGTGTAAAGAAAAATTAAAAAACAAATTTTTTTTGGGTTTACCTTTCTTTTTTCGTCCTAAAAAACAAAAAAAAAAAATGGTTTTTAAAGAATTTTTGCTGTGTGTGTGTCGTTGTCGTTGGCGTTGTCGTCGGCATTTATTCTTGTTAGCACGATACCTCAACTAAATCGTGTCGGATCGATCGGGTTTTGACTGATTCTAATTGGAAACGTCTCCCTGACGACACCATTGATTTTGAGGTGAATATAACACACTCTACCATGTACATGGGTCATGAGAGAGTACAATGATCTATTTGAGATTTTTTTTGTTAGCACTATCACTTAATTAAATCGTGTCGGATCGATCGGGTTTCGACTGATTCTGATTAAGGACGTCTACCAGACGACATCTATTGATTTTGAGGTGGATAGGACGTTTTAAGGTTTTAAAACTGTTTATTTTATTACTTTATTATTATAAACGAAATTTTAAAATAAGACAAAGAGCTTAAAATATGTTAATCCATTTTAAATGTGCCGAATGCAAATTAAAATACACAGTTTTAAAACCTTAAAACGGAGTTTTCCGCACGTAGAACATCTCTATCTCGAAATTGAGTGACGGAGAAAAAATAAACCAACACATAAATGCAGAATGTGTTTTATGCGACAGTTTTACTTTTTTCAAATAGTCCACCATCATGCTTTCTCATGGCCCATGAACAGGATGGGGTGTGTCCTATCCACTTCAAAATCAATAGATGTCATCTGGGAGACGTCTCTAATCAGAATCAGTCGAAACCAGATCGATTCTCACACGATTTAATTGAGTGATCGTGCCAACAAAAAAAAATCTCAAATAGTCCACCATTGCACTTTCTCATGACCCATGTACATGGTAAAGTGTGTTCTATCCACCTCAAACTCAATAGGTGTCATTTGGGAGACGTCCCCAATCAGAATCAGTCAAAACTCGATCGATCCGACACGATTTAATTGAGTGATCGTGCCAACAAAAAAAATTCTCAAATAGTCCACCATTGCACTTTCTTATGACCCATGTACATGGTAGAGTGTGTTCTATCCACCTCAAAATCAATAGGTGTCGTCTGGGAGACGTCCCCAATCAGAATCAGTCAAAACTCGATCGATCCAACACGATTTAGTTGAGTTATCGTGCCAATAAGAATGAATGCCGACGACAACGACACACACACAGCAACATATTTTAAATTTTTTTTTGTTTTTAGGTCAAAAAACGAAAAATAAACTCAAAAAAATTGTTTTTCCCATTTTTCTTTACACGATTACGTTACTTTTCCGCGTATAGTGGAGTGCGGAAAAGTAAAAAATTTAATACATATTGCTTCCATTTGCATAATATTAGAAACTTAACAAATATCTGTTTTTGCATCGGTGAGAATAGGGCTCCTTCCCTCAACACCAAGGTAGTCATTTTTGGGACCGTCTTATAATTTCTGATTTATGAAGGTTAGAATGACCATTTTTATGATATGACATAAAATTTTATCATGGTGCAATCAATACCAACGTCCGACCTTCCAAGTACCTTCATTGAATATTTTTGAAATCGAATGGACAAAAGAAAACAAATTACGAATACTGGAATTAACGTTGATTTCAATACAATTTTGGTGTTGTCTAGCCATCTCATCTAAATATATGTACGAGAAAAACGATATATTGTGTTACGAAAAAAGAAGAAAACTATTCATAAATATGTACACGTAACTATAAATATTACCCCTGCAGCTGAGAGGTAGATATCCTCTCCCTCTCTCCTAATTTACTGCCTTCTTTGGGCATTCCCACCTTCAACTTGAACTTTTAATGTGGTACAGAAATCTAGTCAGTTCCAGAACATTACCGCTTGATGAGGATTGTAGTGTGGAATACATATTACTACAACCTTTAGATGTTAACAAATTTGCACTATAAATGACGATTTGAAGAAAATACTTTGTGTTTTGTGTGTGACTGACTTTCACAGTATAAACATTGTAGTATAAACATAGTATAAAATTGTAGCAACCATTCCATTTGGTCAACGGGTCCGGAGGTAAGTTATTTGTTTTAAGCAGATATAATTATATGGCTTACCAACAATCTACATACAGATAGTCATAAAAGTATCTGGCCATCTGTTAAACTCAAAATTGGAATTAAAGAAGACAATTATAGCAGTAGATTTATATAAGAAGAGTCTAAAACAGGTGTGTACAGCACCTTGTGGCCCTAAGGTACTGATAAGAGCAGCCGTAGAAGAGAACACTTGGGAAGTACCTGACCAATATGTTGCAACGCATAAAATATGCCACACAAAAGTATCCGGCCAGTTAATTACTTACAATGCCTCTTATTGTGTTCATACTTGAACAAAAAATTATATTCTTTGACTGTCGTCATCAAAATCAATGTTGACTCGTCGAGAGGATCATAGCACAGCATAAATTACATTTTTACTTTTCCGCACTCCGGAAAAATAATGTAATCGTGTAAAAAAAAAATTGAAAAAAATGTTTTGCGTTTATTTTGCGTTTTTCGGCCTAAAAACAAAAAAAAAATGGTTTAAAAAAAAGTTTGCTGTGTGTGTCGTCATTGGCATTTAAAAAACTTGACAGACACAAAATTTGTGTCTGTGTGTGGGTGTGTGTCGTCGTTGGCATTAAATTTTCTTGTTAGCACGATAACTCAACTAAATCGTGTCGGATCGATCGGGTTTTGACTGATTCTGATCGGGGACGTTTCCCAGACGACACCTATTTATTTTGAGGTGGATAGCACAAAGCCAGAATCCTGGTGGGAATCATAACGGGCCACCATAGTACTCTGATCTGAATGCATATATGCACAAGCTGAGGGTGACTGACAGCCCGGTCTGCAGATACGGTAAAGAAGACGAGGAAACCTCGATTCATCTTCTTTACACCTGCCCCGCACTGGAGGAGAAGAGGTACCTTATATTAGGGACCCCTGTTATCCTAGAGGAGGCGAGGCTTAAGGCGGAGGACGTGCTTAAATTGCGCCTTTTATGGGATAGAATTTTTGGATAATGACCCGGATAAGAAGGGATCGCCAAGGGACTACCCATGCGATCAGTGGCTGATGAGGCCCAAACCCATGTAACATAATGTAATGTAATGAGGTGGATAGGACATACTCTACCATGTTCATGTGTCATGAGAAAGCACAATGGTGGACTATTTCAGATTTTTTTTTGTTAGCACGATCACTCAATTAAATCGTGTCGGATCGATGGATCGACATGTTATTCACTTGGCCGAAAAGGGGCATTCAAAGCGGCAAATTAGCAAAGCCAGTGGAATACCGCGAAGTACAGGGCATAGCATAATAAATAAGTATAGAGCAGACAAAACAGTAACAAACAAACCACGTACGGGACGCCCCAAAATATTAATGGACAGGGAAGAAAGGCAAATAGTGAAATAAGTAAAACAAAATCCATACACTAGTGCGAAAAAATATTGTGCTGATATTTTTGAAACCAGCGGGAAAAAGGTTAGTACCGAAACAATTCGTCGAACGTTAAGGGCAAGTAACTATCACGGTCGGGTTGCAAGAAAGAAGCCATGGATTAGTACAGTCAACAAAATAAAACGACTACAATTCGCTCAAAAATACGTACACAAGCCTGCAACCTTTTGGAAGAGAGTAATTTTTAGTAACGAGTGTAAATTTGAGGTATTTGATAGCTCCCGAAGATAAATAGTATGGAGGAAACGCGGGACGTCCTATAACAAAGAAAACCTGAATCTGACGGTAAAATATGAAGGTGGGCCCCTGATGGTCTGGGGTTGTATGGCGGCTGCGGGTGATCTTAATTTTTTCGAGGGGTCAGTGGATCAATACATTTATATAAATATTCTAATTCATTACGATCTAGTGCTGAAAAATTGGTATTGGGGGAAAATTTTATCTTTCCGCAAAATAAGACATTGCGCTCGTAAAACAAAGTAATAGTTGCTTTACAATGCGCCCCGCCAACTTAAAACACCCCCTCAGTCGCCAGGTACTAATCCTATTGAGCATTTGTGGTCAGAATTAAACAGCTCGTTACAAAATCACAGAATTACGAATAAAGTGGAGTTGAAATATCATCTTACAGAAGAATGGCGCAATATTAAGCCAACGTTAACGCATAAGATAGTGATTTCTTAGACTTAGGGCAATTATCAAATCTACGGGATATCCAACCAAGTCTAATAATTGAATGTCTCAGTTTTTTTTGTACAGTGGCCTGATACTTTTGTGTCGAATATCTGAGAGACTGCAACATTTGTACCTACTTATTTGGAGCTGTGTTTGCTTTTGTTTTATTTGTATACATTAAATAGTAAAGACTAATAAGAGCATTTCATATTATTCCATTTTTGTCCGTCCAAAATTCGTGGCCAGCATATTTTTATAGTTTATCAGTAATCGCTAAACTAGCCGGATACTTTTGTCACTATCTGTATGTCTATCTACGCCAAAGTACGGCTTATTCTAGGTGACTTGACGTTGTACTATCAGTCTTACCACGAAAAATGTCAGTCCGCCTCAGTTTTCTAATTCTATAGTGGGAGTTACATACTTTATTACGCCACATCTGATACGAGTGATAAGTTTAATGAATTTACACTAAAAGGCTTCATCACATACTTTTCAACTACCACTTTTCAAAATACAAACCCGCAAGCCCGATGAAAATATAACGTCAAAACTTTGATAAAACAATTATAAAACTATAATTTCCCGTTACGTTATATACATATTGTACATACATATGTAAATCTGTATGTATTTTATTGGTTTTTATTTCGCTCAAACTCATAGGTAGGTATAAATTTTTAACAATCTATATAAATAAAAAAGTAAATGCTCGTTTGTTCAAAATCTTAAAATCCCGAAACATCTTCACATATTGCTTTGAAATGTTGACGCAACGTTGCATTCGAATACCCGCGTGTTTTTATATACCTACTATTATATATGTAGATGTCACACCTGTGACATGTAAAAACATGTTTTTTGAAAACAGCGCCATCTGTTGGACGTAAAAGCAATACACGCTATACTAAATATTTTTCAATTCCATTTCAATGTTTCTGATTTACGATCCATTTAAGATTTCCAAATTTCCAATTTTATGATTCGATTTCAATGTTTCCCCAGACTGAGCCACATTTAGCCAGACTGAGACACGGCAACGCCTGGCCGGGGACAGCTAGTATCAAGTATAACTGAATTTGTGATAATATAATAAGTAGTATATACTCGTATAAATACATATGTTGTATGTATATTTTGTACAATATTACATTTTACACTTTCATCTAATGCGTTTCGTTATTAGATGAAGATAAAAGGCCAACAGTATCTTATTTTCGTCTGTTAATTGTACAAATAAGTAGACATGCTCAGCCAGCTGGTTCTGCATTACATCGTCAGTTCGTACAAATAAAGTAACCTTGAGTATAGTTTCTCGTGAAGTAAGCAAAGTAATCGGCCTTCGACGTTATAACCGGACTAAGAAACGCAATTTCTGCTGACTAGCAAGCCGTAGACTACTACATCAACTATACAAGTAAATTAAATAGAAAGCGCTTATATAAAATCAAAGATTTAACCATCAACGCTGCCTAAATCTGTTGTACTGCCGTTCACTCTGGCGAGCACTACAATTTGTTTTATAGAATTTCACCTGAGTTTATATTATTTTTTAGATCTAGCAAATAGAACTAGTGAAAATTTAACACGCGATAAGAATAATATTCATCAAAGTGTTCACTACATTATGACAAATTATTTTTTGAAAAATCTTAAGATATTGACTGATCACGCAAAATTTTCAATTCAAATTTTTTACAATCGTTGGTGGTTTTCAGGTGACCGCATCATAATTTCTTGGCAGTTGTTAAGAAACCTACATAAAATGTCACGTTATTGGATGTTATCGAGCGTTTTTAGCAGATATCCGAAAACACTATAAAATACAAATTTTATTATGACCAAATATAAAATTAACAATTGGATTCAATTTTCAAAATTCGACTGATCTGAAAATAAAAATTAGATTTTCAAATCATTGGAATTTAAATTTTAATAAGAAAATAAAATCTAAATTAAAAGTTTAAAGTGCTACCCTTTTATTTACTGATAATACGCAAATGTAGAAATTTTCGACCATTGTGTATCTATTACTTCTTTGCTTATTAGTCCGAATTTCAATGTTGACGTACATCTTTGACTTCAATTAACGCAATAAGAAATAATCAACAGAAAATTTCTAATAAGTTGTAATAATCAACAGTAAAGTGACTTTACAGGCAACTCTGTAGCCCTCGTCTACCAAATTGTCAACTAGGAAAACGATAAATAATTTCGATCCTGACGAGCAAAAGGCAGTAGAGCATCGACTCGTTGACACCAAATGACACTTCTTCCAATAAGGGTCATTTATGCTCCAGTATTTGCAATTCCGACTATTAGACAGTGTCTTGTGGGCAAAATGTGTCGGTCGTCTAACCTGACAACTGACATTTGACCAAAAAGTGAAATTGTGGGTTATTGTTACACAAGTCAATTTTAGAAAACTATTGTATATTTTCTTTAATTCATAGTAAATATGTATCAAAATCGGAGAAAGAATGGGTTCGTTTAAAAAATTATAATATTATCACTTGAAAATAAATAACTGTTTAGAAGTGAGACCAACGTTAAATGTTTTTATTAACCGAAATCGATATCTCTCGGGATTTATAAAACATACTGTATTGCAATTTAACGAATTTATTACTTTTGTCGCTTATTTATATTATTCATATTTTGTCGCATATTAGATCTGGATACCTGATTTCTAAGTACAACTAATTCACGATATGATATATACAGAGTTTTTATCATTAAACAACTACTTTTCACCTTTTCGATGCAAAAATAAGTTTGATAAATTGTAACCTTATAATATTAATCAATTGATCCTTTTATTTAGTACTATTTTTATATGGATGAAACTAAAAAAAAATGTTGAAGGTTAATTACAAGACAAAATACCTACGGTTAAAAATTTTAGCTTGTAAAACAGTTTATTTTATTTTTGATTATATAAATATTTGTTACAGAACTGTGCCATGATGGGTTTGCAGACGACAACAGGAGTAGCGGGTAAAAGAAAGTTAGAAACAGTGACGGCCCCTGGGGATTCTAGTCCAGCGAAAAGTGGCCGATGGGAAGCGGACGATTGCATAGCCCGGTTGCAGGCTGTGACGGTACCAGCAGATACTTGGAGGTCACCAACACCTTCTCTAGCAGCAACCCTATTAACAGATGATGAATTCGATGAGGATGAGTTTGAAGATGAGCTATCTGATGAAGAGAGATGTATTGGAATGCCGGAAACGCCTCGGTTTACCCAACAGTCATACAGCAGGTATATACATACATACACACTTGGGACTAGGTCTTGTCCAACGCCTGCGAAATGTCCAAAATTGCTGCTGAGCAATATTCTTCATTTTCAAAGGTTTTATTGATGTGTTCTATTAACCAATGTATCTGCTAAATAGTGGCATGTTACTCTCGGAAAAATAATCGCAGATTTTTCATGAAATGATGACATCGGTTTTTGCAGACGTAATGTTTCAAATGTTTTTGATGAAGTTGACGGAAGACTTATTGGGGGATAGGATATTACTTCTACAGCGGACTTAATTTTGCTAGAAAATAAGCATAATGAGCAGAAAGGCTACATTTAAGAGTTCCTTTAAGACCTCGGTAGTTTTTGGATCAAAACTTTGTACCGTTTTACGTTAATTTTTCTTATTATATTTTTTGTTTCTTTAAGTCTGATTGGCTTTATTGGTGGTGGTGACTATATTGTAGATTATAGTTTCTAAATATATTTCTATTTTATGATTTTCCTCTGAGGTGGGTTCTTGATGAATATGATTCAAATATCTCTAAGATGTTAGATATCACCTAACATGTATTAGTTCAGTTACCATCAAGTTTTCTGATGGAAGAGATGGTTTCTGTAGAGTGATCTTTGATCTTTGAGGTGCCTAGTAGCCTTGTCTAGTTTACAAAAAGTACTCCATTGCTTCAATAGGTGTTATGTTTTCTAAGTATTTTTGTATGTTTTGGATTTTTTATTCTTGCACTCGTTCTAATTTTTTATGTATTCAAATTTTCAAAAAGTGAGTTCTCAAATTTTGAAATATCTGTTGTTGATCCTCAGGTAACCGTTTGTACAGTACGAATTAACTGTACATCAGTTTTAATGTTTTCTGGTGTTTTCAGAGCTGTATCTATGATTAGTTTCAGTTGCATTAGTTGTTGCAAATGATACCCAATTTGTAGATTTATTTATGAGAGAAGCTGGCTTCGGCAATATGTTAAAATCTGTTAAAAGCTGGCACGTTATAATCTCCATGTTTGGCACAAAAAAAATTATTTATTTACTTATTTATTTTTTTATTATATATACAGACATACGTATATATTCTATTTCTTTCAGGTATCAGACAGATTATTGGCAGTATTACCAACCTCCTCAACAGCAAACAATACGTTGTGAGGAAAATGGAAAATCGTATTTGGAGCTCGGAGCGTCACCTCCTGTGCGAACGCGATGTTGCGATGGTAGAACACGATGGTGCCACGTACCTTGTTATCGACAGAGACGATTAGCTGTTTTAAATCTCTCAATGTGTAAACTTGCTAGGTATAGACAATGTTCAGATCCTTCTTTACGAAGATCAGTGTTAATTTGTAATACTCTCCGACGGCTAGAGCGAGAAATGGAGTCTGAACCACCAGAACCAAGCTATTCTGTGTTACCTGAGATGTCCCCGCCATATAGACCGAATCCTGTGCCTGAAGCAACTTACGAACAAAGCCTAAGAGACATGTCATGTTCTGGGAGGGCTACTCCGTTTCCTTCAACAGGGCCTGATACTGATTCGGGGTTAGGGGAGGATGAAATGACTAGGCCTATAAATTGGGGTTCAGTTCTTAGTCTCTCTTCTCAAACTGATCTAGAATCTTTAAATAACAACGAGTTATATGCAGAATTGGGCCTCAGTAGTGATCAATTAGAGTGGATAGAACCATCAACATCACGAACTGATAACATTAATGAATGGGATGGTTTAATGCACGTTTTAGTGGGCGGTTCGTAGCAATAAAAGGCTACAAATATTTTTACTCAGGTTGTGATTCACTTAGATAAAAGACATTAAATTGCCGTACAGGAATTGTGCAGCTGATTGTTGACTACATTTTTATTTTTATGTCAGGTTAATATATGTTTTTAATGTAGCGATTGGACTGAGTACTTAGATGAAAAAATCATTTTTAGGGTTTATGGCAATTATCACAATTATTTGATCTCCGTCGCTCAACTATTGTCACACATAGCATAGTAGTTATTATCTCGAATTTTTCCAGTTTCAATTAACAACGGTTATACAAAATTCTTACCATATTTGCAACTATAACCATTTCTTGTTGAAGTGATAGAACAAAAATTTTATTTTATTTAATATATTTTCTTTATTAAACCAGTAAACTGATAGACTGATTTTTAACTTAATTGTTTAACAGGTAATTCCTCATTTATATTAAGATGCTTAGTATTTTAAAAATGATATTTTATAAAAATACATACTATACTATGCTGTGAGGCTCAAGAACGATTTTAATAAACATTACTGTTTTTCTTTATTGATATTATTTGGTGTTATAGACCCATTATGGGCATTCCTTTGTAAATAAATGTGTATATATGTGTATATTATATATATATATATATATATATATATATATATATATATATATATATATATATATATATATATATATACAATTATATATGTATAATTAATTAATACATGTATAACTAATATATATAGGAAAGTGTATATTGTGTATAGTGTATATAAGAGGAAAGATATTCTAATTAGGTCTATATTTGTAAATATTTAATATATGTTATTACATATATTTCAAAATGTGTGAATTTGTTATAACTCAATTGGCAATATTGTTCTACACAAGTGTCTCCCAGCTGTACGTTTTACTTATACATTTATGTCTAATCAGATTCATTTTGACAATAGTATTTAAATGTTTGGTTCACATTTATTAATTTCGTTTCCTGTATTAGAGAAAATAATAACAATTATCTGTTGTATGGAGTCAAATTAAAGGTGGATATGTGAACCTTAAGTTTTAACAGATACAATGTAAAACAATATTAACTTATAATTAATATCTAATACAGCAAATGGATCTGTTGCTGCTCCTATTTGTACTTTTTTCTTTAAACAATCAAAAGTGGAAATGATTCGGTGTTCCCTGTAGTTTACTTGGTTGTACCCAATTTCATTAGTTCTTAGTACTACAGCTCTTTAGCAATGACTCATATTATCATTATTTCTTTCATGGATTGCAAGTTTCTAAAGTAGCGAGTAATTAGTCTTTAACCAGATAACAAAGTTTTAAGTAGGGTATCAAATAAATTGTATTCATATTGATCTAATTTACATTTTTTACGGCCATCTTGTTAAACGTCTACGAATATAAATTACGATATTTTGTAATAGCTGTTATTTAAAATATTTTTAAAATTACTGTAAATAAAAATTTTAAATTTTTAAAAGATTGACAGATATGTGGTCAACATACTCCGTGTTCCTTATTATTTTTAAATCAAGTTACCGTATAATATACCTATTTTTCTTATTAAATATATTTACTATTAGTGTTGATAGTTTTTAATAAAAAATCTTGCAGCTGGGAGCAATGATCTAGTCCCCCTATTGTCTCATCCTCTAAGAAGTACAAAATCAGTATTAAATATTTTCAAAAACTTAAAATTTCTAAAAATATTTCAACAAAAAAAAAACCGTCCTTTGAAACTTCTTGGATGATAGTGACATTATATTCATAGGTGTATACCATGTTCTCTAAATAGTTACTTTTTTTAAAGAAAGTTTAATTGACACCAATATTTTTATTGTAATTTGTACATTACAAACTACATGATCATTTTTGATGACACAAATTGTGTTTCTTGCCATGACATATTATTTCAATTTTTATCGCGTGAATTTTAAGCATATTAATTTGAATTAATTATCAATCTTTTTTTGGTATGGTTATTCAAATTATGAATTTGTTTCATTCAGATTTTAAATAAGCCAAAGTTATAATTTTAACAGTTATAATTTTAATTCCGATACATATGCTTATTTTTAACATCAAAATATATCATTTGTAACAAGTAACAATACAAGGGCACAATTAATACTGTTATAATATAAAAATATTGAAATAAGAAATTGTTGTGGTATGAACCATTCAGTTGTTAAAATTGCAATTCTATTCCATATTCAATAGCTAAATATAGAAAAATCATAATGGCAATCAATATAACTGTTTTTTATAAAAAAAAATAGCTGTGTCTCTATTCTAAAAGAAAACTATATGTGCACAGAAATTTTTAAATATTTTGATAAAGGTTGCAATAAAGATTTTGAATCGTGTTAAGGCACTTGAATATTCCCAGATTGTTACAGATTATAAAAACTATTGATAGATTTATGCAGCAACGAGAATTTTAGCAAATATTTTTGTAATTCTGGGAACAATCAATGGTCTAGATTAATAGTAATTACTTGTCGTCCTACATCGACGTTATGTCAATAATAAATTTACGTACAACACTTGAATGTGTGCAAATAAACATGTGATATCATGTAATATGTTAGTGTTAAAAAATAAATTGGTATATATACATATTACCTCATTTATTGTTTTATATTTTTATGTTTCAATATAATGAAAATAAGTAGGACTGCCTTTAATTCAATTCTAACGATCCCACTAACTAACTTGGTTAAAATAAAAAAGATAAAAAACTTGAAAAGCTCATCTACAATGAAGCATATAACAGGGAAATGTATTCGGGAAGATAAACTATCGCAAGATTTTTCGCCATCTTGGTTAATCAAACAAATCCAAGAACAGATAATTCACATTCTATATCGATAAAGGCGTAAGAGATCTGTAACATTAATTTTTTTCTGAATAACTCGAGACGGGGCACTGATATTGGTGCTAGTTAATTCGTGCTGAATTTGTAATATGACCAAATATTTTTTTTTAGATTATTTCTTAAGAGTGCTCAAGACTTAGGTTGACAGCATTGTACGACCTATATCTAAACAAATATTTATTTTAAAGTAGGATTTTTTTAGTGTATCTAAGGGTAGAACATGAGATACTAAATAATTTTTTTTTAACTTATTACAACAATTTATATTCTGGACTTTAAATTTGGAAAAGTTATTTTTATTACCCCTGAAAGAAATAACTAAAATAAACATTTCTATTTCTACTGATATTGATTAATTAATATTGTTCTTTGTAAAACTAGTGTTTAGAAAATTTGCTTTAACATTTGTCACTGATCTATTGTTCTCTGTCAAGCCATAGGTGCTCGCCGCAACTTTTTCTTGATGAATACTTCATATACATAAGTTATTTATCACTGTTTCGTCCTGTGAAATTAGAAGTATTCTTTTTAGTTAATTTATTTGAGTGTGGCCTATATAATATTATTTAGTTAAGAGTAATTTATATTGTTTTAAATAGTTGTTATATAATTAATTGGGGACATATTTATAAAAGGCAGTTGAAAATTTTCGATAATGACGAGTGTTATCCATCCACAAGAAAAATCAGTCTGAAAACGGTAATAAAAGTATTGTATTGAATGACAGCTGTTAGTAATTGATAAATTTTTTTACAAGATTGCTTACAAAATAAGAGACAATAACATAGTATTTGAAAAATAGTCATTTTACTTTGAAAAGAGAAGAAGAATTAGGTATAGAGAAGATAACATTAGGGATAATGACTTAAATAAGTAGCTATGTATTTGGATTTTGGATCTCATTAAATTCGGTTTATTAGACACTTATTATTTTGTTTTTCTAATAATAGTGTTTTAATTCCAGGATTAAAAAAAATGTATGGCAATTTATTGTAATCGCTCTCCAATTAATTACTCTTGAAATTC
Source organism: Rosalia funebris (assembly GCA_037954035.1). NCBI lineage: Eukaryota > Metazoa > Arthropoda > Insecta > Coleoptera > Cerambycidae > Rosalia > Rosalia funebris. Next base: position 39,464,482 of record JAZFAV010000016.1, read on the forward strand.
GTTATACAAATTTGTTAATTGTAACCTGATTTTTATAGTTTGTTGTGAATATAGACAAATTTCCTGAAGTATTGAAAACAACTACTTAAGAACTGAAAAAACAAAAAGATGATAGTTGGATATCGAAATTGACACCACTCAATAAGTTTGTCATTTATTTAATGCTGTTTATCCAGAAAAAGTTTATTACCCAATCTATCATTTCAAGATTAGGTAGAAATGCATAAGCTCTAAATGTATCATTTGCAATTATGGATAATCCAATTAATTCAACGATCTAACCTGCCTTAGACGATATGTCAGTTTGCATAAATTAGTGTAGCTATTAGTTTGAAAACTAATAACTACAAGTCCCTCAAGATATATCTACATATAAGTTAAGTGATGATTCATGCAGAAGAATACATACAGTTTTATGAAATAATGATGGACATGGAAAATGATAACCAAGATTTCACAAATAACATACCTTTTTTGACGAGGTTACATTTTGCCTAAAAGGATATATGTAGAATCATGTACAGCTCCCGTTACTGGCCGAGTGAAAACGACTATAAATCGAAATATGTTTTTACAAGATATTACATTTACAAGATACAAGATAATATTTGCTTTTTTTTTTATAGTATCTACAATATTAAAAATTGCCATAGTCGGATTATTATAGTATATTTGAGGCTATATTAGCTGCCGTCTTTATTAATTATTAAAATTATAACTTCTACAATTTCAGAAAAATTGGTTCATTGTAGAATACAATAAATTCGCATTCGATAATTCTTTTATTTTTACTTGACAACCTCCTAATAGAATATGAAAATCAAAATATCGTGATATTTAAGACTGATACCTATTGATTTACTAAACGGCTGTTTTCGTATGTTTGTCGCGAAATTTTTAGGTCGATATACGAAATGCTTTTCGTTTGAATTTCGGCATAGTGACAAAATCAATAAACCGAATCGACCCTTACCAACAACGTGGTAACTTTTGTTTTTTGATCGGAAGCCTCTAGAGGCATGTTCCGGAGGTGCCGCCTTCGATATGAGCGAGGAGAGGGGGCGGCGCAATATTATTGCGATTTGCTTTAAAAAAAATGGCGGACTCCGAAGAACAAGTGCGTAACTTGAATGACAGAGTTGACAGTGAACCAGAGACAATTGAACGAGCTAGTACAATGAGTAATCAGATGTTTAACATGTGGATGCTGCAACAAGAAAGTAATGCACAACTTCAACAACAACTGATGGAACTATTATCCACAATGGCCGCCCAGTATACTTCCAGCCTCTCCGTCCCGAGTACTCCATCAGTACCATCTACGCCTGCGCTTGACGTCAGATCCGCGTTGGTGCATATTCGTCTCTCGTCATTTGACCCCGATGACACACCTTTTTCGATGACAGAATGGATGGATGACGTAATACGTATTCAACAGGAAATCGGGATATCTGATACGCTGATTGTATTGAAATCCGGCGAGGCTGTACGTGGACGTGCCTCTCGCTTTTATAAACAATGGAAACCACTTGTGCGTTACTGGGCCTTATTCAGCAGGGATTTTGAAGTAGCTTTCCCCGCACAAGGTACTCCTGCTACCAGAATTCGTGCATGCCTTGCCATTAAAAGTACCAATTTTGATTCTTTGGTCGAATATGGCAATGTTAAACTTGCTGTCATCAAACAGTTTTATGCCAATTTTTCTTGGGAAATAATAGTGAGTCTTCTTGAAGATGGGGTGAAAAACGTAGAGGTAAAAAGAAACAGAATTTGCATGCAAGATCAGACAGATGAGACGAGCTTACTAAAACTGGTGGCACTCTTCAAATCGTGAAATTAGTGACAATTTGCGAAAATGGCGGCGAGATTCGCCATCCCAATACGTGCGCGATAAAATACCTGAATTTCAAGGAAAGTATCGGAAGTGCTCGTTATGGAGATAAACAAGTAGACTGTAGACAAGAAGTAACATGTGTTCAATTTACTCCTGACAAACCTTTGCCTGGACCATCTAGAATGAAATCAACCGATTTAATGGCCGATCACAAAAGTTTGAAGAATGTTAAAATCTGTACCTACTGTCGAAAGATAAGGCACACATAGGACGTTTACTATCGCAAAGATGAGTTTAAACACGCATTTTTTTTAACCGGAATGGGAAATTGTGTCACCAAACCTCTAGTTAATATTTACACCAACAATAACTGTTCCGCATTTGTTCTGTACACAAATTTAACGAAAATGAATTAGATTTGTCAGGATTGGACGAGCGTTGTAATTCGATTCTTAAAAATGCACAAAAACAAACACCGCCTGCAGTTATGATGACTGACAAGTTAAAAATATCAAAGTGCCATTGATAAAGTGCTTGAGCTACTAAAATGTAAAATCACTTTTGTTTATGTTGACAACGTGTTCTGCCCGGCGACAACTATTGAGGAAGGTCTACTGAATTTACGACTGGTAATAGACACACTCTTTAAGGCCGCATTTGTGCCAAACTTGTCAAAATACAGATGTTAGCCGAAAATCGTCGCTTAAAGACCATCGATCAGCTGATATACCAAACAAAGTTGTAGACAGCACAGAGACACGGCGAAAAGCAGTACTCAACGAAAAAGACGAAAAGAAATGGACTCAAGTACTACCTGCTAGTGAAAATTATTTCAACGTGACTGTAAATAAAACAATTGTGTATTAGCCTACCGCATGTTTAGTGAAACCCGACGCTTGAAAGCTGCCGAACACCTATTGACCGATATCCCGTACAAACCCTTAGCACGAGACAAGGTCGTTCAGCATCTGGAATGTATCACTGAGAAGGCAGCGACAAAGTTCAATGACAAGCGAGTTCCGGCAGTGCCGTACGCTGGGGGCGACAGGGTGGCTGTACAAAATACACAACTGGCTACGGGAGGCAAGCTCAAATCGAAGTTTCAGGGCCCGTTTGAGATAACTCATTGTTTAGATAACGAAAGGTAAGCATTGCGCCGTATCGGAGGTGGTCGTAGAACAACAGTCGCTGCTCATGAACACCTGGCCTCAGTAGGGTATGTTTTGTATTGTTTTAATGTTACTTTTTCTTTTTTAGCTTTTTTGACTAGGTCAAAGGTCCCTGAAATATTCAGGCTATTATAGGTCCCTGATATAATCAGGCTATTAAAAGGTCCCTGATATAATCAGGCTATTAAAAGGTCCCTGATATGATCAGGCTTAAGGTCCCCAAATAAAATTTGGGCTTTTAAAGGTCCCTAGCATGATACCATGCTAGGCTAGGTCTCCCCCATGAACCTAAGCATGGCGGGACGAGAGCTCCGACTCTCATTTTTTTCTGAGCTCATTTTATATTTCCTTTTTGCATTTTATTATTATTTTGCTACTCTAACAGATATACCTACTAACAAAAAGTAATCGCACACCACTGTTATTGTTTTGCTGTTCTGTTTTGTTTTCTCAATAGCTTTATAGGTTCGAGGACGACCCTACGTCAGGAAGGCCGTGTTAACTTGTCTGTCGCCTTCATGGTCCCGTCGCAGCCACTTGAACCCTAGACGATGCCATTCAACCCCATTAACTATAAGTTATTGTAAACAAATACTCTCAAGCTTAGACGATTATCTACTCGATGTTCAGTCAGGGCCTTATATTAATCTGTATTATGTATCACGTGTAGATCGGTGTGGCGGATGGGTGGATCGATAATTGTCAATAAATGTTATTTTGTGAATTTCGGAATATTATTTGATAAACTTTTCGAAAAGCTAACATATATATATATATATATATATATATATATATATATATATATATATATATATAGTTAAGAAACCACCCTGTATTTAATGATTTTTTATTTTTATCTATCATGAAACTATGTAACATAAACTAAAATGTTATAGAAGGAACTGTATATGATTCATTAAGAAAATAGCTGAAACAGCTAAATGTACATTATTATAAAAGCTGAACGGTGAATCATATGTCAGTTCTTGGGTAAATCACTTACAGTTACCATTGTAACGCGACGTAATAAAAGTGTTGTGACCAACGTGTTGTTTTTCGTCTCGTCGCGAACCTCCCACCAAAACTGGCGCAGTCGGTAGGATTCATCAGGCAGTAGGCTCACTGAAGAAACTGTAGGATCTCAATCCTCACTGGTGATTCCGAAAAAAAAACAGCAGGCTCACTGAGAAGTTGTTCGAGGGTTGGCGAGCGAAGAAAACACCCGGAGTGCGGCACCTTTCCACTCCACGGACCGGTATTCCTGTGCGGCACCTTTCCACAGCTACCAGACGTCCAGACAACACTTTATTACAAAGTAAGTACCAAGTACTCATTCCTTGTTCTTTCATTGACTTTGTGTGATTAGAACTTGGTTCACTCCGACCTTTAGAGGTATTTAAGTTAAGTTTTCAGTTTAAGTTTAAAGTATTTAAATTAAAGTCTCAAAGACTTTTTTCAAGTTTTTCAAACAAAAAAAAAGAAAAAGAAATTTTTTTCTCTTTTCAAACTTGTTTTTCACTTTTGTATTTTTTCACTTTTGAATATTTTTGTTCAAATTAATATCTTTTATGAGCAATTCAGATTCAGAATCTAACGAAAATCGAGACAGTGAAAACAGCGATTCTGACAACACTCAATTAATCGATTCTCAACAACAAACTCTATCTATTACTTTACAACCTCCAAAGCTAGTGTTACCATCTACAATGGCCGTTAATTACCAATTGTTAAAAATGTATGTTGACGTCATACCACCATTTGACGGAAACACCTTTTTACTAAATGACTTTTTAACTAGTTGTGACGAATTGATAACTTCTTTTGCATCACAGACCAATGAAAGCCAGAACGTATTTTTATTAAGAGCTATCAGATCTAAACTTGTAGGTCAAGCCCAACAATTAATTTCTAGTCGTTTAGAAATTGCAACATGGCCCCAAATTAGGGAAATGCTTTCTCAAAATTTTGGTGATCCACGAGATTTACCATGTTTACAGCAAGATCTCTTGCATTTACAATTTAATAGGTCTAAACAAACGTTGTTACAATTTGGAAATCAAGTTAAAGAATTCCAATCTCTACTAATGTCGAAATTGCAACAAACTAGTAAACCAGTTGGTGTTAAAACAGCTTTAGCTGAAGTTTACCAACAGCTGGCACTAGACACTTATGTTCGTAATCTTCCATCTCAATTACAACAAATGGTTAGGACAAAAGAATTTACAACAATTGAAGGTGCAATAGCTTTTGTCACTAAGGAAGAACAGTTTTCCCAATATAAAAACAGTCTTTATCCAACAGCTAATAATAAACCTAAACCACTTAATCAATTCGATCAGAATTCTAGAAATGTTAGGCCCATGTACAAACCACAATCTTTCCAAAATTATCAACAACAATTTAACGTAAATCCACAACAACACTCATTTCCTTCAGCCCCAATTAACATACAAACACGTCAAATTCCACAACGTTTCCCGACCAATGCCCAAGTTTTCGGAAAACAAAATGTCTGGAAACCCCAGCCAAATAGAAATCTTCCTAGTACATCTCGTCCGACTCCAATGTCCGGTGTCTCAGTCTTACCTAAAAGACAGCCAATTCAAAACCAAAATATTTCAAGACCGACCCCTATGTGTGGTGTTAATACTATACAATCCCGACGTCACCCATTTCACGATACTGAATTATTTAACACAGAAACCGAAGATAATTTAGAGTACGACTTAAACCCAACTTCTGACAGTACTTTTGAAAATTCTTACCCTGACGAGTCTTCTAATTACTTTGCCGAAAGCGAAGTAGACAGTCAACTTGAATATGACTTTGATTTTCAAGATAGTTCTCGTGACAATTCTGGAAATTTTATGAAACCTGGCCCTGCGAATTCACAGAGGTAGTAGAAGAATTTAATTCGGTAGTTACTCCATCTTCCCTTCCGTATATTTGTATAGAAAACCCTCCAATGAAATTATTAATAGATACAGGTTGTTCTAAATCGATAATTCGCCCTGATATTATTCAAAACTATTTTCCTGATTGCATTTACCAGAACGAAACAAAAATAAAAACTTGTACTGGAGAAACTCAAATAAGATTTAAAGCCGATATCCCAGCATTCTCTGAATTCCTTTCTAATGAAACAATGACAGTCCTTCTTTACGATTTTCACGATTATTTTGATGGGTTAATAGGATTTGAAGACTTACTGAAATTCAACCTTTCAATAATTTTTTCAGAAAACATCCTGTATAATCCACAATCTGCACTTCCATTGTTCTACCGTCAACCATCAGACAAAACAGTTCGCTATTCCATTAATGCTAACGAAGTTATTCTTAGAAAAGTTCCAGTCGACTCGCTTAATGGTGATATCTTAGTCCCGGCGTTATCTAATGATTCATGCATGATACCTGAAACAGTTACTTATTGTAATAATGGTCAAGCACTCGTTGAGATACACAATATTTCAGATAAACCGACAACAATTGAATTTACAGACCCCCTTTGTGTTGAACCTCTTTGTAATTATGAGTCATGTGATTATCATATCAATGACCCTATAATACCTTCCCGGTCGTCTTTAATTTCAAATTTATTACGTACTTCTCATCTTAATTCGGAAGAAGAATCTGAGGTATTAAAATTATGTAAACAATATTCCGATATTTTTATGTTTCCGGATGATAAATTAACTTTTACTAATATGGTCAAGCATGAGATTAAAACAAAGGATGAAGACCCTATTTATACCAAATCTTATAGGTACCCTCACATTCATAAAGAGGAAGTTAGGAGTCAAATAACAAAAATGTTAGAAGATGGCATTATTCGTCCATCACAGTCACCCTATTCATCCCCAATCTGGGTAGTCCCTAAAAAAGCAGACGCTTCTGGCAAACAAAAATGGCGCGTCGTTGTTGACTACCGTAAAATCAACGAGAAAACCATTGATGACCGATACCCCTTGCCAAACATAACTGACATACTTGACAAATTAGGGCGTTGTCATTACTTTACAACTCTCGATTTAACCAGTGGCTTTCATCAGATTGAGATGCACCCAGACTCAATTTCCAAGACAGCATTCAATGTAGAGAATGGTCATTATGAATATGTTCGTATGCCATTCGGTTTAAAGAACGCCCCTGCCACATTCCAACGTGTAATGGATAATGTCTTGAAACACCTCCAAAATAAGGTATGTCTTGTCTACATGGACGATGTAATCGTTTTTTCCACTTCCCTACAAGAACACATTGCTAATCTCAAACTCGTTTTCCAAGCATTTAGGGATTCTAAACTTAAAATCCAGTTAGACAAATGTGAATTTCTTTGCAAATCAGTCGAATTCCTAGGTCATGTAGTTACATCACAAGGTATTAAACCTAACCCTCGAAAAATCGAGGCTATTCAAAAATTCCCTATTCCGAAGACAGCCAAAGAAATCAAATCCTTCCTCGGGCTAATTGGTTATTATCGACGATTTATAAAAAACTTTGCTAAAATCACAAAACCTATGACAAAATGTCTAAAGAAAGGAGAAAAAATAGTTCACACCCCAGAATTTGTTGATTGTTTCAATCTCTGTAAAAATCTTTTATGCAATGACCCTGTGTTAGCATACCCAGACTTTTCAAAACCATTTTCATTAACTACTGATGCCAGTAACTTCGCTATTGGAGCTATACTCAGTCAAAACGACCATCCCATCTGTTACGCTTCACGCACCCTTAATCCTGCTGAGTGTAACTATTCTACAATCGAAAAAGAATTATTAAGCATAGTTTGGGCCACAAAGTACTTTAGACCCTACCTTTTTGGAAAAACATTCTGTATCTTTACCGATCATAAGCCCCTCCAATGGCTCTTCTCACTAAAAGAGCCAAATTCAAGATTAGTTAGGTGGCGGTTGAAACTCGAAGAGTTTGATTATGAAATCAAATATAAAAAAGGCTCTACAAATCAGGCCGACGTTCTCTCTCGAATAAAACTTAATGACGAAATTAATGCTATTGAAAATGAAGATAATGTTTCAGTAATTGCAAATCCAGGCACAATAAACGATGATGTAAATGACATCCTTGACAACATCCCGGAACCTGATCCTGAAGTATTTCAAACTTTATTAGACAATTTTTCCGAGTCCGAAAACCAAAATCCAAATGAACAGCTACCTTCCATGCCCTTACTCGACAAAGACAATAACGATAATGGCACAATTCATACAGCTGCAGAAAATCCAATTTTACAAATGCCTATTACAGATAACCCCCTAAATCTGTTTAAAAATCAATTAGTAATCCATGAAAGTTCAAACGCACTATTCGAAACTTGTTCAACAGAAAAATTATTTGGATATAAAATACGTCATTCTATAACTTTACGTCAAAACCTTTCAGACGCTGACGTAGTGAAATTCATTAAACAGTTTGTTAATCCCTCAGATATCACTTGTCTTTATTTTACAACTCCAGAAATCGAAAAGAAAATGATACGCATACTGCAACAAAATTTTAGCTCTTGTATTAGATTCTTTATAACAAAAAAGTTTTTGAATGATGTTCAAGATGAACTAGAACAGCAGAGGTACATTAAATATTACCACGAAACAAAAACATGTCACCGCGGCATTAATGAAACCCGCACAGCTATCTTAAGACGCTATTATTGGCCTAAAATTCATGCAGACGTTATTAAATACGTCAACACTTGTAATACCTGCCAATTATCAAAATATGAAAGGCATCCACAAAAAATAAAATTTCAAATAACACCCACTTATACTAAACCATTTGAAGCGATACATATTGATGTGTTCCAAGCTGACAGACAACAATTTTTAACTATCCTAGATCCCTTTTCAAAATTTGGCCAATCTTACCATTTAGAAAATAAAACTGCTATTGAAGTTCAAAATGCATTACTAACTTTCGTTTCACATTTCGGTATTCCAGGAAAAATTATTGCTGACAGTGGAACTGAGTTTAATAATATTATTATTAAAGAATTTTGCGCATTACATAAAATTGAGTTACATATAACTACAATTCGAAATTCAAATTCTAATTCACCAGTGGAAAGATTCCATTCCACAGTTTTAGATTCAATACGTTGTCTAAAACAAGAACATCCAAATAAACCATTACCATACCTCATGAAACTAGCAGTTATCGGCTACAATAACTCGATACACAGCGTAACGAAACTAACACCATTCGAAGTAATATTAGGTCACACTAACAAAATTACTCCTTTTGAACTCAATGAAAATATTATCACTTCTGATTATATTCAAAAACATAAAGACTTGACACAACAATTGTATCAACGAATAAATTCGAATATCTCTCAGAACAAAGACAAAATTATTTCAAAACGAAATGAATCCCGAGACGAACCCGAACCTGTTGAACCAGAACAACCAATATTAATAAAAGAAATTACCACAGGTCATAAAACGCGTGCTCGATTCAAAAGATCACAAGCAATTCTTGATAAAGGGCCTACCCTTAAAACAAAACATGGACAATTTCATAAAAGTCATGTTAAAAAGAAACGCAAAATTCCTAAAACTAATAAAGAAACGTTGTTGCAGGACAAACAACAAGACGAAGAGACTGACAAAAAACTGAAAAATGACAAATCCACTATCCCTACTCCTCCTGACAATGACAATAATATCCCTAGTACATCAAGTGCGACTAGACGATATAACACTAGATCATCTACAAAATCCAGTTTACCTCCTTAAAATAAGTAAAGAAACAAAAATTATTAATCAATACCATACTTTTCTCCATGTTATAAATTTAGAACCTATTCAAAATAATATAAGAAATCTAAAAATTCAAATCGATAAATTAGAATCAAAAACAAATAAAATAATAGCAATTAATTTTACGACTCAAGCTCTATTTTTATTAGATAAAATACAAGAACGATATGACTCACCACAAGCAAAACCTATTAGAAACAAAAGAGGACTTATAAATATTGTTGGCACCACTCAAAAATGGTTATTTGGCACATTGGATAATGATGATTTAGAAATTATTAATTTAAAGTTTCACACCTTAATAAAAAACCAACATTCATTAGCTGATCAAATAAACCTTAAAACATCTATGATGGTAACCCTCGCTGAAAAAGTAAATACGACCCTGGCTATTCTTCATAATAATCAAAAGGCAATGGAATCTTATATTCAGCATTTAGATAAGGAAATAAATTTAATAATCGTACGTTATCATGCAATTATATTAGCACAACAGATTGTTAACAACCTTGAACTCATTTTAGAATTCCTTGACACTGTCGAAGCGGCAACTACCTTCGCGTATTTAAATACAGTGCATCAGTCGCTTCTTTCAATTCCTGACCTTCAATTTATTTTAAAAACCCTTGAACAAATTTATTCAAAAGATCAATTAGTAAATTTTGAATATTTACAAAGTTACTATCAATATTTTGGTGTTTCAGTCAAATTAAGAAAAGATAAAATTATTTTCTCAATAAAAGTTCCAATCATGCAAAATGAAAAATTTTCCTCTTACCATGTGTACCCTATTCCTATCAAAAATTATACATTTATTCCACCTAAACCTATCCTGGTACTTGGTACACAACATCTACTTTTGGATAATCCCTGTCCACTGATGGAAGAAATCTCCATATGCCAAGGCACGTTACGACCCAATGATCAGCAATGCATGCCCGCATTAGCCAATGGACTCTACGAGGACTCCTGTCAAATGACCCCCGTCATTCTTCAAAGGCCCATCGCCGAACAAATCGACAAATATCACGTTTTGTTACTTACTACCAAGACTGTCGATGTTAAAAGTTCCTGCACGAATAACAAAATACAGAAAATCAGTCATCCAGTCGCAATTACCATTCCAGATGGATGCAGCATTACACTATTAGACACAACCTTCGGCCCAGATCCTACTCTTTTGAATGGATCCACGCTGTTACTACCCGAACTTCCACAAATGTCACATCAACCAGTAAAACGTCCCCTTATCCTGAAGGACATCAGACTTGGTGATATCCAGCAACTGCATAATATTCTTCAGCATTCGCAGCCAATCACCTTAGAAGACCTACCTGAAGCGGTTCCATATTCGCTTCTATTCTATGTAATACTTGGACTGATACTATGTGTTAGTATCTTATTCATTATTTACAACTGTCGACACCGAGTCAAACCATGGACAACATTCACTTGGAAACCGAAGACCAAGCGATCCGAAGGCAACGTAGGTTCGAATCCTACTCCCGACGACTCCACGTCGCCGTTCTAATGGGGGAGGAGTTAAGAAACCACCCTGTATTTAATGATTTTTTATTTTTATCTATCATGAAACTATGTAACATAAACTAAAATGTTATAGAAGGAACTGTATATGATTCATTAAGAAAATAGCTGAAACAGCTAAATGTACATTATTATAAAAGCTGAACGGTGAATCATATGTCAGTTCTTGGGTAAATCACTTACAGTTACCATTGTAACGCGACGTAATAAAAGTGTTGTGACCAACGTGTTGTTTTTCGTCTCGTCGCGAACCTCCCACCAAAACTATATATATATATATATATATATATATATATATATATATATATATATATATATATATATATATATATATATATATATATATATATATATATATATATATATATATATATATATATATATATATATATATATATATATATATATATATATATATATTAGGCACGTACCTAGGGGCGCGAGGTTGCAAAGGGGCGCGCCCGCGGAATTTTTAGACAAAGAAAAAAATAAATAACAAAATTAATTGTGTCAGGAAGTATGCACCTACTTACACAATATAAAAGATTCTTTAATTCTATAGAGATTTAGAGCTTCCGAAGCATACTCCGCCTTCTTCATTATTCCTACATCGCCTGATTTCAAAATAGAAGTTGAAGTTGGTAAGATACAACTACAACTGCAATGTTGCGCGTTCGTCCCATCGATCGCGAGCATCGTACGTTGCTAGTAGTCCAGTCGGCCTGGAAAAAAATTAGCGTTGTCGACTTTACTTACAAATGGTCCGATTTATTTTACAATATATGACGAATTTATTGAATTTATGGCAAACACAATTTTAACACAAATAAAAGATGAAATCAAGATATCAAAATATTTTTCAATAATAGTGGATTCAACACCAGATATTTCCCACATTGACCAATTAACTTTCGTGATTCGATATATTCAAGCCGATGGTACGCCCGTTGAACGTTTTCTTAAGTTTATCGCAAATGTCGGTCACAAATCACAAGATATTGCAGATGCTATTATTAAAACATTAGACATGCTTGAAATTAATATATTAGACTGTAGAGGCCAGTGGTATGATAATGCCGCAAATATGTCAGACATTTACAATGGATTACAGGCCAAAATAAAATAACTATGTCCTCTATCACAATATATACCCTGCTCCGCACATTCGCTTAACCTAGTGGGTGAATGTGCCGCTGAATGCGCTCAAGAAGCTTGTTGGTTCTTCGGTCTCCTTCAAGAAATTTACACATTTTTTACAGCTTCAGCTCAGAGATAGGAAACTCTACAAGCACAAATACTCCTAGGTAATGATAAAAAAAAATACTGTCAAAAATCCATCTCACACACGCTGGTCAACTCGAGCAGATGCTTGTATAAGTTTGAAAATCATTTCCAGAAATTCACAATGCTTTGATTGCTATCGAAAGCAATCCTGAGCAAAAACGTTCTGCTGTATGTGAAGCTAAAGTCATAAGATTGAAATTAGAACGACTAGAAACTGCTTTCATGATCGTGTTTTGGGGTTTTATTTTGGTTCATATGAACAAAATCAACAAAAAAATACAGTCCGTTGATATTGACATTTGTACAGTTATTCAAATGTATGACAGTCTAATTTCACATAATTTCTGCAGAAATGGAAAATTTTAATAAATATGAACAGCAAACCTTATATAGCTCGAGACGGAGAACTGCCCCGAACAATCAACGCGATTTTACAGGTTCTAAGAAATAAAGGACTTGAAACAATTTAACCAAACATTGATATAGCCTTAAGAATGTGCGTATCGACGGTAGTCAACAATTGCTGTGGTGAGCAGTTTCTCCTATCTATAGAGAGTGAAATATTATCTTCGCTCAACTATGACAGATAAGAGATTACATTCGTTAGCAATACTTAACATTGAATCAAACTTATTGCTATATTTAAACTATGACGATGTTATTCACAATTTCGCAAGACAAAAATGAAGATGCAGAAACTTTTAATTTTTTTTAACAATTGACATTGAATGTGATTAGTATCAATTTTTAAATAAATAATTCATAACTGCATAATAATATTTTTTTTTAATTAATTTATCATATATTAATAAATTCTTTTAAGCTTTTACATAATTAATGATAACACACTATCATCTGTCAACACACATACATAGTCAGATCTATTTCCCAGAGAGGCATAATGGATTTCCATATGTAAGCAATATTTTGGTGAGTCAAATCTATTGGCATCTAAACGTGCGGATGTTTGGTCTACAACGATTTCGAGCGCTGAATCGGAGTTATTGCGGGAAGCGCAGTCAGTCTTTGATATACAGTTGTACTAGTTAGAAGCCGAATAAAATTATGTTATACTGAATTCCAATTTTCATTGAATTATCCAAAAATTAGTCTTACAAGTCAGAAGTGGGATTATACCTAGTAGTTAGTGCCCGTTTGGCTTAGTGAGTTTGTTATGGCGACAGTTGATGGAATGCGATATACCCCTACGGGTGAACCATCTACGTCAGAGATTAGGCAGACGGCATCAAATAAGAAGAATAAAAAACGGACAAGAGAATTGAGTGCCTTGAGAACTGAAGTACATCAACTTCATCTTCTTTATGTTCGTCGAATTCAACATCCTCAAGTGCTTCCTCAAGTGATACAAGACACAGAAGCAAAAAGCAGAAACAAAAGAAGGGAAAAACGCATAGGTTATCCAAATGCAGATTCTCGATGGAGAGACCTATGTATTTGCCGGGAGTGGATGAGAAGACGATTCCAGAATTTGACGCACAACTAAAAACATTAACGGTCGAACAATGGGTATTAAGAGTCGAAGAGCTGGCGGAGTATTATCAATGGCATTCATCAACAACAGTTAAAATTGCCGCTACACGATTATCAGGTATGGCAAGAAGGTGATATGATGCTGAAGGTTTGACAAAATCTTGGCAACAAATGAAGACGCTATTAGTAGAACAATTCCATAAACCAATGCCATTCGCAAACCTTTTAAAAGACGCTACCCTATATGAAGCAACGGCCGGACAGAATTTAGTCGAGTATTGTTTTCCCAAAATGGAAAAACTACGAGCCTTGCAAGTTATTATACCAGAAGAATGCATAATAGATGCCGTAATTGGGGAAATACCAGATCAGAATATATCCAGGGCAGCTCGATCATCCAGATTCATTAATTCCAGTGAATTGTACCCTTTTCTGAGCACGATGGGAGAGATGCCATCAAGAAGAATCGAAATACGATTTAACGATAGAAGACTTAGTGATACCTTAGAAGTTAACAAAGAGAGGCGTCCTATTAAGTGTTATAATTGTAGAGGTCCGCATCGTCTATCGGAATGTCCCTCAAAATAGAGTGCAACAAGTGTGGTCGTTTAGGTAGGTCGTTACAAACAAAACAAATGTCCGGCGAAAGATAGCAATGTCAAGAACTCAAAACCCTGACTAGTCCAAAAGCCACATTGTAACAGTGTAAACAGTCCTACGGTTGCAAAAGTGATTATCCGTGGATAAACTATTGATTGTTTAATAGACACGGGAAGTTCAAAAACATTAATCAAAGAAAGACTTGGATTAGCAGTAGAAACAAAGACATCTGTGTTGCGAGGTTTTGCTGGCAATGAAATAATAAGTAATCAAATAGCAAGGACACACGTTCGTGTTGACGACGTCAGTGCTGAAATTTGTGCGATAATAGTGAAGGATTCAGACATGTTTTATGACTGTATAGTGGGTTGTGATTTTCTGAATATGCCGACAGTGACATTAATCAAAACGGGACCGACTATAAATGTTCGAAGTACGGAGTCTAAACAAACAAATAATAAGTTGGCAAAAGTAATGAGTAATAATAAACATCGGTCGCGTGTCTGAATAATCTAAACAAAAATGCTTGGATTTGTTGACCAAATTTAAAGATGTCGACATTAGGTAAAACGAACTCTGTAAAATTCGTAATTAATTGTATGTTTGATACACCAATCTCATACCAACCATACTGGATAGCACGATCTGAAAAATATGTTTTACAGAACATTATTGACGAACTTCTAAGTAATAATATAATAAGAGAATATAATTCACCGTATACCAGCCCCGTCTTACTAGTGAAAAATAAGACTGGTGATTACCGCATGGTAGTGGATTATCGACGTTTGAATGCGATCACAGTGAAAGATAACTAATGTTCCTTTTCCGTGAGGAAATTGAGTATTTGGGACGAGAAGTAAGTGCCTCTGGAATTAGACCAGGGAAACAAAAGGTAGAGGTAGTTCTAAGAATGCAGTCACCCGAAGACGTCAAACAAGTGAGACAATTTTTAGGACTAGCGGGTTATTTTCGCAAACATGTGAGAAATTACGCCAAAATAGCAGAACCTTTGACAAAGTTGTTATGTCGTGATGTTCCTTGGTGTTGGGCTACAGGACAACAAAGTGCGTTTAATACAATAAAAACAATGTCAACCTCTCGACCGGTATTGGCGATTTTTAAGCCATCACTACCCACTGAACTTCACACGGACGCTAGTGCAGAAGCAGTAGCCGGAATATTACTTCAATTTAATGACGGTGTGCAATGTGTAGTAGTATATTTTAGTAAACAAAACTCAGTCGATCAAAGACACTATAACTCCTATGAGTTAGATACCATGGCAGTAGTGCAAAGTTTGTAATATTTTCGAGTGTATTTGTTAGGAATACACTTCACAGTAGTGACAGATTGTAATGCGCTTAGGACAACCTTTTCAAAGGACTTAATTCCACGTGTAGGCAGATGGTGGCTACTTGTGCAAGATTACACTTTTGACATCGTGCATAGGCCGGGTGCCAAAATGCCCAATGGCGACGCTCTGAGCCGATATCCGTTGCAAACTGAAGAAATCCACCAAATCGATATCACGGAAGGTGATTGAATTTTAGCGGCACAGCTTCAGGATGAACAGTTGAGGAGAATTCGTCAAATGCTGGAGGAAGGAGTGGTCAATAATGACACTAAACAATTCTTCAGTGATTACATGCTTAAGAATAATAAGGTGTACAGAAAACTCAAGGATGGCAAGAAACTATGGGTGGTGCCTAAGGACGCGAGATGGCAGATAATAAGAGTATGTCATGACGATGCAGGGCATCAGAGTATTGACCAAACAATACGTAGAATTTGAATGTACTACTGGTTTGCTAAAATGCGACGTTTCGTTACAATGTAAAGGCCCGCATAATAAGTGACCGAGGTACCGCTTTTACGGCTAAAACATTCACACTGTTTTGTGACTCTTAGTCGATAAAACATGTGCTAAATGCAGTGGCAACACCACGATCTAATGGACAGTACGAACGTTATAACAGAACAATTCTAAATATGTTAGCTACGACGAGCGTCAAGGGAGAGAGCGATGTGTGGGATTTACATATCAAAAATCTACAAAATGCATTACTTGCGTCTTTTAATAAAGGTATCAATACTACCCCCGTTAAGGCGTTATTTGGGTACCAGTGTAAAACAACAGCGGACGCATCCTTATTAAATTCGTTGAATGTTGAAATGGAAAGAGTGGACCTTAAACAACTGAGAATAGGATAACGGATCATATTAGCGAAAACCAACATAAACAAAAGGAGCGATACGATAGAAACAGACCGAACGCGGACCAGTATCACGTAGAAGATTTAGTGTCAATACGTATTACTAGTGACAAGAGTACGTGTACAAGCAGAAAATTAAAACCAAAGTTCAAAGGACCGTTCATAGTGAAACATGTATTAACTAAGGACAGGTACGTCGTGGAAGATTTGCGAGAAGGATATCAAAATCTTACTACCACAATATCAGTAGATAATATGAAGAAATGGATAACAGTGCAGCTGTAAAGTTTTTCTAAAACCAATATTGCTATTACAACAATATGAAATAGAAACCTAAATAACGCGGTGGCTATTAGTGCTGACGTTAGAAAACTGTAAATAGATGGAAGGTCACGCAGATTTGGTCTAGGTCGGGAATGATGGATCAAATCACATGAATGCTTGTAGTGTAAGTGGTATTTCGGATAACACCTAAACAAAGTAATGTATCTCGCTGATAAACAATAATTATGATAGGTTAGGGACAATAGTAGACCAACAGTGGTAAGGCCGATAGGGCCGCGGAATTTGTATGCCGACTGGGCAGTGGTAAGGCCGACATGGCCGCGGAATTTGTATGCCGACTGGGCAGTGGTAAGGCCGACAGGGCCGCGGAATTTGTATGCCAACTGGACAGTAGTAAGGCCGACAGGGTCGCAGAATTTGTATGCCGACTAGGCAGTGGTAAGGCCGACAGGGCCGCGGAATTTGTATGCCGACTGGGCAGTGGTAAGGCCGATAGGGCCGCCGACTTTGTATGCCGACTGGGCAGTGGTAAGGCCGACAGGGCCGCAGAATTTGTGTGCCGACTGGGCAGTGACAAGACTGACAGGGCCGCGAAATTTCTGTGCCGACCGGGAGTAGGCAGGCCGACTGGGCAGGGGAATTTGTGAGCCGAAGGGGCTAAGGGCTGATTGAATCCAGTGATGCAGCTAGGCGAGGACGCCAACTGATACAGGATGGCCGAACTGTAAGCAATATTTCGGTGAGTAAAATCTATTGGCATCTAAACGTGCGGATGTTTGGTCTACAACGATTCCGAGCGCTGAATCGGAGTTATTGCGGGAAGCGCAGTCAGTCTTTGATATACAGTTGTACTAGTTAGAAGCCGA
Source organism: Rosalia funebris (assembly GCA_037954035.1). Classification (NCBI taxonomy): domain Eukaryota; kingdom Metazoa; phylum Arthropoda; class Insecta; order Coleoptera; family Cerambycidae; genus Rosalia; species Rosalia funebris. The sequence continues at coordinate 39,482,550 of JAZFAV010000016.1, forward strand.
ATAAAGTTATGTTATACTGAATTCCAATTTTCATTGAATTATCCAAAAATTAGTCTTACACATATTCGTTCTATCCCTATTGATTTCTTCACTCTCATCACATATTTCATTCACGCCTAAGGGTAAGTATACGCGCCCTGGCCTACCTAATTATCCCTACTAATATTATCTTGAAGTGACCGAAACCGCCTCCTCTTTAATATAGTAAATTGTCAAGTGATGTCCTTCACTCGTTCACATATAATAGTATAATCACCAACTACCAGCTATGCAATGAGACAAATCCTCGTTCTTTCGAAATTTCGCGTAGAGGGGCGCCGCGCGCCGATGAGGTGCTTGCCTAGGGCGGTCTCGACATTCAATCGGCCTCTGTATATATATATATATATATATATATATATATATATATATATATATATATATATATATATATATATATATATATATACCGGCGTACACCGGCGCCGTGATGATCGACGACTTAGATTTCACATTTACCGTCGCATACATGTTTGGCATTCAGACGAGTGAACTTCGTAGTAATACGTGTAATTTTAAATAGATTCTTTTAATTCAAAACTTAATAATTATGACGTACTCACTTGAGGAAAAAATTGATTTGATATCATGGTCTCTTCAAGGACATTCATTACGTGCAATAAGGGACCTTTTCTCAGTCAAATATGTAAATCGTCCGATCCCTGCCTTGAACACAGTAGTCGAAAAGTTTAAGTCAACGGGATGCATTTTAGGTTGTAAATGCCACAAGACGCCTAGAATTAACAAGGATACTGAAATGCAGGAATTAATGGTGTGTGCAATGGTAGAAGAAGATTCAAATATTTCTATCCCAAAAATTTCTGAGGAGACTGGTTTTAGTGTGGGTAAAATTCACAAAATTTTAAAGAAAAATAAATATCATTCCTATAAATACGAAGCCCATCAAGAAATTTCCGATGAAGACCAGTACCGTAGAATGGAATTTTATAACACGGTAATGGAACGTGCAAATGCGGATGAAAATTTTATTTATAACATCGTGTTCATCGATGAATCAACGTTTCCATTACATGGTAGGCACAATCCACCAATTCTACGGTATTGGGCTATTGAAAATCAGTATCGCCTGTTAAATACAAGGACACAATACCCCGAAAAATTGAATGTTTGGGCTGGTATTTATGGGAATGATATTATTGGACCATTCTTTATTGCTGGAAATTTAAATGGGGAGACTTATTTGAATCTTCTTCAAAACCAAATTGTTCCTGCATTGGCAAACATTAACCCCAATTTTGACAACGTTTGGTTCCAGCACGATGGGTGTCCGGCCCATAACTCAAGAATAGTCATTGACTATTTGAATACGATATTCCCCCAAAGAATTATATCTACGAGAGGCGTAATTCAATGGCCACCAAGATCGCCAGACATGGCCCCTAATTATTTTTTCTTATGGGGGTATATTAAATTAAAGTTATACGGGCATTCTCATGAAAGAGCTAATAATTTAAATCAACTGAGGGCTAATATTGAAAATTTATTTCAAACTATTAGCCCTCTTATGCTGACCAACGTTCGTTCAGAATTTTACGACAGGTTGGGTTATTGTTTGGCGCAAGACGGAGGTATCTTCGAAAATTTTCTTTAGTTTTTTTTTTTTATTCAAGGGGATAGTTTTTAAGTTTTAAGAGTTTGTATTTTATTTTCAATTATTTTAAGAGAATCTATTTATTTTTAAACGTTTTATTAGAAGGCACTTTTTTTTAATGCAAAACCAATTATAAAAATAATGCAAAAAAGATCATAGTTTGCTGTTAAATATGGCCAAAATATTTTTTCTTTAAATACCTTGATCATCTTTTAACAGTAAACTCATCAACATCACTTCCCACGTAAAAGTTTTTCCCCGTTACAAATACGACTCCCTCACGTGTAGAACGTAACTGTCGTAACGCCGATAATTATCGACACTGGACAACCTGAAGCAGGGCGTACCGTCCGCGTCCCCTCCCTACACATTATACGAAATCGACCGATTGACTTTCTGCCTAGTAAAAAAATGAAAGAACGGTATATATATATATATATATATATATATATATATATATACATATATATATATATATATATATATATATATATATATATATATATATATATATATATATATATATATATATATATATATATATATTTGGTGGAGTAGCACATTTAAAAAGTCCGCGTCTTCGCGTCTATGTAGTAGATGCCGCTAAGGTAAGGATAATTATCACTGCGGTTGCCCTTGTTTTCCATGGTATTTTCCTGTACAGGTATTCTGTTGTAAACATTGCGCGTAAATCTGCAATAGTTTTTGAGATAATCGCATTGAGATAGTTATATGATAACGGTTTTTTTACTAAACTGTTTATAACTTTTGCAATTTTTTTGAATGCCACTTAAATTTTTTCAGAGTTTGAAAAAATTTTGAGGTGTCATTCCGAATCGAATGACACCCCAACAATAATTTTCGGAGAAGGCAAACTAGGAGTCGTAAAAATTGTATTTGTCTTTGATTAATTTGATAGTATTGAATTGACTAGATCAGTGTTATTCAACCTTTTTCATGACACGACCCCCATAGTATCAAAAAATATTTCGCGATCCCCCAACCCTTAGATTTTTTTCATGTATGTTAGAAATATTTAATCCATACAAAAAATGTATGCTTTTGCGTTATTAGGATTCGGATATAAATATATACAGTAATTAAGTACGTAAAACACATAATTTTAAATGGAATACGTGGCCAATTGATATTTAACAAACATAAACATATTATTACGACCGAGACTACCAGCGCCATCTGTTGGTAACACTCGGAACTACTACAGCCCGCTCCACGGCCCGCGCGAAAGGTCCACAAGGTTTGAGACGTTTCGTTACGCTTCGAGATGATTCTCGCTAGAGTGCGCTGGTCGGCTGGCCTATAAATAGGGCGGTCGACCGCGGCCACGGCAGTTGAGTTTGGAATAAACTCAGAAGCGACACCGTGATAGGTGGAAACGATTCGGAAGCGATTCGGTTTTGTAAGTGGGACGTTTAAACTTTGTGTGTAAGGTGCCTTGGTGTAATTGTAGCTTGACTTTGTGTTTAAGGTGCCTTGGAGCTTGGAGTAATTGTAGAGTTATTTGTGAGCTTGAGACACGCGCGGTCGTGTCGTCTGCTGTTTAGTAAAAGTGTTTGAAGAGCGCAAGTCACTTGTTTTACGTATTTATTTGAGTTGTTTGTTATAATTAAAAATGGATAAATTCCTGAAAAGATCATCAGAACCATCAACTTCTAGCGGGAGTAGTGGAATAAAGAAAAAACATCTTTATGACGACAATTATTTGAAATTTGGGTTTACTGTGATTAAGAATAAACCGTAGTGCGTAATTTACTTTGAAACTTTGTCAAGAGAAAGCATGAAGCCATCGAAGTTGGTACACCACCTAAACACAAAACATCCTAATGAAAAAAATAAACCCGTGGAATTTTTTGAGCGAAAATTAAAAGCTCTTGAACATCAAAAAAGTGCTATAGTACAAATGTCCAACCTAAATGAGAAAGCGTTGCTCGCTAGTTATCGAGTAGCTTTTCGTGTGGCTAAAGCAGGAAAATCTCACACTATTGCCGAAAATTTGATTTTACCAGCAATTTTAGATATAGCAGAGATTATGTTTGGCAAACAAGAGGTCGAAAAGCTCAAAAGTATACTTCTCTCTGACAATACCATTCAACGCAGGATAAGCGATATGGCGACTGACGTTCGTGATCATGTCATAGTAAAAATAAAGAAAAGTTCTTTTGTGTCCTTGCAGTTGGATGAATCAACGGATATTGCGGATTGTTCGCAGTTTGTAGCTTTTGTACGTTTTGAATCCGATGAAAAATTAATGGAAGAAATACTATTTTGCAAGGCACTTCCCACAAATACTACAGATCAGTGCTTGCATGACATGTTCCTTGAAGCTACGCAAGATATGAATATCGATTAGGCACAAAAATGCATTGTTATTTGTAGTGACGGAGCAAAAGCCATGACTGGTGCGAAGAGTGGATTTATTGGTAGACTGAAAGAACAGATGCCAAACGCTTGTTGGATGCATTGCTTTCTCCATCGCCAAGCTTTTGCAGCCAAAACCTTGCCACAAGAATACAGTCAAGTTCTAAATATTATTATTAAAATTGTAAATTCGATTAAATTGCGTTGCAGACTTGATTGTTTCGAATCATTTGTGAAGATATGGGGGCACTCCATCGAAATTTGCTTTACCATACAGAGGTAAGGTGGTTATCAAAAGGCAAAGTACTGACCAGAGTTATGGAAATTCGCGCTGAACTTTTAGTATATTTACAGCAAGCCAAGTCAGATTACTCGGAATTCATTTCTGACCCGGAATTCCTTTTGAAATTAGCTTTTCACAATTATTCAAATTATTTAGGTAAATAATTCACAGTAAAATAAATTGGGATGGAAGAAGCGATAAAGATATAAAACAAAGAATAGCGCAGAGCCGAGTAGCTTTTAACAAAAAGAAAGCACTTTTATGCTCGGGGGTAATAAACTTAGAAACAAGGAAGAGATTTTTGAAAACATATGTATGGAGCACGGCACTATACGGTTGCGAAACCTGGACGGTAGGGGAAGCAAGTAGGAAGAAATTAGAAGCTTTTGAGATGTGGTGTTACCGAAGAATGATGAAAATACCATGGACTGATAGAGTTAGAAACGAAGAAGTATTGGAGAAAGTCGGCGAGAAAAGAAGTATGTGGAAAAACATAAAGAAGAGAAGAGATAGAATGGTAGGCCACTTGCTGAGACATGGAGGAATAGTCCGCGATATTTTGGAGGCAGAAATAGGAGCGAAGAAAGGCAGAGGTAGGCCTAGATTAGACTACTGCTCGCAAATAGTAAGGGATGTAGGTTGTAGCACAATTAGCGAAATGCGTAGGTTAGCACAAGATAGGAGAAGCTGGAGGTTAGCGTCCAACCAGTCTGAGGACTGATGACCTCATGATGATGGGATGATGCACTTGGAATTCAAGTCTGAAAATTTGGATACCTTTTGGTTAAAAAGAAAAACAGAATACCCGGAATTAACAACTGAGGCTTTGAAGTGTTTGATTCCATTTGCTACCTCGTACTTGTGCGAGTTGACATTTTCATCAATGGCCCAAATAAAAAGTAAACAAAGAAATCGCTTAAATTTGGAAAACGATTTAATACTTAATGTTGCAAAAACGGATCCACGATGGGAGAAATTGATTGAACAAAAACAAGCGCAACCTTCACATTAAAATGAACGAGTAGTTGAAGATTTTATTTTTTGTTAATTTGTTTGTATGAATAACATTACGAGTATCCTTTTGTTAACTATTTCTTAATATATCTATCTTTTTAAAATTTATAAATTTTTTTACCTAGTACCTAGTTCTCTCGACCTTTCGCGACCCCCCTACAAAGGCTTCGCGACACCCCAGAGGGTCGCGACCCACAGGTTGAAAAACACTGGACTAGATTATGTTAGCCAAAACGTCAATTGATAGCAAAGCTCGCATTGCAGTTCAGATGTTAAGGAATAGAACATACACAACGCGGAGTTCGTTTGCGAAATGGTTTCTGAAAAAAGGAAATTTTATTTCCTATGACTTGTGAACGTCACTTTTTCTTATTAAGTAATTTTCACTACGTACATATATACTACGTATATATATATATATATATACATATATATATATATATATATATATATATATATATATATATATATATATATATATATATATATATATTATTCATTATGATTTCCTTAGGATAGGGAATGAAGAGATCTAATGTAATAGTTTATATGTGGTTGCACAATACCTATTTTTTATTATCTATTACAATTTGGGACTACGACAAACTCTAAAGTTTTCACCAGTTATCTAATAAAATTTCCCACCATCAGATGACGCATAAGTACTAACGTAAATTAGATCATTACACACCAAAAAACTAAAATTCTATTTTCGCTTAGTGAAATAAATTATTTACCAATCAGATATCTTACATTATATTTCTGCTGATTTTTTGTATTTTAGTTTCTTGGGTGTCATTTAACTTTCTAATTCATTGTGGCACCCTGATATGTTGGCCATGTTGCTATGTAATTATGGCAATATGAACACTAGCCTACTTATCTTCAACCGATATAGAATTGTGGCATCCTGAACCTTAGCTAAGTACCCCCACTCCGAATCCACACACAATGTTATGGGTAATATGACTAGAAATGGTTGGTCTGTTTCCCTATTTTTTCTTTATGTTTCAGTTTCTTGGTTGGATTTTTTATGTAATTATGATAGGTAAACTAGTTTAAACTAGGGTGCAGATTACTCTAGTTTAAACTAGTTTACCTATTTCCAACCGATATAACATTTTATAAACATATTGTTTATAATAAACTGTATAATCGGTTAATTGAACAGTCAATAAGACATCTTAAGTTATTTTTCTGTTGATTTTTGGTATTTTAGTTTCTTGGTTGACAATTGATTTTTTTTACTGAATTGTGTCAACCTGTACTCTAGTCTAACTGCCCCTTAACTCTATAGAAGTAGTATTATTGACAGTCTAGTTGTCAATAAGACATCTTATATTATTTTCCTGTTGTTATTTCTGGTATTTTAGTTTCTTTGGTCAAAATTCTTTTCTGTTTAATTGTGGAAACCTGAACTCTACCTAACTATGTGTCTCAATCCATATATGATTTTATGGGTAATATAACCATGGAAGTGATTAATTGAACTGTCGATAAGCTATATTCCTACTTCATTGCATTTATCCATAAATGATTCTCGGATTACTTATATTATACACACACATTATTTATGGTGAACTTATGGATACCCTGTATATTGATGTATGAAGTCGCAACTCATAGATAATATAAGATACTTTATTATCTATGGTCGTAACGGTCACAAATGGTCGTAACCTACAGGTCGTAACCGTAGTAACCCTATGACAGCTCAAAGACCAAGCACATCGGATAGAGGGCGCTTAGCATTTGATTTTTGCATGAAGATTGTAAATATTCCAAGTAAATTAAGAAAATCATAATGAATAAATAATTTGTATGATGATTTAATGCAAGGCACGTATAAAGGAAGTATTGTAGCACCTGCTACGTTCATATTAGATATCTACGTAGTGTAAAGTGAAAATTATTTAGTAAGAAATATTGGTGTCACCGGAAAAGTTGAAAATTCTTTTTCTCGGCCAAAAAATTGTGCCTGACCGCCAAAAACCAAATTCGGATTTTTCTTTGAAGCCCCCAAAAATGGGGATAGCCAAAATTTGGAGAGGATTTGAGAGTTTTACGCTAAAGTAAATAATTACTGAAGATTTGGAGCACCTACTTATAAAATTAATATGAGGTATCAAGGAAAGTTATTTGGTAAGAAAATGTGGGGAAAAAATCGTTGGTTTTTGTAACGAGTCTACCTCTTGACTAGATAATAACAAAAAAAATAAACAAACACCAATTTAAAAAGCTTAAAATTGAGGTTGAACAAGTCTGTATTATCTAAGGATTCTACATAACTGATTGAAGTTAACTCGGTTTATTTTATCTCTTCTGATTTTTAAACCTATGAGAGATATCTGCTACTTTTCTTTATTGGGTAATGTAATAGTTTTCGAATTGCAACAGATAAACGAGTACAAATAAAAATAAAAGATGTTTGTATAATAAGAAACCATGAGATTGCCATGAGATATAATAAGAAACCATGAGATGAAACCAGAAATATTGGCGAATTAACTCGATCTATTTCACCTGTAGAAGCTAAAATGAAGAGCAGTGATATCATTTTAAAAGCACAGTAGGAACTCAATTTTGCTAAAAAAGTTAATCTTTTAAAATAAATAATTTGCTATGTGTAGGTTTTCAGTTTGTAGTTAGTAAATTGGTACATATCAATATTTAACATGCTTGTCTTTACTTTCAGATATAAGATAAGGGAAACTACTGTGGAGAATATTTGTCCTCATTGATACTTGGTACATTGGCTTCTCAAAGACAAAATATAAGTGAATCAGGAAGAAACTTTAAAGGACATTGGCATAATACAAAAATCTTGTGTTATAAGAAGGTATTTTCAAGTTTCTAATGTTTTAAAATTTATTTTATTATTTCATCTCATATTATTTATATGTAGTGTATATCAAATATAAATTGTAAGGTATGCAAGTTAATTGATATTTGATTGTACACTATATTTAATTATACATTATACACTATAAATAATACACAATGAGCTGATATAACACAATAATATAGATTAATACAATATATTCATATTTTATGATGTTTCTAAAATATTGCAGTCCATGAAAGGGTAAAATTAGGATATATAAAATTTTTCTGTTGTAATTTCATTTCAGGTTTGGCAATGATTAATAAAGATAAACGAAGAGCTTTCTACAAAAAAAGTAAATTATATATACAGTCCCTGCTCAATTCATTAGACTCACCCCTCATAGCGCGGTTTTTTATTTTCTGGCATATATTAAAATCAGTATATATATATATATATATATATATATATATATATATATATATATATATATATATATATATATATTTTTTTTTTGTATAATAAAGAATCAGAAATGTGAAACTACGCTTTATTCTTATGTACCGGGTTAGTCACCTAAAATTGACCTCCCCTTTATTTCTCTTAATTTCAATCGAATCGAAAAATTCAAACAAGGATTTTACATCATTTTTTATAGATATTTTGAATATTTAAACTAATTTTTGAAAATTCTGCAAATTGAAAGGGGGCGAGCAATTTTTTATTTTTTTTAAATGTAACATCCTGTATTTTTTTACTTAAAAAAGTTACCCACAGTTTTCTGATCACAAAAATATATAATTGTTGTATCTTGGTAAGTATAGTTGTTGAGATATTCATACAAATATATAGTCACATCACAGGAATAAGTTTGGCATAAGACCATTAATCAGGAGAGCTAGGAACCGAAATGATTTAAAGAAACAATAATGCTTCGTTTGACACTTATGTTATGTTTGACTTATGTTTGATTGTTATATTATTAATACGCTTTAAGTTAAGTTTTAATACACTTGTTAATATATCTAATATATTGATATGTGATATTCATTAGTCGAAAGGAAAGAAATATTAGAAATTTACTTAACCAGTAATAAAAACAAATATATAGCTAAAAGAGAATATGCAAGAAAATATACTGAAAGACACGTTCCCTCCAAGAACACTTTCTCTAATATTTATCTCAAGTTTGGGGACAGCGAATCCTTAAAAGATAAGAAACGAGAAAGAAAGAAGCCCAAAACAGGAGAAGATATGGAAATGGACGTTTTACTTTTTTTTACCGAACACCCCAATAAATCTACTAACGCTGCTGCAGAAGAATTTAATATTTCTCAAGCAAATATAAGACGTATATTAAAACGTTACAAATATAAGCCTTATGGTATTTTGCCAGTTCAGCTTTTAACTGAAAATAACTTTGCCGACAGAAGAGCTTTTTGTAAAGAGATGATTGAGAGAGCAGAAAACGACAATAACTTTTTAAAAAACTTATTTTGGACCGATGAAAGTAGCTTTTCGACGGCTGGACTTTTTAATAGGAAAAATGCACATTATTGGGCGCCCGCAAATCTACATATTATAAAAAAGATAAAAACCCAAGGATATAATACAGTAAATGTGTGGTGCGGTATTCATCAAAATACAATTGTGGGTCCCGTATTCATTAATGGGTCCTTGAATGCAGTTCAGTATTTGAATATTCTTCGGGGTGAAGTAGAGAACTATTTAGATAATATTCTCCTTGCAACCAGGAATTCTGTTATTTGGCAACAGGATGGTGCTCTCCACACTCTGTACAGAATGTAACGGAATATTTAAATGACAAATATCTAATTTGGATAGGAAGATACGGTCCTATACATTGGCCTGCTAATAGCCCAGACTTGAGTCTTTTGGACTTCTTTTTGTGGGGAACACTAAAACAAAACATATACGAAAATTCGGTATATAATAACTCGGATGAGTTGAAGGACTGTATCAGTCAAGAAATAGAAAATTTGCGGCAAAATGTTCATTTATTTGAAAACGTTAGAAATGAATTTATTAAAAGATGCCAACTGTGCCTTGATAGAAACGGAGGATACATGGAGAACATATAGATATGTTTAATGTTAATAAAGTTCATTGGTTTTATGTTATTTATTGTTGCGCATTGTTTTTTTTTTATCATTATTTCGTTATTTATGTTTTGTGTTCATTAAACTTTGTTGTTGTCATTTTAATAAAGGTTTATTTGTTTATTATAATTATTATGTGTTGCCGCATCAAAGAATTTTCATACTTTTTTTCTTATAAAACAAGATGTGTCGTTATATCTCAAAAACATAGCTCTCCTGATTTATGGTCTTATGCCAAACTTATTCCTGTGATGTGACTATATATTTGTATGAATATCTCAAGAACTATACTTACCAAGATACAACAATTATATATTTTTGTGATCAGAAAACTGTGGGTAACTTTTTTTAAGTAAAAAAATAGGGTGTTCCATTTAAAAGAAATAAAAAATTGTTCGCCCCCTTTCAATTTGCAGAGTTTTTGAAAATTTGTTTAAATATTCAAAAAATTTATAAAAAATCATGTAAAATCCTTGTTTGAATTTTTCGATTCGATTGAAATTAAGAGAAATAAAGGGGGGGTCAATTTTAGGTGACTAACCTGGTACATATACTTAGCAAAGCCAATATTATTTATACACCTCAAAAAACAACAATTTTGCAAGTGAGTCTAATAAAGTGAGCAGGGACTGTATGTAAAATTTATTATCAATTCATTTGTGTTATATTGTGTTGATCAGTGCAAAAATATACTTAACAATATGATACTAAAAACTATACATTAATTTGTGTGGCATATTAATCTCGAAATTAAGGCAAATTAAGTTAAATCTGTATGTATGATTTTTTTTTTGATACGTTATTTTAATTAGGAAAAGATGACTAAAACATATTGCTGATAGATCCATGGATGAAATGGATAGTTTAAGAAATACTCAACGAATGTTTCATATGAGGAAAAAGACTGTTTGAGTCCAAAGATAATAAAACTTCAAAGGAAAAGCAATATCTAAAAGCAAGAATGATATTTTTATATTCTCTGCTTAAGTCTAAATTATCTGTCTATTGATTGAAAATGCTATATTACTATACGTACTTAGTTAATAAATTGGTCTTAAGAGTCTATAGCTTACATGAGTATTTTAGGCATTTAGACTATTTGCTTCAAGAAATGATATGAAGGTTGTTAGTAGGACATAATACATGGAAGTACAGTGAAATTAGACAAACTGTAATGATATCTTTAAATATTTCAGGTAAAATGCAAAGAAGGAGTAATTTGGATTTTAAAAATCTGACAAATTGCTTAAGAAAAAATTCAGCGTAAAAAAGTTATATAAGGAAGTTTCTGCCTTCAGTCAATATATACCTGCATAATTCAGTCTATATGTTACATAATGTATGAATATATTGTCTTTTATTCTAAACATAGGTAATACATTAAGGCGAAGAAATATGCTGATGTAGAAATTAATAATCATGAAGGAGTTGCTCACAGAAGGCTTCTTAACTTCATATTAATAATGTGACATGAAGTTCTTACCAAGAAATAGTATATTGACGATAATAAAACATGAGAATAATATGTTTGTACAAGATTTGGCATTTTTTCACTAATACAACGAACAGAATATATTTGTCTACGATTTTTAGAAAATATATTTATAGACATGTAAATTATTGACATGCATGTAGATTTACCATTGACAGTATGCTAAAAGAAAGTTATCGAAGATGGAAATAATATAACAATTCAGAAGAATATATGTGTGAACGCCATAGATCTACTACAGTTAAGATTTTCAATAAATATATTGGCTTGATTATTAAAATGAACCATAACTTTTAATCCTTGTATGTATGAAAAGAAAGTCAGATACATCCAGATTAAAAGAAAAAGAACTGAGTGTAATACCAATGTACAAAATACCTGTGTAGTCCAAATAAGTATGTTCTTAATTAATTAAAGAAATTTACTATAATAGAACATACTTCCATAGTTGTACAATGCATCTACAAGTTGTTCAAGGCCATTGTTTCTACAAGGCGTCTACAGTTTCTTCATTATTTCTCTAAAATAAGAACACATTATTTTTTTATTGATTTAAATAAGAAAACTGTACTAAAACCATTGTAGTTTTGTGCACACATTTAAAGATTCTGAACTGAATGCCTAAATTTTTGCATGAGGGAAAACAGACCTCGAAAAACTTTTCTTATATTTATTTCTCTTAATTTAGTTTTGAAAACTATTCCCAAAAGGCAGTAAACAATCCACACATAAATACAGTAAAAAAAAATTTCCAGTAAGGTTGGAATTAACGAAAATGGCTTTCTAATAACCTATGTAATAACAAGATTTAAGGAGACAGAGACTAATAAAAAGTAATATGTTATATGATATATTAGTCTATTATATTGATATTGGCAGAACGTTAAATTTAACAGGAATAGATAAATTTGGTACAATTTTGAATGGTAGAATAGTGATACATAAAACAAAATTTATATTGACCAAGTTCCATTTTTCAATATTCGTATCTAAAGTCTTTAGTTAGTGACATTTGTCAAATAGTCCTTTCTTTTATAAATAAAATGTAGGTATGTTTTCATACCTTTTGACCAACCTCAAAAACATTCCTGTTTTTGCAAGACATTGATACTGTTGTAGTACGAGCTTTTTCTTGCAAACTTAAGAAACCGTTTAATATAATACAGGGTATCGATTGTTTCATTAAACTGCTGAATTTTGAGGATTACAAAGGTAATCAGAGAAAATTTTGAAATATTTTAAATGGTTTTCTAGAAATAATTATGTGAAAAGCAATTATTTCTTGAAAATAATCAGTCTCTTGCTCTATTACTTCTAAAGTTGTATACTTAATAAAGTAATACTAGGCAACGATTGATAATTTAAAGTATTGCTTACATTCCAAACTGCAAGTTTTCCTGTGCCTATCAAATCTAATATTTTTATCTAACGATTTTTCTCTCTTGAAGCTCTTATCCTTTCATAATTAAAATGTTTACAGGTAACCAATTTTACATTATTTTATGCCATTTTTTGTAATATCCAATCTGTTATTCAAACATTACCAACATAATTGTGTTAGCATAAGGGAATCACTAATTCCGTTGAGATATGTATGTTTGTTTTGAATACCATTTTATGGTAAAATTTATTCACTGGGGGTACTTTTCCAGACATTTATTAATCATTTCTTGAAATTTCAGATACAAGACTTTAGGACTGGGGAAGTGTAAGAATTCAGCAACACACCAGCCGAAGTGGTTAACCATAACCTTACGATAACGGGGACTGATATGATGAGTTATAAATAAGTGAGGTTCACGCGTAATGGAAAGTAAAAGAAAGTTCAAACGTCTAAGTGGAATTTTTACATCTGGTATAGATTCAAGTAGTAGCTTGAGTTAAACCTTTTGACAACTAAGGTTTTTTTTTCAGATGATCTTTTAATGCGTTAAAGTGTAAACTGCATAGGACTTTGGTCCTATGCATAAAATGCATAGGACTTATATTTGTGTAAAAGATATTCTTTGGGTGTTATATTTTTTAATAAAATGATTATAAATTGTTATAGAAAATAAACTATTAAGTTTATCATTTTAAATAAACAGTACAGACTAAATGGGTCAAAAGAGATTATATTGTTATTTATTGTGTATACAAGATTGGTTAACTATAAAGTTACTTTAATGTTAAGCCAATTTTTTTTCTACAGCTTTGTTTTTTTGTAACTATTGTATCTTAATACTACGATGAAGATAATACGAAGTTGCAATACTTCAGTGCATATCTTCAAAATGAGTGAATGGGAAACACAACTATTGTTGCATTAAATTACAACAAAACATAATAGAAAGAAAACAGTGATTTAATATTTCATAGTTAACTATCATAAAGCAACTCAAGTCAATAGAAAGTTTTAAAATCGAAAACAGGATTGTAAAAATATAAATCTTATTAAAATATGGGGCACAGTCGTGAGATTAATACAGCAGTAGTCAGCACTACTAATAGGACGCTAATTCTAAACATGCTAACTGTAACAGGAAGGTAACACGGCAGAGTGGAGTGAATCAGAACAGCTATGCAAAAGAGGCCTCAATGCAATTCATGTGTAGGTTTATAAAAAGTGTCAAAACAAAAGTTATAGTATTGAGGATGTGGAAAAGTAATGTTCACAATGACTTGAGGAATGTTTGCATACAAACTGAACAGTTTTGAGTACCACATAATACGGTATCATAAAGGAAGCAGAACGAAGAAAATTAGATTCTAAAAAACATCAAGTTTAATATCAATAGCAAAACATACTATAGTGGAAATAAAGGGAAGGTATACACAGCATATATTCCAAACAGTATAACCAAATTTTGACAAAAAAGACCAATAGGTTCGAAACACCCTAGTTGAATCCCTCAAGAACCGTAAAGAAAATAGAAAATTGAAGTAGAATATGGGAATAAAATAGACATTATGAAAATCACATGCAAGGGCTAGTGGTGCATTAATATGAGTGGAAAAGTATTTGGTAAAGGCTTATATAATTAATTGTGATAATATAACTAATTTAAATAATAGGAATATGCATATATATTGTAGAGGAATATAGGTGGTTATTTTGTTTATTGACCATAGGTATGACATATATTCTACTTGTCGTGTATTTAGAAATTGGTAAATGTCGGTCTGCTAAACACCTCATGGAATTCTACATGAATGATCATGCTGGCTTGGTACAAGACCCGTCTAATATCAGAGAGCCAGAGGCATAGTCTGGTATATTTGCATTGTTAATTTTTAATAACAATGAAATGATATTCTGTTCCAGGACGGATTAGTGTAACTGAGAATTAATTAGATGGCACTCATTCTTTTGTCTTGTATGTTTCTGGAATGTTTTATTTCAATTTAATAGCTAGAAATACAAGAGAAGTATAATATATTGTAGAGGTAGAAAATTTAAATGTACACAATCAGAATAGGGATAACATTTTTATATAATGCTGATTGTAATATTTATACCCGTTCTGTAGATAATTGGAGGGATTTTAGCGTCGAAGAAGGATAAAAAACACAAAAAACAAATCCATTGAGAATATAAATGAAATTAATTTAAAAAAATGTCATACAGCTAGAGAGCTATTATGACGTCACAGAAAAAAGAAAATTTTTTTATTTTAGAAAATTGTATAAAAAGGAATTTTTATACAATTATATATAAAAAAGTACTTTAAAATGTATAGTAGTGTAATTAGCCAGTCATACTTAAAATTATTTTTGAAAAATATATACATTTGGGAATAAAATATATATATATATATATATATATATATATATATATATATATATATATATATATATATATATATATATATATATATATATATATATATATATATATATTAATGTCATACTTAAAATGATTTTTAGAAATAAAACTAATAATTACATACTTTTAACCGAGTATTCCCTATTAAAATATGCAACTTACTATACCTACCTGAGTTTTGAATACTGTTGAATTGTAATTATAACAAATATCTGAAAATATCTCTTTAAGTTTTTCTCTAGTCCAAAGTATAAGTTGCAATAAGCAAAACATAATTAAAAAAGTTTATTTGAAATAATGAACTACTTCAAGGTACAAGTAGGTATCATTTAAAAAATAAACTTGAAAAGTCCAAGAATATTCCAAGTACAATTTGATAGTTCAGTAATAATAATATTCTTAAAATTACTTTGCGCAATTTATTGTAATAATTTTAATTAAACCCATGTACTATGTAGGCACATTAAATACTTACACTTATGATATTTTCTTGGTAAGGTACTGCAGTTAAAGTATTTTGTGGATCTAAATAGTAATTGAAGTATAACTCAAACAAATGTATTTGATATAATGGCAGTTTCGCCTTCGGAGATCAATAAAATATGTAAATATAAGGTTGGTAGTGTGTATAAGATTTTTAATAAATGATGATTAATCAATATTGTTATTAACTGTGTATATTAATAATGTACTTTTAATTTTTAATATGTAATTTGTAAACTTCGACATACATATGTAACATTCTAAAGTTTGTATGTGATAAGAATATTTTGCAAAATTAATTCCAATATACAGAATGCAAAAAGTAATATGCAAAGCTTGCATTTCGCTTAAAATTTGTTGTAACTTTGTAGCGAAGAATAAGAAATTGGGATGTTGCCTTGTTGAAAAAATGGTGATAGGCAGATAAACATATTTGTTGGTAGGCAGACAAGAATTTTCTTTAAACGTGTCTAGAATGTTTTTTAAGAATCTATCGATATTCTAGATAAATTGAATAATGTTCTGATAAATTGAAAATTTATAATAAAAATACTATATGCACCTAATAGAGTATTTTGAATATTTTAATAAACTTTGTAGAAGATTCTTCAGAATATTTCTTATTTATTTTATGAATATTCATATTCTAAAGATTGTTCATGAAAAAAAGTTCTTCAAGTAAACAATTTACTAGTTCCATATATAGAATAATAATTTATTCGTCATAATTAAAAATTTGTGGTCACGAGTACACTTAAAAATGTTCTAGCAATTACAACCAAAATTAGTAAATAATTCATCTGCATATAAGACGACTGTAAATATCTGAGTGATGTATGGAAGTATGTATATGTCTTGAAATATATATTTTATATAGGTACATGTATAAATATTTAATTTTTAATATAAATTTATAATCGAATAATTTGAACACCACGTAGCCTAAATGTTATTGGCGATTTCTTCTTTGTGTTTTACATATGTAAAGTTTCTTTGTTTCGATATTCTCTGTGGTTGTTGTTTATTTTGTGGTGTCACTAGGATTAGCCTTTCTAGTGACAATTAACTTCCTTTAACTTCCCACTTCATATAGAAATATTAACAATATAATCATAATTTAATTATTAATAAACGAATTCCCTTTTTTAGTAAAAAATCAGTCCTACTGTTAATTTTTCCAATTTATTTATTAAATACTATATTAAGTCTTAGAAACATGTAAAAAAATATACTTGAAATGTTTTTATTGAAATAGTTATTCCAATATTTCTGAAAATATTCTCGTAACAAGATTCTAATAAATATTTAAAGAATAAACTAAAAACACACTAACTGAATATTTAAAAAAAATATTTTGAAAATATTGGTACTGTTCAGTTAGTTGTCATAATGAAGTGATTATGATTAACAAAAGTAATTTTATACCAATGTAATTCAAATGAGAAATGTAATCATGTAATATCAATACAAAAAAATCCAATAAAAAAAAAACTGCATTTGTAGTGTGTAGCTCTAATTACAATTTTGTTCTATAAATTTACGATCTTTTTTGCAATTGAGTTTAAAAAATACAAAAAAACCTCTTTGGCAATTGCGTATTACAAAGGTTGGAAAATTAATACTCTGGATTCTGTCTGGACGGTTTTAGATTTGTATGTACTTCGCATTTACTTTTACTCAAATCTAAACTTAGCTCTTCCTAACTGCAGTAAGACAGAACCAATCAGTGACGTTACGTCCCTACCTTAAAACCATATGCTTCATTCATCACTACTAGTTATCTCTTTAACAACTCGGCTCCCATTCAGCTTATTTTACTTGTTTTTAATTTAATAATTCGTGTTCTTGTGTATCGTGTGTGTTTTCCAACTGTTTTAGTGACATTTTCTGAAAAAGGTAAAATTAACAGGAAATAGGTATTAAGAAGGCAGGAAGAAGACGAATTCTAACGCATCAAATGTAAGTTTAGTTAGGTTAAGTTTGTTGTTCAGTTTACTATTTTGTGATCAAAACAAACTGAATTATCAATTCCATGGCAGAGTTGTTTAACTATTAAAAATATTTTATTTATGAAACGATTGGTCAATTTAGTTAGCAAGAGTAATTTACTTTCAGTTTTTGTTAGCATTATTAGCAGAGTTCAATTATATGTTAATTCAAGATAATATAACCTTTTATCTATGTACGTAATTAGTAGGTACTCAGAAAACCTTTATGTGTGGCATGTTTTAGAAATTATGAATTTGATTGATTAGGATGTATGTAGTTATATATTTTAGACTACAAATTCAATTTGTTTTATAGTTCACATAAAATTAAATCATTCTTGGCATGTTATATAGAGAATAGAGATTCTAATATTTATACTTGCCTAATAAAAACGGTGTGTAGTGTATCAATTCGATTATTTAATTTCACTTTCTTGTTTTCATTACGCTTATATTTATTGTAAATAGATTACACTACTTGTATTTTAAGTAAATTATATGTAGATATAGATATGATAAATTGAATTGATTGACAAATTAATTGAGATGAAGGTAAAATGATAAATTGTCTTTGGCGTATATTGGCGTATTTATACGAAGGGAGTAGAAGAGTAGAAAACTGGACTACACTTCATTTACGTATCAGTGTTATCATTGAAGCTCTGACAATAGGTATAACTCAAATTCCATACAGGAAGTTTTGGGGACCTACTCTTTCCAATATACCTATAGAAAGTTTGCTAATTTTAATTTTGACATAGGACACTGATTTTGTTTTATTTAAGATTCAAACGTTTCCCAATGTTTTCTGATGAATGATTGTTGGGTCGACGAGTCTTCTCAAGTACGTCATTGATACGTGATATAATCAACGACAGCACTCTTAATATTGTTTTCATAACATCACGTAAGGTGAGAAAAGATGAATAATGTAGTTAAGGGTATTTTGTTAATATTAGTTTAAACAAGCGAGGTAAAATGGATAGGGTAGTACAGTTCTTATAAACTATAGGTATTTGTTTGGCTTAAGGATAGATAATTTGCAGTATGGGAATCATGTTTATCTTTGCCCTTGTTGAGTAGTGGCGTGTACGCAAAAAGATAAAAAATTATTTCAGAACCGTTTTGACATATTTTGTATACCTACTTACAAATACGCTTCGCAAGTATCGCTGCTTGCGCCATCGCGGCGACAAGAATGTGCAACTTTTAGTCTTTATGAAAGTGAACAAACCATATTGAATCGTATACGTTTTTTAACGTGACGTGTATTTAATGTAACTTATTCAAATTGCAGGCAATTAGGTATGGAGAAATATTTTTAACGAAATTTGGAATATTTTTACTATATGCAGGAGTAAGATTTATGCATTCCAATTGCATATTGGATGAATTGGAAAATACAAAATCAAAAGTAACGAGTGAAAATACTTACTCCACAGTTTATGCTCGTTAATCTAAACGTTTTATTTTCCAATTCAACATGCATATGATTAAAATGCACAGATACCACCTCTGCATATAGTAAAAAATAGTGCAGATTCAGTTAACAAATATTTCACTGGAATTATCAGTATTGAATACAAAAAGTAACGATGAGTAACGAGTAAAGTAACGTTTCCAAAGCCTGCAATAAATATTATGTTAATTCATCTGTAAAGTTGTACGTACTGCGCAAAATTGTAAATGTAAAAAAAGAATAAACAATTTTTATATGATTAAAGTGTCGATCTTTGAAACAAGGAATTTTTATAATCCAATATATGTACGTAATGTTACCTAATTTACACAGTCTCTAGGGAAAAGCTTCATGAAATATATACGCATTATAAAATAATTCTATTTTTGGAATTATCCACTGTAAAAATTCCTCATCTTTAGAAATTTCGACATAAACCTGATCATTCGGAGAATAGACATAAAAATGATAACTATCATAATTTAAAATGTGTATAGAGACTTGCACTTGAGTATAATATTTGTCAAATTTTATCAATTGCATGTTGCCTAGCTCATCGAATTTTAAATAGGGAACCAAGGAAATTTTTTTCTCTCGATCAACAACAATAGTGTTTTCACACGTGTGAGGGCATTTAACTTCCAGTAATTGAACTTTTTTATCGTTAAAAATAATACCGTCTGTACTGCATGCCAGAAGTGGTTGCTTCAAACAAACAACTAGGCCGACTTGATGTTACAGTACATCAAGTCGGCCTGGTTGTTGATGTTGAAACCAAATTGTTGTTGAAAAACTTCCCTTGCTTCTGATTCTTTACGTAGTCCATATCGCATTGTATCATTCAAAGTGCCCTTGTATTTATCTTAATGAATTCTCGCACCAAAGATTCAAAATTATTCTGTCTCGTTTTTATTGCGTGAGCTTTATTGCTGCAAGTAATACGGAGAAATAGCTCTCTGTCAGTGGCGGCTCGTGATGAAATGAAACGGGTGTTCTGCACAGGGCCGATCCTAGGGTATTGGCCACCCGCGTGCAAATTTCAAACGTATCCAAAGTACTGGCGCCGTAGGGGCCGCAAAAAATTGTGCCGCAGGCGAAAATTTTGAAAATTTTCAAGTTCACGCGTTTTCCTGATACTTTAGAATTTTGATGTAAAATCCGTTTATACAAAAATATACTTTCACAAGAAAAATTTTTGGAATTTAATACCTTTTTGAAGAACACTCAAGTTTGCCGTCATATTCTTTGGTTAAGAGAAAAGGCTTGTAAGGTGAATTTTCTACTAGAGGGTCTATAACACTTAAAATATTTTCCGAAAGAGTTTCAGCGTCACATTTTCTAGGTTTCAGGTATGTCCAAAAACGTTCAATCGGTTCACCATTGAGATATATCTTAAAACTACCACTAAGTGAGTTTTTGCAGATACATCAGTTGTTTTGTCTGCCATAACTTCCAAAAATGAAGGTTTGTTAATTTCTTTAATTATTTCTTCATGACATACTTTTAATATACAGTCTAAAAGATCATTTTGTATTTCTTTAGAGGTTCCTTTAAATACTGAAGCATTTTGTAGATGCTCGCTTAAAGTTACATTAAGCTCAGCAGAAAAAAATTATCAAACCACGAAATATCCCCGGGTTTTGAGAGGTTTCAGCTTCGTCATGTCCTCGCAGCGCAAGTTTAAAGGCCCCACAAAACTTTATGCAGTTTATAATTTTTGACAAAACGTATCACTTTTTTGTCACATTATCATTATGCTTTTGCACATTTATCCAATAAGCTGAATCTAGCTGCGCTTTAATATTAGTTGTTCCTAATAAAGCTAATTCCATTGTATTATGTAGATGGCTTTTGGAGTTGTCGTGCTTTTTATTTTTTCAGTTAAGTGCACCAAATCTGTCACCCATACCTCCGTCCATGCTTTATCACCGCCAAAAATTAAACTAGGAAAACAAAATAACGCATTTTTTTTGCTGCACCCACAAATCCAATTGTTCTTTGAATAAATGTCTCTATTAAATTGACGTTTATATGCTTTTCCGCGGCTAACACCTGCAGTCTTAATAACAATATCGGGCAATGGCCTACCATTGTTTTTTAAATCAATTTTGTCTTCATAAGAGTATTTAAAAAATCGCTTCACATGAACTAAATTATAAACTAAATCCATTGTCACTATCACAGTATATAAATATTAATAATTAGTACAATAAATCACTACACAAATTCACAAAACAGTATTTAAAATCTCAAATTAACACGAAATACAAAATAGGTACGATTTACGCCCGCCCGAATAGGAAGGAGTAAACATTCACTAATGTTGCCTTAGCTGGAAAAAATACAGCTCACTGACCGTGTAAATTCGCGCATTTACGAGCGCCAAGTGGATTATCGCGGGAGTTGAGGGGGAGGACGGGTGTGCCGAGCCGTGCTGAGAACTACCTCGTGTGGCCCAGTTCAACGTACCGCGACGCGCTCGCGTAGAGACCCAGATAATTAATCTGGTCTACTACTCAATAGAGGACGGCGGGCAGAATGCGACTTTAACGCAATAAATTGGTTAGCTGCACCAACTAACCAAATTATTTTATTAATAAATTTTAGTAATTATTATGTCGCGAAAATATACAAATATCTAATTTTTTTTGGCAGTTCTGCAGCTCTGCAGCACCTATACACCAGCCGCCCCTACTCTCTGTACCATAAAGACGTTTCACTTTGATTGACGGAGTTAAAGCAAATATCGAACCACTTCTTATCGTCGACTGCAGTTCGTTCATAATTATTTACATACTCTATTGGACAAGTTAATCTTGATAGTTTTACATTTAGATCTGATAAGATTTCCGACCCGTAACTACTAAATCATGTATTTACTATTAATTTGTAAATTGAACAGTTCTTTTAAAATTGGACAGTTTTTCTTTAAATGCATGCTTCTCCGATTCTGAATGTTCGAATTCATGAATATATTTAATTTTTGCATTAATATTTCTGCGAAAAGGTGATTTTTTCGTCAGATGTTCATCGCTCACGTTCTCAATATCTTTAAAAGCAAATTGTTCGCTTTAATCAGGATTTCCAGAACGAAATAAAATTTCAGTCGCACAGCCTTTGTGGGACTTGTTAAGTTGAGGTTGGGGTGGCTTACTCCATAACAGGGGTTGGTCGGTTTTGGAGCATGTATTTTCCATATTGACAAATATGTAAATTGCAGCTGCATGTTTGCATAAGGCCAGACCTGCTCTGCACGTACAATATGTAGCGTTAATGGTATGTTTAGCTAGAAATATTTTATGAATGGATAACATAATTTTCAGGTTAAAAAATCGCTAATTATACCTGTACTAGGGGCTTATAAATATTTTCGTGTTTTTTTGTGCTATGAGCACCTGGAGTTTCTCTTAAAACTAGGCCTGTCAACGTTATGCTCTCGTTACTTATCTCTTCTTGTACTTCACTTACATGACAGCTTTCAACAAGCTTTTTCCCTTTTGAAATACTTTTTCGCCGAAAAACAGAAGTATACCACTTCAAAAAAGTTTTTTATAATAATGCTCATGTTATTATATTGTTTACAATAAATTTCAGTGTATTCTGACTTACACGAATATACGTGTTCCAACGTCAAACTTTTGAAATGAAAGACTAGGAGTTACGAACCGCGTTCGCAAGGTGGTTATGTGTCGCTTTAAACAGATGGTTGCGAAGCGTTTAAGTACAAAAAATTATTTTCGACACCTTAGTTAACATTTGATTTATTCTAGGGAATGTACTTATTTAAATATGCATAATAGAAATATAAATACTCCGCTATTCCTTACAAGCTGCCTATTTATTAAATGACTCCGAAGAGAGTTATTTCTCCATAAAGAAAGAGTCTACATATCTCTAAATTGTCATTAGTAGTTATTTAGTTATATATGTTAGATTTTATACAATTTACATAGGTACGAAAAACGAGTATTGAATAATCAGCTGGATAGAATACCATTAAATAAATGCATTAATTAAAATTTAATGCAAAAAAAATACATAAAGAAGTAATTATTAACCGAATTTGAGGACCTTCTTTAGAGTATATGTATATTAGTTCAACTATTTAGTCGTACTTTCAAGGTGGGACTGTAATAAAAGTCGGACTGATTACTCCCATTCGTGCGTTATTTTTTTATGGCCAATTAAATTTGGAAATTATAAAATAATTATCTCTTATTTACTAAACGGCTGTTTTCGTCTGTGTGTCACGAAATTTTTAGGTCGATGTACGGAAATGCTTTTCGTTCGAATCTCGGCATTTTGACGAAATCAATATAGTAAACCGACCCTTGCGAACAACGTGGTAACTTTTGTTTTTTGAACCGAAGCCTTTAGAGCAGGAGTCGGCAACTTGTGGCTCGCGAGGCGCATGCGGCTCTTTCGATGTTAAGATGCGGCTCTCCAGTTCCATGCGCAAATATTAATAATCATATTGTTTTATTTTCAAAACTCGTAAAAAAATATTATTCTACACAAAAAAAATATACTGCAAAGAGGATAAAACCAGATTTGCCATTATCTGCTAAAACAATACAAGATAGAACTGCTAAAATGTCTTCAAATGTAACACATATGCAAGTGGAAGACATTCAACAGGCTTCTGCATTATCACTTGCTATGGATGAGTCGTGCGACATAAAAGACACGGCACAAGTTACCCTTTTCGTCAGGCATATGTCGTCCCAAGGTCCAAAAGAAGAACTACTAGGATTGCTGCCGCTCTCAGGGCAAACTCGTGGAGAAGATATAGCAAATGCTGTGCAAAAATGCCTGGAAGACTATGAAATCGATATAAATAAAATCGTTTCCATATCAACTGATGGACCCAGAAGTATGACAGGAATACATAAAGGGGTGACAACGATTCTTCGGCAAAAAATAAACCACGAAATTTTAACGTTTCACTGCATAATTCATCAAGAGGCGTTTTGTGCCCAAACATTTCCGGCCGAAATAGTTGAGGTCATGAATTTGGTAATTAAGATCATTAACAGCATTTTGGCAAAAGCACTCTACCATAGTCAGTTTAAGGAATTTCTTGAAGAAATAGAAAACCAGTATTCTGACCTACTTCTGCACAATAAAGTGCAATGGCTTTCCAGGGGTAACGTATTGAAACGTTTTGCTTCTTGCTTGAGTGAAATACAAACATTCTTCAATGAAAAAGGCATTGTCCATCCCGAGTTGAAAGAAGACAACTTGCTGCAAAAATTGAACTTCATGGTGGATATCACAAAGAAACTAAATGAGCTAAATGTAAAACTGTAAGGTAAGGGAAACCCAGCCTATGCCTTGCTTGAAGAAGTGGTTTGTTTCGAAAGTAAGTTACTTATTTTTGTCGAAGACATGGAGAGCGGTAAATTACTTCATTTCGAAAATTTGAAACAATATCGCGATGAAACCAATGCAACTATTGACAAGAATTACTTCTGCATGGCTATAAACAAAATGAAGGATGGATTCGCAGAGAGATTTGTGCAATTCAACACAAACGCAAGTAATCTGGCGTTCATAGTAAATCCTCTCAACACATACAAAAGAGATCAACATTGAGCCATTTGGAATCGATGCTGGTTCGCTTCAAATGCAATTCTGGATTTGAAAACCAAACACTCGTGGAGTGGCAAGTTCACAGAACTCAAGAGCAAGTTAGAACAGTTGGAGGTCCAGAAAAGCATGCACGTCACGCTACACAAGTGGACAGCTCTAAAAGAAATGCCGCGAGTTGAGGCACTCATATTTGACTCATGGAATTTTTTTGGCATTTGGAGTGCTGACGATCTTCGGGTTAACATATTCATGCGAGCAAGCATTCTCTTCCATGAATATAATAAAAAGTAAAGTAAGAAGCCATTTAACAAATAAAAATCTAGAGGCGTGCTTGAAACTGAAAACAACAAGTTATGAGCCAGATTTAACCAAACTTTCAAAAGGTGCATGCCTTTTGAATGGCAAGGCGAATGCTCCCATTGATGTAACTATTGTAACTATCTATTATTCAATAATTATAGTTATATTATTTGATTACTAATTTTATTATTCTAAAATACTTTAATATGTTTTGTGCGAAACTTTTATATAAATAAATATTATTTCATGTTTAAAGGTGTTTATTTTAAATCGAAAATCAAATTTATATACCTAATCTTAATCAAATACCATAATATTGAAACAAAAATGTTAGTGGCTCTTTATAAACTGGGAAATTTTGTAAATTATAACTTTTGGCTCTTCCGTCTCAAAAGGTTACCGACCCCTGCTCTAGAGGCATGCTCCGGAGGTGTCTTCGATATGAGCGCGGGGGTGGCACAATATTGCGATTTGCTTAGTCGTTCTCTATTAATTCCCTATTTAAAAAAATATATATTTATAATTTCGATTATTATTGTACCTAGAAGTATTTTCACATTCGGATCGTAATCAAGGGATGCTGATCCTTAGACGTATTTTAATAATTAATATAGTATATACTACCCATCAAGAATAAGAAAAAGTGTGAGATTCTCTAGGTATGCGTAGAAGAAAGAGTGAGGCAATATTCAGAGGGGAAAGGATGTATTTTACGCGCGCGGCCAGATCGAACTCTGTGTACATTCACATTCAACATATATTCATCAATATTCACTCTGTAAAGGTCTCAACTCGACTGAGTAAAGACCAGGTTATTTACTGCACACCTCGTGGACGGTCCGATATCGCAGTTTTGAGATTTGTTCGTATTGTTAATGAGCTGTACGAAATATTGTTAGATTTGAAAAGGCCACGACACTTCTCCTTATTTATACCTTCGACTACTTGGAAGTGTTTTTATATTAGAATAATAATAAAGGGATGGCTATCATTTGACGTGTACTAAGCATTTCATATAGATACTGTACTATATGAATTAATGACATTTTTTTGTTTTGTATCCACGAAATTAACTATTTATATATACATTTAAGGGTAGTCATCTCTATATTAAGGTAAAAATACTTCTGGATAGCCAAAAGTATGAATAAAAAAGTGTTTTAAAATTCACTCGATAATTTGTGGGTTCATATTTACGAATATAATTATTAATATACTCGTACAGTCGGATCTGCTTATAGCGAGTTTGCTTTTAACGATTATTTCTATTCAAAAACTGCTGATTTGTTTGGTTTATAGCGAGTTGGGTTTATTAAACGTACAGATTTTATACATACAGCCGAGATTACGATAACGAACTGTTAGCTAAACGCACTTGTCACAATTTTTGTCTGTTGAAGGAACAGTTGACTTAGATCCACGCATGTAGTGTTCTGTACTAGCGTTGATTTATAGATGTTGAAAAATGAATTCGGACAGTGACGACGAAGAAGTAGCCTGCCCTAGCGGCTTATGTGTTGTTGAGAGCGGCTTATTTTTTAACGAATTAATTTCTTTCCATCTTTGTGGTCAACATTTTGCGGGTTCCAGATAGGAGGAAAAATCCAAGAACTCTATAATAACTCCATTTGACCACTCCATAATTAACTGAAATTGTTCAGAAAATTTTTGGAATAAAGCTGTATAACTGCAACAAACCATAACAGATTGTGGGAACGGATGCTCGAGCCGTAGTGGGGCTTGTCATCCGTCGATCTCCAAGCCTTTGATGTCCGAGTATTTATCGACAATACACGGGAAATGCCAAGCCATCTCGAGCTACCTCGAGCAATAACGAGTTTTTACGTTCCCACGGCGTAAGGTATGATAAACTTCAGTCCAGGCTCACCGTGCCGCACGCCGTGGGAGCAATGCAACGGATAGAGTGAAATATCCGGTATAAAAGAGTCATCGAAATTCAGTCCAGTCTGGTACATGTTGCAACTAGGCAAATAGGAGATTGACCTTCTTCCAGAAGAGGCAGGTATATATTTACTTCCTTCAAACCGTAGGTCCATCTCACATATTGCTCACACAATTTCCACAGACCTCCTAGTTAAGACAAGTGGTGGTTAGATAATAGACCTTTGTAGAGTGGCGAGCTAAGCGATCTAAGTATCAAAAACATTTTTTCCCGTTTTTGATACCAAAATGTTCTACAAACAAGTGCCAATGCAGTGCTAAATGATCTATCTCCTGATTCGTTGTGGGAGCAGTTTCAACAGAGGTCGACAGATTTCGTTTGTGTAACTCCACTAGTTAAGCGCCCATATTTGTTTACGTCTTGTTGTCATCATTGCATCATCTTGTGTTATTGTAGCTCCATGAACTTTTTGTTTTCAATAATTTCCTACTATTATTGCAATGGATCAAAAAGCTCAGCGTAACAACTCGAAGAAAACGAAACCAGTAAAAACATCTCGTAATAACGAGGTTAGCAATCTATCTTTTTTTAATCATTTTTACTTTATTTTTCTACGTGACACTGGTGAAATCAGTATTATAAGTCTACCTATATTAGCTGAAAACTAAGCTAAAATATCTATCTATAAAAATACTTACCTACCTAATTATGCTTTTTGTGCAGGTCACATGCAAACGCAAGTGGGATTGTAAGGAAATCGCTCATATGAAGTTAAAGCTTTTCGATTCTTTTTATAAGCTGAAGCTTAATGAACAAGGAGCGCACCTTATGGGTTTAATGTAAATATTAAATTCAAATATACGGCGTCAGATGGTCAAGGCGCATATTAACAGTTTTCCTCACTGCAACCCACTCAAATATGAAAAAGAGTACCTGAGTTCGGCTCTATAAAGTGTTCACCAAAAAATATGCCGATTTTTTGTAGAGATATGGTAGAATTTATATGTCACCAAGGTGACATATTTTCCTCGAAGATTTCCCAAACTTATCATTCAAATGTCCCATATTGACACCTGCAAAACCTACGATGCTTTGCATATGCACACCAAGAGCACAGACTCCCTAGTTGCTGGAAAAGCCAACACTGACCTAGAACTACACCACAGAAAGACAGAGAAGGCTTTTCAACAAGAAAGATAGTACAGAGAGTACTATGCGAGGAAGTGACACCTGTACGATCACCGTCGACCTACAGAAAGTTTTTAGTCACCCCAAGTTAACGCATGGTACATGTATTATAACCGGCAATTGTCCTGTTATAACTTTGGGATTCATTCATGTAGGGGATACTGGTGACGGCATAATGTACGTGTGGCACGAGAGACAGGACGGTCGGTGGGGGGACCAAATGGCATCATATTGTGTTACAAGTTATAAGCCATCAACACTGGAATTCTTGAAACACATAATCGAAACCTCATTGTATGGACTGACAACTGTGCCGAGTAATTGAAGAACCGCGTGCTTATATTCCTGTACATTCTACTTGTGTCAAATGCTCACTTCGATTGCATTGATCACACATTTCTGGTCTCTGGACACAGTTTCTCCAGCTTCAGATAGAGACTTCGCCTTATTTGAGAGACGGGCTAAATGCTCAAAACTTCAGGTAGTAGCTGATGTGAAGAAAATAATCAAGGAAGCTGGTCCCTTGAGGCCCTTTAAAGTACTAGACATGAGTAAAAAACCATTCTCTGATTTCCACAAAGCTTCAAACCAATACATCGATAAGTCCAAGTTAGGTACTCAAGCTTCTTGACTAAGAATAACAGTAGAAAATCCTGCCGTAGTTTACTACAAGAAAAACTTCAGTGACTGAGTACATTGTGAGATGCGTCGAGTACTAAGAAAAAACGTAAAGTTTGCAGTCTTTTAGGTTTGCCGCTCTCTCTGCATTGTTCAAGAATATACCTCTTAGTGCCAACAAGAAAAAGGACATCAAGGATATGCTCAATTTCATAGACGAGAAGAACATGAAATTTTTCGAAGACGTTCTGAGTACCTAAGAATAAAAGAACGTGTGGAGATATATCATATACAGCATAATCATCTGGTACTTACATCATGTCCAAAAATTTTTCACGTTTTAAACGACACTACTTTTTTTTCTCAACTTTTTTTTGTAACATTCTTTATTGTAAACATTTCCAATTGGATACTTTTTCTACAATAAATTTTAATGAAAATAGGGTATTCTGTGCAGTTTTTCTTCATTTCCTGAAAATTTCTTTTTGGCAATTAGATCACTTAGCTCTGCCCTCTGCCACTCTATATTTCACTTTCCATCTTTCATTATTAAGACTATTTTCATTGAAGTAAACCTTGGAAGGATTACACGTTTTTCCCTCTATGAAGATGAACAGCTGAAAGAAAATCTTCTATGTTGGTGACATTTTTCCCAGATTTATATAACAGAAAAAAAAGTAGTAAAATGTTATGGACATGTGAGTTTTACTTTAATTTGCTGAATTTGAAGCTGATGATAAATTCCCTTGGGTACAGTGGTCACAAAATAATCCGGATTTTCGGAAGACTTCTTGGTTTACATAACTGTATATCTTAAAAGGATCATTCATCAACACTGATTTATTTAACGCTTTTGAAGAGATTGATAGTGAATTGGGAACATGCGAATATAGTAAATTAATATATTGCGTCGTGCATTAGTAAAAAAATAATAATAGCACATTAAGAAACGTTTCCCAATAATCACATGAGTCTGTAGACGTTATAAATAGGGTCGACGTATAGGCTATGTACGAAAATCTTTGTGGTATTACTATTAAAGAAAAATTGTAAAATATCATCCCATATAGTTCCATTTGGAAAAAAAAACTGTTGTAGACCTCTTATATCATTTCTTACATCTTTTAATTCAAAATGTTCATACTATACATATAAAGCCATTATGCGTTCGAATAATTCTACCCAATCACTACATACGATTGGGTAGTTGCATAACGTAAAATAAATTTCCCATCATTTGATATCAGTGTTGTTGCGGTAGATATCTTCTTCAAATCGGACATACAATTGACCTCTTTCCATCAATAATTCGACTGGCCGAAAAGTTTCATATTAATATTTCTCAAGCTGTGTTCTAGTCGCATTTATAGAATAAAGCTGGAATGAATAGAATAATTGTGATAGAAATACAGTTTTGTATAAGAGATTCAATTAAATTTATAGTATAACGAAAATTGAATTGACTTTATTTGAAAGAAAAATGTATTTTCTAGTTAATAAAAATACAAAAATTAAATATATAATTCAAACTTTAAAATACTATGATATAGTATATTATGATAACGTATAGTAAAACCATAAAGTCCAAAGAGTGCAATGATTAAAAAGCTGATAGGCCCTATTGTCATATTTAATTCCTAAATTTCCTACATTAATTCGGGAATATTAAATTTAACTGCAATTTATAATCAAAATTAAACAAGCAATGTTAGAATTCAATTGTATAATGCCTATCTGCGACATAGCGTATGTAAATTTATGTCATGTTTGTCAAGTATAAAAACATTACTTTTTTCATACTCATACTTCGCCGATTTTCTGAAAACAATGGCAACGTCGGTTTTCCAAGTTATGCACGTGTTGTCGCCCTCTTTGTTTCTCTCATTTGAAGAATATTATTTATTTCTCTCATTTGAAGAATATTATTTATTTCACTCATTTAGACAGTTTTGAATGCGCAAGTAATAATCCAAATTCAACAGCTGACGGCAATTGGACGGTGAGTGACGGATCACGGGGTAGAAAATAGGTGAATAGTGTAAATGTGTAAACAGTTAGAAAAAAGTAGATTGATTTTTCTTAAGACTTATCTATAGTCGAGCTTATAGCTATCTAATTTTTGTACGCCAAATCAATTCTTCGATGTTTTAGTGAGGCGTAGTTATATATATATATATATATATATATATATATATATATATATATATATATATATATATATATATATATATATATATATATATATATATATATATATATATATATATATATATATATATATATATATATATATATATCTTCATAAAATGGCTGATTCTTCCTTAGTTCCACCAACAATTCTTTCTCGATAGAAATAGTTGCTAAAGATAAAAGTCTTTCTTGGGAAATAGTATTTGTTGAATAAATCTTTATACGTTTAAGACACTAAAAGCTTCTTTGCACTGACGCACTTGTTGATGGAATAGTTAAAATTATACAAAACAGTTTGTAAGATTCTGTAAGAATTTCTTTGTATTCATTTAGTTTTTTGAACAGTTCACGCATACTGTATATTTCTTTCACCTTCATCACTATATAACAGGTAAAGTTCGTTTTTAAGTCGTTGATGTTTGGTAAATATATTTACATAAAATTGATCCAAATTTTCAAAAGCATTAGAAGGGAAACACGAGCTATATTGTTAAAATTTTGCAGTATCAGCGAGACATGAAACCTGACGTCTATTTGCATTAAAATATGGCCCAATATTTCATATAAAAGTGCTTTATATCTTGTACTAATGGCTTCGTTAGAAAAACCAGCGTATTGTCGTTTTGTAATTTCTAATTTTGTAATTCCACTTGCTTTATTAAAAAGTGTCTTAAAAAAGTCGTCATTTCTCTTTTTCTTCAATATTTCACGTGTCTGTTTTACTTAATGCATACAAAAAATAATATCTAATGATTTTTTTATAGGATGTCATATAAAATGTCTGTAGCACTAAAAATATCATCAAACACTACTACCAAAAACGTAAAATCAAAATCATTCATATCATTTAAAAATCCTCTAACAAGCTGAATCGATTTCTGGTCCGATTCTTCAGAAGTTATAATAAATTCAAACACTTCTTTCAGCTTATCCCAGTCTTGGGATAATATCGATAAAAAATGGATGGGATAAAATAATATCGTTAGTTGGATTCATTATAAATAATATAAATTATTGTATCATGTAATATTGTCACTATCAAAGTTGAAAAATCACTAATCATACGATCACTCAGTTGGTCAATCAATACATCAAAATAAAAAAAGTCTAAAAATAACGAAAACAACTCAAATTAAAAAACAGACCGCGTTTAGTACATTAAATAGATGCAAATGCACTGTGCAGATAGCCGATAAAAACAGTCATATCAATAATTGTAACAGTACTTGTTACTGACTCACCAAATATAAAAGCATCTATGCCTCTGTTCCAGACAAAATTCCCTACTTCTCTAGGTCATTGCACTCTCCGGACTTTTTGGTTTTACTATAGTGATATATAAAAGACCATGGTATAGTATTAAAAACGGTAGGGGCGTTTATCGGCAATGTTTGGAGGCTTCGCTAATGCTTAACCTTCAATTTTGTTGGATACTATTACAACCCTTAACGTTCGCGATGTTTATACTACTTTTTGCACGATCGCAGTAAATTACAAATCAAAATAATTTAATTTCTACTAAATAAACAAAAGTCGAAACGTATCAAATATGATACTTGTATTTCTTGTAAAATTATATCACTGTGGTGTATGTTTCCAAGACATTATTTAACGTTATTTACAAATTAATAAACATTCACGTTGAAACTGAATTTTATTCTATTACATTCGGTCATAAAGAATGCAATGAGATATTCTGATTCTAAAGATCATTGTATCATTGGATATGATACTTTGTGGTGTCATGGAAACGGGGACAGCCCATTTACACTCGCCTGGTGCGCGAATATCTAAATATTTTTTACTGGGCGATGGATTAGTTGAGTCCAATAGAATGATAGAATCCCTACCAGACCTCCTAATTTGACTCCACTGTAATATATGCTATAGGGCCACCTCAAATCCAAAGTGTATCTCAATAGATCAAATAATATTGATGACCTAAAAGACTAAATAAAGGAATAATGTTTTGGCAGAAGAACGTTTAAATTAACGCACCGGGCGAATGTAAATGGGCTGCCCCCATTTCGATGACTATGTGATGACCACAAAGTATTATTGAGTACGCCAGATCATCGATATTTGGATACAGTATAGCGAGCGTCGGTATTAAGTCGTTATGTAAAAAGACCAAATATACTGTAGACGACGAAATTAAGTAGACTACTGTACGGCACCTGCTTGGAAGGAGCAGTTAATAACAAATAAAGGATTTTTTTATAAATCTTCCAGATACTATTATCGGTTTCACCATTATAACTACGTTGAAAATTTTGATAGGCAAACTGCAAACTCAAGCTTCTTACTGAAACCAAGATTCCAGCGTTCATAAGGATTCACTCATACAATACGCATACTTCTTCAACTTCACGCATACAACAATCTCTGAAAGTCGGGCGATTACTAAAACTAATTCGTTCTTAGAAATTAAAACTGCTTTAGTGAAGTACTTAAGAGATAATCTATGTTACTACCTAATTCCATAGTTAATAATGGGAGATCATCATCGACTAGAAATACAAGTGACAAAAAATACTAGAAATACAAATTATTAAACGGCACTGTGTGGTTAAATATCCGGTGTAAAGTTTTATTCTATGTAAATTCTCTGTATAGTTATCAGAAATGTAGATTATGAGATTTTGAAAATGTATGGGCATTGGAATTTCATCAGAATTTGTATACTGTGGTGACCTATATGGTTTGTATGTATGCTCCAGAAGATTAACAATCGAATACGGGCTTATCAAATACTCCTTATTTTGCTCTAATAGTATTTAGGCTCATCAAATACTCCTTATTTTGCTGTAATAACATTTACAATTGTTAATCTCGTAATATTAATCCAATCCATTGAAGTAAATTATGGTCTTTGATAGAAAGCTGCTTATGTCATGGCTGTTTAATATGCACAGCTGAACTGAGATTATTTAAATTGTTCTTGTTTTTTTTTATTATCCATATAAGATATACATCACACTGACTTTTGTCATATTATTACTTTGACTTATATCACAATAGATCGTAATTTGTTATAATTAAAGAACTTAATTTCCCCAGTTCTAATTTGACAATAACCTTGATCCTCATAACCTAACCGTTGTCAGCCAATATGCTCATAGTGTCGATGAACTGGCCAGCCGATTATTAGTCGGTTTTTTACTTGATTTTCATAAAACAGAGATGTGTATAAACAGAAAACCTGTTAGGTCTAATCCATAACGACTCTTCTTATTCGTTTGAACGATTTGATAATGTGAAAGTCTGATACACGTGATAGCATGTCAGTCTCAGATTATTTGATATTTATATCATTATCAGACTGTACACTTATCTGAGGCATTTTATAACAGCAACAAAATGTGTTTGGTATGGAACCATCATTAACACCAACAATGGATACGTTATTCGATGTCCATAGTGTTATCACGTATGTACATCGACATCTAAAGTAGACCCGCCGCCTAATTCTCTCAGGGCATCAGACATCGAGTACGCTGCACTGGCGTTTCCTAACGAGGATGAATTTCTAATATGCAGTTCTCGTGATTAATGGTTTCTATTGGTAATATATTGGACGGGATAATTCTATACACATACACTATTTGTTCTATGACCATAGTGTTGTCGTGTATATACATCAAAATGGTAGACTGACCGTATAATTCTCAGAACATCAAGCATCGACTACACCTCTCTGACGACTTATGTGGATAAAATCATGATGTACAGTTCTCATACTTAATGTTCTCTATTGGGAATGACTTATGTGAGAGATCATTCTTATAGAGAACGTTATTTGATGAAAAATTACTGCCGATATAATGTTCCATGCAATATTGATATTTTAAAATGTCGATATCATCCAGAAGATGTTTGGGTAATTTATTCCATACTAATGGATAGGGTGGACTATACTAATTCACAATTTGCATTATACAATTGCTGACTAATATACGGTTAAAATGTGGCAGATTTTCGCGCAATTTTCATGTGCAATATATGCACGATATGGCAAATCGATTATCGAAAGTATGGCACATTCATTTTGTGAGCATAATAAATTTTATCAGTGTTAGTGAGAAGCCTCTATGGCAGAATGTCGAGTAGTATTTTTTTAATTTTTACGTCGAGATAAAATCCCAACATTTAGTGTAGCCTACGGCTTTAAATATATATCACTGTCACTTTTTCATATAGCTTCCATATTTTTATTGTGACGAGCAAGTTCAGCTAATTGTTCTCTAATAGTTTTTAACTCACTTACTGCTTGAGCTATATCAATAGGTATCAAAGGCAAAACTCCACTTTGGACATGGATGGTATAAGTTAAATCCAAGGTGTTGTTTTGGTGTAGGTTTCATCCCGAATGTTTCGTTTTTGATCAAGCGCTTTTAAATATCAGAGTGTAGCTTGAAGTATAATATGCGCCTTTATCTTCACTTTGCGGTAATAGGATTACGCTGGTTTTGGGTAATTGTTCACATACATTATTCACTATTCCAATTTCGAATGCTGTTTTTTTTTAAAGTTCTTAAGTTTTTCCTTATCTTATAGTGTAGTGTGCTTGGAATATGTTACATCCAAGACATAATTTCTTCTTTGCTTTAATTGCATTTGTCACTAACCAGGCAGCTGATTTTTCTGCAATCCTGGCGTTTAATTTTATTAATTTTACTCTAGTTCAAGAAGCCTGCTTGCTGCTTGCCTTGTGTCGAGATAAATTCGTTTGTATGTATGTAATGTATTTTTTCTTATCGGATTTATCGAGTTCATTTATTCCTGGATCATTGATCCGAACTAATTAGTTTTCGTAGTTTCTGGGCCGCAGTATTGGTATCCACCTGGCAGATGTAATTCAAGGGCTGTCTATTAGACCATTAACTATTTTTTTTTAATGTTCTTAGTTTGTCCTTATCTTATAGTGTAGTGTGCTTGGAATGTGTTACATCCAAGACATAATATCTTTTTTGCTTTAATTGCATTTGTCACTAACCAGGCAGCTGATTTTTCTGCAATCCTGGCGTTTAATTTTATTAATTTTACTCTACTTCAAGAAGCCTGCTTGCCCTGTGTCGAGATAAATCCGTCTGTGTGTATGTAATGTATTGTTTCTTATCGGATTTATCGAGTTCATTTATTCCTTGATCATTGATCCGAACTAATTGGTTTTCGTAGTTCCTGGGCCGCAGTACTGGTATCCACCTGGCAGATGTAATTCAAGGGTTGTCTGATTAGACCATTAACTTGTCCAGTTCCGCCTTCCCGACATGGATATTTGTAACGTGTGGCTTTTTGAAAGTTACCGCTTAAATAAGAGTTGTACGATCTACTTTCATTTATACCGTTTTGAGCTATCCTACAATGCATATTGTGAAATGAAGAGTTTTATGTTGATAATATGGATGAGGAGGCGTATAAAATGAATATGTGTAATGGGCTTGGTACTACACTCAACCCGTTAAGGGCTTCCGAATTGTGGGAATACGAACGCAATTATTTCTCTTCTTACACTTGTATAGACTACGTTTTTACTTGAATATGTTTACATTTACTCAGTCATTATACTAGCTCAAATATGTGTACCCACGTAACATATTAGAACAGACAATCGGAGTTCATCCTTCTATTTAATGATGTGATATATGAAGAGGAAGGTGTTATTAGGTCATAATTTGTCATGAGTCGTCATAAAAATGTAGATTGTTTTTATTTGGCTCAGCCGTATCCACGAATTTGAAACCAGCTAATTCGGGATGATACATTTATAATGACTTTTAAACGAGATATAAATCTTCACTACATATTCTCTGATCATGTTTCCCCATAATGTAACATTTAAACAATTTTAAGCTATATGTGGGGAGCGTAGGAAATGCAGGTATGAATTTTTTGTCACTGATGAGGATAGGGAGGTTTGCGAAGCATGATAGTTTCATATATCCTTGAAGTCCTAAAGTCATAACATCAATAATTCTGTGGATATCGAAAATGTTTTATTTTACAAACCCAACAACATAGTTTTCCAGTTACAGGGAAGGAAAAAATACAAAATATAATATTGGAAATAAAAATGCAAATAAACCTTCATATAGGATATAACTTATTAACGCTAAGATTAGTAAGTAATGTTAGGAAAATATCTGTATGTGATGATACATTATTATTGTATTTTACGTTACTTCTCCTAAATTTAATTTTTGTTATGTAGACGCAGAGCTTAATATTTCATGTATACAATAAAATATCGTACGTATTTTATTATAATTATAATAGTATGTATGTTACATACAGTGGAACAATGTAAGACAAACATTTGGTGTGTTTGAATTAAACAGCGTCGAAGACGAATATCTATGGTACGAATAGACTATTTGGTACATGAAAGTTAATATTGCTCAAAAGCATTGGGCACTCAATTTGATCTAATAATTTAAACAAAAATAACACAATACTCAGGTTTACTTTTGTTTTGTAAACTTATGTAGTTAAATCAATTTAAAAGCAAACCATGATTAAAATTAGTGGAAAGATATACATGATCCATAGTATAAATTAAATACTATAATTTTTATTTACAAATTTTCTTTAAATACTCTCACGATTAAACCGATGGTTGTTATGAGTTCAAATCCAGATTAGGCTTGTGTATTCGATCTACAAAAATTTGATCGCATAAATTGTTGTAGAGGATAGGGTTATAAGTGTTATAACCATTAAAGTCACGTACATTTTTGATTATGAAACGTAAGGAATGATACACATATAAGGTAATGGAATCTGTATGTTCACAGAAAGGAAGTTTACTAGGGAAAATGATTCCAACATCTTTTATCGACTTAGATTAAAGTAGACGAGTTATATTGGTGCTGTTTTAATTATAATTAAATTCAACCGTTATCTTACATTTTCTGAATGGCACAATATTACATTTTGTGATGTTTGAAAGAAGTTTGTTTAATAAACACCAATTAAAAATTAATTGTTTTGTTATGTAATACTGTAGTATATTACAATCTAGAACATTGTTAATGCCATAGAAAAATTTCACGTCATGAGCATATAACAGTGACTGACAAAGGAACTTTCAACGATGAAGGCAAACTATAATAGTAGACTAAGAACAGATGGGGAACTCCAGAATATGATGTAAATAATTCAGACTGTAAATCATGAACTGACAGTTGATTTCGCAGTTCCAAATAGCCCGAAAAAAAGATACAGTTCTGCAAAAAAAAGACCGTTATAACTTATTTAATGCACTATGTGCACTATGGTTTGGTCGATCAAAAGCTTTTGAGAAGTCAGTGCAAATGACATCAACTTGTTTATTCAAGCCAAGAGCTCCTATATACCGTTAAACATGTCAGATTAGTTATAATAGTGTCCCCATATAAAATCGTGTTGCAAAATAGTTGTTGGAAAATTTCCAGCTATATTAGATTATATAAGACAGTTTCAAACAATTCACTAAAGTTGTTACTAATATAGTAACGAAACGATAATTTTCCATTTCAGAAGTGCTACCTTTCTTGGATTGATTTACTTTGTTCCTACTTAAATCCAGTATTGCAGTACTGACACTTGCGTTGTTAACTGGACATTAAGCAAAATGGCGCAAGTAAAATATGAGGCTTACTGTATTAATTATTGTATGTCCAGGGGAAGTAGGTGTACACTTAGGGTATCCTTATTGATAAATAAATTCTTGAAAAATGACTGGATGTATATTAACTTTTTTACAAATAGCTATAATTCAAGTCTGCTGAACATATGAGATAGAGAGTGCTTTGTTTGTATTTACTTTATCGATCACCTTCTTTACATAATCGAAATGAACATCTTAGTAGCTTGTCGCTTCTAACCATGTGTCCCAACGCGTCACAACAGGCTGTGTAGGTAATAGCCTGTTCAGCAATTCGTCTAGAAAAAATTTTTTGCGAGATAGTGCTTTTAAAAATGTCTCCAAATCGTCTCCTTATATTTTTTCTTAGATTACTATCCACAAATTCAGCTACTGTCTTAACATTTGTCCCATCTAGTACTTTAAGGCCGCATTGACGTGGTCTCTGTATTCCGTCGACTAATATATGTGCAATATTCTGGCCTGCATTATTGGTGGTTTTATCCACATTCACCCATACGTTATTGCTATACAATTTAGAAACTACATTTGTTTGAATATTTTTGCACTTTGTCGTGACATAACCAGTTCTTAGGGTTGATCTAGTAGGTACAGTAACATTGTATTTTCTGACGATACAATTTTGTGCCAATCGTCGCAACATTGGATTGGCAAGCTTGTTCCACGGTATGTTGCAACTTATTATCATGTTAACTAAGAATATGCTAAATTGTTTTTGTATTTTATTTCGCATTCCCATTACGACTTAAAATAAGTTTTATGTTTCTTAACGGCGGCATATTCTGGAATGCACATTTTTACACTACATGATACCACTGTAATGCATACATTACACCGTAGTTCGGTGCCGTTAAAGTGCAGGCAGTTCGAGAAAATTATTCACCTACTTTTCGATTGTAGCCCGCGAAGGAAGTTTTCAAGTTGCGACATTTTTAAGTCTAATAATATTAATTCAATTTACAATAAGGCATACGTCAGCGAGCACTTGTTACATCTCCCAGTGAAAGTATACAACTACTGACAAACCCTTTCCTTATACTGCAGGTAGTCGTTTAGTTAGTGACCCTATCTGATGTCGCATGTGGAAGATAGTTTTGATTATTATTGAAATAAATATGAATTTAATTTTTTCATTGATAATATGAAATTTCATAATTTAAACTTTCTAAATTCTGCAAATAATGCAAGGCTCTACCGTGTACTCTAATGTGTTACCATGCTACCTTATGTTATTCCTATCATCAACGTTTTTCATTGTGTTTCTAAATACAGCAGTAAGTACTTATTAGTCTTTTTTATATTTGTAAAATTTCATATATTTAAATGGAATTCAATTGGTTTAAAGGTTAAACCAATTTTTTTTATCACGTTGACTGATTAAATAAAAAAAAAATAGAAGTATTCTGCGTGTTTGCATTACAGTTAATAAGTTATCGAATACCAACAGGCCTATCAATATGTTGAAACGATAAGAAAACACAGGTTTGAGTAGCAACTCAGATACAAAATCTGGAAGTGTATATTTTTGTTTTAATTGGAACTACCTCTTGTGTTACCCTAAATTAATCCCTTAAAATTTTCCAAATACGATTGCACCCCATATTAAGAGTTTCATATTACTGTTTATAAATTAGAGGGTGTTAAACTTAAAATTGTGAAATAGGGTTATATTTAATAAAAAGGTTTTGAGGTATTTCGTATCAGGGATCTGGTAGACATTTTGACTAAACATTAGTTTCGTATTTTACACTAATTTTACACTAATTTTATTTTCAAAATTAAAAACGTAGATAATATCAGTTTATTACTGAAAACAGTAAGTTAATGCCCAGTACAAGGTGTTTTGTTTAAAGCTGAGCAAACTAACAAAATATTCTATTATTCTAAATCAATACTGTTGAAGAAACATCAGATCACGAAATTCATTAATTCTTTTTGTTACTGTTACTGCCAAGTTAGCCTTGTCAGAGTTTTTAAAATTCTTATTCAAAAAGCAATAAATTGTAAATAAAAATGGTTCGTTTAACTGAACGGGAAATAATTGATGTGTTAATGATACTTGGATATGGTAACAGATCCAGATTTGTAGTTGTTAAATAAGGAACATCCTGATATTCCATCTACTTCGAGATCAACAGTAGACTAGTTCAAACATTCTTAGAAAATAGTGGTATAAAAGATTTATTTCGACAAGGCAGAGATGTCAAGCCCTTGAAAACACTAAATTAAACATATAAAATTCAATAACATTCTTATACTTTTACTAGATGTCTGGGTTTAAAGAATCATGTAGATCATTCCATAGTTGAAAATTGTTAAAAAAAGAAACTTGTACTTTATAAATTCTGTTAAAAAGTACATTTTTCCAAATCGAAATTGTATATAATTTTGTTACGTTGTGATTAAAATCCAACTGTTTAAGTTTGTTATTTTCACTGATCGAGTGACTTCTTTGTTGAATGGAACACAATACATCGTTATAACTACAGATATTGGTTTCAAGACAATCCTGATTGAATTTGGGGAATTATAGCCATATTAGAGTAAAGTACACGTATGGGCTGGAGTAATAGGAAGTCGTCTTTTAGGGTTTTTCTTCAGTCTTGTTTCTTCTTTGGAGAAAACTTTGTATTTTAGAATTTGTTCTAATTCATGTCAATGTATGATGTTGCCATTCAACGATCGATGTTATTTGTACCTAGTCTGCCACTTCGGACCACAGTACAGATGATATTGTTAAAGCCACCTCTATAAGAGAATACGATAGGTCACCCATTCAAGTAACGGTCACGGAACAAATTGTGTATTTTATTAGCTGCGTGTCGGTTAACTCATCTGAATGCACATCGGGTTCTCTCCACAAGTACATCATCAAGAATATCACCAAGTATATTAAGAATAATTACAAATCGGGTGTTATCAACCTGTTTTAATAGTATTTGCTAATAGTTTGTGAAATGTAATTTCTTAGTTTTTTGTACATCACTTCTACGTACATATTCAGTATTTGTATTAGAGGATTATTCGTAAGAATGTTGTGTATTTTCTATTTTATATATTATTTCTAACTAGCTGTATTGTATTCAACAGTAATATAGGGAGGTAAATGCGGCCAGGACTTCCGTTATATGCTTATACTGACAGAAATAAAGTCTTCTAGTCTAAAGCCTTAGTCTTGTCTAAAATCTAAAGTATTGGCAGAAAAAATATATTGACGCCACTTTACTAAA
This sequence comes from Rosalia funebris, assembly GCA_037954035.1. Taxonomy (NCBI): domain Eukaryota; kingdom Metazoa; phylum Arthropoda; class Insecta; order Coleoptera; family Cerambycidae; genus Rosalia; species Rosalia funebris. Next base: position 39,524,714 of record JAZFAV010000016.1, read on the forward strand.
TACTTTCAGTTGGTGTTATTTTGTATCCTGCTATATATGTAGGCATCTTGCTTTTTAAAATAATTAAATTTTTGTTTTTTTTAATTTCAGATGGAGCTCGAGAGTTACGACACTTCTTTTGATTATGGTATAGAAGATGAAGATTTTTATGAGAGTCCTCCTGTCAAAAAATCAAATCAAAGAAAAGTTACATTTGATAACCAGGTTTGCTCTAAGGTAAGCATATTTTTCATAAAATACTTTGAGTATGTTATTTTAACCTAATAGTAATTAAAAATACTTTAATTATCGGCAATGCTGTCTTAAAATCGAAAAACCTTTGGTATAATGTAAAGTTTGATATAAAATATAATACAAGCTGCAGTAAGGTAATTTGTTTTTGCATTACAGTAATAAAATGGCGTTACAAGACAAAACACAATATTTGTATATTTATAATAAATAAATTTGTATATTAATGAATCCAATTATTTAAGGCTATGATATAATAGCCCTAATTAATTGCACTAATTTGGTCATATTCTTGGCAATATTTATATATTATTATTATTGAATAATTCAGACAATAACTGAGAAACGTTGGATATAATATATGCGTTTACATGCGTTTATATTAGGTATTGTGTTTTCGCTACCGTTGTGAAATACGGTGCACAATATTGTTGTGAACCACGAAACAGAGTAGGTACATATCTATTCCTCTTCGATGAAATCCTCCAGCGTCTCTTAACATTCAACACATTTTTCAGCCTTCTAGGCAATAATTATTTTTTTAATAAATTTAGCCAACACTTAACGTTTTGCTTCTTAGGATATGTTCGTTAGTCAGATATTATGAATAGCCGTCCTGTGGAATTGTTGCAGGGATAATCTATCGCATTCGAAATAAACTTAGCAATTGTACTATATTGTGGCGAATTTGTATTGGTTTTACACTTAAAAGTTTTATTCAATAAATAGTGCAGTTGAACATCATTTTCACACTATTAAAAGTGACAACGTTTTATTTTCAATGGTATAGCTGTTGATGGTGATTAGTAAATAATGATAATTGGTAAATAAAAAATAAAATCAGTGCACTTAAATTAATTTAATTAAAATTATAAGTGAATATATGAAATGTTATAATACGATCCGAATGTTGGAAGAATCCTTTTCAAAGTCTCTAAAGTGGCGACTTATAGTTGTTTCTGATCAGTATCCAGTAATTTGGCAATCCATTTGGCAAAAATTTATCTTATATCCAAATTCTATGTTCAATATAAGAAATCAGTATAGGAAATGCTCAAAATCTTTCAAAACTCATTTGAGTCCACTGATCTAGCAATGTTTTCTCGAGAAAATATAGAACATGTTGGTCGTTTAGTTTTTTCTCAGAAATTATATTTCTCAATAATAATCAAACACCTCTTACGGGGAATTTACTTATATAACAATCTGATCGTTGGGTCGATCAATGAGTAATTTGGCATTAACTTAAATTGGTACTTTGATAACTTAGATCTAAAGACTTATTCACTAGTGTTCCTTAATTTTTAGTAAGTTAATTACACTAATATTAACGTGTATCACAACCGCACAATACTATGTTTTTCACTAACTAATAATCACTTGACTAACTCAAAAGGTTTTACACTTGAGTTTTCTTGTGATATTGGAGTTATCGAGGGCTGGATATCCTCGACGTTTCTGTGTTGGTGGAGTCGCTGGTCATGATTCCTTGCAAATTTGGCAATTGTTTGGCCCACAGTATCCATCTGAAAGTCATGATGGAGGTCACCGTTTCTGACATACTAAGGCGCATTGAAGATGTTCTTCAGCACTTTATTCTGGAACCTCTGGATTATTAAGATGTTACTCTTGCTGGTATAACCCCATAGTTGTTTGCCATAAATCCATACTGGTTTGAGGACTTGTTTATACAGAAGTATGTTATTGTATGTTGATAGTATTGTATGTTGATTGTATGTATGTTTATTGTATGTTGATAAGCTGGAGTGCCTACTAAGTAATCAGTATATTTTCTTGAATCTTACATTCACTTCATTTTTTTTCTTTTTAACATGAACCTTCGAGCGAAGCCTTGCATCTAGTGTAATTCCCAGATATTTCGCCGAGTTGACATGTATAAAGTAAAAGCTGGAAAATATGAAGGAAAGTTTTAGGAACGATGGTAGGAAAATATATGCATACATAATATGTATGAGAGGATATGACGAACATTCAGAGCAGTTTCCGACGTGAAGCTAATAAATGTGCAGTACTTTGCTCCGAACTACATGGATGGATGACCTATCGTATCCTTCTATATGGTGGCCGCAATAATGTCATTCGTACCTTAGGCCGGAGTGGCGGACTGGGTCCAGTTCTGAGGTGTTATTGTATACTTGGATTCGAGTTCTAATGGGGGAGGTTTAAAATTCTTGGACGTGGGGCTGTTTGTCACCGTCTTTATATGTAGCCTTTCCCTCCGTAGCTTGAAGTTGTAGGGGAATATACGCTGGATAAGTTTACATAAAACGTAAAACACACTACATAAATTAGACACTCTCCGAACACAAAGCAGTAGCTCTCTGAGGGGGGACATAATGTTGAATAGAGTAATTGAATAGACGTGGGTAACATTCATTCCCACTAACAACAAAAAAATAGTGCCTGCGTTTGGATTCGAATCGACCATGATAGCCAGTGTCTAGTCGCATCTTGCCAAATTACAGGTTCTAACCAACTGAGCTTCCGTAATGGTTGTGTAAGGATTTTTAAAAAGATCGATCTGATAAAAAATATGCAAAAGCAAGGTTCTATATTATTTTTTGTATACTAATTCAATTCGTCGGCTTTTAACGCCCAAGTGATCTCCTACATTATGATAAAACTGTTGCTTTTTTAATTTTTGTCTTACTAAATTCTTCTCTGTAGAAATCACTGCGAGGTTACGTACTCTTCATTGGTCTCATTTAGTTTCTTGAAAATTTTTCTATTCCCTTCAACGCTGAAAACTCCGTTTACCTGAAGCTAATTTAACGGGAAATGATGGCAGTAATTAATTTCTGTAACAATATTTTGCAGAGAATTAGACTAAATAAAACTTGGTATGTCCCCTAAGGTGGATAAATTTCCTAGAATATGAGGATCTGCATATAACACTTTCAATTTATTTTTTATATTAATCAATGAATTTAACGAATCGAAAGGACATTAATATTTGATTGCCTCAAATTTATTGTTATTAAGATCGCAAAATTTCAGTTTTTCTGTTTTTAAATACTTGAGCAGCAACAGTTCTTATTTTTGCTTAAAATCCATTTAATTATTCGGACATAACAGACGATGCCCCATCGTAAGTTTGTTTTACAAGTTTATTTACAAAGTCAAACTGGTCATCTTTTTGCATCAAATAATTAAATTGCTACCTACACGACCGTCATTCAATAAAGATATACTAGAAAACTTTAATTTGCTCTTCAAACATGTACCTTATTATGGATAGTTGAAAAAAGCAAAAGGTATCTGTATTTTCATCCATCTGCCATGAACAATAAATAATATTTTTTTAATTCGTTTTCAATACTTGTCTTAATATTGTGAGAGTTGAACACCCATGTTGTATCATGCTTTTTTGTTTGTTTAAGTCTAAGCTATCAACTGTTAAAATAATGGCAATTATACGTTTTACACCCTATATGTATACATATGCAAATATATTCTCATATTTTAAGGGTGGGGGTATCACGAGACTAAATGGTTCGAAATTATGCAACCAAAGTGTTATAAGTACTTTTTAGTTGCATAAGAAACCGCCTTCAATTGGAAGCTTATCCTTATCACTTATCAGTTTCAGATGACACGTGCAGAGCCCGCCTTATTACTATTTCATTTAGCGTAGAGTCGATTAATGCCCCCGTAGAAAAGTTCCTCTTGATATTGATGTTTGAGCGTTTTGAAAAGAAAAGCTATAGCTGGTCATATTTTACATCATATAATAGTTTTTATACCTAAAAAGTTCGCTAGAAATTGTCCCGTGCGGTTATTCAAAATTATTAAGATATTCATAGTAAATGATGAAAGTTACAAATAAGTAAATATTTTAGTATACACTTTATTGAAAAGTCTAGGCGTTGTTCTGAAATGTAGCAAACTTGTAGCAAATGTTAAAAAACGTTTGACTAAGAATAGATGACTAAGGTATTGCTAGAAACGTAGAAAGGTAAATTAGAATTTGCATTAAATTCATTCCTAAAGTTTTTTCACATTTCGAAAATAGTAATAAAAAATAAGTAAAGAATATTAATAAAAGTAGTTATTCAATTTAATGTCTAAAGTATTTCTATGCTATTATAAATAAATGCTGAAAATATTGCCAAACCAGTCCCAGCCTTTCTGATACAAATAGACGCCTACAAGTTATAGGCGCCTACAAGTTATAGGCGCCATCTGCATACGAATAGCCAAACTAGAAAATCAAGATGGATGCATTATTTATCATATTTTTAGTTTTAATTTATTCTTAAAATAGTATTTCGATGTAGAACCTATTTTTTATAATCTTATGAAATTATTCTGTGTAATATTATATTTTGTTTGATTATCTCGGGAAGAAAAATATCCATCAAGAATTTTATAAAATGTACAGAAAAGTATTCTGTAAAGATAAAAAAAAAAGGATTTTCCTAATATAACAATATAAAATATAATTAAATATACAATTCTCATTAATATAATTACATTATATAATTCTCATCAAAATTATACCTATCATAGTTCAAGAATTCGCAATGTTGTTTTTGAGTTTGTTGAAACCAAGTTTTGAAGAGTTTGAATGCTGCGTTTGATAGACTTCAGATATATCACTACCGCTATAAATTTGGGAATATTACGAGGTAACTTAATAAAACACTAAAAAGTGATCTAATTTTGCGGTACGTAAAGCATAACGGAAACTATGAACAGGTTGCACTAACATAGTGCATAATTTACAATTTTTACAAATCTTGTGGATTATCATTGTCAATTAATATTACGAATAAATATATTGATAATGACATTTAAGATGTGCTATATGTAGTAAATACCTACATTGTAATACATTCAATTTATTCGTTCAAAAAATAATAAATCTCTTGTTGCATTTAAATAAATTTCTGTTTGCAATCTTGTTGCAAGAGATGTATTATTTTTTCCTTCCACATTCACGTGCTATAGTGGAAGTACTTCGATATAATACACTGGCGAGCAAAAAATTGAGGTCACATTGATAATTGTAACATTCTGTGGAATTTTTTGTTATATACTTATACTTCACAATTGTAAATTATTGTACTCTATTTTGAAGGCGAAAGTGAGTAGTAAATTGTGGATTTTAAAACACTGAATTTTTAAGATTTTATTCTAATAAAGCAACAACTTTACATTTAAAACTAGGTTTGACTTATTGGTATTCTGGAAAATATGGAACTAAATAATTGGAACAAACTAATCGCTAATAACGTGCATTCCCTCCTCTTGCGTTAATGACCGCTTGAAGTCGACGTGGCATACTTGCAATTATGTTACGGATCACATTCTGGTCTATGTTATTCCACTCCTGCAAAAGCAATTCTCTCAGCTCCTGGGCAATTCTTGGACTTGATGTATGCCTTTGAATACGTCGTTTCAACTCATCCCATTTCAGACATGTTCAATAGAATTCATGTCTGGGCTGCGAGCTGGCCAATCAAACCGCCTAATTCCAACCTCATCCAGATACTCTGTAGTAGCTCGGGCTACATGAGGCCTAGCATTATCGTGCATTAAAATGCCGTGCTCATCCATAGTAACCAGGAAAGACATAGCATGATTTTCTAGAATTTCTGTAGTACCTGTGAGCTATTAAAGAGCCATTCTTTACAAAAACCAATTCTGTACGTGCTTGTGAAGAGATTCCCGCCCAAACCATAACTGACCTACCACCAAATAGAAGCCACTCATTAATACAAACTGAAGCGTATCTTTCTCCAGGTCTTCTCCATACTTGTCGACGTCCGTCTGACCCAGTTAGGCAAAAACGCAAATCATCTGAGAACAGTACCCTGTTCCAATCCTCCGCATTCCACGCCAGGTTATTTCGGGCAAAAGTCAATCTTACATTTCGATGCCGGGGTTGAAGTGGTGGACCTGTATCCTTCTACAAGACAATCCAGCAGCACGATGCCTTCTTCTGATGGTTCATTTACTGACATTTAGATTTCTCACTTTTTGAAGTTGATTTCGCAGTAAAACCGCTGTTGCTGTTCTATTCCCCAAAATTGTGGACACCAAGAAACGGTCATCTTTTTGGGTTGTAACTCTATCCCGCCCGGATCCTGGTCTTCTGGTTATCAAGCCAGTCTCTCGATAGCGCTGGAATACCCTTTGTACACCAGAAATCTTGCTATTTCACGTTGCCCCCGACCGTCTTCTAACAACGCTATAATTCTCGCCACAACAACAGGTCCAAAAGGCATGATGACTTATTAAATGAATAATACACCTTTCAACCGAGGTTTTACAGTAATAAAAATCAACTCATAAATAAACTACATTAAACCCTAGGCACCAAAATGTGGAATAGCAGTTACTACTCTTGTACACTATTTTAATGACGTCCTTACCAAGGTGCCCTTTATGTCAAATTAAACTAAATGACAGATAACAAGTCTTTGAAAACAAATGTTCAGCGCTTACTAGTATAATGGCATCCTTAATATTATTGCTCCGAAAATTATTTACAATTATCAATGTGACCTCAATTTTTTGCTTGCCAGTGTATAAATATTTATTCCAGATCCTGTAAATGCTAGAACAACGCACGAGTAGATATAATATAATCCAATTATACTATACCTACGCCAAATCCAAAGATATTATATAATCCAAATTATATAATATAATATATGTATGTATCAACTAAATTCTAATATAATTAATTATTACTTATTAATAATTATTAATTATCATTATAGCGATCGTGGATGTACGATGGAAATTTTATGTAATAAGTAGGGGTCGGCGAAAATGCATTTGTTGCATTTTGCATTTGTCGTAGCCGAAGAGCAGTTGCGGTGCAGTTGTTATATTACATAGAACATATGTCTACCCTTAATCATCAGGTCGTATATCAAATACGACATTCCGGAGCACGTGTATAGACGTATGATGTGACACTGTGATGTAAATAAAATATTCACAGTTCACCAAAGGGTGGTGTGTTGATAAAATAAATAAATAAAAATTTCGATTTAAAAAATCTAACTCCAACGATTAGTTGAGTTGAACAGATTGTTTGAGATATTTGAACATTATGGAATTGGAACCTGACAAGTTTTCACTTGTAAAAAATATATTTATTTATGCAATTATAATAAATGTTAATAATAGTGAGATAGTGCGATATAGATACCATTATTGTAGCATTATTTATTAATCAATTACAAATAATGTAGAACTAGAGAAAAAGGATATTGAATTTTAATGTTATTCTACATACATACATAAGAATATATCTCTTGTGCATAAGATTAGTTGCTGGGAATATTGAAAACTGCATATTTTTATTTATATTTATTTTTGTCATTTTATTGAAATTGGTGATTTTATGTTCAGTTAAACTAAATTAAGATTTACTTGCGTACTTAAAATTTTTAGTATTCATGGAAATATGGGAATTTCTGTTCTGAATGTTATTTTTTAGATTAATTAATAATTAATATGTAGTACGTATAGATGACACTGATTTTGGGTTGATTAAATATTGATATGGAAGGAAAGCTCCCAGTTTTAAGTATGATAGATCTCCAGATTCTTGGGATTTTGGGTACACTGTAATTGTACTTGCAAAATGGTCAGAACAAACGGATAGTTGAGTGAATGAACAATACAAGCGGCCATTGCGTTTTTAGTATAGATAGTTAAAGTGCTTGAAATACGTAAATCTACCAATACATAACTACAGAAATAAGGAAATTATACTCCAACCCATCTGCAAATGCCTTATATAATAAGGACTAAACAAATTAGGTCAAAGCAGCTATTCTCCTGGTTATATGCCAAACGCCGAGCGCTGAATTACATGGCAAAATTTGCCGTATTTTGTCTAACAGAGTTAGCACTAAAATACAGTGATTGTTCCAAAACCACAAAGAAGATGCAAAGTGGCACCTATCTCAGGATATCGTTAACTGCAGACCTGTTTCGACCTTTTCATCTTGGGTCTCGTCAGTGCAGTGTAAACGAGTATACCTTCGACAGATGAAGCTCACATCTAGTAGACGTTGCTACGTTTCACCGCAGTAGATCGTACCAAACGTCATCTCTTGGTAGTTTCGAGAACAATCTAAATCGGTGTAAAAACTTGAGATCATTAGCATAATGCAAAGTTTTACTCCGCAGAGGGTAATATTCAAGCTACAGAAATAAGGAGATTATACTCCAGCCCATCTGCAAATGCCTTATATAATAAGGACTAGACAAATTAGGTCAAAACAGATATTCTCCTGGTTATATGCCAAACGCCGACCGCTGAATTACATGACAAAATTTGCCGTATTTTGTCTAACAGAGTTAGCACTAAAATACAGTGATTGTTTCAAAACCACAAAGAAGGTGCAAAGTGTCACCTATCTCAGGATATCGTTAACTGTAGACCGGTTTCGACCTTTCTATCTTGGGTCTCGTCAGTGCAGTGTAAACAAGTATACCTTCGACAGATGAAGGTCACATCTAGTAGACGTTGCTACGTTCCACCGCAGTAGAACGTACCAAACGCCATCTCTTGGTAGTTTCTACTCATAAGAAACACGTTTACATTATTTTAGTTGAGTGAAACAACAGTACGAGTACAAAATGTTTTTGTAAATATGTTTACTTCTAAAATAAATTTTTGTGAATTTTCTCTCAGGATGTTATCGATTGATTTAAATACTACAACTTTACAATAAATCAAAATATTACATGTAGTTTTACAGTAAAACAGTTTTCTTTAATTTCCCAAAAATGAACACATTCTACACCTACAGATCTTTCACTCACTGATTCAAACGTACAACGTACATATATACAAAATCTGGGTTTGCAATTTATTTTTATCCATGTTACAATAAGAGCGCACCATTAGAAATGTGCGTCATTTTGGCTGTCATGATTCGATAGGTCAATAATTCTGACAGGTCGATAGGAGACAGATACGAGTTAGTAAATATGGAGTGCTACACGATAAAACATATAAATAAATATAATAAACAAATTGTAGCCAAGTTTGGTTGCTACGATTCGTAAAGTGCGTCCAATTTTCGGTAGAAATTAATATAAATATTGTTTCAAATTTATCAATTGTGAAAAGAATAATCGGAAAAATCGAAAGTATTGGTTCAGTTATTGATGTGAAACACACGACACGAGTTCGTAATGATCGTTCAGAACAAAACATCACAGAAGTTCGCGAGAGTGTGGCCAAGAGTCCAGGGACCTCGATTCGTCATCGTGCAAAAGAATTGGATATTTCAACAGCCACTCGTCGCCGTATTTTCACTAAAGATTTGCATCTCTATACTTACAAAGTCTAATTAACTCAATAAAATCTGCCAACAGACCATGCACAACAAGGAGGGTTTACTAATTGGATCTTTGAACAAGAAGAAGTGAATGCCGATTTTGTGAACAAAATCATCTTCAGCGACGCGGGACTCGTCGCTGAAGATGATTTTCGCCTTGACGGTTTTGTTAATAGGCAAAATTGCCGCATTTGAGGCTCAGGAAATCCACGAATGATTCATGAGAAACAATGCATCCCCAGCGTGTCACTGTTTGGTGTGCATTGTGATTTGAAGGAATCACTGGACCATTTTTATTTGAAAACGAGACAGGCAATGCATTAACATAAATGACGAACGTTATCCTGACATGATAACCCAATTTATTGTGTCTCAATTAGAAGATATTGCTCCTGAAGACATATGGTTTCAGCAGGATGGCACCACTTGCCATACCACCTGGGAAACATTGACGGTTTTGCACGAGCCTTTTCCTGGTCGTGTCATATCCCGTTTTGGTGACCAGAATTGGTCGCCACGATGTTGCTATTTAACACCTATGGACTTTTTTGTGTGGGGTTTTCTGAAGTCTTAGGTTTACGCTAACAAACTCACGACCACTCAAGCATTGAAGGCAACGAAATACTGCCACATTTATGAAAAATCGTTATTAAACTCGTGTTCCACGAGCATTTATTTAATTTTATAATGCATTCATATAAGTTATCGACAAACGAATAACAAAAATTGAGGAAAAACAGGAAAATATCCAAAACATAACCAATTAAATTTCCGACATTTGGTGATGGTATAGGGTTTCCCACGCCTATAGCCCTCAACACTCGACAGAGCTGCAAGTGTTATGACTGATAGAATACATTACGGATGGTTTCAAGCGGAAGAACGTCACTGCAGCGATACTCTTAGACGTCTCCAAGGCCTTCGATAGAGTCTGCCACGTCGGGCTTCTAATCAAGATGTTAGACTTGGGATACCCGATGGCCCTGGTGAAACTGATCAAGTCCTATTTGATAAGAAGGCGATTTCGGGCCAGAGTAAGGACCTTTGTATCGGACTACAGGACTATCGAGGTCGCAGTATCGCAGGGTGCGGTGCCGTCGCCTCACCTCTTCAACATCTTCACGTCAGACCTGCCGAAGCCACAGCGCACGGCCACTGCGATGTACGATGACGACACGGCGATCGTCACGAAATCGAGGAGAGCGCGTATGGTACGCCCTTAAGGCGTGCTATAAAACCGTATTCGACTTATATAAGAATACTCATGGAGAAAATTTTTTCTCATCGACTTGCCTCGTTAGTGGAATTTATGCAAAATAACAAGTCTCCTTTTTCTTCCTTCTTCTAAGTAGGTCTATGACCTGTTCCTCTTAGATGAATATTATCGGTACTATGAGCTGTTTATCTGTTTTTACAGAGGGTAGGCAGCTAACCTGGCTCCTCTTTCTTCCGGGTTTGGGACCGGCAACAGTACTACTGGCACAGCTTACTCAATACTACTGTGCTGTATTGAGTAAGCTGTGCTACTGGGCTACTCAATCCACCCAGCAGCACTGCAGGCTGAAAAACGGCAACGGTACGCGGTGTTTTCAAGCGGCAACCCATCCAAGTGCTAACTGCGCCCGACGTTGCTTAACTTTGGTGATCGGACGAGGATCGATGTTCAATGTGGTATGGCCGTTGCCTTAAGTAAATGAGAAGTGATATTACAAAATCGAAAATAGATGTTCTATGGTGTAAATATAGAAATGAACAAGAAATTATTATTCGTACGATCGTGAGTTGTCCTAATAGAGATTCAGACTTCGTTAGAATTCATCTTGGATGCATTTAAACCATGCTAATTTTCCCTCAAAGTAGTATATTGTATGGGCAGTACTAGTCTTATTCAATGATGATGGCACCGCTCAAATGCTTGTACTTAGTCAAATTCTCCGTGAATTTGCTCAGCTTCACTATATTATGTATGTTTTGTCCTATAAATGGATTTTTTTTCTGTTGGACAATAAAGGCATTATTATTCTTATGCATATTCCGTTTTCCCATGTTTATGACAGAAGAAAATACGAATAATTAATTGCTTATGGAAGCACCTCATTTTTGATATTACTTAGAAAGTGTTTTCATTCATTTTGTGACAATTAATATTATATACATCCTTGCCATTCATTTTGCATAGTGAATACCTTTTACGGGTAAGTGAAAAGATTATTATGCGTTTTTCCATAAATAGATGTCTATAAGAAATCTACATACGTTCTAGATCTACCATATAATTATTACTACATATTTTATATAAATAATAATATTAATTAGATTGATCTTAAAAACATATTCGTAATAAATGTATAGTAACGCGATAAAAAGAGTTTCAATTTAAAATGTGATTTCTGAATATTTTATTTTTGACAGTGTAGTGACTACTATATTTACTATAATTATTATTAAACCCCGGATTTGACTGCTGACATGACGTAACATAACAGAGGCGGACTTACAATGAAGAGCAGATTACATATAAAAATCATTCACGTATTAGTTTACTTGCGTGGGTGTTTAAGAACAAATGAAGACGTAATTGTATTCCTAAAAATGCGTAATCAAGTCCGGGGACAGGGCAACTAATCACGTCACCGTATTGTCACAACGATCTGGACAATACAGTAGTTTTTCAAGATAACATCACCGCATACCTAACACTTTTTACGCGACTATATTATTAGTAGCCGCTCTAAATGTTTAGCAGTCAAAGAGCAACGTCTGTCAGCACATGTCCATTTATAATGTGAAAATGACCGTTCTACGTTAAAGGATGTCAACGGAGCATACGATAAATATGAATAATGTTGTAGAGCCTTCATATTGATTTCCTGATTAGAAACATGAACTTAATTCTGCTGTAAAATATGTACTATAACTGCTATAGTAGAAAACCCCGGGTTGTTATCTAAAACTGCAGAAAATGTTTTCTTTATATTCTTCACAGTATCTCCCTACAAGTGAACAATGTGTTGCCAAAGGTCTAAACAACGTTTATAGCACCCGCTATTGAAAAGTCATCTGTCTCTATTTTTTTTCCAATTTTTCAATGGCTTTTGGTATGCGCGAAAAATTGCTATGTATATACATCAAATCTTGTTGAATAACTGGATCCGCTGAAGTATGTTGCGCATTCGCAATAGCACCATTTGGATCCAACAGTTGAAATACCCTGGTGATATTCTCAAAATTGCAGTAATAATATGAAGCTGTCTTGATCCACGTTCCTTACCGGGTTATTACAGGCGTTGAACGTAACTGTATGTCGGGAAGCATTAATGTGAATAATGCACACTTTGCTGGACTTTTAAAAACACTTGTTTGACATTCGCTATCAGGCGATCGAGATTCGGATAATGACCACGGATTGCCTCTCCTACGCGATGAAGACCATTCGCTAGGCAAGTTACATAACATATTGTAGTTATACGTTCCGTTCAAAAAGTCGACAAGCCACTTTCATGTATGATGCAGCATCTATAAGAAAAAGTAGAGCCATGTTTTTGTTTTCCTCCCACAAATATTTATCCTCAACTTTTGCATAAACAGTAGATTTGAAAGTGGCAGCAGCTTGCGGTAGATAATTTTTTCGAATCGTCGATTCTGTGGGCACGTTTACTTTGCCAAATTCCCAATTTAAACATTTCTCTATAAAGTCTTTGAAACTAGGTTTGCTTAGTTGGGTGCACGGGATATTAACCAATTCGCTATTAAACGTCGTGTGCCTTTCACAAGCACTGCTGTCCAATAATCGCGGTGTTTTTTTTTTTCGGAACACCAACGTCCAATAATACGCTATGTATGTATAATTTATTACAAGATTGTGATATTTCTTTACGGTGTTTGTATTTTTAATAGATATTTCAGAACTTGTATAAGCCCGACTCTGAAGTGTGCGCAGTCAAATTCGTAAACGTATCCAAAATGTATATAAACGTATCTAAACGTATGTAAAATGTATATAATACATTTACATACATGGTCCTGCGACACGATTGAACGGTTTTTAATAGGCCACTGTTAAGAAACAAAGAATATATTTGGACTAATTATTATTATAACTAAAAACACAATTCTGGAAATTTCTTATAACACTTAGTTTGCAAAGATCACATCCCTAAGATGATCACCGTCTTCTTCTATACATTGCTGCAATACGTTTCTAAAATTGAACATAACGCGTCTGAGTAAATCTACGTTTATCGAATTTATCTCTTCACGAATTCTTTCTTTGAGAACCAGAAGTGTTTGGGTACGGGTAGAGTACCTTTGGGTACTTTGGACTTTAAGAATCCCCACAGAACAAAATCCGGGACCGTCAGGTCCGGTGACCTTGTGGACTATGCAAAGTCGCCAAATCTTAAAATTAGGCGAATCGGGACCATACGTTGTAAAACAGCAATGGACCATCTAGCTGTATGTGCTGTGGCACCGTGCGCCGTCCAGTTGGAACCATACATCATCTTGGTCCATTCTTTGGAAGTTCTACAGCCACAAATGTTTCTAACATCTTAACGTACCGAAGTGAATTGACTGTAATGGCGTGGCCGTTTTCTTCAAAAAAGTATGGCCCGATCACACCAAATCTGCACACTCCACACTACACCGTTACCTTTTGGTCATAATGTGGGTGTCAGAGGCGTATTATAGCAGAAGCCCAAGAAGCCCGGGCTTGCGGTGCAAAAATTTGGAAAAAGGGGCGCAAAATTTTGGAAAAGGATTTTATAATAAAATCGTGTATTGGTAGGAGCAAAAAACGACGAAATTCACGACCTTTAAAGTCTTGGAGCAGCGTTCGCTCACATTCTCACGAAATCAAAACGAGGGTTTCTCGAATTATATTATAGGCGGCGCCTACCAGAGTGGAAATTTTCTGTGGGCCCAGTACAGGGTCAATATTATTTTCCCGTACAATATCTTGACCCCATATAGGCGCCTGTCTTGGGCCAATACGGGCATGTCACACTTTCGGTTTGGGCCCGTAAAGGCGCCCAAGCTAGGGCCAGTATTATATACAAACGTTAAAAAAAAGATTTTCCAATTTTTTTTTTGGCTTTTCCCCCCCAATGCTACGAGTACTGTCATTTACTACCTATACTACCCCTTTTTGGCGAATTAAAATACCCAATCCTTTCCTATTACATTCCATGTGCGGCTCATTCACTAAATCTTGTTGGGACTTCGGCGGCTGGCTTCTGCGTACCTTTCGTCACTTTCTTCGGAATAGAACAACAACTTTACAATTTTTTTCTATTTCAACGCATCGATGGGAGATTTTGAAGAGCAAGCTGGATTCGAAGCCTTTTATCAAAAGTTTGTCTGTGACCCGTTGGAGTGCCCGTGCTGATGCCAGCAAAGCATTATTTTCATCTTATTCTGAAATTGTAGAAGGTCTCCAGGCAATATCGGAAGACGGAACCGAAAAGCCAAATACAACTGAAAAACTGAGCCACCTAGAGATTGCTATTATGACCTGTTTTTGGAATAGAATACTAGAGAGATTCAATCAAGTGAACAAAAAACTTCAAGCCGTGAATATTGATCTTGGCGCTGTGATTTTATTGTATGATTCCCTTTATAACTTTGTTGATACTTTGAGAGAAGATTTCGATATATTCGAGGCTGAGGTAATCAAATTGTGTGATAATGCAAGTTACCAGCATGTCACTAGAAGAAGGAAGAAAAGAGTGATGCAATTTGATGAGACAGGAGGAGACGGAGACGTTGAATTCAATGGAAGAGATGAATTTCGCATCCAGGTATTTCTCCCACTGATTGACAAGCTGAAAGCTGAGCTTTTCAAGAGACATTTAGTATTTAGAGATTAATGAAGAATTCGGATTTTTGAGTTCCTTGCCAGTTATGACCACGGAAGAAATCAAAGAAAAATGCTCAAAGTTAATTGAAACTTACAAAGAAGATATTGATGATAACTTGGAAGGCGAATTGCTTCAAATCAAGGACCTAGGTCTTTCGTCTAATGGACAGTTGAACTTTCTAAAAATATTTAAATTGAAAAATTTTGACGACGTTTCCTAATCTTGTGATTTTGTTGAGAATGTTCGCCTGTAAAGCGGTGACTAATTGTACAGGTGAAAGATGTCAGCGCTGAAGAGAGTAGAAGACTACCACAGATCTACATTATCTAACCTCAAATTGAACGCGCTAGCAATAATGTGCATCGAAAATTAAGTGCTAAATGCCCTCAGTATTGACAAAATTATCAACGCATTTGCTAACGAGAAAGTTAGAAAAAAGCTTTTTTGAATCAACAACCGTTTTTTTTTAATCATCACCGAGTTTTTGTACATTTTTGAATAATGGTTACTATAATTATGTATTATTACTAATTACTGTATTACTAATAATAAACAATATACGTTTAAAAGACAGTTTTACAATCAAGTCCACCTGTCCTACCATTATCAAAATAATAAAAAAAAATCAAATGAAGAGAATGGTATATCAAACACTAAAATCTAAAAAAGTTTTGGTGAAACAGAAAAAATCAATGAGGTAGGGGGGGAGGGGCGGGATTTTCTTAGGGCCTTGGGAGCCAAATTGGGTTAATACGCCACTGGTGGGTGTTCATGCTGTGAACACAACCCAAGTTTCTCTTGGGTTGTGTTCAGCCCAGTAGCGGAAGTTTTCCTTATTAACGTACCCACTGAGATGGAAGTGAGCTTCGTCAGACATGATCAGTTTATCAAGAATTCCTGCATTGTTGTTCAGTATTTCAAGAAATTGCCTGCAGAAATTGACGCGATTAACTTTATCAAAAGGGTTCGGCCTCTGGACTATCTGTACTTTATATGGATGAAATTTCAAATCCAGATTTAAAATTCGTCGCATACTTCGCTATGAAATTCGCAGTGCAATTGATTGCCGAATTGCAGAACGTTGTGGACTCCGCTTAATGACTACTCTGGTTCCTTCAATAATGCCTTGTTTACGAACTGTACGTGTATCTCCGACAATTTTTGAGTTTACACTGCCCCTTTCATCGAAATCTCTTACCTGTCTCAAAATTGCATTTCTCGATGGGACTTTAAGCGCGCACTGGCAAATTACGTTCACGGCGAAAACGCCTCTGGGTTTGCACGATGGACTGGGTCAGTATGAATGATTTAACAGCAGAGATCCGTTGATTAAGCGGCTAATTTGCCACTGTAACACAAAACTTTCGATAATAAAATACAATTTTATCACTATTTGACGTTTGTCAAACAAACAGTATTTCCACAGTAACCTATTCAAAACTATTTAATCCTATTGCCGGATCCCGTATAATACAAATGTATACAGTGCTATTCAAAAATCCCCTCCCCCCATCTTATCTTTTTAACGATTATACATAAACTAGTGAAATTTGGTAACTGAATATTAAGGGTTGTAAACTTCCCTACTAGTGATGATAGATGACGTATGCATCAAAGATGACGTCACAAGGTCATTGTGACCAATAATTTTAAATGGAACCCTATGACAAGCGACACCTCTTTTAAAAGGTATCGAAAAAACGTATTCAATGATACTAATATTGTTTGTATTTATGGTAGTTTTGATGGATTAAATCAGTAATCAGTAAACTTGGATAATAATTTTAATTACAGATTCAAGAATCAGTACCTACTTATAGTAAATGTTCGAAGTGAGCTCCATCTACTTCCTGACAGTAAAACATCCTATTGCGAAACTCTTCTCGTACTTTTTCAAATGTGTCTGCGGAAATAGCCCTACATTCTGTAACAATACGTTGTTTTAAAACATCAATATTGTCAGGCTGAGTGGCGTAAACTTTCGATTTAAGATACCCCCACAGAAAGAAATCTAAAGGTGTGAGGTCCGGTGATCGAGGCGGCCATTCCATTGAACCTCGTCGTCCAATCCATCTATCAGGATATTCTTCATCCAAATACCGTCTTACTGCACCGTAATAGTGTGGAGGAGCACCATCCTGTTGGAATGTTATTTCCAAAATGTCGAATTCATCTTGATTATCTTCCAAAATTTCAAGGATTAACGGTTCTATTGCATTTTGCAACATCTGCAGATACACCTCACCGGTTAAGTTGGTATTTAAAAAAACAGGCCCAACGATGTGGTTTCCCAGTATACCTGCCCAAACATTGACCTTCTCGGGATACTGAGTATGTGTTTCACGAAACATGTGAGGATTTGCGTCACTCCAATATCTCACGTTTTGTGTATTTACATTTCCATTTAGATAGAAAGTACTTTCGTCACTAAAACAAATTGTTTTGACATAGTCTGGCTGTTGGTTAATTTTAGTCTCCATATTTTCACAAAATTGCAGTATTCGGTCTGGATCGTCGTCTGAGAGTTGATGAACCATTTTTAATTTGTATGGGTGAAATTTGTTTTTTTTTTCAACACCCTGTGCACTGTACTTTGACTGACTTCACAGGTTGATGCAACTTGAGTTGTTGAAGAAGTAGGATTTACTATTACTTCTGCCAGTATATCAATTTTTTTCTCATCAGAAATTTGTTGTCTGCCAGGTCGTTTTGCATCATTAATACTACCCGTTGTTTTAAACTTACAAAGAAACTCTCTCAAATAAGTCCTCGAAACTGGGCGATCGGGAAACCTTTCATTAAAAATGCGTTCTGCTGCATGAATATTTTCTCCAGTTTCACCAAGTATTAGGATCGCTGCTACTTTATCACCTAAAACACGTATCATTTCTCTTCTTGAAGCACTTAAACGTTCAGCTCACAACAGTTTAACAAATTATTGAATGTACAAATATTTTAAAATTACCACAAGGTACTAAAACAGTTAAACGTTCAATCAACAATACACAAATTATTAAATGTATAAAAACTTGACAGTTAAAAAAACATCAAATTGGGGAGACTTGCAAAAACATCAGATTATTTACTATCCAACTATCCAGTGGCGGAGCTTGAATTTTAAATTTTATTATTAACTGATTTAATTCATCACAGCTTTGCGGTTTTTGAAAGCCAGTTGTCAAAACTGCCGTAAACAGACACAATATTAGTATCATTGAATAGGTTTTTTCGATACCTTTTAAAAGAGGTGTCGCTTGCCATAGGGTTCCATTTAAAATTATTGGTCACAATGACCTTGTGACGTCATCTTTGACGCATATGTCATCTATCATCACTAGTAGGGAAGTTTACAACCATTAATATTCAGTTACCAAATTTCACTAGTTTATGTATAATCGTTCCAAAGATAAGAGGGGGAGGGGACTTTTGAATAGCACTGTATAATACATATAATTAAGTAAAAAAGCCACGCCTATGTTGGAGGGTCCGCCATAGATGTAAATTTTCTATATTTTATACTTACTTTTTCTATTTCTCACGAAGTACCTTAAAAACAGACGTTAATATATTGTTTTTTCTTTCATGGGTGTTTTAGGCTGGTTTTGTTATCTTTTATATCACATAAATAGTATAGTACGGAGATAATCGGAAATAATATCAACTTTCGATTTTTGGACTCGACAGTAATATTAATGTTTAGTTAATCAGTATTATTTTATAATAAAGGTTATAAATACAAAACAATATAAATTTTTGCGCTACTGTAATTAGTAGCATAAAATATAAATTTAACTGGAGAAAAAATTGAAATTAACAACCCCACTTAATTATTAATTTTAGTAAAATAACTTTGTTATAAAATTAAACTGATGTTTATAATCTGAAAGTCGTAGTAAAGTTTATAAATATTCTAATGTCTGCAGAGGGGAAATGATCGACGGAAAGTTAAGTTGTACGCGGCATTTGAGTGAGTTGACTGGATCACTCTTGATATCGCCCATTTATTTCATGTAAACTATAGATTACTATGAGCCATGAAAACACATTTACAATATAAGT
This sequence comes from Rosalia funebris, assembly GCA_037954035.1. Lineage (NCBI taxonomy): Eukaryota > Metazoa > Arthropoda > Insecta > Coleoptera > Cerambycidae > Rosalia > Rosalia funebris. The sequence goes on from JAZFAV010000016.1 coordinate 39,544,197, forward strand.
ACACTACAAAAAATGTTAAAAAACGACTTGTAGGTAAGAACCTTTTTTTTTGTCGAGGTAACTGTACGTATATATAGTTTATTTCATCGCTATTTGCGAAATAAAAAATCTCAAAATATAACCTTGGATTATTTTTATAGCTAGGCTCAGGTCGACTCTTACATTTATCGGCAAGATAAGAGAGTTTTTTTATTTGGCAAATAGTGATTAAATGAATAATACATATGTTGTAGATCATTCAACATTTTTTCAGAAATATAAGAGAAACGTATACAAGAATATTCCACGTGATGGTTTATTGGCACATGATATATGTATGTTTTATTGACGGACGATTATAATAGAAATTTGAATTGGTAATGCCTCGGTTATACGAGGTAAATATCATGATTTTGTAATTATGATTATCCAAAACTTATCTATTGCAATAATCTCATTTATTTATTTTAATCTCTTCGTAGTCATAAAAATTTCAAGTTTTTTTTGAAAATAAAATACGTTTCAACGGTACATTTAACTATAAAATCCGTTGCTATTACAGACTTGCTTTTATTTATTATATTTGATTCGATATGACAGGCGATGTAGATGTAGCTTCGATCAAAATTGTAATTATTTTTGATAGGGTACTATTAGAAAAAGTCTGAAAACAGTAGATGTTACTTTGAATCATGTAGTGTTGTGAAGCGTAAAAAATATTTTGAAAACGTTATAAAAAATATTTGCAATTAATAAGAGTAATTGACAATGTCATATTTAAGTATTCTGAAGTAAACATGGACATTCATGAATCGAGTAACAGCTTAGTGTACATTTTTTTTTAATAAAGGTTGAAACAATAGAACGAGAAAATTATTTTGTTAATAATTTAGTTAAATTAAAATTCAGCCATAATTTAATGAAGAATGAGTTGAAGGCTGCTGCTACAAAATCTGTAAGTACTATTCATTTCATCGCTATTTGCCAAATAAAAAACTCTTATCTTGCCGATAAACGGAACAGTCTACCTGAGACTAGCCATAAAACAAGTCATGGTATCTTTTTAAGATTTGTTATTTGGCAAATAGCATCAAATAAACTATATTTTTATACTCAGTTTTTATACCCGTGTCAATAAAGAGAAGCCTTCTACGTTTACACGATTACACAACAAGACCAGGCATACAAATTTAAGTATACCGATTAATAACACAAAACCTGTGGTTTGGTGGAGCATTAATAAATTGCGAAAATGTTGACTCTCGAAACAAACTAAGAGAGACAATCTTAAATAAGTTGGAAACCAAAAAAAAAAAAATACAAACTTATGGTATTAATAAAGTTTAAATATATAGAAATAAAAATTGCACACAAGTCGACTTCCACCACTAAAGCCCAAAGCCGCAGCGGGGAAAGTTACACAAAGACAAGAATACACCTAGGCTCAGGGAGAGGTGCTAAACTGCCCTTGTTGGGATTCGAACCCAAGCATACAATGACACATCAATACTAGGCTCAATCCGTCACCCCGGACCATACTACGAATAACATTGTCGCAACCAAATAGAAATAAAAATACTACATGATCTAATGAAGAGTTTGTGGACGGTATTATTTCAAATAATCGTGAATGAGTAAATTATGAACAACGCATTAGGATCAGGACAAGGATAGGATTATTACACAATTAAATCACACATATAGCTATGGTTTGGTGTTGAGACGTTCCTTCAGTCACAAGTAAAATTAAAGATTATTTATATATCAAGTGGCAAAGGTGTGCAATTACGGATGATTACAATGTAATGAGATGTTTCCGGTGTTCACGTTGTGGGCATAAGAAAAAAGACTGTCATCTTCTGCTATGAAAACACGATCTACGTGTGTCGAAAACCACGAAAAAATATATTGTAATAACGTAGAAAATAAAAAATGTATTACATATAAAAATTATAACACAAGAAATAGGTGAAATGATAACAATAATCCAATAGACCATGCTTCAAATAATTATAAGATATGTGCATAAAATCATCATGAAATTATTATATTAACATAAATATCATTATGAAATTATTATATGATATTAACAATAGTGAATAAAGCTCATGCTTATAATTGATGCGTTCCATCTTATACCTAATTTTTTCGATTGTTCATCAACATAGTAATGAAATTTCATTTGATTTATCTTGTTTGACAGAGGCATGATGGACCGAAGATGTTATATCGAATTTAATGTCGATCCCTAATTATAACTTAATTCAAAACGATTGATATCGTCGTGTAGGAGGTGTGGTGGTATACATAAATAGTGAATACACAATACATATAAGCTTATACGAGTAAATATAAATATATGATATACTGCCAGATTCGAACACTTACATATGGGTCAGTATAAAATTAAACAATACTTCAATTGCATTAGGTGTCATATATACCTAGATCTCGATATAGAGTTTAAATCAGTTTATGAACACCATGAATAATATTATATCAGTTCTTGTGATTCATATCGAATGGCACAAATTATAAATGAAGCAACGCGAATTACTAAATTATTTTTGACGCTAATTGTAAGTAATATTGATGTATATTGGGAGAGCGCTGGAATTTTCGATGCAGAAACAAAAACAAAAGACCAGTTTTTCACGAAAACTGAAAGGTTACACTTTTCTTGACGTGCGTTTCACGAACCAAGTGGACATAATTGGGAGATTAATTCGGGAATTAAAATTAAAACTCAATTTTAGTTTAGGGTTTATTCCGGTGAGGTCAACTTGATTGGTGAAATGCACGCCGAGAAACGCGTAATCTTTCGGTGTTCGTGAAAAAATGGTCTTCTGTTTTTAATATTGATGTAGTTAAAAAATATGGTACCTTAAATACTGACATCTTTGATCACAGATTAGTGTACTGTGAACTATCAATAGATACTTATAAACGCAAGAAAATGATGCGTATGTACATATGGAGATTTTAAACATTTCACCAAGAGCAACAATGTCAGAGTATATCACGTAAGTGGGCACATTTACGTAATATACTCTGACATGAAATTCTGTATATTAATAACACTGAAATGCATTATAACAGAAAAAATAAGCCTCTTACAAAAGTTAGTAAAGATGTTTTATGGGCACTGTAAAAAATAAATCCCTAAAATAACGCATACCTTTATTTCTTGCCAAATAACTTGAAAGTAAAATATGGAGAACTTAAACAGCCTGTACAGAAAACTTTAAAGTAGAGTCTATTTTCGTACCTCGGCAAAAGTTTGAGGGGCCTTAAAGGGTCATGACAAAAAAAGACCTTGTAGATTATTAGAAAATTTAATAACGTCATTATATGGATACTGCTAAAGATATTTGAACCAAGTATCCTTAATACTGTCTAAGAAAAATGAAGCAAAAAAAAACTGCAGCCGATTTTCCAAAACCTATACGTTTAGGACACATGTTTAGAGGAACGTTTTGTCTTAAAATCATACAAGTAATCACCTCTTAGAGTTTATATGTGTACTTAATAAACACCCTATATATACTATTGTATATGTATATAGTATACCATTGAAGGATGCTTGTTATATTTAATTGTTACGTCACAATCGAAGGAAGTTCATTTATTTCAGTTTGGATAAGGGAAAATGGACGCACTGGCGAGGTTAAATCAAAAATGGACTGAAAAAAGGATACACTTACATGTTGTAAGGATGCAAAAATTCTACTATTCATAAGATGTGAATTATAGTGTCTGTATTATGATTTTAATACATACATAAAAATTGATATTTTAATTCCATTTGAAACGGAAAAATATATTTTATAAAAGTCTACAAAAAAGTTTTAAATAAATGCATAATATTCGAAGTTAACTGGAATGTTTAAAGCTTAAAGTTGGCGAATCAATATGTCCACATACATATTTTCATATTTCGATGGTTTATGATTTCAATACAATTTCCAAGATAACATTGAAGAGATATTGAGTATGAACATGGCAAAAATTTTCGAAGAACTAAGATCCATATTTTCCGTGTTATTTTGTTAGTACTTTTAATGCCTTGTGTATTTTTCCCTACGATTTTCGAAAAAAATTAAGATTATTGTTAAAGCTACACATTAAATGAACACCTTAGAAACACCGATCTTCACATTCTGTTATAAGTTACTATTGTGTTAGTATTTATTGATGTCAATTCCTCTGACACGTTTTATGATATTCGGGAAAATAAAAAAATCGTAAGGAAGAACGTGACATTTTGCCTTAAGTTATGGCGTCACACTATTCTTTAGAAAAATCGTTATGAAAGATAATTAAAAAGACACTAATATAGAAGTGTTTTTTTCACACAGTTACGACAGATTATCTAAAATAAGAATATACTGTGTGTATTCCGGCGACCCTATAAATATAAAATCGATACTATTATTTTGTATTCTAGTTCAATTTATATTTTTACTATTTTGAACAAAGATGGCAATAGTTTAAAAAAATTATAAAATTCAATTTTATATTACATACATATATACCAAAGTAGTACCTAAAAAACAATAAAAACTGTTTCTTGTAATTAAAATTAATTATAATTAAATAAATGGGACTCAATGTTTTGGATTATTAAAATATAAATTTGAAATAATTCTCAGAAGAATTGTCAGTAGAAATCAGTATGACTTGTTCCACACAAATGAAATTGTGTTAATTTATTTTACTTATTTTTGTGTATTTAGTTTAGTTATAAGAGTAGCCGCTGGCGTTGGCTGAAGTTTGCTTTAATGAAGATGTTTATCATATACACACACCCATAGGGCACCTATACGACGTAAAGGAGACATAAGATATGTATTAGTAGAACATGTGAAATTATTTTCCCCATCAGTTATGTTGAGATGGCCGAGCTAGTTGGAATTACATACGGTGTTCTGGGGGCCGACCAAAATTGGACCCAGGAGAGGGTATGTATCTGCTTGGATAGCAGGGCGGCATTGGTTGAATTCAGCAACGACAAAGTCGAAGCTGGTCTATAATTGCTGTGAAGCATTGAACCACTTGGCAGGGAAGGGACCGGTGGAACTCTTATGGATACCTGGACATAATGGCATTAAGGGAAATCTAATTGCAGATGATCTTGCCAGACTAGAGACCAGGGAAAACCTCTATGGACCAGAACCTGCAGTGGGAATAAGTCAGAATCTGATCAGAGACCGCATCAATGGCTGGGCAAGAGACCAGCACAATAAAAGATGAGAGGAGTAACGGGTTGTCGAATAACCAAACTCTTCATCCAGTACTCAGAGATTGAGAAATGGGCTCAAAGAATTCATTAAATTGAAAAGGCACAAAGCCAGAACCCTGGTGGGAATCATAACGGGCCACCATAGTAGCCTGAATGCATATAAGCACAAGCTGAGGCTGACTGACAGCCCGGTCTGCAGATACTGTAAAGAAGACGAGGAAACCTCGATTCATCTTCTTTACACCTGCCCCGCACTGGAGTAGAAGAGGTATCTTATATTAGGGACCCCTGTTATCCTAGAGGAGGCTAGGCTTAAGGCGGGGGACGTGCCTAAATTGCTCCTTTTATGGGATAGCATTTTTGGATAATGACCCGGATAAGAGGGGATCACCAAGGGACTACCCATGCGATCAGTGTCTGATGAGGCCTAAACCTATATAATAATATAATAATATGTTGAAATTATCTTCTAAGATTCTTAAACATCGTGGTCAGACTTAATGGTTTTTGTTTTAGGCCGTTCATGAAGGGTTTTACATATTTTTTTTTTCTTTATGGTGCCTTTTTGATTCTTCCCTACTATTTATTCCGAATATTATTCAGATTTTGCTACCTCCATTTAAAACGTGTTCACAAGTACCTGTAAAACTCGAAATAGTGGCTGAATTTTCATCAAGATGAGGTTAACAACATTAATTTCTGAAGGAGAAAATTATATTTTTCGTATTTTTTACTTGTTGCGGAAAAATATTACAACAGATAATTGGGAAGGAAGGTTTTGAAAACCGCCGTTTATTCCGCGGAGGAAAATATTTATACTGTCGTATTAATGACGTAGTAGACGATAAAATAGTAAAAAATGAATAAAAGAAACTTAGTTTTCTCCTTTGACACGAAAAATTGATACCAAGTAAATTGAAATATTCTAAGTAATGATTAGATCTTTAAAGTTTGCGTAGCTTTAAAGCATTTGTAGTGCCACAATATTGACATGAGAAATGATGACGTAATATTGAAAACAATTATTTTATCGAAAGAATAGTCATAATAAATACTCGAGTTGCTGCAGAGACATAAACGGGAAATATATTCTTGTATCTAATAAAAATCATATACATCTTAGTACAATATAATGAAAGCATCGTCAATAAAAATAAGATCTTATTTCTAATAATCTCTAAACATTTACAGGCATGTAATATTTTTACTTGGTTGAAACCTACAGAGATAAACGAGTTTACATTTCCTTAATGCTAACTCTTTTTTATGAATCTAATTTTTAATCAAAAGTTAAACCGAGGCGAGTTAGTTATTATTGTATTGTTTTTAATTGTGTTCTAAGAGTAATTATATTTCTCTTTCTTTTCATTTGTTACGAAAAAATAAGAGTAGGAAAGTGTTAACGATTACAATTTAGAGAAATGTTATCATTTTTGTATGTCAAAACACAAAATTTACACGATTGATGTTCATTTTCGAATTGAGTTGGTAGATAATGGAATTTGAAAATATGCAATCATATCAATACACTATTTCGGCCGATCATTCCAAATGTCTTGTGTACTGCAGTGGTTTGTTAATAATGTATTTTTATCAATGCAAAAAAACCTAACACATTTTTCGGATAAAGTGGTTTCATGCTTCCGATACTTCGGGATACGCAAATTCTCAAAATATGCGAGCGTGGAGCATTGATCATCATCTTGTTATTTCTTTTTTGAAAATCAATTACATCTTCCCAAAATTGGTTTTTGGATTTCCATTTCATCACCACCTTTAACCAACATAATTTTGAAGCATCGATATTAATAGCGAGGATCTTGACACCACAACAGTGGTGAGCGATTACTTAATTTAAAAAGTCATTTTTCTCATTTACATTTAACATTTAACATTTACACTTACAGTAAAATAAGTGTAGGAAAATAGCATATATACATATAAAATAAGTAATAACTAAGCCCTTAAAGTATTACAGAGGACTAACATATTTGTACCACCATAATGATCACAGAGTAGGGTATGAGAAAATATTTATTTTCTCTGAATTTAACTGCTGTTTATAATTGTTTTTGGATAAAATTCTAGTAAAATAAGTAGGTAAACTAAAGTTATGAAGCAAAGGTAAATTATTTTAGCCAGAAAACAAAAATATCGCATTGTGTAGCTCCGGTCGTTTCCATATGTTCATGTTGCAAGAGCATAATATAACTTTATTGTATTTTTTATTTCAGAATGATGATTCCGATTACATATCTTTATCAGTGATGAAACAAGAAATTTTTGATGAAAGTGATGAAGATCAAACGCCGAGGAAATTTGGTTCCATCCAGAAGGTACCTTCCATCAGTGATCTTTCTGATCCAGAGGCATCTCTCGGTAAGGATATAACGTATAATGATTTGGAACAACTTAGTAGTTCTTTCAAAAATATAGTTATTGTGTACTTAGATTTTATTAAATGATCATTAAGACAGCCAAGCGAATAGTTAAACCTGTTGTAATTAGGAATAGTGTGAATAATTGAATAGTAAATATTTATACCCACTAAACTACAGTGCATAGAATTTTGGATAACATTCACATAAGGTGCACACCAATTTGGCGAGAAATTAACACCGTAAAGTCGTGGTATGAATTTGAATACCATTATAGTGCAATAATATATTTAATCGACATTTATTATGATCGAATTTTGTAGGCAGTTGCATACTTCACTACACATAATTAAATTTTTGATGTTAAAGTAACACTTTTAGGAAGTTTTAATATATCATCGGAAAATGACTAATTGGTAATTTTTCTTTATATTATTTCAGTTGTACACAGTTTGGACCATTTCGTTGAAAATTAATGAATGTAAATTTTCATAATTGTAAATTAGATGTAAATTTAATCAAATGTAAATCTGTTTTTTGACACCTTTCAAGTTACTGGCATCTAAGAATATGGAAAATAAAATAAATAATTTAGGATTATGTGGGAAAAATGTGTTATTGGTGATGCTCTTTCATCCTAAACACTTTCACGAATATACTTTTGTTAAATGGATCATATTGTATCAATAAATGTTAATAACTCAAATTCTAAACTTGTTATTTTTAATATAACATCCCATTAGAGTCCCGGTGCCGTATAGTAAATAACGGGGCCAAGGTTATATCTAAAAAAAATGTTAGGCAAATTTTCCTATTTATTACATAAAAGTACAAGTACAAGGGCTTTTAAATAGAGGTTTGGATATTTCCCCAAATTGTGACATCTCAGTGTGTTCCATACGTCGTGTGCTGCCTGCTAATCTTCATTTGCTATATGAATATTATTTAATTTGTCGTAATATACAATCTTTACTGCATAAACTCCTTAATATAGTTGAACTTTGAACTAGAATTGTCGGAGAAATATCTTATAAAATAGGCGAAGAAATTGTAAGGTTCTAGGAGTAAACATTTATGAAGGTGTTATTAATTTCTTCAAATTTCGATGCCTCGTAATTTCCCAATTCTCTACTGGAAAGCTAATACATGCCATATTCAAGACTGTTTAAGTTGACATAAGCAATCAGTCAGTCAAATCATATACATAATTTTCTGAGAACCCTATCCTGACACATGTATTTTTATTAGTTACGTCATGGTAAATTACAATTTTTGTTTATATATAAAACAGAGCCTGTTGACTGATACTTGACTGGTACTAAAACGTGATAAATGAATTTCCAGTTTCAGATGATCATGTTATTTTTGCTTTCTTTTTTCTACCTTTAATCATATGAAAACAAAAACATGAAGCCAGTTTGCCACGAACACCGAAAGTACACCTTTCTAGATGCGCTTTCAAGCAACTAAGTTGATATAATCGGGAGATGATTAAAACTTAGGTGTCTAAAACTAAATTTAATCATCTCCCAATTATGCCAACTTTGTTGGCGGAACGCGAGTCGATAAACGTGTAAGGTTCCAGCGCCTTTCTAAGAATTTAATCATATAGTAACATATAAGTTGGAAATCGAGAGAGGAACCACCAAGCCGCCAAGCGGTTATCAAAGTAGTTCCCGAATAGCGAAGCTATTACGTAATCGCTCTAGGAAACAACTACTTCTCGGGCTAAAGCTCCGCCAGGCATTGAATTATACCTATAAGCGATCCTCGACCCCTTTCTCGTGTTTCTGCACGATCAGACAAGATTTCAAAAAATAAAACCCGCCACAGGTGGGACTCGACATCTCTCCCGGATTGGAACCGAACGAACCGAATCGTTCGATTCCAATCCGGGACAGATGTCGAATCCTACCTGTGGCGGGTTTTATATTTTGAAACTTTAATCATATAGTCAATTGGAGGTCCAAACGTCTGCAAATGGTTATTAATTTTTTTTTACTAGTAAGCCATACCTTTATATATTTAAACTTGAGTCGTACTAGTAATCCATGTATAATTAATCATTCGAGATTTTTTTCTAAATCCGTGAAATCTCAAAGAGTCTAGGTTAGCTATGAGATTCGCATTTTTTATATGTAACTGAGTATTTGGATATGGTTAACAAGTCAATAAATTTACAATATCGCCTATGCAGCAAAAACTTTTGGGTTTAATTCAGGACCATAAATCACATCCACAAGTGTTTCCCGACCTTGAGTATGGATGAGGCTAAAAAGGACAAGCGGAGAATTCGATTTTTTTTCTTTACTTAATTCGTCTAAACGGATTTGTTAAAATGCGTTTCTAAAAAGTCTATACGGGACATAAATCTTGCACATTTAAGTAGGCTAAGATTAGTTTGAGGAAGTGTAATACAACTAAAACGATGAGATTCCGCGAAAACAACACAATAGTACAACTAATACTTTTTTCAAATATATTACATTTATTTGGACTAAAGAACTGCCAGGGTTACGAACCGGCTGACTAAAAATGTTTTAAATGTGTATTGTTCCAACTTTAATTTGGTGTAAAATTTAGTCTAAAACTTGATCATGTCAAAATTGACTTATCTCAACCTCTCTTTTGATTGAACTTCTGTCATCCTCTAAGATACTATCTGGCAGACTAAATTATTTACATTTCACTATTCATTATGTAAGAGTATATTTTCAATGATTGAGTATATATAAGTTACTGAGAAGTAACTTCTTCCCAGAAGCAATGCTATTCTGTAGAAGGGGTTAGTCTTACTCTGGTCTAATTACAAAATATTGTGGACATGTTCCCCAAATAAGTAAAATAAACATACCTTATATCTTAAACATGCATTTATCTAGTGATGCTTTTCTAGATTAAACATTAAATTCATGCCGTATGTCGCTTTTAGCTGCAGAATCCATATCTTGGTAGAGTTGTAAAATCAACATACTTGGCATCGTGGTCGGCTCGTATTGCGTACATGGGTTTATTATTTCTCTTCTTTTCTGGCACACATAAGTAATCCGTTTAATATTTGCAGTTGCCAGGTCTGTATAGCCAGATATTATATATAACGATAAGTTTTGTTTTTAAGAGAGGCGCTCGAGACCTTAGACTTAAGAGTTTTAGTGGGTATTCTATTATTATGAAAATAGGAATTACTTTAGATTTTTTTTATAGTTTAAAGTATAGTATCCACCATAACGATATTACACGTTAATTGGTTTGAAGTATCAAATAATTCGCTATAAATATTGTAGCTAGAGATACATATCAGACCAGAGATACATATCAAATACCTCGGCCTACTTATCAGCCGATAAGAATAGAGGAACGCTGAAATCATTCGCTGTGGATCAATTTGAATGTAATGCGTAATTGTATAACTACCACAAATTCGCGGCGGACAATGGAGCCTATTAAACACAAACTTTTAGTTTGCGATTGGTGCACGATACATGAACTATTGATTCAAAGACTAGCCTATTACACATTCAACACAATTAGTTGAATTATTTTACAAAATGTACGTGTCCTGTTACGTTATATATAAATCACCAGTCTTGTATTACTTGATAGACTATTATGATTATGCATTTAAAAAATCTTAATATTATCAACCTTTAATATCATACACGAGGGAAAGTTGTACTGGAATTGTCTTATTTCTATCATATACCTACTAAAAGTCTCCCTATATATTTTCTGTTATAGTAACTAAAAAAAAAATGTAACCAGAGTTAAATATAATATTCCTTTGACTTCTACATACCTATAATTTTAGTTACATAACATAAAAATGTTTGTAATATAAATATTAGAAATATCTACAATTAAAAAACAATATAACGAGACAATTTCTATAATTCCTCCTGGAATATAGGCAATAATAAATTACTTTTAGTGTTAATTATGTTCTTGGTCTCAAGTCGATCGCATCATCTATCGGCAAATATAAAGTTAACTCGAATTAATTCGTTATTGTCATATTGTAGAGGTGTGATTCATTGTCATTACATTCTTTGTCAATAGTACATGTTAAAAATTCAACATATTTTTACGAGAAAATAAATGCTTCCTTACACGATAAAAAAAATACAAATAAAGTAACATCTAAAAATATCACTTAAAAAGTTGTTGATAAGTGCAAACTTTATTGTACGTTACTCATCAAAATATCTGATAAAATATGCATTAATGTCTGTAGGTAAATACGTATATAAATAATAGGTAAATATAGTGATAATAAAAATACTGATAAAAAAAGATAAATTATTGTTATTGATTAAATGTTAACTGTAGGCAGTATATCGCCATCTCTTTGCCAATAACCAACATTATGACCATTTCTGTAGTAAGTTACAAACTCCATGATCGGCATAGGAGGATGAATGCCGCTGTCCGTGTACAGTAGGGATCTCGAATATAAATGCCAATGGGAATATAAGTGTTGCAAAGATGTAAAATCTTTTTTTTTCTCTTTTTCTTGATTCCAAATCTAGAAATATATTTTACTATGCTCTGAATATAGTCAAAATAGTGAAATAAGCCATTAGAATAATCATGATCAGTTTCCACTACTTCTACACCGAGAGAATAATTTATTTCTGACAAGAATGCGTATTTATATGATCTTCATTTCATCCATATAAATATGATACATTGCATTGTACATTATAGCTAATGCTATGTATTTTAAATGATTTTTTACAGACTTAGCCAGTAACATATTTATTATGCAAATTGCAATAGGCAAATTTTATTTGTCATAAATATATGTGTTAATTGTAAAATTATGGTTTACCATAATTGGAAAATTAATATTATTTTTATATAGTTTTCTTGTCAGCAGATCTTTCCTTCGAAGCACAAAATATAATTTTATGTTTAATTTTATTCATCAAAAATGTACTTATTCATTGCAAAATTATAGCTTACCATAATTAGAAAATTATAATTTTTTTGTACAGTCCTACCATCTATTAGTATGAACTGATTTTTCTTCGAAACACAAAATGTAATTTTACATGTAACAAATCCTGTTTAATGCCAATCTGATTTTACTACTTACCTGCTGTTCTCTTATATATTAAAATAAGAAAATCGTTTATAAGAGATAGGGTAGCTATATTTACCACATCATTAAAAGTGGTAAAATTTTACCGTGGTCGATTTTCAACAGTGTATGATACTAAATATACTACTTACAGGATTAAACTCAAAATGAGGATCTACTCGTATTATAAGAGCAGTTCTGGCAATTTGTATAACTGTCATTGAATCACAAAAATTTAAAGAACTAATAATCCATCTATTATGTGAATGTAGTAGTATAGCTATGTCACTCCTGGGCCACCCTCGGATTTATCCGCGGACATTTGATGCGGATGGCATGTGGTCATTGTTGATCTGTAGAACTCTTGGCGCAGGTATAAAACAGGTCTGTACAGGTATAAAACAGGTGTGTATCGGTTTAAAACAGGTATGGTGGTATTAGGAAAAAAACATGATGTCATTAAACAGGTTACATTACTGAATGTCCAACAAATCAACAATTGAACTTTTCATAATTCCGAAACATACCCAGACCTAATTTCTAACCTAACTTTAATCAAAATCCAAATCAAAATTTTCAAATACGTCCTCAATTGTATCAGAATATTGTTCTGATAAGATTAGACCCAAAGTAAACCAAAAATTGTCAGCAAAATAGGCCTACGGCAATCAGACCGAATCCTAATTTTGTACTCTAATAAAGACTTTCTATAATTTGGTCAAACCCAAATTATAACCAACAAAGCACTCATAAAATGAATCAATACGTTAATGATATAGCTTACCAATATGATGTAACATACCAAGGTAACATGGATGAGACTGCTCATTCATATAACTACTCGTATGGACCAGATGGCATTAAAATTTTTTAAAAATTTCAGCATCAGAATTATAATGAATATGCCGATGATGCCGCTCATAAAGTTTACTATAATTCTGAAGCAAACCAAAATTTTCTACTAATCTCTCATCAAAATCATTCACCTGCTTTGGACATAACAGAAATTAAATAAATAATAAGTACAGACAATAAATTTAAACAACGATGTTAAAACGAGGGATTAAATAAATATAGAATATCTTACAAGCGCTCTATTGACTGTAAATAAAAAAACTTTTACTATTAGTACACCAAAGACGTTATCAACTCGTTCAAAATGTTCATTGACACAACATTGCAGGATTTTTGATTTTCAAACAAAAGCTTGCGAAAGGTGTGGAATATTTCGCAACGTTTGGGAAACTGTTACAATTTAAGTTATTACAAACGAAAAAATTGTTATTAATGAATCGATAATTATTTCTTTTACTATTTCCAACCCGCATAAAGTTCATGTTCATAATATTGATATCGAACGTTTCTTAGAATATTACGTTTGTATTATTGATATTAAGAACAATTTAATCACACATTTTAAATAAATGCCACTATTTAAAGTAACTGAAGATATGATTATACCACCAAGAAATACATAAAATAAAAATGAAGTTATCAATAATAATATTTCGATTACTCCTCGTACAGAACAAATTTTTAAATTTCGCTGCAATTAACAAATACTAAGTCTATTCTCACTAGTCAAGAAAAATAATATGTTCGAATACTCTTATCAAGATTGACGATAAAGGAGAATTTTCCATCTTAGCATCTTAGCATCTTAAAGCAAACACGATTTCGAAAGATTAGATTTGGCTGATTTAAAACGAAGCAATTCAGAATTCTACACTACTAATACGAAATAATTCACCCCGATAAAAATTTCTAAATTTAAAACCAAATTCATTTTGAACATTTAAATAGCGATGAAAAAGATTTAATTACGGAACTTTGTTTATAATTTCCACATATATTTTATTTAGAAGGAAATCACTTAATATTCATCAACGAATTAAAATTTTCAATCGATACCGGAGATTCAGAATCCATATTCAGTAGGTCTTACAAGTATCACTATGAACATAAAGAGGAAGTTAAAAACCGAATGTTAACAATGTTAGGTCAAGGGATGATAATACCATCTATTTCCCCATGGTCATCACCAACCTGGATTGTCCCCAAAAAAGTGAACGCCTCTGGAAAATAACAATGACGTTGTTGTCTATTATATGGTTTGTATAATGATTCTTTGCGTGTGCATCACAGGTAACAATCGTATGAATCAATCGACTGACATTTTTGAACAGTCATGATCATGCCGAAAACACATTTCAGGATACAGTTAGTACAATACAAATCCGTCAACCTATGACAGTAATGAAAAGGTTCTCTACAAAAACATTCAATGGAAGTGATATTTCCATCAAAATAAAGAAATAAATTCAACAAAAACCAAAATAAATGTAACAAAAACGAAATAAATTTTACAGAAATATTGAGACGCCAATGAATCAAATTATACAATAAAGCTAATACGTGACTTCATAATTGCATTTTGTTTGGCAAATTATTAACTGTCTATGCCGTAAGTAGTTGATTGAAACATATGTCGCTAGACATACGTGTTGGTAATTGTGGCATATTAGTAACAATTGTGAGTGGTGTAGAATGTGATCCGTGCGTCGTCACTAAATTGATACACGCACAAAGATCCATTATACAAATTGTAGGATATTAAATGAAATATCTGTGGAAGACCAACGTTTTCTCCTGAACATTTCAGATGTATTAGATCAGATAGATAAATGTGAAAATTTCACATTAGATTTAGTTTCTACCAAACTGAGATTGATAAAAGATATTTCAAAGATTGCTTTTTCTGTAGAGAACATTATATTTACTTATCTTCCTTTCGGATTGAAAAATGCCTCTGCTGTATTCCAAAGATTTATGGATAACATACTCTTAGGTATCCAAAGCGAACGATGTCTCGTCTACATGTACGACGTTATAATTTATCCCCCTACTATATATGAACATATAAGCACATCAACAGACGTATTTAACAGATTAAGAAACGCTAATTTGAAAATTCGATTCGATAGATGCTAATTTCTCCGCAAAGTACTCGTAGTTGCTACTGCTGTAGTTGCACGAGTATATTTACGCCGTATATAATAACACCTGACGATGTAAAACGCAATCCAATCATTCGTAATTTACTCGGCAAATTTACTACTGTCGTGAATTTTCCCCAACCTATACTTAAACCAAAAAGAAACAATAACGATTTGTGGGATTAGCCGATTATTGCCGACGCTTCATCTCTCATTTTATAAAAATTCCTAAATCATTAACAAAATTATTACAAAAATACATACCGTTTAATTTCGACTCTGTCAAAAATCATTTAAAGAATTTAAGGAATCACTAACATCGACTCCTTCGATTCATTAACGATCAATTGTCAGCTAACAAAAAAAATTTATTTTTGAGAAGACAAACCTGAAGAAATATATTATAAAGTCATAGAAGATATATGTGAGGAAAAAATCATAAGTCTGTAAAAAATTTTAAATACGAGTACTGTATCATTCTATTACCTTTCGATACATACGAAGTAACTGAAAATAATGTTTATTACATTGTATAAAGAAAGAGAAAAAGTACTTTTGAGTTCTCTAAAACATATTTTGTTGAAAATAATCTAGAGTTCCCATCTCTAGTAATGCTATCATGTATTTTTTTTTTAAAGCAAATTTGTCAAAATGTATTTAAAACACCGGACGAAGATCAAGTCCCAATAATTCTAGATCAACAACAATGGAAGGGCAATTTGTATCGTGGAATTAATGAAACCACTCGCAACAAGAAATAAATATAATTGGCACGTTTAAGGAAATACGCTGAAAAATACATACAAAATTGTGAAATTTTTCAGAAAACGAAAACGTTACGTAAAAATTTAATCATCTAGTGATAACTGAAACCCCAAAAATTTCATTCGCGAGACTTCATATTGACATTTTAGAAATCCCCAATCGATATTATATCTTAACAATTAGAGACGAATTAACAATAAACAATTTTCCGCACTCCACTATACGCGGAAAAGTAATGTAATCGTGTAAAGAAAAAGTGAAAAAACAAATTTTTTTTTGAGTTTATTTTTCGTTTTTCGGCCTAAAAACCACAAAAAAAAATGGTTTTAAATTTTTTTTGCTGTGTGTGTCGTTGTCGTCGGAATTTATTCTTGTTAGCACGGTAACTCAACTATCGATCGATCGGGTTTTGACTGATTCTGATCGGGGACGTCTCCCAGACGACACCCATTGATTTTGAGGTGGATAGGACACACCACCCTGTTCATGTGTCATGAGAAAGCATGATGGTGGACTATTTGAGAAATTTTATTTGTTAGCACGAGCACTCAATTAAATCGTGTCGGATCGATCGGGTCTTGACTGATTCTGATCGGGAACGTCTCCCAGATGACACCTATTGATTTTGAGGTGGATATGACACGCCCCACCCTGTCCATGGGTCATGAGAGAGCAGGATGGTGGACTTTTTGAGAAATTTTTTTGTTAATATGATAACTCAACTAAATCGTGTCGGATCGATCGGGTCTTGACTGATTCTGATCGGGAACGTCTCCCAGATGACACCTATTGATTTTGAGGTGGATATGACACGCCCCACCCTGTCCATGGGTCATGAGAGAGCACGATGGTGGACTTTTTGAGAAATTTTTTTTGTTAATATGATAACTCAACTAAATCGTGTCGGATCGATCGGGTCTTGACTGATTCTGATCGGGAACATCTCCCAGACGACACCTATTGATTTTGAGGTGAATAGGACACACCCCACCCTGTTCATGGGTCATGAGAAAGCACGACGGTGAACTATTTGAGAAATTCTTTTTGTTAACACGATAACTCAACTAAACCATGTCGGATCGATCGGGTTACGACTGATTCTGATTAGGGACGTCTACCAGATGACATCTAATGATTTTGAGGTGGATAGGACACACCCCACCCTGTCCATGGGTCACGAGAAAACAGGATGGTGGACTATTTGAAAAAAGTAAAACTGTCGCATCAAACACATATTCTGCATTTATGTGTTGGTTAATTTTTTCTCGGCCACTCAATTTCGAGATAGAGATGTTCTACGTGCGGAAAAGTCCGTTTTAAGGTTTTAAAACTGTTTATTTTATATATGAATTACAGTTGACCATAAAAATCAATAAGTAAATTTTATCTAACTTATAATACTATTTAGAAAACTTAGAGGTAAGGTAGTGCCCTCAATAGTATCCTTAGATTTCTAATAAATTAGGTACACTAAAAACTAATGTATACAGTAAGGCGCATAATGTTCTGCTTTGTCACATCCCTGAACTAACTCAAAGAGCTTCTTATTCTCTTGAGTCTTCTTGTACGTCCTGTGTTGTCAAGCAGCTGGATCGCCTCGACATTGACATGTTGGAAGAGTGTTGTTCATGACTCCTGGCAATCTTGGATCTGGCTTCTTCAACAATATCTATACCCAGGTCCCGATGGAGGTTACATTAGCACATTATTTTGGAACCTTTGAATGGTTTGTACATTGGTTTGATTGGCACAGCCCCACAGCTGAATTCCATTGGTCCACACCGGTTTAAGTATCTGCTTATATAACATAAGCTTATTAATATTAAGAATAGTTAGAGTGGAGATTCTTCCAATCAACCAGTACATTTTTTTATATTCATCATAACATAAGTTCTTCTTTTTTCTTTTTGATATGGACCATACCTTCAGCGTAGCTTATCATCAAGGATAATACCAAGATAGCATCAAGGGTAATACCAAGATATTTGGCTATATTTGAAATTCGTTTATCGTTTATGCTTAGGGGTATATGTTGATTAGCTGTGTTTGTGAAGTTAATTAATACAAACTGATTCATTTGATTTTATTCTCCACTTTTTTGTCCCATTATTAATTTTGTTGACTGATATCCGTAATTTTTCTGCTGATTCTTCGTGGTCATTATCTACTGCTAATACAGCAGTATCACTGATTATTAAACCATCAACTATTGCCAAATATTTAGCTATAATGGAACTATAAACTTTTCAAACAGAATCAGATCTTGTATTTATACTAAAAATTTCACTTATAGGTCAACAGAGGTACACCCTCTTGTAGATTATTTCCAATACTAATTTTAAGCAATAAAAGTGACCTATATCACGTGCCACCAACTTCACAAAAATATATTGCGCGTGACGATGATTCATAATGTAATGAATGTAGATAACTGTATATGGGAACTAAAACATGTTGAAACCTTTTCGCATACTCCATTGATGATGATAACGCTATGTGCGAAACCCGTATCCTGAAAAATTTGCAAACCACACGAAAACTGCGAAACATCCTTAATATTCGCTAAAAGCTATAAAATCCAAAACTAACAAAATCTTGGGTGATTATAACCCCAGAACCCCTCCAAGTTACAATCACTACAAAGAAATAAGTACAAAAACCGAAATCGCCCTCAAAAATGTAATTCTATATAATATATAATATAACCAGGGTGTAAGTGCATTCTGGGAGTCAAGAGAGTATAAATCGATTGAAAAGAAACTTTGGTAACCAAACTCGACACTCTTCTAATTTTAATCTCCTATAATTGTTGTCACCGATAATTTTCTCGAATCCGTAATCCCAAAAATTAATACACCATCCTAGATGATATGATTAACAAACAATTTATTTCCAGGAAACATATCCTGGTTTACCTTTTTTACAATTGATGCCATCATTGGTACTATCATTTTGTAAATTTGCTGTAAATGTTGAAGAAAGAGGAGAGTAGCAATTGTGGTTTCAACGAATTCACTTATACCTCGATCTAGGCTGAGAAAAACTTTTGAAAACTCTGAGAGTTTTGCCAGCATCCTTCATAGCAATTATACTAGAATATCCGCTTGAAGCAATTGAACTGAACTAATTTCTGTGCTACAGGGTTACTATTTCCACGCCACTAGTTCAAACTTAGTTTTGGGGTTTTACTATTTTAATATTTTCATTTGTTATACATTTTGAACCGATATATTAAAAATAAATATCTTTAAGGTACTTTCTCCGATACCGTGCGGTCCAAAAATAAATACGCGGATAAACGTAAAATATTTGGAATATTAGTAGTCTAGTGTTCATTGTTTTTGTTCAGAGACTACTTAGATACTACATGAATACGTATACACACAACTACATGTTTATTATTTGAAATTAAAGACATGACAACGTTACGTTGTGTCGTATTTTAATCTGTTGTGATTGTGTATGTCTTATACTTAACTTGACTGTAAACTTTTTCGGAGCGTGAAAGAAAATTTATAGAAAAATTAAAAATGAATTTTTGTCGTGATCAGTTGCGGGACAATAAAGGAAAATTTACAAAGCGGAAAGTAATACAGAAACGTTTAAATTATATTGCAAAGATAATCTTGTAAAAAGTAAACAGAGTAACTAACCTAAACATTGGACGACGTATTGCTGAATTGAGCGAGCTTGGCAAAAATTTAAGATTCATTCTTTCATTTGAAAAATTAAAAAAGGAAAGTCTAGGACTAAATTCAATTTTATATATTGTTTTTGACGAATGTGCAGTAATAACACAAGTGGCTACTGGTAAAATGCATGCTGCTGCGTTGCCAGACACTAATTCACAAGTTCTCGATTTACCGAGCAAACCTGAAACTGACATTTGTCATGTAAGAAATTTCCTTCGGGAAATTTAATCTTTATGTGTACCCGAAATTTGATGAAACTCTATAGAAAAGTGAGTTTCCGGAGAAACTAACTTAAGTATTTTCAACTAGGATTCTTTATGCTTTATTATTATGATATTAATAATTTTTACGCTTTATGTAATTCACTAGTTGTAGGAGATTAATAATTTTGCTTGAATCATTGATTCCATGCGGTCTGACATCCACTTTTATTATAAGGAGTGAGTTGTTATATGAAATTTTACTCTATTGTCCTATCGGACTTAAGAATTATTTTACAATGTATGTTAGAAATATTTTGTTGCTATAAACGTGAATTATTATATTATTATATTATTATAATATTATAATATTATAATATTATAATATTATAATATTATAATATTATAATATTATAATATTATAATATTATAATATTATAATATTATAATATTATAATATTATAATACTATAATATTATAATATTATATTATTATATATTATTATAAGTAAGGATACTTTTAAATTACCATAGTTATTATCATGTAACAATATCCTTTCGTATTTTATCATTAATTGTAATTATAATTGAATCACGTATATAATGGCTTGGTGAAGAGAAAACAATTCTTAGAAACTTTTTTACTTCTACAAGTCAAGTCAGCAATAGCAATATTATAAATGTTAGGACAGATATTTTGAAAGGTCCATATAAAAAGTCACATTTTCGATTAAATCCCAAAATTGTAATTAAAATAAAGAACATTGATGTTACAAAGTTATTTAATTAATAAGTGACATAAAAGATAAGTGATGATATTGTATACCATTTTAAATATATACCATTTTCGAAACCCAAAATTTATAGTCATTTAATTAATAAAATACGTTTTTGTTTGTCGTATTAAATCATTTTCTAATATCATTTTACACTTTCATTTGCTGAAAATGTAAAATATATGTATTATTAATACATCACCCGTATCCATCCGGATGTCACGGTTGTCACATTCAACCTATATACCGTGAGTCCGGAAACTATTGTATAAATTCGATAAAATTAGTATTAATGTTTTTTTTTCAATTACTCATGTCAAAAGATATATTTAAGAAGTATGGTATATCTTATGGCAGTTTTAATTGTTTTCTAGGTATATTACGAAAGTTATGATGATATCGATATATTTTTTTTAATGTAAAAGTACATTTTTTATTGGGCCATTTGAAGGAACTCTTTATTTATGTACAGTAAATAAAATAAAGGTAAAATAAACATTTTTTTGAGCAGTAAATGATTTAAATCACGAAATAAAAAGCGTTATACTAAATCGTTGAAATAAAATAAAATCCTTTGTTCATTTATTTAATTTATTCATCGTCTTGGATATTCGCAAGCTGTGAATAGAGCACGCTTTGAACATTTAGTGTAACTTAATTGAAATTGTTTTAAATTTCAATAATTACTATATGTTCATTTGTTTTGTCGAAATATTAGTCAAAAGAAATCTTTTAAATAAAAGTACAGTCATATTAATATTTTACTTTACTGTCGTAAAGAAGGGTTGTTTCAAATGGCGCAATGAAGAATGAAGCCCCATTAAAAATATCCATGACGTCATAACTTAAAAATACTGCTAAAGAAATTAAAGAGTAATTCTCAAAGTAGCATTTCGAATACCTCTTTTGGCATGCCCGAATGAATTTAAAAAAATACATTAGTAACAATATTATCGAATATATTTTCAATACTCTTTGGACTCACTGTATATGTCTCGATACCAGCTAACAAATTAATCACTTGACAACAATCATTTGGTTAAATACATTAAAATCAAAATCTAATTTATATTATAAAACTAAGCTTAATTCCTCTATTTTTAAACAAAGTATATACAATTGTGTTTTTTATAATTTTTTTATTTATTGACTTTAAAATTAACTTGTTTCAATACGTTGATAGAAAGGATAAAACTATTGAGATATTTGGATATCAGTTTTAAAAGTAGTGAGTTTTAAAAGCTATTTGAGAAGAAAACAGTTCTTTTTTTAAAGAAACTAATCGTACTGTATCATGTCTCTATAAGATAAGAATGCAAAAATTATAGATTAATTGCAAAAAAAAAAAGACAAATACGGAAACGATGTTTAGCATATATGGCCTCAGGAGAAAGGCTAGGTTAGTGACCGAAGTATAAAAACTATGCCTCTAGCCATGCAATTTGCAAAGTCCACTATCTGTTATATTCTATGTATCTAGGGACTAGTCTTTAACGGCTTTAGAGTTCCACATATCTATCTTTGTTAACCGAGTGGGATCTTTTACGATGGAAAAGGACAATCGAATCTAATCCGACATATCGTTAAATCGAACACGAAACAGGTGGCGCTCAGAAATAAATCCGAGGATACTTTTTCCGGCGGACTGGTCCATACATATTATCGAGATTTCCGAATGGAGAAATAAATAAGAAAAACAACAAATGGTATTCGAAACACAATATATTGTAATTTTCAACTGCAATGACAACAAAATGTTCCTATACCACATTGTACGTACAAGCGTTTTGTTAATGATTTTTGAAATTATTATATAGGCGAATAATACAGGGTCTTCCAATAACGACGCTCGATTTTTAAACGTCAATAAAACAGTTGTGTGTGAGATATCCATCCATTTTATTTTTATTTGAAAGAATATTTTATGGCATTAAGTAAAGAATATAACGTCGTTCAGATACCCAATACAGTCCAATTTTCGATGACTTTGTCGCATAAATCTGCTGAATTTGCTGGATGGCGTTCGTTATGTTGATTTTGAGGGCATCAACTGTTTGCGGTTTATTTGCATAGACCTGCGATTTAACCCTTAACTAATATGCATCGTATTTAGCTCATTTCGTACTATGGAGGGGTCCCAGGGACCCAAAAAAAAAAACCAATATACCAAAAATTAATAAAAATAAAAACTTTATTCTTACAGAAAGAATACAACAATATGTTTAAAAAACATGTAATGACTATTTATCACTCAAAACAATCTGGGCATACTTGTTTTGCACACGTCATACAAAGTGGTCTTTTGCATTGTGCACATTACATGCTACAATTTCTGTCCTTCTTAGGAGGGCAAAAAGCGCATATCTTTCTCTTGGATCTAGAAGTAAATTCTTCAGAGATTATTTCAACTGGTAGTGAGGTGCCAAGTTTTTTGACTATCAACTGGCGAAGTTGACGTGGGATGCGTGAATTGTTCCTAAGGTTCTCCATATGTGGTCTGCACAGAGCTAGTCCGAGCTGTTTCAGAAAATCGTACCGCTTAATCTCAGTGCCGTTTGGAGAGAATTGGTAAAGAACCCTGCTGTTAACTCCAGCTACATTTAAAATACAATGAAAAATTACCATTGGCCATCGACGGGTCCTTCGGGAGGTTGAATACGCCGCACATTTCTGATCCAGTGCATCTACCCCAGATTTAGTTTCATTATAAAACTCTATTATTTCTGGTTTTTTTGAAACTGGATTTATATTGGAGTCATGATGCATGCTTGATAACAAAACAACGGCTTTACCTTTCTTAGGAACGTGGCTTACCAAAGTAACCTTTCCTTGGAAACCAAAAATGGAAGAACCTTCTGGACGACTTCTGTGCGGTTGAAATTCTGGTGGAATTTGGCGTTTATTTTTGTAAGTGTTCCAACGTAAGTAATGTTTCGTTGTTATAACTCTTTTACTGTCTCGATTGATGAGTACCAATTATCAGCTGTGATGTTTCGGTTAGTTTTCAAAGGAAGACGGCTAACCAAACGAATAACAACTTGTGTGGGATGTGGCAATGAGCTCTTTGGTTCATTTGAATTGCTTTTTCCCAAATAGACCTCGGCTTTACACATGTAATGTGTTTTTACATCAGCTAATATTTGAATTTTAATCCCGTATTTAGCGGGTTTATTGGGAATATACATCCTGAAACAACATCTACCCCGAAACGGTACTAACATTTCATCAATTGTCAAATAGGAACCAGGAGTGTAACTGTTAGTCGATCGAGACACAAACTCCTCAAAAGGTTCCTCAATTGGTGCGAGTTTGTTTATAGCTCTTCTTTCTAATCTTGTGGCTGGATGGTCAAAACGTAGACAACTTAGCAAAATATAAAATCGTGCTAAAGTCATAGTACAGTTGAATATTTCCCTGCCTGTCCCATCTGTGCTCCACATAGATCGTAAATCTTCATGATTTGACTTGAAAATTCCTTGCAAATATAATAAACCCAAAAATGCTTTTATTTCTGAGAGGCTTGTTTGGGAAATAAATGAAGGACGAAGTTTTTTTGATGTAGTATAAGTAATACTCAATTCTGCAATTTTTTTATTTGTCCACTGTACTATTTTTTGTAACATTTCGTCGCTGATTAACGGGCTCCATACTTCTAGAGAGTCTCGTGGAGGATTTTGCTTCGCATAACCAGCTAGACCAGGCAAGAAACATATAAGATTGTCAGCAGTTGTCTTGCGTTTTTCAGGACATTGTTTTGACCAAATAGTGCGATCTTTACCATGCCAAAATCCTTTATTTCTATTTTGAACTTTGGATTCGTTTTTCTTCGCTAATCTCTTCTTGATCACTACCCGTCATTTCAAATTCTTCATCAGATTCGTCACTCTGCTCCGTATTTTTATTTTCAGGTTCCCATGAGTCATCTGAATCAGAAAAGTCGCTCTGGCTATCATGACTACTATTATATTCGTGATCTGATTCATCCTGATCACTTCTATCGGCTTCGCTAGTTACATTTCCGAACACGGGTAATGGCGGATCTTTGTTTTGAATTTCAGTGTCATCATTCCAAAAATTTTCGTCGCTGAAGAGCGCTCCTATATCATGTTCGGTTAAATATTGTTTAGACGCCATTACTAACTAAAATTGATTAAAAATCTCAGTATTCTGTAATAAAATTATCAGAAAAATAACAACTTACATTTTTTCATTTACTACGCTCCTTCTATGCAAGGGTCTACGGGACTCAGATATCGTAACAGAGAGAAAACAACTAACACTGCAGCGTACAGTTCCTCATACACTACTGAATTCCTACTGGCGGCACGAGAAAATACATGGACACACAGCGCCACCATTCAAACATCAGTTAAGTTATGAAGGAATCCAAATGGTCTCGGGTCATTAGGACCCTCGCATAGTAGTTACGAGTTAAGAGAGCCCCAAAGAAAGAAGTGTATAGGCGTTAAATCACATGATCTCGCTGGTCAGTTCACGTGGCCGTGACAAATCACTCGTGCAGAATGTCCATCGTGGCATGCGCTGTGTGGCACGTAGCGCCGTCTTGTTGGAATCACAATAATCACATGTCGTCGGTATCCATATTCGCCACAACTGTGCGGTAAGACGGTTGTAGCGAGGATAAGAATCACAATGCGCGGAATGTTTCTCGAACGGAGCTCTGATTCTGAAAATAAAATTTGATACCTTTGTTGAACGCTTAAACTTTCCATGATAATTTGACACACACTACTGAACAATTCACAATAAATTTGACATGGCTTTAACAACATGGCTTCTATAACCTAACAAATATCGAGCGTCCCTATTGAAAAACCCTGTACAATTTAACAATATAGTTATAGGCATATAACACAACGTAACAAAAACATCGCCAGAGTAATTTATCACTAGAAATGTGGAAACTGTTTATTACTTTTAATTTAACAATTAAAATAAGACTTTGGAGAAATTAAAATAACAACGATTTTTTTAACAACTACTTTAGAACTACAAAAGGACAAAATCTGGCCTAATCGTTTTTAACCTGATTCTAAGATTAAGTTATTTATTTGGTAAGTTTTTCTTCAATTTGCCTCCAATGTGTTAAATAATGTAACAGCGTTAAACATAAATTACCTTTGAACATTGCCTGCTTTCAGTGTGACCATTGTACAAAGTAAATTTTATTGCTGAATATTTTCTTTCTACAAATTTTATTACAGAAGAAAAATGTATAACTCAAGTGTTCAATAATTAGGCAAATGTGTTTTAAGTACGGTTAATGAACTCTGAAACTGGTTTAAATCAGAAAGAGAAGGGACTCCAATAATTATTCTTGTGGCGCCCTGGATGACATCCCAAAAAGGAGATGCGTGCTTATCTAAAACTACTCTGTCTCCGTTTTTGCAAGTAATCAGCTAGGAACTGTAAGCATGTATTATTAAAACCTAGAGATTTCGCAACAAGCAGTTTATGATTAACAGTGTCGAAGGTTTCTGTAAAATCGGGCACTACCGGAGGCAAATGCTTGATTCTATCATAAGTTTGAATATCATATGTAACGTTCGTTAATACAGTTATAGTACTATGCCCTTTTCGAAAGGCAATATAAACAACTTTTTATAAAATATTTGGCAAAATTAGCCATAAACTTATATACGAAAGCGACTATGTATATATTTCCAGATTGTATAGAATACCTAAGGAAGAAGGATGACGACGGCATCTTTTCACGCTGAAATAAAATAGTCTAGCTTTAAACAAGTACTAATAATTCATCATAATATATCTATTGATAACGAGTAAGCAAAGCTTTATCACATGAAATGTATACAGGGTGTCTCACCAGGAACTGCATCGATCGATATAGGGAAAAGTACACACCAGAGAATTTTGAAAATTTGGGAAGATACTAGTGGCAGTGTGGCCAATTTAACTAAAATAATTATTACAAGCATCTGACACTTCCGGTTATACCGGAAGTCGATACCAACTTGCTTATTTTAAATGGAACACCCTATATACCTAGATACCCTATATCTAAACCCAGCCGTTTTAGAGATATCTGAAATTAAAAACATTTTTTGACACGTGTAATGGTTTACAGTAACCTTTATAACTTTCTTCGTGTAAAATATACTAATTTGCTTTCTGCCATGTAGAGAGAACACAAGGAGAGCTACACTCTACAATTGAATTATATTCAAGAATGGTATACCAAGTGTTCCATTTTTGACATTACATTTTGTAAACTTCAAACCGCGAAAACTTGTTTAGGTCAAATGGAATACCCTATATTTTTTTACATCAAGTTATGTAAAATTAAATTCCTTTTTTTCTAATATAGGCATTGTGGGGATTTAAGTCATAAACGTTTTAAGTATTTGCGATTTTCTTAGAAATTCAAGAATTTTTAGTAAAATCAAATTTTTAGTTTTATCAAATTAGCCATAATTAGAATAGAAATAATCAGTAATGTCAGTCATTTTCTTATGTCAAAAAATGCCACCGCGCTTAAATTACACCCACGAAGACTTTTTGAATTTGTTTATTATTTATGGAGAATGTGATAAAGTAATATCAAGAACTTGTAGCACACTTGCTACTCGATATCCACAAAAACGGAAAATAACACTAAACACTGTAATATGCCTATTAATTGGATTGAAGACGCTTTACGCAAACTAAAATAGTTAAGATAAAATCAACTAAAAACATGATTCCGTTTTAATTTAATAATTGTTCAAAATTGTGCCCTCGAACCTCCACACATTTTTCGCACGTTTGGATTAGTTCTTCATGGGTAGCTCTTCTAATTGAGCCCTGTTGATAAGTTTTAAAATGCATTTCTTACTCTTTGCATACAATCTTCAATAGTTCTTAATGGGCTCTCATAAACTTTATCTTTAATAGTTTCCCAAATAAAATATTCTACAATTGATAAATCAGGCGAGCGAGGAGGCCATAGGAAATGTCCATTATTGGCGATCCATTGATCGTAAAACGTTTCTTGTAAAAAATTATTTATCAAATACGCGTTATGTGGGAGAGCACCGTCGTGCTGATAATAAATGTTTCTATGTTCGGCGAGAGGTAAATTTTCTAAATAGTTATTATTCAAATTTTGTAAAATATTTAGATATCTTCATCTAAAAAAAAAAAAAAAAAAAAAAAAAAAAAAAAAAAAAAAAAAATTAACTATACGTATTAGCAGAAGAATAAATCTTTATAACTTACTGTTTAAATTTTCCTGATAAAATTCTAATGCCATCACTCTGACGTTTCTTATGGCACAGTAAACATTAAACTGCCAACGTTCTTGAAAATTTCGCTCCCTGAACACGTGAGGATTCGAGTCACTCCAATAATGCGAATTGTGTCTATTGAAAAGTCCAGTTTTGGTAAATTTAGCTTCATCTGACCATATAATATTTCCCAAATAAGAATCGTCGGCTACAGACCTTATTAGAATACAAAATTCACAAAAATTTTCTGTTCTTAGGAAATCTGTTTCTTTTAATCGTTGAACTATTTGGAACGAAAACGGGTGAAATTTATGTTTAATTAAGATTCTGTGAACTGAATCTGTGCATAGTCCCGATTCCAAAGCAGCTTGTCTTAATGACATCATTGGAAATGCACTAAAATACTCCAGGATTGCTATTTCAACGTTTTCGTCATCAACAAAAGGCTTCCGCTTTTGAATTCTTGCCTTGACAGAGCCATAGTTTTTAAAATTATCCAGTATCCGTTTTACAGTGTTTGGTGACGGTTTCCGTTTTTGTGGATATCGAGTAGCTACAATGTGCTACAAGTTCTTGATATTACTTTATCACACTCTCCATAAATAATAATCAAATTCAAAAAGTCACAGTGCCAGGAAGAAGTGCCAGATGCTTGTAATTATTTAATTAAATTGGCCACACTTATTATCTTCCATTAGTATCTTCCCAAATTTTCAAAATTCTCTGGTTCATACTTTTCTCTATATCGATCGATGCAGTTCCTGGTGAGACACCCTGTACAGTAACGACGTTAAAACTGGAATAAATTCGATAAAATTATTACCAGAGTAGTAGAAAAAAGCTCACTGAGAGATATACTCGTATTTCGTTTTTGAGACGCGAATTTTTTGGTATACATATATATTTTTTGACGTCATTGCTATTGGAATTCGGACGACATTGACTTGTTGTTTAACTGGCAACACCTTTATTTGATGATGATCAACACCATTTAAGAGACTATATTTTTTACGCATGCTGCATTAATGTTTATGTTGGGTTACATAACAATTGGTTTGAGAAACAAAAAACAAAAATTATCCAAGCAATTAGAACAATGTTATGAAATGTTTACAATGTTCAAGTCGAAGTTGAAATTCTTCTAAAACATCTAGCGCTTCAGCGTTACTTAAATGTACTTCATTCCGAATTCTGTCTTTTAAGGCCTCAATAGTATTTGGTTTATTAGGATATACCTTGAATTTAAGGGGGTATTTTGGTTTTGAATTTTTAAAAAATATTTTTTTTGCTTATTAAAGTTCTTTAAGAATATATCCTCGAGAGAAAATTTTAAAATTCCAATAATTTACGGAGTTATAGCTATTTTAGTGACGCAGCAACTAAGCCCGCTACGCGCGCCGGAGCAAATCGGACAATAAACGGTGGACTACTCAAAACACACTACATGACTACCCAAAACACTCTATGAACTAGGAATCGCCGATTAACAAAATTTAAGTATAACGTACAATTCTATGACTTAGACTGCTGTGGCTGCCTGAAACGTTTGCTCAAAACTTTAAACGCGTTTTTCCCAAAACTACTTTTTTTCAACATGGTTGACATGATATCTCAAGTTCTCAATCAATCAAGTAAATCAATCGATTAACTTCAAATTTGTACCAACCTTCAATGCATAACTTTCTATCGCCCCTACCATTTTTGTATCAAAATTATTTTATTACTATTTTAAAAAATTGTGAAAAAAATCGAAGAATGTGTCTTCTTTCAGACAGCCGCCATTTTGCGAAAAAACAAATTATAACGACATATGCCGGCCTGCTATTTAAATGACATTCTTATTAATTAAGAATCTTTTTTTTTATTTTGTTTCGGATGACCAGAAGGGTTGAAATCGTGCCAACCAGCACACCCCTTTTATTCCCTGTAACTGTACCAGCTTATACCCTATTCAATTTTCATTTTTTTTCAATGTTTTTTGTATATTTTCAAAATATCCATAAATATGTTGTAAAAAATTAATGGTAAAAATATTTTTTGTTTTTTCGCTCAACAGAACCACAAAACGCTCAAAATTTATGCCTCTAGACCAGAATACCCCCTTAAAGTTAATCTACAAAAATAGCCCAGTGGAGTTAAATCCGGAAATCACGCTGGCCACTCCATAGCTCCTCTTATACCAATTCACATATTGGGAAAGACGGTGCTTAGGTAATTATGGATAATTCGTGAATAAAGTGGTGGCCCATCTTACTTGTACCATATTGATTGTTCTGGTATTTGGCTGTTTTATTCATTTGGATGCAGTGTCACAAGTGAAAGAATTATGTGCTGTTGTAGCAACTTTAAATACTTTTGGAAGTTAATGCACCAATAAAATAATTGTGGTACCAAAAATCCTTGCTCGCACGTTGATTTTCTTTAGAAACTGCGCGCGTCTATCATCTACCGAGGATTTTCAGGGGCCCAATATCTGCAATTATGTCTATTCATTCAGCCATTTAAACAAAAAGTGGCCTCGCCAGTCAAAACAACCTGTGTTGAGCCTATTATATTACATCGCTCTATCACTAACTTCCAATGGTCCCTTCAGTAACAATTTGTGTAAACTAATTACACTGTGTATGCCACTTACTCTTTTGCTGGTATTTCAAAACAGATGACTGACATATTGTAAGCCCCTATGCGATTTCGTGAGTTGGTTGATGAGAACAGTGTTGATGTTTGACCACAATTTGAACAGCCATGTCAACAAATATATGTATATCAAGAAATGCCCATCTAAAAAACAAAAGTGACCTGTTCGAACATTTTTGCCCATATGCTTTCAAGTGGTACCCCATCTTTTGAGATATTACGTTATAACCCTATATATTTTTACATCCTCAGACAGACACTTTTTCAACAATTGCAATAATATATAGTGTGGTGGTTTATCTTCCGGTTTTTCTAAATATTATATACAATAATAAAATAAACAGTATTAAATAATTATTAATTATTAAAAATTACATTTATTACAATATATAATACAAAATATTGAACACAGAAGAAAATTAAATATAATAAATATTCAAAATGGCGACCTTCAACAGCTTGATAATATCCTAATCGATCAGCGAAGGCTCTTAAGGAACTTTGAATAGTATTAGTCGTACAATTAGTAGTGTTAATAGTTTTATAGAACATTTCTTAGAAAGAATGATCTTGCAAACTCACTTTTTGTGTTTGCAAATGGGAATCACCTTCTGGATACAAATCGAATGAGGATTTATGAAATTCTAGTATCTTGTGCGTTTGCCTGTTTACGTTACCATTAAGGCAAAATGTAGCTTCTGAGAAAAGTACTATATATAAGAAGTTTTGGTTATCAGTTATTTATGTTCGACATTGTTTCGCGAAATTGCAGTCTTCTATCAGGATCATCAGGTAGGTGCTCCAGAACTTCACGTATCTACTCGGGGACCGTTTTTGTTTCCTTGTATAAAGATGAGTTATTGATTTTGAAACGCCTTTTTGCTGAGCTAATTTTCTCATCGAATTAATTAAGTTTTCCGTTAAACCGAGCATTACTTGAGATCTCAAATCATCATTTAATTAAATATTTGACCCGATCTTTACGTATGTTTTTCAGAGCTCGTTTGTTCAAATTTGTGGTAAAAATTACACATGGTTTGTTTGTATAATTTGTTAAATGGGGCAAACCCATTATTAAGACATGTTGTAAACCTCAAGTTGACTTCTCATTTTATCTCTATCGAATTATAATTGGGATTTCAATTCACTTTTGATAGATTCAGCATACTAAATAGAGCTTTAATTTTACAAATTATCTTGTGTAGAAGTACAAAATGAACAAGAAGAAGTATAATGGCAATGGCTGGCAAGGGTGATTCTTAATTGACTTGTCAAATGTAAGCTGACGTCTAGCTGTTGTTTTAAGCCCTTATTCCCTTCTTAAGACCTTATTATCACTGCTTTATTACTAGGTGTTACAGAGTATCTTCATATTTAAAATTCTCAGTAACGGAATTGTCGATTTGTATATTTATTTATAGTGCGTCGAAATACCTTGTTGTATTCTAAAACTTACATCTCAGTTAGTTCTGCAATGTTGTTCATGCAAACCTGAAAAATATTTGATAAATTGGCATAAAACAAATTGCAAATCGAATAAACCGTATGGTAGCCCACTATATGATTTTTTCGTTTCGTTTGCGGGACAATCCATATTTGTAGCAGCTTTAAGAGAAATATTTTGAAGAACCAAATTCAAGTTATATCTGGAAAACTTTATGCCATGAGCTCTAATATCAGAACGGTTTATATAAATCATGCTCATAAAAAACTATTCCTCTGTTATTGCGGACTAATAAATGAGCAAGAATTAAATAAAGTGGTATATGTAAATATGTGTTGCCTAAATATAGTTGGTGTATCGCCTTCTTACCTAACATATAGTAGGTAAGGAGGTACTAAATGCTACAACTAAAACCATAGTTAATACTACAAAAAATGCTGTCCCAAATGCATTACTGCTGGGCAAATGCTTTGATCGCAGTCGTACATGAAAATTGTCAGAACGGAACTAAAAAGAGCATGAAGTTCGATTTCGTATACACGACGCAACAACAACCTTATATGTATATTGAAGCCAGTGTGGTTGCGATGAAGAACGTAGCTTTGGAGTATGTTATATACGCAAAGTATTTTACAGACATAAAAAATGTTCATTTTGATTTTAAACCCATTTTATTTTGAACCCACTCAGGTCTTGACATATTGCAATCAGTCAACATTATTTTCAAGATTATATGGAAATAACTTATAGCGATTTATGAACAATACAAAACCAATTTATACACCGTACCTATAATAGTTAGGTATGTATGTACATGCGATGCAATATTTACTTTAGAAAATAAATGTAGAAACATCGGCCTTTCATTATATGACACTCATTAATTGTGTACGAAAATAGTCGTAGTATTGTTATTAAATAATGATTACAATTTCTTTCGAATTTTATTTTCTATGAAAATAGTTGTCATATATACGAAACGCTACGTACATAGAAGTATGTAGCGAAATAGTTACATACTTCTTCTCCACCTACTGTTACGAGATTTTGTCGTTCAGAGAGTTAAATACGGTCCTGACATACACGAAAATGCCTCACTCTTGTGCAGATCCATATGAACCTCGTAAACTAAGAGGATGATGTCATATCCGTCCGTCTTTGGGTGGAATCATTTCATTATGATGTTAAGACTCACGGCGACTTCATTAAGTATTCAGCTTTAATACTCACGCTCAAATACTGTTTCCGGTCACAATCCACTCAGATATATCCATCGGTTAACCATGATTATCATTTTAATAGCAATCGATGGCCGATTTGCAATTATTAGTTAAAAAAGGAGAACGGACGAAAAACTGGTTTCTTGATATTAAGTATTACGTGTTCTCGTTATATAATTCTTGAATGAGATCGCTTTGTCCTTTAATGGAAGTGTATTTAAAAATAACATGTTATTTTCAATGGGTTAGTACCAAAGTGATAGTTTTGTTATTTATTTTTGCATTAAGGAAAATAATCGTTTCTATATGAATTAAGACGTTATTAATAGAGCATATAAAATACTTATAATACTTAACAAAAAAGATTTATTTATAGATAACTAAAAACTACATGTTGACAAAAGTATAACGTATATTTAATTATTTGGAGAACGTAATATAACCATTAGATTTGAAAACTAAGGTTTGCCTTTATATAAAGTTGTTTGGTTTGGCTAGTGATCTTATTTAATCGGCAACATACTCAGAAGACTATTAGCATTTCCTTTAGCGGTTTTCAGAGTTTTATAAGCATAACTTGAAGTAATACAATTCCTAACCCGAATACATATTATTTAAATTTCTTTTCATATTTTCTTTTCGGTAGGCGAGAGTCGATTAATAGATATCGCAATTAAGAGTTTCCGTATTATAATATTTTTATATGTTATTTATTTTTACTTTTCTGCACTCAACTATACTAGCGGAAAAGTAATGTAATCGTGTAAAGAAAAATGGAAAAACATTTTTTTTTCGTTCATTTTTCGATTCTCGGCCTAAAAACAAAAAAAAATGGTTTTAAAAAAATTTTGTCTGTGTGTGTGTGTCGTCGTCGTTGTCGTCGGCATTTATTCTTGTTAGCACGATAACTCAACTACATCGTGTCGGATCGATTGGGTTTTGATTGATTCTGATCGGGGATGTCTCCCAGATGACACCTATTGATTTTGGGGTGGACAGGACACACCCCACTCTGTCCATGGGTCATGAGAAAGCACGATGGTGGACTATATGAGAATTTTTTTATTAGCACGATAACTCAACGAAATCGTGTCGGATCGATCGGGTTTTAACTGATTCGGATGGGAGATGTCTCCCAGACGACATCTGTTGATTTTGAGGTGGATAGAGCACATCCCACCCTGTCCATGGGTGAGATAATGAGAAAGCACGATGGTGAACTATTTGAGAATTTTTTTTTTTGTTAATACGATAACTAAACTAAATCGTGTCGGATCGATCGAGTTTTGATTAATTCTGATCGGGAACGTCTCCCAGACGACACTTATTGATTTTGAAGTGGATAGAACACACCCCACACTGTCTATGAGTCATAAGAACACGATGGTAGACTATTTAAGAATTTTTTTTTGTTAACACGATAATTCGACTACATAATGTCGGATCGATCGGGTTTTGACTGATTCTGACCGGGGACGTCTCCCAGACGACACCTATTAATTTTGAGGTGGATAGAACACACTCTACCATGTGCATGGGTCATGAGCAAGCACAATGGTGGACTATTTGAGAATTTCTTTTGTTAGCACGATCACTCAATTAAATCGTGTCGTATCGATCGGGTTTCAACTGATTCTGATTAAGGACGTCTACCAGGCGACATATATTGATTTTGAGGTGGATAGGACACGCCTCACCCTGTTCAGTGGTCATGAGAAAGCACGAGGGTGGACTATTTGAAAAAAGTAAAACTGTCGCATAAAACAGATATTATGCATTTATGTGTTGGTTTATTTTTTCTCGGTCACTCAATTTCGAGATAGAGATGTTCTACGTGCGGAAAAGTCCGTTTTAAGGTTTTAAAACTGTTTATTTATAACCGTGATTATTTTCTGAGGATAATCTAAATTATATAATTTCTATAATATTTCCCATTTCCTTGTGACACATTTTCTGTAATACACAATTTATATAAAACTCAGAATATACTTTTAAGAAACTTCAAGGAGTGATATGAGTAAAGTAATATAGCAATAGTCCCTTTAAATTAGGAAAATTGAGGGAAATTTTTCCTACAGCTAAGCGACCTATACAGAAAGTTGTGTTGGGGTTGTGTCAACATATTTTTAACCTAGCGCATGATAAAAAAAAGGATTGTTTTGTATATATATATATATATATATATATATATATATATATATATATATATATATATATATATATATATATATCACAATTTTTGTTCTTTTCATTTGTTCGAAATTCTACTTAGTTGCGCTGCTAGAGCGCGCTGAAGTAGTTTTGAGCTATTTTTCGATTTTTTTTAAGCCAAAACTATGCATTGTAGAGAAATATATCAAGAGATCAAAGTTTGTAGATATAAATATTTCTGACATATTTTGTTCCTTTGTTGTTTTTTCAAAGTCGCACGGTTTTGCCACTAGAGGGAGAAAACCGTTTTATTTTTTTTGTAATACTCTTGTGTGAATGAAAAAGACACTCTAGCGCATTATTTTTGATTTATAGGCAAAACTATGCATTTTTTGTAAAAAAAAGTACAGGACAATTTGTAGGAAGTTTTTTTGCTCTCCAACGTTTTATGTGATTGAACTTTTCTAAAAAATGCATAGTCGCATGCATGAGTCGTGATCACTTACGGGACAATGTAGAAAAAATTGCAGTAATAGAGAAAGGTTTAAATTGTATTGTAAAAATGAATCGCGAAAAGTAAACAGAGTAACTAACCTAAGCATTGGACGACGTATTGTTGAATTGAGCCAGCTTGGTAAAAGTTCAAGATAAAAACGTTCTTTCACTTGAAAAAATAAAAAATAAAAGTCGTTTAGGACTAAATTCAATTTTAGATATTGTTTGTGATGAATGTGCAGTAATAATGGCGACTGATAAAATACATGCCGCTGCATTGCCAGACGCTAATTGACAAGTTCTCGACTTACCGAGCAAAGCTTAAACTGGTATATTATAAAAATGTTTATCTTTTAAACAAATTGGGCAACAACCGATTTTTTTAATTCCAAATGTTCCTAAGAAACTAATGTATAGATGAGTTGTTTTTGGAAAAAAATGAATAGAAAAGTTTTCAAGTTATGATGTAAAATGTGTAACTTTTAGTCAACTGGTACATTGAAACCATGCAAAAAGTTCCAACTTTGATGGAATATCTTATTTATTGTACTGGCAAAATATTGTCATTTAAGCAATTTCCTTCGGGAAGTTTATTCTTTATGTGTATTTGACGAAATTTGATTAAATTCTATAGAAAAGTGGGTTTTCGGAGAAACTACCTTAAAGAGTAATTTCTCAGTAAAATTGCTGCCAAGCATTAATTGATTTCTGAGATTATTCACCTCAGGAATGAGGTGGCACAATAGGGGAGGGAATTCAGTCCACCCCTTTTCACTCCGTTTGTTAATTAATACTACTTTCAGTAATGTTGCCGATAAGGCTATTGATAACATTTCTACTCTATCTAGGTCCCAATGTGTTTAATTTTCATTGCGAGGACTTAAGTTTTTCTGATGTTTTGGGTTAATGGGCAAGTTATGTCTAAAATGTGTTCATTTCGTTGCTAGTCTTCGCCCAAAGGCAATATAATAAGCGTTTGTCTGGAGGACTTACTGCGGCTCGTCAATGGTGGTTTTATTATCTTCCCATGTACTATCTTCGTTAATTAGTTGTGTCTTCCAGGAATGCTCATCTACCAAGGCATCTCCCCAATTATATAATGGATCGTCTCATCTGACCTATTGCATTTACATCACTTGTCTTCCATCTGATTTTCCAGTATATATTTATTGTAGTTGGGTGTAGACATTACTCCGTTTTGAATGGTTACCATGAAGCTTTCGGTTTTAGGTAACTGGATTCATGACTTTAGTCAATTAAGGGAACTTTGTTTGTCAGTGTCTTCTTCGTAGTAGGGTTGGATACCTGCTGTCGATTTTGGGTGACTAACCAAAATACGAAAGAAACAAGAAGCCACGTCAGTATTACTTCTTCAGTTAAGAATAGGTGTTGCGGTCTTATTATCTGGGTAGAGAAATAACGATGGACTTATACTAAGCTACTGTCACATTGTCAACATTTCGGGCACACAGCATTCCGCGTGGCCTAAATGTGTGAAGTGGTAATGGGAACCACTCAGGTGACTGTAAAAAGTCCGCCGATACCTTGGCAAAATGCGTGAATTGCGGGAGACTCAGCCTCAAGTATCTGAAAAGAAAGGTGGTACCAACAACAATGCCACCCAAAAACTACCACTAAACACAACAGAAACTATCAATGACCTCAACTAGCGTGAAATCAGTCTCCAGCCCTACCATCCCGCAAGAAACTTCACAGACTACTAGAGTTTTTCTTCTTGACAGCCCGGAAAATTCTCGTCTGCGTCCCTAGCGCCGCCGATTTCACGACAATGATGACGCAAATGCAACAAGTGTGTTCAATAATGAGCACATTTTTTCGGTTGGAACGTCAATTCTCCCAAGAGAAAACATGCCGAACAGGAGGACATCCTAATGAGATATGATGTTACTTCAAGAAATGAAAATTCACCCGCAGATATATTCCAGATATACTTATATATAGTCTACAGGCAAAACAGAAGGATTTACAAAGGAAACTGTTAGAGATAATATTGGAACACCACCCACAGGCCATATCCGAGATGGGAATCCTAAAAGCCAATAAGTTTCGGTGATTTTCTGAAGCCGGATATCCCAGTTTATACTAGAAATACTGAAAATATGTATGTTCGTAGGATATTCTCTAAGGATCTTCTGACCGCATAGTCTTCCGCATAGACCGCATAGACTTTAGAGAATATCCCATTGCTGATACTATTCTTTGACTCAGTGATCATTGGGTTTCCATTTCGCAGTATTTAAAGCTGAGATTATGGCGGTACAGGCGACTAGAGGAATTACTAATTAGAGGATTAGTAGAAAAATCATTGGCGTATTTACAAAAGACATTTTGATGGCCCTTAATAATTATTGAGCCAATTCTTGTCCCATCTTACAACGTAAAGGGTCATCGAATGTGTCAGGGTGAACAAACGGTGTCACCTTAGGTTGATATCTTGACACGTGGGGGTTCTAGGGACTTTTTCTTTGGGACCGGGACCAGCAATGGCGTTTTAAGGATCTACTTGTAATTCCATGGCAAGAGACTAGGTCTATATACTGAAGCTCACAGACAGGCGAGCAAAAATAGCAATATTTAACGATGCGAATACATTTTCAGTATCGACAACAGTTAGGGTAAAATAACTATATGAACGAGGTGCCAAAATTTCCTCCAAACTAATTTAGTAGCTACAATAAAGGAGTTATGAAGAAAAAATTGTGCATATGGTCAAGTACAAAACATGTTATCTTTCAATTTACTTATATATGTCCATTGTTGGGCCTTACGCTGCTAGAAAAATGAACATTTGAAACTTATGTTCCCTACCCGTAGTTTGATTCCTTGATATAATTATTTTATAACTTTGAAAGCACATACTATTTTATATATGCTACACCCTATATACTACTCTATATATATATTTTTTTATATTTCGTAATCGGTAAATAAAACACAATTTTATATTTAACATTTAAACTTGACGCGTAACCTACTTTATTCATATTTCCGTTGTCCACAGTTTAATTATTCATTCATAAATATGGTAATGCCGTCTTCTAGTAGAAAGTTGAAAAATCCATAATTGATTATGGATTTTTCAACTTTCAATTTTATTTTTAATAAATCGCTTATGGAAAAATGGCTTGTAAATATTGTTTTTTCGTATATTATTTTCTTTCAAGTGTTAAACTTTTCGGAAATATTTCGAAATACAGAAAATACAGTAATTAAAATAAACCAAAAAAAAAACAAACAGGAAATCAGTTTTCCACAAACACCGAAGGATTATGTCATTTCACCAATCAAATTGGTATTATCGGGATATGATTAAAAATTGAAATTCATATGATTAAGCACTCAGTTTTTAATCGCCTCTGCCAATGTCTTCTGTAATGCCAACTTGGTTGGTGAGAAGTCATCGAGCATCGAAAATATCAGGGTTTATGTAACACTGGTCCTGTGTTTTTTGTTGCTGTATTCGAGGCGCCAATCCTCTCCCAGGACTTATTTTTGTTACAGATTAATACATTAATTGAATATACGTCATTATATTTTATAGTGTTACATTAAACGAATAATAAACAGTTGTTCATCACTATTATATGCAGATGTGAATATATTCTATAATATTAATGATATTGTTTATATTGTTATATTATTGCACCTATTGGTTTTGATCATGGTTTGCGTTTAAATCGGTTTAATTACGTTAGTTTACAAAACGGTAGACTCTTGAATGGGGTTATTTCTGTTTAAACTATTAACCTTCCGTCGGGCGCAGTCTGAACCCAAACACATTCGGGCGCAATGTATCTGAGAGATCCCATAATCTACTCTTACACAATTTAGATTTTAATGAGGTGGAGACTCAATTAAATGCTTATTTTAATTAATACAATACAATAATAAATATGGTATTTTTGTGACAAAGCTCATTATTCATGAAATTACCTCTAGTGTCCGAAATGCAAGAACAAATACAGGGCGCCATTTAAAATAAGGGAGTTGAGTATGCTATCTGCATTAGCCTGTACAATTTCCATGTTTCGGGTAATGTATCAAATACTACGTAAAAAATAAAGGGAGGTTACAACTTTTTTTCTATGACAAAAAATAAAGTAGATAACTGGGTGTCTCATATCTAGTGAGACATCCCGTATAGATTGATAAAAGAATATCATAACTAAAGTTGCTTCAGTAATAAAAACTACATATACAGGATGTTGCATAACGTACTGGACAAACTTAAAACACAAATTTCTGAAGTTATTCTTAGCAAAGAAGTTATAATATAATAAACATCGGTCCAATTTTCTATGGTTAGGGGAGATTGGGGGAATTCCACTCACCTAAGGGAAAATCTCAAAAAAACCTTCCTATATACACATAAACTTTCATAATTTAATAATGGAATCTTACGCCTATTGGGCATCTTATTACTACAAAAAAAAGTTCTTCGAAGAACCGATGTGAAAAAAAAAATTAGAATACTGTCATTGCGCGGTGTCTCCCCACGGACTGGGTGATATCGCATATGCGATGGCGATGGGGTGATTCTGCGCAATAATTAAATAAAGCTGAAAAGTCGAAATTATAATAAAGAAAATTTTATTGTTTCGTAGGAACAAGTAAACTCTAAATAAAACAAATTCTCACAAAAGTTCTATAAAAAAAACTAATAATAAAAAGGGTTTTATTTTCTGATTTTCTTCTTTTCAACCTTGTCACACAGATCGCATGTATAATTAACTGCTGAATCTCAACCATTATATTCTGAATGTGCCCAGTTTGAACACATTACACAACGGTACCAAATTTCCTTGTCTCGTCCGAATTCAGCGCATACCAAGCACTTCTCATTATCTCCAGTTGGATCTACATCATCTAATTCAACATCGTAGCATAACTGATTTTCATCATAGCTTTCAGAGTCAGAATCATCAAAATGTAAATTTCTTAAGCCAGGTTTTTTGTTCAAAGGTCTTTTCTTTGCTTTGGTAACAAGTTTTCCCCCTTTTTCCGCCATTCTTTTCTTAGTTCCAGGTTTTGTTAACTCTTCATCTTTTCTCTTTAAACTCCTCTTTTCTTATTTTATTTCTAACTGAGTTTTTAGTGGTGTGGATGTGAAAATTTCTGAGTGTTGTTTTGCACGTGATTTTGAACTTTTGTTTTCAATTAGGCCAGGAAACGGTGCTAGCTTTTCAATAAGGACTTTTAATGAAGACGTGTCATTGGAACAGGATGATGTAAACTGCGCTTCAACACTTCCTGACGTTCCAGGTTGCGATCCAGCTTCCTGGTTTGACTGCCATTTGCTTTTCTTGGGTGGAGTCCTGTGTATGGTTTCACTACATCTCGGCGGTTCCAGTTGGGATTTAGTTTTTTGCCCGACTTCAACAGTTACAGTTGACTGCTCTAAAATATTATCTCGATTACTAACGTCGGTTTCATTGAAATTAATTTAGATTTGTATATCTGGAACTTCTGGGTGATCTGTCAGGCTGAAATCATCATCAGAGAATTTATTAGGGTTTGTGGGCCATATTCCAGCAGCGCGGAACACATATATTCCTTTGTCCATCGTGGCAACCCTTAGGTAGGCTTTTTTAAAAATGGAAGCAAGTTCATAATGTGTAATCTTTTCGTGAGCGTGATTTCTTAGATACAAATCGCACTCACGATTTAAAGCATTTTTTAGTGGCCCAAAAAAGTCAAGTCAAGAGGTTGGAGCTTGTGAGAGGTGTGCGGGGGAAGTGACACCATAACAATTCCGTGTGATCTGCAGTATGTATAAATCTCCAAAGAAATGTGGCTCCCATGATTATCTAATATGAGGAGCACTGGATCTTCTTCCGAAGCCTTCACATGCTGATGAAAATGTTTGATCCAGTCGAAAAACAACTCTTCATTTATCCAACCATTCTTTGAACATCTATATACCTCTCCAATTGGTCTATGTCTCATTAATTGTAGATTCTACACATAAGCACTACGTGATAAGCACTACGTTCTCTCGGGAATATCAACATAGGGGAGACGAACTGTTCCGAAGTACTTACAGCGCATACTATGGTCACATTTTTTCCTCTTTCCCACGAAATTACAGACCCCACTTGCTTTTGGCCTTTTGGAGCCAACATTTTTGCTGGCTTTTGGACCGTGGAGTTACCCGTTTCATCCACATTATAAATTCGACTCTCAGAAAATTTAAATTTTTCAATAACAGTGAGCAGATTGTTAAAAAATCGTTCAACTTCAGGCTTATTGAATGCAGAAATACAGTATTGGCTGGTACTTTCCGGTTTTCGAAAACTAATTTCGAGATCGCCTTAAAAATATTTCTAGCCAATTTTGACCGGACATTTTCTTGTCCTGATCGAAACGGTGTTTAATTTTATTGGTTTCAGCAAACTGGTATGCTAAACGCCGCAGTTCTGTTGGTGTGATTCCGAAAAATATATTCGCCAATTTTATAACATGAGTGGCTATGGCGGTTTCCTGTTCACCATTAAAAACTGGTTTCCTTCCTAATTTTCCTTTCGAACTGATATTGATATTTAGTTTGTCACGTAGAGTGGATTCTGGAATATTGAACGACCGACCTACTTCTCGTATTTTTCGCCCCGATTGTATGGCAGTGATTGCAGCTTTTAGCTTATTTTCCGTCCATTTTGCATTTCGGTTTTCCGAACATAAGTACGGGGCATTTTTAATTCTAAAAATAAATACAGAATAATAAATTACCAGCAAAATACAGGGTAATACCGCGCAGCGCGAAATTACTCCTCCACAGATGCGCGGTATTTCCCCGTCGTGTGTCACTTAACTTAACCTATCACTAGTAGTTAATGACAAAACATAATTAATTGTTCGTGTGCGGAAAATTATATGTACATATAAAGCATAATACTCCTGAAATAGTTTTATTGAAAACTAATAACGAAAGGCACTTACCACTTTTCCAAATTTACTCGAAATTACATCAGCCTGCCGGAAAACAAAAAAGGGACGACCTCATCTAAGCTAACACTACGAATGCCGTTAAATTAGGAGCAGATGTTCGCAAAGCTATTACGAGATGGCGCGCTATGTTCAAAAGTTGAAATAATAAGCTGTAATGCAAAAATTACTATGCGCAGAATTACTCCGTGTGCGGAATTCCCCCATTCTACCCTACCGAGCTATGGACCTATAATGTTTGGAAACTAATAAATCAAAAAACAAAATAACAACAAAACAAAAATAACATAATTATCCAATGTATTAAAACTGTTCTCTCTTCAGCATTAATACACTGTACAGCACGATCAAGAATGGATTGAGTGGCTGCTCTTAAAATCCCTGAGTTATTCCTCACTTCCTGACATTTCTCTAAAATTACCTGCCTAAGTTTCTTTCTAGTATTAATTGGTGTTTCGTAAACTAAGTTTTTAAGATGGCCTCACAGGTAACATTCTAGAGAATTGAGATCTGGTGATCTCGGTGGTTGTTTAACGTAGTTCAAAAATATTCT
This sequence comes from Rosalia funebris, assembly GCA_037954035.1. Taxonomy (NCBI): domain Eukaryota; kingdom Metazoa; phylum Arthropoda; class Insecta; order Coleoptera; family Cerambycidae; genus Rosalia; species Rosalia funebris. Next base: position 39,588,014 of record JAZFAV010000016.1, read on the forward strand.
TAACAATAGTTTAAATGGCAGTGGACTCAAAAAATGTGGCCACAAATGGATTTATTGGCCCGTCGACATTTTAACATCAAGAAATGTTATTCAATAAGATGTTATAAACGCAACAACTGATAACATTAGTAATGTTAGTAACACCAATAAGTGCAGCATAATGGAACAGTCCTGGCATATAGGTAAGATCATGGGGAATTGTTAGCAATGACAAATTGATGCAAAATACTTCTGTAGTCCAGCTAGTTAAGACAATACTACAAGTTAACTGTCTAGTTTTGGACTCATTATTTTGAGTGATCTATATTGCCAGACTGACCCAAACTGGTGTTATATATTGCCAAAGTCATGTTGCTCTTAGTCTATTATTATAACTCTTAGTTTATAACTATTGTGTCAGTATTATTTGTGGTTGCGTTGATGATATGTTGAATATCACTTTATTTTGAAGTGCCGACGATACAAAAGACCCGTTTGGGGGTTCCTAACTTTCGACCACTGTATCTGGGGATCTTTTGATTTCTGGGACCCGTGTCCATTGAGAGTTTTAATCAGAAAATTGTGAACTATATTATACCACCTTAGCCAATCTGGCTCGGGTCGCATTTTTATATAGTGTGCGTGGTTCTTTCGAGACTTCAATTAAATTTATTCGTGGCATAACATAAATAAATAAGTTTAGAACTTATTAAACAATCAAATATGTAGGTCTCTCTAGTTTATAAAATCTTGTAAAGCAGTTCTTATTTCGTGTTAACATTAACAGTACTCATTACGTACAGTATTAGATCTCAAATATGCATACCACTCTGCAATTATCTATACATAAAAATAAGTTGTTTAATTGTAAAATGAAATGCCTAGCGTTATTTATTCATTTACTATCAGTGCCACTAATAGAATTAATGTGTAGTGAAATAATATATATCGCCATGTTTTATCGGCTACTTTAATTGATACGGCATTTTGAGTCTTAAGATACATGTTCTTTAGCCATAAGATATTGTATGACGTGTTTGCAACCGACTTACACCCGGAGGCCAATTTCACAGTTCGAAAAATTGAAGAGAGAAAACGAACAATTTAATGGAGGTCAGAAAGGGAAGGAAGCGCATCGAGTATACATTCACATATATACCACATTCAGTTTCCCACGATCTATGAATGAACAGGTGTATATATGGGGTCAGTATACCTACTATATGCCCTCGAGCAATCTGAAATTATACAGCAGGAAATGAAGGATATATATATATATATATATATATATATATATATATATATATATATATATATATATATATATATATATATATATATATATATATATATATATATATATATATATATATATGTTCATGAAGAAACACCTTTACATCGTTGTTGATATTGGATTGGATTTACGATATAGAGGTTATTTAAAACTTTTGTTATATTGACGTATAAACTACTGAAAGGCGAACAGAAATATCTTACATCACTTCCGGAATGTCATTTAACTTTCGAATTTTAAATGGGAGGGACACTGTATTTTTTGTGCAATTTAGCAAACATTTTGCCTGATGGAGATGACTTATTTGGGAGGCGTTCATGATACAGACGTTTGAATGGTTTACTGTTTTTTTCGGTGTTCTTCATAAATTAATATCATTTCCGATTTTTATTTAGTAGTTTAATATATCATCTTGTAAATCTATTTAAAAATATAACATATAACATCAATGAACCGCACAAGCACCATTGAACATCATTGAAGATCAGTACTTTCGCTTCGACGTTACTTGTAATGCCGATATTTAGTTGTTTCTATGGGTAACGATTGCGATTCAAAAAAATCTTGATTGGTTTTATAATTTTTTATGAATCACCTCTAAATCTTATGGAAGTAGTACATTTTTATCGCCAGTGAGTTATTTCCACAGTTGAGTCGAGATTGATTGAAAAAATGACTAACATAATCACAATGATGTTAAAGACGTAATTTTGTACAGACTGAAAAGTGATTTATAAATATATAGGGTTTACGAGTATTCAACCTTTGTGTTGAAATAGAATAGATAATAGGGCGCGAATAGCCAACTAAATCACCCTGTATATTGTATTTTTTTAAAACTGTATTTTTTCAAAATTGGGACTGCATAACACAGATATAGGCACAGATATATATCTTTCAATAGGGGCACTAGAAATTTGTTAGGTTATAGCGGCCATGTTGTTAAAGCAACATCTGTCAAATTTATTGTGAATTGTTCAGTAGTGTATGCAAAATCGCCATGAAAGGTTATAGCGTCTAACAACGTGTAAAAATCATCAAATTCTATTTTCAAACTCTGTGCTCCATTCCAGGAACGTTCCGCGTATTACGTGATCATTTATCAAACCGGTTGGCTCGAATTTGGCCACCAAACGTCGAACAGTCGACTCGTCGGGACGGTTGTGGCGAGAATAACAATCATCCAACACCCGTATGTCACCGAAACACAAGGTCTGCGGAAAACATCGCTGCTGTGTGTGAGAGTGTGCGGGAAAATCCCAGGCAGGCAATATTTCGTCGTTCACATTAACTTGGCCTTTCTGCGATTTCAACTTCAACGGCGAAATTTGCGTCGGACTTGCGTTTGCACCTGTATAAAGTCCAACTGATTCAGGAAATTAAGATAAACGACCATAGACAACGCCGTGTGTTCGCTGATTGGGCTCTGGAGCAGTTGGAAGATGACCCAAGTTTCGCCAAAAAAATAATCTTTAGCGATGAGGTCTATTTTTGGAAGATTGGATATGTAAACAAGGAAATTGTTGGATTTGGAACGACACCAACCCACACGAGATACACCAGAACCAAATGCATCCCGAGAAAGTCATTGTTTAGTGCGTATTTTGGTCTGATGGAATTATTGGTCCGTACTTCTTCCGAAACGAATCCTGGTATTGTCATAACCGTCAACGGCGAGCGCTACAGATCGATGATAAGCATCTTCTTGTGGCCTAAACTGAATGATATGGATACCGATGACATGTGGTTCCAACAGGACGGGATTATGTGTCACACAGCACATACCACGATGGATATTTTGCACGAGCGATTTGAGGGCATGATTATCTCGTGTAGCGGTTACGTGAAGTGTCCACCGATATCGAGAGATTTAATATCTTTCGATATCTTCCTTTGGGTCTATCTTAAATCACAGGTCTATGCGAATAAACTGCAAATAATTGATGTCCTCAAAGTCAACATAACGAACGTCATCCAGCAAATTCAGCCAGATTTATGACCTTCCGAATACGTGGCATCAAGCAAAGCCCCGGCGGATATTTGAACGACGGTATATTCCATAGTTGGACATGCTATACAGTATTCTTTCAATAAAAAAAAGTGAGTGGATATTTCATCTCACATACAGCTTGTTTTATTTAAATTTAAAAATCGAGCGTTCTTATTGAAAGACTCTTTATGATATTATTTATTCTTTTATAACTTTATTCGGCATTATTACAAAATCCTTGAATGTCATTAGTTATCTGACATATATATCTCATGACCTATAGTGAGTGCTCCATGAGTGGTGTTTCACTTAGCGGAATTATTTTGCATGGTTTTAAACAGGACAGAGTTAACAAATTGCGGGAACTTCGATTGCATATTGAAAATTGCTTTCAAACTGTTACCGCTGTTAAGGAATGTCCGCCAAATATTTTATTATCGAATGGGAAACTCAGTAGCATATAAGTCGGAAATCTAGAAAGGAACTACCAAACCGCCAAGCGGTTATCAAAGTAGTTCCCGAACAGCAAGGCTATTACATAATCGTTATAGGAAACAACTACTCCTCGGGTTAAAGCCCCGCCAGGCATTGAATTATACCTAAAAGCGATCCTCGACCCCTTTCTCGTGTTTCTGATAAGGTTTCAAAAAATTAAAACCCGCTACAGGTAGGATTCGACATTTGTCCCGGATTGGAACCGAACGACATACAGCTGTTTCGAACTTATTAGTTCTCATCAGTGCCGTACACGGTACGCCGATCCAGGACAAATGTCGAGTGAAATTTGTGGGGTATACAACTTTATCGATACGATCTATGTCAGTAACATATAAGTCGGAAATCGAGAAAGGAACTACCTTTCCCCTTCCTTTCTTGATTTCCGACTTACTTATATTTCAACATACGGCATGTTGATGCCGTATGGCTTGTAGATGACAGTCGTTAAATATCGAGGGCTATTTTTGCAAGAACATAAATGGTGCGCAATTCAAATCCTATAGCCCCAACTGAGACATCGTATAGATTCTGCTGATGTAGAAATAAAATAAGATCTGTCAACAGTGTCAACACGAGGTATCCGTCATGAACGATGTGTTATGTTAGTATTGAAGTTACTTTTCTTGTTTTCCGTTACTTCCCAATCAGTGAACACTAATAATAAGAATAGCATATATAAAATATCGCTTTATTACTTTACCAACGAAATCCTGTAAGCAATTTTGTATTTTTTTTACATTTTCAAACATCTAGCATCAATTAGATTTAATACACTTGTCATGACTCTATAGTGTTTGATTTTATATAGTTTGATGACAAAGAGGTAGGTACATTGTCTCATTGATTTTTTAATGAACATTTGTTAATTATTTTTCATATCGGGATTTAATTACAGTTCTAGCATAACAGCTACTGGATGCACCGCGATGGTTTTAAACAATTCAGTTGTCTATAACAATAAAACTGAATTTTAAACAATCATATTTTGGATTTAGATCCCTCGCATTTTAATTGTATCCTTGAAATTATGGAATGTAGAATCACCTGTTTCTTTCGATTTGTTTTAGCAAAATATCACATCGATACAATACTTTCTTATGAACTACCCAAGCAATGCTTATCACATTAAAAAGTCAAATGATTTTCTATTGCATGACTCTAGTTCTTCTATTAGAGATTCTTAGAGAATATAAATTCAAAAAGTCAGTATCATACCAAAAAGTTTTGCCTTTGGAAAATGTAAAAATACGCGAGAGTCTATATTATTACAACTTGCAACGTTTATATTCTATTGCTCTAGTTGAATTCGTCTCATGATCGTCTCAGATTATTTCGATTATATTAAAAGTTGTTATTTAAACTTATGTTTCATTGTAATTAACTATATGATTTGCCATTTATTGGAAATTGTAATGTATAACCCGTATGTAACGGTAATAACACTTAACTGCATTTTTGGTGAATGCACCGATAATTTACAATAATGTATAGTCCATTAAAATGTCGCCATCTCTTACTTCTTGGCTCGACGGCTACGTAAAAACGTATACAGGCCCAAAAGAAAAATAAACAGAGATGTATAATTAACAGTAATCTTAATGGGTAACATTTTAACAGATTTTATATTATTTTAAATTATCGGCGCATTCGCCAAAAATGCAGTTAGATATTAGTACCGTTGAACATGGTTATACATATATATACGCAATATAATTTTCAATAAATGTAATGTGGTTGAACATAATATTAACACAAATTAATAAGGAACTAACATACATATCTATTAAATTTGTTATTCACTGAAAGTAAACTACCCTAATTATTAATCCAATAATTAATAAATCAATATAGTAGTTAATCAATCTACCTCACTGTGTGCACAACTTGTTTTGTTTAGGGTCAAAAATATTTTAAAACAAATTATATAATCAATTGAATTAAAACGTCAATTTATCATTTTATGTAACCTTTTTTTGGTCACATGATGGTCGTGAATCATATAAGACGTAAGTTTTATAAATTACGTTCATGAGACGTTTACAACTGGAGCAATAAAATTTAAACGTTGCACATGATATAGGTTTTCCGATTTTTGAAGTGAATACTTCTTTGGCGGCGTTCTGATATTTGACGAGGATGGAGAGTGAATTGGAAAAAATGTAACGTTTCAAGATTTCGTTACACGAGAGAGAAAAAAGATATAACGTAGAGAGAAGGAAAAAGAGAGCTATACATCATATATATCAGTTTAGGCTATCCGCGTCTCCGTATTGTCGCGCATGCACGCATTATAGATGTACGCGTCCAGACGCTTTATATTAACGCAGCACGCGTGTGTACCGAATACTTATCATTGTGTTTTGTAATTATTTACGTTATTTACATCTGTGTTCTGTGATTATTTGATGATATCCTTGAACCGTTTAACTTGTTAAAATCTAGAAGATATAATATATTTCATTCACCGCTGGTTTACAGCCACACAGGTGCAAATGCACTTGGAAGAGGCGAAGACAAAATCCCTCTGATTCTCGCCAAAGAATCTCAAAGAATCAACAACAAAATCCGGAACAACAATAGATGCAATTTTTACACGTTATCTAGAAAATATCGAATCACGAACATATATTTCATATTTTAGTTATCACAAACCAATCATATCAGTATTACCAATTGAACCACCAGCCGATGATAGTGTAGATAATGAATAAACCGAATATTTTTTGCACACATTTTATATTGTTATATTTCTTTTGAAATTATCCTTCTCCCTTTCTCTCTCTCTCTCTCTCTCTCTCTCTTTCAATCTCTCACTCTTAATCTCTCTCATTCTCTATTCTAAAGAAGTATTCACTTCTATCACGTGTACTGTGCTGCACATGATATTTTTTTTACATTTTTCAAAGGCAAAACTTTTTGCTAAGATAAATACATTTAATAACTTCATTAGTGAATCATAGTGAACATTGAAAATGACGATCAGTACATGTACATACACACATTGATACACCTACATCGAATATATTGCATAGTTTCTCATGAAATATGAAGCATTCTTTCTCAGAAAAAGAAAATCAGTTTGCACTTTTAATTTAAACATTTTAGGTGTAAACAGTCAAATTTTTATCGGACAAAGTAGTCGAAATTTATAGAATATAACATACTCTTTAGAAGAATATTTGATATTCATAATTATGTTAAGTGGTTATAATTTTCCTTACTTATTAAAGGGAATAGTCGTGGAAATCCTACATTTTACCACAAAAAAAAATAATAAAATTTCATGCATTATTACTATTATTAACTGTGAAAATTTATAAACATAGTTTTAGTGACTATTTAAGGTTGCTGTTAAATATAATTGTGATGGAGTGTCTATAAATTCTAGCATAGAATAAAAGCTTGGTCTAGCACAGAGTGATAATGATTTTTAATATTTCTCTGTAATCACTTTTCGAGTTTATACATTTCTATAAGGACCATCATATATTATTCCTAAACCTTAAGAAAGAAATAAAAAAAATTCTTAGTCCATAAATTAGTTCTTTACATCACTTGTTACTTCTTTATTTCATGGAAATTCTTCTAATATGCCTTCAATTTTTTTAATAGATTGTAATCTGAAGGATATCTGGATGGTCTGTTTATCAGTTAAAAGCACAGTTCATCAGTTTTTTGTAATACAACTGAAGACCGCCGATGCTGATGTATCCTGACAGGTTTTGCATCCGATATTTATTTTGTTGGAGAAAACTAGTATGTTTTCATTATTTTAAGTATTCTTTAGACTTTGAATCGTAATGATGCGTCCATGTTTCGTCAATAGTTCCGTTGCAAGATGATCCAAAAAGTTGACGAATTTTCTTCCCAACAACGGTGAAAGGACTGGAAAGTTTTGATACTACCACCAGTTACTGTTTCGTACTTCTCAGTGCCTTGTAAATTCAATAATAAACATATTTGTCTTAATATAATTGTACATTATGCAAGATATTTGGTACATCGATAGAAAGATCTAAAAGGGTGACAGGAGATACCATTTAGATGATTTTTAACCTTATACCTATATGCGCATATACCTAATTCCCCTTTTCTCGTGTTTCCACATAGCAAGTATTCATAAAGTTTAGAATTTTTAACGACTATTTTTATAAAATAATGCTAAATCAAGACGATTTCAAATACATAGTTTTAACGTATTCTTCGCCCTAGGGCTATTCTAGTGATGTATCACACAGTCATTATCTCTGCGTTCTTGATGAGTTCTGATACAAATTGCCGAATTAACTAATTTGGCGTCAGGTATTAAAGGATCATCATCATTAGGTCATCAGTCCTAAGATTGGTTGGACGCTAACCTCCAGCTTCTCCTATCTTGTGCTAACCTACGCATTTCGCTAATTGTGCTACAACCTACATCCCTTACTATTTGCGAGCAGTAGTCTAATCTAGGCCTACCTCTGCCTTTCTTCACTCCTATTTCTGCCTCCAAAATATCGCGGACTATTCCCCCATGTCTCAGCAAGTGGCCTACCATTCTATCTCTTCTCTTCTTTAAGTTTTTCCACATACTCCTTTTCTCGCCGACTTTCTCCAATACTTCTTCGTTTCTAACCCTATCAGTCCATGGTATTTTCATCATTCTTCGGTAACACCACATCTCAAAAGCTTCTAATTTCTTCCTACTTGCTTCCCCTACCGTCCAGGTTTCGCAGCCGTAAAGTGCCGTGCTCCATACATATGTTTTCAAAAATCTCTTCCTTGTTTCTAAGTTTATTACCCCCGAGCATAAAAGTGCTTTCTTTTTGTTAAAAGCTACTCGACCCTGCGCTATTCTTTGTTTTATGTCTTTATCGCTTCTTCCATCCCAATTTATTTTACTTCCTAAATAAGTGAAGTCTTTAACTTCCTCCAATCTTTCATTATTAATTTGTACTTTCGTTTTTGCTCTGCTCTCGCGCCCTCTGCACACTAACACTTTAGTTTTGTTTTTATTCACCCTCATTCCGTATTCCTCTGTCAACACTGCCTCCATTTCGTTCAATGCTGATTCTAGTTCCTCCTTACTAGATGCTAATACTGCTATATCATCCGCGAATCTCAGCATTTTTAGTTTCTGTCCCTGTACTTTAATCCCGAAATCCACTCTATCTTTTACCACATTAATCGCCTCTTCGATGTACAGATTAAAAATTAGTGGTGATAGCGTACATCCTTGTCTTACTCCTTTCCTAATACCTACTTCCCTTTCCTCCCCTTCTACTTCTATAACAGCAGTTTGCTCTATGTATAGATTGTGTACTACTCTCCTATCTCTATACTTCATTCCCGCGCTCTTTAGTATCTCGAACATTTTTTCCCATCTTACGTTATCAAAAGCTTTTTCTAAATCTACAAATCCTATATAAGCGTTCTTTCCTTTTTCTATTGTTTTCTCTAACATTACTCTTAGCGCCAGAATAGCTTCGCGAGTTCCCCTATTTCGCCTAAACCCGAATTGGTCTTCTCCTAGTATTTCCTCCGCTCTATTTTCCATCCTCTTCTGCACTATTCTAGTTAGGATTTTTGACGCATGGGAAGTTAGGCTAATCGTTCTAAAGTTCTCGCATTTGTCGGCTCCTCTCTTTTTCGGTATAGTAACGATAATGTTCCTCTTATAATCCTCCGGCATCTCGCCCGTTTCGTATATGTATTTTACCAGTTCAAACATCCTATTTACTACTTTCTGTCCCGCACATTTCAAAATTTCCGCCTGTATTTTATCTACACCCGGCGCTCTATTATTCTTTAGCCCCCTTAGTGCTATTTCAAATTCCTCTCTCAATATAGGTTTTCCTACATCTTCCCTATCGATGCTAGATTCTTCCTCTAATATCTCTCCTAATTCCTGACCCTCGTATAAATTTCCTAAGTACTGCTTCCATCTATCCGCTTTCTCCTCTCTTCCTATCAGTATGTCCCCCGATTGACTCCTAACATTTCTACTTATTGTTCCTATATCCCTGAAGTTCCTCTTAATTATTTTGTAAGCCTCATCGGTCTTACCTACTTGCAACTTATCTTCTACTTCTTTGCATTTCTCCTCTATCCATTGTTCTTTCGCTTTTCTACATTTTCTAATGATTTCCCACTTTATTGCCTTATACGTTTTCAGTCCTTCTTCGTCTCGTCTGTTTTTGTAGTCTCGTCTCTTTTGCATTAAGTTTAAGATTTCGTCCGTTATCCTAGCTTCCTAGCTTCCTTTTATCTTGTCCTAAAACGTCCGTAGCCGCGGATTAAAGGATAAAGTGGACTAATAATTATACTTATTTGCTTTCATTTATCAACTGCCACTGGATGATGGCTGCGTTGGCTATCATCGACTTATAGTTAAGTAGTTTTTAAATGAATAATTTCAAAGTAGGTGAATAGAAAAATATGGCCCAGTACTGTAGTCTGTTAGGTTCCCAGACCTAACATCTATTAATTTTTATATCGGAGGACCTGAATACTTAGTTTATGAAGGTGATATTAAGAATTCATACGCGTTATACATATTTGACTTTATTGTTTACATGTACAAATATTTATTACTCTAATTTTCAGATATCAAATTTTCTCCCTTCCTCAACATTAGTAAATCACTGAACTATTTTTTAATCTATATTTGAACTATTCTTGATATATCAGTATTTTATAAAGCAATGCCAATTTTTATTAATATCTAGAACTTTGATATGGTTACAAATGGGAAAAAATATGGTTCATGTGGCCACCTTGACTCATCTGACATGAAGTTTAGGAAAATTATCTATAACACGGGCACATAAAACTGGCGGTATTTCCCGAATAAAACGTTGAATGGTTGTTTTGAGGTCACTTATTATTGCCGGCTAGGTGGTATTTCCCGAATAACACGTTGAATTACCAAATTACCTCTAGCAAAGTATATATGTATATGAAGTTGGTGGCACCTTCACGTAGCAATTCCTTAAACTCAACTACATAACTTGATATGTGTAACCAACAAAATTGCCTCTACTATTGATTTTCTCTTGTGTTTGAAGAGATCATTGATCATTATCAATGCTAAGATAAACATATACTCGCGCGTACGAGTTACCTCCGGAGTTACGTACGTACTTGTCTCCGGATTTAGAGGCCAGTTGGATGTTTACATGTATATACAGGATGTAACTTAAACGGTGGATTTTTCAGTAAAAAAAAAAGAGATTTTTTTCATATGAAGTTATGTTCTACGGGTTTTCGTTTTCAAGTTACAGGGCGCTAAAAAATTTGCAAAAAATTAGTTTTTCTCTAATAACTTTCGAAAATTAGAAGATAATGGAACGAAATTTTAGCCGTAGCTTAATTTGACAATGCCCTAGTAACAGAAAAAATATTGACTTTGTAAGTTACTCAGTGGCGTGCGCACACATTGTACCGTAAGGTTTTCCGAAGAACTTTGTAGTACGCCACTGGTAAAAACGTTTTTTAATATTTATTTAAAAGCCTCTTTTTATTTTAAACAAAATTACCTTCTTGCATTTTATTTATATCTCTTGTCATTTTCCCGTAATTAAAACTGTTGTAAATACAATTTTTTCCCACTGCTAACATAGGAAAACGAAAGAAATAAAAACATTATCAAGTATGCTTTGACTCAGACACCGAAAATGGTTGAGTAAGCATTGAAAAAAGACTTTTTCATTGAAAATGCAAATTAAAATGCCATATTATTTTAACAATAATAAAAAATACTAGTGACTTAGGAATTTAAAGAATTTATTGACTAATAGGAAGTAATAAGCAACTAACATGATTATAAAAGGTGCTGGAAATGTTTCCTCCAACTTCAATACACTTTTCAATGCGTTTTCTCATGGATTCTATTAATCGTCCAAAAATACCAGGCATCTCTCGAATTTGCTGACAGCCCATTTCAACTCTTTGACGAAGAGTCTGCACATCAGGAATGAGAACGGAATAAACTATGTTTTTTAAGTGACCCCACAAATAATAGTTTAATGGATTAAGGTCGGAAGAACGAGAAGGCCACGCTCTTGGCCCTCCACGACCTATCCATTTATTCCGGAACGTTTCATTAAGGTATTCTCTCACTTCTCGCCTAATGTGAGCTGGGGCGCCATCATGCATAAACCACATGTTCTGGCGTGTTTCAATTGGGACTTCTTCTAATAAAGGTTGTAATCTGTTTGGTAGTACTATGGGACCAATAAAAAAATCGCCAATTATTCCGGTCCAAACATTAATTGAAAATCATTGCTGGTGCCGGGACTGTATTATTCTATGTGGATTTTCATCAGCCTACAGATGGAATTAGATTATGGAAATTAACTATACCATCCCTTGTAAATCCAGCTTCGTCGGTAAATAAAATGGATGAGTGGAATAACAAGTTCTGATTACACTTATTTAAAAACTAGGTACTAAATATAAGACGTGATGCACAATCCTCGGCAGAAAGTGCCTGTACTCTTTGTAGATGGTATGGGTATAACAAATTATCATGCAGGATTCGTTGGACAGTCATATGACCTACTCTCCCCATTCTTCCAATTGCTCTAGTACTTGATACAGGATTCGCCTCGACCATCTGAAGGATCCGTTCCTCAAGTTGTACTTTCCTTACATTTTGAGGTCTTCCGCTGGAGATGCAAGGCTTTAACGAGCCGATTTCACGTAAGCGCACATGAACTTCGAAAAAGTCTTCCTATTTAGAATGCGTCGAGCTGGAAAATGTTCAACATACAGACGCAAAGCTAACACAGTATTTCCGTTGGCAAGGCCATAAATAAAATGCATATCTGCTAATTCTTGAAATGAGTAGTCCATTTTTAATAGATCTAAACCAAAGTACAATCGTCTAAGGAAAGCTAAATGTCTTAACTGACAATGACGTTTTGTCTGAAAACATCTGAAAACCATTTTTGATGTCTGAATCAAAGCATACTTGAAAATGTTTTTATTTCTTTCATTTTTCTATGTTAACAGTGGGAAAAAATTGTATATACAAAAGTTTTAATTACGGGAAAATGACAAGAGATACAAATAAAATGCAAGAAGGTAATTTTGTTTAAAATAAAAAGAGGATTTTAAATAAATATTAAAAAAATGTTTTTACCAGTGGCGTACCACAATTTTCTTCGGGAAACCTTACGGTACAATTCGTGCGCACGCCACTGAGTAACTTACGAAGTTAATATTTTTTCTGTTACTAGGGAATTATCAAATTAAGCTACGGCTAAAATTTCGTTCCATTATCTTCTAATGTTCGAAAGTTATTTTCTAATTTCTAAAAACTAAAAAATTTTTTCAATTTTTTTAAGGTCCTGTAACTTGAAAACGAAAACCCGTTGAGCATAACTTTTTTTTTTTACTGAAAAATCCACCGTTAAATTTATTCTCAGCCTTTATGTTATAGCCTGTATACGGAGGCGACTTCAACGTTGGTTATCTATATTTCTATGACGTAATTATATATCCGAAAGGACATACCCAAAAAGAACAAATAAGTAAATAATGAAGTGTAATCGGCGGAAATTGTATTGAGCAACACTTTAACACACTTGATTTTATTTAAAATTATCGGCGCATTCGCCATAAATGCAGTTAATTGTTAATGTCGGTGGACGTGAGTTATACATTATAATTGTTAACAACAGTTGAATATTACATTGTCATGCATTAATAGGATAGTAACAGACATACTAAAATTGTAATTCACTTACTCTAAACTATCCTAATTATTATTAATCAAATTCATAATCTGCATAACATGTTGTCTGTCGTTTCCATAGAATATATCTCGCTTTGGGCACGACTCGTTTTGTCAAAATTCTTATAAAACAAGTTGTATAGTTAACTGAAATGAAACGTCATTTATCATTTAACAAAAAGATTTTTTATAATGTGATGATTGAGAATAGTTAAGAAAGTTTTATAAACTACGTTAATGAGACGTTTATAACTGGAACAAGAAAATTTCAACGTTGAAGATTGAATAGTAATATGTATTCTTCTATTTTTTACATTCTCCAAAGACAAAAGTTTTAACTAGGATAAATACATTTAATGGCTTCGTCTGTTAACCGGGGGACAGTGAATATAGCATCAAAAAATGTCTATACTTTTTCATGAAATATCAGGTATTCTTCTTCCATAGAAAAAATAGCATAGTTTGTAAGAATTTCCCATGTAAAAAACCAGATAAGCAACTGAAAATTATTTAGTCTTTTGAAAATTGTAAGCATTGCTTGGGTAGTTCATAAGAAGATATCATACGGATATCGAATCTTACCCAACTCAATAGAAATATTCTAGTTTTCGAGATATTTTGCGACATTTGGCGATGTTTTTGTTTATAGGCGCTGGTATATCTAAATGATTATTTGAAATTAGAATAAAAATATGTTAGGGCCAAAATTAATTCAAGGAAAAATAACATAAATATATTTGACGAACAGGTAAATGAAATCACCAATATCGTGAAGACTGAAACCGATAAAATATTTAACATTTTTGATTACATAGTAGCATAAATGACTTCAAGAAAGAAATTAACAAGGAAATTATAGACAGGAAAATAAGTTTATGGCATCCTTGTTGAAGAATTGCTGTCGATGTTGCTGGACCGTTTCTTCAGACAGGGAATCTCTATTTCTTGGTAGTAATAGCTTGCCTTAGCAAAAAGTATCTATGATCCCTAATAAAGAAGCAAAACGGTAGTAGTGGTGCTCGGCTGATACAAATTTGATGTTCCTAAAGAGTTCATTCAGATTCATAAAGACGAAATTTCCAGGGTCTTTCAGAGATTATACCAACTGATGAAAATAAAAAAAGAACAGAACAACTCCCTTATATCAATAACATATATGATGGGATGGGAGAGAGCTTTAATTGTACCTTACTTGAAGATAGTAGTCAACGAACATCGGAGTAACTGAGATCGCTGCATACCACTGGCCATTGTCAGTGGTATGCAGAACACGGCATGACAGTTATACATGAGAGTACGACAAGACTACTAAATAATTTTTGGGAGAGAACTCCGGTTACCTTTCGACCTTCGCCATGGACATCCAGAGGAGCATGGAGAGACAAATTATTCCGCAGAACTAGCGGCAATATTTTGACAGTGACATATAAAAGACTTATAATTACACAAGACGTATAATTCGTGAAATTACCATTGGGTTAGGATTACTGTTTGTAAGCGTACTAGTTACATTTGTTATTTTAGACCTACTTACTTTTTGCGTATTAACCGTGAATGTTCAATACGTTGCTAGAAATTTGCTTTGTTCTAGTTTTGATTGTGGAGATACCCTCGACAATTCGAAAATTCTACGTTAAGTAAGGGAGTAATGAAGTAGCCAATTAGAAGTAGTATTACTCAGTGTTGTAAGCATGTGCTGTATTTGACCGTTGTGAATAAAATGTGCCAAATTGTGTTTTGCTGTGTTTGAAGACACATATAACAATATACATATTCTCGCATTCGAAAATAGTTCAATGACTAAGAAGAAAGCTACTATTTGTGAATATCATTAATATTATTACCAACCAAGATACGTTAACCATAATAAGTAAGTGTAGATGCCAAAATTGCCAAAGCATGAAAATGGTTGAGGAAATGTTCTAATGATAACACAAATATTGTTCACTGCGCAAGTCTATTATTAGCAAGTATGCCAAATAACTCACAGTAAATTTCGACTCACTGAAGCTTTAGAATGTAAATATGATAAACAAATCTTCTGAAGGATTCTGAATTGAAGTTCGATTCTAATCGAGTTGCAATAGCTTCGATTATGCCAAGATTAACTTGTTAACTAGAACATAATCCAAGGAACCAGAAGACTTTCCTTCAGCATTCTACCGAAGAATTAGTGTCATTACTCGACACAGCCAACGTACTTAAGGAGAGGTGCAAAACTTCCTCCGTAGAGTCTTGAACCAAACATACAATGACGCCAATATTGGGCCCAGTTCGCCACGCCACCTCTATAGGAGAATACAATAGGTGACTCATACTAGGGGCGTAGCGCGAGAAAAGAATCTAGGGATGTGATAACAATTTTATAAGGGGAAGAGGTATAGTCAGATATATGGTAGGCCATATGAAAATGGTAAACATAAAAAAAAGACACTAACTTAAAATGATGATGCCGAGGTATATATCCTAATTTTTAAAATGAAGATCAATTTTTCGCTTCTTGTTTGTCCAGCGAAAACGACTATTACTGTTTCTTCAAATGTTGGAGACGATCTCATATCTTCTACCAAGGCACTTTCAATATTTATTAACGATAAAGCTGACGATCTTTCTTGCTTTTGAGAATTCCGCAGGTAAGTCTTTATTCTCTTTAAGCATGGAAATGATCTTTCCGCGGAACTGCTTGTGGCAGGAATAGTCAAAATCAAACGACACAATTTTGATGACTCCGGAAAAACAGAAGATAATTGAACGGATATAATATATTGGTGAAGCTCAAACACAGTGCTCATTTTCATATCGGGATCACTATACGAGTAAATCACTGAAAGTTCACTTTTTAAATGATTTGCGTCAAAGAATGTACTAAACCGTTCACTAATGGTCAAAGTAATAACGTCCAAAATTTCATAAAACAATCGTGGGTAGGTGCTTTTCTTATTTTCATCAGGAATTAAATCCAAACACATTATTTTACTTGGTGGTTGATTTTCTAACACAAATCTGTCCATACGATCCCAAATGTCACTAAATGCGTTTCGCATTTTTTGAATATGTGATTTGAAATCGGCGATCTTTTAATTGCAGTAACTAATATCTGATATTTTTGTCTGTAGAATTTTAAACAGACTCTCGGAATGTGGGTATATTGCAGAAAATACTACTAAGAAAAAATTAAAACGAAAGTCGCGTAATAAAGTTAAAAGGCCTCTAGCACAAATAACGGTTTCTCAATCCCATTTATTATTTTCATTTTCCACAATTACCTGAAACAGCGCTTCCAAATCTTCATTATGTTATGACGACAGTCGCCAAGATGCGTTCACATAATCGCATAACTGAGTCCGGAAATAACGACAACACCCACTCGAGGTTCCAATGTTGACTGCGTAAGATCACTGAACTTTTCGCCCATCTCACGCGTAGTTTGGATGTAACGTCCAAATAGACCATCGCATTCAGCACTGCAGCAAGTAACGCGGGAGTCCAATAATTTCGAGCGCCTTCACGGCCGATTTGAAATAAAAAAGTTGATGGTAGCGTTTAAAGTAAATAATGTATGTTTGCGGTCGGTTTAAAATAATTAAAAATTGTAATAATTGAATAAATCTATTGAACTTTTAAATAACACTAATTTGCCAATTCTTTAAGGGATGCGATGCATCACTCGCATCCATATACGCTACGCCCCTGACTCATACGATCTGAGTACTCATTCTAGTCTCCTGTGTCTTAAGATGTATTAAAAACCAAATACCATTTGGGTTTGAATAAGTCTAAACTACCGAACATGTCAATTTGACAGATCATATGTGTACAATGGAAAATAGTGGAAAATGTATGTTGAAAGTATTTCAAGATGAAATTATTACAAAGTGGAAAATATAACATGAGAAATTTATAGTGAATTAAAATTGAATAACATGTTTTTAGCTCAGATTTAATGAATATATATCTAGATAATTAGTAGAAAATGATTTCTCTCCCACAAAATTACAATTTTAAGAAAAACATTTGTCGACAATTTCATAACATAACATACCAATCATAAATGCAAGTCCCATTTTTGTGATGTTCTCCAACATAAGTGATATTATTTTTATGATTACTAGTCCTTTCTATAAGTTACATTCAAGTTATATTCGTTTAGTAAATTATTACTAACTCTTACTCGTAGAGGGCCTATTAAATCTATTGCACTATACTGCCAAAATATTTTTACAACCGGTAAATTTCCCATTTCACCTACTTTAAGCTCTTATTCTTGTTTTAAAGAAATGTATTTACAATTTATATTTGTGTTTCTGTATGTTATAAAAAAACAGGACACTAGTTTTCCACGAAAACCGAAAGATTACCCTGTCACCATTTACGCTTTCCTGCAATGATCGCGGTGTCGACGTAGAGCGCTAGAACGATATGCACAGCTATAAATAAAAACAATACAAAATCTTCCGAGGAAAGGCGTAGCGACTTTGCTAAACGTGGGCCTGCTGTATGTGAGTCTGCTAAACTTGGCTCTGTTTGCTAAACGTGGCTTTGTTAAACGTGGCACTGCTAAACGTGGCACTGCTAAACGCGGCCCTGCTAAACGCGTCCCTGCTAAACGCGTCCCTGCTAAAGGCGTCCCTGCTAAAGGCGTCCCTGCTAAACGCGTCCCTGCTAAACGCGTCCCTGCTAAACGCGGTCCTGCTAAACGTGGCCGTCCTAAGCGTGGCTTTATATTTATCTTCGTTATCAGCGTTCGTTATCATATTTCTTAACCACTGAACGAAAATTTTGATCATCATATATTCCCCCTTTCTAGTGTTTACTGAAGAGCGGATCCTCTGTTTTTATAACTTTTTACTAATTCTGGTTTATTAATTATTTTTCTCTCTTGTTTCAGGTGAGTTTCATCACATTATAAATCATCAAAACAATTATTCTTGTAATAAGAGATGGTTTTTTATGTAATTCGGGATTTTTTTGTTTTAATGCTGAGTAGTCGTATGGATAAGGTAAGTAATATAAAATTTGTCTAAAATACATGGTAAATATATTCGTTTGATGGATAGACGAAGATTTAGTATATCGAGGAATAGCGATATCATTGCGTCAGTACCTATTGTCTGTGTATGAGAGACGAAACTATCATAGTCGACCCGATAGCGGACATGCCACCGTGTAGACTATAGATATTTGATCAATGTAGGTACAAGAAATTCAGTTATCTTTACCAGAAATATAATTGAATACTTTCAGTAGATTAATACTTTATAAAATTTTTATAATATATCATGCTAAGATGATCTCATTACGTGTTTGATAACTTCTAAATATATTAGTATTTCAAATGATACTAGATGGCACTTTTGTAATAGATGGCACTTAACTCTCATAGCTTCATAATTACGTATTTGAGATACAAATAACTGTGAATTGCATATTATCTAATATATAGAATAATAATTGATGGCTGAAATGTGTATCACAAAAATTCCTGTTTTTCTAAATTTAAAATATATATAACTATTATAGCCAGAATGTGGTTCCTTCACATATCATAGTTCATATAGCAACACCTTATATTACTTTTTCTACTTCTATACTTTAATTGATTTATTAGACATTTACTACTTGTACTAATAAAATTCAGTAAAATACCAATTTTCATTAAGATTGGTAACACTGACTTAGTTTTCCACAAAACACTAAATCACTATACACTACACTCGATACGCGTTTCATCAATAAAGTTGGCATCATGTGGAGATAACTAAAATTCAGTTTTAAAACTCAATTTTAATTGTCAACAATGTTGGAACCAGTTGGAGATGATTAAAACTCAGTTTTAATCATATCCAAATGATGTCAAATTTTTTGGCGAAACGCGCGTCGAGTATAGTGTATAGAACAGTGTTTTGGTGTTTTGTGGAAAGCTAGAAAGCTAAGTCGGTGTTAGCTTCATACTAAAGGTTCCGACGTACTCTAGTATTAAGATTGGTTATAAATAAATTTAGGTATAATCAATAGAAATGCTACATCACAGCAATATAATATTCAGGCAATATCAAATATTGATAAGAGCATGACAGATCTAATATTTATCAATTTTGGCAGTACATGGTTACAGTTTATAGTTTATTTCATTTATTAATATCTAAAAAAATATCTATTAATAAATATCTATTAATAGCTATCACTAAATGCTCATTGCCTAATATACTATTATCAATACAATGCAATACATTAATATGGAAATTGTTACAATGTCTTTACTTACAAATGCAAAGTTAGTCAGGTATGCTCAATAAATAGTAATGGATTATTAGTAAGTTATCAATATATTTTTAAACTCTCCTTGTGTTAACGTTTTTATATATGTATAATCTTATGTACTTGATTAGTATGTGCCATTGAGAAATAATATAATAATGAGGCAGTCTATTTTGATGAATTAATTTTTAGAGTTAATTATGCTCATAGTATTAAAATGGTCACGCTCCCTATTGACCAAAACCGTAATTAACTAAAAGTTTTAATTCATTTTTACTTATATTTCACTGAAATGTATCGAAAATGTCTCATATTCTTTCTCGATAGTTCACACGTATTATAACTTTTAACATAAACATAGTTATACAATACTCCTCCTTCGACATTATTTTGGTCTACCTATTTCTTTTCTTCGACATATTTTTAGACTACCGATAGACCTTGAACGACGATCTGGATAGCGGGATTCTTCTGTATGAATATACGATACATTCTATTCGACGATCATTCGTATTTTAATTCGTTTATATATACATAAAATAAAAAACATTTTGATTAATGAATTGAGATGATATAAATTAATACTGTTATATTGCACTTTTCACGTATATTTTAATTAACCGTTTTATAACAAACTGCAACTCTATGTCGATTCATTTTTCTATTCGTTCGTCTCGATTTTTTTCATAATGTTGATTATACCGATTAAACAGAATTTCTGCAATACCTAGTAGTAGTAACAATTCTAATAAAACTAGAATAAAAATATTGAAAATCCTCTAGTACAAAATCCGCACAAAGAAGCACAATCATAGTCAAATTCTATCTACAGATCCTAAGCTACAAAAGGATATGGTTTCTATTCAGATAAAATTTCATCATAATGTAATGTTTATAGCTGACATCAAATGATGGTACCGGCAAATACTTGTACAGCTACGTTATCAATGCTGTCTGTGTATTTTGTGGATATTTTGTTCAGATATATAGTTTGATTATAGAACATATGATTTTTTTTTTGCCAGTTTTGACAATTGGGACTTTTTCATTTTTTTTTCGCTACAAAAGTTTTTTTTAATATGCGTGTGTTGCTGTTGATGATCATTTGTAGTTGTCTAGATACGAAACTCCAGTGCTACAATCAAAACTTATTTTGTTATTGCGCATTGGATGCTTTTACTTAAACAAATGGGCGAGTATTAAATCCTTTTTAGTCTCAACTTCATTTGACAATTAAGATTCTATTATTAATGCTTTAGGGTTTTTCTTTCTAATCTTCTAATCTTTCTAATCATTTTAAATATCACATTATATCACTTGATGGGTCTTGTATTAAGCGGATAATTATGTTAAGAATAATTCAAAATTTTCGATTTTTTAAGATTCTCCCTCTACTATCTGATACACTATTTGTGGACTTTGCTTGCAATGCTTGAATTTGGGGTCTCAAGTAGCTTTATTTAAGGGATCAAGTTTCCTTAGTACCGCATTTATGAGGTACTTGCGCTCATCTCTTCAAAACAGTAGGGAAATTAGCCTATTATTTTGAAGAGGTGCTTCAAAACAACAGATGAGGACAAACACACTCATGCTCGGGAGTATGGGTTTAGTAATTTTTTTGTTGATATGTATGGTATATAGAGGTAATATGTATTCCCCACTCATCCATTTCATCACATTTGTTGGCGATAATAATTAATGAAATGAAACTTGAATTAAACTTGAATGAATGCCATCTGGATGGTCATAGGTGTATCAAGTGCCGATACACAGTGTGCTATATATAATATTATTGAAACACAATTGCATAATATAGATATAGACAACTGATGGTAAAAATAATTTTTTGGGCATAAAATAACTTGTACAGCCAGCAACGGAATCTGTATAATTCTTGGCACTTCTCAAACATCTGTACATGTAAAACTGCAACATTAGCATTGTTCTAGAATTGCGATCCATCTGGACACTATTTATGGGTATTTTTATATTTTTACATATTTTATATCAATATTGAGGGTGTGTGTACCCTATTTATATATCTTTATATTTTGTTCTAATTTTACAAGAGAATTAAGAAGACGTGGCAACGCCTAATTTATCAACGTCTGGTCTCTCAGCGCTGACCACGAAACAGTCCACTTCAATCTCGTAAGGGCGTCGTAGCTTTGTTAAATATTCACTGTTTTATGTATAACAAATACCTACAATTATTATTAAAGTTAGCAGCTACAAATAGTGACAATTTTATTAACCCACCATCTATCATCTAATTTATTTATTTTTTATATAAAACGCTTCAATTCAACCCCGAAAAGTATCTGTAATTACAAATCATATGAAGACAAATGATATGAAACTAAATACGATTTTTTGCATATTAATAATTGTGACAAATTGCAAGGCAAACACAGCCAGACAGACAGACAGACACACACACACAGGCAGACAGACAGACAGACAGACACACAGACACAGATATATATATATATATATATATATATATATATATATATATATATATATATATATATATATATATATATATATATATATATATATATATATATATATATATATATATATATATATATATATATATATTTGATATAGTAACGAGATATGATACAATAAACCTGAGAGCCATATATTAATTAATAATTTGTATGTACACTCAAGTTAAACGTCGGCCTCAACCGATTTTTAGTTAATTAGTATTTTTGTTGTAAATTGATGTCTTTGACAAGTTTGACTTCTTAACAAGCATGTTTTGTTACTGTGATACAGTAGCATTTATTTCCATTATAACATCACTATAACAGTGTCACTATGGATGTCGTAAGTACGGCAAAATGCAGCTACATTTTTTTATAAATTGCAGTTTTTAAAATAGGTTACCAGAAAAGAGGACATGCTGTGGATTTTCAGCATCCCAATTCAAAATTCCATTTTGAAGTGGTGGAGTAATTGGACCATACTTCTCTGAGAATGAATCTGTAACAGGCATGTTGATGTCGTCTGGTTTGTAGATGACAGTCGTTAAATATTGACGATCACAACGCATATGGCGCGCAATTAAAATCCTATAGTTCCAACTGAGACACCCTATATAACTCATCCATGAATATAATCAATGAATGAATTTGAAAATTAACACATTTAGTACAATACATTTTATAATCGTTGAAAATGTTAATTCCGGGCATAAACGGCTCCACCCAATGAAATTTAATTCTTGATCTTCTTATTCGCTGCATAAACAAGGTCAAATTAATAGGACCTATCTGACTGTATTTTTAGCAACTTCACGATCCAACCTTCTGTATATTCAGTTCTGATTTAGTCGGGACG
Organism: Rosalia funebris; assembly: GCA_037954035.1. Taxonomy (NCBI): domain Eukaryota; kingdom Metazoa; phylum Arthropoda; class Insecta; order Coleoptera; family Cerambycidae; genus Rosalia; species Rosalia funebris. Next base: position 39,611,102 of record JAZFAV010000016.1, read on the forward strand.
GCGTTTTTAAAAAATCGTCATATGACTAATAAACAGGTCTACATCTATAAACTCATCAGTGCATACAATTGATGGATGAATCTGCAAATTATATGACACATTTAATACAATGAGTTTTATAATCATTAAGAAATCTTAATTCCTGACCTAGACGACTCCACCCAATTTTGAAGTTTAGTTCGTGATTTCTACTTCGTGATTCTGTTACTACCTGTATAATCATTTTCATAGAACATATACGAGGTATGGCTAGAACAAAAGTGGACTGATTATTTTGTTTCTAAATGGCAACAAGGTCACGCTTCACCGATGCAAAATATGTTTAGGGTTCGAAGAACAGCAAAACAATTATAGTAATACACTTTTATTTACTTCTGGATGACAAATTATGTAGTACTAACTCTAACGAGTAACAAGTATAATCTGACTTACAATTCGAGGGGTTACACTTTTATATGAAATGATATCAACGCAGAGGGCGTCTGAGGGCAGCTTTATCGGTGGGTTTGAGATAAAGCTGTATCTTTAACAATTATTATTATGTGAGAAACTCATGCAGTGGTTAAAAATAAATATACGGAGTGTTATGGCTATCCATGTAACTTGCACGGCAATGTAGCGTGATATTTCCCCCATCCACCACTAAAATTTCAAGGTCGTAGGTTGTTTTGTTTGTCCGCAACATAAAACTGTACTACAGTGTGCATTCGCGCTTCGTCGATGAACATTTGCGATGACCTTTTGAAGACCATTGAAAGGGAACCTAGGCTCCCCTTAGGAGAGTGATAACGTGTGACGAGTCATGGTTTTTTATCTACGATCCAGAATCCAGCAGTCGATGCATCGGAAAAGTCCCAGTTCACCACGACAAAAAAAGGCACGCATGAGCAAGTCAAAGTTCAAAGCGATGATGATTGTTTTTTTCGACATCAAAGGGATGTTGCATGTTGAATGGGTACCCGAAGGTCAAACTGTCAACCAAGAGTACTACAAAGAGGTATTGAACACTCTTCGTGAACGGGTAAGAAGAAAACGGTCCGAATTGTGGAAAGATCGGTCCTGGGTTCTTCATCAAGACAACGCCCCTGCTCACAATGCGCTCTCCGTCAAGACGTTTTTTTCCAACCATGAGATCCCCGTGTTAGAACATCCGCCCTACTCACCTGACTTGGCCCCGTGTGATTTTTTTGTTCCCAAAAGTCAAATCTGCTTTAAAGGGAACAAGATTCGCTACAGTAGAGAAGGTAAAAAAGAAAGCGACGGACGTCATAAAGCAGCTTTCAGAAAATAATTTTCAACACTGCTTTGAGCAGTGGAAATGTCGCATGGAGCGGTGTAGGGATCGAAGAGGGGAGTATATAGAGGGAGACAAAATTGTTGTGGAAAAAAATAATTAATAAAATGTCTCACAGCACCAGTCCGGTTTTTTTCTAGCCATACCTCGTATGTATATCTCTCGAGTAATATTTGTATGACTCAGTGGGAACCATCATTTTATGTAGCCACACAGTAATTTCTGTAAATTAACGATGCGTTTGATAGTGACGGATTTGCACGGCACGGTGCGTTATCCCGTTTTGAACGTACTATCCCGAAATTACCCGCAGAATTTCTAATAATCTAAAAGGATTCAAATATAACAACGTGACGATTTCAATGTTATATCACGTAGAAGAAATTATTACGAATTACAAAAAAAAAACCGTAATGAATAATGTTCCATATTTAAGGCGTGCCGCGGATGTACGTTATTTGATTTGTGTATCTAAGTTATCAATTAGGGACTTTTGTTTGGCTTACCATACATTAGGCCATTTTGGAGTTTTTAAATCTTCGCCTGCTTTTAAAGATGAGACACTGGACAAATATGTAAAAAGATGTAAAACAAGCTTTGTGTACATACAATACGTCATTCCTGATAACGAACACGTTAGGAGCCTTGAGTCTTTGTGGTCCATTACTCTACAATAAGGGTGGTGCTATATTTTTGCTGGTTATCCTAGACGTTCTCATAAATATCTGGACTCTTTAAAAATAATTCTGGAACTCTTTATCTTCTTTAAAAAGTCTACGATCAAATCTGTATTAAATCGATTAATTGTGGACTATTTCTTAAATTACTGGCGGCTATGTAATCATTATGTCATCACACAATAAACCATGATTCATAGTTCACGTTGCGCTCTTGGAAGAACACTTTAAAGGACGTCATGTGTAGTTAAATACTTTCAAAACGTTCCAAATTCAGTCATACATGAAGGTAGGGGGTTTGAACGCCTAATAAGTCATTTGGGTTTGAACAAATCTAAATTATTGGCAAATGATTTATAATCCCTAGAATCCCAGCCTTCCAGTGCCTCTCTAATCACTAGATATTGCTCGGTAGGGCTGCCCTGCAAGTCTTCTTTACCATGAGTTTGAGTCCGGCGACCGAGTGCTCCTTCGCATTTACCTCGTCTCTTTTGTACTGAACGATGAAATAAGGAAATTCTTCTTTGTTTTCCTTCTTTTGTTGCCCTTCGTTTATTAGAGGCCCTACAAAATAAAAAATAGTTATTTTACTTATATTTTGACACCTTAAATTTTATGAAGAACGTGATACATTTCACTTTATTCACCCGAAACTGTATTACATTCAAGAACATTTTCGCCCGTCTGATTTGTTGATAGGTTTGGGGGCAAATTATGTTATGAGATAAACTGTTAATTTTACGCTTATTTTTAGGGATGAATTCTTTTTTATTTGTGTTCTCTCTTTTATATTACCATTTAATATTTTATCCATGAAGCAGTTATGTTTTTATGTTTAGGCGTTTTATGGTAGTTGTTTAGCACCTTGTGTTTTCGTTAGTAAACGTTGCAAGTATGTATTCACCCTGTAATGGTATACTCGATTCTATTTATATCTGCAATAAGTTATAAAATATCATTTTCTGCATTATAACCATGTCGCCTGGGACGTAATACTTAGAGATCGTCGTCATAGATGGCGCCATTATGCTGGATCGAACCTTGATTCAAATTATTTTTATATTTATTTGATTGTACAGATGTTTTCGTAAAAAGCTTTTTCTTTAATTTATTTTAATGAGTAACAGTTAATGACTGGCAAATTTCGCTTAACAGCATACTTAATTTTAACCAACTTCTGATTTTTATTTCTAAACTTTCTGTCAGTTAAGTAACACTACTACGTTATTCAGTCTGGTCCATTATTATCATATTTGCAGACCTCCGTTGTTCAGAATAAATACATTTTCTTCAGAAAATTCCAAATAGTTAAGTAAAATAACAAATCGGGATTTTGATTCTTCACTTCTTTTGTAAGTTGAACTTACACTGTACAGTTATTTTCCATGACTTCGTGGGAAATTTGCATTAGACATCTATATAATATATGCAATATTATATCAACCTACAATTGCCAGTTTTATTTTTTAAAACTTATAATAGATAGAAATTATTACTTAAATAGAAGAAATAGAAACCATTTTGTATAATATAATCATGTCCCAGCAAGCAATCCGATTACATAATAAGTTTAATTTTCTTCGCGCACAAAGAACTACGTGAAAGGAGAAAAATGTAGTTATTAAATCCAAATATTCAAAGTAAATAAATGAATGCCTAACCACAATATCCTTCCGTTTCTACAGGGAGTCCCGCGTACTGATAAAACCAAAGTAAACTGCTCGAAAAGAACTTGCACACAATTAATTGTAATTTCCTGCTCACTAAGTTAAAATACGAACTCATTCTAGTTTTGTGTACAACTTCACCACCACCCCCTCGTCGTATTGGATGATTTGTTTATTTTGATTTGTGTGTTAACGTTACGCGTACGTACAAGCCTTATCTCATAAACGGGATGTCCTGTGACTGTTTCCAAGAGATAAATAAACCAGTGATAAATTTGCCGACAAGTTTCATTTCAGAAGATTGGGTATGTTTTTTGTATAACTATTCTTTAAAAAAGGTGTTGCCGATTATATGGCCACCTATTCCACAAAAATTGCTTAAATATGTTTCTTTCAGAATACATACTATGTTTATAATAAATTTTATGTACTTCGGCTTGTTTTATCCGTATCCTATCTCCTGTTAAACTGACTATACTTCATTACATTTGACTGAAATAATAAATAAATGACAAACTCTTCATCTAACTAAGAAGTCAAAATGTTAAGCAATAATAAACTCAAATAACATCATAGAACAAATGAATATATGTATGTGTAAGATATAAGGTACCATTTAATCTGAATGACGAAGGAGGTGAGAGTAAAATGATACAAATAAAATTATATAAAACAAAAAAAAATAATTTGCCGTTCAACAAGAAATAACAAGGTTGTGAAAATAACATATTACCAGAGAATAAATGTGGATTAAGGATAGTGGAATAGCAAATAAACGAGGTATAAGTAAAAACAATACAAAAATTGAACAAAAGGGCTAAGGAAAATAGTATGCCTATTGATTTAATTACCTATGATCACAAGTATACTTTTAACATTATCTAAGACTATCTGCTTCCTGCCCAATTTGAATTCAAGCAACGCGCACAAAACATTAAAATAAAAATGTAGGGTATTCATATATGCAAGAATTAGTCATAGTATCAAATAGATACTTATTCACAAAGGGGGAACTAAAATTAAGAACACACAATAATAAACACCGGCTTAGTTCATTTAATTTAATAGTTCTTATTAAATGAAATTAGACATTTATCACAAAATTTTATATATTTTTTTATCTTTATAATTCATAGACGTAGGCGTTGGTTATTTAACTTGATTTAAATAAAAATGTAATTCGTCTACTGCTAGCATATCCAGAATAATATATTATATCATCATTAATTAATTTGAAAACTTATTTTCACTCGATACTAACTAGACGTTACCTAACCGATTTCATGCAGTTACAAGTATAGGATTGTATTCCCAGTACAGAATTTTTTTTCAACTGATGCATATGGTATATGCATACATGTAAAATGACAATAATATAACATATTAATATAACTCCGGCGTAAACTTATGTAATTCAATTTTGCATACTTATACAAATTAATAATTCCATATGAAGTTTATTATGATATACTCGTACATGGTAAATGTTTTAAATAATAAAGCACTAAAAGGTACTTTTAATAAAGTTTATATCTATCAATTTATTCCGAAAAGTCGAGAAAGCTATATCGGTTTGTCCAAAAATGAATTTATATAGGTATTTGCATAATAATCAAAATCATCAAACATTTTTTATCGGGAAATTTTTAAAGCCTACTACATCTTTAACTACATTGAGCGTTGTTTTTAAAATCATCGCTCCTAATTATGAAACTAAACATTTCTATTAAATTTTCTATTAAATACGAAATCAGACTGAATTAAAATTTCTTCACGATGGCCAGAGCTGCCATTGAATTTTTGCAGATTTAAGAAATTGCCGTAAACCCGGACAAGTGCATGCATGCACTAATTATGCATGAGCATAACAGTATAAATGTAGGCGGAGCGCCTGATTTTATTTTTCTGTGTAAATAGTTTAAATGATCATCCATAACATTAGCTACATTTTATGTTCGTGCAACTAATTTATCTTTAAAATTATATTTTTGACATTCATTTGATAAACCGAGGAATCTAATTGTTGAGATGATTTGCACGTTGACACGAATCCTTGCGAGCGTTCCCGAAAGGCAAGGCAAGTCAGTCAGTCAGTCTTCTTTGCTCGCCAAACGCTTCTAATAGAAAACGTATTTGGCATTCATTCCTACAGTTTCCACTCGTGCCATAGATACCGTGTGGGTTTAACTGGAGTCTCAGCAGAGTGCCTATATTGTGGGTATTCTCAATTATGCCTGTGGTTTATATGGTTTAAATAAAATAAATAAGTGGAGGAATATGACGAGGACACAGGATGTGCCTCTTCTTTATTTATTTCAAGTAATCTTCAATTTTATTTTATGGAAAAGCGATACATGGGATCTAGGGGGTATAGTAATCCATAATCTATTTAGGTTTTGGATATTGCACATATTTCTTTGTTATTTATAATAAAATACTACATATTTAGATTTAACTAAAAATGTTTTATAACATTGACTTTAGATAAACGATATCAAGTACGTGATAAATAAAATATTTTTTAGATTACTCATTTGTATTTCTTTATTTTCTATTTAATACTCGTACTATTTAATACACTGTTGAATCACTTAAACACTTTAAATTATGTTAAATCAGTGTCATTTTTTACTACTTCTGGTATGAAACTTAACACCAGTATGATTAGTAATTTAGTAAATACACCACAATGTAATACAGTTTACCATAAAATTATCGCAAACCCAGTTAGCATATTATCCAACTTTTATTTGAATATCAGATAAATTTGCCATTGCAAAATTATGTATTTCTACACTGAGATAACGATTTATTTATTGTTAAAGGATTATATTTATGATAAATAGATGTTGATCTTCGATATAACAAAAGCAGTATAAAGCAGAAATGAAATTGGAAACTGAAACGGGAATCTTCCAGTTTGGTAAGGCATTTTTAAAATATCCTAAAAGAAGAATGGTGCTGACTTGATTGAAGACTGTGGCAGCTGGTGAAACTTAAGATAATCCTATCTTGATAAAAAAATCGTGGGACCTATATATTTTATATATTAACTATGAGAAGATGGGTGCATCTGATATTATTAAAAAGAACATTTTAACAGAGTGCGTCAATATTCAAACAGATACGTAATTTGGCGTCTGAGAATGTATACATGTAGCAAAAAATATCCAGAAAGCGTCATGTTTTTACCCCTTGAAGAAATCATAGTGCTTCATTTGAAATGAATGTTATATTACGAGAAACTATGTAAATACTATTACCCCCAGATTATAGTGTACTTATCTGTTGTGCAAAACATCTGACTAATGTTCACTTCGATGATGTGATGTTATGTATCTGCAATATGAGGATGTGATGTAATACGTATGTAGTTTTCTCTGTCAGCTACTCTGCTAGATTTTAAGGGGGATGTCGAGGATACTCGATTGATTTAATATTACGCCAAATGTTAAGAGTTGTCCTATTATGGCAGGTGGACTATTTACTTGTAACACAGAAAATAGGGTCATGTATTAGGGATAATTAGAAATTATTTATTATATATGGGAGTGGGACATATTATACTTAAATATAATATGTCGTTACTGACATAAGACACTTTAATTATGATATTTAGGAACTTGATAACTAGGTAATCTTAGTAAAATAATTTTAATAATCATTGGTGGTTTTAAGTTATATAATATTAAAGTGTTTGTAATGATTTATATTTTATAACTTTCATTGAGATGCTTTTAGCAAGATACTCTAATAAACTAGTTTCTCCCTATGTATGCATGTCCGACTTAAGACAACTATTTCTAACTGGCGTCACTTATTTTGCAAAAATAGGCTGACTAGCGACCTTGTTGGGATGGCCAACCAGGCGAATGTACAGAATTATTTATTACTTTTAAGTCTCCCATTACTTCTATTTTTAGAATTCTATAAAAAACATCGAACCAAAAAACCGTGGAGAGGAAAACCCTGTTTTTTAAATGCAACTGAAAAACAACAACCCGTCATGTGATATAAGAATGGAAATGATTTTTTCCCAAATCTCCCAGTAGGAGATTTTATATTTTTGTGTGGATTCTTTTCCTAAATTCATCTACAAGCTCCGCCATTTTTATCTGGATATTTTCTCCGTAGCGTAAAAATGCTATTAAAATGGTCAATTCTATTAAAATGGACACTTTTAAAGTGACTATTTTTGTTCAATCGATTTACGTGGGAGTGTATTCACTCTGAAAATTTTAAATGGCAATGATTTTTTTTTTAAATAAAGAGTGCAGTATAACATAATTATAGGATCATACAACATATAACATACAACTTAATACGTGAAATGTGATGTATTTAATGGGAATCGGCATGACTCTCACTGTATTTGTCGCTCACTGTATTATTTCTGAATACGGTATGTTTTAATTTTTTTTTAAATTTTCATAACACATTGACTTAACAATATTTATAACTGGATAGTTCTTCAGTTATGGTTGGGGTCTGACTAACTATGTAGGACACGTGTGTGCATCGACCCTTTATTGCCCACAATTTATACAATTTTGTCTATTTCAGTGCCTGGGAAAATAGAAAATTAAACTAACGCGCATTAAAGGTTTTAAGCAGGTGTTATGTGTATCGCCGTTGGTTGTCAATTTAATGTATGTTGTGAACTTGTGAGTATAATGATTATTAAAAAGTACTTATTATCAAATATCCATTTAAAATTTCAGTGATTTTTACTAATATATCACATTATATCCCCTCGACTCGAAATGATATTTTAATGAAAAAATATAACATCTGTGTTTCAGAAAACGTATTGTTTTTATAGTGAAAATTAATAAAAATACTCACTAAATAAGTAAAATGCGTTTTACAATAAACGTTGATATGTCCTATATGATACGATTAAGTGACAATTATGTTAAAATATATCGAGAATATCGATATATTTATGTTGGTTATTCAATTGCGATTACCATTTTTTGAACTGCTAATATAGCTGCTTAAAGGGAAAATAATGGTAAATTATTATAATGAATAATAAAAGTATTACTGATTTATAATGATAGATGTAAATAGGTTTTTCATAGTAAACACAGTTTGTGTCAGATTTTTTCTAAATAATTCGAAATAACTGTATGTTTACTATTATTTTAATAGTAATTCAAATAGTAAATATGAAATAAGTTTAATAATAATTTTTATTTAGAGTGTTCCAGAAACGTTTTAAAGCCAATCAACATTTTCGTTACTTGAAAAAAATAAAAAGATGAACCAAGAACTATTTTAAATTGTATCACAAACCCTTTCTGATTTACAAACTTAAAATATTCTTGTTTTTTCAACCATTGTGAAGCCACACTCCAATTTTTTTTTTATTCCGCGTCTATAGTTATAATTCCGTATTCAGAATGCAGTCGGGTTTCATTTTCAGAAATCAAAAAAATAGTTTGAGCAAAAAGTTGCGGTGGTTTTTTAAGTTGAAAAAGCAAGAAGGTTTTAAGTTCGTCACCAGCAAGATTTTTTATGCAATTCAAAATAGTTTTTGGTCCATCGTTGCATCTCCTCAAATAACGGCGATATTGACGGTAAGAGACATTCTATGACACCCTGTATATATGGTAAACATATTTATGAACGATATGATCAAGTGTTTCGTAGCAGATTGTTAATTGCAGTAATTTTACCACGCAAGGGAGTAGCTATCCCCCAACATAAATTTATAAGGTTTGCCATGCGTAACATATTTTACAGGTGGCCGTGATGGAACTGTGGGAAACCTTTGAAAGCTGCATGTTTATAAAATACCGATGATGGTTGCCGAATGTTTATATATATATATATATATATATATATATATATATATATATATATATATATATATATATATATATATATATATATATATATATATATTTAGGGTCAAATATTTAGATTGATGTTAAATTAATTAATTCAAAAGTTACCATGTACTAAATCAAAATTCCTACACCTCTTTCAGATCATTTATTCTTCTTGTTGAAAGGCGCAATATAAAGATACAGCTTTTTATGTATATGGATCCATAAGCTAATACGCTTATTTTAATTCAATAGTATATCCGCTTGCGTTTGTACCAGCGCAATATTAAAACGCCGCCCGTCATAACGCATTTCAATTAGCTGATATCCAGCGAAATACATGTTCAGGTATTTCCCTATTAAAATAAATGATCATTTTAAATAATATATAAGAGGGACAGGGAGACAGATGCATACTACAACTAAATTAGTATCAAACTGATTTGTTAAATGTAATTTTGTGCTTTTACAGAAAGATCTGTTCACAGAAATAAGTGGTAATCTATACAATAATAACAATCCTTTAATTATGGTGAGCGATAATTAAACTAAACAAATAAATTTTTGATAAAGATAATTTATCCAAATAAATTTCAAACAACAATATTGCCGACTAATAATTTAAAACAATATTGCCGACTAAGCTTGCGATCATTTTAAAGTAAAATGTATTATTAATTAAGCATATATAGGTTGAATAAATAAAGGTAAAATCAATACAATTTCTTCTTTCTCACCGTACCGTACCATACACGAGTTCGGTACCATATAAATATGATCAATATAAGGCAAAGTTTACTACCAAAGGGTAACATTCAAACTACAGAAATAAGGAGTTTATACTCCAACCCATCTGCAAATGCCTTATATAATAAGGACTAAACAAATTAGGTCAAAACATCTATTCTCCTATATGCCAAACGTCGAGCGCTGAATTACATGACAAAATTTGTCGTATTTTTGTCTAACAGAGTTAAGACCTAATTTGTTTAGTCCTTATTATATAAGGCATTTGCAGATGAGTTGAAGTATAAACTCCTTATTTCTGTAGTTTGAATGTTACCCTCTAAATAATAAAACTTTGCATTATATTGATGATCCCAAGTTTTTACTTCGATTTAGATTATTCGAAACGACCAAGAGATGGCGTTTGATACGTTCTACTGCTGTGGAACGTAGCAGCGTCTACTAGATGTGAGCTTTATCTGTCGAAGGTATACTCGTTTACACTGCACTGACGAGACCCAAGATAGAAAGGTCGAAACCGGTCTGCAGTTATCGATATCCTGAGATAGGTGACACTTTGCATCTTTCTTGGTGGTTTTGGAACAATCACTGTATTTTTAGTGCTAACTCTGTTAGACAAAAATACGACAAATTTTGTCATGTAAGTCAGCGCTCGACGTTTGGCATATAGCCAGGAGAATAGCTGTTTTGACCTAATTTGTTTAGTACTTATTATATAAGGGTTGGAGTATTTGCAGATGGGTTGGAGTATAAACTCCTTATTTCTGTATATAAATATGATCTAATTTGTCCTGTCTACACACCATACATATAATTAATTCATAATTATTACGGCGTATCGCATAAAACAATAATTTTCTTTACAATATCATCTCGTTACATCGGACATGCAAGCTGTATATGACAAAAACAAAAATACTCCACGTATTTTGAACTAACACACATTTTTAGTCCTTCAGGGTTTCTTATTGCTATCCGATATATGTAATTCTACACAACATATAGGTACCTGAATGTACTATATATTATCTTTGTTATAACCTCTAAATTTAAAATACGTTTATATCAAACTAAACCTTTTTGAAATAAAAGTTGACCTGTTCGAAGATTTTTTCAGGAAATAAAGTCAAATATTTTGAGTTTTTAATCTTACTTTACATTGTGTAGAATATATAAGGAAATATTCTGAATATATAGGATATGGAGGTTTAGGAAAAATGTGCATATTTGCTTAAATAATTCTGCCAACTAATCTGTTCAGTTACAGTAACCTTATGATTTATATTTTCATTGGAATCTAATAGAACAAATTTTAATTCAATAATTAGATGCCACGATAATTCTGGTATTTTACATAATAATATTATTTGTAAGACAAATATTGTAATATTAGAGCCTACTCCCATACAATACACAAGTTTTCATTTGTTCTATCCCATAATATTATAAAACAGTGCATAAAAATCTTTATTGGTTAATAGCGCTCCGCCTTGCAATGACCTTTAGCCTTATATACCGCCGGCAATTGGTCGGGCATGTGTCATGATTCAACATTTTACGTCTCTACCGTATTTCACAGCCGGTTGAGTCATTATGAAACAAAACCTCTATTAAAACGCCATGCCGTAAACTTGTTGGTAATTGTATTTGTTTAACAACTATTTCTTATCGAAAGGTATAACTTGAAAATTAGATAGACTTAAGTGTATGATCGCACATCGAATTGACAATAGAAGGAAACCCGAGACAGAATAATTACACAATACCTTATTTCAAGGTACACTAACCATTTAGGTTCAGGATCTACAAATTAAAGTGTAGACAATTATATTAGATATTGTTTTTCAGAATGAAACAATACTTTATATAATAATGAAAACTGATGACTGGTGTTAACTCAAAATGTTAATAGATTAATTTCATAGTTATTCGTTAAATGGACTACCAATTCAGAGGCACTACAGCTGAATTGTTGTATTTAGATAGAGTGTTACAATTTACAAATATCAGAAAACAGTCATAAATATATGTAGTTTGACATGCAACAAGACGTAATTTGAAAGTTATTAGGACTGTACCATTTGAACCGTGGATAACATGTATAGTTTATTTCATCTCTATTTGCTAAATAAGAAATCCCAAACGGCTCTTATCGCATACTGTGGCTTGTTTTTATGGCTAGGCTCGGATAGACTGTTCCGTTTATCGGCAAGATAAGAGAGTGTTTTATTTGGCAATAGCGATGAAATCGATAGTAGATATGTATATTTTCATTTTGAAATTTGAATGCATCCATAGGTTAAAACACTGAATTGTAAAAAAACATTTTTCCGCAAGCGCCGAAAAATTAGACGTCAATATAATTATAAAAATAAATTAATAAGAATTAGACGACTTTTAATTAATGTACTTCTTTATTATTTACAACAAACAAGTATTTTCTAAGTAATCGTTTGTTAGCCTGCATTTAAACAAGAGTTCAATACCTCCTAGTAAACGATTTTTAAGTAGTTTTCCATATTACACTGTTTACAATATACGGTAAAAAGGGTGTATTAAAATGTATTACTCGAATAATGTTTATAACGGATATAATCATAATTCATAACAGCGAAACTTAATAACCATGATTTTATATATGAAGAAGATTTATATATGAGATATATTGAAAAGGTAACACTTTATAACGCTTATAATTTACATTCTAATGTTAAATTAAAGGCTGTGACTAGAGCCCCGCCTCGGGATCCAGGTCAAGTCCCGAATAACGTCATCAAATGACGTCATAGGTAGCGTTTCGGGACTGATATTGCGCCCCGATCCGGTCCCGAATTTATAAGGAGAAAAGCACCTTCGTTAAATACAGACATTTACAACATGGTATACATGGTGTCCGAGTTTTAAACATCCAAACTTCACAGACATGTAGACAATCTCAATCTGAGTAAAAAAGTTCCTATTAACATACCTGTTATCTGGCTTCCTAAGGGAGATTCAACAATTTTTTTTATTGTCATTAATACTTTTCGAAAAGATAGAGATATAGTTTTGAAATTTTGTACCTACACTTATTTACGGAAGCAAGACCAATATATTCTATTGTTTTCGTGGTCAGTGATATTCTGGATGTTCATCTTCTGAGGTGCGGGCAAGATTTCAAATACTAGAACTGTCTCATCGTACGCCACTGACGTGTGTCTATACACTACTTTTAAAGCATGATATATTCTCAATATTTCTTCTCTTGTAAGTTTGTGATATCTCGAACGATTTTCGAGATATTCTAATTTCTTTGCGCATGCTGCAAAATTTTTGCACATAACAGAACAAAAACGCGAGCAAAATGTTTAAAAGTCAAAAATTGATGCAAACTGTGAGCGTAATAGTAAGAAAAATAAGTTGACTTTCTAGTTGAATTTAGGAATCCAAATTGGTTTTTTTGAAGACACAATTTTTGAGGAAATAATAGTTTGAGTAACCGAGTATACTCTAAGTGCATCTACTACATCTAGGCAAAGATCTACAAACATTTCTTATTATGTTCTCCCTTCATGAAGGGATTTTAAAGAGATACGCAAAAATCTTGCAGCATGCGCAAGAAATGAGAATATCTCGAAAACCGTTCGAGAAATCTCAAACTTACAGGAGAGCAGAAATGTTGCGAATATACATCATGTTTTAAAAATAGTGTATAGACAAACGTCAGTGGCGTACGACGAGAATGTTCCAGCGTTTGAAATCTTGCCCTGACCTCAGAAAATGAACATCAAGTGTCTCACTGACTACGACAACAATAGGATATATTAGCCTTGCTTCCGTAAACAAATATACAAAATTTTAAAACGGAAAATATTAATGAATATTATAAAAATAGTTGAATTTCAACACTCTGTATCTCCATTAGGAAGCCAGGTCCTAGGTATGTTTATAGGAACTTTTTTACTCAGAATGAGATTGTCTACATGTCCGTGAAGTTTGGATGTTTAAAACCATATATGTAAATGTTTCTAGCAAAGGTACGGTTCTCCTTATAAATTCAATACCGGATGAGAGTCCTGCGTCGGGGCGGAATAAAGTTCCGATAAAGCTACTGATGACGTTATTCGGGACCGGATGCTGGTCCCGAGTCGGTAAGGAATATCAGTCCCGAAACGATACCTATGACGTCACTTAATGACGTTATTCGGGACTTGACCTGGGTCCCGAGGCGGGACTCTAGTCACAGACTAAATTAAATACATTATAATGGTTAAATTCTCTAGAATCGACCATATTCGATCGGATGTCATCATTTTAATTCTCAACAGTCGCGATGTTCTGTACATGTCTTATATTATTGTTGGGTAGGTAATTCTCGTACAACCATATTGTTCTAGTTTACATATGGTTCCATTTTTGTACTCTAGATTTAAGAATCCACACCGAATGAACAATTTATTTATTTTTATTGATAATGAATTACGTTTATGACAACTGCTGGTTATGGATTTCGAAACAGATGTAAGTTGATCTTGAACAAATAATAATTTCAAATATATTAGCAAACCCTGAGCATTGCAGACATAACGAACTATAACACGGACTTAGTTTTCCATAAAACACCAAAACACTATATACTACACTCGACGCGCATTTCGCCAACAAAGTTAGCATCATCTGGAGATGATTAAAAAGAGTTTTTAATCATCTCCAGATGATGTCAACTTTGTTGGCGAAACGCGCGTTGAGGATAGTGTATAGTGTTTTGGTGTTTTGTGGAAAACTAACAATGAGTCAGTGTTATCTTCGCACCAAAGGATTCCGATTCACTCCAGTATAATTAACTATATTAAAATATAGTTAGTTATGTTTTTAAATATATTAACTACATTAAATATAGGTAATACAATACCTAAAATGATTTTAGAATGTACAATTTCGCCAATAACGTCTAATGAAGTTGTTCAGTTTAATATTTAGGTGACTTGATTTACTAGACTTCGAGAAATCCCCATTAATTTGTGTGTACTTTCACTGCTACTGTTTCAAAACTAAAAGTGAAATAGCACCTTGCGTTTTGTTCATCAAGGATCTCGCTCAGTTGCTTCCTTTAGCCACATTAGTCGAGTCTTTGAACTCTGTTACTAATTAATTTTCCAACCGTACAAATTAATCTTAGATTATTTGAAAATAGCTGATGATTCTCGTGTCTCGTGAACATCACAATGTCGTCGTGACATGACCTGAGGCTGTTTTACTGCCTTTCAACCCCTTTGATGTTTAAATTTACTCCTACGTGAGACTTTTGTGTTCGATGAGTCGATCGTTAGTCCGTGCTGTAGGGCAAACGTATTGATACTGTCTAGCATGTCTTATATTATTAATAACAATAATAATATACGTAACAAAGTATAAAAAATGAAATATGTAACTAAGAGTTACATTAGTATGTACGTACATATTGTACGTGATTTAAGTTACATCAGACATGTAGTGTATTCTCAAACCTACATATTTATGTTTAGAACCTTGAAAAATAAATGAAAACCCGACCGCATTCCTGGCAGTGAAAATAATTACAAAAAAAACATTTAGCACTCATTGGTATGATATTCTTCTCTGTGTTCACAGAGAACCACACATAGAAACCACATGTTATTCAAATCCAAATCACCAATTTAATGGAAAACAAAATTGTTTAACATCTCATGACCCTGTCTCTTCAAATTTATTGATTAAGTAACGAACTGTTAACTCTATAGGCACTTAATTTTTGTCATAATTTTGTGCGCTTTTTTACTTTTTCACACTCCACTATACGCGGAAAAGTAATATAATCGTGTAAAGAAAAAGTGAAAAAACTAAATTTTTTTTGGGTTTATTTTTCGTTTTTTGGCCTAAAAACAAAAAAATTGGTTTTAAATTTTTTTTTGCTGTGTGTGTGTGTCGTTGTCGTCGGCATTTATTCTTGTTCGCACGATAACTCAACGAAACCGTATCGGATCGATCGGGTTTTAACTAATTCTGATTGGGGACGTCTCCCAGACGACACCTATTGATTTTGAGGTGGATAGAATACACTCTACCATGTACATGAATCATGAGAAAGTACAATGGTGGACGATTTGAAAAATCTTGCTTGTTAGCACGATCACTCAATTAAATAGTGTCGGAACGATCGGGTTTCGACTGATTCTGATTAGGGACGTCTACCAGACGACACCTATTGATTTTGGGGTGGATAGAACACACCCCACCCTGTCCATGAGTCATGAGAAAGCACAATGGTAGACTATTTGAGAATTTCTTTTGTTAGCATGATAACTCAACTAAATCGTGTCGGATCGATCGGGTTTTGACTGATTCTGATCGAAGACATCTCCCAGACGACATTGATTTTGAGGTGGATAGAACACACTCTACCATGTACATGGGTCATGAGAAAGTACAATGGTGGACTGTTTGAAAAATTCGTTTTGTTAGCACGATAACTCAACGAAACCGTGTCGGATCGATCGGGTTTTAACTAATTCTGATTGGGGACGTCTACCAGACGATATCTATTGATTTTGAGGTGGATAGGATACATCCCACCCTGTCCATGGGCCATGAGAAAGCACGATGGTGGACTATTTGAAAAAAGTAAAACTATCGCATAAAACACATATTCCGCATTTATGTGTTGGTTTATTTTTTCTCCGCCACTCAATGTCGAGATAAAGATGTTCTACGTGTGGAAAAGTCCGTTTTAAGGTTTTAAAACTGTTTATTCTTAATACACACAATAATGTACACAAATTATTCGTTGTTGAACTGTTAATCGCGGCATGTCGACGTCGCCGTCATATGGTCCATAGATGACGATCGTTAAATATTGACGCCCTATTTTTGACAGAATACAAATGGCGGGCAATTCAAATCCTGTAGTTTTAACTGAGATACCCTATCGATACAGGATGTTTTACAGCCAACCCTTATTTTATTTGTCCAATGTTACCCATAATGGGGTAACTACCGTGTCTCACAATACAGGTAGGTTTTGACAAAATAGCACCGTCACGCGTCATATAAAAGGCGTCGCGTTCAGCCCTTTGACGGCCAAAATAAAGCGATGAGTAATAGCGAGCCATTTAATGGACTTATCACAAGACATACTGGCGTTTTTTAATACATAAAGAACGAATAAATTCCCGTTTACATAATTTTTTTTGTTACTTATTATAATTCGTGTTTTTCCAAATTTATAATATAATAATATAATATCTAAATTGCACCACATTCAAGTTTTTCAGAGACCCTTATGTTTAAGTTTCTAATAGTTTACACACAACATAAAAATATATATTTATATAAATATTATTTAAAAAAAAAGTACAATTGATTTTAGAACAGAATAGGTGTCGGTTCGGCTTAGGAATATAGGCCCGAAATGGCATTATTACGACATTGTATCCAACCTTGTATTTTAACAAAATAATTCACGATCACATGGGCCAAAGCTAACGTTAAGCTTCTTGGATGTTTTCAAAGTCAATCTTACGTGACCACCACTATCCCACGATCTATCCCCACTTGAATGTATATGGTACATTGTGGGGAGAAGGCTTAATTTTTTTCCTATCCTCCTCAGACTCTAAAGGCTGTTCACTATAACGTTATGATTGCTTGAGACGAGACTCTTCAAAAAGTATGGATTTACTCATTCCATTTGCAACGAATTAAGGAGAGTTAGTCAGTAGAGAAAGCCCAACTTATTGATTTTTTGTTCGTAATAATTTTTTTACCCAGATTGCCATTATATATACCCTGTTGGTATATGAACATATTGATAAAATATCGACCGAATTAAACCTTATTTACTGGATGTTGTATTTTTTATTTTATTGTGGTATAGAAAAGCAATACTCGTATTATTATGGTGAATACACAAACCACTAATTATTGTCAGCGTGTCACACACGAACTTAAAAGAAATGGTACATATTTTCGATATTTAAAAATAAATGTTGATAGGCTTAAACAAATAAGTCCGGTTTGCAAGGAAAATTACATAGCAGTCTGTTGCGTTTTGTGAATACTACATTTTGTAAAATTCATACTAAACTGACAATTCTCGAAAACGCATTCTATTAGAATGCATCTTTAGGAGTAACTAACATATGAGATGGTTTTAAGGCAAAACTTGGCAAACCTTTGTTTTGTTGTTCTTTGAGAAATAAATATAGTATTTTACATGTACGAAATACACTACTGTTAAATAAATATGTATGTATATAATTTCTTTCATTTATGACATTATATAAGTTTAATTTTTTTTATTGTTATAGGCGTATATGTTAAAGGAACCCTATTAGATTAGGACCGAGTCCATTGCGCAGTGTAATGTCAAAATTAAAAACTCACCAGCAAGTCGGTGTGTAGTAATTTGCAATTCAAATAGCGCACCTGCATTTAAATTTTTCCCATGGTCTGCTTGACAGTGGAGCGAGTTATTTACGTTTATGTTTATTAGTTTCGCTGATGCTACATGTAACAGTTAGCTACAACTACTAGAATATTATTTATCAGTGCTTGCCGTATATTGTCGGATTGTCGCGAATTGCGACTCTAATGAATTCCATAATTTATGATAGTTGGGCGCTATCTTTCTTTTCTATGTTGAATTTTTCATTCGGATGTCGATTATTACCAATTAGCTATCACGAAACTTATATGTCATATTTAAAAACACTTCTTATATGTCACGTGGCTGTTACAGTCCACCGATTTGATGCTTCACACAATGGTTCGAATAACATCAGCTCGTTTTGTTGCCTTGGTATTTACAGCTGCTGAATAATATGAATTGTGAAGTGCAATAAGCTGTTTGTGCAAAAGTAAGTAAAATAAGTCCGCTTTGATTAACAAAAATATAGACAACATGTTTTTATAATCATAATTAAATAAGTTTAATACATGGCATGGGTCATTATACCTATGTGTTAGTTTATTTAACACATGCTTTGTTTCATATTTATCTACAAATTTTTAAAATTTTTTTTAGTAGCCACTAAAGAGCCATAAAAGGTATGAAGTTAAAAAATGCTCGCAAAAGTCATAATCTACTTAAGTTCTAATATAACATGGACTTACTCTAGTTATTAGTTAAGTAGCTATAAAATTTGTTTCTAATTTTTCTGCATTTGTCAACGCAACAAATAATGAATGTAACGAATATTGTTAAGTTCGTAAAAAATGTAAATTATCTGAACAGTAAACCGCTGTATACGAATCACAAAGTTACTATTTATTTTCAGATTTAGATATTTCTGGTTTGAAATACTCAGATTTGAGCAGCTCTATCTGATGCTACAGTTAACTGGTAGACCTGTCCACGCGGATGCCACATCAGTGGCGGCGCCATATATAAGCAACTACGTATAAGTTACAATAATTATAGGGTGCCTCCTTAGGAATAATAGAATGTGATTTATGAATAAAACTAATAATACTTGGTAAACTGAAGTTTTTTATTTTTCAACGTAAACACAGCACGACAGTACGGCTACAAATGGAAAATAATCGTTCATCATTTGCTTCAACTCATCTGGTATGATGTCACTCAATTAGCAACATTGCCCATAACACGGGCACATGCAACTGGCTCTATTTCCCAAATAACACGTTGTATGTTTGCCTTGAGGTCATTTATTGTTGCTGGCTGGGTGGCGTATACTTTTCCCGTGACATAACCCCAAAGAAAAAAGTCCAGTGGTGTTATACATGATCTTGCAGGCCAATTGATGTCAGTATTCCGCGATACAACATGATCAGGAAATGTGGTATGCAACAGAGTTATGGTTGCACGTGCTGTATAACACGTTACACCGTCTAATAGATGCAGATATTTCTTTAAAATTCGATGCCTGGTGGCGTCGGTGGCTCTTGACGGATTCAGTTGTTGTGTACGACGTCGAATTGATGGTTTGGATACTCCCGTACACTTCCATTCACTGCGGCAATATTTCATCTGACCGACCACGACGAGGACGTATTGTCTTATCAATAGCAGAACCCGCATTTAAAATTTTTTTGATTAAGTTCCGAGCGCGAACTCTGTAGGCGCTTCATTGTGTTCTAATCGTGTGCGAATTATTCGTTTCATTAGGCGTTTCATCTTGTTCTTAATGCAATTCTAAATGATCACTTCACAAAACAGTTGTACACAAACTATTCGACGTTGAATTGTTACTAGTGGCATGTTGACGTTGTATGGTTGTATGTAGATAGTCGTTAACTATTGACGTCCTATCTTCGACAGAACACAAATGACGCACATTTCCAATTCTATAGTTTCAACTGAGACACCCGTATTACTTACCCAGTTATCTTTTAAAATTCGGATCGGTTCAGCTAAACAACTGTAATATTACTATGTCTCTAGGGTCGTTTCCGTGACGATGTCTGGTACGATGAAAAATATTCTTATATAAAGAAATCCGAACGGTCGATTTCGTTATATAAGAATCTATATATAAGAATATCACATCTAAAGATGTCATATGCATAGTTAAAATGGTCTCTCAATTTGAAGAAATCTGGATTTTTCCTTATTACAAATGTCATTTTTTTCTCGTCCCTTAGTTCGTCTTTAATAAGTCTGTAGCACATTTCAGTACAATGATTCACCTAAGGATGATGAAGTATTTTTGTTTAAGGCACTAGTTGTACGTAACTACTATTATATGTACTAAATTTAGGCAAACATTTTTGAAGTAATGGCCCCTAGAAAGCATTACTGCGGTGTCATTATTAAGGAATAGTAACACGTGATATGTCGCAAGTTAACGTTTTTATAGGTGAGATGCATCAATAATTTTGATATAAATATATTAAATTATCTTACAATAGTCAATAAACATACAGGGAACACGTAAAAGCTGGTACAAATTCGATAAAATCATTACAGGGCAAGTATGAAAAATGCTCGGACAGATTGATTTTGTTTTTTAGATGCGCATTTTTTGTTATATGTTTAGCGTCATTCCTGTTGGAGCTTTGATACCATCGACAGTTTCTACTTTTCCGCATTCAACTATACCAGAGCGGAAAAGTAATATAATCGTGTAAAGACAAATGGAATTTTTTTTCTAGCGTTTATTTTTCGTTTTTCGGCCTAAAAATAAAAAACAAATGGTTTTTAAAAAATTTTGTCTGCGTGTGTGTCGTTATCGTTGTCGTCGGCATTTTAAAAATATCTTGTTAGCATGATAACTCAACTAAATCGTGTTGGATCGGGTTTTGACTGATTCTGATCGGGGACGTTTCCCAGACGACACCTACTGATTTTGAGGTGGATAGAACACACTCTACCATATTCATGGGTCGTGAGAAAAAACAATGGTGGACTACTTGAGAAATTTTTTGTAAGTACGATCACTCAATTAAATCGTGTCGGATTGATCGGGTTTCGACTGATTCTGATTAGGGACGTCTACCAGACGACATCTATCGATTTTGAGGTGGATAGGATACACCCCACCCTGTCCATGGGTCATGAGAAAGCACGATGGTGGACTATTTGAAAAAAGTAAAACTATCGCATAAAACACATATTCTGCATTTATGTGTTGGGTTATTTTTTGTCGGCCATTCAATTTTAAGATTTCGGTTTTAAGGTTTTAAAACTGTTTTCTTTAAACAGCAATACCCTTAACTGATGACGCTTTAAGATAGCACATTTTTTACGTGTATTGCGTAAAATTTTATGGTACACAATTTGTGATTACACAACAAGTGATTTGAGAAAGAGCAAATATTTTAGCAAATTAGCCAGAACAGTGTTGTGGAAAATAATATTTAATGATATTTTAATTATATATCATAATGATATTTTAATTTTAAAACAAAAACCATTGAATTAGGTGTTCAAATTGTCTGCCATTCACTTCTCGACAATGTGCAAATCGAAATAGAAAAAGAAATTCTAGTTAACCGTTAATTAATGTTTCAGTGTTAATTATCGTACTTTGTTTCAAATTCTGATTTTTATTCTGATATCTCAATAGTCTCCCCACGGTAACCTCTTAGATTTTCGAAACTAATTGCGTTTTTATGTACGGACTATTTTTATGTTTCGAAGATCTAGCTTACCACTCAATAGCTCCTCTTCTACTAATCCAGTTATTGTGAAAGACGGTGTTTAGATATCAACAACTATGTATGTGATTAATCTGGTAGCATGATATCATGTTGCTATTGGGATACACAGCCACAACTTAGAGAACTATGTTATTCTGTGAGAATCCTATCGTCTTAGTTGTTTTAGAAATCGCCATATTCTGTATATACTATGTGTCTCATTTAAAATGAAGACATCCGGATATTTACGTCATATTTTGAAATCTGAATTTGAGTTTTGGCAAAATTACAGTCCTAATAAGACATACATTACGAAGCAAACAACTTAAATTTAAATAAACAGACAACGGTTACCCTAAGTGGAGTCCATCGCCGATATTTTGTTTCGCGTTGAAGATGTTAGAAATAGTTGTTCAGAATCTGTCCAGCATTGAGCCGCAACACCAAATTTCATTATGATATTCGCATTTTTAGTTTTCTTTAATATTTTTTCCGCAAAGTCTTCACACGGTTACTATTTTGATTTTCAATTTAATAGGATGTCACGAAAATAAAAACTATGATTAAATTAAATGTCAATCTGACAACATTTTGAGTTATAGAATGTATAATTTAATATTTTACAATAGTATAATGCGTCTGCATTTAATGGATTAAATCGAAATAATAAGGCTGTTTGGTGATGGGGCTCGTAGTAGCAGAAAGGTAGCCCCAGAATTATACCGAAGACACCCTTTACGAGTTGCTATTAGTCATGGAACTGCAGCCTCCATAAATGTTTTCATTTTCAATTAAATTGGCAGTGCTATTAAAAGATCTTAGAATGATTAACCTCGTCGAATACATCCGCATCCTGAAGATAATGTAATAAGATTACGTTATCTTATAGCAAATCAAGCGAATCCAAGAGTTAATCTACGAGATTTAGCGTCTTAACTGAATATCTACAATGAGAAAATTAGATGTTTCATTTCAGTCGCCTTAAAATCATGTCATATAAACGAAAATATCTACATACTTTGAAAGGAGGTGATCAAAATAAAAGGTTAGAATATTGCTATTGGAAATTTTTTAGACGACCGGAACTTTCTACATCAAATTTTGTTTACTGATGAGGCTACATTTACCACGAACAGGGTGGTATATTCTAAAGACTGTCGATACTGGGCTACAGAAAATCCTCATTGGGTTATTAATTGTAAAGACCAATTCAGAGAATGTTAACCTATAGTGAAATTATAGACAGAATAATTGGCCAGTTTTTCTTTAATAACTCGTTACACGCCGAGCGTTTAGTTAACATATTCGATACGGAATTGCGGGATGCAATTGAAAATATTCCTCTTAATGTAATTAATAATTCATCGTAATGACAGGAGATGTCTTTCCAGGTAGATGGTATGTCAATTCATAATTCCAAAATTGTTCGTCAGTGGTTGAACGAAGATTTTCCAATGCGTTGGAAAGGAAGAAATAGTTGTTCGAACTCTAACCTCCTAGGTTCCCCGATATTACACCATTAGATTTTTATTTATGGGGAACAGTGAAGGATACAGTTAACAAAATATGGCTCAGAAAATAACTTTGTTCTAAAATGAGACGAGCCTGTCGCAAAATTAACATTCCAAACCTGAGAAGAATAGTCAATTATAATCGTAAAAGAATTGAGAAAGTATTCAAATTGAAGGAGGATTAGTTGAGAGAGGCTACATCCGACATTTTTATTTATGCGTAATTAATTAATGAGTAATTATCTCAAAAACTGAGAGTTACTTTAAGCTCTTGTGTTTTTACTTATTTCAACTACCAAAATTTGTTTCTATTCTTTTCTCTTAAACTTTCTTGAACATACTTTTCTTTTAACCGTATGTAGACTTTCCGCATAAATATTGAAAGAACTAAATTTGGTGTTGGGGCTCAAACTTAGATTTTGACCAACTTTTCTAATAACTTTTTTCGGTCTCTTCACCGCGAAGCAAAATATCGAGAATGGGCCCTATTTGGGGAGCTGCCGTTGTCTTATTTTGTTACATAAATTTAAGTTGGTTGCCTCAAAATGTGCGTCTTATATAGGACTACAATTGTGCCAAAGCTCATCTGGATTCGGATTCAAAATATCCGGGTGTCTTCATTTTAAACGAGACACATAGTATAACATTAATATAGTGAGCCATTGTCGAGTAATTTGCGTATAAGCAAGTTAAATCCATAACCCCTTGTTATTTTGTTTATACGATTATACTGTTACATTTTTGAGCTCTTACTCTAAAATTACATATCTAAGCGGTCGTGAAGTGATTCGCTATCACCTCATGACGTTTTGTTTGTGATTTTCTGTGTATTATATGTATGCGTAAAGGTTCCATTCTTGATTATGTAATACTGGAAGTTGTGAGATAATGGATTGATCTTTTAGTATTATACAACAATTGCTATTAATATTCATTTTCTTAAAATAAAGATTTTTTATTGGTTCCCAGTTATATTACAACCTATCTACAGCTGTAATAGAGAATATATTAAGTAATAAGAATATAAGTTTAACATATTAAGTAATAAGTCTGTAAAAATAAGGAACGCTATATTGTCTAAAATTGAGTGCATCCGATTACCTAATTTCCTCAATATTCCAATTAATTTCATCTTAAAAATTCCAATTTATTCATTTGTGAAGTGTATAAATACATATATTTCAGTGGCGGCTATTCAGGTGATGTAGGTGAAGTGCCTCTTCACCAAAGAATTGAGACTGGGATTTCTTTTTTTTTATATTTTTGGGATATATAATCATGTCTTTAGTATGTACATTCAAATAAATTTTTTTGTAAAAAACCTATTATATTTTTATGTCAAGCATAATATACCGTTATGCTACTAGAAACACTGTATTTACATTGGAACGTCCTTTAAATCTTCAATAGTCCACGCGCGCGTTATCTATAATATAAATAACTCACAGGTGCAGAGATGAAAACCAAGTGCCATCAAATACGCACTGTTACAGCGGGTTGCCATGGTAACGTGACGTCACGCAATTGCCTACGAAATAGCCTGGTGACGATATTAAATGAAACAATAATTTACATTATTTATAATGAATCCAGTTAACGATATTCTTTGTAATTTGTTGGAAACATCGTTCTGTCGCTGGAACGATGAAGATAAAAGAGGCGTTTAACTGGAAGGAAGACTACGACACGACTGTTTTATCAATATTCGCCAGAAAAGAGATTAAGAAATCTGGTAAATCTTATAACGTAAATTTCAAATCTGCTTTGTTCACAAATTATAAATGGTTATGTATAACAGCCCGATGTTACAAAACTATATTGCTGGCCTCTTTACTATTTTCTAATAAACAAATGGTTTGGAATAGGAATGGATTTGTAGATAATTTAAATATTACGAGGGCATTATATAAACATACCGATTCTGCCTAGATATTCTATATCCTACAAAAAGAATCATTAGATATTAATTTTCGTGTGCATCAAATAAAACAGACACGTGAAATATTGAACAAAAAGAGAAATGACGACTTTTTTAAGACAATTTTTAATAAAGCAAGTAGAATGATGGAATTAGAAACTACAAAACGACAATACACTGGTCTTTTTATCGAAGCTATTAGTACAAGATATAAAGCACCTTTTTATGAAATATTGGACCATATTTTAATGGAAATAGACGTCAGGTTTGAGGACTGCGCAAAGTTCAAATTTGTTTGTCTCGCTGATACTGAAAAATTTGAACAATATAGCTCATGTTTCCCTTCTAATGCTTTTGAAAATTTGGAACAATTTTATGGAAATGTATTACCAAACATCAACGACTTAAAAAACGAACTTTGCCTATTATATAGTGATGAAAGTTACGGAACTATACCACTGCATGAACTGCTCAAGCAACGGAATGAATACAAAGACATTTTTACAGAAGCTTACAAACTGTTTTGTATAATTTTATCTATTCTATCAAGAAGTGCATCAGTGGAAAGAGGCTTTTCGTGTCTTAAACGTATAAAGACGTATTCAAGAAATACCATTTCCCAAGAATAAATATTTAGAAACTATTTCTATCGAGAAAGAATTGTTGCTAGAACTAAAGAATCAACCATTTTATGAAGATATTATAGATAACTACGCCTCACTAAAAGATCGAAGAATTGATTTGGTGTACAAAAATTAGATAGCCATAACTTTGGCTATAAGTATGTCTTAAGAAAAATGAATCTACTTCTTTCTAACTGTTTACACATCCTAACTCTTCACCTATTTTTTAACCCGCGAGCTGCCACTGATACATTTTATTCTGATTATTTAAATTTGTCAATTATAAATATAAAAATTATATAACCATTTTATATTGCATTTTTGACAGAATTGAAAAGTGGCGTATGAAAATTATATACCCGTAATAGTTATAATATCTGTATCATAGCAACGATCATTATGGTACTAGCCGTAAATATAACACGGCGTGTAGTATAATGATCGTTTATGATCCAAATTACATACATAAGTTTATCTGCTGGAGTCAATTAAAAGCTTTCAAAATTTACATTAGAATATTTGCAATGTTCTTTTTAAAATAGCTAAGTCAATTCGTGATTTCCTTGACAACGATCGAATTGTGTATACATTGTCAAACACTATTTTTGAAATGTCAAAGTAGGGTCTCTGTATTTACTTACTGTTGAATTATTTAATATTTGTTGTAATTTAATGAAATTAATGATTTATATTATATTTTACCCTCCGATAAAGAGAATTGCTGAAAATGTCGTTCTCTTCTACAAACATACAACCTTTATCTGTACGAGGAATGGTGTACAAGTAAAGGTACGAAGAATGTAATATGAGAAGTTTTACTCGCGTACCTTGAATATTTATCAAAAAAAAAAAAATCATTTTCTCTGTGGATATGTTATTCAGTGCCGAGAAGCGTGGTGTCAATTAAAAAAAAAACATTCATGTAAACGTATCATATAAGTAGATGGGTACAGATCTAAAAAATCTAAAATATCTACTAAACATTATCTCAAAAAATTTTTGACGGAAGCCGAAGATAAAACATTTTATTTATTGTCGGATTATATTACCGAATACAAAAACAAGGTTAGACATGAAGTTTTTTTCACATCTGGGAATATTTCGGAAGTTGATATGGTGCAACTTTTGTTTAAATTTTAAAAAGATTCCGGTGCTGATTTATCAACAGTAAAACTGCACGGAGAAGTAACTTTTCCACAGAAAGACTATTGGAAAAGTAATACCGTAGCTGAAAACTATATGGAAAAATCTATCGAAAAAAGGAAAAAAATCATCGGCAAATTTAGAAATGCTGGGTAACATGTACAAGAAAATGAATTAACTAGTTTAAAATCAGCAGTTTGTTAAACTAATGGTAGATCATCATCTACTATTAGTTTAACAAACTGCAATAACTGCGTTATAAACATAATAAAGTTTAGTTTAAATAGAAGTTCAATAATCAATATGCATATTTTTCTTGCTATAGTACTAGTGCTATAATGAATTTCATTATAGTGCTAGTGCTTAAAAATTGCAATAACTGCTTTTTTAATAATCATAAAGTTTAGTTTAAATAAAATTTCAATGATAAATATGCATATTTTCCTTAATATAGTACTAGCGCTATAATGAATGTCATTATAGTACTAGTGCTTACAAATTGCAATAGGTGCGTTTTTAATACTCATAATAAAGTTTAGTTTAAATAAAATTTCAATAATCAATATGCATATACTCCGGTATCAAAATAGTGGACAGTAAGGTATAGAACACTATTTTTATGAGCTGGTAATACGATTCAACAATTCTCGTGTCTGTTTTACGTGTACATTGTAAATACCACTTCCTGCAGTCTGTGATCTCTGCTCTCTTTAGTCGTGCGCGAGACAAGGCACGCGCCTTGCCTGTTTGCCTTGTTTGGTCCACATGTTGCGAATTACTTACTGTCTACAATCTTGAAGCCAGACTATAGATATTTTTCTTAATATAGTACTAGTGCTATAATGAATTTCATTATAGTTCTAGTGCTATAATGGTATTAAAATACAGCAATATGTCCATTATGATAGCAGATAAGAATCATTAAAGATGAACACTTTAATGTTGGCTAATGACCATTTTTAAATCTTATATATCCAAAATTTCATAAACATTGTATTTAAAATGTTGTATAAATGATGTACATTTGATTTAAAAATCTTTACTTACGATTTATATTTCCTTAATCTCGTGGTACACCTAGATAATGGCAGACACTATCTACTTTGAGATTAAAGTCTATAAAGTGACAAATTACATTTTATTGGGAAAATTACCCCTTGTTTCTAACATATATAAATAGATTTTTTGTTTCCCAAGCTTAATTTTAAATCTAAAATCTCTTTAAATCTAAAGGAACTTGATTTAAGAATATATAAGCCATCTTTCCATACATTATCAAATTAATTTTAAAATGACAAAAGGTAACATAAAATTGTCAAAGCTTTACTTTTACTTACTTACCTATTATTATACTAATTTTTATTATGCAAAATATTAAATTGGTGGCATTCTGTTTAATTACGTAAAATAACTTGTTACGAACTTATTTTACCTTCAATAAGATTGCCCAAGACATCAGTTTAGCCACAGTAATGCCAGGGTATGAGTCCCGAATATGACGCTCTTCCATTTTGCAAGTCATGCACAGTGTCTTCTTTTCTCAAGAACGGCTGATCCAGGATGAAAACTTCATGCAAGTCGTCGACAGTCAACGCAAAGAGATTAATGTGTTCTCCAGGTAGTGCAATTTCCGAGTCAATAGAGCCAGTAGCTTTCGTAGAGATACATTGTGTAATTAACTTGAACGCTGTGTCGACGTTGTTTATCTGACCAGGCACCAGGCCGGTGCGAAATAGTAGTCCGAACAGTATAAGCTACGCAAGCATGGGCATCTATCAGTCGGCTTCTTTCGGAATTCCAATTCGCAGTCGCTCCAGCATCTGTAATTTCCTGATCACCCAAGTCACGTTTTTGCATTGTACTATGCGAAATTTGGTTTCTGAACGTGGCGGCATTCCTCTGCCAGTTAATCCCCATATCTTATTTTCTCCAGAATGGCTGCTCTAGGATGGCGTCTTGGCGACAGTCAACGCAAAGAGGTTAACGTGTACTTCAGCTACTTCAACCTCCAAATCAATGGGATCGGCAATTCAACGCTATGTCGATATTGTTCCTCTGCTTGTGTTAGATCGTCCCGAAGAAGTAATCCGATCAGTAGTAACGTTTGCAAGGTATCCATCAATGCCTATGCCATCCAACGCTTCCGCTCGACGCGAGGGGAACATGAAATGCGACTGTAGCTTCTCTAGAGGATGCCGCTACTTCAGTTCCTTGCATTTTCGTTTTTCCAACGTCCTCTTCGTAGACAGGGTTCCTCTGCTAGACGACCGTTGATATCTCTCGCTTGTCAGTATCCAAGTCATCCTCGGTTTCCTCATGCGCATCTTCGGAGTCCATGTTGTCTCCATCGGTATTATCTTTCGCTAATCACCACGGAGCTACCATTGTGGCTCTGTTAGTGTCGAAGTTTTTCGGCGTGCCAGAGATCATGCTCGGAGCCGAGGGTTGCCCTCGTTCTCGATCCGTGGTCCTTAATATCAACGCCCATTCTGGCACATGATCTTGCCCTGTGGGTTTAGGGCCAAGCAGAACTACTGCTCTTTACCCCCCTTCTTGACATAAACCTGAACCGCTTGGTTTAGAGGTAGACCTGCTCTTTTCCCCGCAAGTCTCGTCTCCTCGGGAAAGACTGTCTCTAGATTATCGGAATCTGGAACACCAACCTGAGGTGAGGTATTTGCTGCGTATATTTAATAGTTTAGTAGTCCCTTGAAATCTAGAAATGAGAAAAAGTGTTGGTTAGTTTAATTTATCTGGGTTTAACTACTTTCTAATACTTGAAGCTTTTTGTGCGGTCTGATTCATCCTGGGTGGTAATCCGTCATTATCTTTATTAACGGATCTAGGTGGTCTTCGACTTGGACGTATGTCTTCTTGGCGCTTTCCTTTATTTTTTCGCTCACTATCTTAAACTTCAAGTGCCTTCGTATGTCTGAATTTCTCGTGAACCACGGGAACCTACGATTCGCCGAAGCCTGTATTATTTGAAGGTAACTCTTTCACATTATAGCTTCATACCGTATATTAGTTGGGGTTGGAATATCTGTTTCACTAGCCGTAGTTTCTTCTTCATCCTTAATCCATCTTATATGCTTAGCATTGGGTTTATTCTAGTTAGAGTTTGTTTGATTTGTGTTCTCAGTGTTCAACTAACGTAGCTCGCCGTATTTGAGACTTGTCCAGGCTGACTCTGAGATATTTTACGGAGTCGTGACATTCAATTCGGTCCCTGTTTAGTCTCATATGTTCCAGAGGTCTCCCGCTGGTCTTCTGAATAGAGCCTTGCTTGTCTCGGCGTTTATAATCACCTTCCATTACTATCAACTGCGCCTGATTTAACCTCCCGATAAGCGCAGTGTCATCGACGTAAAGTGCCATGCCAAGTAGTTTGTCCAGGAAAAGTCAACCATGAATATTACGAAGAAGTGCGGTAATAGGATCGCTCCTTGCGGCACTCCAGCTTCTGTAAATCTGTAATTTGAGAGAATCTTCCTCTTAGCCAGGTAGGTTTGATCAGCTTCACCGTCGCTGTGGCATTTTTATAGGTAGTCTTTTGGGCCATACATACCCTATCGAACGCTGTGGAGACATCTAGGAAGATAGCACTGGTCACGTTTTTTCTGTTGAATTCATCCATCGCGTACTCTACAAAGCTAAGGATCTGCAGCTCCGTGGATTGTGCTTTTCTACTTGCATAGAGTTAATCATAGATAATTAACAATTAATTAAGGCCGCATTAAAATGAGTAATACACGGCATCACGTTTCCTGTTCGTACTGGGGCCAACACAACATTTTACTATTTCTGATTATATTAATAGGATAATGAGAATATTGGGCCTCGTGACGTAGGTGGCGTATTTATTCTCACTCAGTTGACTCGTCCGTTAGGTTATGGGTTATGTACGTTTGTTTATAGCTGATCGAAATATCTTTAAAATCAAATTATAAAAAAGTTTTCAATTAATGAAGTTCTATATGTATAAGTATAAAAGACAATTTAATTCTTTTTCTCCTTTCAATTCAACCCAGTCAAGGATTGAATTACATTCACATTTTGAAAGGAGAATATTGTTTTAATTCAACAATTATGCCCCTAAGTTTTGGATTTTAGGTCAAAAATTTATGAGATTTACAATTGTGGGATTAATAAGATTTTATGTAAAAAAGATTTTACATAAGAGGATTTAAAACCAGAAATGTGCTAAATATATTATGTGATGTTATATACAGACTTATAGTAGTATAATAATCACTTTATTACAACAATAATTATAGGAAAAAAGAGGAAACTATCTACTTGAATGTTTAATTTTCAAATATACTTTGAACGCTATGCCTATTTACAAATGTCTCTAGAAAATACAATACCTGCTATCAGGGCACTTTAGGATTATTTACAACATATTTTTAATGAGATTCGTTGCAAATAGGCAAATATTTTGTGGCCGACGATCTTTGAAATCCACTAACTAGAGGAGATAAAATAACAATTAGATTTTGTAAACTGCTTCTTTGTAATTCCAAGATGGAAAGACCAATTATCTTAAATAATAGTTAACGAAAAGGCAGGAAAGGGTCCCCCCCTTTCGGCGGAACCACGCTTCGGTGCATTCTGACCAAACTTGCCCGCTGCCGCGCCTTTGGCAGACAATTTGCTGTAGATTCTTTTCGTTCAAGACTTCGCCTAGACATGCATTGACGGTTTTATCTACACAAATATAGAGACTGGTAAGAAAATTCTCCGCAGTCAATAACTAACACACACTACTCTCAGTCACAACATGTTGGATTGTGAACTTTACGATGCCTACCTTTCGCATCTCGAAAATTATAAGAGATAGCTCAATTAAATGAGACAGAAGTTGCAATATAGTTTTCTAAAAAGAGGCAGTCTTCCGTCATGTTGGATTGTACGTCATTAGATGGTTATTGATGTTAACAAGGGCTTGTGGATCGGTTTGTGTATACGAAGAAAAGTATTGAGACAACAATTACTTCCATAAACAAAACAATAAACCGCCATAAACAGTAAAGCCGCACGTATGACGTAGTTCAAATTTAGTATGCTCGGAAGTATAGCTAAAACATAATTTAATGACGCAGATACTACTGTTAATCATGAATTCATCAGTAAAAAAAAATGAATAAATATATATATATATATATATATATATATATATATATATATATATATATATATATATATATATATATATATATATATATATATATATTTGCCTAACTGTACAGTGTAAACATAATGAAGCATTCACACATACAGTCTACGTTTCAAAGTAAGTTCAGTATCATTGTTATTGTATTTACATGCAATGGCTATTATGAACAGGCCGACCAGTCAGTCAGTGGCATGTATGCAGTCCATCGGACCGTGAAATACTCCCAAAGTCCCCACAGGGCCCCCAACTGACCTTTGCCACTGTCAGAAAACCGTATTTTAATTAAAATGATATTCCTGGCTCTAAATTTACACAAAAGAAAGTGATTTTGTTTGCTGGAAATTCGCATTTTAGTCATATAATAAACAGATGTATTGTTGATTAAAATTAAGGATATATTATTATTATTTCATGACATATTTATTAAGGCCTTATCTTGAGCATATTTTTTAATGTAAGATATGTATTTTCGTCCATAGTTCAAAACCCTTATGTTGAAATAAATATGTTGGAATATGTTAAATAAGGAGATAATATTTTACTGATCCGATTATGATAGTGTCCACCGTGAACAGCGACTTGAGTAGTATTTATGGTTACCATATTAAATGTAGTGATTCATATAAACTACCACAGGTGGATACAATGATATGATGACAGGACTCGGGTATAGGAGAAATTTTTTTATGTACCTATCATCTTGTTTCCACAAAACTCTTGTACTCCTATAAATATTCAATAGGTATTAACAATCTAGTAGGAAATTTCATCCTTTTCAGATTCCAACAGCCTTTTATTCTCGATGAGCTGCTGAAGATAGGACATCATATTTTGATGTTGATAGTATTGGAATTTCCCAGTGTTCGAAAGGGCATACCTTGTCTAAAGGATACAAACCTGTTCGAACTTGTTCAAAAGGATACAATGAGAATTGCATGATACTATAATAAATAATAATAAGTATTTTTGTCCACTTTGATATATTGAGCTCCTAACAGTCTAAAGTCAAGATGAAAGTATTACAATTAATTTTAATATTTCGACATCTTAAAAGTATTCACTGTAGCAGTTTGAATATCTCAAGTTCATTCAGTAATTTATAATAGATTTTCCACATCTTCAGGAAGGCTATGAGGATGGCGTTTTATTACTTAAGGGTGCGTTATCACATGACTACATTTTTTGAGATTATTGTATCAATATTCATCCAGCTTCAGATACAAAATATTCATCACCATTTTCGAAGCATGTACAGAGTTGGCTCTATTATATTTAGCGTGGAACAGATTGTTACTCCCGCGAAAACACTCTTAACATTTAAATCTGCGAAAGTTTTGAAAGAAGGTTTTGAAAATAAATGACATAGTCTTATTTGATATCTTATCAATGTCTTTATGCATAAAGTTCACCAAAAATCGTCCTGTGCCATTCCTGTCCCAATTGTCCCTGTTATTTCAAATTTTTGAGGTATTCATACTATTGAAATCAGTCTCTATCAGGCGAGTCTTTGACTTGTACATATATTTTCATCATTTAATGTTTACAACTAATATGATATGACACCTAGTCAATGACTAGTGAAAGCTGTTTTTTTTAAAGATCGTGATTATTAACGAAGTTATTCAATTTGAAATATTTAGAAAGATTTGATCAATATTTTGATAACTATTTACATAAATTTTATTTAATTTACATTCTCAAATACGAAAATGACAATACTTTAGTTTTATTATCTCCTAAACCCGTATAAAGTGATCTCTATGTAGAAGGGTCATCAAAACAAGAGGGTATAAGTGCACATACTACATACTATGACACCATAAAATTGATATCTCCAAGACCCAAAACAAATTTATTGTGTTTTAAAATATTCGGTATTCATTTTAGTTGACATATGTATATGTAACATCTACAAATACATACATATATGTATATATATGTAACATTTCATACATGTAACTTATACGAACGTTAATTACAGTAAGAACACTTCACATCAAAGGAAATATATAAAATAACCTACTGACACTGACGTCTAGCAGCTACAAATAAAGGAATGACAAAATCATGTGTTAGCCCGTTAAAACTCTGTGTATTCTGCAGCTCTGCAATTTCTCACATAGCCCACTACTGTCTGGTTTTATGACATAAACCCTATTAGGCTTGTATGATTATCATTACGGTGAGAAATTCAGACCCCTAATTATTTTTAACTTGAGTGTTAAAAACTCCCTTCCAGTATCTCACAGAACAAGAAATTAGCACTCAAATGAATAGCGAATGTGTACATTCATTTATGCAAACCTTGCACTAAGTGACTACAGCCAAGGTGTACTTTATATGTTGATGATTGTATATGTGAATCCCCAAATATAGTAATTTGCTTATATCGATATCTACACATTAAATAAAAGAATTTATATTTGTAAAACATGTAACGAACTCGGCAAGACTGATAAATGTTTTGAATATTTGTAAATTAAGTTTGGCGGATTTGGAACAATAACTTCTGACTGACAAATAAAATTTTCAACGCGAGCGTTTTAATTTATAAAAAAATCTGAAATGCGAAAAATATTCAACGTACTATTTATCCCGCTAACTCAATAGAGAGTTGCTAGGTTTTAGGATTTTCCGTCGTTTTTTTTTTTTGTTTATACTAGAAATTATACATATAATTAATAATGTAAATTATACATAGTAAATCGATTCTTTTAAAAAATTTAAACTGCAATAGCGAAAAGAAATATGAAAGATACTGTTATATCAAAGTGGGTTCTGGTGTAGTGATCATACGAGTATATCATTAGAATAAAACGGCTTATTCAAATCTGAAAATCATCAATATGCTGCGATGCTATTGTTTCGCAAGTGAAAGTAATCGCGAGAACATTATACTTCGAAACATCCATGAAGAAATCTCCTTAATGAACGCAATTTTGTGAGGATTTTAGAGCTGATACGGGACTGAGACTTAAAACCTGTTAATACTTAAGATACCTGAAGAGAACAACAGACAATAATAAGAAATGTTCTGCTAGTTCGCTTTGACGCAAATGAAAATTGAAGATCGTGGTCATGAGTACGTGCAACGGTGTGAATGGGATCCAAGATTTGGAAGGGGCATTTTCTGGGCGTATGATGTGGAATTCACCAGAGAGGACGCTGGACAGAATATTCTCGGGCTGTATAAGAAATTTGTCAATATCAACTTTTTTTAATAGGATTTTGTAGTAGTACAAATTGTACTTGTATGTAAACGTGTAAATATACTACGGTGTAATGTTAAAGTGTAAAAATACAATCTTGTACAAAATTTCTATTTTGGGAATTCGTCGTGATATCACTGTCAAAAAATGTATTTCTTATATACTTTCCAGTTCTTACAATGCCGTTAGCATTATAAGAACTGTGTAACGAGTAATTGAACAGTACCATAAGAGTTAGTATGATGTGCATTTATATTACAAATATTATTTTTGATCATTATGTCGCTGTACTGATTGCAATTTCTCTATAGAATGTAAAATATTTGGTTAATTAGGTAATAACAATAATCTATTGTCTTGTTTATTTCTATTAATTACCACTAATCATAAGTGAGAACTGTAATAGAATTACGCCTGTCAATATATTTAATTTATTCCTATTAACTGAATACTTTATATTCTGTTTTTAATTAATTGTGTACCTTGGAATTTATATACCTACCTAAAATTAAAGTTCAAAAATCTGAAAACCCGGAAGGATAAGAAACGTATAAATGTAGACATATTGAGGGATCAGAATATGAAAGATAAGTTCCAGGAGAAAACAGATCAATTAATTAATAAAGCGAGTAAGGACGAAATCAAGAACGCAGAAACTGAGTGGGAGGGTATCAAGAATAGTCTAGATTCCGCGGATACGGACGTTTTAGGACATGATAAAAGGGAAGCTAGGAAGCCCTGGATAACGGACGAAATCTTAAACTTAATTCAAAAGAGATGAGGCTACAAAAACAGACGAGACGAGGAAGGACTGAAAACTTATAAGTCAATAAAGTGGGAAATCATTAGAAAATGTAGAAAAGCGAAAGAAGAATGGATAGAGGATAAATGCAAAGAAGTAGAAGATAAGTTGCAAGTAGGTAAGACCGATGAGGCTTACAAAATAATTAAGAGGAACTTCAGGGATATAGGAACAATAAGTAGAAACGTTAGGAGTCAATCGGGGGACATACTGATCGGAAGAGAGGAGAAAGCGGACAGATGGAAGCAGTACTTAGGAAATTTATACGAGGGTCAGGAATTAGGAGAGATATTAGAGGAAGAATCTAGCATCGATAGGGAAGATGTAGGAAAACCTATATTGAGAGAGGAATTTGAAATAGCACTAAGGGGGCTAAAGAATAATAGAGCGCCGGGTGTAGATAAAATACAGGCAGAAATTTTGAAATGTGCGGGACAGAAAGTAGTAAATAGGATGTTTGGTACTGGTAAAATACATATACGAAACGGGCGAGATGCCGGAGGATTATAAGAGGAACATTATCGTTACTATACCGAAAAAGAGAGGAGCCGACAAAAGCGAGAACTTTAGAACGATCAGCTTAACTTTCCATGCGTCAAAAATTTTAACCAGAATAGTGCAGAAGAGGATGGAAAATAGAGCGGAGGAAATACTAGGAGAAGACCAATTCGGGTTTAGGCGAAATAGGGGAACTTGCGAAGCTATTCTGGCGCTAAGAGTAATGTTAGAGAAAACAATAGAAAAAGGAAAGAACGCTTATATAGGATTTGTAGATTTAGAAAAAGCTTTTGATAACGTAAGATGGAAAAAAATGTTCGAGATACTAAAGAGCGCGGGAATGAAGTATAGAGATAGGAGAGTAGTACACAATCTATAAAAAGAGCAAACTGCTATTATAAAAGTAGAAGGGGGAAAAAGGGAAGTAGGTATTAGGAAAGGAGTAAGACAAGGATGTACGCTATCACCACTAATTTTTAATCTGTACATCGAAGAGGCGATTAATGTGGTAAAAGATAGAGTGGACTTCGGGATTAAAGTACAGGGACAGAAACTAAAAATGCTGAGATTCGCGGATGATATAGCAGTATTAGCATCTAGTAAGGAGGAATTAGAATCAGCATTGAACGAAATGGAGGCAGTGTTGACAGAGGAATACGGATTGAGGGTGAATAAAAACAAAACTAAAGTGTTAGTGTGCAGAGGGCGCGAGAGCAGAGCAAAAACGAAAGTACAAATTAATAATGAAAGATTGGAGGAAGTTAAAGACTTCACTTATTTAGGAAGTAAAATAAATTGGGATGGAAGAAGC
Source organism: Rosalia funebris (assembly GCA_037954035.1). Lineage (NCBI taxonomy): Eukaryota > Metazoa > Arthropoda > Insecta > Coleoptera > Cerambycidae > Rosalia > Rosalia funebris. The sequence goes on from JAZFAV010000016.1 coordinate 39,649,114, forward strand.
GATAAAGACATAAAACAAAGAATCGCGCAGGGTCGAGTAGCTTTTAACAAAAAGAAAGCACTTTTATGCTCGGGGGTAATAAACTTAGAAACAAGGAAGAGATTATACACTATACGGTTGCGAAACCTGGACGGTAGGGGAAGCAAGTAGGAAGAAATTAGAAGCTTTTGAGATGTGGTGTTACCGAAGAATTATGAAAATACCATGGACTGATAGGGTTAGAAACGAAGAAGTATTGGAGAAAGTCGGCGAGAAAAGAAGTATGTGGAAAAACATAAAGAAGAGAAGAGATAGAATGGTAGGCCACTTGCTGAGACATGGGGGAATAGTCCGCGATATTTTGGAGGCAGAAATAGGAGTGAAGAAAGGCAGAGGTAGGCCTAGATTAGACTACTGCTCGCAAATAGTAAGGGATGTAGGTTGTAGCACAATTAGAGAAATGCGTAGGTTAGCACAAGATAGGAGAAGCTGGAAGTTAGCGTCCAACCAGTCTTAGGACTGATGACCTAATGATGATGGCCTAAAATTGGATGATTCACAATACATAATTCAATAAGATAATTATTATTATGCATTCGGAGAGAATACGTTTAGAACAATTTATCATTTCTTAATTAACAATCATACTAGTATTTACATGTATAAGGTTGATTTGATAATTAAGTAAATACGTGATTTCATCAGGCTCAGTAGCGTAACTCGCTTATGCGCAGCTCATAAATTAATCCTAACACCTTCTTAGAATAATTTAACCTGATAACTTAAAAATAGCATCTAGAATAAAATAAAACCCAAAATAACAATAGGAGTGTAATAAACGAGTTGTAATACATATTTTATTATTTACAGACCATGTGCAGATTCCTTTAACGATTTAAGAAGCAGATAACACCTTCGGAGATCTGTTAATATCAAGATACTGTTTGTTGTTTTTAATATTATTGTGATACGTGAGGATATATTTGTAGAGGACATGGGTGTATTAAACAAAGCTGCATACTTAGTTTATCTATTTTATTTATTTATAAAATAAATTTTTAAATAATTAAAAATAGAGTAAGGGTGAAATTACTCTATTTTTAATTATTTCAGAATTTATAATATAATAAATTTTGTAACAGGTAATAGGCCATGTTTGTTATCATTCTATTTTCTAAACTAATGATTTAACATTTTTTTCTTTGCACGAATTATATCTATTATAATTTATAAACCTGTTATACAGTGGCGGCTCGTGATGAAATGAAACGGGTGTTCAGCACAGGGCCGATCCTAGGTTATTGGCCGCCCGCGTGCAAATTTAAAACGTACCCATACTGGTGCCGTAGGGACCGCAAAAAAATTGCGCGAAAATTTTGAAAATTTTCAATTTCACGCGTCTTCCTGATACTTCAGAATTTTTATGTAAAATCTGTTTATACAAAAATATAGACTTTCACAATAAAAATTTTTGGAATTTAATACCTTTTTGAGGAACATTCATGTTTGCCGTCATATTCTTTGGTTAAGAGAAAAGACTTGTAAGGCGAATTTTCTACTAGAGGGTCTATAACACTTAAAATATTTTCCGAAAGAGTTTCAGCGTCACATTTTGTAGGTTTCAGGTATGTCCAAAAACGATCAATCGGTTCACCATCGAGAATATATCTTAAAACTACCACTAACTGAGTTTTTGCAGATACATCAGTTGTTTCGTCTACCATAACTGCCAAAAATGAAGGTTTGTTAAATTCTTTAATTATTTCTTCATGACATACTTTTAATATACAGTCTAAAAGATCATTTTGTTTTTCTTTAGAGGTTCCTTTAAATACTGAAGCATTTTGTAGATGCTCGCTTAAAGTTACATCAAGCTCAGCAGAAAAATTTATCAAACCACGAAATATCGGGGATATTTCGTGGTTTGATAAATTTTTCTGGTTTTGAGAGGTTTCAGCTTTGTCATGCCCTCGCAGCGCCAGTTCAAAGGCCCCACAAAACTTTATGCAGTTTATAATTTTTGACAAAACGTATCTCTTTTTTGTCACATTATCATTATGCTTTTGCACATTTATCCAAGAAGCTGAATCTAGCTGCGCTTTAATATTAGTTGTTCCTAATAAAGCTAATTCCATTGTATTATGTAGATGGCTTTTGGAGTTGTCGTGCTTTTTTATTTTTTCAGTTAAGTGCACCAAATCTGTCACCCCTACCTCCGTCCATGCTTGATCACCGCCAAAAAGTAAACAAGGAAAATAACGCATTTTTTTTGTTGCACCTACAAATCCAATTGTTCTTGGAATAAATGCCTCTATTAAATTGACGTTTATATGCTTTTCCGCGGCTAACACCTGCAGTCTCAACAACAATATCGGGCAATGGCCTACCATTGTTTTTTAAATCAATTTTTTCTTCATAAGAGTATTTAAAAAATCGCTTCACATGAACTAAATTATAAACTAAATCCATTGTCACTATCACAGTATATAAATATTAATAATTAGTACAATAAATCACTACACAAATTCATAAAACAGTATTTAAAATCTCAAATTAACACGAAATACGAAATAGGTACGATTTACGCCCGCCCGAGGAGTAGGAAGGAGTAAACATTCACTGATGTTGCCTTAGCTGGAAAAAATTCAGCTCACTGACCGTGTAAATTCGCGCATTTACCAGCGCCAAGTGTGGATTGTCGCTGGAGTTGAGGGGGAGGACGGGTGTGCCGAGCCGTGCTGAGAACTACCTCGTGTGGTCCAGTTCAACGTACCGCGACGCGCTCGCGTAGAGACCCAGATAATTCATCTGGTCTACTACTCAATAGAGGACGACGGGCAGAATGCGATTTTAACGTAATAATTTGGTTAACTGCACCAACTAACTAAATTATTTTATTAATAAATTTTAGTAATTATTATGTCGCGAAAATATACAAATATCTAATTTTTTTGGCAGTTCTGCAGCTCTGCAGCACCTATACACCAGCCGCCCCTGGTTATATCTTTTTAAATGTAAATATCTAAAAAATGTGTTTGGACGTTTTCGAGAACGTATTTATCTACCGTACAATTCGAAAGCAACACTGCGGATATACAAGTTTAAGTATTATAAGCGTATTATAGAAAATTATCATAGTTTATACGCTCTTAAAATATCGAGTTTGCGTTATAATTACACCTAAGCTTAATAGGGGTTGGGAGATTATACGAGCCCAGAATCACATGAGTTCGCTCGTTAGATATTTTCACGTCCACGGAGTAAACGGTAAGGTAAGAATAAACTACACTAATAAATACAACATATTTTATTTGTACTTGAGAAATATAAGAACTGCACACGTTTATTCGCAATAACAAGAAAACTAGTGACAAAAGAAAGCATAAAAATATGAAGTAGTTAAACCTCAAATTTTCAGTACCTAGTTTACACTGATTGTGAGTTGTAAAGTCAATTACCACTGTGTTACGTCACCTCTATTTTTCAAAACTGCACATATACGTCTAGACATGATGTCTACAAGACTCTGGCAGTCTTCTAAAGAAAGAGAGTCCCATATTTCTTGGAGACGATGTCGTAATGACTGAAGTGTTTTAGCCGAACGATTACGCAATTATTTTTTCATTCGATGCCATAATGTCTCGATCGGAGAAAGATCAGGACTACTCGAAGGCGAACTTAAGACGGAAATAGCGTTTTCAGACATCCAGGATTTCACACGTTTGGCTGTATGGCAAGCCGTGCCATCTTGTTAGAAGAGAAATTTCCGGTTAGCTAATTGCAGAGACTCGATTGATGGAAGAACGCACTGATTTAAAATGTTTCATACGCAAAAACGCAATCAAAATATCAAACGCAAAAACATACTATGTATGTTTTTGCGTTTACGGTGCCTTCAACAAGGTGAAGTCTACCAACGCCATTGGCGGACGTACATCCCCACACCATAATTGAAGCGGGAAATTTCACTTTTTGCCGAAGATAGTCTTTATTGTAAACCTTGGTTTTCGTTCGAATCACCCTACTCCGCGAATCTCCCATACAAAGCTCAAATTTTGATTCGTCGCTGCAAATAACTGACCTCCACTGCTTCAAAGTCCAGTTTTTATGTATTTTGGCCCATAATAAGTGGTTTTTCTTCTGTTTTTGAGTGAGTAGGGGTTTCTCTTTTGCCTAATAACGAGAAGAGGTACATGCATGCATTAAAGTATAAAACCAAAATTACCTTGTAAAAATTGAATCCAATTTTCTTCAGTGACCTCGTACAAGTCGATTTGGAATACTGCCTGTCTGTGTTTCATTCGATAGACCTGTTAGAGCACTGCAATTGGTTTTTGATGCGTCCCAAAATTCTTAATTCTGGAGCAGTCACTGCGGTTTTTCTACTAATACGTGCTTTTCCGACTTCAGAACCCGTAACTTTATACAAACACACAATTCCCCTAACAGTATAACGGGACAATTCTAATTATTTTGCAATCTGGTAGGCACTTTTGCCCTGATCATGCAGTTTTATCAAAACTTTCCGTAAATCTTGCGATAATGCTTTTCCACGCGCCATTTCGATTCTAACTGTCAACAAGGTCGTTTACAAGACACAAAACACCATCGGCAGAGGTATTGTGATCTAGTTTCATACAAAATAATGGTTTGACGCCAATGTTTACGCTTCGACTTCGGTGGCGAGATTTACTTAAATCATTTAGCACAATAAGTTGTGCTTTTTGAAGTGTGATTTTCGAAGGTGATGTTTTTGTTTACTATTATAAGAATTACTCGGATTGATCCTACTTGGCATTAGGAATGATAATTATTATAATAGTATCCTTGTGTTAAAACATTTATAGCTCATTTAACTAAAAAGCCAGTACAGGCGAACTCATGTCATTTTGGGCTCGTATACTAAATATGACATTTTTATGAAAGTTTCGTGTTATATTGTATTTTGAACTCTTTAATTTTATTAATTCTAGCTAGTTCTTGATTACCCTTGTTATAGTTAAATACAAACAACAGTAATCATTGTCCTCGTACATGACATAATAAAACATTTGGATACATTAAAACACAGTTTATTTTATATACTCTACCGACACACATTATTAGTCATGCTGCAAAGTATCCAGAGCCACAGTCTTGGGTTATTTTGTTTTATGATAAAATTTCATAGCTTCTGCGTATAATAGAACCTCTCAATCAGTTACAATGGGATGGTGATGTAGAAATAATAAAAATAATAGTGATCCTAAATTAGAATCCCGAGGGACTATAAGAGGTTGCACTACGCTCACGCAAGGTATTGTAGTCATATTTAACTATGGCAAATATCTCCTGTAAATACGATGTAACTTAAAGAGACCGAACTTAAAACATAACCTTAGCTTCTATAAGTTGACGCCGGGGTCGTCTATTTTGTAAAACGTCTTCTTAAAATCAGAATAAACTGTGTCAACTTGAATATCATTTTCCATCATTCCCATTACATTATTAGAAAATATGAACAGGTTGGTTATAGTTAGAGCTTTTTTTATTTGTACAAAACCGTTCCATTTTCGGCGATTTTGTCACTAACGAACTTGAAAACTGCATATAAATAAGTCGTGCAAATACCTTGCCTATGGTACAATTATTGATCTCTAGTTGTCAATGTGAGAGATATTTCCAATTTAGTGAACAGGAAGGTCCAGTGGTTTCTTCTACATCTTTAGAACAACATTATTTTTAACACTGAATTAAAATTGTATAATGCGGATTTTGATGAAATAGGAGGGATACAGTCAATGCCTGCAGATTTTTTGGTTACAATAGATATTCTTTAATATATTTTCTAGGTTAAATGTATTCGCTGTAGATATATCTTCAGGAATATATATTTAATGTGCCAATTATTTTTTCTTCGAACCATTTAAGGATATTCAAATTTTCTTTTCCTGATTTTTGGCACCACTTCATCTAATATACAGTGAAATTTATTATAAAAACAGTCAAGAGTTAAATTAGCATCATCGGATTCATACACCGAAGATTAGTCAACATTGCGAACTAATTGAGATAACTTAAGAGAATATACTCTAATTATTATTAATTACTGTTACTATAATCAGCAGTTTACTATACTATTACTATAATTTACAAATAGTTTAAAAATGTAACGCGTGCTCTGAGTTCGGATGGCAACTGAAAAATTATATTACATCAATTTTAGAAAATGGAATATATGGAAAGAATAATATTCATCGAGGCAATATTTTCAAAGCATCAAAGAAATGTTTTATATTCTAAGTTTTTTAAAATCTTAATTGATTGCGATCTTAAAAAAATATACACTACATTTATATTAGGAGTCTATTATTATAAATCAGTAATCATTCATCAGTAATCAGTATCATTTCTTATATGTAACAGATGTTACATATAAGAAAACTTAACTTAATAAGGAATTATTGATCACATAAAGAAATTGTATACTGAACATAGATATCATTTGTTGTATCGTTTGGTGAGAATATACACTTGTGTTAAATAGTTCGATGGATTACCCCCCCCCCCAAGTCCTGAAATCCAATTGAGAATCTGGTTTGAAATCGAAGCACGAATAAGAAAATGTATGGTATCGAGCAGGGAAACCCTAAAAGTGAAACTTGAGGAAGTTTGGAACAGCATTGATGAAAATGTTACTCAGAATTTGGTTAGCAGCATGCCAAGATGCTTACAGGCTGTTATTGCAGCAAGGAATAGTTTTGAGAGCCATTGTATATGCCTAAACTTATCTGAATCTAAAATAATAAAATTTTTAAGACGAGTGTTACTGCTATTCTTTTAATCTGCTACTTCGCTTCAGTCATAGTTTCTTTTTTATGTTAAATATTGAGACAAATGGTTAAGTCGTGAATTCCATCATACCTATTTGTTTTCTATGAGCCACTGATTGCGGGCAACCTTAATCTTGTGAAATATTAGACAATGTAATGTAATGCGTTATCGCATTTAGAACATGAGATATATAGAACTTATGCCTATTTAACAAATGGAACAATGAGATATAAAGTTTAATACCAATTGAACACGTGTTTATTGAAAGACCGCCGTTTTATAATAGACCCTCCTTGTCAGAGAATGGACTGTTCTCGCAGTGGCAGTGTCGATTATTCCCATAATAAGAGCGTCACCGCATCATCTATTAAATAGTGTACCGCGACAGGCAAAACTACAAACTGTGACTGCATGAAAAATTAAATGAACCCACTAGTGTCCATATTCAAATAAATACTTGCGATGGGGTCAGGGCAAGTCAATCTTTCCACAAATACAATGCTTGAACTACTGAATATTCATATAGTTTTATTATATGTAGATTTATATATTAGCATACCTACACCGCCACTTGTTGACAATGTACGGTTTTATCGACAATACCACTATAAAATGTTTGTTTCTGTCCTCAGGGAACAACACGAAAATAAATAATCTGGTACAATAAAATACTGAGAGATTACATGTTAAATTAACTGAAACGAAAACAATATAATCAGGTTATTTACAACGAAGAAACATTTTTGTATTGTACATGCATGATAAATATGTTGATATATGTCCTGATTAAGTTTATTTGACAACATGACACGTATAATAGTGGAAGAAATATGCATACTTTTCATATGAAAGGCCAATGGTTCAAAATACAGTAAGTTAACATTTGCCCGACAAAATTTCTTTCATTTGGTGACAATTGAGATCATGTCGCAATACGATTGTTAGAATATGACGATTATTACTGTGATTTTAACAGAAAATAATTGTTAACTGAAAGAAAAAAAATCATTCTTTTAATAAGGAATATACACCTTGTCTCTATAATACGTAGGGATTGTGACCGTGAATGATATAGATACATTCCTTACAGGAGATGATATTGATGCAACTAGGATCATATATATATATATATATATATATATATATATATATATATATATATATATATATATATATATATATGATCCTAGTTGGAATAATATATATATTATTCCCCAGTTAGAGTGTAAAGGCACCCAACAATTCTATTTAAACGAGAAGTTTAAGAAAAAAGTACTGAAGTGAAAACAAACAAGATTTTGGTTATCTTCCATAAACAGTAGTAACAAAGCGGTTGAGGGCGCTAGAAACATTAGAACAACTACTCATACATATGATACTTTGCTCTATTCTTTAGTTTAATCTGCTTCTCTATATTATATTTTAGAAACTTGGGAACATTTTCAGGAAATTGAGAATGATCTTATTAAATTGAAACTCATTTAGTATCTTCTCTGTCAAAAAGAAGTTTCACAGATAATATAATAGTGAAATTTTTTTACAGTTCTAACAACCAATTAAATTTCGCTATTTCTTGTCATGTGACACAAACCACTCAACCATTTTAAAATTACACTGATAACACCATCCAGGGAAATTTTCAATCAATATGACAACAAAATTATTTAATTTTGACAACTTCATAATAACTGCCAAATAAATTTCAAAATGTCACGTTTTGGCAATGCCAATTCTCAATGTATAAACGCGCCAATCAAAGAAAAAAATCCAATAAATACCACAAAAAGTCACAAATACACATGGGGAATATTTATGGAGTTTTGCCATGAACGAAAATATGAATTAAATGAGCATGCGTAGAAGAACTGGCATTGATACTGAAAGATTGGGCGGTCAATATGAGGAAGAAAAATGGAAACAGAATTCAAAGAAGCAACAGTAAAAACTATGTGGAACGTTTCATGCAAAATTTTACAAGAAAAGTACTATAATGACTATAAGATTATGATTGACCCATTTAAGAGCTTAGTATTTAAACCTGCCCGAGATGCCCGCGATGCAACCAGGAAGAAACTGCAAGCAGATCCATGCAAACGTAAGACCAGTTCAGTTTCATTAAGTTTGTCTGAAATAAACCAAATAATATTGTTCTGGGATGAAAATACCCCTAAAGGTCTTATGCGTAAATTCTACCATATCGCTGTTGTAGAATTAGCGTGGAGAGGAGGCAAGAGGCAGCCTGTCTCTTGGATTTTTTTCAAATCGAGAAAAATAACGATGGCTCTCCAACAAATCGCATTGAATATAATCCGGTATTCAGTAAAACTTGCCAAGGCGGTTCAAAAAGCTGTACAAATAGTAAATGGTTGATTACCAATAGTGAAAGTCAAAACTGCCCTGTACGCCTTTTTCATAAACTGATATCAAAACGAGGTGAACATATTACCTCACCACGGCTGTTCACCAAATCAACACTGGAAAACGAAAACCGATAGATGGTACGACAATGTCCCTGTTGAAAGAAATACTATTAATGGATGGACTAAATAACGAACCATTCGAATAGTTCAACTGCTGTTAGCGAATTAACAAAAAATGATGTTCAAAAAAAAACAATTGCTGAAAATTACTGGTCATAACAATTCAAATTCTATAAAACCATACTTAAACATCGACCAAGAACACCATAATAGAATCATAAATACTATGCGCGGTAATAGATCTTCTATAGTAGAAAATAATAACCAATCTAATACTGCGTTAAATTTTAGTAACTGTACCTTTACCAACTGTACTTTTAATAAATAAATAATTGTTTTGTTGTGTTCCGACTTTTTGATTTTATTTTTTCGAAAAATTTTCTCATCGAATGTCCCTCTGACATTGACAAATGCCTCATAATTTTATGACAATCTTAAGCACGTTGCTTGGTGCAACGTGCACCAAGCAACGTGCAAGAAAGCAATGTGCTTTCGATTGTCATAAAATTATCTCGTACATGATCAATGTCCTAGGGATATTATAGCTGAAAATTATTAAGGCGTGATCTCAATTAAAAAATGTGAATATTTCGAAATATTTTTAGATTTCAGGTTTATAAACTGGATAAAACTTATATTCTGGGTAATCCTCCCTGTAGAAGCTATAGGGAGGTTTATCCAGAATTTTCAGTTTTCAACTCTCTAAATATGCTTGTATCGTCATCAAATGAATCCACGAGTCCAGTCTGTTATATTACCATTACATATGTTATCAGCCTATATTATTTACTAAAGTAAAGTAACATACCATAATCGTTTGCTTGCCGAGGGAAATTCAGCCCAAATTGTCTGCTATTTGTTTTCATAAACCTATGCTCTATTGTGTGACCTCATTGGTACGTCATGGTAATATAACCACGTTTCATTACCAATAACGCTGCTATTAATATTGAATGTTTAACCTAGGAAGGGAATTGGAATTTGCATTAATGGGCTAATTCGATGGTCTGCGAGGTCACGTGACCACTCATTTGGACCTTTTTGAGCGCATATAGTCTAGACATAGTTTTTGTTATATTTCCGGAAAATATGGATATCTTCAAAATAAGAATCAGAAATACCTGCGAAAATCTTAGTCCAGATATAATTTTGAATGTAGCCCGAGGTGCACTAAACCAAATCGGTTTAGTACACAAACGGTTTGATACCGAAGGTATCAAACGTGCATTAATAAATATAGTTTGATTCTCGAACATTACTTATAACTTTGTTATTGATATTTTGTTATTATCTTTAATAAAGTTCTTGTTTTAAGTTATTTTCTATGTATATATTACTATGCATCTTTTATTTCTTTGATAAAAAGGTTTTTGAAATATCTCTGTTTTTGTCGAAGATAAACCCATTAATTAAATATGTTATGTATGTATTTAGGATTAAAAGCTGTACTCGAATATGTAACACTATACAGGATGTTCCATTAAAAAGAAACAAGTTGAGTTGACTTCTGATTAAAATGAAACCTGAGTTGTGTCTATTGGATAGAGAAAATTTTATTCTAGCCCAGTAAATTTCAAGTTAAGTTTTTTTTTTCGGAACGGTTTGTATATACAGTGCGGGTCTCCTCCTGTAACTTTGGAAATAATATACCTAAAATAATGAAAAGAAATTATTTTTAAATGGCAACAGTGCGGGCATTTGAAGCAGCTTAATTTACAAACTGCTTCAAATATCTATTTAAATGTTGTTTTTATTTTGACATGTCTTGATTTTTGAGAAAATCGATTCAAATAATATTGACATACCATTAAACTTTTTGGTAAACTGTCTAAAATGTTTGGGCACCGTCTAAAATGTAAGCCCTGTAAAATTCCTGTAAAATGTCAGGTTTTTTGACACAAAACACGTAAAGTGAAACGTTTTTACATATTTGAGTTTTATTTTGGGCTTCGGGAGAATTGTCTTCAGCCCAATTTGATTTGATTGATACATGGCACGTATTTTAGAAGAAAAAGTTAAAACTATTCTAATTATTGGTGAGACTAAAAAAAATATACATACAGCTGAAGGAATTTTCAATGAGGAGTATCACGATCGTGTGTCTCTATAGAGCATATTCACGACATATGCTGCAGAAATTTCACAGAAAAGGTAGTATTCACGACAAAAAAAGAGCTGGACGTCCCGGCATTGCAGAAAATGAACAGATAAATATTGTCGCTGAAATAGTCGTGAATTATACACAATCTTCATTCTAATCTGCTGCTGTTCGTGGAGTATATACAATAATTGCAAAGGATTTAAAAAAATTTACCCTTACAAAATATAAATGGCTCATCAGCTCACAGTATACTCATATACTGTTTATTGTATAGAGTCCATGTCACTCTTGTGTAAAATAATAGCAGTGTCTACAAGAATCAATATTTTATTGGTCTGAATATTGGCCAGTGGTTATCGATTGTGTTACCAAACTACATTAAAGAGGTACATACTAATTGTTGTAAGTATGACTACATGTAGTTAATAAATGTATAGGTTTTAGAAGTAATAATAGGTCACGTCAGGCATTGTAGAAAAGAGCAGCGACAAACGACAATAAATTTTCGCCAAGGAAAAACATATATTTATCCATGATATTTGTCCAAAATACACTTAGCTGCTCTGCAAAAATGATTAGGAATGCTATATCATGGACCGCAAAACCAGAAATGCGAAGACGCAAGAAAAACGACGGTGAAATAAGATAACCTGATAATACGTTCAGTAAAAAAGGATCCTTTCGCAACATCTTCGACAATTAAGCAGGAACTTGGCCTTTCAATAAACACTTCTACTATTAGATGACGATTGCTGGAAGTAAAAGTAATGGGTAGAAGTCCACGCAAAGTGCACAGTTAACAGCAAAACATGTTTCACGCCGACTAAAATTTGCAAAAGAGCATGTTGAGTGGCCCACGTCCAAATGGCGAAACATGTTATGGAGCGATGAAACGAAAATTATTTTATACGGTTCGCCGGGGCGCCGAATGTATGTTTACAGACCACCAAAATTAGAATTCCGACCACAGTACATTGTAAACACAATAAAACATGGTGGTGCAAGCATTATGGCATGGGGTTATTTTTCTTATAAAGGCGTAGGACCTATTTACCAAATTGATGGTATCATGAATCAATATTCTTATGTCAATATATTATAGGATGTTATGCTGCTTTATGCGGAGGAACAGATGCCTTTGAAATGGCGTTTTATGCAGGATAATGATCCCAAGCATACCAGTAAAAGGGCTCGAGGGCTCAGTAAATCACTGCCAATAACGTTGAGGTTTTGGACTGGTCAGCCCAGTCTCCAGACCTCAACCCCATAGAGAATCTATGGACCGATATAAAAAAGGCTGTCTTTGAAAAACATCCATCTACGAAGGCGAATTTGGGGAAAGTGGTAAGAAATGCATGGTACGCTATTCCTGTAGAACGCTGTCTACAGTCTAAAAAATCTAGTTGATTCAATGCCTCGTCGCTGTAAGGCAGTGATAGTTAAGCGTGGCTATAATACAAAATATTGACCTTGGGGTATATTTAGCTATTATTTTTATTTCGTTTTTAATTATTTCATTCTATTCTATACCTAATACTGCGATTTTTTATACACCTGAAATGTGTATATTTTACTTATTATATTATTTTTCACTTGATTCGTTTTTTACTTTTCCGCACTTCACTATACGCGGAAAAGTAATGTAATCATGTAAAAATATTTTTTTGTTCTAGGGTTTATTTATCCATTGGTCATGAGAAAGCACGATGGTGGACTATTTGAGAAATTTTTTTTGTTAGCACGATAACTCAACTAAATTGCATCGGATCGATCAAGTTTTGACTAATTCTGATCAGGGACGTCTCCCAGACGACACCTATTGATTTTGAAGTGGATAGGACACACCTCACCCTGTCCATGGGTCATGAGAAAGCACGATGGTGGACTATTTGAGAATTTTTTTTAACACGATAACTCAACTAAATCGTGTCGGATCGATCGGGTTTTGACTGATTCTGATCGGGGACGTATCCCAGACGACACCTATTGATTTTGAGGTGAATAGAACACACTCTACCATGTTCATGGGGCATGAGAAAGCACAATGGTGGACTATTTGAGAAATTGTTTTTGTTAGCATGATCACTCAATTAAATCGTGTCGGATCGATCGGGTTGCGACTGATTCTGATTAGGGACGTCTACCAGACGACATCTATTGATTTTGAGGTGGATAGGACATACCCCACCCTGTCCATGGGTCATGAGAAAGCACGATGGTGGACTATTCGAAAAAAGTAAAACTGTCGCATAAAACGCATAATCTGCATTTATGTGTTGGTTTATTTTTTCTCGTCGACTCAATTTCCAAATAGAGATGTTCTAGGTGTGGAAAAGTCCGTTTTAAGGTTTTAAAACTGTTTATTTTATTACTGATTTATACTCCTTCATATAATAGCACAGGAACTCTTGTTATATTCACTCTTGTGTAAAGGGATATGTTAGTTCCTACCAGTCTGATTTTTAAAGAACTATCCTGCACTGCTATTTTTTGCACATAACTGCAAACATACTTGGAACTATATGTCTTACCTCTATCAAAATATAAACTATGTCCTAGCTACTACTGAAATACGCAAATTTTTAACTCTAAAACGACATACGACATAATTTGAGCAAAATCTAATACCTCCCAGCCTCCTTATATATTAAAATGCTATTAAAATTTCGAAAAAATATAAACATGCGATTGTGTAAACATTGTTTTTCTTTGTCATCTTTGAAGTACTTTGGTTAAACAATTATCTGACACTTTATTTGCCCCGTAAATGTTTTTTAATATGAGATAAGTACGTACTTCTCTTTTATAAATACATTACCCGAAACATTAACTTCACATTATGTATCCGTTTCGTGAATCCCCGAAAGGTCGTCCAATTTTGGAAAAAAAGCATGCTCACCTTTATTATATTTTAACTACGTAATTAAGTCATATTTACCATTGACTAAATAAATTAAGATTAATAACAATTATGTTATTTAGATTTATTGTCAATGTTTGAGATACAAGAACGACTTTCGGTGTACGGGTGCTGAATTTTTTTAATAACAAGGCCAGTTCCACAAACCACGGAAACATCGCAACGTACTGTAACTCTCGTTCCACTAGAAATATGGCTTACTACAGATGGGAGACCATGATTGTTGGTATCGGTGGGACCATGGGTGACTATGCTCACACCGATAATTCAGAGCTACTAGCAAAAATGCTTTATCAGGCTAAATCGTTCATATTTAAATAAAAATATAATAATATATTAGGTTTCACTATGCAAGGTGGCGAAATGACAACATCATGGCAACATCTTCGTTATTTTAAATAGAATACCTTATATATTTTTGCATTTTTTGGATTGTCGTCTCTTTCTGAGTAACTTTTGTTAATATTTCCCTATATCTATCTCAAGCCGTTGTCGAGATAATAATTCTTTTCTGAATTTATTGCCAGAAATAACGATAACGGCTGGAGATAGATATAAGGAAATATTAACAAAAGTTAAAGAGACGAAAATCCAAAAAATGCAAAAATATATAGGGTATTCTATTTAAAATAACGAAGATGTTGCTGGTTTTACGTATAAGTGGCAACACTGCACTTTCGATAATATTTTAGTTGCATAGATCATACTCGACTATTTTGGTAACTAAAATTTCAAAGCAATTGGTATATCCGTTCTCCATATACTTTTAATACTCCATCCACCGTGGCTCACCCTGTATATATATATATATATATATATATATATATATATATATATATATATATATATATATATATATACATGCAAGTTAGTCTTTACTGACAATATTTTTTTTATTTGAACAGTTGTAGTAGTAATGCTATATCCACAAAATTCAACATTTAATAATTGGATACATTCTAAAATAAGATGTTAGCTAAATAATAAATAGTAGCTAGGGTAAGAAGATAAGTGTTATTATTAATAAGTGAACAGTAAGAATGGCAGATATAAAATATCGCCGCGTTACCTACCCAACGAAATCCTCCAGTGACTTTATCAATCATTAACACATTTGTCAGACATCTGGTATCTATTAGTTTTGATAAACTTAACTTGGTCATAATTACTATAAAGCTTGCTTCTTAGGCTAGATAAACCATTTGTGCATAAATTGATTATTCAGAAGTCAAACAGGCACATTGCTTTAGGTTTTCATAATAATTAAAAATTCTTCGTTTTGAAATTTAATTTTCGCTGAAAATTAAAATGTGACAAGTCCCTGATAATATGTATATATTACATATTATTGTTATTAAAAAATAAGTATAAAATAAAAGAGAAATGGCAGACACAAAATATACGTTTATATTATGTTATTTACTTCATCGCTGCGAAACACAAATAATTTAGGTTCACACTTATTCGGTGCAATCCTCCAGCAATTTCAAATTCAATACGTTTTTTAAGTCATCTGAGCCATAGATCGGCCGCAAATTGAGCGCAGGGCAGGCACAACAGAGGGGCAGCAGAGGCAGTGGATAATCTGTGAATCGCAGGTTCTTATGGAGAGGCGCATATTGAACCCAGCGCAGGTGCAGCCGGGACAGAGGCTCTGTTCTCCCTCCGACCTGCTGTGTTTGCAACAATTTCCTACGTTCTATGACGCCTAGTGTGTGTTCGTTTCCTCGAATATTCTCCATGATGGAAACCCAAAATGGAAAATCTCATATCTTTAGTGCAAAATAATCCTGTGTTGTTACGATACCAGTCACCCGGATAATATATGGACGAGATACAAAGACCAGATATGGGAGGAAATCGCCAAGGAATTGAACATGGCCCTCCTTTTTTTTGTGTTAATAATACTGAATTGTACATTGTTTTCTTCATCAGATTCTTTGGACTCGCGGTCGAGCAAACGTAGCGCAACGTCCACATCCATCACGTGTTCAGTTTACGGTGACGGCTCTGAAATTAGGTCCTACGTCTCTCCTTTGCCCTGTTTTCCTCTGCCTCTGCTACGTCTGTCCTGCGCTCAATTTGCGGCCAGTCATATTGTCTCATGTCTTAACTGAGTCAACGTCAATACTGTCAACGTAAAGACCACGTGCATACTCTAGAATGGTTACCATGGAGGGATTATAATCTACTCCATGCGGAGTAATGTGTACTATATTATAATGTATTTATATTAGTTTTATGCATGAAATGCATTAAAGTTTACAATTATAGTGGTATCAGATTGTACTAATTATAATGGTGTTAAGTTTCATATTAGAGAAAGTGAAATTTTACACCATTTTCACATCATTAATGGCGGTAAAGTTTTACTCCGGCAAATTTTCAATTGTGTACATTATCATACATTTCACAATTGGTAAATGAATAATAAAATAAACTATTTTCTTACATTATTTTAGAAACTAGTTCCGAGATGTTAACGAAAAAATGAACAACATAAATATGTAATTGATGAAAATAAAGAAATCGTTTCTTTTTAAGCTTTGGTAAATTTAAACGCCATCGCTTCTATCAAAGAAACGGAAGAGCCCGACATAAGTCACAGAAAGAATAGAAAAAGACATAAATATCGCTGTTTGCAGCATGCAAACTTGATGGAAAAACTGCATCAATATCCGTACGAGAACGATAACAATACGAGGGGCACTATTTATATTTTCAGCCTGATAATAATAAAAAAAATACTAATTTGTCATTAAAAATTACTTTATTTTGTCAAAATATTCTTCTTCATGATCTATACACTTTTGCATACGTTCGAACCATTTGTCAAAGCATTTTTTCCAGTCCGCTTGAGATATCTCCAAAAACATGGTTTTTGAACGCATAAAGAGCTTCTGTCGACGAAATTCGTTGTCCACGCAATTTATTTTTGATGTTCGGGAACAAAAAGAAGTCATTGGGTGCCAAATCAGGATTTTACGGCGGATAACCCATTAATTGGATTTTTTGAGTGTTCAAACATTCGGTTGTTAGACGAGGTATGTGAGAGCTCGCATTGTCATGATGAAGAATGATCCGACGGCGGCGCTTGTTTGTTTTCCTTATTTCACCGAATACATCCGGCAAACAAATGGTTGTGTATCATTCAGAATTGACTGTTTTACGTTCCTCTAAAGACACTGTTGTCACATGACCAGTTTTTCCGAAAAAATAGGCGACCATTTTGTTTCGAAGTGCTTCGACCGCGAACAACTTTTGTTGGATTTGGTTCATCTTGAAATACCCATACAGTCGACTACTGTTTACTTTCCGGCTCATACGCATAGATCTATAATTTGGCACCTGTTACAATGTTATGCACGTCTTTTGAAGCAATACAATTGTATTTCTTGAGCATTTGTTTGCACCAATCGACACGAGCATCTTTTTGAGATTTATTCAAATTATGTGGGATCCAACGAGAACAAACCACCTTTTTTACAGCTAAATGATTATGCAATATTGTATATGTTAATCGAACTAATGCCTAAGGTTGCCTTAATCTCACAGTATGTCACATGACGATCTTGCATTATCAGTTTTTGCACAGCATCAATGTTCTCGGACTCAACAACTGATTTTGGAAGACTTCACGACTTTCGTCGGTGAACGGCGCCACGATTAAACTCGTTATACCAGCTTTTCACAGTGGCAAGGGATCGGACTTTATCGCCAAAAGTAGAAGTAGATAGGTTGATCGATGCACTCTTGTCTTGATAATCCACGTCGAACGTCATAATAAATATCTCACGAAAATCTTTTCCATTCAGCGAAAATTCCATTTTTTTCGCTGAAATACAATTTTCAAATCACTGTACAAACAACATAAATTGCTCTTAAATGGTAAATCCATATCCAATGTTCTGAAGAAAGTTGTGATCAAAAATATTAAAACTTTCTATTAGAAACGTCAGATGGCGTCTGACAATACTTAGTGTTGCCAAGGCTCAAAATATAAATAGTGCCCCTCGTAAAAGACTGGAGTCATATTGTTTAGAAGAATTTATTTATATTGATAAAAAAAGACGGTTTGTGCACGAGCCGAAAGCGAGTATAACAAGTCTCACGAGTGTGAAAAATGCTTTTCGCACGTGTTTTACACTATACTTTTCTTACGGTTGCACTTAAATCACATTCGAGGGATATCTTTTTCTTGCTTAAGTTTTGCTTTCAAAACGATGATTTTTTGACATAATAAAACAACAATTATATGATTTTAATAAACATTTACTTACTATTATTAGTATTAGCAATAAACATCATTATTAATAGCTAATGATATATTTTTTTAATAATAGGCAATGATAATCTTGTTACAAATAATATCTATTTGAAGTTGTAATTAATAGTAAAATTACTGCAATTTTCTAAATGAATTCCTGGCATTTCTCTGTGCTGCTTGATCAATTTTTTTTACAATATATATGTTCATCAACATATACAACATCAACATGTACCTCTGAATCTACGGAGTTTAACGAATTTACAATTTCATTGGACATTTTTGACTTTTTCTTGAATGGATTTATCTATGTAGCCTTCCGCCACAGTGCTAGAGCGCCATCCACCATGACGTTTGAGGATCAGTAAATCAACACCTGCATTAACTAACAAGGTAGCATAGGATCGGCATATGATCTTGGAATTTTATTTTTTGTATTTATCAGCCTAACCAGGAATGCTGCATTTAAATGTGACATATTCGATTGTTAAATTACACAGCTCATTCGTCTGCATGCTCTGCAAGACCAATGGCAACCACACTCTATAAATGGTAAAAAAAATAATCAAGGTTACGTCGTTATTTAGTTTTACTTTAATTAATAAGTAAATATTATCTGACGCCGACTTCAAAAAAGAGGACTGAAGAAGACTTTGAAAAGTCCTCTTCAGTGAGAATTTTTGATTTTGTGGGAACATAATTCTCAGACTGTCTTTTAAGAAAGGTTTGTAGTTTCAGATACTTCGATATATCGATGTTTGTTTTAGATTTATTGTGCTTTTTAGTATTGGGTATTGGCTCCACAATGTTGATGATTTGTAAACTTTGGAAAGGGTCTCAAAATACACTATCAGTATATTTTCGGAAAAGGTTGCAATTCTTTTTTCCTTCTTCCATTCCATGAATTTTTGGTAGGCAGCTTCATATCGCTCTTTAAACACATATGGCAAAAGATTCTGTGTCACTTCGGCGGTTTTTTCCGTTATTTCAGGTGGCGTACATTCGAAGGATTCGTCATACATTTTGATATTCAATTTGTTTAAATCAAAACTCACTAATAATAGCCAAAGGAAAATAAGGAATGCTGAAGGCGAAGGCAGAAATTAAGAGAAATGACAAACTAAACGGATTGATTGATAACTGTTGCATTTGTTTATCATGGTAACGCGCCACGTCTCGATCAGTCATGGCTTCTTACAAAAAATATCCCCCTTTTCCGTTCAAAATTTTCTTCAAAATACTATAAAATTACAAATTTAGAATGTAATGACTAAAAAACTAATAAATGTAATTAAAAATATTTAGAACAAAAAAAATTGTTTTAAATGGATATAAATGAAAAAAAAAAAAAAAATTACGAAACGCCGAGTATTGAACACGGGTCGCCTGAATGCTAAGAAAAAACGTTATCAGTGCTCCACGGTATTTTGCGCACAGCGTGCGTAAAATGCCGTTTTACAGTTGAGTTTTTAGTGTGCTTTTGCTTATTTTCTAAGCAACCGTAGGAAAAAGATCTATAAACACAAATACATCAAAATTCCGCACATCCGTTCTAGCCATATTAAATTCATAGTTAATACATTTGTATCTTAAAATATATAAAACAAACAGAAAGCGAGAATATAGTTGATCTAGAATACAGATAATCTAACAAAGAGCAGCGTTCATAGTATGTACAATATAGCAACACCCTTATTTAGATTTTCTTCTAAACAAATCAAATATGATTGTAAAGTAGTAAGTCAAAAGATAATAAATACCTAGTAAAAGTTAGATTGAATGTATCCTCTAACACGCAGTATTCATATCCACAGTACATAAACATAATAGTATCATGATTAACAAAATGTTACACTTATTATAATATATTTGATGACAACAATCCTCAGATATATATGTAGTTAAATATATCTTCTATATGTTCTATATAATCTAAACCTAAATTGTTTATTACAAATGATGAGTATGGTGTTGCTCTAGATGATTTCTTTCGCAAACAGCTATTTCCACTGACGTTTATGTCTATATAAATTGGGAATACGTGAGATTATTTCTATGCAAAGCAAACACCACACCATGTATATATTTACACGAGCAAATAGCATCAAAAGGTTTGAACAATGGAATACAATTATTAATAATATTTGAGAGTTAACACTTTGAGTTGTGTGGTTAATACCTTATTTACTGACCAAACATAAATAATTAAGAGACACTAAAATACTTGAAACATTATAGTGAATTTGGGAATATTTATTTTACTATATTTTACTTAGACTAATACTTGGTCCATTTACCCTTATTTTTTATTACTTTAATAACCGAATATTGATACTATTTATTAAATTGTTTAAAGTTGCCTCTGGAATTTCGTCCTAGTCAGCTACAATTCGACGATTCAGTCCATCAACACTCAATTGAAGGATTTGCTGGATTCTATACTGCTCTTACCATAATCATCCATAGATTCCCTATCGGGTTAAGATCAGGGCTTAATGCTGGCTATGGCATAAGATCAATTCCATACTGTTGAAACCATTTTTTTGTGGGCCTTGTAGAATGAATATGTGCATTATCCTGTTGAAATATTGCATTATCATCTTTATTATGGGTTAAAATTGGTAACAATTTGGTCATATTCTAACAGATTTTGATCAGCATTCGCATTCATTGTGTCATTTACAAATGCCACCCTTTTTAAAAGCATACAATTTTAATACCCTTTTTAAAAGCCGCCTATATCATAACAAAAACAACTGTTTAAGGTCTTCTTGACATAATTTTTCGCTTCTTTCCATATCTGGGACAAGACTTCCCACTCCTAGCTCTTCTCCCACTACCTCCCAGTGTATGGATATTTTTCTCACATCGTTTGTATTCCGTGCTTGGCGTCATAGAGTTCGTGACTACGCAACAGGCAATCAGCACTTGCGCTCTTCTTAAACCTGTGCAAATACTAGTTGAAACAACCGTGACTCGTAAATACCTGGGTGATGTGATAATTTACCTCCCTATGAGTTCTCTTGCACCATTGTGCTACATTTGGGATCAACTGGTGCGACCAACGACCCTTTGTGTCTGCATCCATCTGGCTTGCCAACTCTCCATTAGCCTGTGTCGCGCTTAAATTGTTTTTAATTTCTTTTTTCTCTCATCTTCCTTGAGATTAAAACTTCGCGTCTTGTATTATGAGGTCCATATATGCTACTGGGCAACACCAGTACTATTCCTTCTGAGGCTATACTGCGAAGGCGAACATGACCCTAAAGATATTGCACTTTTGTATGGCAACTAGTCTAATCTTACCATTTCTATAGTCACTGCATCTGCCCAGATCTTCGCTCCATACAGCAATTTTGAGTGA
Source organism: Rosalia funebris (assembly GCA_037954035.1). Taxonomy (NCBI): domain Eukaryota; kingdom Metazoa; phylum Arthropoda; class Insecta; order Coleoptera; family Cerambycidae; genus Rosalia; species Rosalia funebris. The sequence continues at coordinate 39,671,038 of JAZFAV010000016.1, forward strand.
ATGACGCTTTCTAGTAGCGTCCTTTTCCTCTCACTGGAACCACTTATATTTGGCATAGGCCTTGCCAATGTCACTGCTGTAGACGCAGCATTTTTCGTCGTCCTCCGAATATGCTGCGTGTACCTTATACTGTCATCTATCTGCACTTCCAGGTATTTCACAGATTTACTTCAGAAAACGATCCAGTTTTTCAGAATTATAGTTAGCTGTGTGAGCAACCGCTTTTTAGTAATGAATACTGCATTCGCTTTATGTACTGCTAGATCCAGCACATTGTCTTCTATCCAATTGCTGGTTCCATGGATGGTTTCATTCACCAGTAGCTCTAGTGTGTCGGTTGTTCTTGCGGTCACTACTAACGCCACGCCATCTGCAAAACCCATAATATTCGACTATACTGACATATTAAGGCTGAGTAACTGATCGTACATGATGTTCCATAGGAACGGGCCAAGGACGGACCCCTACCGTTACCACGTACACCTTTTCTCCTTATTCGGTACTGTAAATTGTAAATTTATCTGCCAAGTAGCTATCTATCGGTTTTTAGTCGGACACTTGTCGGTTTACCAGTGCCCTCATAATTTTTTCCCGCCCAGCCGAGCTAAAAACCTTTCGGATATCCAATTCTACTAGTGCGTAGTACCCCATGGTTGCCCACTGAAATTCGTCATCGTTGCATCTTTCTACGAGCAGTGAAATTATCTTCCATAATTCCGCTATTTTTGGAGTCCACTGATAGACCGCCTTCTATGTTTTGGATGTTTTTTGTTCTTCTTGGAATAGTTCTGTTGCATGCTGTCGTGATGGTCCTGACGATGTATCTTATGTCCCAGTTACTTAGGTCCTATGTTCTAGGAGCTAGGAGTTCGCAAGTTGTGCCCTCTCAAACTTTATTAACATCCATTCACCATGCTCTGCAGTAATGTCTTTTGTTCAGTAACTGTTTTCTACTTGCTTTATTCCATCGTTATATTTCAGTTTTAATGTAGAAACGGATGAGGAACATCTACTACTGATCCCATAGAACCACATTTACAGATATAGATAGAATCTTAGTTTAGGAGAACGAGATCAAGTCTATCATCTCTGAGAGTTTTTCGCCTCTACGACCTAATTTCTTTGGAACCTCATTCTGGTGATTACAGTTAAAATCACCCGCTACTAAAATCTTGCCCCTCGACCTTTCAATACCATCTTCCAGGCTGGTAAGTTATTGCACAAATTTCTCGTATGGATCGTTTGGAGAAAACTGACAAATAAAAATTTTAATTCGCTATATATCTTGAATGAAGTTTTCTGTCGTTTCATTTATCTCTTGGATTGTCAGATTGTTTGTTATGTACTACTACAGTCCCCCTTACTATTGTGTCTTGGAACTATGTCCCTTCTTCAGGTTTCTGATAGTGTTCACTCATTAGCAATAAGTAAGCGTTTTTCTCCACAACCGCTTCCATGAAAAGATCTTGTACCTCGTGACCCCTGCCGAAATTTGCTTGTAGGCACCTTATCTTCTTTGAGTCTATCACATCTTCCTCCGAAAATACTCGCACTTTGCACTACTAATGGTGTGGTTCATCCCGCCAAGATGCCCGTTTTCTTTGCAAATCATGCAGAAAGGTTCTATCTCACAACTTTTAGCAAGGTGGCCTATCGTTCCACATGAAGGACAACTTTTTAGTCCGGTCTTCTCCTTTGCAGCTGGTCGCAATTTGGCCAAAGCCCAAGTATCGGAAGCATTTCAGGACCTCTATTCTCTCTCGTACTCCGCACATGATCCAGTCTATCCTGAGGATTCCCTCCTTTAGCACTGCCGTTGCGGCTTTAGAATACATAGTGTCGATCCACTGTGCGTACATCCACCTCTTCTCCTAATACCTTGAGTCTACACTTGTCTTCAACTTTTCCGTTTTTCCACTTCCTGGTTTTAACTCGAGGAGTATTTCCCCTCATCTTGTTTTTTTTTTTATCTTATCCGCATACTTGTAATCCTGTCCGAATCTTGCTTTTTGAGAACATCCGAATATGATCTACCATTTTTTATTTTTACTGCAACCGCTTCGGATAGTCTCCGTTATATTAAGTTCTTCCTTAGGTTTCACCTCCCCTTCGTATTTTCTCTGCTTCTTCCTCGATCTCATCTTCACTGATAAGAGTGATATAATAAAGTGGGAGGCCCTCAGTCCACACATGCTCGTGAAATGTTGCATTGTTTGTACGATATCATCTAGCAAAGCTTCTAGCAATGAATAGAACAACTATGGAAATAGTACACTGTCCGAAATGTCATGTAAAATTTGTTAGGGTACATATATAGAGCAAGTTTGGTGTGAACTGAATACTACAAGGCCGTGATATACATTTTTAGATGGAATTTAATTTCACTGGTGTGACCTATGTTTGTAGCTGAAAACTATGACCAATGTATGGTCATAGTTGCCCATGCACGGGTCCTACCGGAATTGGCATTGGTACTGTTTTGTTGTTTGTTTTGCCTTCCGGAATTTTTTCTCCGAATCCTGTATTATTCCGAAAACATACCCATCCAGACCTGCCACGAATTCTTCGTGAATATTGAATACATTTTTACCGATTAATACACCAATGTTAATATAATTACGTTGCGTGTCACTAACTTAATTTCGCAACTTTAATAAATTCGTGTTCATTCATGTTTATATAAGTAAACGCTGCCGAAATAATATACGCAATGTCTTTACGCAATAGTTTTTATACTCGCGCATATTTTAATGAGATCAGCTAATTTTTTTTTATCAGTAAACTTCAAAAGTGGCAGAGGGATAAAAACCCCTCTGCCACTTTTGAAGTTTTAAAAGTTTCAATAACATAATAAACCACAGATTTATATCTCATTCGATGTTATTTGACAAATAGTGGTAATCGGGTTTACTTGCTTTATATATGTCAACCTATTATATTATTTGGTCATTTAACATTCTTACAAACCGAAAACTTGTTTTGTGTAATTATTTAAAGACATATTTCGTCATATTGACATAAGTATACATTTAGACAATGACTCCTCGTGAAAGACTTTATAGTATGAAGTCCTTCCACTGCGCTATCTGTTATGGACATAAACATTTATTTTCTATTAGTAATATTTTTGAAATATATGTGGATGTTGTTAAGAGGTGAATTTATTTATAAATGTACGCATAACATTTTGCAATATTTACTGTCAATAAATAAAATTTTCAGACAGCGTTTTTAGGTTTTAGAAACACCGGATGTTTCCACATTATGTAGTGTCGTTTTTATACAATATTTGCATATAATTATTTCTTGATTTATAACATTTTTCCTTTATTTAATTTTATTGTGTAGAGTAATAATATTAAAGTGAAAATATAAAAAATGCATTTACTACACAATGTGATCATGGATTTCTTGGAGTAAACCTACTAATGAAAAAGATAATTGCCATTAGTGTTCAAGATTTCACTGATGTTTTAAATAGGAAATGAATAAATCTTCATTAGTAAGTAACGTTAAATAACATATATGCTATAAAATTTATAAAACTGACTAGATGAGAAGTTATATCCTTATCGAATAAATGTCCAGTAATTGTAGGTCAATTAATATAATGACAAAAGAGTATATTATAACTTTTGTAAGTTTTAAGATTATCTCTATCATGTGTTGTACATCGAGTACTATGTAGAATGTATTACGAGTACATCTATTGTACTCGTAATACATTCTTAATAAATATTTACGGTGTTGCCGAAAAAGTGCTAATAATTAATAGTAGGTATCTCTTTGTAAGGATATAAATTACCGCTCCTGTATAAACTAAAATTAATAAAACTCTGTAGTATTAAGAGGTGCTGATGAGAAATGCTGCTAAAAGGTGTTGATTGAGAAATTTAAGGTTATGTTCATTTTTCACTTTCAGTTTATACCGGAATAGTGGTACCAACTATTTTATTTAAATAGGAAATCCTATATAATGTTCATATATTCTAAGTACCCTTAATGTGGTAATTGCCCTTCTGAATACAAAGATGTAAAATTATATGGTTGTAGCATTAACAGTATGCCAGGTATTAGAAAAAAAATTAAACGTTTGTTACATGTGCAATATTTATATTTTTAACTTCAACTTATAGCGATGATAATAAACTAACTATGAAAATAAACTACAATAAATGTGCAACGTGTTGACCATTTTTTTGCATACAAAGTCTTGATCTTTTTACACACTCATTGTTGTTCTAAGACAAACATTAGAACTTATGGATCTACACACATTTCTAATGTTTTAGATAGATATACACCTCTGACTTTACATATCCCCACATGAAAAGTTCTCATGGGAGTGAGATCAGGAAGTCTCGTTTGTCAATTGCTATGACTATCTAACCAGTTTTTAGTTAGTAATGCTTATTAATGCGTTCAACCAGGAAATCTTCAACCAACATATAACTTTATGTTTATATGTCAGCACAGCGTACTTCGTTTACTATACATATACTTGGTTTCTAGTTCTAGCCATTTTTGTTTTGAAAATTTTTTGATCTTATTTGAGGTACGTGAAGATGAAATTTTAATGTGTTTAAAATTTGGAGACACTGATCGACGTTTGCAGGCATTTATAAATCAAATATCTGCTCCTATTAACCTAATTTAGCACTAACCTTATGATAGAGATTCATAAAACTCAGCTCAGTTTTAATCATCTCCAGATGATGCCAACTTTGTTGGCGAAACGCGCGTCCAGTGTAGTGTTTTGGTGTTTTGTGGAAAACTCAGTTAGTGTTGTCTAACTCCTAACAAATTAGCCACATATCGCGGGCTATGCCCCTCGTTAATCAGATTTACCGCTTTTCACTGCTTCGTATTCTCTTAAGTTGCGTGGATGATTCATTTCTTCTACTATAAATGTACTGGACAAAATGCTTCATTCACTTGACATTAAATTGTAAAAAAATCAATGGCGTTAATCAATTTATAGCCTTTTTCAAATCACTTTAAACAGCGTTAAGTGGATTATTAACAAACAATTACAAAATTTTACTTTACATCTGCCAAACAATTCCAATTCTTTATCAGTAGTTACAGAGAATATCTTGGACTACCTACATAAAATGTTTAAGAATTTAAAACTTTGAAAAAATATAAGATAATGAAAAGTTTTGCTAATGCGTTAAGGGGATACATCCACCTAAAATCTTATATATGTATATTACTATAGTATGAAGGCTTAAGAATATATTCTGAAAGTTTCAAGTCAATATCTTTAAAATTTACAGAGATACGCAGCTTTCAGTCACGGAGTAGAGGGCGGCTAAGGTCCACGGCAAATTGAGCACAGCCCACGTACAGCACAGGCATAGCTCACGCGTGGACGATTCTGTGATACACAGTAGACGGAGCAGCGCATACAGAACCCATTCCACCCCGAGCACAGTCCCTGATTTTCATGTGGGAAGGCCTGCACTGCAAGCACAGATTCGTGGGTGGTGGATCGTGCAATTTTTGAAGTGAATACTTCTTTGGCGGCGTTCTGATATTTGACGAGAATGGAGAGTGAATTGGAAAAAATGTAACGTTTCCAGATTTCGTTATACGAGAGAGAAAAAAGATATAACGTAGAGAGAAGGAGAAAGAGAGCTATACATTTGGTATATCTAAAACACAGGCTTCGTTACAAGACAGAGTACACAGATATATAACATAGAGAGAAAGAGAAAGAGAGCTATACATCATATATATAAGTTTAGGCTATCCGCGTCTCCCTATTGTCGCGCATGCGCGCGTTATAAATGTACGCGTCCAGGCGCTATATATTAACAGCTGAAGCAGCACGCGTGTGTGCCGAATATTTATCATTGTGTTTTGTACTTATTTACGTTATTTACATCTGTGTTCTGTGATTATTTGATAATATCCTTGAACCGTTTAACTTGTTAAAATCTAGAAGATATAATATATTTCATTTACCGCTCCCTACTGGTTTACAGCCACACAGGTGCAAATGCACTTGGAAGAGGCGAAGACAAAATCCCTTTGATTCTCGGGGGACATTTCAATGTAAATTTCGGATCCAATGATTCTTTGACATTGATTAACTTTCTTCGAGAAACATTTGGTCTGCTTATAAATAACAATCCCAAAGAATCAACAACAAAATCCGGAACAACAAAAGATGCAATTGTTACACGTTATCTAGAAAATATCGAATCACGAACATATATTTCATATTTTAGTTATCACAAACCAATCATATCAGTATTACCAATTGAACCACCAGCCGATGATAGTGTAGATAATGAATAAACCGAATATTTTTTACACAAATTTTATATTGTTATATTTCTTTTGAAATTATCCCTCTCCCTTTCTCTCTCTCTCTCTCTCTCTCTTTCAATCTCTCACTCTTAATCTCTCTCATTTTCTATTCTAAACAAGTATTCACTACGTGGGCTGTGCGCAATTTGCGGCTGTCCTAATGCTGCTACCTGCGCCCCTCAATGAACGCCCTCGTCGGGTGCGGAACAGTGATCGACTTAATTAATCAGACACAAACTTGAGGAATCATTGTTTTATGCATTTTTTCAGTACTATATTGTAATAATGTATATGCACAAAATTTCTCGCGCTAAGGAAGATGAAACAAGCACGAGAATTCATCATCCTAAAAAAAAAACGTCCTTTGAATCCGAAACGGTGACCCTCATATCTCTAGAACCGATTGACAGATTCATTTGAAATTTAGCATAGTTGTTAACAGAATGACGATCGCATTTTTCAAAAATGACCAAAATTGTTTAGACAAATTACGATAACAACTGATTTTTTTACTGAATTTTCGTACTTCAGTTTCATGTGCCGTTTTTTTTTAAGAACAATTCTCGGAAGCGGCGATCGTCAATATGCTTTGTATGCACTTAACTTCATGAGATTACTATCTTTCATTTCAGATGATCAGTTTTAGCAGGAGAAGGGTCACCGCAAAACCGTCGCGAAATAGACGCTCCACTTCCGGCGGGCATATCTCTTTTGGTTTTAAATATTCTTAAATTGTGTTCACTTCACCAGTTTTACAATAAATTTATCTTCAATGAAAAAAATGTTTATTTATCATTCATAGTTCCCAAGAAAATTCATCCCGAAGATCGACTAATTTTTCATGTTTCTACGTGGATGTAGCCCCTTAATTTTGTCCAGGAGTGTATATATAATACTTTTTAACTTTTTTACTTACAAATTATGCCTCCGGTAAAATTGTTTATTTATAACTACGTAAACAACAATTAAAACAATTAATGCTATGAATCACCATTAAGTTTATTTTGATATTTACACACCTATATGAAATTACATGACATTTGTTTTTTCTTATTATGAAACACCAACCATAAACTACTATTATGACAGCTCACTAGTTATGTGCGTATGACAGTGGCGGCACTTAGTTATTTATTATATATAGGCTGCCAACTGCCGGGACGAAAAATAATAAATGTTCTTAAAAATGTTGTCTTTTTTAAATTAAATCAACACACTTCAGTTACTTCTTATGTCACTTTGAATTAAATAATTCCAAGGACGTTTTTCACACGTTTCTAACTATCCTTTATATTTCTACTTCAAAATGTACCTGTTACCTGTAGAGCTTTTCAGACCTAATTGTATTAAATTTTAATACGAGCATTAATTAAAGCCTATAATAAAACCTAATTTATTTATAAACGCAAAGTTTTCAGATGGTAAGTTTTACAAGATGTCGTAAGGAGGCTTATACTCCATCCATCTGTAGGTCGTTAAACATTAAGGATTAAACAAATTAAGCCACAACAGCGATTCCCCCGGCTATATGCCGTCGACGGGCGCTGAATTACATTGCGAAATTTGCCGTATTTTTTTCTAACTTAGAAATAAAATGCTGGGATTTGGATTGCTCGAAAACCACAAGGAAGATGCAAAGCGTCCTCTATCTCAGGATACCGCTAACTGTAGACCGGTTTCGACCTTATCCTAGGTCTCGTCAGTACAGTGTAAGCGAGTATGCTTTTGACAAATGAGGCTTCACATCTTGTAGACACCGTTACCTTCTACAGTAGTAGACTGTAAAACGTAACCAAGCGCCATCTCTCTGTAGTTTCGGAAACAATCCAAATCGAAATAAAACTTAGTCATATACAATGACAGGAATCATCTATAAATGCAAAGTTTTCAGATAGTAAGTTTTACAACATGTCGTAAGGAGGCTTATACTCCAACCATCTGTAGGTCCTGAAACATTAAGGATTAAACAAATTAAGCCACAACAGCTATTTCCCCGGCTATATGCCGTCGACGGGCGCTGAATTACGTGGAGAATACGCTTTGCATCTTCCTTGTGGTTTTCACGAGTTCAAATCACAGTATTTTATTTCTATGTTAGAATAAAATACGGCAAATTTCCCCGCGTAATTCAGCGCCCGTCGACGGCATATAGCCGGAGGAATAGCTGTTGTGGCTTAATTTGTTTAATCCTTAATGTTTAAGGACCTACAGATGGTTGGAGTATAAGCCTCCTTACGAAATCTCTAATTTATTTATTTATTTAAAGCACAACTGTCTATACAGATTAATATCCAATCAGCGGTAGAAGAAACATTTATCAACAAAAATAATGACCTATAATAAAAATCTTAAGCACCTAAAATAGATCTTCTAATATTATTAACACTACAAATTAAAATAGTGTGACCTTAAGGACTTATATTATCATCATCATGAGGTCATCAGTCCTAAGACTGGTTGGACGCTAACCTCCAGCTTCTCCTATCTTGCGCTAACTTACGCATTTTGCTAATTGTGCTACAACCTACATCTCTTACTATTTGCGAGCAGTAGTCTAATATAGGCCTACCTCTGCCTTCCTTCACTCCGATTTCTGCCTCCAAAATATCGCAGATTATTCCCCCATGTCTCAGCAAGTGGCCTACCATTCTATCTTTTCTCTTCTTTATGTTTTTCCACATATTTCTTTTCTCGCCGACTTTCTCTAATACTTCTTCGTTTCTAACCCTATCAGTCCACGGTATTTTCATCATTCTTCGGTAACACCACATCTCAAAAGCTTCTAATTTGTTCCTACTTGCTTCCCCTACCGTCCAGGTTTCGCAACCGTATAGTGCCGTGCTCCATACATATGTTTTCAAAAATCTCTTCCTTGTTTCTAAGTTTATTATCCCCGAGCATAAAAGTGCTTTCTTTTTGTTAAAAGCTACTCGACCCTACGCTATTCTTTGTTTTATATCTTTATCGCTTCTTCCATCCCAATTTATTTTACTTCCTAAATAAGTGAAGTCTTTAACTTCCTCCAATCTTTCATTATTAATTTGTACTTTAGTTTTTGCTCTGCTCTCGCGCCCTCTGCACACTAACACTTTAGTTTTGTTTTTATTCACCCTCATTCCGTATTCCTCTGTCAACACTGCCTCCATTTAGTTCAACGCTGATTCTAATTCCTCCTTACTAGATGCTAATACTGCTATATTATCCGCGAATCTCAGAATTTTTAGTTTCTGTCCCTGTACTTTAATCCCGAAATCCACTCTATCTTTTACCACATTAATCGCCTCTTCGATGTACAGATTAAAAATTAGTGGTGATAGCGTAGATCCTTGTCTTACTTCTTTCCTAATACCTACTTCCCTTCTTTCCCCTTCTACTTCTATAACAGCAGTTTGCTCTTTGTATAGATTGTGTACTACTCTCCTATCTTTATACTTCATTCCCGCGCTCTTTAGTATTTCGAACATTTTTTCCATCTTACATTATCAAAAGCTTTTTCTAAATCTACAAATCCTATATAAGCGTTCTTTCCTTTTTCTATTGTTTTCTCTAACATTACTCTTAGCGCCAGAATAATTTCGCGAGTCCCCCTATTTCGCCTAAACCCGAATTGGTCTTCTCCTAGTATTTCCTCCGCTCTATTTCCCATCCTCCTCTGCACTATTCTGGTTAAGATTTTTGACGCGTGGGAGGTTAGGCTAATCGTTCTAAAGTTCTCGCATTTGTCGGCTCCTCTCTTTTTCGGTATAGTAACGATAATGATCCTCTTATAATCCTCCGGCATCTCACCCGTTTCGTATATGTATTTTACCAGTTCAAACATCCTATTTACTACTTTCTGTCCCGCACATTTCAAAATTTCCGCCTGTATTTTATCTACACCCAGCGCTTTATTGTTCTTTAGCCCCCTTAGTGCTATTTCAAATTCCTCTCTCAATATAGGTTTTACTACATCTTCCCTATCGATGCTAGATTCTTCCTCTAATATATCTCCTAATTCCTGACCCTCGTATAAATTTCGTAAGTACTGCTTCCATCTATCCGCTTTCTCCTCTCTTCCGATCAGTATATCCCCCGATTGACTCCTAACGTTTCTACTTATTGGTCCTATATCCCTGAAGTTCCTCTTAATTATTTTGTAAGCCTCATCGGTCTTACCTACTTGGAGCTTATCTTCTACTTCTTTGCATTTATCCTCTACCCATTGTTCTTTCGCTTTTCTACACTTTCTAATGATTTCCCACTTTATTGACTTATAAGTTTTCAGTCCTTCCTCGTCTCGTCTGTTTTTGTAGCCTCGTCTCTTTTCTGTTAAGTTTAAGATTTCGTCTGTTATCCGGGGCTTCCTAGCTTCCCTTCTCTCGTGTCCTAAAACGTCCGTAGCCGCGGAATCTAGACTATTCTTGATACCCTCCCACTCAGTTTCTGCGTTCTTGATTTCGTCATTACTCGCTTTATTTATTAATTGATCTGTTTTCTCCTGGAACTTATCTTTCATATTCTGATCCCTCAATATGTCTACATTTATACGTTTCTTATCCTTCCGAGTTTTTAGATTTTTGAACGTTAATCTAGCTTTCACGACTACCAAGTTGTGGTCGCTGTCTACATCTGCTCCTGGATAATTCTTACAGTCTTTTACTTGATTTCTAAATCTCTTCCTAACCAGAATCTAGTCTATCTGATACCTGTCTATCCCTCCTGGCATTTTCCAGGTGTACCGCCTTCTAACGTGATTTTTGAACAATGTGTTCGCGACTACCATCTTGTGCTTCTCACAGAATTCTATCAGTCTGCTACCTCTCTCGTTTCTGTTTCCTAATCCAGTATTCTTGGTAAGTTAATAATTTAACAGAACTATAAAAACGAGACGTAAATGTGAAGTAAAATACCTAATACACATCATTATTGCAACATATATTGCACAATTTACTAATGTTTAAATTTATATGCAAATGTTCACAACACTTTATGTTGTGTGTAACAACAAGTTATGTTAATGTTGGTAGTAATCAAAAATCTGCTCGGGCATCGGAGTCTATATAAGCTGTATCTAAGCTTAAATCTGATAAGTTTCTGTAAGTAACAGGAGTTCTGAGTTTTAGCAACGGGAATACTTCAGAATCTGGCGAACTAAAGTATATTCATATCCCGTACTTCAGGGCGTATAAACAGTACTAGTAATCGATTACTAGTAATCTATTAAAACTGAGACCACAAATTAATTGAATCTATTCTCGCAATCAGAATACATACACCCTATCGTTGTTGGGTGTCAATTTATGTAATGCTAAAAAATGTATATAATAAGCAAAAAACCTAATAAATAATAAAACTATTTTATTTTATATCCCCCAAGTTATCACTTACTTCACGCCAAACAAACAAAAAAAAAAAACAAAAACACAATTTACAAAAAATACCAAAAAAATGCACATATAATCAATAGAAAAAGTATAAAAGTACAATTAGCAATTTTTACGTCGTTCAAGCGAAATAAAAAAGAACCGCAATGTGGTATATTAAATAAGAAAAATAATAAAAATTATCTGTTGGATGGAGGGTCGAGCTGGATTGCCTCTCAATGGAGACATCTGGTACACGGATGGAGCCAAGAGTGCGCGACGGGATAGGTAAAACCTTCCCCTTGGGTAAATACACTACCGCACTCCAGGCCGAGCTAGTTGGAATTACATACGGTGTTCTGGGGGCCAACCAAAATCGGACCCAGGAGAAGGCATGTATCTGCTCGGATAGCAGGGCGGCGTTAGCAGCCCTGAATTCAGCAACGACAAATTCGAAGCTGGTCTATAATTGCTATGAAGCATTGAACCACTTGGCAGGGAAGGGACCGGTGGAACTCTTATGGATACCTGGGCATAATGGCATTAGGGGAAATCTAATTGCAGATGACCTTGCCAGACTAGGGACCAGGGAAAACCTCTATGGACCAGAACCTGCTGTGGGAATAAGTCGAAATCTGATCAGAGACCGCATCAATGGCTGGGCAAGAGACCAGCACAATAAAAGATGGAGAGGAGTAACGGGTTGTCGAATAACCAAACTCTTCATCGAATACTCAGAGATTGAGAAATGGGCCCAAGAATTCATTAAATTGAACAAGGACAAAGCCAGAACCCTGGTGGGAATCGTAACGGGCCACCATAGTAGCTTGAATGCATATAAGCACAAGCTGAAGCTGACTGATAGCCCGGCCTGCAGATATTGTAAAGAAGACGAGGAAACCTCGATTCATCTTCTTTACACCTGCTCCGCACTGGAGGAGAAGAGGTATCTTATATTAGGGACCCCTGTTATCTTAGAGGAGGCGAGGCTTAAGGCGGGGGACGTGGATAATGACCCGGATAAGAGGGGATCGCCAAGGGACTACCCATGCAATCAGTGGCTGATGAGGCCCAAACCTATATAATATAATAAAAAATAAAATAAATCTGTTGGAGAACTTAAACGTGGAGGACAGATAAGGTTCGTTTCACATTAACCCGGCAGCCGTGTGCCCGTTTTTCTACCCGGCAACGACGCCGGAATTCTGTCTTTCACATACAATCTATAGACGCCCGGCATCGTTCAACCGTTTGTTCCTTCAGTATCATTCTAGACATGGAAGGTATGTGAATGAGCATGCAAATTTTTTACGCGCTACATCTAAAAATCAAGGATTCCATTCAACGAAGTAACACATCTTTCAGAGCATTTCTGGTCTGAGTTCGGTTTTTGTACGCTTCATCAGTCTTATCCCATAAAATTGGTCTCTCATGTATTAGCGTAATAAGGATTTCGACTTCCACTACGATACCCATAATGACTTAAATATAAATTAAAACCAAATAACTTTACAATGGAATTCAAAACACTACTGATAGAGTACATTCAACAAGTGCCGGCCAACAACGCTGTCGGGTAGATATGAAAGGTTACATTTCCTCAGTATCGCCTCAGCCGGGCCGATTCCGTTGCACGACACGACAGCCGTCCAATTCGCAGGCAGCTGCCGGACTCCCTGGACCTTTGCCCGACTGCCGGGTGTCGTGTACACGACCACGACATTTGAAATGTGTCATTTGATCTTTCACTCAACAATCGGGTATCCGGTGGCGTTTACCCGACTGCCGGTTTAATGTGAAACGAGTCTAAGGTGACTTGTGGCATCTAAACTTGGTCTGGCGCGTGGCGATCTTGGCGGATAAAAACTTTTCTGTCTCCATATATGTATGTTATGCTCAAAATGAAGTCTCCGAAAAGGTTCGATCCTCTGAATTCCTGTTCCCAGCTCTGGCGTAATAATCAACAACACTCGTACGACGAAACGAGATACCAAAGAAAAAACTGAAAGAGAAAAACAAGAGAAAAGAGAATAAAACGGATTGAAATGGAATTAATGGAAATAAAACGCAATAAAAGGGAATACCAAAAAAATACACGGAATTAAAAAACATAATAAAAAGAAAAAATGAAAAGAAAAAAAAGCCGTGAAAATTTCATAAAAAATGGGAAAAAAACTTCTAAAAGTTACTTCTTACATCGCTAAAAGTTACTCCGCCCCCACATCTATGTACTTACTCTAGATGTGGGGCGGCTTAATAGGCAGCCCAGATTCTCAACCTTCTGGGAGATTAGGCGCAGATTCTAATAATAAAAGAAAGAAACCCATATTAAATATTAATGTGCAGAAATCATAAAAAAACTTACAAATCATGTTCATTGAATCCGACACAAAGTCAAGAAGAAATCTCATAATAACTTCAACGAGAAAACTTCAGTAGTGAGACCTGAATTGTGAATCCCAGCAATCTGGAGTACAATAAAATTGTACTCCAAAAATATTCAATCCAAATCACCATTTAAACTTGACGCTATAACTAAATGAGCGGACGAGTAATTGAACTAAGCCATTCCAACAAGTGACACAAGTAGAGTTAGATTAACCAAGGAACAAGACAATGCAGAATAGATACCAACAAACACAGAATAAAAATAAATAGTTTTAAAATCTTAAAACGGACCTTTCTGCACGTAAAACATCTCTATCTTGAAATTGAGTGGCCGAGAAAAAATAAACCAACACATAAGTGCAGAATATGTGTTTTATGCGACAGTTTTACTTTTTTATTTCAAATAGTCCACCATCGTGCTTTCTCATGACCCATGGACAGGGTGGGGTGTGTCCTATACACCTCAAAATCAATACATGTCGTCTAGTAGACGTCCCTAATCAGAATCAGTCGAAACCCGATCGATCCGATACGATTTAATTGGGTGATCGTGCTAACAAAAACATTCTCAAGTATTCCACCATTGTGTTTTCTTATGACCTATAAACATGGTAGAGTGTATCCTATCCACCTCAAAATCGTTATCGAGGTGTCGTCTGAGAGACGCCCCCGATCAGAATCAGTCAAAACCCGATTGATCCGACACGATTTAGTTGAGTTATTGTGCTAACAAGAAATTTTACTAATGCCAACGACGACGACCAAAATGGTTTAAAAACCATTTTTTTTTTTAGACCAAGAAACGAAAAATAAACCCTAGAAAAATTTACACGATTACATTACTTTTCCGCATATAGTGGAGTGCGGAAATAGTAATATACGGTATTCATTGAATTTAATCCTGGAGAAGCACAAAATAGAAAACAGAAAACTAACATATACGAGTATAAGACGTTAAAAAAAAAAAAAAAAAAAAAAACGTAACAGCCTGTAGAAGAACACCAAATTTCTTCTTAATCCATATTTAATCTATTCCGGTTATATAAGAAAAGAACTAGAAAACATTCCTACTCCACTACAAGTGTGGGATCGATAATAGGCCTTAATAGTGGAAATAGACTTTCTGCTTTTATTTCTCGTTCCTTTATTATTTTTGATATCCCGTTTCTCCTTATAGAACTTATTACAAATTCTTATTTCATTCAATTGCTCTTGTCTCTTCTTACTGCGTTACTTTTCATTACCATAATTGTCGCCATGTTGTGTCATATCCCAACTCCTTACGGTTAAACTACCAAAAAAGCAGGCAGAACCAGAGGCAGCAAAGATACTCTTAAAGGATTCTGATATTGCGTGTTCTGTAGGCATGTACAAAAATTCAGGCTTTCACCATTATCAGTCAACATACAATCAACACAGACAGGAGTCATTCTTGAGACGGGAATTTGTGATAACCTGAGTTGTCTACTAATTTGACAAGTATGCAGTGATTATACACCACAGTTAGTTATAAAAGATATTTTATACATTGTTGATAGTTATTTCTCTTTCCCATTTTATGTGTTTTATTTGTTCTTAATTCTCCTTTTGGTTTTCTGTGGTTTTTAGACTTCTATTTAAGCACAAAAATCATGTTAACCAATTCAAGTCAAATTGAAAAAATATACAATGGCAGATAATACGTTTGGGGTTTAATTTGAGCTATAGGCAATTATTGGCCTAATTTTATTCCTCATGACCCAATATAACATTTATTGTATAAACCATAGTCACGTTTTTTGACAATAGAAATCCTTCGAACCGATGAGGTAAATGAAAATTTTTTTTTGCGAATTGTGTAAATAGTCAAGTGCGAATTTATAAGTATTATATATATATATATATATATATATATATATATATATATATATATATATATATATATATATATATATTGTAAAAAAAATTCAAATAAAATTTTAATTTTTATAAGTAAAAAAGTGAGAGTGTATACCTTTAAATTTAACTAGATATGGACTGAAAGCTTATTTTATTTGTTATCAATTGCAATATAAAATACAGAGTATCCATTTTCTCAGAAAAAAACTTTCGTTCTGTGAATTGAATAGTTTATCAAGGATATGTGTACAGTTATTTCCAGATAAACGTGTTGTAAATATCCGGAATCAGAAATCTCAAAATAATGTGTGATATTTGATTTGATCAAACGCTGAAATAGAGATTTCGGCGAGCATTTATTTTGTTAGTTAATTTTTTTTTGTAAATACCATAGAAACGAGATTCATTAGATTGTCAAGATTATACCTTAAAATATTCCATATAACAATTTTGGAAAATACATGTAATATATAGTTTCCGTAATCTCGCAAAAAGAGGTTCCATATATATAGATTGGTTTACCTGTAATTTAACAAATAATTTAAATACATAAAAATATAAAGATATCCATACTTTGTGTTACTATGCCGTGCATTATCGTCTTGTACTTTCCATATTTCTTAAATTTGTAGATATTTGCTTGGTATAATATAGGATATAATATATATCTTTTATAGCGTCTTGCAGTTTTCTGATACTTGATTTTCTTCTCGTTCATATCCCTGTTAACCATTTAACATTTAAACATATACTCGTATGTAAATTCATAGAAATATGAAAAATTCTTTCATTTAATGAAGTTCTTAGTCTATAAAGTCCTATGTATATATATTTTTTATCTTGAGAAATAATATATACTGTCTAATTATAATTAATATTTTTTACTTATTTCAATTAATTACGAGTTTTAATTTGAACTAATTATCAAATCAGTTACATTAATTTGTCTAATTCATGTTCACATCATATGACGTGGAACCTAAGGAATGGTCATTGTGACTTCATAATACGCTGGACGAATACATATATTTCTTTAATTATTGATTATTATATTTCCATTAGTATTTTGGTGGACTTTTTTTGTAAAACTGGATTTTATTGCGTAGGTTGTTTATGCATTCGTACGCAAATCTTTATTACCCAAATTTAACAAGAGTTAATAATGAACATATTAATAAATCTGTTATTAAATACCTTAAATACATCTGTTATTAAATACCTTAAATACATCTGTTATTAAATACAATATAATAAAAAATATTTATTTCATTGTCGACTGCTTGAGGAATGAGATCAAACGAAAAATACACACACATATTAATATAAATTGAAAATACAAATATTCCATATATGTATAATGAGTTCAATCTTATTAATTAATCACGTCTCATCCCATTTCAGTTAAAAATTGTAAAAAAATAATAAATGAAATCAAATCTATGATCTATAAGTTTTGTGCCGTAATTGCCCATTACTAATTGTAAACTTTATAGACCAATTTTGGAACCTTGAAATGATTAATGTAATACACTAGCCTACATGTAGGGACTAACGTAACTTCCGGTCGAAGTGAGGGTGGCTTCTCTAGTGTTTCCGGCCTTAACCTACCCCTCGATGCGTCTGCATAGTGTTTAAGGTTACCCTTAGATTCCGGTAAATATTTACCTGTACTTATATATATATATATATATATATATATATATCTATATATATATATATATATATATATATATATATATATATATATATATATATATATATATATACACAGGTTATTACATAAAGGTTGGGAATAAATTAAACGGTGGATTTTTCAGTGAAAAAAAATAGATTTTTTCCATATGAAGTTATGTTCTAGGGGTTTTCGTTTCCAAATTACAGGGCGATAAAAAATTAGAAAAATTTAGTTTTTGTCTAATAACTTTCGAACATTAGAAGATAATGGAACGAAATTTTAGCCGTAGCTTTTTTTTTGATAATGCTGTAATTACATAAAAATTGATTGACTTCGTAAGTTTATACATATTGTACCGTAGGATTTTCCGAAGAAAATTCTGATACACCACTGGTAAAAATATTTTTTTAATATTTATTTAAAATCCACTTTTTACTTTAAACAAAATTACCTTCTTGCATTTTATTTGTATCTCTTGTCATTTTCCCGTAATTAAGACTTTTGTAAACATCATTTCCCACTGCTAACATAGGAAAATGGAATAAACAAAAACATTATCAAGTATACTCGTATTTTTTCTTGTTACTAGGGCATTATCAAATTAAGCTATGGCTGAATTTTCGTTCCATTATCTTCTAATGATCGAAAGTTATTAGAGAAAAACTAATTTTTTTCAAATTTTATAGCACCCTGTAACTTGAAAACGAAAGCCCGTAGAGCATAACTTCATATGAAAAAATCCACCGATAAGAAAATTTTAGTATTTTCTTATAGCTGTAATTTTGTTTGTATTTATTGCACATTTTAATGCGACATAAATTCCTTATTAACAGTACTATTAAATGGTACCACAGTACCAATATGGTTCCATTTGAAAAAATTGAGTTTTGCCCCAAAAACAATTTTGATGAATTTTATTTGTTCATAAATCACGTGATTTAGTATTTTTGACGGGATTTCGATTTTTGTAGCATTACACGGATCATTTAGAATAAATCGGAACCGTCATGGCACACTTAAATGGAAAACTAAAACTTAGATTATAAAAAATGTTGACTTTTTAAATGTAAAAAGTATTTGGTATCGTTAGATTCATAAAATTATGAAGAATTCGAAAATGCAATAATATACAGGGTATTCCATTTAAAAATCGAAAATTAGTGTCACTTCCGGCGAAACTGGAAGTGAAAGAAAAATCAATTGTATGTCAAAAAGTGCCGCTTATTATGTGTATAGGATATCCCAAGTTTCAATTAATTATTTTCAAAACTAAAGGAGATAAGGGGGGCATACCACGATCCTGTTACACCCGGTATATATATATATATATATATATATATATATATATATATATATATATATATATATATATATATATATATATATCTATATATATATATATATTGTCATAAAAATTCGGTGAACGAATTTTTATAGCAGAAACTGCTGCACCTACATCTGTGTGAAATGTGGAATAATGCGTCCAATAACCTGATCCTTTGAGATAGTCACTGTCAAGTTTGAACAATTTATAACTTGCCAATTGGCTTCTAGAGCCAAATGCGCATCATGGATTTCGAACAACGCATTAATATTAAGCTTTGCTTTAAGTTGCAAAAAAGTGCCAAAGACCCTCATGAAATGTTAAAATCAGTGTTTGGTGATAATGTGGTGACGCTGAAGACTGTTTACAAGTGGTATGAGTGATTTAAAAGCGGACCTCAAAAAGAAACGAAAACATTGGAAAAGTGTAAACTAGGTATATTGCAAGAACATACTGCAACGTTTGCAAAACGATGCACGAAGAGACCAGAAAATGAGCCAATGGCTTCCTCCTTGCCAACTTCTGATCCGCGAGTTTTTGGCGGAAAAAAATTCTATCTGTCCACATTCGCCTTCTCCGGATTTAGCACCATGTGACTTATGGCTCTTTCCAAAAATCAAATCCGCGCTAAAAAGAAAACGTTTTGACACCATTTCCGACATTGTGAGGGCCAGGATGAAGTAGCTGCAGGTCGTTCTGAAACAAGTCTTCCAAAAATACTTCCAATCATGGAAATAACGTTGTGATAATTGCATCGCTCGGTAAGGACAGTATTTTCAAGGAGATTAGTTCAAATTTGAAGTAAGCTTATTACTTTGTTCATAATGAAATTATACACCGTATTTTTTGAAACCTACCGTACGTGGAAGATCTAGAATGAAATGTATTGTTCATCATGTATTTTTAATCCAAGATATTAACCTAGTTATGGTCCGCTTCCACATTTGGTCTCTTACCATTACAAAAGTGAAAACAAAAAACAATTACAGAAACAACGTTTCCTATAAAACAGTGAAGTATCTTACATAATCCGCGTTTCTTTGGCCAGTTTGATGTCTGGAGATGAAAGTAATTAATTAAAATTATGAGAATTAATTATCTCACGATCATGCCAATTTGATTAAAATAGTCAATAAAATATTCAACGATTTGTGGAACGTTGATTTTATTTGCAAGAGTTACTTTTTAAATTGTTATCGATTAGAAAAGTGACTCAGTATTTTTATTTTAACTCATTAAGCCGGCAGAATCAACTTCATTTGTAACCAATTCCTTTTTCTTATTAATATTAACTCAACCCGAATAAGTAAACATCGGCATTGCGTTGATGAGAATCTCTGCAAAGTCAAATCCTCACGGCAACGCTGAATAGCTGAAAGGAAGTTGTTGAAAAAAATGTGACAAATTAAAAATTATAACTACCGGTTTCGTTCATAATATATATGTATATTTAATCAACAAAAATAAATCCATAATCACATCCGATTTCGGTAATCATCTAATTAATACATATATACAACACAACGTTACATGAAAACAGGTTATAGTCAGTGGAAAAACGGATTGAATAAAATCAAATCCAAGTGCCCACTTCTCAGGTTGTACATCTTTAGTTCGAAAGCTGTAGAATACGTCAGATCCGGAGTGTACCCTGGTGAGAGGTTATTCATTCATAACTTTAGAACATGTGGTAGGGGAACTGAGTGTTTCAGAACGAACACAAACTCTATTCATACCCGGCGTGGTACACAGGTGCGCTGGGTAGTCCGTCTTTGTATTCATTTATAAATTCGTATTCTTGCCGAAAGCTTTGTCAATTTTTACTACATTCTTTATTCGCATAGAGTGAAATCAATTTATTAGTGCATCGACCTGCTACATCTGAAATTCCTTGACGACTGTGCTAAGTTTGAAAGAGTGAGAGTGAACAATAAAACTAAAATATATGTGGTGATTTTTAATTATTTACCATAATCTCTTCTCGAACAGTGTCCTTATTTAAGATTAATTAGTTCCGAAATATATAAATGGGTTTGTTTTCATTTGAATGGCGAATCTATTTTTAAACAAACTAAAATAGCTCAGTGACAGTAATGCATTGGACATAATTTGAAGTAAAATTGAGGCAAAATAAAATTTTGTGCTCGAAAATCTATTAAAAATGATAACTTGTACAGTACTTCGCACTTATAAACATTTCGCGCCTTCAAGAAACAGTGCGTGATATTACAGTGTTTAATGTGATTGTAAATATTACATTATTTATTAATTTATTTCCGTGTTTTGTGTGTAAATATTACTCTCTAGTCAATGTATATAGACATTCTGAGACCCTACAGCGGGATGGGCATAAAAGCAATGAAGGCATTCAGTAAGCAAAAAGGTATGGACATTTTAAATTAGTCACGTCACTGTTAAGGCGACCAATGTGGTGCGCAGATGTTTATTTAATATCAAAACACACACATACACACACACACACACACACAATATATATATATATATATATATATATATATATATATATATATATATATATATATATATATATATATATATTGTGTGTGTGTACCTATATACACAACGTTTCTTAAATCTACTAATAACATAAAACTATCACAAACTCACAGCAGTAAAACTATTAGCAGTTTTCAAATGAAAATATCACAATTGTGATTCATGAACAAGTTATAATACAAGAAAATGTTGATTTAGTTATTTATTTACTTCGAAAACAACTTTATTTTAATTCATAGAGTACTGGCTTGGTTTGTGTGTGGCTGCAAATTGTTTTTTATTGTCTCACTTACACTTAAAATTTTGAACACTAGGTACTTGATATCAACTTTGTTATTTTAAATACCCTATACATTTTTAACGGATATGGATAGGGATGGGTTATAAAAGGACAAATATGATTCACTGAAAACATTCATTCATCAGTAAACTGCCAAAGACGTATCTACTCTCAATACTTGAAATTTACAAATAAATATGAGTTCATTTGAACTACTATTTAGTTGAACTATTGAACAAGCTGGTGCCCGGTGCTACTTCATAGCATTTATAAAATAAACAATTATTTCTGTTTGAATATTTTACAATATTTCTTAATAAATTGGACGGACTCACACAGGTGTATTTTGATGTTCAACTATTCAAAATTATTTGATCTATTCAAATACACATAAAATTCAGCGAACACCATAAGACATCCTCAATGACGTAACTACCGGAGTTCCATATGTTTAGTAGAATACAGCCCCGGTAAAGGGTCTATGCCAAGTCTCAAGAGATCCCATTTAAAAAATTTCGATGCACAACTTTGCACATTAGATTTTCCACTCATGCCTCAAATTAGTAATTAAATAAAACATTAATTTACACTAATGTGAAAATTTAATTCAGTGTTGGTAATGACGTCGAATATTACACAAAAGGCGATATTAAAATATGAAGAGACCAATAAATATAAATTCACAATGGGCCGGGTAACTAGTGCAGCGCTATGTTGTGGTTTTACCCCTATTACGGTGCGTTTATGATAATTCCCTTTGCGTTAATAAAAGTTAAGCCTTAATGGAAAGATAAGTTGATGAGAAAATGATTTTAAAGCATCATTAGGGCGTGATAATTATCTATAAGCTATCACAACGACTTGACTTTTCCCGTTATGTCACTCACATTCAGATTCAACAGACGATTCAGAATCAGACGCCAATTCACAATCGACATATTTGAATCAATATACAGCGGAATGTCACATCTATTATAATTAATTGTCATTTCCACATTTTTTATTTCTTGTGCAAAATAAAACTTGCATTTAATACAGGCTATGATATTTTGCAATTACGAGACATGTTTATATTATATCTAACAAGGAAAACAATCATTATACCTAACAGATCTAACCTGCCGCAAGAGTAGAGTATGTTACGGTATACAAAATTGATGACGTGTGCGCTAAATAATACATACTACCAACTTACCTGATATGTCGCGATAATATCCCTATAGCTGCGGAAAAAATATTACGCATATTTTATGGCGCGAATATTTATATTCATATATTCAAACTATATTATGTTCATACGTAGGTCGCGTGATAAAAACTCTAATTATCTATTTTTTTAAATAAGAATTGAATGAATTTTATTCGTCGATGAAGATAAATATGATGAAATAAATCTATGATGTCCACATATTTTATAATCAATGATTTAGGGTATCATATGGGGAATATTTTTGTCGCCCCCCAGGGATAACTTTCCATTTCATTATCACTTAACGTTATGCTTAACCTTAAAACAGTTTTTTAAAAGAAATACATATATTGGTGTGGATTAAATACTGACCTGGCCTAAATTAGTTTAGGGACATAGGTTGTGATTATATTATCGTCACTAGACTGTCACTAGACCGTCTTATGATCTTATGATCTAAAGGAGTTGAGCCTAAAATATGACGTAGTGATTATTAAAGCTGTGATCGACGTACAGCGTGAATCAGGCTTTTATTGGACATCACGTCAGTCGCCAACCAGTACCGATTCAAGGCAGGATAAATTATTCAATGCATTCATATGGATAACAAGTATGTCGTCCCTGCCAAAATAACTCAAATAAATTAGTTATTTGCATATTGTATTGCGAAATTTATGTTGGAACTTTCCGATCTGAACTATGATGGGGCTAAAATAATCTGTAATACCAATATATCTTATTGGAACAAAGTCTTCTGTAGAAAACACAAAAATAATGTGAGTCATAGACATACAATAGAGTAGAAATTGCCATGCTGAAAAACCTTGCAAAGTAGTAGCTTTAAGAATTACCCAGCAGTAAGGGTGGATAATTTTATATAAATTCCACATGTACCTAAACGTTTTATATAACTTTTTTTTCAATATGCGTTTTCTCTGAATGCAAATATTTCATTATTAAATTATTTTTTCAAATGAACTCAAAATACTAATGCAAAATTAGAAATCGACGACCTAGGCTCTTTATAAAATACAATTTTTATTTAATTACCTTATTTATCGTATCTTGGTTGGTGTTCTTAGAATAGGTTTAATAAACATTTAGAATAGGAATCTGTTAATTTCGTAATGTATCAAAAAGTAACTTAATAGAAGAGAAGTAGAAAGTGTCAAATAAAATTGGAAATGTATTCGAATTAATATCGATTTAGCGGAAGATTAAAAAATACGAGTGTGACACTATTATTATATTAAATTTAATTATTATATTAAACCGACTATTCTAAAAAACGAAAATGTTCGTAATTCCTTAGTTCGATAAAAGATGTTAGTATTATGTAGCGCTGGAGGGCCTAAATCAGTGATTTCTTACCATTGAGAGAATTAATTACGTTTGTTAATAATGTCTTGGTTTTATTTGTCTATATTAATCACTTAATAATTATTATAAGTTTTTGCATTTTTGATTTATATTGGATGATAATTCCGGGAATGGCCTAGAACCTTCCATGCAGCAAAAAAAACAGGAGGCTAATTTTTCACAAACACTGAAAGATTACACGTTCCTTGATCAGATGACTAAAGTTCGGTTTGAATGAGAATTTCATTTTGGGAGTACGATGGGCGCTCAGATCAGTTGTCCGACGCAAAGCTATAAAAGTGCAGTTTATGGGCGGTTTTATTGTATTCTCCTATAGGAGGTGGCTATGACAGTGTTATTTGTACTGGGATCCGGGGTGACGGAGTGGGCTCAGTCACCCAAGGGGTGACATTGTATGTTTGGGTTCGAGCTCCAACGGGAAGAGTTTGTCACCTCTTCCCGAACATGGGAATTTAATGATTCTATTTTGGTGATTTTGATAAAATTACCTCTTTTCGAGGATTGTTCAACTTGTCTTATTCACATTGCTAAATTACGAGTACATACTATAAGAATGACGACATTAACAGTATTAATTTATAGCTAAGAAAATATATAATATTAATAATTTGAGATTCTGTGAGTCCCAACAGTGTTAAAATGTTTTGTAACCTTATTAAAAATAGTAATTAAAGCTGTATACTTATCCAGCTCAACTACACTGTTGTACTTATTGCATTTCATAGGACAAGGCGGGATTTAAATAGTTTTGTGTATTATGAAAAATTCACCAATTTGTAAGACATTTACTATTTTTTTTGGGATCAATTTACCGATCGAGTATCTATAACGTGAAAGTTACTTAGATAACTTAAGAAATTAACAGTTTTATATATAATACCTAAATGAATGTTAAACCTATCTTAATACCATCAGTTGAAATTTCCATAAAAATGATAATTGTAATTTACGAAATAATACGCCGTGTTTTCAATTTTAAATTGTATTTTCTTTTTTGTATTTATCTTTTTTTGTTTAATGTTTTATTTTATTACATGTTTCGATGCACGTAAAACATTTACACGCATTGAATACTTTTGACATAAAACGTTATATTAATTTAAATACGAAAATTAATTTAAGTAAAGTTTTCTTCAACATATGTACGGTAGAAATGCCAGAGGGCTATTGAATGATCACAAGAGCTGCGACTTGTAGTTACAACCGTAAATCGTATCGTCGTAAACGTAAATAAGCAACTACGTATAAATGATAATATCACGAGGCATTTACCTGGTATGGGATATACTAAAACCTGGATACTATCAGCTAAATATTTGGACCACCAGGTACGAGACCGCAATTGTTTATTTAAGCTATAGGCGTTGCTATGCAAAAAGGATTTTGCGGCATTGAATGACATGGACACTCGGTAACGAATTTATTACAAAAGTAACGAAATGGTCCTTTGGTAACTGGCATGTTCGAAGCAGTTATCATAACAACTAAGTGTGAAACAAATTGCGTATAAGGTTGTTGGCTAATTTTCTTGGGCAATGGTCCGCACTATTTATGTGCTTTCTACATAAGCCTCTGTTAAAAAAAAAAGACGCGTATTACATAATAAACATATTCCTTAACTTTATCATATTAAATAAATAGTTAATGCTTTGTAAATACAAAAATATATATAAACATCATTACTTCCAGATAGTAAATACCATAAATATGTTAAGGGTAAAAAATAACCAGGACTGAAAATGTAATTTATTTCTAGTTGCAAACTATTAAAAGGGAATTTAATGATTATATTTTGTAC
Organism: Rosalia funebris; assembly: GCA_037954035.1. Classification (NCBI taxonomy): domain Eukaryota; kingdom Metazoa; phylum Arthropoda; class Insecta; order Coleoptera; family Cerambycidae; genus Rosalia; species Rosalia funebris. Next base: position 39,697,127 of record JAZFAV010000016.1, read on the forward strand.
AAAATGGCCACGTCAACAATGTAAGTGGAGCAATTCTCCAAATATGGGACATAAAAAAAACAAAGATAATACAGTTACAATGGGTATTCTTAACAAAAAAAGAAAAAACTTTTGCCAATAATTACCTAGAAGAGTTAAGGCCCCCATTCACTATCAAACCGGATGTACGACCGGTCGTTCAAACCTGGTCGCTCTTCAAACCGTGTGAGATTTGACGTCTCCCAAAGCCCCCATTCACTATCAAACCGGATGTACGACCGGTCGTTTAAACCTGGTCGCTCTTCAAACCATATGAGATTTGACGTGTCCCATACACCTGTCAAATAAGTTGTGCGACCATTCGAAGTTTGGAGTGAAGCCTGCATCATTGGACATCGCCTCGTCAGTCTTGAGTTTTTATAATGCCGTCCAAAAAATCAAAAGTTGCCATCGCTGGGGCAATATTCTTTCCTATTCGAATATTCTTTGCATTGAATATCCCACAAACAGGGATGCTCCCTATACATTTCTATAAACTCTTCCCAAAAGAGTTTTTTTATCTTCAAAAGACATTTCACTGAAATATAAAATTAAATGATCTATAAGTTATGTAATATAAAGTTAAACGAATTAAACCAAAAAATAAATAAATTTCTGTGTACTTACATGCTGGACTGAACGACCACGTATTGACGGTGACCACACACTTTCAAACATTCGGACCCGACTGTCATACGGGTTGGAGGACTGAAGGTTTCTCGATCAAACATCAAACCTGACCTTGGACCGCGCACTACGACTCAAACCTCACCACACCTGTCTGGTTTGAACAAACCAGATTTGAACGACCGGTCGTACGTCCGGTTTGCTAGTGAATGGGGGCCTTTACGTAGAATAGCGGAAAACGATAGCACCGAACAGAAATTACAACTAGAAGGTTCACTCTCTGGCGGTACTTTTATCTTTCGCTTACAAAGTCATTACCGCCATGCAGCTGTTGAATGTCGGCCTTCTTTAGTATATGCGGAATACTTCCTATGATCCTATACATGCGCCGCGTGCTAGTTAGCTTATACTCGCTGAACGACGAGACGGGGTAAGGAGGGAAACTTAGCAGGCGGAGCTTAGAGTGAACCTTCTAGTCGTAATTTCTGTTCGGTAACGATAGTCTAGAAAATATTTTTTATATACATATCTATATAAAAATAAATGTATTTTTTTATATGTATAGTAATTTTGTGAAATAGATTAGTATAGATAGTGAGATTTAAAGATTTTCTGGCCTATAGGATATTTTTTACGATTTTCTTAGAAATAAAAATAACTAGACATCGGTTATTTTATTAGATAATTTAATATGTAATATCAGCTTACATTTAAAATATACATATATGAGGTCGATATCCACTCCGACAGTGATATTTTAAACAGAATATAACTAATTTAAAATAACTTAATACATAAGCACCACAGGACATAACGGAAATCGTATTTCGGATACTCTCGTGGGCATTAAGAGGGATGTCTAGTGTAACCGATTAATTTGTATAACACAAATATTAGTTGCTCTATTATGGCATGTGGAATATTTACTTGTAATGCTTATGTTGAATACAAACAGGTCCATCTAATAAGGATAATTATAAATTAGTTATTGGCGGGTTATGGTAACGGTCGGCTGAAAATTAATAATGTTAATTCGATAGTAAGTTAGAACTATTGGGGCAATTGAAATCATTACCAATGTATTTTCTACAATAAGCTTGTACTTACTGCATTAAGGCACCATTGCATTAATATTAACAATAATATAATGTGAGCAAAATAATATCAATATCCTTGGTTGTTGTAAGTTAACTATAACTTACAACAAAATTGTAAGGTAACTCTAACTATTAAAGTTTTTATAATGATAACTATATTTTGTATAACTGTTATTAAAAAGTAAGTTTAGTAAGATGTTTTATTAGAATAACTTTTCTCAGTATATTTCATCTAAACAACAAAGTTGATATTATGTTTTTAGTATTAATACTGTTGTCGTATAAGGTACAGGATAGATTAATTTAAAAAGTAAATAATATACTATATTTTTCTTTTAACTTTGAAGCAAAGTTTTTCATTAATAGAACTATTAAAGCGGGGTGCTACACTAAATATTACTTAGGTTAGTTTTTAAATAAAATTAACAGCACCTTGCGTCATTGATTTAGATGAGTATGAATAAGTATTCACACTCAGGGGTAACTCATTATTTTATTTAACTCAAGTTCTTTGTATATTGGAGTTGTTGATATTCAAGGAGTTTCTGCATTTGTAAGAAACTGACTATTCAATATAAAATAAAGTATAGGTATAAAATACTGCAATAATGCGTGTTTTATAGTTATAGCACGCCATAATACCTAAAATATTATTGACAATTCGAGGAGTCTAATTAACACAACAAAGTATTTTCCCGGGTGAGAAATGCAGAAAACTAATACTTCAATAAAATTTAAATACTTGCAACTTATTTATTTACAATTTATAAGCATTAAAAGAAGGTTTTAGGATTTATTATGAATATAACAATGACGCTAATATAATACGATATTAAATTATTTTCTAAGAAAGTAATTGATCTGTGGGGAAGCTATGGAGGTAAACGGTTTATTAATAAGAAAATATTCGTTAATGAAATGCTCTGATGAATATGATAAAATTCAAAAAAATGTCCGGGATGAATCAAAACAAAACGAGGTCAATGCTCAGTCAGGTGCTGAAAATAGATATATTGCATGTTTAGGTAAAATTAAAACTCTCATATAGCTAGACCATTTCCGACATTAGTGTTGATTTGAAGGTATAAAAACCTGAAAATAATTTTATTAATGATCAACTTCAACTTACCCACGGTCATGATGTATTGCCAACCATGAATATATCAAAATTTTAAACTATGTCAATTGGCGTACGTTTATATATATATTCACAGCCTCAGTATATATCAATAATAAACTAGCTAAATTTCAAACATTTATATATTTTATAGGAGTATCATCTTTAAGGGGACATGTCAGTTTTCAGCGCCATTTTTGCAATCAATTTTAAGAATATTTATCTCAGCAACTAATAGAAATAAGAACATATGGTTTACAGTGCATATAAATTTACACATTGGTCTTTAAACTAAAAATCTTATCTGGCTAAAATTCCCGTGTCCCACTCCCCGCCGCGCCGTTCCGCCGTTCCCGATCGGACCATGCTCATGGTTCCTAGGATTGACAACGTACGGGTCATCTGAAAGTAAAAATTGATAAGGCGTTTTAAAGTGTATGAGAATGCGTATCGTTTGTGATGGGCATTTTTTTAATTTCGAATTTGTAACAAAATGGCGAACACTCAAAGTTGACATTGCATTTTATTTCAAAAAATTTCACTTTCAGTTCGGTCTTATTACAATTTTAATACATCCTGAATCTTAAAAAGAAACGTCGTGCACACTATACACAAACGGAATGTCTACACAAAAATCAAACGCAACTGAATTTATGAGCTGTGCGAGTCTGTACTTGTGCGTGCTCGCGGGCGGCCGTTCGGACCGTGGTTCCTAAATAGTTAGTGATATAACTAATGGCCTGGTTATACAGTGGAAGCTAGCATGCGAGCTGGCCTAGTCAGTTACTGCAGTACAGCTATTCGCACCGTATTACCGCCTTATACGAGTTACTGTCATGTGCGAGTCGGTCAGCAGTTACTTCAGTGCACAATTTCAATACATTTAAGAATGTTCTAATAAGAATGAGAACTCTATGTTCTGCTCATGTTTGAGGATTGTCAAGTACTGATTCCAGCAATTCCAAACCTTTGCCGTCATTAATGGCGCCCTTATGCCTTATTGGCCACTGTCTATCTTGCACGATTCCACCCTTTTCAAAACGTATTACGTTTTCTGAACTGTAGACTCTATGTGTAGTATGTAGTATGTAGAATATACTCTGACCAAAATATTTGTGGTTATATTCAAGGAAATAGCATTGTTAGGGAAAGAAACATCATCTCGAAAATTACTAAATTAATTGATTCCAGGATGTTTAGGACCAGTAATGATAATAGGAAAAAGTATACCGCAAAAAATATGAATTAGGAAAATAATTGGAACCGCCGTAACTCCAATCAGAAGGAAAATGCTTTTTTAAATATAGTAATCATACTAATCATCTAAGAGAATTAAACATCCCTAACTTTTGCATTCATTTAAAAAAACTAAGGTTATTGTTTTTATCTTCGTAACATTCCTATTACTAATAAAATTACTGCTTTGAAGGTTAAATCAGTTAAAAAAAAGTTGTATTACTAATAAAGTTACTGCTTTGTTGAAGGGATTAGAACTATGTAAATTTTTATTTCTAGCTACAATGTGCCATAAATTAAGGCCTATGTTTAGGACATAATACCCAAAAGTAGTTCCCTACATAAGGTCAAAAATCATCTTACACTTGTCGGAAGGGTCGTGTGATCAAGGCTTACACCACATTTGTCTCTAATAGGGTCTCAGAAATCCAGAAATTAACTTCACAGAAGTTATGGAGACATGTCTTCTAACAGAAATCCTGCTGATCATATTTCTACAGATTTAGATGTCTTACAGTCAGTCAATGAATCACATTTCTTGTATGATCATATCTTGAAACTTAAAACGCACAAAGAAATTAGATTATTAATCGAAACAAAAGGTTTTGACTACTGTTATATCAAAGAGGTTTCCTGAAGCAAAGTATTTGTTCTCAAATCTCTCCACGTTCTCTCAAATTTCCACAGGCTTTAAAAAATAATTACGGTTTGTTTTGGTTCGTAAATAATTCAGTTCGTAAAGTCGTTTAAATGTTATAGTGAAATTTATATGCGGAGAAGAAATATGTGTGTGTGTGTTTATGTATTTTTCTGTTTATCAAATAAATCAATTACATAAATCTAAACTCTGGTTATTTAAATACAAATCCCTTTGGAGATGTCACCCAGCCGATTAACCTTCCTTACAAATTAAAGGCCACCGACATAGCAAGACCCTCTAATTACAAATTAGACATAACGCACCAAGAGGCAGTTTTTCAATTTAGAAGCATAAAATACGTATATAGACGCAGTGATATAATTATAAAGTCCGCTACTGTAGGCAGCTCTATTAACTTATTAACCGGATGTAGGCATTTCATCTTTTTGGCCTTGAATGCTTGTATTCACGTTTTCTCTTAAATTTTGACTCTCACTACTGGTCATTGGTTTATGTTACTAGCACCATAAGTATTTCCATTAAAGAATATACCAAATGTTAGAATTTCGATGTGCCAATATAATTAATAATAATAATTTGATATATTATTAATTTGTTCGGGAACGTTAAAAACAAGCCATGTTCTAATAAGACAACTGAAAAATGTAATCAAAATTGGTCATAATCGGTAATTATTGTCAAAATTTGAAAATGGCGAATTTTGTCATTTAATAGACCAAGATTTATGAATGATATGTTTAGATAAAGGTTCCATATCCAGGCCATTATAAATTGGGAAGGAATAGAATGATACTGACTAATAGGCTAACGAATTATGAATTCATATTGCTTCTGCATTCATTTTGTAGAAAAAAACCCAAATGTTTGCAAACTATTTAATTAAAATCGGTAACATTGATGTAATTTCAGATAACCAGGTTTGTATTCCCCGCTTCACAAAAAGCATTCCCACTAGTATATCATTTCGTATAGTTTCAAAATTTTAGGAAAGAATTCCGATGTGAATTTTATTCACCGATAGTCTAGATTATACATTGTGTAATTTTTGGATCATTTAGATGTTTCCTAATTACATTTGATTAGTGATCAATCCCAGCGGTTTATCCAATATTCCGTTGTGTTTGCCCTGTATTCCATAAAAACCAAATTTGATATCTCATTAAATTATTCTAGAACACGGGTGGCAAGGAACAGGGTGTTTACTAATTCAATTCAGACGGTGACGCACTTGTTACAAAGTATATTATACACTGCCTATTTTATGCCAATACCTAGCATTCATATATTACAAGTACATCAAGATATACATAATGAAGTCAGTTGACTTTTGACATGGCAATTACTTTTGTACATCCATTTTTTTGGTGGAAAATTTGAACATATCAAAACATGTCAAACTAACAAAGAATGCATGTCTATTATCGACTGTCAATTCAATTGTCTGTTATTTTGTGCACGTTTCTTAACAGATAACGAAAATATATTTACATTAACGTTTTATTTAAAATAGAACGTTACCCAAAAATATATTACCAACCAATTATTTATTCCATTGTCCAATATTAAATTCTTCGCGTTCTAGGAAAATATCGGAGACCAATATGCAATATCATACTAATCATGAGAATATTTCGAGATGTTTCAGATAAAAAAATACATTGGTAAATATTTCTTTTGTCCTTAACTTTCTGTGATATTTCGTACAACGAAAATATAATTTCTTTGTATTAACAGATGAATAATTTTCCACCACCATAATATGTTAGGTAAACAAACATTTTAATTGGTTGTAAATTTTGATTGTGTTGTAATGGGAGTGTTCGTTTAAAAGCTTATAAATCACGCAGGGTTAAATCATGTTTGTTGGTATAATACTATAGCTTTATATACATCTACCAATATTTTACAACAGTTTAATTCGGAGTAGGGCATACAATATAATTAACGTATAAAACTAAATTTAAGTATGTATACATGATGCAGTATAGGTAACGCATGTCTTAAGTGTAGATTATCGAAAATAGTATTTATGAAAATCATGAAGTATTTTACGCCGATATTTTTTGGTATGTATATTTTTTGGATTAATTACGCATCCTGTGGCAGGAGATATTAATATAGTGAAAAATTTACTCGTTTAAGAATGACGCACTACATTCGTGTACGTATAAATGCCGGAAGTTGGTGTTTATAAGTTCATTACATTATATTATTTCATTAAATTTAGTTCATTAGCTATATAAAACACTTGACTAACACTCTAATCTAAGTTCACTAAAACTAATTTAATGACATACCATGACACCACTTCCATACTTCTTCATATACAATTGCATAAGAATTAGAAAATAAATCTTGCATTACCTACTTGTGTACTTTATAATTATTATATTAATTCGAATAATGTAATGTTTGTTGGTTCAGTATCGTAATTCTTAATTAATAGTTTTGTGTGTGTAAGTTCGTTAATTATACTTAATTGAAAGTTAACTTAGTTTGTTTTTATTTTGCATTTGCCAACAATTAGACATAATTTCGTTTAAATGTGATGAGAGGCAATGCGATTATGAGAAATACAATTTAATTATTACTTTTATCTATCCTGGGCGGAACAGTGAACCGACAGTAACAATTATACTATTATAACAATTATGCCATCGAAAATCATCGAACACCACGTGACCAACAAAATAGTGATTCTTTTTCTAATTTCACTGGCACCATTAAAACAATAACGAAATGAGTTTTTTGAAGTTTGATTAATCATTATACTGTCTGAACTCTGGTGTAAAATTTGACACCAATTTAACATCGAACGGGATATATATAGGGACACCAGTTTGATGTAAAATGAATACCGCAAGGTCGTGGTAGAATTTTACCATTTTCTGGAGTGAATTTTCGAGCCAATAATGGAGTTAATTCAACGCGACATCTGGTGTAAACTTCACCAACTTTTGGTATAGGTTTTATTTTAATTTTTCACGTTTAAATGTCCATATTGTACTATGAAGGAAAATAAAACACTTTTCAAATATAATACACTTATACATATAATACACTATATATAAATATAATACACTATGAAATATTATATTTTTCTTAATAATACACATATTAAAGTTAACTTATTTATTACATTAATGAAATATTGATGTATATTATATGTGAATGCTAGTGCACATCTAGAAAATATTTATGTATTCCTGAACAACGCAATCCAATTCCTATAATATTTGAAATGGTACCTACTTGTATTATCAAGATTTCCAATTAAATGTTATGATCCTATCCGAATGTAAACGTTTTCACGGATTAATAAATAATAAATGTGCTTCATTCATATCCAGATGCATTTGGATATTTACTAATAATTCTTCTTATAATGAGGGGATTTAATCCTCGTTGAAAATAAAAATTATAATTTAAACAGTGTTAATGCAATAGTAACGTAATCCAGGAATAATTTGTCAAAATTTAATATATTTTTCAGACATCTAATATCTATTGGTTTTAATAAATTTGGCCATGATAATGACTATGTTCGCTCCTTAATACAGACAAACGATTTGGACATAAGTTAATTATTCAAAAATCATAAATATACGCATTGATTCAGGTTTTAGCCATTGTTAATAATTCTTCTTATTGGGATTTATTCCTCGCAGAAAATAAAAATTTGGTAATATCCTAAATAACATTTATATGTATATTATTGTTAAATAATAAGAAATGAGACATACAAAATACGCATTTATATTATCTTGTTTACTTCTTCTTTGCGAAACACAACTAGATTAGGTACATATACATAATATTTATTCGGTGAAATCATTCAGCAACTTCAACACATTATTCAGCCATCTTCAGCACCATAACAGCATTGGAGCATATGTTGGTTAATCAAAAATCATGAACAGATTTTCATCAATGGTTTATCGGAATAGATTGTGTATCTGCACGACCAGCAAGGTTTGAACTGATGAGAACTAATAAGCTCGAAACAGCTGTCTGTCGTTCGGGGGAATTTAGAACGAGTATATAATTAATGTAAAACACATTTTGATACATTTCCCTGAAGTATAGGAAATACTGAATTAATTTTTGAGTTAATTATGCTTTTACTCAACGGAGAGCGTGTTCATTTTGAGACTAAGTACACAATTAATTTCAAAACTGATTTTAAATTTGATTTATTATTCTATGTTTTATACGTCTAGAGTTTATTATAATTTAATAGATCTCACTGCCAGGGGAAGGGGCCTAAACATCAGGATATTTTTTTAGCAGTACATTGAAAATTGACTTCAATAAACTAAGCCTTACTGGATATAAGGATAAAGAGAAAGGTTTTTACATGTAAATAGGATCATGTCTGAATAGACCCATCCTGTGTAGATGTTACCTTAAACCGCAGGGACTGGTTGATAACCTAATCAGAAGTATAATTTTATTTCGATTCAACCGCAGGATTTTATGTGTTAATTATTGCTTGATTGCCTGCTGGTCTCTTATGCCCTAACATTCACATGAAGCTTTGTTGTGGTTATCCAATTTTAGGAGATATTGTAGGCATTCCCATATATCTTTGATCGAATTTGGTATCATCAAATTGCTTTGGGGACTGCCTGACTATAAGTGAAGATATTTATGCGTTTATTTACATATTCTCTTGTAATATTTCCTCGAATACAAGCATCTAAAGCAAATAGTTGTGCCTGGAATCTCGTGGTGTAGGACCCTATGGATGTGCTAATATCATGTCCAGGAGATCTGCCTGAACTCCTACTCCTACTCCTTTGTTTTAGAGCAATTGGTATACTATACGAGACCCTTTCTTATAGTATTGTCTCCTTGTCTGTTCCATTCTCTATCATTTATATGTACAAAGAAAGATTTTTTAAAACAATTTTGTTAACATGCAATCAATCACCCCTCATTACTAGCACCGGGTCTGGGACCATATTTATATTATTCTGATATGTCCATGCTGCTGCATGGTTTTCCAGATTTAATTGTTTTCAGGTAGTTTCTCCAGTACCGTTCGGTCCAAACATAAATGCGCGGGTAAACGTCAAATAATTGGAATAGCAATAATCTAGTGTTCATTATTTGTGTTCAGAGACTGTATTCTATACTTAGACACTGTATGTATACGTATACACAGAACTGCATGTTTATTAGTTGAAACTAAAGACATGGCAATGTTGCGTTGTGTTATATTTCAATCTGTTGTGATTATGTATGTCTTATACTTAAATTGACTGTAGACTTTTTCGGAGCGTGATGAAATTAGTAGAAAAAGTACAAATGAATTTTTGTCGTAATTAGTTGCGGAACAATAAAGGAAAATTTGCAAAGCGAAAAGTAATACAGAAACGTTTAAATCGTATTACAAAAATAAATCTTGCGAAAAGTAAACAAAGTAACTAACCTAAGCACTGCCGTAATATAGGAAAACCTAGTAAATCAAATATTTGATATTTTCAGGAAACGAATTTGATCCATTTTCTTTCAGCCTTTTGTCTTCTTAACATTTATTAAGAATTTTTAAACGGTGATATGGGTTTTTCATATGCTGATTCTAAATATAGACTTAAAATCGGTCTAAAATTAATACAAAAGGAAAAAATAATACTTACTATATTTTGCTAAATTAAACAACTTGAAATAAACTGAATTCTAATATTCTAAAATATAGTAACTAGAGTTACTGGATTTTGATGTAGACTCAGCGTATTAAATATAGCTACTGGTTTAGTTTCAAAAAATAGTAACAATATTTGCTAGGTTTTTCAAAAAGTGTATTTTCAAATTAACATGCAGATATAAATTAAGCAACTCGACTCACTTTATTTTAACTAGGTTTAGAAATGTAGAAATGTAAGTAAATTACGAATGAAAAAACTGGCATGCCTACTTACTAAAATTAAAACCGAAATAGGAGAAAGTAACTTTATTAATTACAAACTTTAACGCAAAAAAAACTAAATGTTCCTATAATTATTAACATAAGAAAATAGATATGGCCTATTTTGTCAAGAACCATAAAACAAATAAAATGTACAGATATAATGTTAATTTAAAGGAAATCAACGTTCCGAAACGTTACACAAATCTGGTGCATTATCATTTGTCGGTAAGAATTGCCAAAACAGTTTGCGTCATTGATCTTGAAAAGCTGGGCATAATGACTGCAATATTCTTTCTTTTTTAGAAGTGTTTATTCCCTGAGGTATAGAATACGGTGGAAGCAGAACGACTTTCTGCATATCCACGCTGTTTATCTTTTGATGATCATCCAAATTTGAATCTTCATCAGACTGATAATCCTTTCTGGCGATCGTGTATCTAATTTTGTGTTGTGTCATTTTGATGATAGTCTTACAATTTTTAGTGGAACATGTTTTGTCATCTGATAGGTGACCTTCATACTTTAAACAAGTATCACATTCATCCTGCGAAGGGGGATTAAACCCAATGTTTTGTTTTTCACATATTTTTCTGTACAGATCATATGAAATTTTATCATATGTGCCACAATAGTCTGTCCATAAATATTTTATCGTCAGATCTGAAGGAAGATAACGCCTATTAGGCGAATGCACCAAATCATAATGTGACACAACTGGATGTAATTTTTCAATGTGGGATGTTACTAGCTTTTGTGTTTCTTCTTGTTTGCTTTGAAGTAATCCTCTTGCAATCAATCCACTTTCGTCTTCTACTTTGGTAAACCCATCATTACTATTTATTTTTGAACTGTTGTCTTGCATACTTGTAGTTTATGTTCATTATTATCACTATTCGATGGTAAAAGATAATGCAAAGAAAAGTTTTTAAAATTTATGGCCTTCTGACTTCTGTACTTTATTTTATTTTGCATTATGTATGCTTCTAGAAAAAGCCTTCCTCCTCCAAAATTTAATTTCCAAAAGTTTTTTCTAATTTCTTCTCTTGAAACGTCATCAATTTTTTGATAACACTTTTGTCTACACTTATTAGGACAAGGAGGTAGCAAGCCATGTTTTCTATTATTATTTAACGATTTCTTTTTGAGTTCTCCTTTTCCTTTTAATTCTTTTATAACAATGTCTATCATTTCTTTTAGCAATGAGCTACAAATTTTTTCATGGTTAGAATCATGAAAGTCTTGTATATTTTCACATTGTCCTTCAGCTCCAGCGATAGACACTAATATTTCATTATCATTATTTAAAACCTCAACCTTCTGACAGGGACTTTTTGATTTTCTTTTAGTATTTTGATTATTTTCGTTACACAAATCGTCAAGGTTGAAAAACTGTATAAACTTTTTTTTATGCCTCAACAGGGGTATAATCTGAATCTTTATCACTATCGTCAAAGTCAGAATAAATTTTATTATCACCATCTGAAGGCAAATCATCTTGAACGGGAGTCGATACCCTTAAAATATAAATAAATTATCTATCATATACGTGATGTAATTATAACTTAATTTTTTCAAAATAACATATAACTAAACAAACTAAATAACAATATAACTAATCTACTTTTAACATTACTTTACCAGACCTGTTTAGGCACATTTGCACTATTTTTCTTGACCGAGATTCCATAATATTAAAACTAACATAATAATTTTTACACGCGTGCACTCCACTCAGTGGTCCAAACTCAACTGAGAAGAATAAAATAAAACATAGTAACTCCGACATACTATATAAATCTGTTAATGAAAAATAGAAATAAATAACAAAAAAATGTGTAAAACCTAGTAACTTGACTTACTGAATTTTAAAGAAGTAACATTCTCAATTTCTTATACTTACTAGAAAACAGCATGCACAAATAGCCTCTATTTACAGTGATAGTAGCGAGGAAACAATTCTTACAGGGTAATTTTGGCGCGCCAAATTCAAAAATTGATAATAATTGAAAACCTACTCGACTTACTAGGTTTTACTATAACACGGCAGAGCATTGGACGACATATTGTTGATTTGAGCGAGCTTGGCAAAAGTTTAAGATGTTGTGAATGTAAAAACGATCTTTCACCTGAAAAAATAAAAAAAGAAAGTCGTTTATTACTGAATTCAATTTTAGACATTGTTTGTGACGAATGTGCAGTAATAACATAAGTGACCAATGGTAAAATCATGCCGCCGCGTTGCCAGACGCTAAGTGACAAATTCTTAACTTACCGAGTAAAGCTTAAACTGGTATATTTTAAAAATGATTATCTTTTCAACAAATTGGAAAAGAGCCGATTTTCATTCGAATTTAAAATATTCGTAATAAACTAATCTATAGATGAGTTGTTTTGGGAAAAGATGTATAGAAAAGTTCTCAGGTTATGATGTAAAAAAACTCTTGGTCAACTGGTACATTCAACCATGCAAAAAATTCCAACTTTGATGGCGAATATCTCCTTTCAATGTTATCCATATTTTAATAACTTAAATACATATCTATGTACCAAAACTGTATATAATTTTCTAAATTACAAATCTGTTATTTTAATTGTCAAAAATTATTACTAGAAATGTTTGGAAATATTTTAGAATAATATTTCTGGACGTTTACCAAAAGAGAATACATTTAAATGACAATTTGAATGAATTGTCGATACCTGCCAAATGTCTTACCTAAAATTGTTATTAAAAGTTCAAAAATAATATTATTTCTTCAAAAAGTAGAAAAAATATATATTCGCTGTAGTATTTTGTAAAATCAAATAAGCTGAATCAAATATGATATCTGTTAACAACAGCATTTTCTTGACGAATATTTGTAAAAAATCAGTTTTCCAAAAACACACGTCACAAGATTACACATCACCCGACGCGATGAAAACTGAACTTAGTTTTAGTTATATTTTGATGATAATTCTGTTGGCGAAACTGCACTATTAACTTTTAGGTGCAGTGTGGGCCATAGAAACCTGATGATTTTTAATTGTTGTTTACCGGCGACTGCGTGAACTAAGGTGCATTCTCCTCAACGTTGAACATCAAGGTGTATTCTCTTCGACTCTCCAATATTCAAGATTTACATCAACGAATCAGAGATGAGGTTGCACCGATTCCTCATGCAGTTATATAGAGAGTAATGGGAAATATCCGAGGTTGATTAGAACAATGTGTATGCAATAATGGTCATCTCAGAGACGTAGTATAAAAAAAAACGCATAAAATTACCTTCGCCATGACACAAAACGCTGAATAAAAACTTTTTATATTTTCAACGTTATTTCGTTTCAAAAATCATTTCGTTAGATTCTCTTATACATCACCATGTGCGAATATATGTATATTTTATGTCATTATTCCTGACATAAAAATACTATCTACCCAACTATATTAAGGGAAATATATATCGTTGGGTTCGTTATACACTTATGAGTCAAGTTATTCAGAATTTGTCCCAGTAAAATTAGTTGCTCTATCTTTATTTTGTAGTTACTTTTTTCCCTTATTAACTTCATTAATTAAATACATATTACTTGATTTTTTCGTTTTTTTTTTACATATATTTAGTCTTTATCTAATTTAATTAATTTCTAGAAACCCTCAGTTACCCAGTGATTATTTTTAGTTTTATTCGCTTTTCTATGTTGCAGTCTCTTTTGCGTTATTTAATACAATAGTTAATTCGAGGAAAATTGTTATTTCCTTTTTCTTTTGCAATTCAGTATAATTTTTACATTTTATATTTAATCTCTTATGCGCATTTCACATGGAGGAGATCGGTAAGAGATACGCGTATGAAGAAACGGAGGTAACGTAGACGCAAACCGAGTCGCTTAGGCAGCGATACAAATCAGCGACGCTTAGGATATATAAGGATCATGTCGTTTGAGATATTCTGCCATGGATATTTTTCCCGTATGAAGGTGACTGATATAGCGATATGCAACAAGGTGTTATTCACACAGTTCAATCATCTTCTGGGTCCGCGACCCTGTAACTGTATTTTGGTCAATAGTTCTTCAATATAGCGCGTTAATATGCGTATGACATGCGGTAAGATTTGAAGAACGTGGTAGAACATTCTCGTATCCTTTACACAGAATAGCGTACTCTGCACTCATGTTTCTTATTAATTGGGAGAACCTACATTTGAAACAATGGGATTGTATAGAAGGTGAGAGGGAAAATGGGAGGTGACTGTATCTAAGAGCCTCGTAGATACTTTCTGTATCTTATAGAGACCACCTCCTTGTCAACCTAGCCTTATGGTCAGATCAGGGAGTACTAACAGGTTAACATTATAAAATAGGTTTCTACTGGGTATCACAATAAGTGTCGCACTATGCTCTACAATAGTTGCAGTATTGTCTTACTTATTCAGTGACTATTTAATAAAATTATATGCGTGTATTTCTTTTATTTCATTATATTATTGTGATAATGAGTCTATATTAAAATCCCCCACCTCCTCCAATGAGACTATCTTTTTCCAAATTCGTTCAGTAAATAATAAGATCGTTACAAAAAGTAGCTTTATTAATTAGACATACATGAGGGTTTATAAATTCCGCATTTGTATAATTTATTTGCATACGCATACTTAATTTTTAGCATCATATGATAATAACTTGATTGTAGTTATCTAATTTACAGTTGTAATTCATGCAGAATGGTTAATATTGTTTTTGATATCTGAACTAACATCATTACCTCTAGGGTAATCCTAAAATTAAAGTACTTAACTTCATTTTCAAAAAACCAAAATTCGGATAGCTCTACTGTGTATTAAAAAAATAATACTAAATTTTATCAAATTTATTCCTGATATTTTTCTTATGAGAATAATCTTAACATAGTTACTACATTAGATTTTAAATTTTGCCACTTTTATTATCAATTTATTTTTTGTCTTCAATTTTATAGAAGTACAAGTTTGTTGTATTAAATATTCTTACCTTTTCTATTAGTTATTTTAAAAATAACCTAAGTATGTGTTTTCTATTTTTCTAGGTTATAATTTAACATATTTTTAAACTGTTCAGTAATGTTTATTAATCTAAAGAATAAACACTAATTTCAAAACCATATTTGGAAAAATTTCTTGTATAATATGATCTGTATGATCCGCCCATTCCTAGTATGATAGGTCTATGTTATTGTTCGGTTATTTTAAGTGACTTGTATTAAGGCTCTACAAGTGCCTAGTTCACGTATATTGAGGAAACTGTCACATTACTGTCTAAAAATAGCTATTAATCTATTTGAACTAATTCATTGTGACATTATAAATATACTCAATATATTTAGAGAAATTAAGAAACTTTTCGAATCATTTTCACTGTATATTTTCTTTTCTATTGTGGTAAACGTTTCTAATGAGCTGATGAAGTTGGTGTTGGTTTCGTATCATTGGCACTTTTAAACTTATTTTTAAAGATATATTGCTTAAAGATAATTGTTTTAAAAATGATTAATTTCACGTTGAAATAACTTAATTTCTTAACCATGGAAGTCGAGTATTTGTTGATAACTGCGGTTTATTCTTAAAAGTGGGTTTCTTACACTGTACATTATGTAGAAAAATAGAAATCATGACAATTTTCATCACGTTCAAATGACATTCAAATAAATTTTCTTCTATTGCGAACTAATTTAATCATACGCATAGCAAACTTACTCACATCGTTTTCGACAGCGACACACACACACACACACACACACACACACATATATATATATATATATATATATATATATATATATATATATATATATATATATATATTGAATATTGGAGAGTCGAAGAGAATACACCTTGATGTTCGAGGCCGAGGAGAATGCACCTTAGTTCACGCAATCGCCGGTAAACAAAAATTAAAAATCATCAGGTTCCTATGGCCCACACTGCACTTAGAAGTTAATAATGCAGTTTCGCCAACAGAATTATCATCAAAAGATAACTAATTATAAAACTAAGTTCAGTTTCTATCGCGTCAGGTGATGTATATATATATATATATATATATATATATATATATATATATATATATATATATATATATATATATATATATATATATATATATATATATACATTTTTTTTAATACCTATGCATAAACATTTAATGGGCTTGATCAATTTACTATAATACATGTCTTGTAAATTAAGAAGCAGACAAAATAATTAGTTCATATTAATACATAAAATATCATCGATAGACATACTATTCATTTCATCGCTATTTGCCAAATAAAAATCTCTCTTATCTTGCCGATAAACGGAACAGTCTACCTGAGCCTAGCCATAATAACAAGTCACGGTATGTTTGATATTTTTTATTTGGCAAATAGCGATGAAGTAAACTATACATAGCGCGTGAATTTAGAAAAATATGGTTCATTTTAAATAAAATATCAGTGCCTTTGCGCAGTAGTTTACAGACGATTTCTCCTCTCGTAGATTCTACAAATATATTTTTTAATTATTTGTAGATAATTGTTGGAAGAGTAAACTTACATTGTGTCGATCTCCAGCAATTAAAATTAATTGCACTAAAACGTGTTGGGATATATATATAACTGACTCCTAATTTCGTTAGGATATTAGGTAAAATTGTATTCTTCTAACCTTATCAGTTGAGCCCGTTGAACACATGCGAGGCAGGTGCGTCTCACACTTAAGTCAAATGCTGATATTTTCCGTTTTGTGTGACCCCATATGCGCTGCTACGACTATTGCCACCACCTGCCTCCTGCTATTTGCTTATATGTAATTAATATTTTAAACATCACAGTTCGCAAATGAAAATTGTTTGACGGATATTTAACATTTTAAATTTAAATCTCAAAAATCTTACACTAATATCGTCATGTTTGAGGTTTTCTAAAATTATACATTGAGCATATGAAAGCTGGAATAAATTCTCTAACAGAATTACAGGGCGTGAAGAAAAAACACTCAGATCAACATTAGTTTTAAATCCGTAGAACAATAACTAAGGTGAACTGAAATTCTCTTAAAATATCAATTTTGTTGGCCCGATTAATCTAATTTCATTGTAAAGTATGTCCTTTACTTCCCTAAAACTATTTGATCCACTATCTGAAATGTGGTGTAATATTTAACACCAATTTCCCACCAAACGGAGTACATATCGCATACCAGTTTGGTGTGAAAATGAACACCACAAGGCCCTCATAGAATTTAGGCATTTCGCTGGCGTGAAATTTATACCAGAAATGGAGAAAATCAACACCACGTGTGGTATAAATTTCACTACTTTTAGGTGAAAACTTTATTTAAATTTTACGCCCTTTACTGCTGATATATATATATGCTGAATAGGCGGCACTTTCTGACATACAATTGATTTTTCTTTCACTTCGGGTTTCGCCGGAAGTGACACTAACTTTCGATTTTTAAATAGAATACCCTGTATATTATTGCATTTTTGAATTATACATGATTTTATGAATCCAATGATACCAAATAAGTGACATTTCAAAAGTCAACATTTTTTATAATCTAATTTTTAGTTTTCCATTTAAGTGTGCCATGACGGTTCCGATTTATTTTAAATGACCTGTGTAATGCTACAAAAATCGAAATCCCGTCAAAAATACCAAATCACATGATTTATGAACAAATAAAGTTCATCAAAATGGTTTTTGGGGCAAAACTCAATTTTTTCAAATGGAACCATAGTGATACCGTAGTACCATTTATTAGTACCATTAATAAGGAATTTATTCACATGTCGTATTAAAATGTGCAATAAATGCAAACAAAATTACAGCTAAAAGAAAATAAGAAAATAGAATTTTATTCTAATTACCTTGTTACACATAAGGTGGCTGTGGAATACAAAAAATTAACACAATACATAACAACAGTTGTTCAAAATGCTGTCCATGTGCAAGTCTAGAAAATATTGATATAATCATGAAGAAAGCAACCGAATTCCTCAGTTGAAGTAGTACTTTGTATTTATCGAGCTTTCCAATTAAATATAAACAGTGTTAATGTAAAAATAACGGTGTACCCACCCACTTTGAAAATGTACCCAATTATTACATTCATTATTCAATAATTGGGCACATTCTTGTCGAGATTAATGTATTATTATTATTAAGTGGACAATAAGAATGACGAATATAAAATATCATTTAACTACATACCCAACGAAATCCTCCAGTGAATTTGTCGAAATTTAACATATTTTTCAAACATCTATTTTATTAGTTTTTATAAACTTATTTTATTATTTATTAGTTTTAATAAACTCAACCATGAGACTATGTTTGCTTCTTAAAAAAGATAAACCAGTTGGGCATAAGTTAATATTCATAGACACATTGGTTCAGATTGTAATGTTGCTAATCTTATTGGTTTTATTATTTAGTTCTCGCTGAAAATTCTTGATAAAATTGATATATTATTATTATTAAATAATAAACAGAAAATAAATGACATTTTTTTACTATATAGTACACCTTCAGTATAATGATATTCCAAAATTGTATATCCGTGAAAAATATCTACAATTTTGTATAGTTACAGTGCAATTTAAATAAAAGGGACATTTTTGGAGAAAACTACTCTACTTAAGAAGTTTGGATTGTTGTTACCTCATTATATGTTACCTAATTATATAGCTTCATCAAGTTCTTGAACTAAAGTCAGAAACTGAACTGAATCTTTGTATACGGTCTATTTGTTCATTTCAACATTCTAAAAGTGACTAACGTATAGAAAATGTTTTTGTAGCTTTTTTACGTAACTTCTCCATCTGTTCATGTAAAATGTTGCATGTTCAATGTAAAATTGTTCGTATTCAACCCTTTAAACTTGTGGATTGCTTAAGTACACATTTTATTATTATTATTAAGAAAGCTAAAATAAGCACCTGCTTTTCATTCACATCACCTGCTATCGATATTAATTATATTAATATTGGTTAATATTCTGATGAGTAAAATTGTAAATGTTATATATATATATATATATATATATATATATATATATATATATATATATATATATATATATATATATATATATATATATATATATATATATATATATATATATATATACGTTAAAAATTACGTTATTTGTATACTATTTATACTAAAACCTACTTATTTATACTAAAACCGATGGGAATGAACAATG
Organism: Rosalia funebris; assembly: GCA_037954035.1. Taxonomy (NCBI): domain Eukaryota; kingdom Metazoa; phylum Arthropoda; class Insecta; order Coleoptera; family Cerambycidae; genus Rosalia; species Rosalia funebris. Next base: position 39,717,012 of record JAZFAV010000016.1, read on the forward strand.
TATGAAAACAATTTTCGAGATTGAATAATTGTAGTCTCTGACATTCCCTCGTGTAATCATGAATGCTTATTAGACAGAGGCTTATTTGAGGCGAACTGCTAAGCATTATGTGATGTATTAGTATTCAAATAACGCTCCTAGCAGGGAGAGGAGGAAACATCACGACCACGCCGCGCCGCGACGACGGCCACTACTCTGAGTACGGCACGGGTTTCGTACGTGTGGCCTCTTTCCTCACGTCTAGTGACGTCTAAATACTTACTAGATTCTTCACAGCAAGCTTCTTGAGTAAATTTCATTCATATATAAGTATCTAGTTAGTACTCTGTACCAAAACGTATAACAACTGTGGTTAATCAAACTTAAATATATTTTATTTATAAATTTCACTTAAATACTTTATTAACACTAACATTTTAACCTATATAATTATACTCCTTGCGCCTTTATTATACTCTTGCAATGACATGATCATGGTGAATTTGTGACGGTTATAAAGAATAAAAAAACTATTAGGTAGTTTACTTAATTTTACCAGAATACTTTTATGAACTTTTTCATAAAAGTATTCTGGTAAATCAAAAGAGATATTGAATGTGATGTAAATTAATAGCAACACCAAACTCTATATAACACCAACCTTTCATGTGGTGAAATAGTCCATATGCTGTATGTGCAATAGTTTTTATTTTCGCTAAACTGCTTGCTTTTTATAGTCGTTAAATTATCTGTACATCTGATTTTTGGATACGAATGTGATTAACGGCAGTATTTTGTCATTTGTCATATTTATTACATGTTCATATACCCATTTATACTTGGATAGTTATATAAATGTTTAGGAAAACAAGTTATGCAAATCTGTTCAGGAACACAGTCAATACAGATTTAACTACTCTAAAAAGTTTCTGCCAGATATCTAGGTGTAGTGTTTGACAACACTACTTACTTAGACTACAACAGTACTTAGGGCTGGTCAAGATTAATTTAATGTTGTCCAGCTTATCTTTTTGCTGTTACAATTATTCACCCTGTGTCTATTTGAGTACTATATATTTGTAGGGCCAAATAGTTTAGTGGAAATAGAAATTACGTGCTATTCTACCTATTTACCCTATCAAGTCGTCAAGCTTGTCGCGTAGAAATTAGTCATGTTGGATAATTTCATCTATTCACCATGCCAGATCATTATGGAAAAGCTATCAAAATATAATGGACATTCAGGTGAATTGTCCGACGCGGAATTAAAACAAGTGTAGCATGTTACTCCGCGATTCTGCATGGATAGTATCGTATTACCCTATAGAAGTCCAACCACTTATACTCAATATCAATCATCAATCAATCATACTGCGGTCCAAGGTCACGGAGTGCGTCTGGGTGGCTATTGGGGGTTTCATTGTACGCTTGGGTCCAAGCTCCAACATGACACCTCTCCCTAAACATGGATGTGTCTATATTTTTATACTGTTTACACCGGAGCCATTTACACTCAAAAATCAATTTGGGATCCACCATTTGGAATCCAAATTTATGAGATAAATTTGCGCTGTGTCTTTCAGAAAGACAGCAGAAGTTTGTCGGGTAATTTTAAAACTGGCACGTTCAATGAATGGCCACTTACAGCCTACAGGTTAAAGGCGTCAGGTTAAAATTAAATGAATTATCAGTGAATAGAAACGAAAAGTAGGCATTCAATGTACCAACTACTATACGTAATTATATGATTTGAAAACCTGTAACTTATAGCATTAATGGTAATGGAGCAAATAGAGTTAATTATCTATAAATATATTAACTAGCAGAGGATCAGGGTACATAAATATAAAAAATTATAAAAAGTAAACTAAACTCAATTCCACTTATTGTCAGTCCTATCTCAAAAACTAACTAGGACCTCATATCATTTTCGTAATGAAACAGGGGCAGAATCATTAGACAAAATATTTGCACGCATATATTTTCAACCTATCTCTTACTTGTATTTATATCCTTCGCTAAAACGAATAAATAATTAATGCAAAGTTTTATTTGGCAGAGGGTAATTTTCAAACTACTGAAGTAAGGAGATTATTCTACTCCACTCCATCTGAAAATGTCTTATATAATAAGGACTAAACAAATTAGTCCAAAACAGCTATTCTCCTGGCTATATGCCATCGACGAGCGCTGAATTAAATGGAAACTACCCAGAGATGGCGCTAGGTACGTTCTACTGCGGTAGTACATAACGGCGTCTACAAGATGTGAGCCTCATCTGTCAAAGGTAATCTCGCTTACACTGCACTGTCGAGACCCAAGATAACGTCGAAATCGGTATGCCGTTAACGGTATCCCGAGATAGGTGACACTGTGCATCTTCCGTGTGGTTTTCGATCAATCTGAATCACCGAATTTTAGTGCTAACTCTGTTAGACAAAATACGAGTAAATTTTGCCATTTAATTCAGCGCTCGTCGAGGGCATATTCTTCTGGGAGAATAGCTGTTTTGGCCTAATTTGTTTAGTCCTTATTGTATAAAGGCATTTGCAGATGGAGTGGAGTATAATAATCTCCTTACTTCAGTAATTTAATTAATTATAATTTATTCTATACCGATTTTTGCATCTTTCTGGAGAGTATGCAATCTTTGATGTAATGTTTAGGTGTTTCAGGTATGTAGTCATTGTATAGGTTTTTTATAAAAAGACTGTACAATGTATAGGTTTACAATTAGATCTAATACCTATATAATGTGTAGGTTTAGATTTAGATGTAATAACATAAGACGTAATAGGTTTATTCCTAATTTTAATGAATAAACCTATATATTGTAGAGTTTTTTAGGGAAAATCCTATAATTATGACTACAGTGTCAGTTAATTATTATAAAGAAAATCTATATATAAATATCTAGTTTAAGTTGATTGTTGTGCAACCTCTACTTTAATAACCCTACTGGAAATAAATAAACTTCCATAATATATAAATAAATCTATAAAATAATAAAAAAATGATTATGTGAGTGTCTACTAAAAGAATTAAAAATTATTATGGAGGTAGATTAACGTTATAAGCCGTTGGTGTGTATAAAATGTAATGAATAAGTGGCTAACTATTCGCTCACAGACCGTGACCGAGCCATGCATTGCATATTTAATAATGCCACCTGCTACATATTAAATTCCAACGATAATTTTTATATACATGGTTGATAACTAGATTCTAATTTCATGTCAGTTCAATGCTGAAATTAATTATTATATGAATATAAATAAACCAATGAAGGCGATTTTGGTACTCAAATTTCTATCTACATATCTAATCTTTGCTCTCCTAATATTTGTATCATTTTAATCATAATCAGTCAAAAATTTCTTATAAATAATTTTATTTCTTATAAGTTATTCTTTATTGCTTCAAGAATTATGTAGTCCTATTTGTTTATTTATAATAATTTACTGGAGTCAAGAGTATATAAAATAAAAACAAACACAATTCAAATAAGGAAAACGAAACTTTTTTGTATAATAATTGAAATTCATATAAATTATAATTATCAACAAGGTTTTTGTTTAAATTATTTGAAGTTTCAAAGAAAAAATAATGAAGAAATAAAATACACATTTTAAACAACATATTGGTATTGATTGGAGAATGATTTAAATTTTCACGACGAAAACAACATTATTCGGCTGAAGACTTTAACCCACAATCAACTGTTTTCCCTTCGATTCCATGATCAGAGATTTTGAAAATTCAGTTGCCTTTTGCGTCTTCTGCGAAGATCAGTAAAATTATAAATACAATTTTATATTTCATGGTTTCCATTTTGTACAAAAAAAGTATTATTCAGCCATAAGTACAGAGTCTTTCAATAGGGACGCTCAAAGACGCTTCGATGGGTCGGGGATCCATTTTATTAAAGCGACATCTGCCAAATTCGTTGTTGATCGTTCAGTAGTGTATGGCAAATTACCGTGGAAGAATATAGCGTTCAACAACGTGTGTTCAGATCATTAAATTTTAGTTTCAATATCAGTGCTCCATTCGAGAAACGTTTCGTACATTACGTGATTTTTATCCTCGCCACAACCGTCCCGCCGAATCGACTATTCGACGTTTGGTGACCAAATTCGAGTCGACCGGTTTGATAATCAGTCAACACCCCTACGTCACCGAAACGCAATGTCAGCTGAAAACATCGCTGCCGTACATGAGAGTGTACGGGGAAACCCGAGGCAATCAGTTTCTCGCCGTTCTCAAGACCTTGGCCTTTCTGCGACTTCCAATTGGAGAATTTTGCATGGGGTCTGCATCCGAATAAAATTCAACTGACCCAGGAACTTAAAGTAAAGGACCATAGACATCACCGTGTGTTCGCTTACTGGGCTCTAGGGCAGTTGGAGGTTGACTCAAATTTGGCAAAAAAAAAAAAAAATCATCTTCAGCGGCGAGACCCATTTTTGCATGAATGGATACACGAACAAACAAAATTGTCAGATTTGGGATGATACCAATCCACACGAGATACATCAGCACCAAATTCACCCCCGGAAAGTCTCTTTTTGGTGCGGATTTTGGTCTGGCGGAATCATCGGTCCGTACTTCTTTCAAAACGAAACTGGCATTGCCATAACCCTCATCGGCTAGTGCCACAGATCGATGATAAACAACTTCTTGTTGCTTAAACTGGATGATATGGATACCGACGACATGTTCAACATGGTTCCGATAGGATGGCGCTACGTGCCATACAGCGCATGCCATGATGGATATTCTGCACGAACAATTTGAGGGCATGGCTATCTTCACTTCATGTCGTAACACCTTTCGACTTCTTCCTTTGGGAGTATCTTAAAGAGGTCTCTGCGAATAGACTGATGTAGACAAACGATTGATGCCCCCAACATAACGAACGCCATCCAGCAAATTCAGCCAGATTTATGCGACAAAGTCATCGAAAATTGGGCCCCCCGAATACGTGACACCAACCAAAGCCTTGGCGGACATTTGAACGACGTTATATTCCATACTTAATTCCATAAAATATTCTTTCAAATAAAACAAAAATTGAGTGAATATCTTACACACAAGTTGTTTTATTTACATTTAAAAATCGAGCGTCCTTATTGAAAGACCCTTTATATGTAAAGCGAATAAGGATAATTTTTTTTTCAATTTATGTTTAAGTGTTTCATATTTTGCCGCCCTCCACCTCCGAAATAGTGTGATATTGCGGTGGTGGAGGAGTCACCGTGGTCCATTTCATCTTTGGTGTTACGAAAATGGTGTCAAAAATATTATCACTTCACATTTGTGTGTACGTACGTTCGCAGATGACGTAAAAATAACATAACGAAATATAATTAAATTAATTATAGAAGCTGTCTATAAGGACGGAGCGATGATGTGATAGAAATAGTGTGCTACGGCTCCGGAGGGCCGCGGATGGAGAGGTAGGAGGGTCAATGATTTTGCGTTGGGTAACGCAAAATCATTTCCATGAAGGACAGGAGACCTGAGCAACGTTAATGTCAATGCGTGAAGGTGCATTTTCCTGTGACTGTCCTGATCAGCCAATAGACATATGTTTCACTTTAATTTGCAAGTTATTGAATTAATTTTATCTACCCGGTATAATATGACCGAAGTAGTCCGCTACCAGCTTTCAAACACAATTTCCTTTTCCGTCGCTACGTTGCACTGAAAAGGGGCAATCGACTCGAAACGTCGATATTTGTTGTTGCTACTTCTATCTGTTATCTTTCTATTATTACCACCATCATCGTTTACCTATCATATTATCTATTGCATTACGAAAAACGCAATTTTTAACATTTTCTGTGCCACAAGAGAATTGTACCGTCTTATTATTTCCCGATAGGGAACTTAATGCTCAAGAACTACATATCGCGATTTCATTCTCATTGAAAATCATCAGTGCAGCGTACTCCGTCCCTAATCTTCTCAGAACATCAGACATCGAGTGCGCTGCTTTGACCATTCATGATGAGCATTGGGAATGGTTAAAGCAAATTTCTTGCCTATTATTCGTTATTGGGAATAAATTAGACAGAAACATTCTCTTGTAGAATTTACCCGTTACGAAGTTTTCATGCGTATGTGCGCTTGGCAGATTCGCTGTGGCGAATGTGGTATCTTGGACATCCCACGCAAAGTTTGCTTTGTTATTAAGCAGGCAGATGGCCGTAGTGTCGTCATGTATGTATTTTCTAAGCTTGATCTTGCACAACTCAAATTCTGGGGAAAATATATGAAAAACTATAAGTCTATTTCAAATCTTCTAGATACTTCAGGCATCAACGCAATAGGGATTGCGTGACACCACGAAACATTTCCGGAAAATATTTGTTTCATGGAACAATATCTTTTTACGCAGCACGTACGAGCCCATTATATGTAGTTCGGCCAGGCATAATTTTACAATTAATATATTTAAATAAAAGTAATAACATTCTCAAAACTATATTATTAAAGGAATATATTGGTAACAGAAACAAAGTATAAACTTTCAACTTAAATACCATGGAATATGACTGCCGTGAATACTACATTATGAAGTGTCAGTGACAAGTTTGTTAATAAAAAACATTAAGATTTGCGGTTCAGGGTAGATCGGCCAGTTGCTGAATTACATCGTACGCTAAACGTTTGTAGCGTTTTAAAACAAGACGAATATAACTTAATATAACTGAATTTGTATTGCAGATATCCCGACGCAGGTGCCTCCACTGACGCCGGGTACGAACAAAACTATGGCCGAGGCTCTAAAGGCATCTTTTGCATCGTGGGAAAAGGAACAGCTTAGACTAAACATTACCAAAGGTAAAATTGTTACTCTAATTATCCACATATATTAATACAAATGTATATACAATGAGAAAAATAAAATACTATTCAACTATGCTTAATCGTTCCAAACAAGAATATCCATAATCATTAGAAATCAGTATGAAACATTTATTATTCATAATAATTTCCCATTAAGGATCAGGTTTGTAACAAGTATGTATTAGTTTATAAGAAGCATTCACCTTATTTAATTGTAACAAATAGTATATATCAGTTAAATAATCAACGCTAAATAGTTTTCTTGGTGTACATAACATTGTCACAATAAATATTATTTTTTAAGACACTGTAGTTTGTAAAGAACGCCGTTCAAAATAAATTTTACGTTATAACATAATGTAAGGTTACTATATGGTTTGCTATATACGAGTCCCGTTTTGATCAAATGTAAGTCATGCTTTCTTCGTTATTGTCATGGAGACAGCACTGTTTGATAAAATAAGTTTTTTTTGTTTTTGTTTTAGAAAATGCTTTATTGAAAATGTTTAAGAACTATTAAAATGTAGAAAATGTTGTCGGCATCTCTTTTAAGACACATTCGTGTGTACTCAGTCAACAATGACCATGCCAACATCGTTTTTGATATTTCAATACCAAGTAAATAACAAACATAAGGCTCGAGTCTATTAATAACGGATTGCATGAGGTAAATATGGTCACCAAGTCACACCTAGATTTCAATATTTACCGTACTTTTGCAAGTCCGATAAGGTGATATGGTTATATGAACAAAATAAACATATCCCTAAGCGGCTTTATTTGGGGAAGATACGTATGTGATTTTAATGCCTTTAAAAATGATTCTGTATAACAATTCTAATACATCAGATAATTTCTATCCAACTTTAGCCTAATAGTAATAATAAAGTCATCGTGCAATATAATATATGTAGATATATCCCGTGCAGGTAGTGTGAACACGAATGTGCCAAACAAAGATTCTCCAAGTTATCAGTGGCGTTCATGGCATGACAGGTGCATAAGATATATCAAAAATAATAAAAACACATTAAATACCTACTACTAGGTACGTTTATTAATATCTAGTTAATCATATACTATGTTTAAACTATAAAATTCCTTAAAGTTATTATGGTTAAAGGAAATCAAAAGTCGATGTTTTTTTAGTTTTAGAAGTTTGTGCATATTTGTTGCAATGAGAACAAAATATTATATAAAGAGTGAACAATTTTAAACTTTTAAATTAGATTTACTCTGGCAGATGTTCGCGTTATTGAGCTTGTACTGTATATAAATAATAAATAATAACAAAACTATAATTACAAATAGTTATAATTTTAAATGAATATACTTATGTAAGTATACCTAATTTATTTGATTAAGTTTATGCGTATAAAGTATTAGGTAACAATAGAGAATAATTACATAAATAATATTTCATGTTACATTATGTCGTAAATCGGTAGTTTCCAAGAATAACCTGAAACGGGCAAATGTCTACCATATTTCTGAGTTTATACCAAGATATAAAGACTGGGTCTCACTGCAATGAATAGTGAAAGCCTTTATATGTTTTGATGATTCAATCATTCTGTAATTGTAATTCTGTCCCTGAAATAGCGATAATTTCTTAGCAATAATTCTATCTATTTTTTTCTACATGTTGTCATGTAATTTCTTTACAAATTTTTATGTATCTCAAAACAGTATTCGTTAGTTCTGACATAACATATGCCTATCAACATTCTAGTAAAACCTTATACCAAATATTTTACTACTATTATAGTATATAACTATTAAACAATCAACAACAAATATAAGTTATTGTTAATAAATATAAGTTGATGTTTAAGTAGTATAGCAAAGTCGGTTCTGGCTCACCCTCGGATTTGTCCGCGGACATTTGATGCGGATGGCATGTGTCCATCGGGAGTGACCAAAGATGTGGGTGGGGTCACGAAGAGTTCTTGTGGATGATCAACAATGACCAGAGGGTGTAGAAAAAAACATGGCGGCGGAGGGGGGCCAGGGGGAAAAAACACATGGCTAAAAAAAAGGGGCGTGGCTGCGTTAAGAAAAAAAAAACATGGCTGTATTAAGAAAAAAGAGGCGTGGATGCATTAAGAAAAAAGAGGGTGGGGGTAAGAAAAAAACATGTCTGCATTAAGAAAAAAATATGGTTGCATTAAGAAAAAAGGGGCGTGGCTGCGAAAAAAGAGGGTGGGGGTAAGAAAAAAAGGGTGTGGAAAAAATGCATTAAGAAAAAAACATAGCTGTATTAAAAAAGGGGGCGTGGCTGCTTAAGAAAAAAAGAGGGTGGGGGAAAAGGGGGCGTGGCTGCGTTAAGAAAAAAACATGACGTCTTATGATTGGCGAATAACGGAAAAAATGTCTGACGTCAGAGCCTAATATAGGATGAGATAGCACAGAAAGAGCTTAGTAAAAAAAGTGTGACGTCAGAGCCTAAGATAGGATGAGATAGCACGCAGAAAGAATGTAGACGTCTATGATTGGTGAATAACGGAAAAATTTGTGATGTCATAGTCTTAGAGTATAAGTGTTGGCTGTTAAGACAAAAAACAGAGAAAAATGAATGTCGAAAAGGCCTTATTTCACGACATTTACGGTGATCAGTCATCAGGATAGCAGAAATATTCAAGACGTATGCACATATATTTAAATGAAATAATATTTAGTCCAAGATTCGACAAGTCTAAACTATTCAGATAAATAAAGTCGTAAATTTTGTTTGTTATTATAATAAAATATCCGATAACGAATGTTGCTGTAATTTACAACGTTATCTCTGTATACGGGATAGAGTTTCCATATAAGGTTTTATTATTTAACACATTCAATTCAGGATTCATATGTATACAGGGAAATTTGAAATAATTATCTTCAGGCTAATTAAAAGTAATATACGAGGGGTATCGGAAAATAATAAAAAGACATAAATGTTTATAAAATCATATTTATTAACCTATAAAAATACAATACTAATTAAAACTATGTAATAAAAAATATAAGAGCATAATATATAATTATAATACAGTATGTTTATTAATAGCAGTATAAAAGCACATTTTTTTATTTATAATAGGATTCAAAATTTTCGCTGCGGCTTCTATCCTGCGTTGAAATCGGTATCGGTCCAAGACAAAAAATTCCCAATATCTTAATCTTGATGTTCTATATTCATAGGCCTACGTGAACATTATATACGTTTGATTACGGCTCTCATCGAACGGAACTCGCTTTATCTTCTTTTCATTACTCATTGTGGTAGAAAGAAAGTTATAGATAAAGAAAATGTATTTATGGTAAAAACAGGAGTTTTATTTTTCCTAAGTTGGTACTAAAAAGCCACTATATTTGGGTTGGTACACCTGTATGATGGTACGACTTGAAAACGTAACTAAAATGTTTGCTGTACTATTGTAGACTAAATAAGCTGGTGAATAAACAAAAATTATCTGCAAAATGCTGAGTCATTTTTTCTTTTGACTTACTTGTCGCTTATTACATAGAATGCAAATTCAACGTTAAAAACAAGTCTTGACTTGTTGAACAAAGTGTCGCCAGCTGGGTTAAGGAACGTGACTTAAATGTAAACAAACTGGTGTTTTGCCACTATTGTAGACTGTGATTAAAACCGACTAACATCTGAATTGAGATCAAGGTCATAAATCCAAATCGTATTAAATAACATCTGCGTCTTTTGAAAAAAAATCACGTTACGTAAACAATTCTGTCTAGTTAGGAGCTGTAACTTATATATTTAAATAAAAAATATATATATTTTAAAAATGAAAACTGTACACACAAGTGTGCAAAATAAAAACAACAATTATTTTAGTAAAATATTTAATCAACTACATCTTCACTATAAAGATTGTATTTTACAATATATTCAAAAGGTATATTTTTTCTAATTGAGTATAATAATTTGAAGAAACCAGCTTCCAGTATTCCTACGCAAAATTCGTCTAGATTGATGGATCCCAGTAAAATTTGATTACATAAATTTTCAGCACGACCATATGTTTCCAATGTATATTCAGTGTGATTATAGTGAACTACGGTATCAGTCTGACAGTCTTTAATGTGATACATAACGTTGGAAGGCTCACTGATACTGAGTTCCTTGAATTTTTCTTGTGAAATATCTTCGTAGAGTCTTATGATGGCACCTCTTAATTCAGCATCAACCATTTTTTGCTAATATTTCTAATAAGACACTTCAGAATTAAAACCGAAGAACAGAGTGTAATGTAGTACAGTAGAATTGTAAGTGATTGTTGACTATTATAATCATTGAATATATCGACAGGGGTCACGCATGTGCCTTTAAAAATGTTCCAATCTAAATCTCCACTTGTACCATTTTGAAATTTTACTCTTATTTTATATCTTTTAGCATCATTTGGTATAGAAGAAAAAAACGTGGAAATATGATTATTTAGAATATAAGGTGTCATATTTTTCCAGTTGTTCTTTGTATCAAAGTAGACAAACATTTCTTTCGCATCATATGGACGATGCACATAAAGAACATTTTGATATATAGCATATAATAGAATAAACTGATGACCTAACGGCATCATGATTAATTATATACTATGCATGTACACATAGGCTATACTTATTTATTAACATTTTCTCTCTATATTTTTGTTGAAGGAATTTTTTCATGCTGTGGTGTAATATTCAAATTGGTAAAACTAATGAACATACGCTTTTTTTGTTCATAAAAGCTGATAGTTATTTTCAACTGCTCTAACTTTCTGTAATGTTCATTCAATAATAACTTGTATTTATCTGAAAGATGCATCTTACTGCTCAGACGTCTCGTAAACAACTAAAAAAATTATGGTAATACACACAAGGAGATAAATAAAAAAACAGAGGTCAATAGTTTTTTTTGTATTTATTTTGGTAAATTTGAATACAACCAATCATATAGTTTTACACTATTTCTTATACTACACATACATTTAAAATTATTATAATGATGAACACATTGTGGAAAGTCTTTTAAAAAATTTGGTAATGTTACACTGGTGATATGTTCGACATTAACGACAATAGGTGACGTTGTTGAAGTTTCCGCTAGTTCATGTAGCTTTCGTTCAAGAAATTCGTTCTTTTGATGTCCCTTTACGTAAACTGTGTCGACGTCAGCCCCATTCAATAGGTGATCGCTTAGAATGTCATTTAATATGTCGTAATTTACATAACCACTGCTATATTTTAGACCATGATGAAAACATTCCAAATAGTTTACTTGTTTCTTTACTTCAGAACTTAACGTACTGTATGCCATTGGAGGTTTCAATAAATAATGAGCCCTTTGCACGCCACTTACAAAAGATATTTCTTTAGCATGAAATTCAGGAAGGTTGAACCCTTGCACATCGACGACAATCAACTTCATGATGTTCTCAGATACAATACTTTTAAAAGACTGAATTACTTTGTTTGATACAAGTTTATTTTATGCTGCATTTCTTACGATTCCACTTAGGGATAAATATTCGATTACGCGGTCATGAATAATTATACAGTATGCCTTGGTATTCTGGGGGAATGATTTTCTGCTTTCAATTTCCAGTTTAACATCCACAGTGGAAGATTTTATAGAATCATTTCTTTTCGAACAGTCTATGACAAATACTGCTCGATCACTGAAAGCATCAAAGTCAAGTATCGGTTTATTATTTGAGGTGAACATTTTAGAGAACTGCGTATACATATAATAGGCTTCAGCATATTTTTACAGCTAAAATCTAATTTCATACCTTCATAGGAATAATATTCGGAGTTCAATGTTAATTTAATATTTGATATATCGATATTATCCAAGTAAGTAACATCGTGCATGCTTTTATCTTTTTTATTTGTTTGAAATGCAACAATAACGTATCTGGGGCTCTCCACATTAGTACACGTTTTAACGGACCATATTTCTTTCGTAGTGCTAGTGGTCAAAGCTGGTAATTCATGAAATTCCCATTGTCTATATGGAAGTAGAAGTGGCTTATCGCTATTTATTTGAGAGAGCAAATTTAATTTCAAAACATCATTCAGAAACACATGCTTGACTTTTAGCTCTATGCTGGTTATTGTTAGTTCGCCAATAGTATCGTCATTCGACACTTTAAAACAATTATTATCATTTCGAGCTCTAATTACACGTAAAACTTGTTTACCGAAAATTACTCTCTTATAATCATGAAAAAATCCCAGCAAATGCCACAACGGTATTCTCAAAGAGAATGTTGTTTTTGTAGCATCATATGTTACCAGCTGTCCTTCAGGGTAATTCCAACCAGCAATACTAAGAGAAGAATCATCTTTTTCATAACATAAATAGCTTTTTAATAGGCTCATAGTTCCCGGATCTCGTACTTTATCTAATTCCTTTCCATTTAGTTCATAACTAATTGAATCAAATAAATATGCTCCTGCATTATTAGTGAATTCAACGGTGCCAGTACCCTCAACGTTCTTCTTTAAAGTTCCCTCAATCGATAGGGCGGCTTCGTTCATCAATAATAATGCATCCTGTTGATAAATAGCAATTTCTATTTCATCGTTGTTTCCAAATGATTTTACAAAAGGGTGATACGTTCGAATTTCATCCCTGACGATGGACTCATCGTAACTGGGGTCTTGAAATAACTGCAGCTGTTCTAACATTATAGCCCAGAGATTTTAAATAAAGAATATTAGCAAGAGTTAACGCTGAGGTCTTCTTATTACTCCTCTTCAGACACCCTCCACTGACTGAATGCCACAGATTAGAATAACTATCGTTTATATAGTTCTTTTGTTCAAATAGTAACCTCATAGTCCCTTTCTTAATTCTAATCGTACTATAATTTCTTCTCCTCGAAAATTAACTGGCTCAGAATTTTGATCAAGTATTTTCAATGTGATATACATAATATCTGTATATAACAATAAAACAGATATACATAATATCTGTTTTATTGTTTATTGGTAGAAAAATTAGGTTATAGGGTTCAATGTCTATTGCGTATCCGGGATCGACTTTCAATCCAAATTCAAAAATGGTGTGTGATAGTTTATTATTGTAAAATGCTGCTGTCGTAAGGTTACAGTCCACGTGGATTGTTACCACCTTAACTATCTTAACAGGTAAATCTGACTGATATGGAATATCAGGTTTTAGAACTTGAGAACTATAACCTAATAAGGAGGCTAAACTGTCTTTGCGAGTAAAGTCGATTTCGAGCTTACTTTTAATTTCACACTTAAGCGTATTGTTATTAGGCTTTAGAGAGAAATAGTCTTCAGTCTGTGCTACACCACTGGGTATTATTCGCGTCTGCAGATATGATTCAATATCACTTATTTCATATGAGCCTGTCGGTATGTGTATAACTTTTTCTTCTTCACCACCAAGTTGTCGGTAATAAAACTTATTATTTATCCCCTCTTCAATGTTTGGTATACTATTGTACGTGTGAAGTCCTATTAATGCTAACGAATAGTCGTACTGAGGATCAAGAATTATTGGATTATAAAAGTCCACGGAGAGAGTAGAACTTCGACTTCTTAACGTGAATATTTGAGACATAATGAATGAAAATCACACATGTTTATTATTTTTATAGAGAAATTCTAAACACAAATGTCCACAATTGATCGTATTGTATGTCTGATAAGCATCAGAATTATATTTAATTTTACATTTCGAGCCAAGGTACTTGACTAGTTCGATAGGTGGTTTTAAAGATCCAAAACTATCGAAATATAAAACAGAATTGTTCATTTTTTTGTAAGCTACCCAATGTGTTCCAGAGCCTTTTACGCTGTCTAAATTAATAATGGCACTTTCGTATTTTGTAGGTGGTGTAGTAGGTAAAGGCGTCACGAATAAAGACACCTCTGAAATATGGAATTTTTAATTTTTTAACATATTTTACTAAATCAATGTCGGAAAGAGCTCTATTGGGTAGCTTCAATGGGAGTTTTTTTGTTTTTTCAAATATAAGCCATATCCTTTTTTATACGGTTTCATGTAGAGTCCGGATCCTCTTTTCCCTAACGCTACTGCCTCCAAAACTCTATTGTGTCTCTCGTCTTCTTCCAATTTTTTCTTAGAGTTTTTAGCATCTATTACGGTCTTCGCCACTGCAGCAGCTCCTCCAGACAGAGCTCCTAATGCACTTAAGCCAGCAAATATCGGTATCAAAGGTAAAATACCACCAGTCTTCGGTAATGGTAGAATACGAGGGGTATTTATTTTTCTCTTACCACCTGCATTCTTGACTGCAATTCGAGCTGCCTTTAACGTCATTGCAGCATCTTTTTTTAAATTGTTACTTGCATGTCTTTTCAGTACTTTAGATATATTTGTCAGGACAGCCTTTTGGAATGCGACTTTTCTACGTCCCCCTACACCCATGCCTAGTTTACGTTTAACCTTCATTGAGTTGGTGACAGCCCAAGCCGTGGCTTTCTCACCTAATTTAGCGCCCTTATGCAATATCGTGCTCTCTGCAAGCTTTATCGAGAGGGTTTATACCTGCATCCCCTCGAGCGAGTCTTTTATGTAACTTCGTACCAGGCCCGCAAAATTGGTATCCCGGAACATGCAATTCAAAGGTCAACTTATTAATTAGATTATTGACTACTCCACGTCCTACTACGTGTTTACGCGATGCCATATGGATTGTGAATGACGATGTTTGACATTAATCATATATATATATATATATATATATATATATATATATATATATATATATATATATATATATATATAAGTATTACAGTCAGTAAAATAGTTCAGACGTTACTATGCATGTTCAAAGACAACAGGTGTCCCTGCCCGTTGAAAATTTAGATCTGTTGACAGACCATTGTGTGGGAGGAGAAGAAAAACATGGAAAGTTATTTCCTAGTACTCTAAGAGCTATTATATGTGGACCCAGTCGACCAGGCAAAACCAATTTGCTTCCAAGCTTATTATTCAATTCTAATGGACTGTGGTTTGAAAACATATACGTTTACTCTAAATCACTTTTTCAACCAAAATACAAACTATTGGAGCGGGTATTGCAGAACGTAAATGGAGTTGGATATTTTTCGTATGCAAGTAGTGAGAGTATTATCGATCCATCTGAGGCTAAATCTAATTCAATATTCATTTTCGACGATGTGGCATGTGACAAACAAGACAAAATAAGAGCATATTTTAGTATGGGTAGACATAAACTTGTAGACTGTTTCTATCTCTGTCAAACATATACGAGGATACCTAAACATCTCATTCGTGATAATTGTAACTTCATCATTTTATTTAAACAAGATAAAATCAATTTACGACATGTGTATGATGATCACGTGGCCCCAGATATGACACTCGAGCAATTTGAAGACATGTGTAGAGAATGTTGGAATGATAAGCATGGAGTAATGGTCATCGTAAAAGATTTTGATTTACATGGTGGTCGGTATCGAAAAGGTTTTGATCAGTATATAAGCGTGTAACGTAAACTGTGTCTGTTATTATTAGTTAGACAATCGAACTGAAGAGATAACCTCTGCTTAAAAACAGGTCATACAACCCCATTTAAACAGCTCATACGAGTCATACAGCCCCATTTAAACAGCTCATACGGGTCATACAGCCCCATTTAAACAGCTCATACGGGTCATACAGCCCCATTTAAACAGCTCATACGGGTCATACAGCCCCATTTAAACAGATCATACAAGTCATACAGCTAATAGGCTCAGTTTAAAACAGATTGCTGCTAAGGTTGTAACAATGAAGTCTAATAAAATAACTTTTGAAAAGTATAGAGTATGTAAGGTTAAACCATTGGATCTATCAAAGAAAAAATTGCTTAAAGATAAAATTAATAAGGCATCAAAGGCTATCAGAAAAAAGTATCTAGCATTAAAACTAGGAAAATCTGACGAAGATGAAACTCTTAATAGACTCTTAAAGCCCATTATCGATCCATTAAAAGAACTCAAATCTGTAAATACATTACAGAAAACAGACACGAAGCGTGTAGGTTTATCGCAACAAAAAAAGTTAAAGCGTGACTCTAGTTCAGCAGAGTATACATCAAATGCAGATATTAAGGATGACTTATTATTGTCTCTGGATCCTCAGTATGAAGTAGGAGATGCTAACTTTCAGGATGGCAAAACGGAGAAAACTGCTCTTAATGAATATTTTGAACAGTATCCATCTTTAGCTAGACACTATATAGAGGGGTTTTTTACTAAACGCAAAGACTATGATGAAACCTATGGCATTAGATTGGATTTACAAATGAATAAACTGTATATTGGTAATATGGAATTAAAAATTGGTCGTGCCTCTGAAATAATTATTAATGATAAAGTATATGATGGCAAAGTGGGGTTATATAATCTACTTTTTATGAAGGATCCCACAGATTATGATAGAAATGATTTAACTGAATATAAGGAAATTTTGCAAATTACCAATGTACATAGAAGAAATTATGAACCGACTGGACAAATTAATGGAACTAGATCTTCCAAGTATATTAAAATAATAAGACCATTATTGGATAGTAAAAAGAAGAAAAAAACACAGTCAACTAGTGGATTCGGTCTGAATATGGTTTACAATCAAAAGCCAATCGAATATGTTTATTGGGATGACATCAATGAGCTTGTTGATAGACTGAAACTTTTGAATGCGTCAAAGATTGCAGGAAATACCGATTCACATGACAATGAAATATCAGCTATCATTAGTGAACTACGTGAGGCTGGAGTTATCTATTAAATATTTGATGTACATACAATTTGAGTGAATTATCAGGATGAGTCTTGATAAGTTTGGAAGGTCTTCGCGACGTAGTAGTGAAATTAATGATTCATATCTCAGCCAACCACAACGTGGATTTGTATTTACCGAAGATGGAAACATCAACAAATCCCCGCACTGGTACACATGCACTCTATTTTTAGAGTAGGGTAGCCATATTGATGAGAGTGTATTGGTACCGCATATTATATAGTTTTACTTTGCTTACTGCTAATATATATTTTGTTAAACGGCTAGTGTTTTCTTTTTAGCGAACCCCGTCCAGGGAATAATTACCACATAACTTTGGTGCCGAAACCTACTGACGAGGGTGATGCCGTTAATAAGAAATATGTAGATGATCATATAAATTCTGTTCTATCAAACAATATTGATGTGCTATTTGAACGTTTAAATAAGTTTAAGGATAGTATAAAACATGTGACATCAGATTTATATCAACAGAAAACATATCTAACAGATATAGGAAGGACCATTGAAAAAATAAATCAAAAAGGTTTAGATAGTGTTGGTGGAAAAGACATTGAATCAAATGCAATCAATGAAACAATTTACAGCCAACCCGATGAAGAAATCTAGAGAAAAAATTCAATTGGTTAATGAGCTTCATAAGCCTGCACGCAAAAATTTCAATCGTAGACGTATTATAATAAAAGGAATAGACGATTTGTGGCAAGATTTAGCCGAAATGTGTAATTATGCTAAAGACAATCACAGTTTTAGATACATTCTCATAGTGATTGACTGTTTTTCAAAATTTGTGTGGGCTAAACCCCTAGAAAATAAGAGTGCACTAGAAGTTACACAAGCAATGAGTGGTATTTTTAAGGATAGCAAGAGGAAATGTAAAAATTTAAATACGGACCAGGGTACTGAATTTTATAATGCTCACTTTAAAAACTTGATGAAAAACTATAAGATAAACCATTACAGTACATTTACAGTAAAGAAGGCAGCTATTGTTGAAAGAGTTATTAGAACGTTAAAGGAGAAATTATATAAATATTTTAGTTTAAATATGTATAAAAAGGGGTTGAAACCATAATCATTCATTAGTCTACCGCAATTATGACATCAGTAACATCTAGTCTAACCGATTCTGACTATTGGCATGAAGTGGATAGAATTAGTGCACAATATGAAGAAGCTGCGCAAAACGAGGGTCGATATCTTTTAGAATATAATACTGACATAAAAAATTCTGTATATAAAATAACTACAGGATTTAGTGTTGCAAGAGGTTATGTTCCTGCCGAAAGAATTTTACTGAATGTGAATCCAGACTTCACTACATTAGACAACATCTCATTTAATAGAGAAGATTGGGATGATTTGATTACTTACCTTCAACAATTTGTTGTGGATTACTTTGATGTGGTGACAGAAGAACAACCCGAAGAAATAGAAATGAAGTTTTCCCATTATGCTTTAATATCATCGCAAATTATTGGAATCAAATTGTTGAAAATGAGTAACGGCTTCTGCACATTTCATTTATCTGACAAAGTTGTCCGTGAGCTCATCTACACCAATAAAATTGTATCATCTCATATGGACTTACTAAATAGTTTAAGTTTTGAACAGTTCTATAATAACTTTTTAAATGTAGCTAATAATATCTTAAGTGAATCTAATTATGAATTGTCACCATATACTGTTATGTTAAATTTATGTGATTTATATCCATGTAATATTCAATCATACTGTATACGTGAATGTTTATTTTATAATAAAGATACTATTCTTAACGATTTAGATAGAAAAATGTATGTACTGAAAACAAGTGCTTAAATAAAAAGAAATTTATATAATGTGAGTTTTCTTTTTTTAGGTTAGGGGAAATAAAAAAATCATGATAATTTAAATACATATAATGAAATAATAAAGAAAAAATACATATAATAAAGAAAAAATACATAAAATTGGTTACATAATAATAATAATAATAAAATACATAAAAATATTAAAATATAACAACAGACTTGAGAGATTTTTAAATTTGATGTAAAGCAAAAAAAGAATATCAGCAATGAAATTACGACATGTCCATTATGGAATAGTGCCCCCAGGGGAGAGTATCATGAACTTCAGGAAGGGTGTACCTCTTATCGTCGAAGGGATTAAGAGCAATTTTTGTTTGTTCGACGCTGTATACTTCATGTAATTTTGCTTGTATACAACGTTGAGTTTTATTTAGTAAACACTCCTCGTAAGGCTTTTTGTTTACAAATTTCTCCAGACAGTTGAGATAATCCTCAAAAGTAATTTTATTTGCCACAACATTAGACTTTACACCTTTTGCTTTCTTAACTACTTTGTTTGATTCGACTTTATAGGTGTACTGCTTAGAACGTAGCCCTATGAAATGAGTCATTATTTTCCCATTATTTTCATCCTTCATTAAACCAGGGATTTTTTTATTTACTAGAGGAATATTCCAACGATTATCTTGGGGATAATCACTAGTATCAAATTTATTAATGTCTTTTTTGATAACATCTTCATATACATCATTACACTGAATTTCGTATAAGAGACTGTCTGTATCTGTGTACAAAAGTTTACATTTTTCCACGGGGAATTTTGTTAACATGTATTTATAGTGAAAATCATATACGCAAATTTTAGAAATATCTAAAATAGACATTCCAATATACAAGGGCTTATTGAATATAATGCGAGATTTTTTCATTTCAATTACCATAAGATTATCACCGAAATGGATCTGCTTTGGAAATTAGGACTAGCAATCAAATTTTTAGCTCCGTACCTCCCTTCCCATTGGTTTACTAGCTTAACGATTCGATGTTTTCGAACATTCTCCATTGTTTTACCAAACGTAGCGTTATTCATTAGTTTATAATTGTTTTTTTCAAAGTTTGACTTTGCTTGAGTTCTCAGTGATGTGTTTAAGTCAATGTAGGACTTCAACCATGGAGACTGTTTGAACTGTAGAACTCTGTGGATATGTGTTAATTTTATTCCATGCTGTAGGGCTTGTTTAAGATTTCTATAGTGAATAACGTACTTTTGCTTACCGCAACAGGTAGTCATTAATTTAGGAAATTTTGAATTTGGTGGAGTTCTGTGTTCCGGACAGAATGGCAAATCTTTATGTAAATCATGTAGATCTTCTGGGTATTCGAGATCGACCTCTAAAATATAACCAATTTCAGAGTCATCAGGCACACTGGTGACGTCTATGTTGCAATCTGTCCACTGGAATTCTCCGTATGGAAGGAATTCTCTCATGCTCCAACCATATAAATTGTTTATATCGAAATAAACAATGTATGTGGATGGTTTGCTGGCATCATAAGTATCTAAATACTTGTTGTTAGCCTGTGAAAATCGATTGCAACATTGACTCACCCCACCTCGAATACCACGCTCAATAAACATTAAAATATCTACATCTTGAATAGTTTCTAGCCTACACCCTGTATATTTCAGCATGCAATCAAACGTATAACCTGGCATCGAAAAATAGTGGCTTGGGTCGAGGTTGTATGTGTTGTAACAAGTACTGCAAAAAGTTTCAAAAACGCAAGTTAATAGCATGATATCTGTTTTCATATAGAGATCGCTGTAATCGCCTAGAGTACTCATACCGAATTTATCCCAAACAATTTGCGCATGTTCATAATCAGTCTCCTCTATGTTTTTGTCGTTTAGTTTATTGTAAAAGTATTTTATGTCAGGTAATTGCGTTTCATCTAGTTTTTCTATGTTATCCAAATAGTCATAAAAGAATACACCTTTTCGTGTTAATAACTGAAAATTTTCATCGTCCAAGTCCAAAAATTCACGTTTAAGATTTTCAAAGTTTTCGTTGTTCAATGTGGAAGCTAGTTCTTCTAGAGAACAACCCATGAATCTGAAGGAGTCTATAAATCTAAATTTCAATTTGGTTTAATTATCGTGAACTGTGAAACTAATATATTTTTCCTTATTCTCAGGTAATAAAGTAATATGATTTCGTTCAGCTAAGAACTTTATTATAAAGTGAGCATCGTAACCTCCGAGGTTATGGAACACCACTGGAATAACAAAAGAATTTTTATAATTTAAATTACATTTATTGTGAGCAAAACCTCTGAAGTTTCCGGTGAGGTGACAGTGATCTCTAACAATTTTATCTGTTTCGGTAAATTCTCCTTCGCAAATATGACAAGTTTTACTGGCATCCCGTAAACTAACTTCAGTATTCATGGGCTCCACATGTTTTAATTTCGAGGAGACAAATTGTGCAACATTGCGTAACTCTTCTGCAAACCAAGACATCGATTCTATACCTCGAGCACTTTTATAATACGACCAGTCATTGTTATAACCGCATTTGAAATAATATCCAGCACTGTAGGCTATGTCTTTCTGATACCTGCTCGTTTTGCAATGACTATCATCACCATTAAATGGTTCAAGCAAGGATTCGAAATCTGCATATATAATAAACGGAATCATTTCCCTGTATGCAAAATTTTTAAATTTAATGTACCGTTCTCGAGAAAATTCAATTTTACAATCGTTAAGTTTTTCGCAATCTACAACATGATCATTTAGCTTATTCTGAGATGTAAA
This sequence comes from Rosalia funebris, assembly GCA_037954035.1. Classification (NCBI taxonomy): domain Eukaryota; kingdom Metazoa; phylum Arthropoda; class Insecta; order Coleoptera; family Cerambycidae; genus Rosalia; species Rosalia funebris. Next base: position 39,739,258 of record JAZFAV010000016.1, read on the forward strand.
ATAATTCAGACATCTATCGCAAAAATATTTTTTACGTTCATTTTTTGAGAGCTGCCTACATAAAAGTCTAGATAAGTCTTTAATATAACAATAATGATATTTAATTTCTAGCTCTTCATTATCTGACATCGGCGGCGGCGGTTCAAATTCATTTATTTTCGGAAAATATTTATTCTGAACTAATAATAAATTTACATGTTTGTCTAGTTTTCGCGTGGTTATACGGTGGGGCACAACAGAAAAATTTGATTTTGAATCCATTTCCAAACCAAATACATTAACAGAGATTGCATTATTTTTCTCAAATTTGGAAATTTGCGGTAACGTCATAGGAAATTCAATATCTTTTACGTTTAATACTGTTTTATAATGAGGATATGATGATGTTCTATCAGCGTTTTTTTCAACGGGATGGAGAGCACTGACAACGGCCCATGCGAAGCAAGCGTCATCGTTGTTCTTAATATTAATGCAAGCATGCTTTTTTGCAATTTTTTCCGGTAGTTTAATGTAGGATGAACCGTTCCCAACTTCATATTTATTTATATTAATTTCTAAGCTAATTATTTCATTTAAAGCCCACCCACTGCCAGATTCAGAAAATTCAGATAAAGCATTAAAAATATCATCCCTTACATTGGATTCAAACCATTGACGTAAATCAATTATCTTACTTTTTGTATTAAAATATTTTTTTTCAATAATTTCTGTGTCTTGTGACTTTCTTATAAATTCGGCGCAGAAAGTAGTATTAACTTTAAGCATTGGTACTTTTTTCGTGGCATTCATTATTCTAGTTTTGAAAAGGTGAAAAGCATCATTGAAAAATTCATTCAAATATTTATGTTTTAAATTAATGATTACTCCAGTACGAACTCTACTATTAAAAACCGATATTAAATCTTCCCATTTGACCCGATTACTACGTTTTTCTTTTACCAATACCGCTCCCCCAATATAATTTACTTTTTTAATGATACTTTTAAACCTTTTCAAATGTCCTAAATTAGTCTGAAGGTTACGCAGTACACCTACTGATAAATTAGATCCCTTGATAGCTCTAGTTAAAAGTCTAATGTGCGATTTTACCTTTTTTATCCATAGCACTCTCTCCTGCGGGGTACAACAACCATTTCCTAAAAGTGTTTCCACTTCTTTGAACTTTTTAATAATATCATTGCTGATATGCTTAATTTCTTCAGAGTCCATAGCTGTGTCTGCGTGTATATTTTATATAGAACTGTCTGGGCTCACTCTTTGTTTTCAGCTAAAAAAATTACAAATAAAAACTTAATATTTAAAAATTGTGTGTGTGTTTACTTACTTTTGATAAACTTGAACTGAACTCCCATAGAAGGCTTATTTACATCCTTCAAACCTTCATAAATTATGTTGTATTTCCTTTCACATTGAAATTCATCCAAATTTTCTCTTATTTCGTGCAGTACTCTTCTTGGTAAGAATATATTGGTCTCTTGTAATTCAAGTAATATAGTCTCACCGTACCGAGTTTTCACTATTCTAACCCCATAAATTGGCTGTGGAATATTTTGTTCCAAGTCTGATATCTTAAGAACTTGTTTAGTTTCTAGAAATGAAACCTTGTTTAATTTTTCTAAATCCATCTAAAATTAATAGAATATTTTCTTGTTAATTTTATTGAAATTTAATAAAAAAAATTTTTTTACTCACATTTGTTTCCCGTAGATAAAACACACAAAGATTTTTCTAATATTTTATAATACGTCACGTATAGCGCACATGTATAAACACATATGATGAATTATGCCGGCTGTAAACCTTTTATATCATCTGTGACGTCAATTTTTCATACGTCACCATGAGCACGTGTGAAAAATAATGTTGAGTTAGCAGTTTTTATTTCGTGGGATTCATATTTTGTATATGTTATAATTGACAGTTTTAAGTCATAAATTCATTTTTATTGATTTCTCCACAGATTAGAAATAAAATGTTTTGTCTATCAGGCTGAAATTTTGCTATTTGTTTACATTTAAGTCACGTTCCTTAAACCAGCCTGCGACGTTTTTGTTTTGTTGAGTTAGCAGTTTTTATTTCGCGGAATTTATATTTCGTATATGTTATAATTGACAGTTTTAAGTCATAAATTAATTTTTATTGATTTACCCACAGATTAGAAATAAAACAATCTGGCATTTTTGCAGTTTGTTTACATTTAAATCACGTTCCATGTAGAAATAATTAGAACGCCGACGTTTTTGTTTATAATAAATCATTTTGATAACCCAAATATATACGCAACACAATCTAATCTGAAGACGTTGATATTTTTGTGGGATTGCTTACTCTTATTTTTTATAATCACGTTGTTTGCGTTTCTCATATTACCAAAAATGTTCATACGTGACTTCTTTATTTCATTTACGCTCTCGATATTTTTATTGAAGTTATAAATTAATTTTTAATGGTTCATTTAATCACTTTAGCATTTTTCAATAGACGTTGTTGAATTTTCTCATATTACTGCGACTAATTATTTATACTTACGCTTTGATGATTATAAAGTGTTTAGGTTAAACAAAATCTGCAATTCGATATAAATACTGAAGTCTAACGGAATCCTTTTTATTTAAATATCAAATCTAGTTCACGAAAGATGTTGTCATCTGAGTGTTTGAATATTTCGCAAGAGAACTTTGAAGATATGTAAGTTATTTTTTTCATTATTCAACTTATTTTACATTATACTTACTTTTTTTAGTGAATTTAATGCTTGGGCTCGTATGGTTCAATTAACGAACCGATATACGCCACCGGTAAATCTTGAAGTTTACTTCAGAGAAAAGTAAGTAATTTTTTACATAGTTAATTCATTTTTCAATTATAATTATTTTTACAGCAATTTGGATCCCCCTCCTTACTGGGACCTACCACCATACATTGATGATGACCTGCCTCCACCTTACAGAGATCTACCACCTCCTCTGATTCCAATACGGGATCTACCACCTGGATTTTTATTTCCTCCAAGTTATTCTCCTACGTCTCCACCTTACTTGGAGGAAAAGTAAGTTATTCTTTTATTTTGTATTCTTTTTTTCAATTATATTTCTTTCAGTGATCGTGATATCGACTTCATTGTCGTGGACGACGACGACACCGACGATGAGACGGTGATTGTCATCTCCGATGATGAAGACGAAGTCGTCGAGATTAGCGACGTGGAGGAGGATGAGGTTCGACCAACTGTAATATGTTGGGCAGGTCGTCAATAATGTTTTTTTTTTTAATTATTTTTTTATTAAATTGTTTTTTCTCAAAAATTCTTTTTTAATAAATTACATCTGTATTGAAATTAGAGATTTAATTAATTTTTTTACATTAATATTTTAAGTTTTTTATAATACTACAATATTGTATCTTAATAATTTTCTTTAAAGTTATTCTATTATGTTTAATATTGAATCTAAATGTAATGCTAAATATATGTACTATTTTTTTACCATAAATATATTTTCTTTGTCTATAACTTTTTTATTTATTAACCTATTAAAAATACTCTATCTTGTGATTATGTTCAATTAATTTTTTAATGAATTTTAGTCTTTATTCGATTGAAATCGGATAAAGTTTAAGATAAGGTCCTTTTGACTGCGTCAGCCACTGACCGGTGTCCCCACCCCTTTGCCACCATGTTTTTTTCTTAACGCAGCCACACCCCCTTTTTCCCCACCCTCTTTTTTTCTTAAGCAGCCACGCCCCCTTTTTTAATACAGCTATGTTTTTTTCTTAATGCATTTTCCCCCACCCTCTTTTTTCTTACCCCCACCCTCTTTTTTCGCAGCCACGCCCCTTTTTTCTTAATGCAACCATATTTTTTTCTTACCCCCACCCTCTTTTTTCTTAGTGCATCCACGCCTCTTTTTTCTTAATACAGCCATGTTTTTTTTTCTTAACGCAGCAACGCCCCTTTTTTTTAGCCATGTGTTTTTTTCTTACTCCCTCGCCCCCCTCCGCCGCTTTTTTCTACACCCTCTGGTCATTGTTGATCATCCACAAGAACTCTTCGCGACTCCACCCACATCTTTGGTCACTCCCGATGGACACATGCCATCCGCATCAAATGTCCGCGGACAAATCCGAGGGTGGCCCAGAACCGACTTTGCTATACTACTTGTTTAGTATTTAATTTGTTTTTAAAGTTACCCCAGGAGAAAATTTAGAAGCTGCGAATTATTTGCCATATTTGTCTCGCAGATATAACTAACAGTTAACTGTTTTTTCAATAAGAAGATATACTTCCCCCTTATTCGAGATAGTTAAAATAAAATGAGTTAATTAAATAATTAATTAAATAATACTAATACTTTATTGCACTTTACAAAAATGTAATCATATTTCTTCATTCAAACATACAATATCTATATAAATCAACACAAAAGGTAAATCCGACTATGCAAATCATTTTCCACCCCTCCACTTTGTATACAACTGTGTCCTTTCTATTTTATTTGTTAAACGTGTTGGGAGCTTAGTTCATCCAAGCACGACCATTTAAAAAAAAGTTAGTAATATACTCGTCGACGTAATAGCCTCTGCCACAATTGGTGACCAGTCAAGCGAGCATTTTATATCAAAGTAAAAATCTGCTGATTGCATGTACTTCAACAATAGCTCACTAGACTCTCCTTTATGTTCCGAAAGACAAAACAGTATTCAAGCGGGTATATTACATTATTTATTAACACCGCTTTACTTTCATCGAATGTCATAATTTGTAACTGATCACAAATTATAGGAATTTATGTGGATTATACCATTATATCTTCAAATTATTTGCCGAAATATATTAAGAATATTCGAGAAAGTGCTCTAGGGCTTACAAAAGATATCTCAAAATAAGTTACAACTGGACAAATCGAAATAATATGTAAGAAACGCATTTCGTGCATTTTCTGTATTAAAATCTGATGATATAAGTACATACATATGTATATACGTATATACAAAGTGTTTGGTACATCGATAAGGGATTGTAGAAGAGGAATTTTTAACCTTATACACCTTATATACCAAGTGTTACTGATTTAAGGGTATTTATTTTTTTATTTGAGCTTCTCTCCGTTTTTCTACGTTTTAAGTATTAATAATAAATTAGCTATAGATTAAATTAATTCAAGTATTATGTATCTGCACGATGATTCTAATTTATGTAGCCGATATTATACAGCAGCAAATAGATATATAATTTACTTATATACTAATATGCACCCCTAAAACTTATTTACTTATATACTAAAATGCACACCTAATGCGCGCTAAAAAAAATACTATTTCAAAGTACACTCTTTTAAAATTTTTCCTCAAGGTGGATGGGATAATTTTGCGGTAGTCCCTTTATTTTATCACATATTTTTTGTACCATAGACTACAATATTGGTGTGAAATAAGTGATAATTACTTTGTCGTATTTTATAAGGCAACTGAGAAACGATGATAAATAATTTATTTATAATTAATTAATAATGGTAAACAAAAAACATGACCAAAAAATCACAAGTTAATATGTAACACATTTTAACAAAATTTAATCATATTATTAGAAAGAACAAATTAATTTTAAGGAAACAATAATAATTTAATTCGTTTTCTAAAATTTAACTTTATTCAGGGAAAAGTTTATATTTTATTTCGAATTTGTTTTACTGCATTTTGTACTGGATGTTCAAGTTCACTATATTATCTACTGGAAAAGAATAACTCAGGCTTTTAAGCTAGAATTTTTTTTTATTTTATCTTTTAATGGTTATAACTTTTTAGGGATGCATTTTGGTATACAGATTAATTTTGTCATACGCTATTTAGACCTTATTTCTGCTGTGTTTTGGCTTACTTTAACATTATTATCAACAACTCATTTTCAAAGCAGTTCATTTGGTGATTTGTATAAGGATTCGCCAGAAATAATGATAGACGATGATACATTATTAGAATAGCTACAGACAATGAATATTTAAAAACTGTTTGAACTCTTTGATTTAGCATTATTCTATAAAACGTTCTAAATTTCATTTTGAGGTCTAGGCGTTTTATTTGTTTAATACTTCGCTTACCAACTCATTATTGTTACCAATTTGTTTGCCGTTTATTATGAATACTTGTAATGTGAAGAAATAGGGACAATACAAAAAAATAAATAAATAAATAAATATCTCCAAATCGGTAACACTGAATTTGCCGTTTCTTATGAATACTTGTAATGTGAAGAAATAGGGACAATACAAATAAACAAATAAATAAATGAATATCTCCAAATCGGTACCGAACATGTTGTATACAGGGTAGTTGGTCCATCAATGGAATGTTTTAAAAAACGTCATTTAGCAATGTCTAACCTTATATATCTGTATCTATACCTACCAAGTGTTCTGCCAGATTTCGAGATATTTGTGTTTCTTTTTAAATTTTCCTGTTCTCCCAGTTGTTCAATATAAGAAGTATTAGTAATAAATTAGGAACCAATTTAACTAACTTCAATCATAAAGCTATAATGTTTATTTTTACAAAAGGTGAATTCAAATATGTATCGATATTAGACAAGACCAGAAAAGAGTCAGATTAAACGCCTAGACAAGGAAAATAAAATTAAACAAGTTTTATTATAGTTTTAAAATATGTTTCGTGTTATGGTTATTCTAATGGTGACAGTTTATCACCATTTATGTATTCCTGACGATGTTCGAAATTTTATTTGACTCTTTTTTACGTATCCAATATCTATCTTTATCTTTTGAAGGCATATTTAGAAAGAATAAACATAAATACTTAAACAAATTATTGGCGGTCAAATGGATTGTAAATTTATTATAATACTTATAATATGGAAAAATCGGGAAAAGGAACAAGGAAAAACATAGATATCTAGAACACTTGGTATATAGGCATATAATGTTAAAAAATAACCCCTTCTATAACTCTTTTAAAATTTACTCTCGATGTACCAAATACTCTATATATTTATTTCACTGGGCAACGACCGTATACGCCAGCATTCGACCATTATACTGAAACTATTCTGGTTATACCGTCCTGTCTAGGAAATATTTCAACTAGACGGCCTAGAGCAATTTTAATGGTGATGTGTTGGTCTGCTGTAACAAAACAATTATCCCAACTTTAACTAAGTTGAAAACGTTCAAACTTGAATTTAACTTGAAGAATAGTGAAACACTACATGCCAAAGGCTCCAGTAATCGTTTATCATACTATCTATAATTTATCTTCATCTGTATATCAAATCAATTTAATTGATGTGAAGTCCAAATCAGCTGCATTTATACTTTGGATTGAAGTTTATTATAATTAAACTCAGATTTATTTGCACCTTAATATAGAATATAACACAAGGAAGATGACTTGAAGACATTGTGTATGAATTTTTGTCATATCGGCCTGTTTTGATTCAGTTTTTAGTGTTTCACTATTGACTTACAGATTTTCAAATCCTTTTTAAAGAACAAAATGTACTAAGAACTACTGAATATGATCGCCAAAATTTGAAAAATTCGTTTTAAATAGCAGCCATTTACATTCATTTTCATTTTAATGAATATTAATTACCATTTTATTCAAAAATAAAGTATTTTTACTGCCAATCATTTACGCATCAGTGGCAGTTAATTACCTGGAAGCTGCCTCCGCTTCATTTTGAGAAAGAGAGAAAAAGAAACATGTTGGCATCTAAGCAGCAACCGAACCTTTCGTGTTTCAACATCGTTACGAGATCATGTGGTCATTAAATACAATAGTGGACATCCAATTATCCACATCTGTATATACACAGTCATGAACACGAATTATAAGACAATCATATTTTAAATGATTGAATGTGAGGAGAAAAATAACTTATTTTAAAATATTTCACAAATAAGTACCTTTGTGGCCTTTTAGAACAAAGTACTCGTATACTGAATAAAATATACCTACAGCGAAAAGTATGTAGAATAATAAAATCAGTCTTGTAGTTATGCATCTTTTGATATTGATAGTCATTATCTGAGATATTAAATTTCGAATCAGTATATGAAATGTTATAAAACTGCTTGTAATGTAGTAGTTTTAAATTGCGATATACAGAATACAGCAAATTTCGTAGTATACATAAATTTCGAGGAAAATTTATGCGTAATTAATTTCTGAGGATAGATTTATGAAAAAAAAAATGTAGTAAAAAGAACACAATACTACTTTGTTTAATATTCATAAGATCTAAACTGAATTCGAAAAATTACAAAAAGAAAATGACCAATGATATATTGTTCAACGTACTCCATAATTACTTCATTAATGAACTTTCACTCAATGAACTTTCTCCAAGGAAAATTCCTGTCATTTTTTAATTAAGGGTTCGTTATATTAGTGTCTAAAACGATCCTTTAAATTTAAAAAATTATATTAATATTGGTTGGTTAATTAATAATTGGCAAATACCATATTATATAACATAAAGGAATAATGTAACACTCTCAATAAGTTCCTCTGAAATATTAGGCAATAATTGTAAATTATTACTTATGATTCTTGATCAACAGAAGATATGAAGTTTTTAAACCCTGCTCTACTATAGGGTGCCTCAGTTGGAACTACGAGATTTGAATTGCGTGCCATTTGTGTTCTGTCAAAGATAGGGCGTCAATATTTAACGGCTCTCATCTACAGACCATACCACGTCAATATACCGCAATGAACAGTTCAACAACGAATAGTTTGTGTACAACTGTTTATGAAAGAGAGCAATCATTTACAGTTCGATAAGAATTCGCACAAAATTACGACAAAATGAAGCGCCTACAGAGTTAACAGTTCGTAACTCAATCAAGAAATTTGAAGAGACGGGTTCTGTTATTGATAAGGCAACACCAATACGTCCTCGTCGCGGTGGGCCAGATGAAAATATTGCTGCAGTAAAATAAAGTGTACGGGAGTAGAGTGTTTACACACATCAATTCGACGTCGTACCTACACAACAACTGAATTGAACTGTCAAGAGACACTACGAATCGGATTTTAAAGAAATATCTGCATCTGTCAGCATATAAAATTCAGTTGACACAATAATTAAAAGTTACAGACTATGTACAACATCGTAGATTTGTTAATTGGGTATTAGAAAAGAAAGAAGGTGATGTTGATTTTTGCAATAAAATTTTGTTCAGCGATGAAGCACATTTTTATCTTGACGGATACGCCACCAAACAAAATAGTCAAATTTGGGGCGCTGAAAATCCACATGCTGTTCACTAAAGAGAAACGCATCCACGGAGATGCACGGTTTGGGGCGCATTTTGAAGTGATGGAGTAATTGGACTACAGTTCTTTCAAAATTAAGCATGAATGCTATCACAGTAAATGGGGAACGCTATCGTGACATATTAAACAATTCCTTTTTCCACCAAATTGACGATTTTGCGTTGAACAACATGTGGTTTCGCCAAGACGGTTTTGACATCAATTGGCCTGCAAGATCATGTGTTTTAACACCACTGGACTTTTTTCTTTGGGGTTATGTCAAAGAAAAAGTGTACACCATCCAACAAGTAACAATAAATAACCTCAAAGTAAACATTCAGTGTGTTATCTGGGAAATAGAGTCAGTTTTATGTGCCCGTGTTATGGACAATTTTGCTAAACGAATGACATAATGGCATTTTGAATGTTGACGCGTCGTATGATTTGACATGACGATATCGTTAAATATTGATGCCCTATCTTTGACAGAACACAAAATGTAGCGCAATTCAAATCGTATAGTTTCAACTGAAACACCCTATACATACGTGTTCGAGATTGAAGTTTACCTAATCGTCGGTTTAACTTTTTTTTAGTAACCAACTGGCTATTAGCTATTCATTTATTTGTAGTCCTCTAATTTGCATTTCATAGGATTGCGCAACAATTAACAATTTTTAATCAAGTTGCGTAAATTAATTAAAAATATTAAGCAACCATTTTAAAATAATTTAACATAAATACTATATAGTGTCATACTGTCAAAAATATGAGTATTTTCAGGAAAATTGTTATTTTTATATTCAAAATATCAAACGCCTTTTTCTATTTCGCATTTTAGCAAAACATATTTCGCACTTCAGATAGAAATAAACAATTAAAATGTATGAAATGTCAACATAATTCATAGTTTTGCAATAGAACCCCACCAGATATTCCTGAATAAATAACCACCAGGTAATTATTTAATTTAGTATTCAAAATGTACAGGATCCGCCAGGAAGGTATGGTGTTTTTAAGACGACTTTTATGCACTCCTGCGTGGAGTGAATATTTTCAGGATGGTTGAAATCTACTCGTTGCGGGATGCGATTCCAGTAACCATGGAGCCGTGGTCTGTGGCACATCGTGTGTTTATTTATATCACTTTCATAGATTGACAGATTGACATCTGGTCGTTCTGTGGTCGTTACACAGCGACGATTTCGAAACCGTTTCAATGTTGGTCGACATGGTGGGTTCTGAAAGAGCTGAAGCTCTTTCCGAAACCATAACGCGCGAAATTGAAAGGATTCCTCCTGCCGTGCTCGAAAGGAGTATTGATAATTTTGCCACCCGTCTGCAAGTTATGCCTCGACAAAAATGGAGGCCACCTAACTGATGTGATTTTTCGCAGCTGACTTATGTATTCTTCAATGGCAATACACGACTATAAAAACAATAAATTTTAAAATTCGTTCAAAAATAAGCTCGTGGCATTCTTTTCAAAAACACCATACCTCCTTGACGGTCTCTGTACAAATGAACATTTGTTGAGATTTAAATTGCAGGGTTAAGTAAAGTATTTATCTGAAGTGGTTTAAAGTATGTTTCCCGACATATCTCAAACAGCGTAAATTTAATATTTATTTCCCGAAACTTGGTCAGGCAATATGTATGTAATGGTGCTGATGGGATTATTGTTTTGGATACTGCTTATGCTGAATGTACATTCCCACTGCGCGCTACGCGATGGGATGCTATGCTATGTGATGAATACAAACACACCAGTACTTATCCGAGTGGTCATATTGGGCCCTATGAACAGCGACGCAACGTTATTCTAGTGACTTCTATGTGCGACTGTTTGAAATTCAAACATATTTTATTTAATCGCACTAATTCCCTCAAATTGAACAATATTTATGCTACCACCAAGAAGAAAAAGTTGATTGAAGCCATTCAAGCCCCTACTTCATTATGGGACCAACGTACAGTGGACGAAAACGCCGAGAAGCTGGCCAAAATTCAGAAAATGAAGGTCCCAGTTTAGGAATTTTTTTCTCGCAATGTTTAGTAGGGTGTCCTAAGTATAATAAAAACCGGTTCCGAGGGATCGTCGACCGTCGACCGTCGACGGCCCTACACTTTGTAAGGGCATTCTGAATTTGACCGTTGCAGCAAGCGCTTCGTGTATTTCGCATCGCACTTTTCGTAAGCCTTTGTGAAAAGTACAATAAAAAGTGAGCTATAAGTGCTAGAACAGTTTTGCAAAATGGATTCTCCTCCGCAAGGTATGTATAATTAACAGAATTAACAGGTGAAAGCCGAATTTGTTAATGCTTAATATGAAGAAAATGATTAACAATGCAATGGAAATGGTTTTTTTGAAAAAAATTGTTTTCTTTAGCATATCGTGAAAAAAGTTTATCACTCGTTCACACTCGTGTAATAATATTTATTTTGTGATACACCCTGAATGTTTATCTTACAAAAAAATGAAGAATTGGCTGCAGCCATCTGCGGCTGTGCCTGTAATGATATCTACTTATTGTTACGCGGTGTCAAATGTAGCAACCCGTAAAATTCGATTTGTAACATTACCTTCACACATATTCATTATTAAACTCCATTGCATTATACAAATAAACAATTTTCTTTTGTTATTAACAATTTCTACATAAAACAATGAATTTTTTTATGAAATAAAATATATTTTTTTATGATATTTATTGCAAGTATATGGCGATAATTTTTATTTTTGCTTTTATCAACATTCATATTATTCGAAAAATAATGTGTTCGTACATATTTCCTCTGTTTCAGATGTTATGAGCAGTGGAGAAGCAATTTCTATAACGAGAAAGGAACTGTTTTTCTGATTGAAAACACATTTGAATGTTGAGTTGCAAATTACAATAGACATAATATTATAATAATGAGTTTTAGGCCGATTAAAAAATGTTTGTACCTTCAATATTTTATATTTTCTGTATTTTTATAGTTGTATGTAATAAAATGTAGACTTTAATGAATGCTATTTTACTTTTCTCCCACTATACCTCCGATAATCAATTTTTTTGATTTTGTGGTCTCCATATTGCAGTCGCAATTTTGTTTTTTAAATAACAGTTGCCAAATTCGTACTCAGCGGCCTCGAAAACCCCCAGGTACCAATTTTTACTAAGAATAATTAGCTTTTGAATAATTTAGGTCGCCATATTGGAGCCCCTATTTTGTTTTTCTGAAAAGCCATTATCAAATTCGTACTTAGCGACCTCGAAAACCCCCGGGTATCAATTTTCAATAAGAATAATAAGCTTTTTAATAATTTCGGTCGCCATATTGAAGCTGTCATTTTGTTTTCTGAAAAACCGTTACCAAATTCGTAGTCAGCGACCTCGAAAACCCTCGGGGTACCAATTTTCACTAAGAGTAATAAGTTTTTGAATAATTTCGGTCGCCATATTGGAGCCGCCATTTTATTTTTTGATAAACCATTACCAGATTCGTAATCAGTGACCTCGAAAACCCATGAGTACCAATGGAGTACAAATGGATTACATGAGTTTTCTAATTTTGGCCAGCTTTTCTCGGCGTTCTCGTCCACTGTGCAACGGTCGAAACGTGCCATGATAGAAATGGGAGAAATAAACCGGCGAATAAATAACACATACATGATTTTCTATTCCAGTTTCACTTATCTTAACACAACAAGCCTCTTGTTTATTCCTATTGGTTTAATTACCAAGCAACATAAATTTAGGTAACAAACAGACAACGGCTGTCCTTCAAATGGGGCCCATTTAGATATTTTGCTTCGCGTTAAAGATATCGAAAAATATTATTAGAAAAAGTTGTTGAAAATCTACGTTTGAGCTCCAACACCAAATTTCGTTACAAAATTCGCATTTTTTGTTTTTCAATATTTTCCGCCAGACGCGAGACGGTTACAATTTTGGTTTTTAATTTAATAGGATTCTATGGAAATAGAAAAAAAATTATTGAACACAACTGTCGATTTGACAAAAAAAAATGTATTTTAAGAGAAAAGAAAACAAACAGTTAACTTTTGGCAATTGAAATAAGTAAAAAAACAACAGTTTAATGTAATAATCAGTTTTTGAGATAATTACTTATTATACAAAAATACAAATTTTAATTAGTTATCGGACGTAGCCTCTTTCAACTAATCCTCCTTTAATTTGAATATATTTCTCAATTCTTTTACGATTATTATTGTGTAGTCTTCTCAGCTCTGGAACGCTGATTTTATGACAGGCGTGTCTTATTTTAGCACAAAGTACTTTTGATTTCTGGACCTTGTTTTGTAAACTTTATTTACTGTTCCTAAGAAATAAAAATATAATTGTGTAGTATCGGGGGGACCTAGGAGGCCAAAATTCAAAAGGACTATTTTTTCCTATCCAGCGTATTGGAAAATGTCGTGCAACCACTGACGAACAATTATGGATTGACACACCAACTAGCTGGAAATACATTTCCTCTCACACATTAAGAGGATTTTTTAATTACATCCCATAATTCTGTATAGAAGAAGTTAACTAAACTCTCAGCATTTAGGTAATGAGTGATTTAATGAAAAACGGACCAATTATCCTGTCTCCTAAAATTAACGTTAACTTTCTCTGAATACTGGTCTTTACAATTAAGAACCTAATGAGGATTTTCTGTAGTTCAGTATCTACAGTTTTGAGAAGATACCCCATTAGTGATAAATGTAGCCTCTTCAGTACACAAAATTTGATGTATAGGGTTTTTCGATTGGGACGGGTCGATGTTGGCAGCCTGTGGCGGCCATGTTGTTTTGGCGGCGTCTGTCTAACCTGTTGTTTATTATTCAGTTACTGATGCCAAATCAGCATGACAAGTTACACGATTGAGCAGCACGTTCAAATGATAAAACTTTATTATCGAAATGTGTTCGTTAGTGCAAACGTTGCGCGTTGCGCCAATTTTACGGCAGACGCAGTGGCCCATCAAAGTCGACTCTCCAACGTTTGGTGGCCAAATTCAAGACGACCGGTTCGGTAAACAATCAGCCAACACCCGTACGCCAAAGGAACGCCAGATCGGCCGAGAACAGCGCCGCTGTCCGTGAAAGTGTGCAGGAAAACCCGAGGCAGTCAATTCCTCGCCGTGCACAAAAACTCGGCTTTTCGCAGACTTCAACTTGGCGAATTTTGCATCGAGACTTGGACCTGCACCCGTATAAGATCCAACTAACCCATGAGCTCAAACTTAATGACCATAGACAACGCTGTTTGTTCGCCGACTGCTTCAGAGCGTTTGGAAGAGGACCCCAATTTTGACCGAAAAATCATCTTTAGCGACGAAGCGCATTTTTGGATGAATGGCCATGTTAACAAGCATAATTGCCGCATATGGAACGACGCCAACCCATATGAGGTTCACGAGGTATCAATGCATCCACAAAAAGTTACTGTTTGGTGCGGATTTTGGGCCGGCGGCGTCATTGGCCCATACTTTTTCGAAAACGACGTTGGTGAGGCCATCACCGTTAACGGCGAGCGCTACAGAGTGATGTTAGCCGATTTATTTTGGTTCACATTGAACAATATGGACGTGGACGACATGTAGTTCCAGCGGGACACGACGCTATGTGCCACACAGCGGACGCCACGATGGACATTCTTCATGAACAATTTGAGGGTATGATCATCTCTCGCAGAGATGACGTAAATTGGCCACCAAGATCGTGCAATTTGACCCCGCTAGACTTATTCTTGTGGAGTTTTCTGAAGTCGCTGGTTTATGCCAATAAGCCGCAATCGACCGATGTCCTTAAAGAAAATATAATCCAAGCCATTGCTGAAATTCAGCCGGATCTATGTGGCAAAGTCATTGCAAATTGGACCACTCGGATTTGTGCCACCGTGAAAAGCCGCGGCGGACATTTGAACGATGTTATATTTCAAACATAATGGCATACACGGGCCTTTCAAATAAAAAAGAATTTCGTTAATACCTCACACACAGCTGTTTTATTCCATTTCAAAATCGACTCGCCCTTATTGACAAACCTTATAGAAAATTCCGGTCGTCTAAAAAAATTCCCTAGACCCAATATTCTAACCTTTTATTTTCATCACCTTTTTTCAAAGTACGTAGACATTATGGTTTATAAAGTTTGATTTTGTGGCGAGTGAAACATCTAATTTTATCCTTCTCGATATTCAGTTGAGATGCTAAATCTCGTAGACTCACTCACTTGATTTGCTACTAAGATTACGTTATCTTTAGGATGCGGATGTATTCGATAAGGTTGATCATTCTGAGATCTTTTGAAAACACTGCCAGTTTCATCGAAAAGATCATTTATGGCGGCTGCAATTCCATTACTAATAGCGACTCGTAAAGGATGTTTTCGGTTAATTTCTGCGGCTGCTTCTCTGCTACTACGAGCCCCATCACCAAATAACTTTATTATTTCGATTTTTTCCCTTAAATTCAGACGAATTTTACGATTGTAAACCAGAACTTTACACAATATAACTCAAAGTTTGGGAAGTTGATATTTAATTTAATCATAGTTTTTGTTTTCATGGGATCCTATAAATTGAAAACCAGAATTGTAACCGTGCGTAGAATAATGAAAAAGCTAAAATGCGAATTTCGTAATAAAATTTGCTGTTGGATCTTCCGAAATTCTGAACAACTTTTCGTAATAACTTTTTAACGTGAAGCAAAATGTCGGAAACGGGTCCCACTTGGGGGGGCTGCCGTTGTCTCAGTTTCTTATTTAAATTTAAGATGGTTGCCTCGAAATATACGTCATATATGGGACTACAGTTATACCAAAGCTCAAATCTGGATTTCAAAAATGACGACAATATTCAGGTGTCGTCATTTTAAATGAGACACATGGTATACACATACATTTGTTATTAAAATTTAAGGACAAGTGGATATAGATAGAAATTTGCTTATTATTTTAGTTTAAATGACAATATATTATAATCGGACTTGCGTAGTCCATCTAGGTACCTTGTCCAATATATTAAATCTAATGATGTATGGACAACAACGTTTAATTAAATAACTTTATGATCTTGAAGGTAATAATAGAGATAAGATACAGTTGGTCTGTTGGATGTTGCATATCATTTGATGTTTTTGTATTTCACTCAAACTATCGATGTCACTAATCTATGATTAATCATTGCCAAATGGCGTATTTACATTTAATATAATTTAATTTATGGTAAAAATATTAAATAATAAAGTTTCTGAGGTTTTTTTCGAAACTCTTTAAATAAGTGATAAAATTCCCGAAATTTAATTTTACTCTCGTTAATTTTATGAACTCATATTTCTGTATCTGTTTTTCAGAAATATATATGTATTTTAATTTTTAATATGTATTTTAATATGGAGCTTTCAGCCAAAAAATAATTTCCTCATGATCGATACGCAATAAAGCAGAATGCTAAACTAGTATTGAGCGTGAACACAATCTGGTTTCATAGCAAGTGTTTCACAGTAAGTAGCAATTCATTTACATGAAAATAAAATATCTTCTTTTTTTTTGTGTAATAATCGCAACTCTTTAGATACGCCATAGTGCCAATTCCGTTTATCTTGGCTGTATCGATGGTAAATCTTGAAATTTGATAATTCTGTTTTAACACGAACACTTAGGTTGCCCCTAAAGGGGAGCTGGTTGTATTATGATATTTTATTTTGCGTTTAAAGCAATTATATAATCAAGGTTTATACAATACATATAGGCCTGTTTATAAGCTAATAGCAAATGATGAGGCATTGAGAGTGATTAAGCAAGAATTTCCTATGACATTAATGACACTTGATGAAATAAATAAAAAATTGCATGGATTTTATACACAGTATTTTAAGAACTAAGAAAAAGTTAAGCAATACCTACCAAATCGCTCTGCAATAAATGAGTACTAAATTCCATCAATCATTGATGTACAAATTATGATATCACAGAAATCTGCAGCAAAAGTGGTAACATTTTGTTTAGTAAACTGAAAAGCGGTATGGTTAAAATTTATAAACTAGTTTTATCACAGCTAACGCTACTTACAGAACAATTATTGCAAATAGGCCAAGAAATTCAAGAGTAAACTAAAGCTAAGAAAAAAATTTTAACTTTGGTATTAATCCTCTACAAAATTTAGATACAGAATACTACTCTTTCTTCCTTTTATTTTGGTAGTCGCATAAAATTCCTTTATAATGTTTGTTTTGTCTGCCTTCGCTACTCTTTCTTCAAAGTTATTTATCCACACTCTCTTGGTAAATCTTGCACTTTTTTAATTTCTTTAAGCTTTCGGATTCAGTAGCTACGAGTCTTGTCTTTTATTTATGTCTCTTCATTTTTTAATACTTATTCGGGAGTTTTGTACATGGCTTTCTTAATAGTTAGTCTTTAATCTTTGTGTGTAATTTTTTTCCATTTTTAACCTCACTTTTAATTTTGTTTTTAGAAAATAAATTTTTTGTTGTATCCGTCCTAATAATAAGTAATGATTGCTTCCTACATCTGCCAATCATTTATTTTGGATATGCATAAGGCAACTTATCCAGTTTTTCCTTATCATAGTATGGTAATGTAGATTTATGTATATCCTTATGTGAACATAGTATACCTCCTACTAACAAATTGTTATGCAGTTATGCTACTATAGTTCAAGCACCATTTACCCGTTTATATTTCTTTTTTCTACGCAAAGTTTATCCATAACCCCTTCAATACCCATGTTATTACTTCCTCTTTTTGCGCTTAAATAATCTAGTATTATTTTTATATCCCCTTAGTTGATTTAGTAACATATAAGTCGGAAATCGAGAAAGGAATTACAACACCGCCAAGCGGTTATCAAATCAGTTCCCGAATAGCAAGGCTATTACATAATCGATATAGAAAACAACTACTCCTCGGGCTAAAGCCCCGCCAGGCATTGAATTATACCTAAAAGCGATCCTCGACCCCTTTCTCGTGTTTCTGCACGATCAGACAAGGTTTAAAAAAATAAAACCCGGGTTTTATTTTTTGAAACCTTGTCTGATTGTTCAGAAACACGACCTTCTAACCTTCATTCTTTATATTTTTCATCTATTCTGGCATTTGTTTCATTTCTGCATTATTAGGTTTTAAGTTAATATTTAAAATGTTCATATTACTTTGTATACCCATTAGCGTGCTTTTAACTTCTTTAACTATCTATTTATATTCTATTATCATTTCGTAGAAGTGGTGATTTTTCGTTCGGGTTTTCTTCCTCTTTTATGGGCTTGGTGGTGGTGATCTTGCTATTTTTTTGTATTTCCCAAATATTTTGTTTGCTCTTTGAAGGATGTGTCCGTCTTCCGGTTTATCTTGCTTAACTAATTAATATGTTATATATGCATTTATATTTATTTTGTCGGCGTATGTACATCTTCCACTCGATATTTACAGTTCATCAACTGCAGTCTACTCAGTTTAGCTCCCGACCCGCGCATGAGCTAACTAAAGATCTTGCTTTTTAAATATGTATTATTCATGTATCTTGTTAGGCCCGACCCTGTCTTGTTTGGCCAAAGCGATTGTGAACTCGCCTTATCGGCAATATTACTTATTGCGAGCAATTTTTTGTCTTTAACAGCCGATTGTAATGTTCGTGGAGGTAACTTTTGTTACCTATATGAATCTTGTTATTTTTTAAAGAAATACGCCTAGCCATCCTATAATTATAATACACTGATATTTATGTAAACTGCTAATTAATTTTGTTGATTATTGGAAAGAATTTTCGCAAAAAATTTAAAATTTCTACCACTAGGTGCTAATAGTCATGTGTTTCACATTAAACTGCAGGATCGTACTCTATTACTGCTCTCTAATACCGCTAATATACATTAAAATGATTCTATCAATGCGTTTTTGTGTGATTATGTATTATATAATAGCATATATACAGCTCATATATACAGCTCATCAAGAATAGAAACAAGTCTCAAATCTGCACTCATATTCACTTGAGTGTGAATGTACACAGCGTTCGATCTGGCCGCGCGTAAAGTGTATCTTTTCCCTCCAAGTGCCGCCTCACTCTTTCTCCTACGCATACCTAGAGAATCTCATACTTTTTCCTATTCTTGGCGGGCAGTATTGATTATCAATACTGCCCGTCAAGCATATAGTATATAAGCAATATAATATACTTACGTAAATTGTTTTTCTTTATTATTTAGGCCTCATTTTAATTTAAAGACCTACTATAAGAAATCCATTATATAGTTTACCGTCTATAGTACGAAAATAATTCCAAGGCAAGAAAATATTATTAAAATAATAATCAAATGTAGGTTTTAAAATGAATGAGTATTGAATGAATGTTGAAATTAATGAAAGTGAATGAGTGTAATGTAGTTTTCCACTTTGAAAAATTTTTACAGCCATTTGTCATTAATACTTTTTTTGTAATTTATACATTTTGCTTGCTGATTAGTTAACTTATTATTACTTAGTTAATTAGCTTTATAACCATAACATTTTCAACTGATTAGTTAGTTCAAGTCATAATCAGGATAGAAAGAAACAACTCTTATCTATGATAAATAAATACATCCTCCTAATATATCTCCTGTATAGATATTTCATATTATTAGTATAAAGCTTGCTATTATGAAACTGAGACTTAGCACTAAAATCCATAATATAATTAGTAGCTATTATTACGATACTAATTAATTCTTATGATTAAGTCTTCTTAAAACACCAATTAAATGTGTTAAAAAAATATTTAACTACGAAATAAAAATTCTATAATGGTGACAATTTATTATGAACATCAAGAGTTTTCTCAGTGTAGTAATAATGATACCGTGATGGAATTCGGGGTATAAGGCGACGACCGAAAATGAACCCTTGGGCAAGGGGGGGGGTGCCGGCTTCCCTTTTCCCGAGGGTTCATCTCATACGTAATGTATCGGTTCCATGTTTATTCATTGCCTATATTTAGACTCTACTTCGAAAAGTGTCTTATTACATTATTTCTTTATGATATATATTTTTGGAAAACTAGTTTGTTTTGGATAGCTAAAGCTAATAATGGTTTAATAGAACGAACCACTATAACGGCACTATTTTACTTTTGAAATATAAAATATTCCACATTCTACATTATAACAAACTAACCCCCTGATTTATGGAAGATAAATAGTTACTATAAATACTAATACTATCCAAATTGAAAGTAAATAAAATTTTAAATTATTTAAGAACGAATAATATGTAAAGCCTCCAAGACATTCTGTAAAAAGCTTTACCAAGTATACTTGATTGGTTTACCTGATAAAAATATAGATAGTTTTACTTTTTATCTTCAACTGTCTTTATCAAGTAATGGTCTTTAAATAAAGCTAAATTAGTCGACATACCAATTTCAGTGATTAATATTTGGTAAAATAAAAGCATTAAATAATTTTTTTACATGTATATAAAAAATCTACTTTTGTGTTCATAATTTACAATTTGTAGTTCTGGGTCTATCGGATATGTATGGTACACTCTTTTTATAACTTGAATATGTGATGTAAAAAATAGTTCAGGGGATATTATGTTATTCTGTAATCGTATCGTTTCGTTCCTGATTCATGTACAAGGATTCGCTCATTGAAAGTTCTTATCTAAGCCTGATGTATCTGGAAAATTTGATATAGAATGTATGACCAAATTGGTGAATGCACTGATTATATATAAATCATATTGGGCGATTTCTATTTACTGACTTCGACTAACAATACATCCGCTTCGTTTAAATAAATAATCTTGCAGATTAACTTTCAACTAGTTACCGAATCGATCACATATCAAGATAATTAAGTTGTTCAGATGAATCACATGTTCTGCAGCTAATCAGATCATATATCCTGCACCTAATAAATAATAATACTAATAGGTATTTATTAGAGTAAAAACATATATTTTCTTACACTTCTTAATTTTGTGAATATGCATAACCACTAAGAGGAAACCATGATTCATGATTAAAAAAATGTTTTGTTTTGTAAAAATGCTTTACGCAAAAGGTCACCATTAATTAAATCATTATTCAACCGTTGACAGTGGTTCCTCTCGTTTCTCAAAGTCAAAAGGTATATAACTCCTGCGCCTCAATGATTTTATACGGATGCAAATATAACTTTTTTGTCGCTCTTGTCATTCCTAAAGATATTGTTTAATTTTAAAGATACGTTATATGAGTATCTATTTTCCTGACTGAGCAATAAACTGACGTAAAAGTTTTATTGGACTAACAGTTAATCATTCATGAACATCTTCAAGAGGTTCCTCTTGTCTTGTTTTCTTGACGAAATTGTCTTTCATCTATATAAATGACCCTTACAAATCATGAATGGATAATATTTCCATATTCCCTATAAAATGGGGAGTATTTAACCAACCGTACGGGCCACCATAGTACTCTGAATTCATATAAGCACAAGTTGAGGCTGAATGACAGCCCGGCCTGCAGATACTGTAAAGAAGACGAGGAAACCTCGATTCATCTTCTTTACACCTGCCCCGCAGTGGAGGAGAAGAGGTACCTTATATTAGGGACCCCTGTTATCCTAGAGGAGGCGAGGCTTAAGGCGGGGGACGTGCCTAAATTGCTCCTTTTATGGGATAGCATTTTTGGATAATAACCCGGATAAGAGGCGATCGCCAAGGGCCTACCCATGCGATCAGTGGCTGATGAGGCCCAAGCCTATAAACCATAATGTAATGTAATGTAACCAACCGTTCTCATATAATGATCAGCAACGCAAAAATAAGCCTCGAGAATACATTTATCGTTTGCTAAAAACCTTTTTAAAGAATTTTCTAACCTTGAACATTGTAAGTTACATGTTTTACATTCATTTCGAACTTTAAACTGTATTATTGTAATTGCAGAATACATACAAAATATGAGTTTCTTTATTAAATTCATATTTCAATTGAAAACTATCGAATTGGCATTTTTGCCGGTGTTTCAAATTTATATGACAGACTAAAGTCACTATGGATCAATAAACTTCTAACTTCTAAATATCCCTCGTAAAATCTAGGATATTTTAGTTTTTCAGAAATTTGCACAACAGATTTAATCTAAGGATGAAGTCATTAGATTGGTGACGCTATTTAAAGTACCAACCATACGAAAGTATTGATAGCAATTGGCACTGTTATTAGTCTTAATAGAATAGAAGAGCCTTAATAGAATATGAATTTAGATTTCTCTGGACGTCCATAAATATGAATTTTTATTCTATTTCATTATGTTAATAATTACAGAAGACACAACAATTAAATGAAATATAATTTGATTTGATGAAATAGAACTAGCATGAAAGTATAAACAAAACGTTTAAAACAGACACTAAGTCAGATTATTGACTGATTTCACAAAATACATGTATTTGAAACGGATGCTGTATCGTTACACATGCTGGTTTTCAATGGTAACGGAAACTTTCGCTGACCCGCGCCTATTTGATTGTTTCCTGTCCGCCATTAAAATATCCGCCTTCCCATTTTTTATTGGGTAATATCTATAGGTGTATATTACATTATATATATATATATATATATATATATATATATATATATATATATATATATATATATATATATATATATATATATATATATATATATATATATATATATATATATATATATATATATATATATATATTTATATACGACTATTCAAAAAGAAAACATGAACAAAATAAAACAGTAAATGGAATAGTTATGTAGTTATGCGAGTTTGTATTTAACTCGCCTCATTAGACATTACTCATTTCACATCACTTCATTTCATCTGATGCTAGTCTAGCTACTTCATCTCGCATATTATACACATCATATATTACAAAAAAATCACAAATACAATATGGATGGTCTAATAACGGCGTTAATGATTTATGTTCCAAAATTAACAATTCAACGCAAATTGTTGTTAATCTCTTCAACTTCAACAACTCTAGAACTTTCTTGATAGATACGTAGGCGGGTATTTATTCTTCTCATACTCATACCAAGATCTTTTTCAATTTTCTATTACGTTAGAGAACTGGCACAATATTTTTTATTCTTGTCGCTTATTTCCTACGTACATCATGAATGTAGGATTTTAAGAATCAGTTGCGCCGTCGATAATCCTAATAAAATTGTGTTCATTAAGGAGATGTCTCTCTGTATATGTTTTGGAGTATAATCGCGCTTCATGTGTACGTAAACCTGTTAAAAAAGCAACATAGCATTGATCATTCCCATGTTCGACTAACCTGTTACCATTATATTGGTTATGGCATCCTTATCACCGAACTGACTTCCATATAACAAGTATAACCTCACTTTTCACGTTATTCTCACTTTTATTCTTTAAAAGAATTGATTTACAGTATTAGAATCGATTTACTGTGATTGAACGATTTTAATTCTTCAATTCAATTTGTCACTCATATAAGTCGATCGGTTTTAAAATAAGGTTCAAAACTACATTATAATTTTCACCACAAAGAAAAACACATATCGATAGAAACTCATGAGACTTAGAAGCCCTCTGCTGAGTTAGTAGGTAAGTAGTAAGTAGTATATTTCTCGTATCATCTAGATATATTTATAAACAAAATGCCTTCATCTGTAATTTTATTTGTCGGTTAGTACTAGTTGTACAAACCCAGTTAAATTAATTTCCCAATATTCTAAATATTTATCATTCGTTTTAGTGAGTTCGTTCACTTACATATTGAAATTTTATTTTTTTCTTATTTACTTACGAAGAATATTATTTACAGAAATTATTTTTATCCCTTCAATATTGGTCTACTAGTCTCTGCAAGTCGTTAGTCATTTGATCCGAACTCCATTAGATGTGAACCACAAATTTGGGGTTCACGTGTAGGCTCATTCTACTTAAGTTTTGCCTAGATGGGCATCGGTGCGATGGGATTGTATAAAAAATATAGTGCGAAAGAATTAGTGTAGAAAACGTTTCGCTTTTTTAAAGAAAGGTAGGCTTTGTAGCATGCCTTTCATCCTGTTACAGTTTGGGAGGACTTAGTTTCATTAAAAAAGCGATATCTTTTCTACATTAATTATTTCACATTATATTTTTTACACAATCCCTAATCACCAAGATGACTACTAAACTGCCAGATATTTCCTCTGAACCACGTGCTGACGTAATAGTAATTTTTCAGTATTTATCCATTAAGGTTAAGGATAATTTATGCAATTTTAATCCTACACCTATTTAATGCTAATCCGTAATATCTTAATTCTAAATTAATTATTAATATAGAATTTTGGAGTATATTTGACTACAAATTACACCGGTCAACACGATTTTGTGCATGGGTTCTTTTTATGTGTGACTGGTTCCATTTAGGTTAAAATGAAGAAAATTCATTGGCATAATGAGCTAGATTTGTTTTGGTCTAGGAGGCTCAAAGGGAGAGGAAAAAGGTACTTGTAGCTTTTCCCCCCGAAAAAATAGCGTTATTTTGCCATTTTTGTAATTTTTTTAAGAAAAAAAAAATGACTTTAACGCTATCTTAAAACGTAATTGGAGTTACTGCGATTTAGTTGATATCTAGTATTGTACTTTGAACGACTACACACAATTTTGTTTGCGAGAGCCTTTTTGTAGGGGGGGGGGGGGGCAATAAATTGTTAGGTGCAACAATAATTGTTATTCTCGAAGTCTCCAATAAAAATGTAGCCAATATCCATATACAATGCCCAATCAAATGTTTCTTCGTTATAATGTTAAAACGGTTATTACTGTAATACGCACGACATGTTTAAGCTTTTTGATTAGGCAGTTTATCTAAATAAGTGCGATTTAATGTTGCTAGTTTTGACTAGGGGGTAATAAGAGTGTGAATAATGGAAACTTACAGTCTTTTTCATTTTATTAACATTTAAATGTATTTTTAAAAGTACTGAACATTAATTACAAAGTGAAAGATGCGCCCTTTGCAGTTTTTACGCGTACATAATAACGAAAACATGATACATATATTCGTCTTCATAAAAAATCATAAGCGATATGTAGTTGTGAATACTGTACTGTATTATGCGTATTACAGTAATTCCCATTTTAACATTATAACGTGGTATTTAGCGCTTAAACCTATTTATATGGTGTGTTGTCGTTGAAAATACAATACTAGATGTCAAATAAAATGCAGTTACCCCACCTATTAACGTTTACAAATAGCGTTAAAGCCATTTTTTCGCAAAAAAGCGACAAAAAAGACTATCTGTCTTTTTTGGGGGATAAAAGCTACAAACGTACTTTTTTCCTTTGTATAACTGTTTTGGCATACCTTTCATAGTGTAGGGGAACTCACTTGAGCCTCCTAAATCGAAAAGGCCTTTGGGTTGACAGAACAAAGTTAAGGCGAAAATTCGGCAATACAGTTTGAAAAATATGAAAAACAATTCAGTGACTGCGAAAACAAATCCAGATTATGATATCAATGGTTTTCCTTCATTTTAACCTAAAAGGAACCAGCCATACGTAAAAAGAACTTATGCACACAAAAAAAGTGAAAATTTGTTGCCTAGTGTTATAGTTGTTTTAGCGACCAAACATAATAGGGACTTACGTAAATGCACTCTGAGCGGTTTCGGAATATCACTTCTCTTTCTCTAAAACAGTTGGAATGACAAAAGCGGAGATATAGATGTTTTCTGGCAAGTTACAAGTTTTGAAATAATCACTATGATTTTTATAGGTATCACTAGACTTCCTTATTTGTTTGTAATTTTGACTAAGACTTTCCGTGTATTTTTTTTTAATAGTGTACTGCAGGCATTTTAAAAATCGTTTTAAAAATGTCTAGTTGAGCAAAATAAAATATTTCGGACGGCATATCCCTATGCCAAATTTCATTTTTCTACGTCACGCCGTCATTAGAAAAGGAAATAATATGCATTCTACTATAAATCTGCATACTGAATAGATATATTTATAATTTCTATAGCTTCAAATATTTAACTCGATTGGCAAAAGATATGCTCATAAGGAAGTTAAAGAGGTCAACAAAGAAATAAAATGGAGATATTCTTAGGAAGAATTAGATTATAATTGGTATAATTATATTATAAGTAAGTATTATAAGATAAGGCCAACTGCAAATTTTATTTTAATTATGTTAATAAAAGAACAACACCAGTAATCAAATTGGTTTTGTCCATTAAAGTATAATAAAAACTTGCAGGGAAATGTAATGTGATTAATAATTATAAATTGAAAAATTACCATTGATGCATATCTGTTCTATATGTATTATTCCTGTATGATAAAAAAATCGGCATTAAGAGCATGATATAAGTTATAACTTATAATTTATTTGATTTCAAAATAGAGCACGCCACAATTGTCCCATTTCATGTGCGACTCGACGGGTGGGTTTACCGACGCATGGCGCGACTCTAAAAAGAAGGCGCATACAATGTACATCTATTGATATAATATAAATAATGTGTTACCTTTAAAACTTCGCAGTTTCGCAGAACTCAGCTTCTTTAGCGGCTTATATAGAGTCGTGCGCTATGCATCGGTAAACCCACCCGTCGAGTCGCACATGAAATGGGACAATTGTGGCGTGTTCTAATTCAGAAGTACATCATGGAGCTATATGATGTAATGCGCAGATCTGTATTTTCATTTGTCTTGTGGTAGTTCTTTTCTTGCTAGATTTGTTATTTCGTACACATTCACAGGACCCTTTATATAAAGATAGTTAATAGATTAATTTTAGTGCTCAAATTTAGTACTCACAAAATATATTTTTTTTTAGTTTGCGGATTTAGTTGAGTAAACCTTTCAGCGACGCTACCTGCAGTAGTATATTTTAAAATTTTGAGGCATGGCGTCGTCCATGGACATCTGATTTCAAATGACTTCTACATATTTTTTTTTTGGAATACTTACTTGTAGTGTAATTTCCACTACATTTATCTATTATATAATTAAGTAGGTATACAAATTATAATACTAATAAGTACTGTAGTGAACTGATATACAAAATGTGAAACTACCTAATGCATCAATTTCTAAGCTTTTGTATATTGTAATATACTGGAGTAGGTTGGAACCTTTGGTGTGAAGATAACACTGATTTAGTTTTCCACAAAACACCAATACACTATACACTACACTCGACGCGTGTTTCGCCAACAAAGTTGGTATCACCTGGAGATGATCAAAACTCAAGTTTTCAACACTGTTTTAATCATCTCCGGATGATGCCAACTTTGTTGACATTGTTGAGTTTTAAAATAATTAAGGAATTAATAATATCGTACATACATTTATGTAATTTTTTTTTAATGTCATATAATAATTTGACAAGCAGTGCTGGTGAAGTTCTATTTCTTTTGTACTTGTAGGGTAAAAACATAGTGGAATAGTTCATCTCGCCTCGCACATTGCCGCACGGCGTTGATGAAGTTGTAAGACAGTTGCGTGCTGGAAAACAAATTATTTTGTTCGTCAAGTTGTTATGAGCTAGATGCGTGGCGAGGTGCGTGGCTTGGTGTGCAAACCCGATATGCATTACTTAATCAATGCAATGCGGCGATGTGCGAGGTCAGATGAACTGCTCCACTGTTTTTACCCTTAAGCAATGTTTTAATTATGGTGTCCACCACAGTATACAGCATTTACATTATTGAAGTATTTTTCAACTGGTGTGCTAGTTAATGGAATTTGAGAATACAGTCAGCGTTTATGTATTGACAATTTTCGAGAGCACTTTAGTGGCGGTAATACCAAATTATTAACGATAGACTTTCGTAGCGGTAATACCAAAAAATTGTTATGCGTACCTTAAATTTGTATTGGTGTGTTTCCTGAAACAGTGCTATGACCCATAAAACAAGTATAGTTGTGAACTACTTTTTCTATACGCATGGTTTATCTAAAACCATGCGTACAGAAGAAATAGTTTGACTTTCGTCAAGGTATGGAACAAGAACCTGCAAAACTTTGAAAAGTTTCGCTCAATAAATGTTACTTTCTTATGTTATTTACTTGCCGAACATCGTAAAAAGTAACTTGGACATGCATACTATATAAGATACAAACAATCATATCCAGCCTTTTTGCTGGCAGACCACTCCATATGTAATGCCAGTAGTTTGTTAATTTCATGAATGATGATCTGCTAAACTTAATATTTTTTTCTGACGAAGATTCATATTTCGGGGTACATTAATTATCAAAATGTGCGAATGTAATTCCAAAGCACTACAGAGTAGAGCACTAATTATTCCAACATTTTTATTGAATCTCCTTGCAAAACTGGTGCCTGGATGGCAAGTTGCTCGCAGAAAACTAATTATGCCCGTTATTTTCCATTTCACATGTCAACTTAAAGTGATACAGGAACAAACTTTTGTCTGAATTTGTTTAACAACTACACTTTCAAATTCAGCATGGTTATTTTTAACAAGACGGCGCAACAGCATATACAACACAAGAGTATAGTTTTCTCCGCAAGTTTGTTTATGGCCGGTTAATACGTGTAAATTTGCATACGCAATCTGAATTTCCTCCGAGGTATCCTTATTTGACTCATTTTGTTTTCCTCTACTTCACAAATAATATTAGACTCTCTACTTCAGAACTTATGTAGCTAATTTGCAACAACTAGAACAATGAGTATGGAACCTTAACGCTAGAAATATTGACATAATCCTCTTGATAGAAAGATGTGTGTAAATTTATGCATTGAACAAGGTGGGAGACACTCCCATTCATTCGTTCATTTAAACCTTTTATTTTCTAACGTTAGTAAATTAAACCTAACTAGAACTGCGAGTATTATATCGTCATATATCAGTAAATTATAATATACCTGGAGTTCTTTATCGCAACGGTGGTAGTCCGCCCGGTCGATGTTCCTGACTTCCCGTGTGTATGGGTTTTATTATTTAGGTGCAAAATTCTGTTCCTCAGTTTGGTACAGAATTTTTCTTTAATTGCATTCTTAGTTGCAAATAGAATACATTTTAATTGCTTATGTTTAAGGTATGGATGTTTTATTTCGCTTTAGAGGAAATGGCGAAACCTGCTTTAGGAAACTGAATTTTATTGTTTGTTTAATTAATATTTGATAGTATTTATTTGAACGTTTTCTGCAGAATATTTAGTATAGTTACTAATTTTACGTGTTTTTGTTTGCTTATAGAAGAATATATATGCAGGGAGCGGGAAAGGGTGGGATTGGGTTTCGTGCGGGGTTACGGTGGTGTTGGAGGAAATTGGGTAGTATAGAATGCTCATAATATATCTCGTTATTTTATTCATAGAGTGCTTCATGTAGATATTTGTTTTGTGCGGTTGGTGTGCATTTGAAGAGCTATGCATGTGTATATTTTGAGTTGGAGATGCAATGTATATATGATGATTGTAAAATTTCTATGCTATTTATTTTATGTACTATTTTATTGGCGTGATGTGTACGTTGTTGTAGAATGTTTGCATGTTTTTGTATCTGTTCACGTTTGCAGTAGTCGTAGGCCAGGATATAGGCCAGGCATACGTCCGAGTAGGTCTAAATATTGCTTTATATATTAGTATTTTGTTTTTCTGTGTTAGTGTTTTATTTTAATTTCCAAGCTTGTAGTTCAGTATTGTTTTATCTCTAGAATTAAAAGATCATTGCATGTTATTGATACTGTCAACACGTACAATACGTAACATGGTTGTGTATATTTATTATGTGCATATTTATATTATACGTTGATTCCTATATTTTTAAATAATTATTTGAAAAGGATAATATACCTTTGATCAAGACAGATTTTAATTTCTAGGTACAACAAACAGTTACGTTGTTAAACCATAGGTAAACAGACTTGTACTTGTACAAGCGCAATATTAAAGGTGGCTACACACGTAACTGCAAGCTTGACAAGCATGCATGATCAATCTTTTTGTACAAGCATTAGTACAAGTAGGAAAATGTTGCCGTAGCATTTTCCTACAGACGCTCGAGTATGCTTGTACAAAAGATTGATCATTCATATTTATCAAATTTGCAGTTACGTGTGTAGCCACCTTAACTCACCAGCTTACAGCGAATTTGTTCATAACAATCGATAATATGATTGTATAGAACAATTAGAGAAAGTATGTATTAGCGATATAACTATCGTCATAATTTTATCGATACATATTAATCGTCGACCCGTTTATCTTAATGTAAGTAATTTATTATTGTTTCAGACCCAAGACAATGGACCGAGAATCATGTGGCTCATTGGTTGCAGTGGGCGGCAAAGGAATTTTCTCTAGATTGTATTCCTCTAAACCAATTCCGCATGAAAGGTAAGGATATTTGCGCCATGGGGAAGGATGCGTTTTCTGCAAGAGCTCCAGCATTTGTGGGTGATATCCTATGGGAACATCTGGAACTTCTCCAAAAAGGTATGAAGAATTTGAAGGGTTATTACATAAATTAAGGGTCATTAATATTATTAAATATTCATAATTAATATTACACCAACATTATTTTTGATAAGAAAACATGTTTATTTTAACTTGTTCAACATATATATGGACAATGTATATCAAAAATATAAATATCTCAAAATATATCAAAAATATCATAGCAAAGTATTCATGGTAAAAGGGGTAACCACAATTACTGCTTACCATAATTAGAAAATTATTCCTTTTTGAATAGTTCACATATTGTTGTGAAAATATGTTTCTTTCGAAGCACAAAATATATTTTTATAGTATACCTACCTACTTCCTCTATTGCTCTTCTCTCCATTTCTCTTCTTCTCAACTCCCCAATTTCCTCTCCAACCTTCTCTCTAGTGAATTCCACATTCACTTATAAATTTTATGCTAATAAAGCTTGAACCTTCTGCGCGAGAGATATATACTCGATTATTTATTTTTCCACTGTTCACATAACGATTTTTATTTTTAAATTACATAAAAAAGGACTGGTAAAACGTTTCTTATTCTTATCGCCTGCTCTCTACAAATATCTCGTAGGGAATTTAAAAGTATGTTTTGTAAAAACTCGATTATATATTTCGGAGTATAATCTCGGTTCGTAATAGTACTTTAATTTGATAAAAATAGCAGTGTAGGCTGTTTCTGCAGCATAATGCAATCAACCCCGAAAAAACACTTGTAGAAACTACAAAAAGAACAATCTCGAAACACATCAGTCGGATCCATATCACACAACGCATGTTAGAGAAAGCTACAGCGAACAGTATAAATACCGAAGGCCGATAACAGCTGTTAGTCTCTAAAAAATGTTTACAATTTGATTCCTAGACAGTCAGTTAATCAATCCAGTACAGAAAGTTATATTCAAAGGATTGCAGTGACTCGCAGCCGCAAATCCTGGCAGAGATAGACACATTTCGCTGCGATCGCGAATATCAGTGAGAGTAGCAGTTCGCAAAGACGAAATAGTGCGTCCATTCATACGTGCACCTTCCGTAAGGGCACCGAACAGAAATTACAACTAGAAGGTTCACTTTAAACTCCACCCGCTAAGTTTTCTTCCTTACCCCGTCTCATTGTCCAGCGAGAATTATTTTTAACTAGCACGTTACGCATGTATAGTATCATACGAAGTATCCCCCATATACTAAATAAGGCCGCCTTTCAACAGCTGCATGGCGGCATGCTCTTTCTAAGCGTGAGGTAAAAGTACCGCCGGAGAGTGAACCTTCTAGTTGTAATTTTGTAATTTCTGTTTAGTGGTAAGGGCCTGATCAACAGCGTCTTCCGCGACGCTTACACAGATTCACCAAATCCTTCTTAAAGAATTCATCCGCGATGCACCAGCATCGAACACGCTTCCACACTCAACTAAATCTTTCTTATAGGATCAACCGCGACGCTTCAGCATCGAACACGCTTCTACATTCACCAAATCCCTCAGAAAGGATCAACCGCGTCTTTCGCGACATGCACCAAGCAATCTCAGCAATTTACCTTTTTATCTTAAACGCCCCACGGACAGAAGTGAACCCGGAGGACATTATCAGAGAGTGATATCAACGCAAACGCAAAAGAAGTCCCAGAACCAGGAACCAGAATAGTTCACGCCCTTAGAACGTCCCTGCGCTTGGTCATAGCACTGTGGTACCTAGAGGAATAGGAATGCACGCAGTTGGTTGATTTTACAATAACATAAAATGAAATTATTAAACCAACTGACATACGTTTCTGTTTTTGCGTAGTGCATATTACTAACTGCTTGCATTCGTTCGTTGTTTATAATACCAAATTTATCCGTGATTTCTAAGAGTTATGTAACCAAACAAACATCGCCAACCCTTTTAGATGAGTTGATACCGCATTACTACAATATTTGTTTGTTTTTACTGATACCGAATTCCAAGTATTTGCTACGTACGCCTTTATCCTTATATTATAAGAGAGATGAAACATGCAATTTGCAGAGGGATCATAATTTACATGCTATCGAATTAGAATCCCTAGATTGGATATAAGGCACGTTTTTAGCATGGAGATTCCTTATCTTGGTTATGTCTTATGTAGTTGCAATATTTACATACGCAGTAAGTTAGGTTTTTTTAACCTTAGGTTGATCGATGCGTAGTAATTTATGGCGATTAATACTAGTAGAAGTTACGTGTATTTATAACGTTAAAATTAATAGCGCTGTATTTTTACTACAAAATAAATTTTGTTGTTTATCTTAAATGAAGATCTTTAAATAAGATACATGATAGTAATAAGACTAATAAGCAGGTCTGTGCCGCCTTTTGGGTCAGACGATGATGCACCGAAACCATCATGTGGGGGAGAAACGACTCCACTCGAAGTTACGGCTGCGGTGTAATACCATCTACCCTGTGTATATATTAACAGTAAATTTATTATATTGTTAAAATGAAACGCTACATATTATCTTCGCCGACCTATGTAAGCGCACGTAACTTCTACAAACGTTAGTCGCCATAAGAAAAAACACTGTATATCAAACGACACCTAAGGTACAAAGCAACGTACTCAATTATGAAATTGCAGCCACAAACAAGGAAATGAGGAAATCATTAGTTAATCTGCTAAAATTCTGTGTTCCGTAGTTCTACACCCTCATACACAACAATATTATCTTACATTATTTGGCAGAATCCACTAGGACTTTACGATTATTGTTACGACGGAAAACTCGACGGAGATTATTAATTATCAATTGAAAAAGCACCTTCGGTATGATTCCGATGCTGCAGTATAGAAATTTGTACGGAAACTGAGAAGAAAAGTATATATTCAATCCCTAGTAGACTAAGTCGACCAATTTACTTGTGCTGTATATGTTGATGGTGATATAAGTGAACTTCTAAATACTGTGAATAGGCTTCGACCTCTGTCGTCTGTAGATGGTAGTTGTAAAGAGGTATTACGTATTTGTGTTTGTTTTAGTTAACTAAGAACTAGCAGCCAACATTGAATGGTTTTAGAGACATAAATAATCCGTGTAAATTATATTCTTGGTAGAAATTTTAATTTTTGTGAACAAACTCGTCAGAAGGAAATGAAAATGTTTGAATATTTGGAAATTATTTTTTGTGGGTTTAAACAGCTAGTTTTTAACTAACAAATAAAATTACCAATAAGAGAGTTCTTGAAGATGAGGAAGAAATCTTGGTGAACTGAGAAAAATATTCAACGCTCTAATTAAAGTACCTAATAGAGTGCTGCTAGATTTTGGAATTTTCTATCAATATTGGTATTTATTTGTACCGAAAAAAAGATATTTAAGTTTTGTAGGTACGTTATTGTAAAATAACAACGAAAATATGAAGATCGTTTAATGTCATGGTAAATCGATTCCGACACTATCAGTCGATTATTTTAAATAATCGAAACCGTAACAGTGAAAATAATTGTGAAAAGTGTGGAGTTATATTAAAGTGGATTATAGTGTATGGACACTATAATCCATATACTATATATAATAGTGGTTATATGAAATTGAAATAAAGCAGCATATTTAAACTTGGAAATGGCCAATTCGTGGAGAAGTGAAAGTATACACGAAACTAAGATATTATAAATATTTTGAGAATTTCGTACTAGAAATAGAAGTAGAGTATACATTGTACGTACAGAATAGAGTACAGTGATCATGAACCATTATCTTGTATTATTAATTAATGTTAGATACAATGAAAGTGGAATTAAATATAAAACATTAAAACAGTTTGATCTGAAATCTATGTCATGTAATAGTACTTTTTAAATAAACGACGTTGATAAAAAGCAGAATATTTTACTAATAAAACATTTCGGATTACAACCGATGTTATAATTAACAATCTGATATTCGTAACCAAATCGAATAGAGTGTATACCTACGAGGGTCATTCAAATATAAACGAGCCTTTTGCAAAAAAAAATATTTTACATTTTAAGAAAAACACACTTTATAGTTATTTTTCTACATAGTTCCCCTACATCCCCTCTTTATTAATACGTTTTTCCCATCGAACAGGTAGTTTTTCATGACGTTTTCGAAGAATGACGTCGGGCGGGTATCCAACCAACTGCGCACAAACTGTTCAACCTGTTGATGATTCGCAAAATGCTCTCCTCCAAGTGCTTTCATGAGAGGCCTAAACATATGGAAATCGCATGGTGAAAGGTCAGGGCTGTAGGGAGTCATGGGTGGTCAAGTGTAGTCCAATGTATTTCAGCCAATTTTTGGGTTGTTAGGGCTGCAGTGTGGGGTCACTGTCATGCAGGAACAGGACGTCTCGGATGGGCTGACGGCGCCATTTTGACCGATATGCATCCCTAACCTGATTAAGAAGGGAACAGTAGTAGGCAGCGGTTATTGTGCGACGATCGTAAAGAAAATCAACGAGTAAAACTCCTTGAGAGTCCCAAAACACCGTTGATATCACCTTCCCGGCTGATAAGCGAGTTTTGACTTTTGATGGTCCTGGCTCCCCCTTTTTTCTCCACTCCATACTGGCCCTTTTCGACTCGGTAGTGTAATGATGAACCCAAGTTACATCCCACGTCAAAATGCGTTGCAAAAAAAGCCTGCCCTTCATTTTTGAAAGCGAGCAAGAAGCATTTGACAAACTTCAACTCTTGCATTTTTGTTTTCTTGGGTAAGCAAACGTGGAACCCACCTCGCCGATATTTTTGGGAATTCAAGGTGGTCTCGGATGATGGTGTGTACACTTCCAACACTGATTCCCGTTTCCTTACTGATTTCTGCTACAGTGAAGTGACGATCTCTTTCAAGGAGCTTGCGAACAGTTGCAACATTGTCACGCGTAATCTTGGGCGAGGGCATCTTCGGTGACACATTTTCTAAGTTTTTACGCCCTTCTTTGAACTCGGCGCACCAGACTTTCACTCGCTGCCATGAAATTGCATTTTCCCCGAACTGTGCACGCACTCGGTCTCGAATTTTGGCTGGTTTAACGCCTTCGTTCGTTAAAAATTTTGTTATGATGCGTTGCGCAACCGAAGGATGAACCTCTCTTTCACTCATGAGGACAACTAAACAAACCGATCGGGCGGTCGGCTTGGCCTTGAGTCATCTAGAGGGGATCCTCGCTATCCTTCCCGATGTTCCGCTTACCTCCGACACGTTTTCTATGTCCTCAGAAGTAAAAGGCTCGTTTATAAAAGGCGGTCCAACCAAAACGCACGATGTTAATTGTAAATAAAACAAAAAGTTTTCAGAGAATTATTTTAATATTTTTTATTATGATAGAAGGATCTTTGACAATTATGTGTGAAACAAAATATCGGCCAAATGCTCGCCACGGCTTCGGTGGCATACCTCTATCCGATGGTCCATATTTTCAATGACTGTGAGACATAACTGAGGTTCACTGTCGTTAATGTGCCGAATTATCTCATCCTTTAGCTCTTGAATTGTTCTTGGTTTATTGGCGTACACTTTTGCTCCAAAGAAAGAAGTCCAACGGTGTCAAATCACATGATCGTGGCGGCCAATTAATATCGCCACGACGTGAGATAACACGGCCATTGAATTTCTCGCGCAAAAGTGCCACTGTTTCGTTGGATGTGTGGCAAGTGGCACCATCCTGTTGGAACCACATATCGTCCAGGTCCATATCCTCAATTTCTGGCCACAAGAAGTCCGTTGTCATCTCACGATAACGAACACCATTCACGGTAACTGCTTGGCCGACCTCATTTTCGAAGAAGTACGGCCCGATGACGCCATCAGCCCCTAAACCGCACCAAACAGTCACTCTTTGTGGATGCATCGGCTTTTCAACAATCACTCGTGGATCCACTGAGGTGAAAGTGTGCCTCGTCGCTGAAGATGATTTTCTTTGTAAAGTCACCATTCACTTCTGTCTGTTCAACCAACCATTCGGCGTATTGACGACGCTTGAAATGGTCAGTAGGCTTCAGCTCTTGAGTCAAATGAACCTTGTAAGCGTGTAAATTCAAATCTTTATTCAAAATTTGCATCAGTGATGTTCGTGAGATATTCAATTGTTGGGCGCGACGAGTCGAGGTTGATGGCTCTTCTGCTACACTATCGGGAACAACAGCAATGGTTTCCGCAGAACGAACTGGGCAAGCATGCACAGGTGTTTTCACATTTCCTACAGACCCGGTTTGCTGAAATTTTCGCACAATTCTCCCGATTGTGGACACATTTGGTCGATTATGCTGACCAAAAAAGTCACGAAGTGCACGAAATGCATTTTGATTTGAACTCCCATTTTCGTAAAAGGCTTCAACAATCTTAACGCGCTGCTCAATTATGTACCTCTCCATGGTTGAATTTGTCAAACACTGAAACAAAGTAATGTCAAATTAAGTTAGACAAAAAACTTGACGTTAAGGTGTGACTCACAATTAACATCGTGCATTATGGTTGGACCACCCTTTATTTGAATGCCCCTCGTATCTCAAAATTGTACACGTTAATAAATTAAAATCTAGTAAAAATAATAATTTAACAGTTACTCTTGTAGATGTTCATGGGATGAATAATCACTTTGTAAATTTAATACCGCAATTAAAACCATATCAACCGGTAAACGATTTTCAAAAATAACATAACACCTACAGTGAAATCGTTCTTAACTTTTAAATCAATTAGCGAATTAGACGTTTTACATCTAATTAAAAAGATATGGATATGGATGCTGATGTTATTCATATTATAAATTTTTCTTTCGCTAATTCAGTATCTCTGTCTAGTTGGAAAAGGGGAAAGTGGTGCCGTTACAGGTCCCAAATATATTAGTGTTACTAGACTCATAAGTATATTGCCACAGTTATTAAAAGTTTTCGAGAGACTCGTACAAATAGAGCTACAAAGTCACTTATAACACAATTTTACCAGTTAATCTGCCCAGATTCCGAATAGGTCATAGTTGCATCACAGCACTTGTAAATATATACGGTAAATTTTGTAGGTTAATCTTACTTGGTTACTTCAAAGTAAATCGTAGAGCCGTCGATACTCTAAATTCTAAAGTGTCATAAAACACATTTAATTTCATTGGTTTAACTCAAGAAGCATCAACTCAAGAAGTTTTTACCCAGAAGACTCTTCAAGCAGTCTCTGCAATAAATTTCGGTCTAATCTGGTAAATTTTTCTGATAACCTTAGCGTATTTATGAGTGCTTACAAAAAGCGTGCATACATGTAAAACAATCTTTCAGTTTAGGCGTATATTAAATTTTACCTTAAATTTACTTTGCATCCTGTCCTTTTGCAATTAAACTATTATGATGTGGTGTATGTAGAGCTCATACTTGACGAGTGTAGATATCAGACGTATCCAAAAACTTCAGAATTCTTGTCTTCAGAATGTTTAGTTTAAATATGTATTAAAAATATATTAGATTAGTCATACATTGATTAAAAATCAATGTATGATTTTTCAGACATTTATTTTCCTTCTAGATGTGGAGAAAGAACGAACACTAAGCAATACAGTTGTTTCCAACACTATATATGAACCAATGTGTGTACCCGAGCTAGGTGCGTATATTGATTATACTCAAACACCTGCATCACTTTCTGGTGAGGAAAGGAAACCTCTTCCGGTGCCGTCTCTAGCAAATCCAGTAACTCCTGCTGGGACTCAGACCACCAATAACAATTTCTTACACGAAGGTATGTTATTTTTAGTTCATTTTATTATCATCTATAACTCATGACTCATGACACAACGATATGTATAATTTACAACAGATAAGCTCAATAGCTTATCTGTTAACAGCTATGTATCAATACATAGCTATTAACACATTCTGATTTTCTTATTTTAAAGTAAACTTTTTAAAATAAGGAGATTGTGGGTATTCCATTCAGTGTTCGACATGGAGCTAATAAAAGTGTAGACCTTGCTCCGCTTCTACAACATAGATTGATGAACTGTTGTATTCTGCTATAGAAGTGGGGGCAACAATGTCACTTGTACTGTTGTCTGGAATATCGGACTGAGCTCAGTATTGATGATGTGATAGGCTTGAATTTAAGTCCCAACGAAAGAAGTGTGACATCTCTTCCGGGACATGGGTGTGTTTGTCCTCATCTGTATGTGTAACCTTTATCTCCGCGGTCTGAGACTTAGGAAGTTGATTTATGTGTATCTAAACTTTAAAAAACTTTCTTCCGCAATAATTGGAAATAATAAATATAAAGTTTTACATAACGGAACGTTGTAATATAATACAATTAATCTATAAAAATTTAATTCATCAATATAATTTAGTTTCATCATCAATGAAGTTGACAGTACATTGTCACGCACCACCGTCCTTCAATATACAACCCCTCTCCCCCTCGAATTCAATATGTCTCCGGCGAGAAACGGAATAAACCTTTTATAAGAATACCGTTTGTCGATAACGCTACATAAAGGAAACATTCTTAGGTAATGCCATAATTATTCTTAGTACCACAGATAACACACAAAAGATACAAAAATTAGTAAATATAGAATAAGAGAGATTCATTAAGAACTAATACTATATACTTATAATAGTAGAAAAATTATTAACAAAAAATACCGCATCCCTCGTAAAAAAATCATTTGGTGTTCTCAGAGTTTGTCAACTTAATAAGTAGACCAAAAAATAGACAAGAGCAATATTTCACTATGAATAGTAAGTTTCATTTGTTCACCCATTCACAAACCAGCCCGAGATATATGTAGCTAAAATAGATCTTTCATCATCATAGATCTCTCTTAGAATATAGATAATAGATCAGTCCCTATCGTGATTCTACGAACTATTATGAGCCTGGGCTCGTATCATATATTAGTACCATCGCTTCGTTCATTTTCTCACCTTTCTTATACATCCTACCTACTCTAAATCCTATAAATAGGTATTCATAACTATATT
Source organism: Rosalia funebris (assembly GCA_037954035.1). Classification (NCBI taxonomy): domain Eukaryota; kingdom Metazoa; phylum Arthropoda; class Insecta; order Coleoptera; family Cerambycidae; genus Rosalia; species Rosalia funebris. The sequence goes on from JAZFAV010000016.1 coordinate 39,778,953, forward strand.
CATTTGCACCTAAGCGAGTATAGAGTAGTTGTCCTGCTTGACCTGTACCCTATTAAAAGTCATTACGTCTATCAAAATGTTGGTGATTTACACCTTACTTCAAACCGAGGACTAGACAGATTGGGACAGCGGGTGTAGGAAGTGTTGAGATACCAACTAATGAGGTACCAAATGACAGTAATGAGATTTGGAATGTAAATAAATTGAACTACCAAAGAATAAGTAATGAAACACCTGGGATGTAGGTTGGGAATATAGGCTGGGAACAAAATTAAGATATTGAATTATAACAAATAAACAATCCTGAACTTATTGTTAGATGTGGTTCAACTCTAACTCAAAATTAAAATTTTCTGTTTGGGCTAGAATATACAGTGAACTGTATATTTTAGCCACGAAAGCTTCTAGTACAAAGTGGCAATTTAGGGATTCCCTACCGTTATTGGGTATCCTCCAAAATGTGTCTGAATATTGTCGTATTTATTATTCATTGTTTCCCTGATAATAAATGCTCTATTATTTGTTTGTGCCTAATGAACAGTTTGATTTGTTTACTTATATGTTATTCCAAATTTCACTCCCCACTAAATAAAATTATACGAGGTGTGTTCAAAAAGTAACAGGAATTTTGTAATTTCGCGGATCGTGTTAGTCTGACGCAATTTTCTCGTTGTTGCGTTGGTAAACATGTCTGAAAAGTATCTGTACTATTCATTGTCAGTCATATCGGATGTTTAGTCAGTTGTCAGCCGTGCTGATGTGCTGGGGCTTGACACCCTAGCACATCAACAACCAATTAAAACGTGGAAAAACTGAAATATCAATGAAGATTATGAACTATCGCCGAATCACAAATCTCGACGAGGCGGTCGAATGTGGAGGTTATGCTCACTGTGTTCTTCGATTTTACCGGCATAGTGCACCTTGAGTTCTTACCACAATATTAAAAGATCAATAAGGAGTACTACCTACAAGTTCAATGCGGTTTGCGTGAAGTAATTCGAAAAAAATGTCCGGATTTGTGGCGAAAAATTCATGGCTTTTGTATCACTATCCATGCTTGTTCGTGAGTTTTTGACCAAAGACAACACTGTAATCATGCCCCAGCCTCCATATTCACCGGATGTGAATCCGTATGACTTTCTTGTTCCTAAATATAAAGAAGACCTTAAAGAGCCGTCGTTCTGCAAGAATAGATTAAATTTGCAAACTCATCGCTTAAACAGCTAAACGTTATTCCAAAGATCGAGCTTCAGAAGTGTTTCGGGGTTTGGAATAAGCGCTGGCATAACTTTTGTCATAATAATATTTTGAAGGGGATAACATTTTAATGTAGATGGTAGATATAAAATTATTTCCAAAAAAACGAAAATCCCCGTTATTTTTTGATACACCTCGTACTTAATAATTGCCAGAGACAAAATACAGTCTGTGGGTGTTATCTTTTTATTTATTTATTTTTATATTTCATATTCATTTTATTTAGGTTGCATATGTTATGTTATTTAAATATTGGGAATTAGCGGAATCTATAAACCGTTTCAAATAATATGATTAAACTTCTATTTTCAAATTATTTCATTATAGTTTCTTAAGTAAACATAGGATAATTATGGCATTAATATTATTAGAGACGTTGTAATAAAATTTCGTAATCAAATATCTTCATTCCGCTTAGCGAATCCGAAAGTTTTTTTATTACTTAACTTAGATTACCATATGATATTTGTACACTAAATGTGTATAATTGCTTATGTTGGTAATTTGTTGTTTTGGTATATTATTTTTGACAAATTTCGTGTTGTAGGTATTGCATTTCGAGGACTTTCTTACGCTCCAGTAAATTCGTTTCATTTTTATTATAAAACACTCATTAACTGCAGTTCATGCAATAAAACATTTCAATGTTCTTACTGGTGCAATAAAATATTCATTTGTACCTGAAGAGATACATTACTTTTCACACATATCAAATATTTCATCTGGCTGTTTTATATGACGATTCGGATTATTGTAGCTATATGTACCATTGAGAAATAATGCAATCTAGTTAAATTTCTCTGAAGTATAGGCAATTATGATTTAATTTTATAGTTAATTATTTTCTTAATTGTATATCAAGATCTTGAGACCATGAACATAACACTAAACTTAATTATTTCAGCTATATAGTCCATATTTCAGCTGGACTTGTATGTATCGGTACATTATTTCTCAATGGTACTTTCATTCACTAAATGAATGTTGTAAATACGTTAATTGTACGTGACTGACGTGTCAAGGTCAATAATTTAATATTGAATATGTTAGATATTCTGCAATACTGTAGAAACTAGGACAAAGAATACACGAATTTGTGTATTTTTTTTTTAATATTTTACCAATGACTATATTATTACACTATGACTGTATTATTAAATTACATAGATAACAGCGTATAAAATATTCATTATTCATTTAATTACAAGTAATATCGTTATTGTTAGTGATTTTTAGTGCATTCTAGAAGATAATAGCAATTAATTGGTAACGATTAAACTGCCTCTAATATGTTGATTGATTTATATTTGATAGTTAATAAAAAAATAAAGCAAACATTATTTTTTTCTGTAAAAAATTAGGGTAAAAAAAATTAGTGTCATCGAATAATTGGAAGATTGTAGATACTAGGTGATGTCAGGATTGTCAGATGCAGATTGATTTTGTTTTGTATGAATGTAATATTTTGTGAACAATTAGGATTTCAGTTTTATACGTGACCATATTTTCACGTTAAAATTGTATATAAATTCATGTAGACAAAGTTACTCTTGTTAGTTTCTTTCTATACATTTCATTACTTCTCTCTTGTAAAAATATGTTCAAAAATAAAGAGTATTATTTTTTAATTGTAATTAAACACAATAACAATGCAATTCTGATAAACCAACTGTAATTCTAATTACTTTCAACTTGTATATTCAATGTGTGACCCATGTTTTATAACCAAGTCGCAACCAAATTATTTATCAGTTATTAATTGCAATAAACAGAACAGGATAGCATTAATGCTTCGAAAAACAAGTGGGCCACTGGTGTCAATTCTTAGCCACGTTAAAAAAATTTATGGTTTCACTAATTGAACCATTAATATATCTTTTTAATTTAATCACTGCTACCTCAACCTTTCCAGATTTATGGAAAAACTTTCATATTTGCGCTGTTCTAAAAATTAGTAAAAAAAATAGACTTCCAATCAACATGGTTTTACCGAAAAAACGTGTATTACAGACTTGGCGTCGATTTCACAGTAATCTCTACAATCAATTGCAAAGTTATTTAGTTGTAATATACATCGATTTTTAGAAGGCATGTGATCAACTCGACCTCTATGTACGTTTGCTTAAATTATCCAATTTTGGCATTTCAAATAGTTTTAATAAGTCTGTTAAGGTCCTACCTATTTAAAGAGGGCAGGTTTTTTAATACGAGGGCTTCGTTCTTTTAATATTTACCAGTCATCTGGTGTTCCTCAAAGATATACAGGACCCTTATTATTTATAATATATATATATATATATATATATATATATATATATATATATATATATATATATATATATATATATATATATATATATATATATATATATATATATATATATATATATATATATATATATATATATATATATATATATCAGTCATTCATTCATGGCGGATGTAATCCATTGCTCAAAACTTTTCTATACTGATGATTTAAATTGTAAATTATTTAAATATGGCACATAAAAATATCTAAATAAATTTTGTCACAGGAAATGTCACAATTTAAATAAATATTTAAAATGGCGCATAAAAATATAGGCCACCATATTATTTCAGAAGAATTGTCTATTATTGCAAAATAATATTACATTAATAATCAACTGGTGTAACAACAATCACTTAAGTATAGTTATTATAAAAAATTGTTACCTAGAGGAGAAGCTATAATTTATAATAAGAGAAATTATTGAATACAAGTACACAATTGACAATGTCTCTCTTCATAGGTATTAGAAAATTCAATTTAATTAAATTTTGGTATTTATAACATGGATATGCATACATTTTAACGACTTAGTCAATAAACATATTATACACATATTATACATACGTCAGGGCCACGCTCGAGTATAAAGCGCTAATATGGTATCCTAATTGATACACTAATCATTTAGAATCAATATAACGAAAAATCCTTAAAACACTTATCCTTCAAGCTAACCGACATGTATCCGTAATTATGTATGGACCACTTTTTATTATTTTTATCAAGACAAAATTATTTTTGTATCCTTTTCATATAATCTGTTATATAACAATGTAGACTAATTCAGAATTCCACGTCTTTCTACTGTAATAACGCTAGAACAAACCTTTAACGTACTTAGATATCCATATGTGACATTACACACTCATTTTATTTTCCACACTCACATATGTATGGCTCATTACCACACATTTTAAAACAGATTAATGGTATAAGTTAAATTAATATGTTTTCGTTATTACATTGCTTAAGAATTAAATAAAAAATACGACAATTCATAATTATTAATCTTCATTATTATGGATATGCTTTCTGTTGCATTTTATCTCAGTGTATCTTTCTACTCGCCAATTATAATAATAAATACGTCAATAAATACGCCAATTTATAATTATCAATTTCATCATGGATATGCTTTCTGTTACATTTATCTCAGTGTATCTACATATTTATTCATATATGTATGTATACTTTTGTACCCATTGTTTTGTGTTATGCATATCCTGTAATTGGGTGTAAGCCTACAGGAAATAAGATCTATATATCTATCCATTATTTTGTATTTATAATAAATACAAATACATCATAGATGATAAAGTGAGTTTTGTTTTGTAAGAAGTAAATTTGAAATATCCCTGGGTGTCACAAAGTGAAATTTGAAATATCTTCCTTATCATAGCATTGTTCTTTATTAAATCTTGTATACATTAAGTAAAAACTATTAAGCATGAGTATGATAGTGAAAGTAAGATAAGAAGCAATATTGCACATCGTTGCATATTGCCTCAAGTGTTGGACATGGTTCGTTTCTTTTCCAACAATGCCAATGCTGCTCTCTATTTCATACCTTCTATTTCTTTTTCAAGAAATTGCCCCATCTTCTGAATGCTATTTTGTACTGCTGCAATTATATCCTCTAGTTGGTCGCTAGTGTGTCTTTTGAGTGTTCATTACTAACAACAAACGGAACTGTGCGAAGAAACTTATTACTTAAGTATCAAGTTTATTCTTTTATTTTTAATGATTTGGGATTTTGGAAGCATGGCTATAGTTTTTAGAGGTTAGTAAATTTAAAACCTTTTCTTAAAAATATTAAAATCTATTAGTGTTTCTTTTAATTATCCTGTTTTCCAATTTTAATTTCTTCACATGCTATGGTACACTATAACAACACAAACTTATATGTCAGAATTCATAAAATATGTAAAGCAAATGGTGGTGGTCATTTAGTCATTACGCGGGTTCTAAGAACGGGAAAAATAGAGTCATACACACAAACATGTACGGATGCGCGCGCAACCATACGGACGCGTGCAGGTACATATCATGATACGTTTTTTTTTAATATAATCATAATATTTAAGTCTATGTTTTGAAACTGTTCTTATAAATTTGCAAATTTAATTTTTATTTAAAATAAGTTATAAAATACATAGGAACTTGGAGTTTAATTTTTTTGCTATTCACACTTATCGCTCTAATGATTTCGTTATTCGCACACTTATTATTCCTACTTGAAATTTAATATGCAGTAATTAGTTCATGCCATTTTGTACATCTTAAGCAGACAGTTAACATTTTACTTATATCTAATACTTCATAGTGTTTCATTATACGTAATATACACTATATAATCGTAAAATGCAATTCAATTTCTTCATTATCAATTTATTTGGTTAGGTTTTGCCCACTTATGCTATGCATAGTCTGTATAATACTATTACTTGTTACTACTATAATACTATTACTTAGGATTTAAAGTCCATTTTCTGAGCAAAATTGCTGAAAACAGCCACCTACTGTTGAGATTATTCCAGGAATCAAATTAATAAAGGAAATAATTTGCTCTGTCCCAGTTCGTCCCATTTTATGCATTAGTAGTGATTCAAGACCTTGCTCGTTATATGAAACATCTGCAATATGACGCTGTTTTACATTGGTTTGCAGATGTAGTTCGAATATAGTTTTCGCTGCAATTTGTCAATGAAAATGATATCCAACCTATTGTAATCTACAGTTCTGATAATGATAGCCTGTCCCAATATAATCTATCTTTCTCGAAGACTGGCTGCGGCCGTTGTTTGTAGAACGGTGGTAGGGCCGACAACGGGTTGTGCTTTTGTGCTATCTTCGCGTGTACCATTTTTGCCAATCGTGATCTTTTGCACTTATGGCATTTGTCTTTTTTAACTATATTTTTCTCGTACGCGAGTAGATATAACGCCATCTTGGATTAATACCATGAAGTCTTCGGTTTCAGGGTACAAATCTCCTGCCTTTACCCAGTTTAGCAAGTTCTGCTTGTCATTGCCCCCTTCGTTAGTAGGGTGGCATATTTGCTGTGAATTACTGTTTCACGCCATGTGGTGTTTGGTCTTAGTGGCGCTGTGTGGGCATTCCCCTGACTTAGTGCCAGTGCAGTATTATCGTCGCTGAACTTGCATGACTCTGATGAAGTGCATTGTCAGAGTCTCAGATGTGCTTCTTGCACAATAGGTGTCGTTTGGGAAACGTTCCCGATCAGAATCAGTCAAAACCCGATCGGTCCGACACGATTTAGTTGAGTTATCGTGCTAACAAACAAAATTCTCAAATAGACCCAAGGGAGGGGGTGGTGTATGCTATCCACCTCAAAATCAATGGGTGTCATCTGGGAGACATCCCCGATTAGAATCAGTCAAAATCCGATCGATCCGACACGATTTAGTTCAGTTATCGTGCTAACAAGAATAAATGCCGATGACAACGATGACACACACACAGCAATAACATTATAAAAACCAGTTTTTTGTGGTTTTTAGGCCGAAAAACGAAAGATAAACCCAAAAAATATTTTATTTGTTCATCTTTTCTTTACACGATTACATTACTTTTCCGCTTATAGTGGAGTGCGGAAAAGTAATAAGTTTTTGTTTTAGTTTTTGGAATATTGTTACACGTTGCGAGTAATATGTTACAAAGTATTTAATACAAATTATTACTCCATACATATATTTCTCTATTAACAATTAATGTAAAAAAAAATATTTTCTGTGGCTGATACAGTGAAATAATGATACACATTATTTTAGAATTTAATAAATACAAATATTTACATACATATTTGTAACGGTCTATTAAGAAATCGACCTTTTGCGACCCGCCACTGACATTTCTGACCTTATTTACTTCTATGGTTTTGCCACGCATATTCGACTCTTCTTTTCAGAGCCTTTTTAAAACTGCTCAACCAAGTTGTGGATTAATGTCGTGAAGTCAACTCCGCTCTTTATAATGGTCAGCTAGTGGATCTCACAATCAGAGTTAGAACGTCTTCGATGATCCGTGAGTATAAACTCGTATTAGCAGATGTGGGAGATGCGCGTTTTTAACCGGTACATTATTTTGTACATGCAATTCACTATTGGTACAAGCTCTCTTGATTAAAAAAATATAAAAAAGATACAAAATGATCATTCATATTGATCATAAATAATGTCAAAATTTACTGAGTTTTAACATGTCAATTACTTGTGGCAATAAGAATGATGTAATAATAAATTCGTTCGAAAAACTTGTGGACCTATACACACAAAAGTTTAAGAAACTAGTTTCCGACTTAAACCCATGTAAATACTTCACTGAACACACTGTACATTCGTTCTCATAAACGTTCGAATACGGAACATTAATTACAGATGTCCATTAATTAACCACTTTATTAAGGAAACCGATGATTTAACTTCCTTAAGTAGTTAAAATGAATTACATTTTCTCGTTGAGTATTTATGATCAATCGAAGAATATTCAGTATATGTAAGTCTCAATTAAAATTAGTCAATGGTTGTGATTGAATGATTTTTTTTCTACGAATCCTGTAAGATTTTATTCGGCGGCAAACATTTGTTTGCATTTCTTATTATCTTATTAAATGAAGTATACGTACTCACATCATACTGTACAGCCACAACACATCTATACTGTAAAGTGCAGCAGCGCCCGCATTTCTAATTTGGAGGATCTTCTGCTGTATTTATGTATATACAGGAGCAAACGAGATTTATAACCAACATATCCTGTCCCGTTTCTCACATACCTTATTTATTGATGATGATAATAAATATGTTAATGCCAATAGCATTATCATATTTATTAAATAGGAAGGTGACTGAAACCTTCGTAGGAAATGCTCAACATGTATCAGTAAGCGTCGTAAATACTTCCGGCTTAATAGCTTCTTAGTTAATATTATTTAAAGAAAACATGGTATGTTATATTCTGTCATCAAATTTAGACTTATTTTCAGTCATCAAATTTACAATATTGCACGTTATTGTGGACATTGATATTCCAATGCTACTTTAAGAAATATACTTATTAAGTAGATGTTTACAGAGACAGTATCGTCAGGTTCTCACAAGAGATAATCGCTCTGAAGTTATGCATCGAATGGGATTCGATCCCCGAATTTGGATAAGCGGATTCATCCAATCGCTATCTTCAAAGCCAATGAATTTTCACGTGCTTTGAACAAAAAGATAGAAATAGAGTAATGTACTTCTACATTACTCTATACAGACTATGCAGTAGGCTTCTACTTTACGGATGAACCACGGTTTGGGAGCAATCTAAACTGCACAATGTTTTAGATAATTGGAGGTGCATAACTACAAAGGTACATGCAAATATGCGTGCAGAGAAAAATGTGGCACGAACGGAAGCCGCGGATCAGTGATGAAACACACTTAACTACAAGCGTTACTCTTGGCGTCAAAGAACAGTTTGCCACCTGTGCTCCAATTCCAATAATGGGATTGATTTAAAATCAAAATAATGTAGAAGAAACTCTAACACGCTGCGAGTTTTCTTGTTGTTCTATATTTTGAAATCCTACATCAGATCAGTACAAAACTGAATGATGTAGGATTCTGCACTGAAGTTCTCACTCAGTGAGAACTTCAGTGCAGAATGCAAGGCCAAATCCTTTTAACATGCGCTTATAATATTGTATTATCTGTCGATGAAAAATGTATATTCGTCAGTTTAGCAGTTTGTCGCGTACTTAAGGTTATAGCGGATGGATATCTTTTTTTCTGAAGATTTGAAATTACTTTCGTTAGGTATCAGTGTACTGTTAATTCGCATATATTGTAGCGAATATGTGAATTAAATACTCCATTATTATACTTAACTGATTTAGCACTTGGCAGCAATATTCGTTGGCATTACAGAATTTTGCAAGGTATATTGGACTTTCAAGTAAAGGGAAATTTAGTATACTATACTGTACAATAATGAATATTTGAGATCTTGACATAAGCACATTATTATGACCAGAAGTATGTACAGGTATATCATAATATCGCAATTTTACTATGATTTGTTCACTATGATCTATGTTTACGGTGCAGCATTTCATTTGCTGGGTAATCTAAATTTTCGAAAATTTTTTAAATATGTAGGAAACAGTTCGAGTTATATTCCAGAAATCATGAGCTTACAATGAATAATATACATGAAATCAAAAGGAACGTATGCAAAAGATAAAATATGCAAATATGCAAAGAATGTAAAACTTTGTAAATTAAAAAAATACTATATTGCTACTGAGTGATTAATTAATTATTAATTTAATAATATAAATATACAAATTGTACTACCATTTCTACTGGTTGAATTTATAATTTTTAAATATACTTAATAAAGCATAAAACACAAGATTAATATTCTACAATATTATACAGTTGTGTTTCCCTGTTTTGTAGAGAATAATTTCCGATTTGTCCTATTTTTCTTAAGCACAACAAAAATAGATTTATAAAAACACTAAAACACATAATTATGAAAACAATGTTCTTACTATAAAACAAACATGTATAAAAGTTAATTTTCACATGTTCTTTATTTTAAATCAATTAATCAAAATCCACAATTATTATTAATATGAAGATTATTTGGATATTTACATAAATATTCAAATAAAGGTTTTTAAAGGCGAAAAATTTTTTTAATCTAAGTTCATTATTTTTTTGTTTTTGACAAACTTGACCCCAGAGCCACAATGTGTTTTTTTGAAAATTTGAATCCTAATGGAATATTTTTATTATTTTAGCCACATAATATATTTGTACGAGTAAGCAAATCGCAATAATATTGCGCTGTCTTCTCGCTCATATCGAAGGCACCTCCGAAGCATGCCTCTAGAGGCTTTGGATCAAAAAACAAAAGTTACCACGTTGTTCGCAAGGGTCCATTTACTATATTGATTTTGTCGAAATGCCGAGATTCGAACGAAAAGCATTTCGTACATCGGCCTAAAAATTTCGTGACACACACACGAAAACAGCCGTTTAGTAAATATAGACCAGTAAGCAAATCGCAATAATATTACGCCGCCCTCTCGCTCATTCGAAGGCACCTCCGGAGCACCCCTCTAGAGGTTTCGGATTAAAAAACAAAAGTTACCACAGTGTTCGCAAGGGTCGACTTTATTATTATTTATTGCTATACTGATTTTGTCAAAATGCCAAATTTCGAACTAAAAGCATTTCGTACATCGACCTAAAAATTTCGTGACACACACGAAAACAGCCGTTTAGTAAATATATGCAGTATATTTTCATTCCACAAGTAGTCTTCAAACTATTATGAAAAAATTTTGCACATGGTTAAAGGAACTATAAAATGTAATAAACAATTAAACTGTGTCCAAAAAGATCTTTATTATTATTTAGATTAACTGTACATGTCTAGCGAGTTATGTCTGTTGTTAGATCTTGAAGTAATTTTCTATTGTATGATTAGAGGCTTCCCTTGAGGACTACCTATTTCCGGTTAATACCACATTTAAAGCCAGCAACAATCTACAAATACATGTGCACACCTATATAAGCATTCTTTTTCCTCACGTGCTATTTTCGATGTAATCGGAGAAGTGGCTTCAACTCGCCGATCTTGTACTGCACTAAAACTACCCCTTCAATACAAAGGAAGTGCTCATCTGACAAGGGTATCTACTGAAACACGTGTACAAGATATCACGGCCCACTTGTATTTATTATACCATTATATCCACTATTTCACATATGGAGTGCCTTGTCACTATTAACAAATCGTACTAGTCGTCGGCCTTTAATAAAGTCTGATTGTAAATAGCAACTAAACATAATTGTAAAGCATATAACTTTGTGGATTCATTTGGGATAAGGGTTGTTCAACAGAAAATCGTGGAGTAAAGGGTATGTATATATTTACTATGGTAAGATATATTAATACAAAAGGATGCACTGTTGAAAATATGCCGTTATAGGAGTAACGGTTACTACCATAAGTAAAATTCCACTATTCTGGTATAAAACTTAATACTTTTCTAAATATACTACTCTCTCTGGTATTATACTCAATAGTTAGTCACAATTGGTAAATCAGTTATGCCGTTTGATTGTAAACTTAAATACATGTTGAATGTAAAAGTAATATAAACCAGTGTCGTCCTTTTAACTGTCCCTTTTGGGCATAATGGTTATGCATAGGAATATGGGTTCCTAGTTACACTTTCTGAAATACGGTGTAAATTTTAACACCAATTTTACACCAAACGAGGTACATAATATAAGGATACGCCAGTTTAGTGTGAAACAAACGCCACAAGGCCGTGGTGGAATGGTACAATTCGCTGATGTGAATGGTCATACCAGTAATAGGGTAAATCAATACGACGTCTGGTGCAAATTTCACCATTTTTATGTATAAACTTTATTTCAATTTTGATATAAACTGTATTTACTGTCATATGGTATAATAAAGGAAAATAAAACGCCTTTGAAATAATATAATATACACTTTATTATATTTCTATTTTTAATGTACAAAACTATTTTTTTTTTTATTGCACTAATGAAATATTGTTAGTGCAAGTCTAGAAAATATTTATATATTCGTGAAAACGCAACCAAATTCCTATCACAGTTAAGATAGTACTTTGTATTATCAAGCTTTACAATTAAATGTTATGATCCTGTCCTAACACGTGAATGTTCTTCCGGGTTAATAAGTAAGAATGTACTTCGTTGATATCCAGATTTTTCTGAATATTTACTAATAATTCTTATACGAGGGGATTCAATGCTTACTGAAAATAAAAATTATAATCTAAACAGTGTTAATGTAATAGTAACGGTGTACCCACTTACATTAAGAATGTACCCAATTATTAAATTCATTATATTCAATAATTGGGCACATTATTGACAAGATTAATGTGTTATTAATATTAAGTGAACAGTAAGAATGACAAATATTAAATACCACTTAACTACCTACCCAAGGAAATTCTCCAACTAATTTGTCAAAATTGAACATAGTTTTCAGATATCTAATATCTTAATTTTAATAAACTTAACCATCACAATGACTATGTTTGCTTCTTAAGATAAACAAACCATTTGGGCATAAGTTGATTATTCATAAATAGGCATATTGCTTCAGATTTTGACAATTGTTAATAATTCTTATTGGGATTTAGTTCTCGCTGAAAATTAAAATTTGGTAATATTCATGGTAATATTTATATATCATTATTACTAAATAATAAGCGGACAATACATGAGTAATGACAGATACAAAATATGCATTTATATCACCTTGTTTACATCATCGTCGCGAAACACAAATAAGTTGGATACATATACCTTCACCAAATACGGCCACGCTAACGTTTGACAAGCTATAACTTAAGTATAGTTCACCAAAATTTCACCAAATTTCATTAATAATATCTCGAACTTGTTTACTTTCATTCTGCACTTGAAATGATTCATATGGTAAACCTTTATATTTCAAAATTTATTTTCTTGAAAACAGTGCTATTGGCCTTATTAGAAACCCATATGCCTTAATAAGGCTATAGGCTAAAAGTCGGATAAAATTCATGAATTAATAGAACAAATGTGCTTAAATATACTTTTTACTTCACATACATATATAGTTAAGGAATATTATGATTTGTACCTATTTTTATAATTTTAATATTAGTAAAAAAATAAGACATTGAATATTCTTAAATCTGACATTCGTGACAAACAAAAGTTCTTTCTAGTTCTTTTCGCCAAATCTAGTACGTGTTACTTTTCTGTCCGGATATCGAGTGTAATAATTCATGACTTCAGTATTCCAATGGTATTCAAAACTTCTAAAAACCTTTTATCAAGTGGCTGTAACTCATGGTTGGTATTACTGAGTAAACACAGCAATGTCATCTTATGCTTATCGTCTGCAGTGACAATATTGGCATCTAGGTGCGAAGCAGCTCCATTAAAAATACAGAGAATGTCCCCAGGCAGTTTGTATTTGGCAAAGTGATCTACTCATTTCTCAAAAATTTCTGACGTCATACTTCCCTTGGCAGTCATTTCTACTTCGGTACCTGCTGGCATGTTATCTTTCCATTCATCCTTTCAAAGTTTTCCTTTAAAAAGTACCATGGGTGGTATTGCCTGACTTATCGCGTTTCCACAAGCAACTATGGTTGCATTTTCTGCATGTTCAAAAGCTATATAATGCACCCTCTTAACGTCTTTCCTAGCCGAATCATGTGGCTGGTGGTGGAGAATTAATTTGCATCCTTTCTCATCCATGTTAAAGATGCGATGGGGCTAACTCATTAGATTAAATTTGACTAGTACAGATTCGAGTTTTTTTAGTCGAATAGTCGCCAACTATGTACTTATTAATTATTTGAGACCTTGCAGGATATAAAATTTGTACCTTATTATTACTGATATATTTATGCCTGTTTATAAATAGCTTCAGCCATTTTCTACCTGCTAGCTGAGATTTTCGATTAAATTTATATTTTATTTTCTTTCCTCCACGTAAGAAAAAACAGATCTACACAAAAACTTCGGAGTAATAGGCATACCTACTTCTGATAATCTGAATTTCCTAGAGCAATGCTCATTTTCTTCTAAATTAGTCAAAGTAGGAGCCGCCTCAAACTTCTTCTCTCTTGCCTGTCTTGATATGGTTACAAAGAGTTTGCCGTGGAATATTGTATTCTTTAGATGCTCTGCTCACGGACATTCCAGTTTGAACGCTATCCATAGCCTGTTGAAGTTGGCCACAAGATAATAACGCCCTTTTTCTTAGTAATATCTTGGTAGGTTTGTGCCTTGAAATAAAAGAAAAATTATACACAAATTTTAATTAGAAATCCTGCACAACAGGTGTTCCTATTAAGGCCAACTGGCTTTATCGGGAACAAGTTGCCCTGGCTCTATCACGCACACCTAACCTTAAAAAGTCACAAGGCGGTTTAAATGTTTTTACGGTCCGTATGTACTTGCCTGATTATATACAGATAAAAAAATTGTTGGATGAAAACGTTTTACCACGAGTAAAAAAAAAAACAACACTGTTCGATTTTATAACACAGACACCTTGAAATAGAATGTATCTACTGCCCATCTGTATGCATTTCAATTAAGCCATGTTTATACCAACAGACTCTACGTCAGCAAAGCGTTAAGCAGCGGGAAGCTGCATTCTGAGACTTTCACAGTTTCTAAAATAAAGGCACTTGGCCGTACTGCGACCATGGCCTTATTTGTTGTAGGTACCTTACATAATATCTCTTGGTGAAATCATCCAGCGATTTATGAAATCATCATTCAACACATTATTCAGTCATCTTGCCAACAATTTTTAATAAACCTAGCCAACACAATCCATTTTTGCTTCTTGAGACACATAACAACATTTGTGCATAAATTCAGATGTCAATCACGAGCAGCCATATTGCCCCACATTTAAATAGTGAGAACGTGAAAACTGCATACATACAACTCTAGAATAGTTTATACCACACAGGGATATAATCCACCTCACACGGAGTAAAGTATGTGTGTATTTATAATAGTTTTATACCTAAAATGTATAAAATTTTAGGATTAGAGCGGTGTAACACTTTACCAATTACATTGGTATTGAGTTTATTTAAGAAATGGTGAAATTTTCGTAAGTATATATATTTTCTTAAATAGTTTTCTTAAGTAAGGCCATAGAACGATAAACATAGCGAATCCACCCCCAGAGAATTATTTGAATCATCTTTTGAGAGTATGTTGGTAGGTACTAATGAGATACGTTTATGTTAGTAATATTAAATATTGAAAACAATAATGTGAAAACAATTCTTTTTTATTAAAATATTCAAAAAATAATTATAAACTATATTTATATATTAATAATTTTATTTAAAATGTCCTTTTGCCTATTTAAACATCAATATAAATATTATTTATCTACATATTAATTCAATCAAAATTAATATGAATTTTTTATATAATAAAACTGCAATTTAGAGAATATAATCGAAAGATACTCCGATTATCAGTTCGTTCGGCAATCATAAGATTGCACTTTGTTATTTAATGTTGGTCACACTGTTGTGTACGACGAACTACCAGAGCTGATGCTCCACATCGTTTACTAGTTGGTAGCAAACAGCTAGATAGCTAACCTAATAATTATTAACTGTTGATTTTAATTAATTAATTGAATATTTTAATATAAAAAATTGATTTCCCATTATCGTTTTCAATATTTTCTTTGCACTTATAAATTAATCAAATAAGCTTGGTTTTTGTTAATAAATTAAATAGATTTTTATATCAAAAAATCAGTTTTTATTTTTTTCAATATGGCATACCTTTTTGATCAATTTAAATATTTGAGAGGTTATTCTACACCGAAAAAGATATATAAAAAAGTTAGTTTCGAAATTGTTATAGAACGTTATCATAAAGAAAAAAAATAATTTCGGAAAAGACCGCCCGTTTGTAATGATTGTTATGAAGATTATGAGCTGTTATTTTTTCCCAGTATAGTCTATATATCTCTATAATGTATCCAAATTTAATTCAAACCGATTAAACCGTGTTTGAGAAAAGAATATTTTCTGATTTTTAATTTTTTTCGATTTATTCAAAAAAAAATAGATATCTAAAACCTGCAGGATCAAGGTAGCTCATTAGTACCAACATACTCCCAGATGATCCAGATATCCCTCTGGAGCCAATTCACTATGCTTATCGTCCTATGGCTTTTGTGATAGTACTTACCGATGTAGGTATGTGAAAATTATTAAAACTTGTCCATTAAATACATTAAAATAACAATAGCTTTACGAATATATGTGGGCACATCCATTACTTTTCGACGAAACTTTGCGCACTTGGATCAGCGATTTGTCTCATGATTTTTTATATGAAAGTAGGTCCTAATATATGGGGTTTTCCAAAGTCTCAGCCCAATCAAGGCAAATTTGGCGTCAGGGGATTTTTTTTAATTTTAATTATAGCAATTTTCAAAAATTTATTTCTCTGAGTCTTTTTAACCAATTGATCTGAACCTGATCTCATTTTTTTTCGCTGAACTCTCTATTTATCGAAAAAAATTATATTAAAGCTTAAGTCGTATGCACGCTTTCGGGAGAAGATTTTAACTGATCCGTTAATTTCATAAAATTTGACCCTTTTTTAAAATGCCGCTATTTGTACAAATTTTAAAATTAAAAATTATGTATGGACTCATGTTGTTTGGCTCGATTCATAGTTTCAAAATTAGTAAAAGTTTTAAGTATCTAATGATTACACTTTGTAATACGACCTGTCAAATTTAATCGATTTTCAAAAAATAGCTATTTTCAATTAGCTTCAACTTTTGTCTTTGAATTTCGAATTATTTGAAACTTTCACAAAAATTGATTTATTATATTCTTAAAAAGCTCTGAAAATTTGAACTTCCGAATCAAGCCAGGATACGAGTTACAAATTTTCAAACAACCTGAAAATCGTATTATAACAACCGAGCAATTCATTCATTTTTAGACTCATTCATAATACTTTAGAACGTAAGTAAGTACAATTAATGATAATACTTTATTTTACATTATAGTATTATCATAAAATATAACAAGATTTTATTTTAGTGGTTTTTTAGTGTATTTCAGAAACTTTTGTTTGTAAGTTCAGTTGAACTACTTATATTATTTTTTCAAAATAAGTTACTCTCATTTGTAAATTATTATCATTAATGTATATAAGTAAATGGTGAATCCGAGTGTCTTTAATTGTTTTCACAGCTTCGAGTCGCTTTTTCAAGTTTTTTTGATATGTCTGAACATATTTATTGTTTACCCATATTGTTCTAAAAAAATCAAAATATTTTCTTTTTGGTTAAATCATATTAATAAACAAGGTTTTATTAAAAAACTGCACCTTACTTGTATTTACTTTGTGTTTTTATACTTTAGAAATGAGAGTAACTTCTTTTGAAAAGGAATATAAAATAGTTCCAACTGAATTTATAAACAAAAGTTTCTGAAATACACTAGACAACCAATAAAATAAAATCTTGTTATATTTTATAATAATACTATAATGTAAAATAAAGTATTATCATTAATTGTACTTACTTACTTTCTAAAGTATTATGAATGAGTCTAAAAATTAATAAATTGCTGGGTTGTTACAATACAATTTTCAGGTTATTTAAAAATTTGTAACTAATATCGTGGCTCGATTCGAAAGTGAAAATTTTCAGGGCTTTTTAAGAATAAAATAGGTCAATTTTTGTGAAAGTTTCAAATAATTCGAAATTCAAAGAAAAAAGTTGAAGCTAATTGAAAATAGCTATTTTTTTGAAAATCGATTAAATTTGACAAGTCATATTATGAAGTGTAATCATTAGATACTTAAATTTTTACTAATTTTGAAATTATGAATCAAGCTAAACAATATGAGCCCATACATAATTTTTATTTTTAAAATTTGTACAAATAGCAGCATTTTAAAATAGTCAAATTTTATGAAATTAACGCATCGGTTAAAATCTTCTCCCGAAAGCCTGCATAAGATCTAAGCTTGAATATAATTTTTTTCGATAAATAGAGAGTTCAGCAAAAAAAATGCGATCAGGTTGAAATCAATCCGTTAAATAGACTCAGAGAAATAATTTTTTTGAAAATTGCTAGATTTAAAATTTAAAAAAAATTTTGCTGAAGCCAAATTTGTCTTGGTTGGGCTGAGACTTTGGAAAACCCCATATATTAAGACCTACTTTCATATAAAAAATTATGAGACGAATCGCTGATCTAAGTGCGCAAAGTTTCGTCGAAAAGTAATAGATGTGCCCATGTATTTATAAATGCAAGTACTCAATTCTTTCATATTACTAGTTGCGTTTGACCAGCCATTCAGTGAATAGAAGATTATTAAGAGCAACAGCTTATTGATTGTATAAACCAATAAGCTATTACTAATGTACTATAATTAATTATCACGACATGAGAGTATTGATAATTGATGTAGATGCATTTACAAATACATGTAAAAATGTGAAGGTACTCATTGGAAAGGTGCTCCCCATTCTATGGTTATAAAACAAATGATTGTTATAAATTTCCACGGTTTGACAATCAATACTGCAAAAAGGAGAATCAGACATACCTTTAGATTATATCTAACACTTACCTTGGGTCTATTCTTCGAGAAATAACAAAAAGATTAAGATAGACATGAAAAGTACAAGAGCACAACATCATATTATCAACTGCAAATTCTGTCTTGAATTTAGATACACACAACTCAGTAATTCGAGGTCGTGCTGGAGGACTCAATTACGAATCAGTGATTATAAATAACTATATATAAATATAAACTATATATAAATTTTTTCCGTAATCTAGGGATCCATACAAAAACTTTTTTTGCGTTTATTTGGATTGTAATTCCGAAAAGATTGATTTTAAGAAAAAGCAGGTGCTTTTTATTATGAAACAATACAGTTATAAGTATTTTACGTACCGTTTTTAGATGCCTTTGTGCGCAAATCTTTTTATACATTTTATTTTGCAAACCTCATTTAAATTATTCTTGTCACTGACCTTGTCTATTTGGACCTAATAGTTAAGAGTTATTCCCTAGAATATTATGACTTATGTTCTATTATTACGATATGGTCACTTTAAATCACACCAATCACCACTGATAAGAATTTTGCGAACGAATTCACAAAGCATTATTTTTGTAAGGATTAGATAATATGGCTAGAGCCATGTTGAGGTTTATCATATAGATTAGAGACCTCTAAACTAGATGAATCTGGCTTTTCCTATATTTTAACATTGTTTGTTTTGCAACAAATAACGAGATAAGTAAATTAGGGATGAGGGTGAAGAAAATTTATTCTGTCTGTGTATGATTTAAATTATCCTCATTATGAATAACGCTTTAATCCTCACAAAGAAATTTGTAATAGAAAATATGAACAAAACAAGTACAATACATAATTTCAAAGGAACTAGCAGTGATAACACTCATCTTCCATTCTAAATTCATTACACATTCTAAAATCATTACCTATCAGTTAATTAATGTCTACCGTTTTCTTATTGTACATCAGGGAGCATATATGTATATATGTATGTAGGTTCAGTTGGCGCCTATCCACTCCCAATGAATCAGATTGCGTACCTGAGTTAAATGTAACAAAACGTTGTGAAGGTTATTAACTATTTACATAACTGTTTGAGAGAATGATAAACTAGATGATTTTGTCAAATCTATTCCATAGTCTTTGTAGGTAACTGAACGTGACTGTCTTAAACTGAAAAAATATGTTAATGCAAATAATTATAATTTAGAAACAACTAACAGTTTGGGTGAACTTTACTTCCTATATTGTTCGATACACAGTTAGGTTTAGAAACTCGAATGCTATCTTAACACCTTAAGAAGTTCCGATCTGATTTTGATTGATTTTTTTCTTATAAAATCTCATTTAAAATGTATACCACATATCAAACATCCCTTGGGAATTGCACATTTTCACAATAACTGAGTTTTTGAAACCTAATCTGCAACATAGACATTCATTCTTCCAAGCAATCAAATAATTTATTGTTGGTGTTACAATGATATGCCATTAAAGAATTCTTAGAACCTAACTAAACGTAACAAAATGTAAAGTAATTTAATGTTTCAAAAGTAAGTTATATTTTTGAAACGTTACATTAGAATATTCATATCCTAGTTTCTGATATAAGACACACTCTTTTACCGTTATGAATTTTAATATTTGGCACTAGAGTAAATGCTAATAAAACACCACTTGGCGTTATTGCCACAAAAGTATGTAGATACTTCAATAATGGGAGCGAACGTTCAATTTCACGTACACATTTCGATGAAATGATTTAAAATTATTATGCTTTATATGTTTAATTCAAAGAAATACATTTTTAAATATGTAACGCCTGCAAATTATTAATCTTAAAATTTTACCTCAACTAATTTTAAATACTTTGGCTCCAACCGATGCATGGCAACATGGCTTTGTATTAATGCCTTGCATTATCCTAGAGGTAGTGTGACGCCTCTTTGCGTTCTCCACATCTCCGACGTGTAACGATCCCGTCAACACGTTTTTAGACTTACGCAAGTGTATTGTTGACCTTATTTTATTATATTTTATTAGTCAATGCAATTTATCATCAACCCCTTTTCTGAACAAAGTCTAATACCTGCACGAGGACGGTTTTCTTAAAATATAATATCGTACAATTTGTAACATAAATTAATCACAACGTTAATGTTAAAAATAAATAAAAAAAATACACATAAAAGCTATTGTCCAGTGACGGCTTGTCAGGTACGGCAGGGTCGGCCGGGCCGTACCAAAAAGAAAATCGAGAGAAAAGAGAAATTCTTTTTTGTCCAATAAATGAATATACATTTTATATTCATATACCATTAAAATGGTCTGTTCTTGATAACATATCTAGTTTAATTAAAGTTTTTGACCACATAATGGAACATTTGGATCAGTGGGATGATATTTCTATACGGAAAGCTAACGGTTTAAAAAAATTGTTAACTGATTTTGATTTAATTTTTTTACTTTTTACGTTTAATTCAATATTCACATATACCGATCCCATATTTTCTATACTTTAGAATAGATTGTGTGATATAACATATTGTAATGACAGAATAATATCACTTTCAAATCCATTAAAACAAATTAGAAACGACGATAATTACCTACTTTAAAAATATATATTCTAAAGTAGAAAACATTTCAGAGATATAACTCCCCTGTTCCAAAAGACGTAAAATTTCCGATTTAAATGACAATTCATTAAACATAAAGCTGCTGTTTTTCGAAATTTTGGATTTAATTGTAAATGAAATCGAAATTCGATTTAAAAATATTTCATCTCTTAGTTTTTTGCAATTAACTGACTATTCTAAATTTGACACTTGAAATTTTCCGGAAAAACAATGTTATGCTTTAATTAATAATTATCAGGGACTGTTTAACAATGAACAATTAAAACGAGATTTACAAATTTTGTATTCTGATAAACTTTTGTTTGGTAACCCTGAAAATATAAGTGACATGATTAAATTTACTTATGATAACAATACTCGTATTATAACCCATGTTCCAGAATTATATAAATTGTTTTCGTTAATATTGTCTCTCCCTCCAACATCAGCGTCGGTAGAAAGAAGCTTTTCCGCCTTGAAGCGAATTAAATCCTATAGCCGGAATAGAATTGGGCAATCGCGTTTAAATAACTTGTCAGTGTAGCAATTGAACGAGGTTTGCTTGAACAACTAATCAAAGACGACGGTTTTTATAAAATCATTGACAACTTCGCGACAATTAAACCCCGGAGAATTGATTTCTTATATAAAAATGATTAAGTACCTACCTAATTAAATAATGTAGGTACATATATGAAACCCACCTATATAGTTTTAATTTTTTAGTTATATTTTTGTTAAGAGAGTATATTTTCGTCTTTTTTTATTTTCCAAAATTTGTCCTATCCTTGGTCCTATGCCCTTTCCCACCCCATTCCTGGCAAGATGCTCTAGACCTCCCCGCGGTTCTTGCTGGACGATTTAATTTTTGTATATGTAGATACAGAATTATTTTTAAATAATAATGTGCATCTTTAAAGTCTGCCATGTTAAAAAATTTTAATATCAAAAAATTAAGTCGACTAACTAGAATTTGATTGACGGGCGGTGACCTTGCAAGAAAATGTTTTGTTGCCACTGTCTACTTTTTGCGAAAAACAAAAATCCTTTTAATTTGACAGGTTTTACGATAATTCATCAAAAAAAGTCGGGCATTATCCAAACGTGAAATTCTAAATGTAGCGGAAAATATAACAGAATTAATTTATAAATAAACATAACCAAAAGTTTGGGAAAATAGAAAAATGATGAAACCTCAGATGAAATATTTAATGAACATATTATTTATTTTTCTTTCCAATGAGAATAGTATAAATAATATTCTGGAATTGAATACTTAATTTGAAACTCCAGAAACACAGAAGGCTTTGTATTAATGTAGTAGATTAGCATACAAATTTTTTGGGCGCCTTAAAACAGTATGACCTTGAAATTGCTGAAAAATTTTTGTCTACGGCGCTCCACGGGCTCCCCCACACCCTCTGCAGTTCTAATCACCGTGTGTACACATTTTTGTGACTTACTCCTATCGCGGCCGACCCATACTTTATGGTCACGAGCCGTCACTGCTATTGTCATCCATTCTGTTGTTTTAAATATGTATAATTACGTTGTACATAACTTTACCTCTAAAATAAAATGAATAGAGTAAAATTGTTGCCTGTAAAAGTTTAAAAATATATTCACATTAACCATATCGTGTTTTATTGGACGACGTATACAATCTACTGAAACACGATTTCCTGTTTGACAGGAAACTAGTGACGATAGCATCTAACATACTTGATCAAAATACCACTAAATAATTAATTAGTGAAATAAAAAGTGCTGATGTGATTCGAGGCATTTGTTTTAATTAAACTATTTTAATTATTTTTACGTTTACTTGCTTATAATACAGGATCGCTTTATGAACATTTGAATTTATGTCGTTTTAAAAAATTGGAAATACGGAAAATGTCTCATATGCATTAAAATAATTCAAATATTAACTAATGTAGGTACATATCGATGCCCTTCTTAGTTTGTTATAATAATTTTTATTGTGCCGTTATGAACAAAGAAATGACATCATTGCTTAATATAATAGATTATAAAGTTTCCATTATTTCTGATAGCGATATTAAAATGGGTAATTATAGACTAATTATTATTATACAGTATCTCAGAAACAACCATAAAGTTTGTGGCTGGTGGCTTTTTACCAAGTTTGCGCCCTTATATGAAATATAGGTTTTGCTTTCAGTTTACTCTATGTTAACTTGCACCCTTTATAAATTACTTAATGTACTTTTACAACATTTTTCGGCCTGTTAAATCTTACTGAAATCTCGATGTAGATCCTTTTTAAATGTGTTCTAAACTGCATTCTAACTACACATGTCATAATTTAATTAGACTGAGGGCGGCAATTTACTTCTAATTTTGACACTAATAAGTAACTTATTTATTTCAATTAGCTTAACTGAGTTATAAAAAGGATGTTTATTGAAGTAGTTACTGTTCAATGTATATGATGTACAAATTATCATATACAAGGTGATTTTCAAAGACCACCCTAATTAACTCAATTCTTGTTTTTAGATACAAATTCCTGAAACAGGTCAATTTGTGTTGCGGTGGGGACTCATAAGTATGGCAAATTCAGATGCACATCACCCTCTTCGACATGATGATGTTGTACATGATTCCCTATAAAAATTCGTGGAAGGGTGGCCCTTTCAAATTATAATAGAGAATAGGGGTCAAGTGATACCTTATATTGAAGGAATTTTAATTTTATTTGTAAAGATATCCCAACACCCCTGATATAGATTAACTATTTTTTGCGTTATAAACAATTGAAAATAAAATGTCTCACATTTCACCAAGAATTTTTTCAACCAAGGAGACACTGTCCCGGAAAATAATATCCCAAAACATGTTAATACTCAGTACTTTCCGACTTCTTCCTCTGGGGTCACCTCAAGTCTGTTGCTTTCAAAAGTAAACGAGCGGATTTATTAACTTGGGGCTTTCAAAATGCAAAACTTAACAATTGTTTTATCGTTTTCGTCACTTTTCTTCATAGACCTTCCTACATTGAATTTCTACTTTGCAAAGAATCGCATAATTGTACATTGTCAAATTATATTTAAAATTATTGTTAAACTGAGATACCACAAGTGATGCCCAAAGGATAGTCGATGGGAGCGAAGGGATGAGTTGCAACAGCGCCTCAAAAGTAATGAAAATTGTCGTGTTTTAGGAAATTTTAATGTGGCTATATTTTCCGAGATGTTCAGGGTGCGTACTTTTTAAAACATATGAAGAAGTTGACTTCAAGATAGATGGCCGAATAACCATTTCTAAAATCCAAACGCAAAACTATTTGTGGAACGAAAAAATCATGTTCTTCTAATATCCGTGGTAAATATATAAAAGTTGCTGCTGCAAAAGTATTCACATTGTAGCAAGTCCGATATTTACTTGTACAGCTATGTGTCGAGTAGGTACTGATACCTGGATCCACCTCATTGTGTTCTAAAATTCCCTCCGTAATCTCAATAATTGTAACAATAATTAGTTTGCCATTATCAGATTTTTTAAATTATCGTTATTTTTTAAATGTTCGTCCATTTTTTGGAATATATTCGTATTCAGTTGGTGTCGATTTGAAAAAGAATTTGCATACAGGCATCAAATGCCTATATATCTGTCATTTCCTCATTCGTATAATTCGTTTTTATAAAATTTCTCACAAAACAAATTTTACAATACGCTAGTAAAGCATCTTTGGCGAGCAGCCTTTGCGCCATCTCGTGTTTCTTTTTTTTAACCTTGTAAAAATGGATTGTAGCAGTGCGTCAACAAGGGTTATCTTTTTTTAGACTTCAAATCATTATTAAATACATAAAACATATAATAATTGCCGTTTTTGTGAAAAAAGTACAGGTCTTTTAGGGTTTGCGCGTATAACCACAGACGAGAAGAAATTTACTAGAATAAACTTTTTTTTACACATTTTGCTCAAATTTATTGTTTCTGGAAAAGATAGTCGACTTGCATTTTTTAAAGAAGTTTCTGCTGAGAACAAATTTTGATTTTGACCCTCTATATTTTTACAATTAGAACACGAGATTTACATCTTGATTGTTCCTTTTTGATTTTATTTAGTAACAAATCCTTATTAAAATCCATTTATAACATATGCCACTGAGGCTTAGACCTACTCAAGGTTTAAAAAACAAACACGAGGTGGCGCAGAGGTTTCCCGCCAAATATACTTTACTAACAACGATTTTTTTTCAGCATAAAAGTATCAACTGTCACACTGACGTCTTACTAATATTATCTAGAAATCTTTTGTTGTCAATCTTTCGCGGAGGATAGAAACCATGACACTTAAAATGAATACATTTCATGAACATTTTTTGAATTGATTCGAAGTGACTCGAAATTGTATAAATTGGAAGCCAAATGAGAGTTGCATATTTTAGTTGCTTATATTAAAAGAACAATATAAAATTTACTAATCTCGAAAAGCAACTTCAATTTCTGCAAAATTATCTTGTTATCAGTAGTTTGGATGCTGGTTGTCACATCATTTATATGCCGTGAAAACAACCAATGAAATATTCCCCCAAGATCTTTATGTTCCATATAACGCTTAATAATACTACCATTAATATTATTGTAGTCTTAACTATTTAATTCAGAAATGTATTTTTATAATTCTATGATTTCTCCGAAATAAAAGTCGCAGTGTAAGAAGGCCTATGTAGAAAAATGACGAAAACGAAATTAATTATCAAGTAGGCGCATTTTGAAAACCCAAATTAGTATAAAAGATTCGCAAGAGGTGAAAATTCGCACAGACGTTTTTAAAACTCCTCCCCATTTGAAATGTTTCCCTTATTCCTACCGAAACAAAAATTAGCAATTTCAGGAAATTATTCTTAAAAACCGAGTTATTCAAAGTGGGTCCTAAAAATCACCATGTATATATATATATATATATATATATATATATATATATATATATATATATATATATATATATATATATATATATATCCCTGAATAAGTTTCTAATACGATGTTGCTAATACTTTTAAAAATGGTACGTGGACATGTTTCTCAAAAATTGAATATTTATCTTAAGTAATATACCTAAATAGAAAAAAATAAAACCATTTCCCTACTGATTTATATGTTTTTTGTCCACACAAAAATAACAGAGCAGTTAACTCAATGAGATCAATTTAAATAATGGACTTATGAACTATAAAATATATACGACAATGTACATTATATTATTCGACTCTCAATTCCAAAAGTATTTCTGCATTTCACACTAAATAGTTTGAAATTTTAGGGAATAGGCGTTGTTATTATACACTATATGTTTTGTACATTTATTCTTGACTCTCCTCCCTCTAATAATTTAAACTGGTCGTGTAGTTGACTATAAATTTGGGTAAGGTAGGCTAATCACGTGTGATGGTGTCAGGTTGCCGTAGTTTCCGGCAGCGGAAGTTGTACAATACCCAACCATTCTCTCCCTCGACCCCGTCCTATCTGAGTCCTATTCATAGATAGGAAATCGTATTACTGCACATTTTATGATAACAACTGAACACGCATTATTGTGCGTCTTGCAATTATTTTTCTGGCGTTCATTACGGCGGTTTTAATAAAATTTCGCAAAGGATAGGATACGGCTTTGCACGAAATCTCTCATGGTATTTTTTGTACATATATGTAGACGAAAAGGTTCTCGCTGCTTGGTGCTTGGGTTTTTCTTTTTGTTTATTTTCAAAGAAATAATTCGTGAACACATAATATATTCACAGGCCTTCCTCTTGATGCGTGGGAAGGTACCAGTTTTTAAAAATTGTCCGTTAAACGTTCAGTTTTTGTTTGGCAGTTATTTTGCGCAGTTTATTGTTGAAGGGTTACTGATCTCCATTGTATAATATAGATATCGATATATATATATATATATATATATATATATATATATATATATATATATATATATATATATATATATATATATATATATATATATATATATATATATATTTTAAATTGCCCTTTCCAAAAATGTTTATATAAGTTTGAAATAAAGTATAATAGCTTTTTTTTAGATATGTAAAATTGTAATATATTCAAATCATTCAAAAACAATAAGTAAAATGCAATTAATATATGATACTTTTAGTATTTATAACTAGATTTGTAGAATAGTGGTACAAATATTGCAAACAATTGGTATATATAGATATTTATAATATGAAACCAGCACAAAAGTTTATACAGTTGTCATTGTTTACTTGAATTATTAAAACTGGGAGGGACATATTAAAAACGAAGCAACTGTGACATACTACATGGTGAAAAAGTGTCAGTCCCATACTATACAACTATTCGATTTCGAAATTATTTATATTTGAAGAAAAACGGTCGATATTCGTAGTTCTCGATGAATTTCTAAGTGCAAAAGAAAGACGAAAATCAAGTCTAGTTTGGACATTGGCATTAAAACCACAAATGCTTCATAAATAAAAAATAAAATGTTTTCTATAATATTACAAATATTCGGGATAATAAACAAAATACAAACAGATTCGAAAAAAATCCTTCCAGTGTAATCAAATGAAACCCGAGCGAATTGACGTCGTCTTGACTCTTTTAGATGTGCACATTTAAAGGTAAGTAAAATAGTGCAATTTAATACCTATTGCAGCATTTCTAATATTTCAAATAAAATATCAGTTGCTAATATCAAGTGCTAAAATATATAAATAAATACATTTTCATTTTTTTAATAACAATCTAGATTTGCTCAGACTAAAGATGATTGTTCCCATACACTATATTTAAGTTCTAAGGCTCTACGATATTTTTGTTTGTCATAAAATACTGTAAGGACTCTCTGGATGTTTTTCAGCAAGTCAAACTATGTTATTAATAATTACCATTTTTATAAGCTAAGTAAATTAATAAAATTAGGAACTATATTCTTGGCTTGATTCATATCACGGCTTTTCAATGCCTAAAAATTCAATAAATTTTTCAATCAAATTAAAATGCAATTGCTATTATGAAGATTTAATTTGTTTAGGATTTGTTTAAACTACTTTTGGAATTAATTACTTACAAAAAGTATTTAATAGTATTTAGAAGCTTTTAACAGTTGCACATTTAAAATAATTAATAGCCCAACGCTTTCAACGTACCCTCAACTTGAGAATTATTTATAAGTTATTGTCATATGGCCGTTATTTCACTTTAAACCTGAAAACTTAAATCTTAAAACCAGTCGTCGTACCTTTAATGTGAATATGTACAATAAATTATGTATATATAAATTAACCATGTATATAAAATATTTAACCATTTATCTAAATTCACGATAAACCACAATGTAACTTGTAGAAACACTGTACAAATTTTTCTGATAGCGCATGGTGACGTTAATTAAAATAACCGCAAGATTACATTGTATATCGGTCAGTTTTAGTTCCTGTGTAATTTCTAACTGTGGGGATTTTACATTATTAATTCCATAATTCGTCATTGCTAATTTCTAATTCATAAGGTAAACTAGACTTTATACCATGTTGATTGATATATCGTATGTAATATGAACAGTAACTTTAACGTTATTATTAATATTTCGTTAATTTCTATATTATTGCTATTTACTCTTTGAACCTGCATATTTGTAGCAGCAAATGGTGGATAACCATTTACATTTATGACTATTATGGTAGCGACAATTTCCTGTCAAATGTGAATCTAAGGGAACACCAAATAAAACACTTCTTTTATTTGATTTTATTTTGTATAGCGCATTTAAATACCTAACAATAAATAACAATTATGAACTTAAGAGATTGCTACAGTTTCGGTTTTATTCTCCATAATATCAGTGAGTAAAATTTTAATTCAAAATACCACATTAAGAATTCTGACATTATGAATTTGTTTGGCATAAAAAGTTGTTATAAAGCTATCATACCAATGCATGGATAGCTTAAATAAGGTGGGGGGGTTCATACAATAGACAGAGCCATTTACACATAATTTCAGCTAAAGCTATAGTAGAAGGTCGTGCAACAGCCGTGTGAGCGGTGTATACAGTCAGTCATAAGTAGCGCGTCTGTGGAAACGGTCGCGGAGAATAACCGGTAGTGACGTAAAGTGGGGTACAGAACAAATCACGGAGGCTACCAAGAGCACCATGGTGTTACAGGTACTGGATCTAATCACTCCTAGCGGAGAACCCTTTTATGGAGATTGCCCTGCTACATCGTACACCAATTTGGATGTAAACACGACAGCACAACCTACGTGCACTGTGATACCTGAAGGTACAACTTTGGAATGTAATATAATAGTATTTTTTATCCGCAGACGCTTCAACAACATTGATTATTATCCACAATTCCGTTTTTAATTAATTATTTAAAGTAATTAAAATCTTTTTATTTTTATTTATATGTCGAATCACGGTCCGCGCAATCATTTTAACTTTACAGGTATACTAATAAGCCTTATCGATATATTTTTAGAGCTCAATTATATCAATTATGATTGATCAAATTATGTTACATTTGCTTTTCTTTTTATGAAGCTTAAAGTAATTTTATATTTTTTAAATACACTGATCATGAGATAGGTTTTCGGTCGCTTTTAGAGTAAAGTTATTGGTTCTCTAATAGTTACTACAGAGGGCAAGCATCTGTTTTGGGGTCTGTCGAACCACAGCTGACTTCTACAGGCCCGCGTATGCCTACCTTCTGTCTTAACACCTGTTGCAGCACGCGTGCCTTCAATCGAAGTACATCCTTATATAATCTCGCTGTAATAAAACATTAATTATAAACGTTACAATTACATTCGGTCTGTTATAACTTAAATTTTGGGTTGTTCAGTATCGTTATTCAATGCTTTTTGAATTGAAAAATGCTAAATATAAATACTTGTAAGACAAACTTCTAATTCCAACTTCGTTTACCACAATGTCTGTCAACTATTCAGGTAACACTACCTAAGACAGTATTTGCTAAATATGCATTACACTTCAATAGTATACTCATAATATAGTATACTTACTCTTTCCAGAATTTGCTGAACAATTTTAAATACAGTGCACCATTCATTATGATTATAAATTATGGTGTGAAATTCACGGAATATTTAAATAATATATATAAATGTAAGTACTAATCTCAGTATTGCGTATGCTTGCAAGTACTAATAACAATTTACAAAACGCTTTCGAGATGATCTTACTTTTTTTATTTGATAACGCATATATATATATATATATATATATATATATATATATATATATATATATATAATATGATGTTCAAATAATATTAAGCAATTAACATTTTCCATTGTTCATCGACTTGACAACATCGGATGACAATATAATTGCATTAAAATTCATGATGTCAATTAGAACCTATTTTTATCTGGCAAGGCATATCTTCATCATGCTTTGGAAAAATCTTCAAATTCTAGGAATCAAATCAGAAACTATTTTAAGCCACCGATGCAATATTGTAAGTATGTAGATATATGCAAAATTAAATAAGAAACAAAATTAAACAATTTTCATAAGAGATCTTTGAAAAGTTATATTTTTATACAAAAGTTAAACATTATTTACATAACAAATATAACTACGTCTTAATTAACCTAATTGCTTCTATATGAGTTTTCATAGTTTTTAAAAAATTTATCCTACTGTTTCACCAACTCAATCTACGGTTTCCTTCCAATCTAAATTTTTGAGCGGATTGTTTGACAAGATTAGAGAGGGTAGCCAGAGAGGGAGTCCGTCTCTGCTAGTCTGGTAAGAATATGTAGTTTAGAATCATTTATTATATCTGACTGTAAATATTTTTTATTTAATTATGTTAAACAAGTTGATCGTAAACTAAACGAAGATTTTACTATACTATGTGTTCCCAACGAATTCAATACAAACAATATGTTATTTAATAGTGTTTGTTTAAATGATATCGCAAAAGAATGGAATTGCACCATTAGAGAAAATTTTATTCGTACTGAAATTGGGGAATTAAGAAATGACATAAATAAAGAAAATAATTTAAATTTAAAATAAATTCGTAAAATTCGCTAAACTACAGAAATATTCCAATAACATGTTTGGGCATCTTTCCAACCTAATTATTATATACTCCGGGAAATAAGTGTTGGCGAAACGAGAGGGTGTTAAGACAAGAAGGGTGCCAAAGGAAGCTCCCGTAGAAAGAGGATCGCGACGAGAGCGCACGTGAGGATTAAGACGAAGTAAAAATTAGGCTGCTTTCATATAATACGAACCAAAAAAACACTTATTACTGACATTGGAATTGAAGTTTAATTTTAAGTGATTATTATTCTGAATAAATTTTAGTTTTACATATTTAAAGTAAATGTGTAAAACGTAAGTACATAGGGACATTTACGTTTTTATCGGTTTAAAACGAAATAGCTTATTCAATTGATGATATATTATTAAAACTCTTTCCATTTTTTGCGCTTGGATTTCTGTATAACACGAGTATGATTCTGTATTCGTATATTGGTATTTCGAACTTAAATACTTAAAGAAAATATGAAATAATACATAAAAAAAATATTTCCGATTTATAATTTGAAAGTATAACGTTATAATTTGAAAATAGTTACTTATTGCTGTTTTTTTTTCTGTAACTGATAGCGTGACATAACACAAAAACTATTAATTTCTAGTCTAGTAAAAACTAGACATGAAACTCTAATTCAGTACGTCTAATTATATACTAGTATAAAAACATAATATACTCGTATTCTATGTATGTAGGATTCTGATATGTCGATTTTGTTGACTCACTTTAGTTAAGGTCTTAGTCAGTATATAAGAGGAGGATGGTGCATGGTTAACTACTCCGCTTGTATACTCCGCTAAATATAAGAGGGAGATGTATGATTGATTATTCAATTAACTTTTATGTTAAAAAAAGTGTAATATAATTTTACCTGAAAACGTATAGGCATTTATCACTTTTACATTGATTGATTGGCATTTTTAATGTGATGTGATATTAAAACTGACAGTTTTAATCACCTCTTGATAATGCCAACATGATTGGCTAAACGCACGTCGTATGACGCATACTTTTCATTGCTTATGAAAAATTGCCCTCGTCTGTTTTAACTGATCAACAATGATTTACAGTTTTTATGGGAAACATCGGCTGCTCAGTCTTACAATCAGTCATAAACTAAAACTATGGGTTTTTCTGATTTTCAGAAATGTAACATGTACTCGTCTTCTAGAGGAAAACTTACTAATAAACATAAATAGCGTTCATATACTTGTTGTTAATTCCGTAAAGAATTAATTTACGCCCTCAGAACAGAATCGTGTCTAATCGCTATTGAACACGAAGTAGAACACCTACTCTACATGTTGCCTTACACAAAAACATCTCTTTTTACATTCTCATGAATTTGGACCATACAAACTCTTTATCATATTACAAGTTGCCTCTAGATCTCCTATTGCAATACTCCAAACTCATGACCAATCTCGTGGGAGATATAACCGTAAAATGGATGATCTAGAATACAAACTATTATTAAGATGTGTCCTATTTTGTGTTACTATATTAAGTTGTTGCAACTCTTGTGTCATTTTCACTATTATGAAGGAGCGGAGGAGGATTGGAACGGAAAGTGTATTATCCACGTCCATTGTTATTTATTATTGTGGTGATTAATAATTAATTAATGTTAATCAATAATATTGTATTGGTAGATACGTTAATTATAGCGTTTCATTAGGTAGTAGATTATAGAGAAAATAGATAGGTATGTAAATTCTTGTATCAGAAAAGATGAAGGATAAACAACTAGGACTGTAGAATGAAAATCTTTGTGTGTAAACAATTAGGCATGGTTCGAAGTCGTTTAAATTTAAACAACATGAAACTTCTAAGGAAATATTAATCGGCAGTATAAATAATAATAATAACAAGAATGAAGACAATATTCATAAGTACTTCAAACGAAAGAAAATAAACGGGAAAGTAGCCTAACCTATATAGCTGAAGGCAATAAAAGCGTTATCCTGATAAGGAAAATTGATATAGATACTTTAAGAAGTTGACCAGGTCTATTTGAATTATGTAGAGTTACAAATGACTACACACAACTATAATTAGAAGAAGATCTGTGTTACAAGTAACTGTCTGATTACGAACAAAATGGTACTGACCTTGCAAAGTTAAAAATACCTGGGCTTCCTCAAAATATAGTTAATTTATAGGCAAAATACAAGAGTGCTATTAGACTGTTTAAACTAATTATGTTAGTTTTGTAACAATGGTAAGGAAGCTTCCGACCTTAAACGATGCATATTGAGACATATTTTTAATGAAAGAATATTGCCAAGGTGTATTAACATACCAAATAAACAATGTGAAGTTAAAATTCCCATAAATTCCGTTAAATTAGCTGCATACCAATTACAACAATACTTGGTACGTAGCGACGTCTTAAAATATTGGTGGGAATATTCTAAATTGGATTAAATTTCAGACTAAAGCACGGTTTAGGCAGCACCACGGATGTATTTACTTAATGCATAAAAAATATAAAATCGACAGAAGTAATATTATTAATCTTATAATTGCTTGTATTAACTACCATAGAAATTCACATCAGCATCCAATTTATAATTTCCACAATATCCTTGCGCTTTTTGTTATATGCACGGTGTGTCTATGTGTTCGTAGTGTTAAATTTCACATAATTTAGCAATGGCAGATTATTAATAGTATCACTTATAGTTGTTATGACTAGGTAATGCGGTAACCTACGGTCAAATAATCTTCTTTATCATAGGACTTGCAAAGACAGACCAATGCGAAAAATTTCAAATTTCACTGATATTATTTGATTTTTTGTTTCATATTGCCCAAAATTTAGCCATACTAAATCCGTTTTCTATATATTTTCTTTATTTCTTTAATTTGTTACTAAATATCTTATAGAAAAAATTAAATTCAATTTATTTCTTCTATAAAATATTTCAAATATGCAAATTATTCATAACAATACAATTTGAATGTGTTAGTTACATTTAGATAGTATTCTCATTAAAGACGCAATTAAGGGATGGATTATATATCTATCTATTATTTCAAACATTGAGGTACCTTAAAAAATCAAATGTAACTTCTAAGTTTTATATAAAACTTTGTTGTCTCTCACTGTTTAATGTATCAAAATTGTATAAATCAAATTAAATTCAATGTTACTAGATATCCATTTCAAACTTGCAATTTAACAATTTATAATTCGTATTTTAGGTACCATAATATCTATTTATCAATTATAATACGTATTTGTAAGGGTATACTGCCAACGTTACTTTTGTAATGAATTTAAAATAATGTAAAATTAAATGCTGTAATTAATTTACAGCTGTCTTTTTTAGAATAATATATAGAGAATTAATTTACTTTTTCTTATTTATTTTCTTTAGCACACGTTTTAAATATACCCATTAAGCCTACTTAGAATTTATGTGAAACATTGACATTATATGATAAAAGTACTACGGTTGTTATAGTTTTATAAAATCGATAAATAAGCAAAGGATAAAAGTTGACCGTTAATGATATATACGTATAGTAACCAACCGCTCTAGCAAGTGCAAGTTTTCAGTTGAAAAATACAAACTGGTGTGTGAGACAGGTGTTTCGGTTTGTAACCACCTGCTGCCGAAGAAATTCTCTCGGCCTCAAAGTTGCCTTTTTCAACACGAAAGATACGATCACTGGTCGATCATATAACAAGAGAATAAAAATTGCATTGTTTATCATCCAAAGATGTATATCTGTGTGGCCTCTCATAACATTAAACTGCCAAGATACATCTAACTTCTAATCTTATCAACGCTATTTTCATGTCGCTTTTAAATGTGTCGTCCAACCCTGTGACATCTTAAAAACATGAGGCAAGCTCAATCATATATAGTTTTTTAGTGTCTGTGTAAACTATTGTAAGATTAAGGTTGACGTCGAAATAATATTTTCATTTTATTATACATTCGATATTAATAAAAATAAAAAGCCCATTTCACAAAATACTATATCTACTAATTTTAGATTACAACAACACAGTACAGTATAGATATTTTCATAAAACATTGTGAAAGACAATGAAAGTAAACTATTCATTACTATTGTACATATATACAAACATAATTAACAATTTTGTCAATTTACATCTATAATAAGAAAAGAATTCCAAATCCTTAGTATCTCAAAAACACGAATGTGGATTCTAGTGTACACTTTTTAATTTATTTAAAATAACTGAAAGTTGTTTGACCTAAGTTTCTGCCTGAGCGCATCTTACTGATGCGCATACGAGTAATATTGCTATATACCGCAGAGGGTACTAAATGGCGTATGTATATTTACAATACAGATGTATCCCAAGTAATAACACCTACG
Source organism: Rosalia funebris (assembly GCA_037954035.1). Lineage (NCBI taxonomy): Eukaryota > Metazoa > Arthropoda > Insecta > Coleoptera > Cerambycidae > Rosalia > Rosalia funebris. Next base: position 39,814,793 of record JAZFAV010000016.1, read on the forward strand.
TGGATTATTACTTAATAACGTATCTTAGCATCGTAGTTTATAATTTTTATGTAGTTTCAGCCTCCGTGAAGGTCAAGCAAGTACAATATATTTAAAGGACGACTTGAATGGTCTAAGTCGTTCTAGAATACCTGAATTCTAGAACGACTTAGACCATCCAAGTCGCTCTTGTAAGTTCTCAAAAATATATATTATTGTATTATAAAAATATACATTATGTTATAACTTCACAATGGAACAATAAAATTTACTTTAGTATTATATATTTAAATATTATATAATAAAAGTAAAAAATTCGACATCGGCAGTCACCATTTACATGTAGGTACCTCAAAAAGTGCAAGCATTACGCGAAAATGATTATGGGCGGCGAGAGTTATTTTGTCAATTTATTTTTAATATAATGCAACAAGATTGTACTTTCTATAAAAAATAATTTGATCTGATGAGTGTACAGCTAAATTGGGGTAAACCTAAACCGCTTTTACCCCAGAGTAAATTAGACTTTGTCATGTTAGTACCGTAAACTCCACCTGTATTCTATATAAATATTCTGTAAGATTCCCTTTGTCCCCGCCGTCGTTCATTGACTGAAAGTAAAATTCCACTGATTTTTACTATTTGTTATACTATAAGACAAGCTTTCTGAAATAATAGCACACTTGCAGAAAGAAATGTGCGATATAGCTCTGCTGGTTCAGAATGAATCTTATAGTAATAGTTATAATTTGTAATTTACAAGACGATTACGATATTAAGGACACATAATTATGTATATATGTTTAGACTAATTCAATAAGTTAAGAACAAATATCAACATTCGGTAAGGATTTGTGTTCAAGAGCCAAGGAGTCATGACACTACATCAAAATATCCAAGTACATAGTTTAAAATGATTTATTATTATTAATTAAACTTCTACTAATGCTAATAATTTTTGTAAATTTTAGAGTAACCGCTATTCATTTTCTCTGCGTTAATAATCAAAGTACAAGATTTTATCGGTATAATTAAGCTTTTTCGTTTCTTAATTATTATTATTTTTTTCACATTAGGGCCCCCAACATTTTATGTTTATTTTGAACTTAAAAAATCTTGCCTGCAGTATATTTTAATATATTTTTAGTAACATATAGGGAAATGTGAAAGCATGGAATATGCAATCTTACTCAGTTCTTGTTACAATGCCATTTACAATTTTCTGAACAGCCTCACCTTATTTTCAATGGTACCTCTTATACAACGAATATTTTACTAGTGGGACTCGTAATATCTCGTAATAATTTTTAATCTCTAAGGAATACTTAATTTTTCTTACATTCCCAAATTATTCAACATCTGTGAATCCCATAAAAGTCGTAAATTTTATATTGATTTACAAGAATCATTTATAATCTAAGTGTATTCTGTTACATTCGTAGCGAAAAATATTCACATAAATATTTTTTTCAAAAATAGGGACAGTAAAAAAATTAGTATTACCGGAAAATCATTAAGGGGAGTGTGACCAGTTTTTACCTTATGGGAAAAGTGATCTCCTTTCGGAATCGTTTTCTCAATTTTTAATTAATATGTTTGCTTGATTCTTTTTTTTTTTATCTTGTACAGCATAGTCTATTGTAAAATCACAGCATGTAAAGTTTTAATATTTTAGTTTAATAATTTTTGATGGCCTGTAAAAACATACATAGCTGTAAAAAATACCCCATTTTTTATTTTTTTTTACATTTTTTTTATCTCAGCCCCTGAGTAATATTTTTAAAAACTACCCTGTGAATTTGTATTTCATATACAAATGTATTTTATATACACAGGCTGTATAAGTTTTAAGTTAATACAATTAATCAATTTTGAAAAATCTCTTCGAAAACCCGAAATCTCCGAAAGAAAATGGAGAAAACTTTTTAGAAGGGTTTTTCTGAAAAAAAATTTATATTTCATATTTACCCGGCTTTCATGATAGGTTTTGACTCGGAATTGAATTTTGATTTCATATCCAGTAATCTCGAATGTTTATCGGCCTGAAAACACCTCCGGGATTTGCCCCGTGGGGTTCCCAATAGGGAAGTTGCTCAGGTCATTTTACGATATTACTTTCATATCTCTCCTTACGCCTCAGTCTATATTGTGATTTTTACGTGTAGAGTTCTAAAAGTAGTTGTTTTACAATTTATTAAAAAAATACCCAAATATAAGAAAGTATTCACAAAAAGGAAAGGCTGGGGAGGGAAGAATATATTAGACGTTTCACAAGAGAATCTAGACGAAAGATAAGGCCCCATTGACATTATGTTTTCATAATATATTGATATGGTTTTCATCAGAATTATTCTAGTAGTTATTTCATATTTATAAGATAACTCTTTCAAATAAGTCTGATTCGGAGTTGTCCTATTCACCTTCGTCTTCATCTCAATCTAAACCTTGGTCAACAACTTTACTACGATGACTAAAAATGAGCCATTTCGCTATTTTAAAAAATATATATATATATATATTTAGAGCGCTTCTAGTGCTCAGATTTTCATGGCATGACCACCAATCAATCTAGAAATGGTTTTAATTTCAGGAAACATATTCCTGAAATATTGCTTGTGCATTGAAACTGCATATTTTGAATTAAAAAATGATCACACCTTCCCTAAATTCCGTTATGTTTTGCCGATAATCTTTTTTTATGTTTGTGTATTCCTTTAAATTTTTTTTAAACTGTTCCGTCTATTGTCAAATTTTCGGCTAGGGGTTGTCCCGCTCGCCCTGCTCTATTCGCACAGCAGTACATCGTATAAGCAACAGAGACAACTGATGGCTGTATACCTACGGATTATCAGCGTCGCCCACTTATACTCCTTAACCCAACCAAAAATAAACAGTTTTAAAGCCTTAAAACGGACTTTTCCGCACGTAGAATATCTCTATTTCGAAATTGAGTGTCCGAGAAAAAATAAACCAACACATAAATGCAGAGTATGTGTTTTATGCGACAGTTTTACTTTTTTCAAATAGTCCACCATCGGGTTTTCCCATAACCCATGACAGAGTGGGGTGTGTCCTCAAAATCAATAGATGTCGCCTGGTAGACGTCCCTAATCAGAATCAGTCGAATCCCGATCGATCCGACACGATTTAATTGAGTGATCGTGTTAACAAAAAAAATTTCTCAAATAGTCCACCATTGTACTTTCTCATGACCCATGTACATGGTAGAGTGTGTTCTATCCACCTCAAAATAAATAGGTGTCGTCTGGGAGACGACCCCAATCAGAATCAGTCAAAGCCCGATCGATCCAATACGATTTAGTTGAGTTATCGTGCTAACAAGAATAAATCCCGACGACAACAACAACGACACACACAGCAAAAACATTTTTAAAAACCTTTTTTTTCGGTTTTTAGGCCGAAAAACGAAAAATAAACCCAAAGAAATTTTTTTTCACTTTTTCTTTACACGGTTACATTACTTTTCCGCGTATAGTGGAGTGCGGAAAAGTAATATAAACATATTTATAATATGTCAACGTAGTCGTAACCTACTCGAGAAGTCCTTTTCAACGATGTATAACATACCCCAATTTCGCTCCGAATAATGATAGAAAAACAAAAAAGAATCCAGTGGACTGCCGTCGAAGTCTACCAGAAGTCTTTCCTGGCGACTCGCGAATTTGCAAAATATAAATATACGAGCCGGAGCCAAGGCGCTCGGTGTTTTGAAAATCGACAAAATAAATTGTGAAAGAGAAATACAAGTGATAAAAAATGAACCCGAGAATGCACTCCTTGGGATGCATTCTCGCGAATGTATAGTAAATGTGATCTACATCACCTCCAGCATACAACTTCTGAGGCACACGGTCGGAATTCTGCGTAGTGCTTCAGTGTAATATTTGCACACACCGCAGGAAGACTAGGGCACCTGCAGCACCCTATCTTTCGATAACTTCAAGTGTCCGCTGCGACTGTCATTTTTATATTACGTGTTCCGCGAGTGAATTTCAAGACTAGTGGCAAAAACACACCGCACATGTTCTTCTTTAGCATAACTAACAACAAAGATTTGCATGCTTCCACAATTGTCCACGAGTGTTTAGAACTAATCTAAGATTTAATTTCATTAACGTTTCCACGACACGTGATTATCGGGATCCTCAAGAAACTTTCAGAATTCTAGAATGACAAGATCATCGTCAAGGGTTAGACCACGCTCACCAACGATCCTGGATTTCTGAACAGTCCTTTTTCCCTCCAAACTCAGATACTTTATTCTTTTCGTTGTTTTAAAATCTTAAATAATCTCTTAAATTATCCTAATTAATTTTAAAAGGAATTCGCGATTAGAATTAAAAAAAAATAAACATATGCAGTCGTCCCAGTAGGAGCGTGACAACTGGTAAAAGGTATCGCTCTAAGTTTTTCGAACGATAGAGGGAACTTTTGTCCTTGATGCACTGTCATAAAAGATTCAATAATTGTGGTTGATTTTTTGTAAGAGAAACACATTAAACACTATGAGTGCCAAATACGCGTCGCGCTACAAGGCTGCGTTTCTGTACATCCACCCGAAAGATCCGAAAATGTCCAAACTAGCGGCTGCTAAATACATGAAGAAGTCGAGATGATTCACACAGAAGTGGGTGCAACGATATAATGTGGGAAAAAATGTCGATGATTTACCGGAACGTGGCTCGATAAGTAAAAAGGACCAAAGAGACGTGAAAAAAAGTCGTGGAATCCTGGCTCAACACTGCTTCAAGGACAATCAAAAATTAAGCAAAAAGGGTTAGATATATCGTACGAAACAATCAGAACCCGTCTCCGCGACCTGAAATACCGCGCGACAGTAAACAAACCTCCGTTGACTGAAAAACATGTGATGAGCGACTCGCTTAGGTGCGCGAATACATCGATCGAAATTTTAGCAACGTAATTTTTATCTACGGATGTTTTACATGGGCACATTGTATCCTCACGCGATCCTGGTTAACCTTCAGGAGGCTTGACCAGCGGGCCGTCAACCACACAGTAAAGTTGCATCTTTGGGGGCTGTTTCTGAGAGCAGGGGTTTGGCACTTTGCACCCGTTTAGGGACGACCTGAATACCCAGAAAATGCGGGAAATCTACCAAAAGATTTTGTTAACGTCTGCTAAACGTTGGTTCGACGATAAAAATAAGTATTGATTCTACAGAAAGACAACGATTCCAAACTCCAGTAAGCCTTCTGCCAAGTGGAAAGTTCAATCTGGCATCGTTACAGTGGATTGGCCGTCGCAGTCGCGTCGGATTTTGGAGATATTTACCGCTAAAATACGTCGTCAATTTGCGTCGAAAGCATGCCTCTAAATGCTAAGCAATTATTGATGCCGATGACGACTGGACGCATATTAACCCCATTGTCTCTTGATCGGGTGCAATACATATATGTATAGAAAATTTTGTTTAATATATATTTTATAAATTAACCCTACTACGAGTGTAAAAGTATAATTGGTCTGTGAAGAACAATGTGTTGTTAACACAGTACAAATTAGTATCATACAATGCCTTCTTGGTTATCACTAAGTAGTAAAATACCTGCAGTCAATATGAAGGAAAGTAGTTCTTGGGGAAGAAGAATTAATTGATAATTGTTATACTTGTCATACGTGTAGAATTAACAAAATTTTGCAGAAATGGCTAGCAAAACAAACGGTGGTCTGGCATCCAGAGACAGATCCTTCTCGGTGCACCACTTCAAGCAAAATAATTTTGACTACATTTATTTCCATTCATTGTCCATTCACTGCAATGTATCGTAAATCGAAGGAAGCAACGAATTTCGACATTTCGAGTATTTTGACAGTGCGAATAAGGATGGAAAATTTGGGATACAAAATTGCTCTCCTCCTAGTAGAATATTAACAGAAGTATACAAACGAGCAAGATCGCAGTTTCAGGTATGAATATAGATACTTCCCCTTCAACTAATCAACATACAATTTTGATATAATCATGAAATACTGCGGACTATTTTCCTTAAAGTACCGTTACCGCCGTAAAGAAGCAGGTCAAACAGACACCTATGGAAAATAAAATAAAAGAAACGATAATATCTACCAATGAACATAAAGGTTTTCACTATTAATTTTGAGTTCATCACTTAACCATGTATATGGAGGAAGGCGATTTCTCTGGTATATTGCATTATGTAGAATTTTTGTCCCCAGTGGCGGCGACAGGGGTGGGCACGGCTGGACGAGCGCCCAGGCAAAATCCTTGTCCCCCAACCAGTCACCCAACCTCTTATAACACCACTATACCACATTCGCACATAAAATGATATATTTAACGCTCTCGCCCACCCTAGATATTTCCTGTCTATTTTCGCCCAACCGCAAAATAATGCTAGCTCCGCCATTGTTTGTCCCAAGCATTCAAATAGAAAAGCCTTATGTAGGTATAGCTTATATATGTAAAAATCTTGATATAACACAAGTTTTCAATCACACTCACAATTAAAGAATAACTGACTTTGATGTGTAGGCGTTAAGCTAAATGTTGGTTGATAATGTACTCGTAAACAATATTCTAAACTATCTTCTGAAGGTAACAATTTATCTGTTTGTTTTAGAACTGGTAAATAGCTCACAAGGATAATTGATATAAATAATGTATTTATTATTTGCATTTAAAGTAACACAGTAAATATTGTCAAAAATGTTTTTTTCATTATACGTTCTTTCCAAATCATTCAGCAGATCAAGTAGGCCTTTCAGCAATATTTTCTCAAAGACTGCGAAATTATCTTGTAGAATGGCCGTCTGTGAAAACATGGAACGCGGATCGACTCTTTTAATGTCATAATTCTAAATTCAAAGTTAAATTGGAATAAAATATACATTGTCCTTTCTGTATGTTTTCATCCAGATTTCTGGGTTTAAAAAGAATTTTAAATGACATAGTAACACGTGTATTGTAGTGTGCCATTTGGCATATATAATATATTATTGAATATATTTAATATGCTAGTACCCCCTTGTTCGTGAATATATTTTAAGTAATCATCTGCAAATTTTCCCGTGTAAAATATGTAAAAATTCACTCTCAGTAGTGTTAAATTGAACTTTTTGAGAATATTCGTTTATCTGGCGCGAAAGAAAAACTGTTGACCATTATTTGATAATTTGTTGATTATTATAAGCTGAATGAATAACAAGTTGATACTACCGTTACAATAGATTTTTGTCGATCTTAAATTAATTGTGGTGTTTTTTGTTTTTAGAAACTATTAAAAAAGAGAAAAATATCAAATACCAAATCTATTCGTTTTGCACCAAATAAGACATATTTAAATATTTAAACACGAGATAGTTGAGAATCTGTTAGCATAATCTCTAAATATTTTAGCATTGGTTTATCAATTTATTTATTTTTTTATTAGAGGCATGTCACTATAAATATAAGCTGTGGCAGAGTTATTCATAAGAAGAAAATTAAATATTGCAGCTGGATCATGTTTGACGGAATCATGAAAATATTTTCATTTGTAGCCAAATGCCATCGGATAAGATGTTAATTCTTATTCAAATATATCTCTACAAGTAGTAGGTTTTCACTTGTACCTTTGTTAATCTTGTTATTTTTGTATGTTTATAGAATTCCTTGTTTCCCATTATACATACATACATACGAAGTTTATAAATTTAGCTTTTTGAGTTGTCGTCTCGAATATATGAATTGATTTATGTTTATTAATTCCCTTCAATATTAAAAGTCATACCACAGTAAACGAAAAACTCAACTCACGAGGTTTTCTTCTATGTAAATGCTTATTTTCGATGTATCGAGTAATAAATGTCAGACTACAATGAATATAGTGTATCTATATTCATTGTTCATCTACAATAAATATATCTTTTATATAACATACAACACCTACATATGTTTTGCACTTTTGTTTTTGAAGTTTAACTTAGTGGTGTTCACCTAACCCCCGACCACAGCTTACTCAATACAGTAAGCTGTGCCCCGACATTCACACACGCACACTCAGCCGACTTACATATGTGGGAATAGAGCCAGCAATCTAGGCCAGATAGCTTAGAGTTAGCAATCTAGAGAATCCAGGTATCATGGGAAACAATTCGACCTATTCTTACCGCCGCACAGTGTGGCCGAATGGCCAAAAAGCGGAAAAAATTCAATATCTCGACAACGGATTAACATAGAAACCTGGGGCCGGTCTCATTCGACTCAGAACAAAAAAGTTCAACTGTTTTTATTGAGATTTTGAAGAAAATTAAAGAACTAATGAGGAAATGAAAGCCTATTGGCAAGATAAAAATTTCTGAAATGTTCGGAATAGGTTGTACTCATGAAAATAAGTTGCAACAAGTATTTTGAGTGTATATTTAAATTTAAATAATGCTTACAATTAAAAATTCAAGGAAGCTTAAAACTGTGGAGAATTTTGTAAATAATAAAACTAGGGATTCAAAGTCAAAGGTTGTTCAAATTACAAAGATACTTACGATTTCAAATTCAAGGATATTAGATTAACAGCTCCTTAGCTGCATCACTGATTTCAAGGTGATTTTTCTTTAGTAGCTTGTGGAACACGTCTTCGTTGGTAGATATACGAGACATTTTCCGCGAGTTTCTGATCCTGAATGTCTTGTAATCCTTATTTCACCTTTCTTGTCCCTCTTCCGACAATATTCCGACTGGGAGAAACGACTTCTACATTATTTCAGCACCATGCAACAAAATCTTATGCACCGTGGATGGCATGTAGTACCATGAATACTTCTCAATGGCCATCTCTGCTGTTTCTTTTGAGAAGAGCCGGAATTTTTCTGGGTCGATCATTGCATTGCTATTTATGACTTCCAGTATGGTAGCGATCCGGTGGATTAGAGTTTCGTCGACTCCCGTTATTGCACTTGTGACCTTGCAATCATTGAAAAAACGTCTGGCAGTGTTGCCATTATTTGAAGATCCATAACCCTGCTTAACGAAGTCTACTTTGATGCCGACTTTCTCAAGAAACTCTTGTTGAATACGTTTCTTTTCGTTTTCGTGCATGACTCGCGTATCTTTTGTAGTCCTCCATTTTTCAAAATTTTTGTTGTAGGCAATGTGAAGAATGTATTCCATACACTTGATTCTGGCGTGTAATGGAGAGATACCAAATTCGAGAGCATTCACATTAAGAGGTTTTTGTTGGATGTTTGCCAAGTCGTTCATTTCCGATGGTAGAGCACTGCATATGTAGCAGTACTTGCAGACTTCGTATTTGTGATGGCTTGAGCCACCTTGCCGTCCAACATTGTCATCACCAGAATATGTCGAATACGGATGACATTAATGCCGATCACCACTTCGGTAGCTTCCAACTTCTCTATTTCTTCTTCAACCCGTTTTTTTTTCAGCTCGCGCCAAATCAAGTGTCTCTTTCTGGAAACTGTATCTCAAGGGCCTGCAATGTCTTGTTGAGGAAGGTCGGCCATTTTCCCAAATCGATCCATTTTGATCAACATCAATTGGGATTGTGAGCTTCAGAGGAACTATTGACGTTGATTTAATTTTGATAGAGCTCATGACTAGACAACGTTAGCAACTAGACTGAACTCGAATTAAAAGTGTTTTGAAGTGGGGACATGTATTATCTGAGCCAATTGGGTAAACAATATAGTGCAACAAACAAAGACATACTCTAATCCTTTCCTTTCTTTGCGGTGTTATGATCGGATAGGCAGATAAAGGCAGATGATTTTTGCTCTAATATTTACTTTAACACGTCTAGTTTGAAAAGTGACCTTCCACATCTCGGAGGAAGCCGGAGCTTTTTTTGTAATCATAGCTGTTCTCACTGCTTACTTAAATTCGTAACTTATAACGTTGTAACGCGCTGTAATTTTTTTTCCCCAGTTTGACTGATGTGTGGTTTAGTTGACCATCGTGGAGCAGGGAAAAAATGGATAATTTTTTTCTCCCTCTTTTACAATTATATATCACTCATTTAGAGTAGTGTGTAATTTGGTCAAACTTCCATTATTCTGACAGTGGACCTAAATTAATGGGAATACCCTTGAAGCAGGGAAAAAAATCATGCTGTTCCTAGATCCTGTAGCTTCTATAGTGTGAGAATCACAAACTAGATAATCGAAATCAGCGCTTTCGAACTTTTTCCGTTCTGGCACCACTGTGCGCCGCACGCCGCTCGGCATTGAACCTGGGGGCGTGAAAAACGGAAAGTTGTCCACTGCATCATTTGGCCTGCTACTCGTATTTATATATGCCTGTAAAATTTAAGTTAAATTGAACATTATTTGAATGATAATGATATCTGTTATTTTATCTACAGGGCGTCCTTCTGATTTGATGAAAATATATAAATTGAAGAACCTCTTCTCTAACCTCTTCATTTTATCCGATTTAAGGCCGAGACTTGGCGACCATGTAGTGGAGTAAACAGGTCAACCAAATTATGCTCTGTCATTATCCACTTACATTTTTAATGGCGAACCTTTTATTTAACTGTTTAATTTCTCGATATTTTTAAAAGTTATTTTAAAATATACATAAAAATGCGAGTTATATTGTCATACAATAAATTGATAAATAGTTAAGGTACTTTATATTTATATATTTTTTGTTCTAATGTACCCAGAGCATTATGCAGAGCTTGTAACTATTTCCTCATCAAAATTATGTTAGTTTTATAGAAGCTTATAGCAAATGATCTCAAAACACAGATACAGTAACTTCTCTCATAATACGGCTATCTTGATTGTTCATACGGCAACGTACGCACATTTTATTATCAGATTAGAAATATAAAGCAAGATCAAATACAAACAGAATCTGCAGATCAATTTGGGGATGAAATATTTAAAAATGAAAACTAATTCTAAGACCCAAAATAAATACTTCTTTTCTACTTGAAACATTATATATTCAATATACGGAATAAAACGTGCGAATTTTTCTTTATTTCATGAGAATAAAAAAATGTTTCCGTTTAACTGATTATTAGTTGGATTAAATATTTGATACTACGATTTAAAACTAATTTTGTAGATGATTAATTTTTCTCCCAAAGGTTTTTATGTACCATATACCTAATGATAATGTGTATCTCTTTATGTAATTAATAATTTCCAAGAATAATTCGTACATTCCAGAATCGGGCATATGTGTATATGTATATAAACGTAAATATGAAAGTAAATTATGAGATATCATATCATTAAAATCATATTTGTATGGATAATAATATTAAGAACTATCTTCCACATGCCACACCGGAAGGGGTTACTAACCTGGCGACTACTTGTGGCAAGAGGAAAGATTCTGTTCGTAGCGACACACCTTCACTGTGAGATGTAACGAGTACTCGCTGCCGTACTTTATTGTAAAATTAAATTACTTAGCTTTTCGTGCTAGAATGGAAAACGATATATTGACGGTACTAAACTACGTGTCATACATACAATACAGTGGCATCACGGAGTGTAAAACCATGCATTACAGAACGTTGGCGACTGAGAACCATAAAACTCGTTGAAGTGGTCGAAATCGTAGCGCTAAATCAAAAACATTTTAACATAGAATTAGTTAATATGATAATAAATTGCTACAGTTACACAATTATGTGCAGTAGTTGCACAGTTGCTACAAAATTGTATTAATGGAAAGTACAATAATGTTGTTGTGCCTGCCGAGTCAGCCCTAAGAACTGGTTAGGTAGCGTCAACGTGTGAAGAAATTCAAAGAAACGTAGTTTCTGAGCTACATGACAATAAGGTATGGGTGACTGTAGATGAAACTACCGATGATTGCGGGCCAGAAAATTGCACACTGGCGGGATGCACCAGACACCACTCCAATGTGACAACAGTTAATTGCCTTAAAAGTGATCAATGCGATAAATGTAGAGTCTAGCTGAATTTGTGAGTATGTAGTCTAGATAAATGATATGAGACATGAGAATGAAACAACTGTGCCTCATTCTCATGTCTTATATAATTTTCTCAAGGACGTCTCACAGTCGTATGAAGGACGTGTGTTACTCTTTATAACCGATGCAGCTTCCTATATGAAAGCATGCATTTTAAGCAGCGTGCTTAAAAAACAGACACAACGATGTTACTTTATTGCATGTAATAAGTATATTTACTATGATACATGAATTCCATCCAGTTAATTGCAGACTGCTATTCCACCATCAAGAAATTAATAGCCAACGTGAAGTAATATTTTTAAAAGCGCTGTCTCGAAGAAATTTTTTTCAACACGAATTGCCGACTACGTCATTACCACCACAACCTATTGTGACGCGTTGGGGCACATGGTTAGAGCCGGCAAGCTACTATTATGTTCATTTTGATTATATAAAGAGGGCGATCAACAAACTACATGCAAATGAAGCACTCTCTATCTCACATGCTCAGCGGGCATTCAATGACCTAACTGTTCCAGAAGATTTAATGTACATCTACAGTAATTTTTCAAGAGTTTATTTGACAATAGGGAACCTTGAGTGCACACCTACTTCCCTTGGATACACAATAGTTAACACATATAGTTAACAGTTAACATTATATGTGACCTGCGTCAGTTCCTATTTCAGTTCACAGGACCAAAAACTGGACTGGGACTGGGAACAACTGAAAGTCGGAACAAACTCGGGAAGTCTGCTGAACGCGTGAAAACTAAATTGGAAATAATTTTACAACACAATCCCAATTTCGTATAATGTGTATTGTGGACCTCCTCGTAGTTATATACATCAACGTTTCACTTCTGAATATTTGTAATAAAATATGCTAATATACTAACTCTTATATACTACTAACACAACTTATTAGTGTGTAGTGTTTAGTGACATTAGTTACAAAATCGACAATTAAAAGGTAATATATTGTTCATTATATTTATCATATCTTTCTATGACCTGGATCCGTCCCTGATTTTTACATCATGTACGATTTACTTACGGATATTAGTTATTATGTAATGCTCAATACAATTATCTACATCTACAGAGTACACAAGCTTTTGTATATATATATATATATATATATATATATATATATATATATATATATATATATATATATATATATATATATATATATATATATATATATATATATATATATATATATATATATATTACTGAATGGTTAAAGATAATTATTTCAGACACATATCTAACTAGTAATGATGTAAATAATTTTCAAAGTTTATTACAGAATTATGATTTATATAATATTCTAATCTAGAGAATCTGAATAAAAAAAAAAGTTTTTTTTATTTTTCACTTTTCAATTTTTATTAAGTATTTATTTAATTAAGGAGATTTAATTAATTAAGTCAAAAATAAATAAAAGATATTTAACTGCAATTTTAAATTAAAACTAATTTGCATTTTATAGAATTTTGTAGTTCTGTAAATTTGAGGATGTCTAGATGATGATTACAAAAAAATAACAATTTATAAATACTCCTCAAACCGCAATGGAAGTTTATACTTCTTTGCAGACGTTTGACTACAGATATATGTCAAATTATGGTAATTTCCTACATCTAATCTACATAGCAACATTGCTTTACTAAAGCTTTAATATATAATCTTTTATCAGTAAAATTTACCAACCAATCATTCATCTGATATTACTTTTTTGTTGAACATCCAGAAAATTACTTATTAAAATACGAAAACGAGCATATATTCCAGTGGCGACCCGTGGTATCCATATTAGGGTAGACGATAGCTGCGTATGAGCTTTATCGACCCTTAAAAATAGCGCCGCAGGCGAAAATTTTTAAAATTTTCAAGGTCACGCGTTTTCCTGGTACTTCAAAATTTCAATGATTGAATTTCATTTATACAAAAATATAGACTTTCACAAGAATTTTTTGAACTTAATACCTCTTTGTTATTCGTGAATAATAATAGTTATTGTGGGTATAAATAAATTGGAATAAACGAAATATATTTATTGAGTATTATACCTATATTATGTAAATTGGGTTGACAATAATACATTATTTTAGGGCGCTTTAGGGTATAGGCCACCTCCTCCCCTCACAGCCTTCCTTAACCATCGCCATTATTGACTGACAATTACAAAGTGGATACCTACTACTTTTTATAATTTAAATTAATGCGCCTATCTTTAATTAATGAAAATTTGTTAATTATATTTTCCGTGAAGTCATCAGATTTCTGAAGTGTGCTAAATAATTCCTTTTCAATTGAAATAAGTGCAAGCGACGATAAACGTTCATTCTTCATAGAGTTCCGACTATGCGTTTTAATACGTTTTAAACAAGAAAAATGTTTTTCAACCGATGTACTTGTTGCTGAAATTGTAGCAATTAAAACAATTAGTTTAAAAACCTCTGAAAATATTTCTCGAAATTCATATTCAACAAAATATTTCAACATTGATTCGATATTTAATGTTTCAAATTGATCATCACAATATATAACCCAATATCCCCAGTAATGTCACGGCTTATTCAATGCGAAGGCGTCTTCGGATCTGCCGAAGAACACCGATCTACTTCAGGCGCCGAATGCATTCGCCTCCAACTGCTTTATTTAAAGAATATAACTGGCTGCAGACGTCTGAGCTGCGATTATTTTGCCATTACAACAACGCTGTTTGTCGTCTTACCTACATCTGGTTGACGTGTAGCTATCGATTTTCAGGCGGTGGGATGGAGAACCGAGCCTGGTATGGTTGTTCTGTTTAGGAATAAAATGATTTAATTCGGTGTAGCGCGGCGCCGTGCGGACTGCGGTGGTATATATAAAGGGTGTTTACGGCACCAGCGCCGCCGACGGCGATAGATAATTTAATTAGTATAAAGTAGTTATTATTAATTATATTAAATATTTCTGTATTATCAGGGACGTTAACAGTTCATTGTAATTGTGCTGTTATGAGAAATGACATAAAATTTTAAAGGTAGGCGGCGCCTACCTTGCCTACCCCGACGAGCCGCCGCCACTGATATATTCGTCCTGTATTTGCTGTTTACTTATCTATGTTTACTAAACGGCTGTTTTCGTGTGTGCCACGAAATTTTTAGGTCGATATACGAAATGCTTTTCGTTCGAGTTTCGGCATTTTCACAAAATCAGTATAGCAAATCGGCCCTTACGAACAATGTGCTAACTTTTGGTTTTTGATCCGAAGCTCTAAAGGCATGCTCCGGAGGTGCCTTCGATATGAGCGAGGGGGCGGCGCAATACTATTGCGATTTGCTTACTTTCCGATATTACTGTTTTAACATTACACTGATTACATTTTTTTAGATTTTATATTCAATATTAAACAATGCATTGCAGATATAAACGGATTAGACCTATTTATTGAAACAATAAATAGAGATGTTCAATTATAAAATAAATAACGTTACCCACTCTCAAAGTTTTACAAAAAGTATAGTGGATCGGATATTCTAGAGCCGATGATTGAATCCGCCATGTATTAGAGAATTTATAGCATCACACGCTCAACTTTTACATATTGAGAGATACTGTTAAATGTCTCAATAATCAGATATTTGTGTATTTTTAAACAGTGCGAAATATGATGAAATATTAAAAAAAAGCGAGATAACAGCTGGTCGATTAGTAAATAACCCTTATGAATTTTCCACTATTACAAAATCAATATTTTATCCTTTACTTATCTGCAATGTTTCTTTTAACAAATTCCAAAGTACTATTTGAGTTTCACATGTCCTTTGTGTTTGTGATGTTTTTTTTGTGTTTGTGATTTTTCATAAGTCATAGTTTCCTCTATTAAATATCTAATTAAACTGTTACTTACCATCCTAGCCGTAGGATCAAAGGTGTGATATTTACGTGTTTTTTTCAATGTCAAAGAAGAAAAGGAAAGTACAATTTATTTGTTTTCGGAATTAGTGTTAATATATCCATTTTATAAAAGCTTGAAATTACATATTTTCGAATTGGTATTGAAGATCATTAACGGCATAACTTTGTCAAAAAAAAAAAAAGTTAACAGTATGCTGGGGGTTGTTCATGTTTACTTTTTTCTAAAACCAAATCCGAAAGTACATGAATATTATGATTTATGACAAAACATTCTATACTTTAGTTAAAATGTATGAACAGTATATAAACTTTATATAATCAAATAATAATACAGAGCATCTAAAATTTACAATGTGGAACTCCGCTTACATTAATTTAAAGGTTACAATTTATTCTGATCATATTGTCACATCAGCGGAATCACAAACGTTGGATCAGCAAAATATTGTCATGTTCAGTTTTTAATTTTTAATACTGAAAAGAAAAAATAGTATTGAATTAAGTAATTTATTTAAATAATAATCTTTTATACACTATGCTACGTTTATATAATAGAGACTAGGTCCGATGAAGAAAATCGCCATATTACAATTTCAAAAAAAAAAAAACAATTGTATTACGTCAAAATAAACGGCTTATGTGTACACTATTTATTTTAATCATTCGGGGTCTTTAAATATTTGATATTTGTTAGACTTCTTGTGTTCTGTTTGGGTCATCTCATTCTCATCTGTAATATCTTAGGTATATCTCATGAGAAAATATTAAGAACTTGTCTTTCCTTTACAAGACTATACTCTCGGTTGATTATTAGTTCATAGATTCCCAAAACTAAACCGCCATCATTATAATCATCATCCATATAAAATGATGTTTTTTTGTTTGGTAATACTAAAGTATTCATTGCATGTCCATAAGGAAAATTATTAAATTTATAAAACCCTATGTTACTGTTACCTAACATATTTCTTTGGCTCAGTAATTTTACAATTATTGCAAACAGAAGAAAACACGTAAACGTGAAAAAATGTAACTACCTATAATTTTCTCTGCCTTGAATACATTTATCTAAACTCGAAACAATCAAACTTTATAAGAATATCGTGATATGATTTAGTGTCTGGTGATATAAATGTGTGTAATGTAATTTTTATATATGAATATAGACTAATTACAGTTACTAATCTTTACTGCCCACAAAACTTCTTTCCCAGATCAAATAATCTTCTGACATTTATAGCTCGTTCATTTGAAAACGTATAAAATAATCTTTGTCTTGCTGTGAGTTTTGTATAATAGGTCACTAATTAAAGGAAAACAATTATTTAAAAACATGAATAGCAGTGATTTTAAGCTTTGTATTTGAAAAGTCTATTGTGAAGTATATAAATGATCAAGATATATTATATTAGATAATAAACTTTGATCTATATCTAAAATTTTATATAGATATAATTTAAAATTTTAAACCATAATTTAAGCCACACAAATGTCAAAATGCAAATGAGATATTTCTGATCCCCCATTCTTAAAAGCTTTTAATTTTTTTCCACGTGATACTGGCTATAAATTTCGATGTTTAGAAGAAGAAACGTATACCCACATTTCAATATAAGTAAGTATACTATTGATGCATTATAGAACAAGATCCGGCAGCTGATTTCCGCAGGTATCTGTTTTTTAATGAGACTTAATTCAAATGAATGACTAATGACAATTTAATACATTGCTGCCGGGTTGCCTATCAGAAATTAGCCGCGATTATCTTTAATTAATTATATTGTAATTAGTTTATTTTAATGTATTCCAACTATATTTTTTTAACTGAATTCAATGTTAATTGAAAGAATATGATGTGAAGAATTAATAAAAATGGTTGCCAGCTCTCAGTCAGCCGCAACCTCTAGGTTGTCAGTGTAAACAGGTATATTATTGTTAATTATTTACATTCATAGTGTTTTTCAATAAAATATTATACTAAATTGAAGTTAAATTTTTACTATACCTACACGATAATATGTGCTTGTCTGTAAAAAATGGCCGCAAGTAGTGGTTGCCATGATTTTAATTAATTACTCTCCTCTAGATGAGTGTGAGCAAACCAGTGTAAACATGGATACAATGTGGTGTAGTTAAAGAAATTTTTGTATATAAAATGTATCAAAACTTATCGTATCTCAGATGCAACGATTGAAAAAAACAATTTATAAATATTGGTCAATCAGGGCAATGATATAGGTATGTATTTCATAGTAATGACATTAAAAAATTATTATTATGGTTTTAGTAATTTTTTTTCCATTTTCTTTTTAATTCATCATATCATTTTCTTTCAAATAACGTTTAATTAAAAAAATATATAGTTGGAATTCATTAAAATAAATTAATTACTATATAGTTAAAGATAATCGCGACAAATTTTTAATAGGCAACCCGGCAGCAACGGATTACATTGTCATTAATCATCTATTTGTGTTAAGTTTCAGTAAAAAAAAACAGATACCTGCAGAAATCAGTTGCCGGATCTTAGACTATTACGCGTAGAAAATAACAAACATGATAATGAATAATAATGATTCATGACAAGATGATTATTATTAGGAATTATTATCACTGACTATGTATTTTAGTCATCAACATTTTCATTAATATAATTATGATATGTTCATTATAAAAATATTTTCAGTGTAACAATGTTGTTATAATGCGATAACAAAGTTATTAATACTGTGAAATGTGTATTGATGCAATGACAAAAATATCTTGGCTTAATGACACTATACAATGTGAATCTTTGAATTGTACATATATTTTTACCAGCAGTATATTTTGTCCTATAATACATCACATTTTAGTTACTGCTGATCAAGCGCGCCGGTTACCGTTACTATTCTACCACAAAAATGCGTTGTTACCAGTTTACTACGAATTTCTCAGAGTTAAATACAAAATATCTATAAGTCAAATTTGTTTTTGAGATACTAAAAATACGTTCTTTAGTTTTTCTTTGACGTATTATTTTTTTTATTATAAATGGGTTCCCTTATAGGTCTATTACTTTACTGCGATTTTTTATAAATAAGGAATATAACAAGTACCTTAGTGCTTGCTTACTTTAGCAAAATATTTACAGTGGAAATGGAAGTGTAATAAGCAGTGATCAATGAGAGAACGTATTTCGATTTTTAAGTTACTAATAAAATCAATCATCCTTAGACATTAATATTATACTGTACATCACATAATCAATAGCCGTACTCATATTAATGATGCCAAGCATCAGTTGAATATGAACAAACTTGCGTCATCTTTCTCATCAAAAATACCAAGTTTTTTTAATTTATTAATTCTCATGTAAAATCTATTATAAGTTAGAAAAAGATAGTGGCTATGCCTGTTGAAATATCCAGTGCATCTGTGATAATTAGGTTTTCATGTTACACTTCGATTTTAGACTACGACATATTCATGCATTTGTTTCTGGTTATCACTCACCGTAGGTAATGTTGTCTCTTTTATCAACAAGATCTATGACATGGAGTTTGTAAATGTTTGTTTTATTAAAACCCCTGTATTTTACTCCACACAGGATATTTCAGATACGATCTGAAATTCCGTTATTTCACCAACCTATACGTTTTTTATCAATGCTCAAAATTAGGTCTACATTTTCGCATATTCAGAGCACCCTTCTTAAAATATGTGGAAATAGATATTATATTCTTACTTTAGTTAAATATTTCAGATACATACTCATGAACTTTTAGTACGTGAATGGAGCAGTGCACATTTGAAAATCCAGAAATGATATAATTAACATACAATATATTCGTATTTATTAAACATAATTCTCTAGACTCTAGAGTATTGTAAAAATTATTTTCAATTGGGATCATTCAGTTTGATGATATTGTTAATTAAAAAAAATTCCATTATGCTACAATTGTAATCGAACTTAGGTACAGGATGTCATGCCATGTAGCCACATATTAATTTTTTAAACCTTAAATTTTGTCTAAATACGGGAACGGTGTTGTAAATTAGCATTTTACCTTATGAAATATTATTTTGTTAGTGAAAACTATTTAAACCTAGCAAAATTAGCTTCCCAATATTCAAAACATTTATCTTTATTTTTAATGTTTTGCCTTACTAGTCCCTTACGATCTCTTACTAATTAAAATTTTTATTAAGAATAGTATTTATAGGGATTATTCATAACCTTAAACTAATTGACTGTTGGCTGCTAGTTCAAGAAGTCACAACTAAAATAAACTCAAAAAACAACAGTTTTCTCCGCTATTCTCATTTAGAACTACCATCTAGAGACGAAAAAGAAGTCGATATCCCTTATTCACATTATTTGGGAGTTCACGTGTAACCACCAATATACAAAGCTGTTGACTGTAGGCTACTAACTTTACATAGATTGATATATTGGATATACACTTTTGCTCTAAGTTTCAATATGAATTTCTATTTTCCATTATTGGTATCATATCGAAAGCGCATTTTTAAAACTCAATAATAATTAGTCTGGGTATAGTTATCGTCGTAATGATAATTATGACGATAGAGTCTATAATAGAGTTTATGTCAAATAATACAGTAGGGCGCTGTGTATGATGTTGTTGGGCTGCAGAACACAGAATTTTTAGCGAATTGACAACTACATTATTTATTATCTGCAAAATTATAATTTAGTACGTTGTTTTGTATCTTAGACATAATTTGATGTGAAGTGTCCTAATGACGGTCAACATACGTAGAAATTTCGCATTTAGTTAACTAAAACAAATAGCGTTCTATTTTAGCAACAAAATATTTTTTTACCTTGAAGAGATCTTACTTTTGAGTAATAACAAGTGTACCTGTACTCCCTTGATTTGACAACCCTTCTGCAAAGAGATCGTTCTATACAGGTGTAAGCGTAAGAAATTAAAAATATTATTTTCCATTTCCATATTTGAAAATTTTCAATGTACCTAAGTAAATTTAAAGAATATCTGAAAGTATTTTACAAGTTCGATATTTCAACTGTTGCTTTATTGCTATTGTTGATATTGCTTGTAAAGAATGCAGCCTACATTTCAGCACTTTGTATTCAAAGTTATTTGCAATAATATTTTTTGGTCATATATTCTTCAACTACATCACGAAATTGCAATATTCATCAATAGGGATGATATAATCCTGATCGGTGTAACTTAAACAGCGGAGTGACTCGATCCAATAAATCATTCTAAGTATTTAAAATTCAATATTATATTTAAAATATTTAAAATTAAACACTAGTTTGCACTGTAACCGTTACAAGATAGACATTATGCCGTCAAAATATATGTATAACTCAAACGCACCCCTTGTGTAAGCTTTGTATATATGGCTAAAATATCCAGAGTTGTCACACAACAATAAGGACACAGATACCAGTATTAGTCAAATATTTTTGTACGGTTCCTTCTCAAATTCAGATTCTATCGCCACACAGAGCTCTGTGCCTCTCCCAACTTTACTATCAAATATAAAAATAATGTTTCTAATTGATACCATATAATTAATATTTTAATAATTTGAGTCTGAATGAAAAGTCACTGTCGATAATAATTGAGTTTGCTTGAGAATATTTGAGGTTGAGTCAAACAAGTATTTAGTAACCTTTCATCCAAGCACGTTAAGTATGGGGATTGGTGCATGATATATATATATATATATATATATATATATATATATATATATATATATATATATATACAGATTTTTCTATTTCTTTTTGGACTAAAATTTGCTATATGACATTTATATTCGGAGTGCAAATTAATGTTTTGTACCGTATATCCGCTAATCACACTACTAAATGATATTAACCATTCCTGCATGCATGTTAACATCCTCAAGCATTTACAAATATAATCTTCCTGTGTAAGGCGATTTAAACTGTAAACTCTCGCGTCATTGATATTTTATTTATATATTATATATACATAATAAACTTCATAGCCGTTAAAATTAAAAAGAAAATAGAAAAATTGGCGCATCCGCCTTTAAATTTGTTTTGAAACAAATTATCTTTTTTGCTATCAGTTTTAGAACAACTTTTACAACAGAAGGGCGAAGAAATACTTTACAATTTATCATATAGTGTTCGGTATTCTAAGAATGTATTATTTTGAAGGTAAATGTGTGTTGATTGTAAAATTGTGTGGAGTGTGTTGTAAATTTGTTTAAGATATACATACATATATCAACATCAGATATTGGTTTGTAAATCCTACAGAATATACTCATCTATTCCTATAATGCGTACACTAATTAAGAAATAAATTCGTTACTTCAGGGAAATTAAAAATGTTGTTTTTCATGTCTATTCAAAAACTACGTAGTAATTTTTGATTTTTTCGAAATGACTGGACCATTACCTATCATCTAAATTATTCTTCTTGTAATATAATTGTTCTACGTAGTAATAATTATAATTAAAATATCTGTTTATATTTTACACACGTGCTATTGTTTCTTGTAAACTTAAATTATTAAAATATATATAATATATATATATATATATATATATATATATATATATATATATATATATATATATATATATATGTATATATTTCCTATTGTATAAGGAATATACATATATTTCCTTATACAATTTTACATGTTTATAAAAATCCCACAAGGATAAACATATTTAGCATAAATACATACTTATATACAAAGAATCAACTAGTTGAAAGTACCTATAATAATATTCTACGAAGCTAAATAACACAAGTTACTTTTTCAAGGTAGTTTGGAACAATTATTTGGGGTTAAAATAGATTTTGCAACCAGAAATCTTAACTATGACCCAAATTAAAGTAGGGATATAAACATGCATTATGAAATTACTTTAATAATATTGTAGGATTAATTTACTAGTTTAGATTGTTTTAGAATATGTGGATGATCATATCAGTATTTGAGCAACAATTTAATTATATAAAATATTTTCTAGCGTACTAAAGAAAATTACCTAGAGGATAACAATATTACTGGTTATAATTTTGTTCATAACAATTTTACTGATACCAGATAATGGTAATAACATTACCAGATATCGTACGCGCTTAATACATAAAATTTAATATACATTGTAATAACTTATAATCAATTATATGCTATTAATTAGCTATATAATATAATTAATATATTACTAAACTATTAATTATGTTATTTAACAGGTTTTGTAAAACTGTGTGTAAACAATGTATTTTATATATTCTATATAAAAACTGTTACTTTTGTACATATAAAAAGTTCTATATTATTAAACGAGAATTTTTATTGATTGCGCACTTATAAATATATATTTTGTTTAAAACATTATATTTGGAATCTAATATTTCTAATAATTACTCTCGATTGTCATACAATTATGTCGTATAATTGGAATATAATAAATGTAAATTATCTCATCGAGAACGATTTTATTTATTACTAAATCATAAAATTCATTTAAAAAAAATTGTCAAATATACTACATTATTATATTTCTCGGAATTAAAATTAAGCTTTCTCTCAGTGTAGTCACATTCTCCCACTTCCACTGTAACTGAATCTAAGTGAAACATATTATCGTTAAAATCGGAGTTTTTTGTTCTTATTTTTTTTTGCTAATTATTTTTAAGTTGAATTTTGACCATACTCCACTAGTATCAGTAGAGAAAATTTTAACGTATTATTTTGTTTGATTTGTTGCGACCTTTAGAAACTAGTAGAGCAATATTGAGGGGATATACATAATTTATGCAAATAATATTCTTAGTAAATAAATATGAATAAATAAAATTTCAATATCTACGTGAACGAACTCACTAAAAGACATGATAAATGTTCAGTATATTGGGAAATTTATTTAGCTGGGTTTGTACAACTAGTACTGACTGACAAATAAAATTTTTTATAAAAATTTCTAGATGAGACGAGAAATATAACGAACATACTTAGGTAGCTACAGCAATAATAGACCTATAAAATTTTAAAATAATAGACCTATAAGCGAACAACCCACATAATAGAATAAAAAATAATTCGTCAAGGAAAAATGAAGCAATGTATTTTTGGTATTTCAAAAACAAATCTTTGTAGATATTTTGTATGTAACTGAGAAATTCATAATAAACTGACAACAGCGCATTTCTCTGGTAGAGTAGTACGACAGCTGGTGTACTTGACCAGGGGTAACCAACATGTGATAGTGTTTTAAAACAAAATTTAATCTTTATTTTTTAAATATAAAAATATAATAATATGTAGTTTTATGTAGGGTAAAATACACTGCTGATAAAAATATATGTGCAACTAAAGACTCACCTTATATAGTACGAGTATTTCCTCTGAGATACATAATATTCTCGATCTTGTCCCGAATTTTCGAGAATATCTTTTTTTATCTTGAATTTCCGAGACGAGTTTTAGATTATTCTCAAATTTTCGATTTTGAATATTATATATGTTGCTTCAATATTCATATTAAGAACCAAATAAAGTAATCAAATAATTTTATTTAACCCATCAAAATATGAAAAAATTATAAAAGGTAAAAACTACAAAGAAATATATATAAAATAAAGATACATATATTTTTTAATAAAGTCGCATGGTTGCTAAACATTCAAACACAATAGAGATCTAGCTAATTCATCGTTTACAATGAATCAGTTAGATCGGGAGTGGTAATCCGTAAACATATATACTCGTATTGTGATTTCTCCACTAATATATCCACCAGTTCACATGCTTGTGGAGTTGACATATAATCAATCATTAAGTAATTTCATTTTTCCAATTATAATAAGTAAGTTGTAGAGTCTTTTAGAAAACAGAGCAGATAAATTAAAGGAATTATCTTCATCTGCATCTTCTCATCTAAAACCATAAGCTTCTAGTTGAATGGAACGTTAATTTGGTAATATGGACTAATTTATTTACTACCACTGCTTTTATCACGCGACGCCAAGGAGTCAGTGCAAAGTTTCAATTTTGTGATAGAGATCTAAAATTAATGCTACACATTAATTCCAATTAGTTTTCTTATAATGTTAAAATAATTTATTTTTGACCTGGAGTGCTAGTAGTAAGTACATTTTCTCTAATTTTTAACGCTATAAGTATGTAGTGTTAAAACACGTTTCAAAATTAACAATTTTTATAAAAAAAATATTACTAATTCAATACTTCAGTGGTCGCATTTAATTTGAAAGTTAAGAAGGTAATGAATATATAATGTTCTACTAATATGTGCCTGCAAGCGTTTCGCCGAATCATTATTTTAGAGATTTACTACTCTTATAACAAATATAGCAAACTCGTAATGTCGGGTAGATCAA
Source organism: Rosalia funebris (assembly GCA_037954035.1). Lineage (NCBI taxonomy): Eukaryota > Metazoa > Arthropoda > Insecta > Coleoptera > Cerambycidae > Rosalia > Rosalia funebris. The sequence continues at coordinate 39,840,006 of JAZFAV010000016.1, forward strand.
GGTTTCTATAATTCGGCCATTCTGACCAAGGGCACATCACCGGGCCCGCCTGCATCAGCACCTAAACATAAATAAACAACAGCAATTTGTTATTCAACAAGTTTCAAAATTATTATTTTCTCTCATTTTTTTTTTTCGAATTTTGTAATCAACTACTGGAGTACATGCTTTTTGGATACATCGGTAATGGACTCAACAGATTATCACGGAAGGCTGGTCATGCCTGACATACTGTTTGGAGTGCTAGCCCTCAACAAAGGTGTCTGAACATTCCATGCGCTCACCAGTACAAGTCTAGATTCCACATTTTTGCAGTTCCGGAAACCCAAAGACTCAAGAGGTAGTGATAAAATTGAATTGATAAATTTAACTCTAACAGGAGCTACTCCGGAGTTCACAGCAACTCGACAGGAGCTCTACTGCCATAGACAACAGACTCATTTTTCATTTTACAATTATTGAGGAATGCATACTATACTGCACAGATCAGCGGCCACAATTATATAAAAGAATGTCTAAAAATTAGTACACGTCAGCTCAGAGGTCTAGCTAAATAATCATTTGGCCAACTCAGAGGTCCTATCTGCAGCTAATAGACATGTTTGGCAAAAATAAGTAAAACAACTAGATATGTCTGCAAGTGTTATTGCACAACTCAAAGCTCTATTTGGAGTTAGTAAACGTGTTTGGCAATAATAAATAACTTTGTAAAATAAACAATCAACTATAGGTACTCAAAAAAAAAGGTTAATTGGCCTGTGTGTGGGCATTCTATAGTCAAACAAATATCAAATTGACGTAGGCATTTCAGTGCATAATATTTTTGAATAAAATAATCAACAAAGGAATTGAACAAATGCCTAAATCGTCTTTTCTAGGTTTTACCAGAAAATAAATAAATTACTCACCACTAATTCAAGGATTTGGATTTGAATAATTTTAATCTATGGCTTGCCACAACTCCTCGAAATCGCCTACGACCCTTAGAGAGCGACTGTACTTGATAGCAGTCATTTGGTAATACAGCCATCACTCGGACGGGACCAATATATTTTTGAACCACTTAGCCACTGGTTAACCCTTTGATAAGTAGCGACTTCTTCACCGTAACCATATCGCCCTCTTTGAATTTAATCGCAGCTAAATGATTTTTTTCGTAGTGTTTTTTTCATCACACTTGCGTCTTGTTAATATTACCTAAAGCTTTCGCTCGGTCACCATTAAATTTTTCTAGTCTATTTTATTCAAAGGTGTCATAGGTACTTCAATACTAGACTGCTCCGAGGAGATTCTCCATGCCACGCATTGCCCTTTAGCAGTTTAAAACACGAGATTACAGGTTTTGAGCTAGTATATTTTATTGGAAAACAATTGGAAGCTTGTTTACAACGATTCTATCGTTGAGGTTTGGTATCATTTAATGGTCATATTTATATTTTGTTTTGTGCTACTCGCTGCGAGAAACCACATAATTTTTTTCTGTTAGGAAATGTAACAAACTCTCTGTTGTATTACACTTTGCCGCATGTGCGCTGCCTTTGTTCAAGTTATTATTCATTGTTGAAATAATAACATCATTTATGACTTCATCAGTTATGTCCTAAATTTACCATAATATGAACAAAACAACGAAACATTTTGTTAGTCCTTAGTAAAACTTATATTTTTGTCAGCTAAGAATCTTAGAAACTTCTTGTATGAGTACCTAGTTGTAATTTTTAACGTGCACTTGGCTTGACACTTGTTGGGGACCATAGAAAATGTGAAAGATAGTAATCTGATTAGAGACACTCGAGCAGCCAATTAGTTAAATCAGTATAGCTGAAGAACAAGAAGAAAAGAATTGCTTAGAGATTTGTCGAAATCGAGAAATAGCTATTTTTGTCTCATCTGGTCTCACGGCAATACTAGGTACTTGCAGGTATATTTAATTACCATATTGACAACAATATTTTAAGTATACCTAAGACTTTTCAGGACCTAGGTGTCTTAGTTGATTCTAAATAACATTTAATGCCCACGTTGACATTATTAGTAACCGAGATTTTATTAATGCAAACACACTACAAACATTGTATTGCGGTCTCGTAACATCTTAGTTAAAACTATGTGTCGCTTGTTTGTGTCTTAATTACGATATACACATAAAAACTTAGATAATAGAAAATGTTTATACTCTGATTTTAAAATTGTAGGCAGTAAGTAATTCTCTCTCTGTTTGCCTGTTATAATAGGCAAACAAGAGAGACAAGGCGCGTGCCAACTGTCTGTGCACGACTAACGATAGCAGAGATCACAGTGCAGGGAGCGGTATTTACAATTTACAAGTAAAACAGACACAAGAATTGTTGAATCGTATTACCAGCTCATAAAAATAGTGTTCTATAGCCTTACTGCCCACTATTTTGAAACCGGAGTATAGTGAATATTTCAACATCACATTCGAAATAAAAGGTTGCATGAAGAAAATACTAGGATGAACAGCTTACCATCGATTCAGCAATAATGAACCAGGCCTGAATTGAGAACATACACCTAAATATAGTCTATATTGACTATAGCAAAGCATTGCTGTGGTCAATATAAGCTATATTTAGCCTATATTTAGCTTGGAAAAGGTTTTGGAAATATACAAGGTCTATCCATTGATACAAAACTTGTTGGACCATATAATGACCCATTGGAAGGCACAACTGCATGTTAATCACTAATCAGGCAAATATTGGGATATTGATATTGAGATTAAAGTAGCAGGTTTAGCTATTATAAGCAAGGTAACACTTTAAGCTCGTTATGGTTTGTACTAGCAGTAAATCCATTGCTCTATCTCCTAAAGAAACACAACGCGGTTTTCGTCGTGACATTAAAGATAATATTAGAGTTAACCACCTGATGTTCATGGATTATACATATAAAACTCTCCGCCGAGAGCAAATCCGACATACCTACATATCCTGTCTCCATAGCTAATCATCAAAATTTAAATTTGTCGTAGGTACCTATTTTGTAAAATTAAAAATTAAATTAGAATTCTCAAAACAGTTATGTAACCTACTGCAAAAATTTACCATCATCGGATAGGATGTTGCCATTTAAAAAATATATCAATGATGCTATAACTCCGACAGAATTGATGTCAAAAAAAATATGCGTAGGAACTTATACCAGAAGGGACATGCCTGACCATTTGTTTCCTACTTGCCCAGTGGGTAATGATTTTAACGAATTGTTACAACCTTTAGGCGCTTACTGTATACCTTACCTGACCTGAAAATTGTTTTGTGTACTTAGGTACCTACAAATTCTTGTTCAATAAGTTTCCTTGTAACACGATATAAAAATATACCTACTCTATAATAAAAATCAAAAAGTATATAGTTCAGTTTTTAGTTTTAGACGATAACTTAAAAAAAAAAACGATATTTCCTGGAATGTTTAAAAAAGAGAAAAGTATATAATAATACGTAGGTATTTTTACATTAACCTTGAAATAATATGACAGGAAGTTAGGTTGCGCAGTGTAAAAAATGCTCAGAAACAGTATCCTGTATGTGACGAAAGTATTATTGCATACATAGGTAAATAGTATTTTACTTCAGGCATCATCAACACAGAACACCCTCCCTATAGAATATCATGATAATAAAAATTTTTGTGGATATAGAAACAACAAAAAGTTTTTTTGGAAACAAAATACAAATATAACTACTTCTAGTTAAGAAATAGTAGTAAAAATTGTAGTAGGTATGTACTTATCTATACATATAAGTAAAGATAAGTCCAATAGTTTAATGGATATTTTCAACTAATATCAGTGTGACGTAAATGTTATGGACCAACTAGAAGTTAGTAGGCGTGTACCACAGCTTCCCAATTAGACGGCTGGTATTAAGAGGCGGATCACTAACGTCCAATCCGGATGGATTTCCTCTCGCTGTGGTCATCGATAGTCGTGTCATGGTACTTGGGTTTTGTCAAATCCAAATAAACTATACGATTTAACCATGGGTGGGTACGTATTACTTAAATAAATATATACGTTCATAGAAAAATCTATTTAAAGTTGGCAAATAAGATGTAACTAAGAAAAGAAAAACATAACAATAAAGTAATATCTATGTCGCCGCAATATTACTATACATTGAGAAAACAATTTATTTATTGTTAATGAGTTACATTTATGACAAATAAATCTAAATTTGTATATGGCGGAGCAAAATACAAAGCTTTTGTTCACAAACTATGTGACCATAAAATTTAGGCAACCAATATTACGCTATTGGTATTAATTAACTGGAATATTCGTCAAGCCCATTAATCTAAGCTACAGGGTGATAACAGTTTTTAAAGTTTTGAATAACAATATGTACCTACTTATCCAGCTTTAACGAGTTAAATCGTATTTATAGTAATACAATAAAATGTACAGAATAGGTCAAGTTAAACATTGCAATAGGTCAAGATAATTGAATAAGTATAGATAATCAACTTATTTTTTAAATATATTTTTAAAAATGGGGTTAGCTCTAAAGAATGTGAAGTTCAATTCGGACATTAAATTAAATATCATCAATAAAATGAAAAATCTTATTCATACACAATATACCTATTGTATATTTTTGTAATTGGATAATGCGGAGGAACAGTTGAGGGTACCAATTTTTATTAACTGCAGACTTCCAGTATGCACTACCATAATTATAATGAGTCATATCATATAAAGCATTACGTTGCATAGTAGTGAGCGTAAAATCTGGTATCCGATAAGGTGAAAATCTTATAATTGATCTATGCAACGGAGATGACTCGTAACCAGTGGCGGCGACAGGGGTGGGCGAGCGCCCAGGCAAAATCCTTTTCGCTCAACCAGTCAGCCAACCTCTTATAAAACTACTATATCACATTCGCACATAAAATAATATATTTAACGCCCTCGGCCGCCCTAGATATTTCCTGCCTATTTTCGCTCAACCGCAAAATAATTCTAGCGCCGCCACTGCTCGTAACATACCTACATCGAGTGCCGTGTTTAATGACGATGCGTTAAGCGATTGTAATATGCAGTTCTAGTCTAAAAATTTCGAGCCTACAGACCTTGTTATCAATATATCGCTTTACGAAAGGTTCGTAAATTAAATAAATAGGTCCCATATGATTTGTCTGAAAACAACAAAAACAAAGGCGAAAAAAATGTCTTGTCCCAGAATTTGATTCACACAGTTTCAGTGATGTTCACAACAATTGTTCTTGGATCATCACATTATTACCTTCAATGAAAAATGGTTCCCACACACCCCACGACGCCGATGTTCATATCGGTGGTTGCCACCGGGTGACCCACCGCGCAGTCCCAAAGGCAATATTGCACCTAAAGATGTAAGTAAGTATAATAATTGTAGTTTGGAAACCGCAGGGCTGTATCCAACTAGATTTCTAGACTACGGTAAAACTATCATTACGGAGATATTGGCAATGCTACGCAGAAAACATGAAAAAATTAAAAGAAAGCAGTCATCTTTTCTCAACAGAAAACAACCTTCCCGAAGATAGCGAATAGAGTTAGTAGGCTGGGAGTCTTTACCTCACCTACTATGTTCTCCTGATATCTCTGCAACGGATTATTATATTTTGTTTACACCTGTCAAGCTCTATGTGACAAAAGAACTTCGATAGATAATCAAACTGCAATAGAAAATACACTGTCTGCATATTTAAATCTAAGCTGAATTGTTTTTATAATTAATCTTATTATACCTTCATGAATAAAACTTATTATACCTACAATTAAATTCGTACAATTCCTTGACTTACTTAAACAACGACAGAATATTCCATGGGACCCGATAATAATAGCAATGACATTTTAACAAGTGTCTTACAAAGTACAAGAAAAATTTAATGAAACTCATTGTGTTAGGTATGTAACCCAATGTTTACGGGTTACTATCACAATACTAAATAGACATATGTAAATGTATCATAAAGTACAAGAACTAACTGTATTATAAACAAATTGTTTTTACTTATTAATAAAAATTTCGTACAATTTCTTGCTTAAATGTTGAAAACGGCGATCTTCATTAACAAAACACAGATATATTGTTCTTTCTATGTTTTCACATAGGTCAACATGTAGTACCTATAGGTATGAATGTTATCAATTTCTCTAATAATTGCTGCTTGTAACTGCAAGATCATAGTCGATAAATATATTATTTTTTAAATGATATTCATGTCGTAACTGTTCTAAAAGAAGGTTCAAGAATAAGTATTTTATATCTTTCAGCAGTTATCGTTTTGTAAAAAAGAAATGGAACCAATTACGCTTTGTCATAATCCATTCCACTCCACTCCAAACTCATTCTCAATTAGGTAAAGTGGATGTGTGGATTTTCCTGCGGTTTAGGTTCGATAATTTTAAGTAGGTATTAATGTACATAATTAATGTTACTTAATTTAATGCTAATTAAAATTACATATCTTGATAAAACTATTTACAATTGAAAAAACTTTATATTTACCTGAAGCAAACATCATATTATATATATATATATATATATATATATATATATATATATATATATATATATATATATATATATATATATATATATATCCACCGGTAGGATTGAAAAGGGACCCGCCACCGGTAGGATTCGACATTGTCCCAGATGGAATCCGAACGACAGACAGCTGTTTCGAACTTATTAGTTCTCATCAGTGCCGTACACGGTACACCGATGCAGGACAAATGCCGAAACAAATCCGTGGAGTTTTCATCTAAATCGATAAGGTCTATGTCTTATTTAACAAAAAATAAAAGTAAAATATGGAAGTGGAAATTAATTAAAATACATTACACAGGACCAAGTAATACATTATACAGGACCGAGAACGGTTAGGTATTAGAATTACCAACTGAGGATTGGACGAAACTTGATAGTTTAATAAAATTAAGTATTGCAAGTTTATTTATTAAAAAGAAGCTGAAACTGTGCAGCTACAAGATCGCCCGCGTCCACCGCTTCACCGAACGGATGAAGGAGAAATGGAAGCAAAAATGTCGGGGAATGCTTCGGCTGATTGCTGGTGCTCGCTTGTCGAAAGTGCCCTTCCCGTATGAAAGATTTTTACCATCGAACCGCTTCACAACCGGCAGAATCGTCGTCAGCTGTTGAAAAAAGGTCAGAGAAAGACTCGCTGCAAGAATTATGGACCGCTGTCATTTGCCAGCTCCTGTGATGGAGCTGACAAATGGCTGCGGCCTGGGTCTGCATCTACGCCACTGGGAAGACTGCTGGTCTTCATTCAGCGAAACGTCAAAATCAACGTTGCCAGCTACGAGCAGCGAATTTTTCAGGAGATACTGGAACCGTGGGCGCCACAGCACTTCGGTCCATGTGGATTTACCCGGCTTTTGGAGTAAAGATATTTGTCCTCCTAATTCGCCGGACCTCAATCCGATGGATTACTCCATGTGGTCCATCCTGGAGCAAAAAATCTCGAAAAAGCGATACACAACTGTGGAAGCCCTCAAAGGTGCTCTGACGCGCACTGTGGTGAGGTTACGGTAGAGCAGAGCACGAGCATAATCGGATATATTCGTAAACGAATGCGTAAATGTATTGTGGCTGAAGGAGGCAATTTTGGACATTTGTTGTAGTTATTTATGTTTAATGTTACTAATATTGATCTAATAAATGTTATTATTCGTTTAGTTGTGTTGATTAACTTGTTTATACAGTTTTTTATACTTACTACTGAAATGTTAAAAAAATTGCAACAAGTTTTATCGCACGCTGTATATATTTATCCAAAAATATATTTCACAGCACGAAAGAAAAAGAGCAGAATATAAGTAGATACTAATATATACAACGATGACTATGTAACATTAATAAAACCATACCGAGAAAATAATTTGTCACACATTGTTTTATCTGTGTATCTACAAATTAAATTATTTACTTGTTATGTATTACAGGAGTGTATGGTCAGTTGAGGAGTCCTGCGTGTCCTTCTTCAGACGAAATAAGAGACGAAGGATCGCCACCTCCAGGTCCACCATCTGGATATCTACAACATTTGCAAAGAAGTCCTTATCATCACTTAAAGGATGGTATGTATTTGGGGATCATTACTATCACTTAAAGTATTTGGGGGTAATCTTTGTAAACTGTTCACTGATGATACCACTTTGCTATCTCCGGAAGCTGAGGAGATGAGTATAAAAAATTTGGCTTCTACAGATACCTGGTTCTCAGTTAACAAATTAAAACTCTAATAACATTAGGCCAATGTCAAAACATGTGAAGCTGCTAGACATCATATTTAATCGTATTTTAAATTAATCTGCCATTTCGACAATATGTAAATGTTTTAAACTAAGTACACATATACCTATTTGTTATGAGACAACTGCGGTCATCTGTAAATAATAAGGTCATGAGAACAATTCGTTTCTCTTGTTTCAAAGAATTTCGAAATTCTCGATCGAAATCGAATATAGTGAAAAGGTTTTCACTATATTTTGTTACACAATAATTTTTATTTTACCTACTTACGGAAAAAAATTCTCCCGTAAAAGTGTCTCTTAAACAATAAATATTTTATTTAAATATAATTGGGAGTAAGTAATTATGTTGACGGAAATGAATGTTAATATGCATAACCCTGACAACGGTGTAAATATTACTGACTAGCTAGGACGGGATAGAGGACTAAACTGCTAATACAAACTCCCCTTAGTAGTGAAGGCGGCATAGGATTGTACAAATGCTGGTATTGGTTGCATCACTATTCCTATTTCACTTTCAATCTCCATCTCACTCGTAGTCAACCTGTATATTGAAAGTTTTAACGTTTTTTTTTTAGGATATAAAGGATCGTGTCCCACTGTTAGCGACTCACCCGGAGGAAATTTTGGCGGCATGGAAGGAAATATACAAACCCTAAGTACTGAAGACCAATCACATCTATTTCAAACTCCTCAAAACTATTCACCTGATGAACATGAGTATCAGGCGTTAGAGCCCCACCAACAACCGTATCTTGATAGTTCTCCCGAATTTTATGCTGGAAATCACTTATTAGAACCAAAATTTAATCCCGCTCATGGATATGTAAAAAATTATATTAGAGGTAAGTTTTATTAAATTGGATAATTCATCCAAATTATTCATCCACCCATTCGTCCAAAATAGCCATCCAGTTAGAAACCGAAGGAAAGTAAAATATAGAAAAGGTTTATATATTTATTTAATTTAACAAATACAGAACATATATAGAATATACATATACAGAATCTATTCAGAAAATCTGTTATAAGGCTTTTGCACATCATAATTGATATATACATTTGATAAGAACGTTGTATCAGTATTAATATAGCAATATGTATATTACACTAGACGCTTTTGACGTCACAGGAGATTCATAATTAATTTACTTATCATTGTTACTTCGTTAATAAAAATAATAATGTTAATGACCTTTGAGATGAAAAAATAATTAAAATACAATGTCACGTTCAAATCTAGCGTCTCGATGCGAATTGCAGACCTATTTGGGAACAATGAGCTATCATTTATAAGCAGTGTTGATACCTATATATGTATATATATTAAATTCTTAGAAAATTTAAATAAGCCATGTACATACTAATTGCCACTTTTAGAGACGGCCGTAATATCATCGTAAATAATAATATACTTATTGTTCCAAACAATCTGCAGACAATACAGTTTTAACACTAAAAATCAAGGAATTATCATAATATGCCTGGCATATCATTGATCAAATGTTCGTGCGCATTCACACAATACACTGATAACTCCAGAAAACCATAACAGTTCAACCTTATATATTTAAAGATGAACCTTAATTTGATACATCTCCAGTACTTGTGGGAATCGATTGCAATAAAACCACTTGCTATTAACATGTATTCTAACATTTTTGTGAAGGTTTTTTCACACACTATTTTCACTTATATTAAAAAGTAAACACGACCAATAAAATAATGTTTACATTTTATAACCTGTTACCCACTTGCCTTATAAACAGTATGTTATACAACGATGTATTAAAGTATCTGGAAAAGTTTTAAACTATATTTAAAAATGCGAATTTATCGCGGCATTGAACGGCCCAAGGGAATGTCACATTTTCACGAAAACTATATTGTGTAGATTATGTTCTTAAGGTCAGTTTTCAGCGCCGTTTTTTCGATGAATTTTTAAGAATTTTTTATCTACAATTTTTTCTATCCCCCCCCCCCCTCTCAAGTTCCCTGAATTCTGCGTTCCCAATCGGAACAGGGGCGGCTGGTGTATAGGTGCTGCAGAGCTGCAGAACTGCCAAAAAAATTAAATATTTGTATATTTTCGCGACATAATAATTACTAAAATTTATTAATAAAATAATTTGGTTAGTTGGTGCAGCTAACCAAATTATTGCGTTAAAGTCGCATTCTGCCCGCCGTCCTCTATTGAGTAGTAGACCAGATAAATTATCTGGGTCTCTACGCGAGCGCGACGCGGTACATTGAACTGGGCCACACGAGGTAGTTCTTAGCACGGCTCGGCACATCCGTCCTCCCCCTCAACTCCCGCGACAATCCACACTTGGCACTCGTAAATGCGCGAATTTACACGGTCAGTGAACTGTATTTTTTCCAGCTAAGGCAACATCAGTGAATGTTTACTCCTTCCTACTCGGGCGGGCGTAAATCGTACCTATTTCGTATTTAGTGTTAATTTGAGATTTTAAATACCGTTCTGTGAATTTGTGTAGTGATTTATTGTACTAATTATTAATATTTATATACTGTGATAGTGACAATGGATTTAGTTTATAATTTAGTTCATGTGAAGCGATTTTTAAATACTCTTATGAAGAAAAAATTGATTTAAAAAACAATGTTAGGCCATTGCCCGATATTGTTATTGAGACTGCAGGTGTTAGCCGCGGAAAAGCATATAAACGTCAATTTAATAGAGACATTTATTCGAAGAACAATTGGATTTGTGGGTGCAACAAAAAAAATGCGTTATTTTGTTTTCCTTGTTTACTTTTTGGCGATGATAAAGCATGGACGGCCCTACCTCCGTCCATGCTTTATGTCCATCCGTGACAGCTTTGGTGCATTTAACTGAAAAAATAAAACAACAAGCACGACAACTCCAAAAGCCATCTACATAATACAATGGAATTAGCTTTATTAGGAACAACTAATATTAAAGCGCAGCTTTACTCAGCTTACTGGATAAATGTGCAAAAGCATAATGATAATGTGACAAAAAAGAGATACGTTTTGTCAAAAATTATAAACTGCATAAAGTTTTGTGGGGCCTTTGAACTGGCGCTGCGAGGACATGACGAAGCTGAAACCTCTCAAAACCCGGGGATATTTCGTGGTTTGATAAATTTTTCTGCCGAGCTTGATGTAACTTTAAGCGAGCATCTACAAAATGCTTCAGTATTTAAAGGAACCTCTAAAGAAATACAAAATGATTTTTTAGACTGTATATTAAAAGTATGTCACGAAGAAATAATTAAAGAAATTAACAAACCTTCATTTTTGGCAGTTATGGCAGACGAAACAACTGATGTATCTGCAAAAACTCAGTTAGTGGTAGTTTTAAGATATATTCTCGATAGTGAACCGATTGAACGTTTTTGGACATACCTGAAACCTACAAAATGTGACGCTGAAACTCTTTCGGAAAATATTTTTTAAGTGTTATAGATCCTCTAGTAGAATATTCACCTTACAAGCCTTTTCTCTTAACCAAAGAATATGACGGCAAACATGAATGTTTTTCAAAAAGGTATTAAATTCCAAAAAATTTTTCTTGTGAAAATCTATATTTTTGTATAAACGGATTTTACATAAAAATTCTGAAGTATCAGGAAAACGCGTGACCTTGAAAATTTTATTGCGGTCCCTACGGCGCCAGTAGTTTGGATACGTTTGAAATTTGCACGCGGGCGGCCAATACCCTAGGATCGGCCCTATGCAGAACACCCGTTTCATTTCATCACGAGCTGCCACTGCAATCGGACCATTCTCGTGGTTCCTACGACTGGCAACGACGGTTCATCTGAAAACAAGAATATTCGGCGTTTTAAAGTGTATGAATGAGAATGCGCATCGTTTATCATGGACATTTTTTTAATTTCAAATTTGTGACAAAATGGCGAACACTCAAAGTTGACATTACGTTTTATTTAAAAAAAATCACTTTCAGGGGTGGTAAAAAAAATGGGAAAAACTGAGAGATGAAAAAAAAGCCCATGTCAAACGACATGGATTTTGATAAGCTGTAAAAAAAGAGAGAGAGAGAATGGAAATGTTTTGTATTGAGATATCTTAGGAACCGCCTTCGAAAACATGGTTTAGAGAAAATCGCGTTTAAAGTTTTGGAATCAATTTAAACTGTATTAAATTATACTCATTTTAACGCATTTTAACACATCTTAAATCTTAAAAAAAACGTCATGTACACTATACACAAACAAAATGTCTACACAATTCGACATGCAACTGAATTTATGAGCTGTGCGAGTCTGTGCTTGCGCGCTGCGGCTCGAACCGCGCTTCCTAAATAGTGCTATAACTAAGCTATGTTTGTGAATTCCGTTAAACGGCTTTGGGAATATATTCTCAAGTCATTAGCCTTTGAAAATATGCGAATAAAAAAAAGTTGATTTTTTGAACCGATAAAACTAACATGGTACCCCCTTAATAAATTATAGTACATAAATCAACGCATTATCCTTTCTTAAGCCACCCGAAAGTCGATGACATACAATTATTAACCGTTTTGCTTATTTTGCGCTAAATTGCTTTCAAGCATCCAAGCAATCTGAAACGCGTGCGCTATACGATGCAGTTGTCACTTGCCCCATTAACCATCATCTAGTTTTCGCGTTTACAGGATCCTTAATCTTCTTAGAAGGATCTTTAATCCTTCAAAATTTCCCATGCTGCGTGCACTGAAGTCGATCCGTAGCGCTTGTCTGACAATTCTGAAAATCTATATTACAGGAAACAATCTCTAAAACATCACTATGCCTTATGTAAAATTACGGCTTTTCATCTCTATTTTCTCATCTAAATCTCAGCTTTATTAAAATGACGTAGGTCTAGAGGCTCTAGGATATTGGTCTATTACATTTGGGAATAAAATACGAAAGTTTTTGGTTAATAAATTTAGGTAATGAAATCTTCTCAATACGATCTAGAACAGGAAGTTTGAAATAATAAATGACTATACTAGAGGATTTCATTAGTTGTATGTATACTAAAAATGTTACAGTATTAACATAAAAATTATCTGAGACACAAAAAAATTATATGAACAATATTTAACCGGCTCATGCCAGTTAAATGTAACTGTTATATTTCATGTTTTATAGTAATCTGTAAAATATGTAACATGGCAACGCATAATCTAAAATTATGCACATTTAGATATTCAAACCTTTAATGATTTGAAAGAAGAGTTCTTTTAATTATTCAAAATAAGAGATAGACGTTTTATTAAAAATTTGTTTGAAATTGTTTGTTTCCTTATTCATAAACTTATTGTATTTTATTTATTTATCCATAATTTCTTGTACATGTTTATTCGTTTTTTTATTGTTGCACATAGAAATAATATAATTAAAAATAATTGTTATTACATATTTGTTTGTTTTTGCAGGAACAGGGAGGTATAATGATGGGTATGGAGATACCTATGGGTCCCCATATGATACAACTCCCTTTCAAACTGTCCCTAGTGGTGCTAATAGTGGACCCGAGCAATGGAGCCATAATCACGAATTGTCTCTTACACATAACCCACATACACATCCAGCTTTCCTGTCTGCTGGGATAGCAAGGGACCAGATAAATGCATTACAAGACACAAAACCTATGATTCAGAATGGTATGATTGCTGGGTACCCGAACAATCCTAGTGCAGGGGGGCCTTGCTTTACAGGTATAATTAATATTAATATACCAAGCATATAGATAATCTTATGTACTGTTTGAAAATCGGAAGATGATCTATGTGCTACTCATCAAACAATAAAGAATATGTTGTCTTAACTTTATATCATTATACAAGAACACTTATATGTATGTGCTTACAAAACTAGGATCTCCCATTGGGTAATTTCATAATATAATTAATCATGTTAAGTATGTTTAGTAAATTAAGAGTAACAAACATCAATTTAATAAATCAAATAATGGAGTAGTACCTTCCTATTTATACTCGAAATACTGAATCCAATCATTTCAACAAAAAAAAAAAAAACAAATGTTGATTCTGTTGGTATAGTTCTTAATACACCGCAATATTGATGAAATAATTATGAAGGAACAATGTTGATGAAACAATTATATGGGAAAATAAACTGAAAATCTAAACTCAATTGAAATTCGAATTTTGATCAAATAAATTGTAATCAATTCGAGTTATATTCGATATCTTATTTACTTCTCACAAATACACTAAACTAACACACTATACACAAATTACATAAATATTATTTTAAACTCAAATATTATTTATGAACTTTTTTTATATTCATGGATTTTCATTAAGTTACACTCCAAATACTTCATGTCATTCATAATGTAATTAATTGTTTCTCATATGTGTGTGAATTTTTCTAAACCTTCTATATAAACAATTTTAATATACCTATATACAATCAAACTGATGAGTGATGTTATTATATAGATATGTTCAGTATTCAGTTACTGATCATGTAAAATGTATTAATTTATGAATATGTTAAACAATGCTGGATATTATTAACAAGCTACAACATTGTTTTTTCAATCTTCAAAGAATTTAATATTATTGACATGACTATAATTCTGAAATGATGTTAAAAGTGAGCACAATGGCATAAAAAAGTAAATTAATGGATATTGTATTAAAAAAAAATTTAAGTATATGTATCCCATTTGATATTATTTAAAATCTTGTATTTTTTAGGTTCTGGCCCTATTCAATTGTGGCAATTCTTATTAGAATTACTGACAGATAAGTCATGCCAAAGCTTCATTTCTTGGACAGGAGATGGTTGGGAGTTTAAGTTAACAGATCCCGATGAGGTGGCCAGGCGATGGGGCATTCGAAAAAATAAACCAAAAATGAACTATGAAAAGTTGTCACGAGGACTTCGCTATTATTATGACAAGAACATAATTCACAAGACTGCTGGAAAACGTTACGTGTATCGTTTTGTGTGTGATCTTCAGACATTACTTGGGTAAGTCTGAATACAAAAATCATTAAATCAGACTACAGCATTGTGATACGGTTTTATTAAACATTTTGAGATTATGTGGTTAAATTGTAAATATAATGGTTTTCACTTAGTTCAATTAGATCAGAATATGTTAATTACATTTTTATTCTAACATAAAGCATAATAATAAAAAAAATTATACAAAAAATATGCATTTACTATATTTTCACCATTGAAATGAAAATCATTTATATTTCCATAAAGTATCTTTACATAAGATATAGAAAATTTATATTTGATTCATATATTCTATAGAGATTTAAAGTACAATTGGTTTAGTAAAAGTTTAGGGATTTTTTTTTTGCTGAGATAAAAATAAAGAAAAGACAACAGAATGACCAGTGGATAAGAGGATAATTAGTATTACACAGTTTTTTATAGTAAGCACCCATATTTAGAGTCATGTATCACACTTTCAGTATTGATCAGAAATGTACCCTTGGTTGAAATTACACAACAAATGAATTTTCTTGGCAGTGAAATAATACCTGAAATATTTAGTTTTAAAGGTGTAATTTATTTAAACTCGAATACTTAATATCTGGTATCTAATAGGTAATATCTAGTATCTTAATATTTAGTACTAACAACAATAAGCAGTGCTAAGTAATTAAACAATAATAATCACCTGATTATACATTATAATTAACACAATAAAGCACTTACCCCTAAACAGTGTTATTGGCTGGATTAGCTCTGTTAAATATTTGCAGCATTAGGTATATTTTTACAGTTGTTTCAGCAAGTGATGTTCTTCATGGCGAAAAATGTTCATATATAAGAGAACAATATTAATATAATTAAGAGTAATTAAAATAATCGTTGAAATTACATAACATAAAACAGTCTCAAACTTTGCCATAACTGTTTTTTTTTTTAATACCTTAAGTCATGTATCTGTGAATGTACAGCATTGACTATTTGTAGTGACTTTAGTAAGGGCATGGAAGGATTTTATCATTTTTCTGGTGCCTCCATTAGTCCTTTCTAATTGTTATGAATTGCTTGTAAATCTGCTTCAGCTTGCGAATCTTGAAATATCATTTGACTTTCCTTGATAGCAGCTACCTCTTCAGGATCAAATTATAACACTTTATTTTGTTGAAATGGTCAAAACAATAAAATTCTGCTTGTAACCATATTCCCTAGCTAGTACAAACGGGCTGTAATGATTCAGGAATATCAATGATACTGCCTGTGAAATTCTCAAATACATTTAGGAGGTTTGATAAACACCACTTTTATAGATGATATTAATCCATTTAAGCTTGGATAACATCTTCGAATTTCTTCAGCCATAAGATGTAATGCTTAAAATAAACACGTAATAAGTAAGAAATTACTACATGTTTGTTTAAGACGATGACCTACATAATGCATAGTTGAGGCACCATCATGTGGCATCCTCACATAACCACAATTTTTTTTTATTTGTTCTTCAGATTTAGTAATGTTTTTGATTTGTTCCCACACAGATGGTACATATGTTTGCAAAATATTTATCTTAAAAGTGTCGAAATTCTTGTTAATTAATTATAGTAAATTGCACATCAACATAAAAATTAGGTTGAACATAAATTCAGTCCTTGAATTTTTTTACGTTTTTGCTATGCACTGTTTACATGTTTTTGCAGTCCGTTTTGTCCCAACGCAACAAAGGCTTATGGTAAACTAAACATTATTTTTGGAATATCGTATTTTAAGTTAATATATATATATATATATATATATATATATATATATATATATATATATATATATATATATATATATATGATTAAATTACGGAATATCTGCTGGTCATTCTTTTGACTTTTTTTGCTTTTTATCTTCTTAGCCAAAAAAAAAAGGACAACTTTTGTCAAAATTATCGTACATTAATTTTCTATAAAATTCAGAGTCAAAGAACCTAAGTCAACAACCACGCGAAAGAAGAAAATACAAGAGAAGCTTACAAATTGGTTACAGAAAATAATACACAGTAGACACATACACAGCAAATGTTAGTAATAACATTCATACATGTAGCTTATAAAAAGTGAACTACAACCAGAAACAATGTTTTGACATAGCAATAAAGACCAGGTTATAGCAACACGAAACTAAATTAAATATGTAAGTCAAAGTGCAGCAAGGGAGACTGACTGTTGTTGAAAATTTAATGGTACCCAGAAATAATAGAACACATTGCCCACGGATGCAAACTGCTAGTAGACACAAACAAAAATAATACATCATAATACATCCAGTACAAGTACCATCCACAAATAGTGTTATAAAACAAAAACTTATGTACAGATCAAACAATTTTTTCTAGATGTTTCTGTACCAAATGACCAAAACATTCAAAGAACAACAAAATTAAGAAATACACTCTAGTACCAATAGAAATATGGAAACAAAACAAAATCATAATATTCCCACCTACTGGGGAATGCTATACTCATTCATACAAAAGGCGGTCATACTGAAAACATACAACATGAATATTTTTATAGCATAAACACAGAACCATTTCCCCCCAAACTCTCCTGATTACTTGATAAAAAACCGGAAAAGAAGAGTATACAGGGAATATCCTCACTAAATGTAATAATAATTAAAGTCTTTATAATTCGTCTATGTAATAAGGAATCCAGAAAGTATGTATAAAGAAAACACTTAGAGTCAGGGACCATTGATGCAGCAATAATGAACCAAGCTCTGATTAAGAACAGAGACCTAAACTTATATTGATTATAGCAAAGCATTTACTCTGTACTGCATGAATAGCTGAGAAAGTTCTAGAAATGTACAAGATCGGTTCATTAATACTTGCCCTATTGAGCCATATGATGGTCCAATGGAAGATGCAGCTGCATGTTAAGCAAACAAATATTGGAGAGATCGAAATAGCAAGAGACATATACCAGGTTGACACCTTAAGCCTGATATTATTCAAGCTAGCACTAAATATGTTGCCAAATCTTCTAAAACAAATACAACGTGGTTACCATTTGGAGCCACTTGATGTTTGTGGATAACATTAAACTATATGCTGAGAGCAAAAGCACCTGCACCTGAGAATCGCACAGAGCAACTGTATCGATCACACCAAACAAAGCTGATGAATACATCATATAGCCATAGTCATAGTCAAGAATTTAAACATGACTATGGCTATAAACACTTGGGTTGTTCCAGTTCGCACATGCTCATTTGGCATATTAAAATACAATAATAAAAGACAGCATATCTACTTGTATCTATGAGAAGTGTACATTAAAATAATAGTTGGAAGATAAAGTGCCATAAAATTCAATAAAGCAGAGGAGACAAATGACCAGGGAGGATGCCCGGCCCTGGAAAACTGAGAAGACACAACCAGATAGCGGAGATATTACACATGAAGATGGTGCAAAAGTAGAACCTATTTTCTAATCCACCATGATACTACAAAAATTAGTCGCAGCTAGTTCTCGAGAATGACAGACATCTGATATATTGGGATAGGCTACTACTGACTAATATAATAGTGGATTATAATAGACCGGATATCGTTCTCATTGATAAAGAGCAGAAAAAAAAGTCCCATTATAGATATAGCCTACGCACTGACCCAAAACATATTTTTATGTTTGGGTGCGGAGGGTGCAAAAACCCAACGTGAAGATTAGAAAATATGAAAATTTTGCCATAGAAGACATTGCTTATCATGTTTATAATAGTAATGAACTAAATAAAGCGAACTGGGACAGAGATAATTCTCTCCCCAATCGTCCGAGCCTAACTCTGGGCACAATCTCAGGAGTAGGTGAAATTTTCCAGATATTTTGCTGAGAAACTGCTTTTCAAATTCATAATAATAAAAGTCAATAAGGTTTATGTGAAATGTTATATGAGATAATAATATCCATAACCCCATGGCCCGGAGAACCTTGTGCAGGGAAACCTTTTTATACAGGTGTTTCAAAACTTTTAATAATGGTAGGTAGTATTAGGTGTAAATTGCGTAAAAGAGTATGTTAGCCTTAAGAATTTTGTTTTCTAAGTGAATTTTTGAACTATCCAGAATGCTATGGAAATTTCGTTTCTTTTTTTTTTTTCTCAGGTTATTTGAAATCAAATCCATATTTTGCCTTCTACTGTATCATCTAACAATATACGCTATAGGGCTGATGTAATGTTGACTGCATAAATATTAATCCAATAGAACCGAAATTCTTAAAATTTGAAGCAAATATTTCTTAATATTAAAAATTCATGAACTCAGTTATTAATAATGATATATAAAAAATAGTTTTCTCTCATAGCACACACATACCTTCCAGTACAAATTCACTTAAATGTCTATAAGATGGTGGATTTACTTTTGCATACCTTGAAAATTTATCTATATCTATATAGAGAAGTAATGCTTGTGAATTTGAAATATTTCTGAACATAGTTTTATCATTTTTGGTTAGACTCTATATCGCTTCATAGATCGGATATTGGAAAAATCTAGATTTTTATTTAACAAGGTATTCCCATTGATAGAGCATAGCTGTCCATATTTTCAAGTCCATCCAAGATTTTGACTTATCACCTATATTATCCGAAGCTAAGTATTTCTGACTATTTTGTAATTTCACAATAGTTTTTTGGATCACGGAATACTCTTCACGAATCTCTACTTTATATGATATGTACTCATAAAGGATAATAACAGATGCTGACTTATTTAAATTGCTTAAAATTCCTGTTAATTAAATTACAAAACAAGACTTGACATTCCAAATATGTTTCTTATAATATGCTTCAAGCCATGCTTGGTATCTGATTAGTTTAGGTTCAAGCGATAATGGATTTTCTGGACAACTCTTTTGAATTCACGAATATGTTATTTTTTAAATTATAATAGTCAGCATCGAAATAACTCAGCATTTCGAAGAAAATACACCCTGTATTCTAGCTACTTCGATGTTTCGAGTAGCAATAATTGCTTTGAAGTTTCACATTCAAAGAAATACAATACGATACCAAGATGATGTAAATATAATATGTGCATAAGAATATCGGTTGTGGTTGAGATAAATACAATAAATGTATTATATTTATGAAATCCACATACATATTGTTCACTGCGAGTATTTTTCAGTGCTCTAGTTTAGGGAAAGTTGACAAAAATATTTTTAGTGTTGGCTATTTGCTGATGTTTAGTTTTGAATAATCCACTATAATACTGTCTGCTACATGGTTAAAGATATATAATAAATATGTTACATGAAGTAGATTCGGAAAATATATTAGAAGTTTTTGGCCAGTTTTTAGTACATATTGCATAAAAGCATAGCACAACATAATTCTCAACATGAAGCCACTTTTTGAAGCGTCTATAGGGAACTTTCCGAAATATGATATATTTATAAATACCTAATAAAAATAAATTCATGACACTCCGCAGTTACAGTATGCGTTTACACGTCAAATCTGCCATAATACGAAACATAACAAAAGAAACTGAATACTTATTTTTAATAGTGTCTATCAGATAGTCCGCGTGTAGTAAACATGCGACATGAAGGACATCCAGAAAATATATTTTCGAGCAGCTAGCTTTAAGTTGTTTTCTACTTGATAATTTCCAATTCAGTATCTATGAGTACTTTTCACAAAATTCATGAAAGGTGACATTTTCCACAATGGTATGTGGAATATTGACAACTACTTAACATACATATAAAGTCGATTAAAAACTTTTAGTATGGCATGGCATTATTTAAATATTATTTATGTCGTATTCTTTCCATGTTACTGTTGGAAACACTTTCGCCATAAGCTTTTAATTCTATTCTGCAAAATATACATTTCACATGACTATCATTGTATATTAAACCCTGATAATGATGTACATAGATTATAACTGCATGTACATATTGGAGTTTTTTACATTTGGTTGCCATTGTGACAACGCAACGTAATCGAAAACGTACACTGTCACCATATTATCTGTTTTAATATTAGCAAGAAATTAGTTAATCGATTGATATGCCCGACTCCGGCTGCGGTACAAGTCGTTAACTACACATACTACTCATGTTAATGAATGGATGTCGTAAATCATCGATATCCATATAGGTAAATTGAAAGCAGCAATTGAACAATAAAAGCCAAACGACGTTTATATTCCATCGCCTAATTAACCAGTGATGTGCTTACGAGAATTACATCTTTATCTTTAGCTCTTCATATTTTATATTTGTCACCAATTAATTTTGACTATTGTAAAAATTTATGTATATAGAATGCGACGAAATTAATTGCACGCCATATTTATGTTCAGCTACTTATAATTTTAATCCACTTCTGGACATCAGATGAACAAATAGATTGGAATAGAAAAAGTCCTATAGTTTCGCGGATCCCATTATGCCCAACCCGCAGTGAAGAGCAGCACAATTTATTCCATTATATACTGAAGTTTTTCTTTTTCTCATAAAAAGAAACCACACGGATAGGTCATACATGGATGATCTTCATCTCATCTTATTTTTAATGCTAAAAAATCTTGGGCTATTAAGTTAAGACATATGTTAGGGATTGTGGATAGTTAACTGTAGTTGTATTTATCACCTTTTTTATTAATAGATTTCCAGTCAATTTTGTAGTTTGTATTAGAGGAAGTAAATCTGGTGACAAGTAGCATATAAAAGATAAATTGTATTATGTGTATAAGTGAATTTCCTGTAGTAAATGCTTATATATTTTTTTTTTCTCTTTTTTTATCATTCCACTAACTTTTGTCAGAAGAATTTTACCTACTGTTGTTGGATGCTTTTTCAACAAGCTTTAATAGTCATTTTTTCACATTCGAATACAGTTACGTATATGCAGAAAAATATTTTTTATGTTGTGTTATTACTCCTTAGTGTATTAAAATCAAAGTAACTACTGCCATTTAGCTAAGTTACCAATACATGATCCCATATAAATAGGTTCAAAGCGATTCCATGTGATCGCCAACCGCCGATAACCAACTTTTTAAAATACCCTCGATCACCTATCAATATTCAGAGAATCGTGGAAGAAATGCCTTTATCAAAGTCCACCTGATACAACTAAATAATATGGTGAAAGATACTATAACTATGGTTCAAAGGTACCAGTTAGTTAATGGTGGATATTTTAAACTTTTGTTATAACTTTTTTGGTGTGTTAGCTAATTACTTTTCTTGTCACATATTTCAGGTTTTATTAAACATTTATATGAAGCATTTATTTTATCTATTAAATTATCAATGTAATAAGAATTTTTCTTGTAAGTTATTTATGTACCAATGGTAAAGTGTGGTATCTAAATGTAGAGAAGAAAAATCTCTATTAAACCAACATAATGGTCTACAGTAGTTTCATAAAAAAAAAATGCGCTTAGCCGAAGACCATTTCCCTGATGTGTAAACGGTTATAAAAGAAAACTTGGTCGATTCAATGTCGCGATTTTATTTTTGCCCCACTTAACTCACAAGTGTGAATGTAAGTTGCGCTACACAATTTCTTTGTAGTAAACATTTTCCGCAAAATTATACTATCGTACTTAAAATGACACTGAATCCAAATATGTAGAAATATAGAGGATACCCCATTTCAAATACATAAGTTATAAATGCTAGAATAATTGTTTTGATGTGCAATGATTGATATTGCTATTGTAATTCCCAAAACTTGAATATGAGATATTAAAAAACAACAAAGTTATGGGGATAATAATATTGTTTACATCCGGTATATAGAATGATTATATATATATATATATATATATATATATATATATATATATATATATATATATATATATATATATATATAGAATAGTTGTACATATATTTTGACCACTTAATGTCTACATATAGTAGAATTAGATTAGATTGTAGTTAAAATTATGTTTTAATATCATCACGAGTGTGGACGGGCCACCGTTGGCGCAGCGCATCGCAATAATATTGCGCCTCCCCCTCGCTCATATCGTCATTTTCATTATCAGGCGAACCACGCGGAGCGAACTGAACTGGGCCACATAAATGGGTATCGTCGATCTTTCCCGATAGCGAATAGTCTTGCGGCTCAACAATAAACGCGCCCGTGAGCGGATCTAGAGCTTCGGATAAAAAAACAAAAGTTACCACGTTGTTCGCAAAGGTCGATGTACTATATTGATTTTGTCAAAATGCCGAAATTCGAACAAAAAGCATTTCGTACGTCGGCCTAAAAAAATTAGTCACACGCACTCACTCACACAGTCATACACAAATACGCGCGCGCATGCACACACACAAAAACAGCCACTTAGTAAATATAGATTATTCACGGAGTTTAAGAAGCAATATTATTTCCATAGTACCATTTAACAATCTGAACGAATATTTAGTGTCATACAAGTACAAAACTACGTATCTTAAATTATGGCCGCTCCCATAATCTGCTAGCCACTCCCGCGATTACCTATGCATCGCCGAGGCTCTATTACTCTATTTTTTAAAAATTAGCTTCCCGGTAGCATTTAGCCACAGCCGTTAGTGATATTAAACAAAATATTAGAAAGTACTGAATACCTTACAATTGACATAGCAAATTTAAACCAAGACAACACATAAGTGTTTGCTATATAGAATATAGCAAAGCATTCAGTGTTATGGTCGACTACCTAAAAATGTCCTTGAAGTCTATAAAATCAATCAATCTTTCTTTGTTTAACAAAAATTTGTTTGATTACAGTATAACATAATAGAGTATTGAACTATATATAGACTATTGAAAACATTTGAACGAAAAGGGATGTCCAGAGGAACACTTTATAGTTCCTGCCAGCACTAAATTCTTTATCGTACCTTCTAAAAGGAATACAATCACTGTTATGCACTTCAATCATTTCAGCTCTCATGAGTTCATTTGTATACTGAAATGCATCAGTTCTAATCTTTGGAATGAATTAGAGAGGTTCACGCGTCAACTGCTATTTCAATTGAGAAACTATGACTAAGGGTTAGGAAATAAAAGTGGAGAGGCATAGAGGAGGAAGGGTCTATTAATATCATAAAACTAGGCAAAAATCAGAAGGAAAATCAAGAAATACAAGCACCCTATAAGGAACTCCACCAGAAAATCGTACATATTAATCGAGTATATAACTACTCGAGTGTGATAACTACCTTTTATATGGTGGTAATTGTGAATAAAGCAGTGAACAGATCTAATAATAAGAGATAGTATGCCAATATACATTCCCAAGATCTTATAAGATATAGAAACTGTTTAAGTTAGAAGAATTATTATTAATCGATGATCCCCACCATGATTGGTATTATTTATTTATTTATTTAGATACGTGTTCAACAGGTGCAAACCCTATTATAGAACACAGTAAACAACATAATACACATGCCCTAACTAAGCATGTGTATCGTGTCTTAACCAAATAACACTAACAAATAGCATACAATTGCTACTACTACATAGCTATTGTTATTATGATTCTAGTATTATCATCACCATTAATACAAATTCTAATATCCTTTGAATGTTGTATATTTTAGCTATTGTATATTTTCTTCTTGCAGATATAGCCCAGAAGAACTTCATGCAATGGTAGATCTCAAACCAGAAAAGAAAGAAGATGACTGAATATAAAAATTAATCCCTCAAAAAATTTTTACGTAGGTGCCTAATGATAATTATATCAAATCGTATGGATCAAAAGTTAAACCAAATCTAAACTCGTCGATATCAATAATGTTCTTAAATGTTTCCGCTCAAATACAATAAATACAACATATACAATATATACATAATATATATATATATATATATATATATATATATGTATATATATATATATATATATATATATATGTATATATATATATATATATATATATATATATATATATGTATATATATATATATATATATATATATATATATATATATATATATATATATATATATATATATATATATATTCAAACGAATATACAAGATATTCTTTTGCAAAGATTTCCGCGGTCGAAGGAATGACTGTAATTATTGTTATTTCGACGTTTCGGCTCCCATTTTCGGAGTAAGGAAAGGATATTGCCGTGGACTCAATCTACCGAATCTGGTTCGAACTTTTAGGAATCACAAGGTCAAACCGAGGAGTATGCAGATTGAGGTCTCGGCAAGAACTAATACCCTTTCCTAATATTCCTTCAAACCTTAATTCCTTATTTCTTGAAAATGGCTCCAAAATGGAAGCCGAAACGTCGAAATAACAATAATTACAGATATGGTTCAACCCGGACTTTAGACTTCTATTCATTCCTCCGACTGCGGTAATCTTTCCGATCGAATATCTTTTGTGTTCTTGTTCCTCATTGTTGAGATCTCGCCTTATTGAAACAATAACAAAAATAAAATAAAAGGTTCGTGTACATTAGATAACATTTCTCATAAGAAGATTAAAGTTAATGTTAATGCAATGTATATTTGTTTTTGTTATTGAAATTTTTTACTACGAAAGAATTGGTATTATATTAACTGACGTTAATAATTAAAAGATTATAATTTTATGTGAGATTCACGATAATAATCACCAAATGCTTGTTAAGCAATAGGTCTCATGTTTGCTCTCTGAAATCCTTACTAATTCAGCAGTGTATAGAAGGTATGTCAGAATAATGTAAATATCATTTTCATTGTGATATGTCTTTTAAATCAGATTGTATATGTTTATATTTTGGAAGGTACTACATTTTTTGTGGGATACTTATTAACCCCAACGTTAGGTATTCTATACTGTACTATATTGGATATTGTTGAACGTTGAGAATGAACAAGTTTTTTTATCATTGTATGTTGTGAAGCCATTTATTTTGGCTCGCTATTGCCCGTTTTGCAATACAGAAGGCTTTGTTCTCAACAATTGATTAGTGAATATTGATTTTTTGTGGTCTCAACATATTAAAAAATATGTTCTACAATTTAAGTTATTATTACGAAAGAAATTCTGTAAATCCAGTGGTAATCTCGTTATCAGAGGTTTGAAAACCACTGTATTTTAGTTAAACGTGTTAAATTTATACATATAATCATTGTATTAAATGACATCTGTTTCAATAAAAATATATTGGTATTATCGCTATTGAGTATTTTTAAAAATGCATATAGGAAATTTACCTCTTTCCCCAAAACCTCATTCACGCTCAGGGAACATGCATCCAAATTCAAGCATATAATGACACCCCTAATACTGGGTCCAAACCGCCACCCCGGACCGCAATATCAATGACATTGTTGCAATTATCTCGTATTGTAAAGTTCTGCACTTTTATTGCTCCACGTTGAGCAACTGAGCTGAATGCTCATAGTATTTTTGTGGGATACTTATTGTAATCGGTAATTTTTTATTCTCTAACAATATAGCTGTTTTAAAACTATATTTTGAAGAACCCATAAGTGTTGATAAAATATGGAACTAATAAGAATTATATGAAAGCGAAAATTTTAACATGTGGATTGTAGAAAGTCTGCAACATACATCTCAAGATAGTGTATGTTGATAGTTGTATTCTGAATTGGATACAGAGTCTTTCATATAGTCCGCCCATTAAGTTACTCATGTTTCCATAAAAATTAAATTTCAACATTTTGTATAGAAGCACAAATATATGTACTTAACCTATATCCTTTTAAAGTAAAATATTTTGAAACATTTAAACAGTTCTACATAGTTTTATGTGTCAACTAACGAACTAAAACTCCATGGATTTTGCTAGGATATTCTAATCTTAAACTATTAATGAATCTACAAAAACATTCGCGATCCGGGGACATATTCATCGTTAAAATTGAAATCGCTGTGAAACAAATCATTCAGGGTTTTCTAATTCTGTTTACCGGAATCATGAAGCATCTAATTGAGATAGTAATTTATTTAGCAATTCAGGAACAATCGTTTTGATGTTACAATGAATCACAGAATTCTATTAATCGAAGCAAATTCTGATCTCGTTTGTTCCTGCTGAACCATTTATTTTTGTAACGTTGTACAATTTTTAAAAAAATATCCACAGTGAAACGTCCCAGACCCGGACTATAAAGCCTCGGCCACACAGAGCCCGTCTACCGCCACGGGCAGCGTTCTCTACCCGCATCAGTCAGGCGATCTAGTTGTATCATGCAATATTATCATCCATGTCACACAGAATATGATCTGTCGCAGCGGGCCAATCTAGATCGTAGCGGTCAGCAATACAGTTGTACATAATTACATGATATCGCGTAGTTGAGCGGTCAGTTACAATCAGATTTGTCTTGCGTTTTTATACTGCAAATAATTAATTAAAAATAATTATTATAATAATAATTATTACAACAGGGATGCTTATATTTATTATTATAACAGGGATACATAATAATTATTATAACAGGGATCCTTAAAATTACCATAACACTTGACACACACTTCAAATTACTTGACTTTTATTAAAAGTAGGAGCAACAAAATTTAATTTCCTGTTGCAAGCTTCATTTTCTGGCAAAGCAATGGGCAAACTGTTCACGCATTGAATTACAGCAATAGTTGACCTTCGATTGGTTAACCTAGTTGACATGAATGCACGTAAAGGCCTAGAGTCTTCTCGAGTTTCAGTAGATGTGTATTCCTTATTATTCTTATTTGATATAATGTAATTGTGCAAACAGCAAGCTGCTTTTACAATATATTCTACGCTTTCGACATCAGTTTCTATAGCTCTCAAGAACACATGCCATTTCATAGCCAATATGCCAAACGCATTTTCAACTACACGACGTGTTCAGCTGAGCTGTGCATTGAATTGTTTCTTTGTTACATTATTGATTATTCCTGCTTTGGGGTATGGTCTCATTAAAAATAGTTGAAGTGAAAAACCTTCATCACCTACCAGAACATGAGGAAGAGAGGTGCTTGTACCCGGAAGTGGCTTCGAAGATAGAATAACTTTTTCATCAATGTACTCGGTAGAAAGTAGAATTTTCAAAAATTGCGCTGTCGCTATGACGTTCATAACTGACATATATAAAAAAATTTGTAGTATGGACCAATTATATCGACATACGAACATATTTAAAAAACCGATCTTCATATCATTTCAGTTCAATACATAAGCGATGGTATTACTCAAATTGTTCTCTCCTCGCATTGATATCATGCATCCAATATCGTCTTTTCTTTCTATTATTTCGTAATACTAATAAAAAGGAGTTGCTCCTCGTCACAACTACTCATTTTGTCCCAAAATCTATTAAGAAGAAAAAGCAACAAGGCTGTGTGAAACCGTTCGCCCGAAAGCAAACACAATATTGGATCGCTCACAAAGATATCGCACTGTATGTGACAGTGCCATATCGCTGACCGCTGCGACGATGGCACGATCGCTGCCTGCGGCGGTAGATCGCGTTCTGTGTGGCCAAGCCTTAAGATCGCGCGGTGTTTTTCAATTTTTTGTAATATTAAACTAATTTAAATTATAAAATTTGACCTAAATTATTTTCATTTCATTTAGTAGTACCCGTTTGACTTTCGTAGCGCAAACATCTCGATAACCTATCTGAAGCGCTTCGAATTTCCGTTGAAAAGCTGTTTTTATTATCTACACCGCAAAAAAAAAATAAACATTCTGTTCATATGGTTAAAAGAAGAACTCTAATGAATAAGTGATACAAAAAAGAAAAATAAATGGATCCACAAAAGAGTATATAGGTATTTTTACCTCTTCTTCCATCAAATACGCCAGTGGCGTACTGTAATAATTGTCAGTTACTTCAAAATAATTCACAACAAATAATTCCACCTTCCACCGCAACAAATATATTACAATAACATGTTATCTCAGCAACCTATAATGTATCTCAAGCCAACATGCAACAACCATATTTTAACACCCCACTGCAACCTACAGTTTAAATTTCAAGTCAACAATCAAGAATATCATAACCAAGAGATCGTAAGAATATCTTCAACAAGTGAAGAAGAACATGATGAAATAGAACATCCCAGTAACATACCCTGGCAATAAGTGAGAAGTATCAAACTCAAAAAGGTCTCGAGGATAAGCAACAACACCTCTACATATCAGTGGGTGTTGGGATAAGTCATAGTGAAATGGAAACAAGTAATGAATGAGCTATCAACAGAAAATAGATACAGCTCATTAACCGTTGAAAATAATTCAGTAAAAAATACTGCCACAACTAATATTAGACCACCTCCTATTTTTATATATGGAGTAGTTAATTATCCAAATATAGTAACACAAATAAGAGATTATTTAGAGGATGAACAATACAATAAAAAGTTTGGCCAATAACACTGTAAAGATAAATTACAATACATCGGATGGATACCGAAAATTGATTAGATAGGTATTTTAAAGAACAAAACAAACAAATACAGATATTTTAAACAACTAAAGGACAAAAAAGCCTACAGAATAGTAATTAAATACATGCACCATTTCATTGATACAAAAGAAATTACAGACGAACTAACTAAATTGGGACATAAAGTTAGAAACATCATAAATGCAAAACATAGAGTAACTAAAGAACAATTGAATCTATTCTTTGTAGACTTAGAGCCAGCAAATAATAATAAAGATGCATATAAAATTGAGAAGCTCGAGAATATCAACATAAAATTAGAACCCCCTAACACATATAAAAACAGTGTCATCCAATGCATGAGGTGTCAGCAATATGGCCACTCAAAATCCTATTGCAATCGACCCTACGTATCTGTGAAATGTGATGGAGTACATAGTACTGCTAGATGTAAAGAAACCAGGGACACACCTGCCAAATGTGTATTCTGTGGGGGTGGCCACCCAGCAAATTACAAGGGATGTGAACATTATCACAAAATAATACAAGGAAATAACAAAAAAAGCCAAACAACCAACAACTCAAGTTAACATCATACCACAAACAATCAATTTCAGCAAACTCCAACACAAACCACAACAATGAAACAATTCCAATGAAGCCAGACTCTAACAATATCTTTAACACAATTCTTGAATAAGTTAAGTCCATGTTCAATAAACTAATGCAACAGAATAGCATAGTTTTAAATAATCTCGCCACATTAATCGATAATCTAAATTGATGAGTAAATTTCTAAGGATAGCATTATGGAACGCGAATAGATTAGACCAGCATAAAGATGAAATAAAAATATTCCTGGCGTGTAATGAGATCGATATTTTACTAGTAAGTGAAATTAATTTCACATAACAAACATATTTCAGGATACTCCACTACAAAGTATATTAATAAAACAGACAATCAAGCATCATGTCATGACATGAGCTATTTAAATATAACAAAAACTTCCTACAGGCCACATCAATAAAAGTCTTATCTCTACCTTACGATTTAACAGTGATAGCGGTATATTGCCCTCCTCGACATAATATAAAACAAAATGATTTTGAAAATTTCTTTCGCACATTAAGCTTCGTACAGACTTGCAACTGCGCCGCGTCGCGAACCGAACCGAAAACCGCGCCGCACCAATTTGGACAGCAAGAGAACGCCGTCGCGAACCGGAGAAGAGGTTGCAGAACGCGGTTTTCCGCGTTCCATCTCTTGTCAACCATGAAAGGATGGTTGCGGGACGGCGTTGCATCAGTATGGACAAGTCGAACGAACTTCGACGCGAGCGGGGATGACTATCAGTATTCATTTAGACGTCGTGCAGTATGGAGTGCTCTGAGGACAGGGTTTTGCAGTTAATTGAACTGTATAAAAAATACGAACTGCTGTGGAATTTTAAATAAAAACTGTAAGCTTGCATTGGAATCTCCTGTGACCAGGAAGCGGAGGGTTACTGCCAGTCTTTCTTGTGCAGTTATAGCTCTTCTTAACCTTGTGTCTTGCTTTTGTATTTTTGGGCCGACTAAATTCAACAGAAACTCAAAGTCCGTAGGGTGCATTCGCGAAAAATTTTTGTATTGTCCACTTATTGACTGAAATTTTAAATCGGCCATTAAGTTGTACTCCGATCTTCTATTATACAAATGTGTTTGCCACCATCGTCTCTGCCGCCGCTGTCGTTTACTTTCCTTCAAAGCATAGTGAATGTATATCTACGCAGCCGCTGCTATCTGTAATTGCACATCCATTTTTGCAAACTCGAAGTTGCCACCACAAAACCAGAAATTGAACTAATTGTGGAAGCTGTTTGTACGTAGAACGTGGAACGCAGTTATGTTGCCAGGATTTGTTGCGCGACGCGGTTCGGTTCGTTGGTACCAAAACGCCACAAACGACGCGGTACGTGGTCTGCGGTGCGGTTCGCGACGCGGCGCAGTTGCAAGTCTGTACGAAGCTTTAGATCCAAAGTTTATAGCCGGTGGGGACTACAATAGTAAGCACACAATGTAGGGGTTCTACGACTAAAGCGTGGTATGAATATAACATATTCATACTCACGGACTAAAGGCAGAGAACTTTTAAAAGCAATGTATGAACAGAACTATTCATTGTTTCTACAGGGATGCCGACATACTGGCCAACGGATCAAAACAAAATACCGGACCTGCTGAACTTCTTCTTAAAGAAGGTAAAAAGTAATGTATTACGTCTGTGTATGTAGAATTTATGCCATATCAGTTCTACATACACAGACATAATACCTAGCTTTGACTTAACATCTAATCATTCACCCATTATTGCGACTATTGGAGCATCAGTTACTCTTAAAAAAACCCGCACTAAAACTACACAATGCCAAAACAGACTGGGGAGGCTACCGTAATACCCTAAACCAAAGTTGTAAATGTAAGACTCAAAGAACCTAATGAAATAGAAACTGCTGTAATACCCTAAACCATATTTATCACACAATTACAAGAAGCTGCTCAACAAGCAACTCCTCAAACACGTCTAACAAAAATTAAAAATGGTCATCAGTAAAAAAAATGGTAAAAAGGTCATCAGATGTCTAATAACCGAAAAAAGATCTCGAGCAAAATGACAACTCCAAATGATAGAAATGTATATAGTCAGCTGAGCAGAAAACTAAAAACAAAGTTAAAAGAAATCCGAAAAGAACATTTTGAAAACTACGTTACCAACCTTCGTATTATTTAGAGATATAATAATTCTGTATGAAAACCTATCAAAAACCAAAAGAATACTGCTCCACCAATTCGAAAAAACAACATCATACCATGGGCCAAAAGTTACCAAGAGAAATCAAATTTACTTTCTGAACATTTAACAACTGTTAAATGTTCATGTTAATGTTTTTACTCCTGCAAATAACATCAAGAAGTAAAACAATCTCTAGCAGTCCCTGTAGAAATTCAACATTCCCTCAGAGCCACAACTCCAAAACAAATAGCTCATGAAATAAAGTTACTTAACCCCAAAAAATCACCAGAAGGAGATCTCATAACAGCTAAAATGTTAAAAGAATTGCCAAAAAAGGGTATAATGCTATTAACATATATAATTAATGCTATATACAAATTAGGATACTGGCTAAAATCCCTAAAATCTGACCAGCTAATTATGATCCCTAAACCAAGTAAAGAACCAACATATGTCACTTCTTATCACAGAGGATAACTTCTTATCGTCCTATAAACCTGCTCCCAATTATTTAAAAGTTGATTGAAAAATTAATACTGCACAGAATTAACGAGGATTTAACACAGAATTAACAGTATTCCAAATCATCAGTTTGGATTTCGACAAGCTCACTCAACAGTGTCACCGAATAACACAAGTAATAAGTAAAGCATTCGAAAATAAACACTACTGCTCAACTGTCTTTCTTGATATTTGTCTTTGAAACCTGTCTTTCTTGATGCCATATAAAGTATGGCATCTAGGATTATTATTTAAAATCAAACTAATATTACCTCCATCGTACTACAACATCCAAAGATCATATCTAAAAGCACGACAGTTTCATGTTAAAATAAATGATGAAGTATCCTCAAACTATCCAATTAATTCAGAAGTTCCACAAATAAGTGTACTGAGCCCACTACTGTATATTCTGTATACTTATGACTTCCGCACCACGGGCCAACATCGGAAAGTACAACAGAAATTTCTGTTTTCTGTTTTTGAAAAAGACATTTCGAAAACCTTTGCCAGATTTGACAGAATAGTAATTGGGCGATAATTTTTTATGTCAGATGGATTGCCACTTTTTAATATAGGGCAGATCTTTGCTACTTTCTAGTAATACTGCATGTTATCTAAAAAATTGATCTGTTTGTGCAGGGATTTTCAAAACACCGTTTGAACTCTGAACTGGTAAGAAACTTAACATTTGTCATTTAAGAGTATATGGTAGCATGGCCATGGTGCACGTACCAAAGGTAAATCGGAATAAAATTGATAGAAAAGCTGTAAAGCATATCTTGGTTAGATATGATGAAAACACCAAGGGATATCGATGCTACAATCCAATTACAAGAAAAGTAATCATCAGTAGAGATGTGACTATCATGGAGAAGTCCAACGAGGCAACATTGATATCTGATATAGCCGTAAACGATGATGCAAAAGTGTAAAATTCAGCGGGAGAAGAAATAAAGCAATTTGCTTGACCCAATAACTCCACAACAGATGTCTCACTTTCTGAAAGCTCTTCAGAATTTGTAGATGGTGACGATAGCGACTATGTTCCAGAGAATATCGAGTCAGATGTTCCTGAAGTTGTTAGAAGGTCAGAGAGACCCCAATAAAGGAAAAAACTTTGATTATGTGACTTATTTAGGAATGGGCAATATCAGCGAAGCACCTATACTGATATTTCATTAACTTTTCAAGAGGCACTCTCCAGACCAGATGGGCACAAATGGAAGAACGCGATGATACATGAAATCAAATCCTTTCAAGAAAATGAAATCGATAGCAAGTAGGTGTATAAAGTTAAGTGCGCTAGTGATCGCGTGAAAAGTTACAAAGCTCGACTGGTAGCAAAAGGTTATACTCAAAGAAAAAGTATTAATTATATCGAAACTTTTGCTCCAGTAGTGTGTCACTCAATTCTGAGACTTCTAGTAGCCTTAAGTGTACAACTTGATTTAAAAATTATACACTTAGATGCAAAGACAGATTTTTTAAATAAGGTTTTTAAAAGAAAGCATCTACATGAAGCAGCCAGAGGGTTTTATTCTAGAGGCTAATGAAAACAAAGTGTCGTCGATCTCCCGCTCCCTCATCTCCGCGGGCGGCAGAAATTGGTAGTACCAGCACAGGTTGAGTGTTGCGCGAGTCGGCGCGGTCCGCTGGAGTTGCTATTCTCGAACTCCTGGACACCGCGCCCTCGTCGTCGGTGATCTCGTGGCTAGGCGCCGCCCCACTTCGCGCTCGTACACTGGGGGTGGATGCGCCTCTCCGCGAAACGTTGATCGAGGCTTCCCATATCCTCGATGCGGCTGTTCGCAACCTCGCTGGTGGAGAGACCCACTGGCTGGTTATTCCCTCGTTGAGATTGGGTGTCGAGGTCTACACCGGCGTTTGTCGAGCGGCGGGGGCTCCTAAAACCCGACCGCTCCTTGTCCTCATGACTTCGGCGAAGTAGTGTTCCCGCTGGTTATCCATACAGCGTTAGCCTCGCCTGAGGCTACTCGATGTGGACGATGAACCTGGGGAAACGTATGAAATACGCGGCTGGCGCGGATGGCTTCTAAACGTAGTGCGGCTTCCCGCGCTTTCCCACGTTGGCTTCGGAGGATCCGGCCTCCCGACCTAATACCTGTTAGCTGGCGCCCCTCGGAAGAGATATCCACGTCAAGTACGAGCAGTGTTTCGTGCCACGTCCAAGAAGCAGAGATCCCAATGGTACGGCACGCCTTGACTAGCGGTAGGTGGTCACCAGGGGTCGTAACCCCTCTATGTACGTGCTAGGGAACTTAGTACAATGTCACACCTAGTTGCAGGGCTTCTTCCCAGTACTGACCCTGGAATAAAATTAAACACGGGTTATATAAAGCTCTAGGCAGAAATAACTCACCGAGTAAATTGGCGAAGCTAGGCGATACACTCTAGCTCGTTCCTGGCACTAAAACACTGGCGTAGATAGCTGGATAATGGCTGCAGTTGCCCCTTGGCGGCGATGGCGTGGCCTCGACCACGTGGCGATGATGAAATCCCAAGATGGCGTCACCCCGGTGTCTGATGGCCCTCGGAGACGATAAAATACGGAGATGCTACCCTTCGATCGTCTAGGGTGGCCGCTCATGTAGGACATTTCTCCGGATGTCCAGGCCCATAATATCGTCATGTGTCCCTGCTCGGGCTCCATGTCGTCGATCTCCCGCTCGTGTCGTCAACACGGCGCTCGTGTGGAGATGCCAATTGGGGAGCCGGTGCCCCTCATTCTTGGGGGCCCCGAGATCTACGAGCCCCCGAGGCGGCGCGTCGAGGAATATCCACGCCGCCCGGAATTCCAACGAGGGAATAGCCCGGATTCCACCGGATTTCAAGAATTCTACGGCGTGGGGCTATGGAGACAGCCCCCTGTAAATCGGGGGCAGAGACGTCCCCTGGCGCCCGAGCACCAAGAAGGGCACGAGATTCCTAGACGGAGCTATGGGGTCTACGAGCACTATCCCCGAGTGGAGCCCTACGGATATTATGGGCTCTACGACGGCGCCGTGGCCCCAGACCATATTGCCACGCGCGCGAGAGGCCACGAAGGAGGCGCGCCGAGCGGCGTATTTCCGACGTCGCGTGCCGAGACCGCGGCCCCCGCCCCCGAGACATGGCCACTGAGACCGTGATTCGAGCGATGGGCGATCTGATGGCCCAGGCGCAGACACGACGGACAGAAACCGCCCGACCGCCGCCGGATTTAACCTTCGCCGGCAGAGATTACGAAGGTCCGAATACCTTCATCGAGGAATTCGAAGAATACGCCGACCTGGTGAGCGTCGGCCCCAAGACGATGGTCCCCCTCGCCCGGAACTACCTGCGAGGGGAGTACTTCCTGGACGAATTCTCGTCGGTGGAACGCCTCGTCGAAGTCACTCAGCGCCTATATGGAGAGGTGCAGAAGGAAGGCCAAGGAGCATTGGCCTTCATTGCGAGGAAGGCCCGACTGTTAGATCGTGTGGCCCCCAAGACGCCCGAATGGCAGAGGGTGACCCTCATACGAGGACAGCTCCTGCCGAGCCTCCGCGTCCAAATACGATGTGGGGCTTTCGAAACGACGAAAGAGCTCATCGGTATCACCACAGACATAGAGAGGGAAGTCATCGCCGGGGCGTACCGCACGCTGAAGAGAGGCCCCGTCCGGAATAGGGCCCCGAAAGAGGGGTCGGACGACGACGACGCCGTCATCTACACACCGACTCCGCGCCAGGGAAGCCAGCGACGCGGCGGAAGAGCCGCCCAGCGCGAAGACCTGGAGGAGCCCCGACGAGGAGCGACGAGTTCGAGAAAGGAGCCGCCGCCTCGTCGCTCCGAAGAGGCGCCCAAAAGACGCGACGACGCGCCGCGTCGGATGGAGCGTTCGCCACCACGAGAACGGCGGCCATGGCGTCAAGAGTCATCCCGACAGCCGCCGCCACGTAGGGACGCCCGTGACGAAGGACGCCAGGCCCCCAGAGAGGACTGGCGTCGAGATGCCGGGCCAGCGCGGGACGCGCAGCCCGCCCCCCGAGAGGACTGGCGCGCCCGAGAAATGCGACGAGGCGCCGCGACGGAAGGCGCGTCGGCGCCTAGAAGAGAGGCGCCGGGAAACGACGATCGGGCCGAGGCCAGGGGCAACCCTCTGACCCGCAACTGAATCGGAGAGCGAGGACATCTCCGAAGAACTCCGACACTGGTGGAGCCGCGGTGGCGGGGGTGCTCGATACCTCGAGCAAGACGGCTCCAACCGACGTCGTGACGCCCCCGGAAAATTCTGCGGGGTCAGAAGAAATGAAGAATCCGGGCGTAGGAATGAAATCGAACGACAATACCCGGACGCAAGCGAACCAAAAGCAACCGGAGGTGGATAATAATCCGGAAGTAAATGGCAATTTCATCAAGATAGAAGAAATTAATGGAATCGAAACGGATCAAGATAATGACCGCGAATTATATGGAGATAAATTTGGACTTCGACTGAACCCGAGTTTAATTCAAGTGGATACAAATCGGGACAGTAACATGGATTTAAAGCACCGTAATAAATTCGATACGGGACTTAGAATCGAACTGGATTTGACTCAACGGAATATGGTGGAAGATAACGCCATGAAACTTAGCACTAATCCGAATTTAACTCAAGGGGACAATAAACTGGACAATAAAATGGAAATTAATCGACGGACTTTGAAGGAATCTGAACGAAATAAAATTGGATTTAGAAGCGAATCGAATTTATATCAATGGAACTCAAATCAGGATAACGAAGTGGCACCTGGGAATAAAACGAACTCTAGTCAATTGGATTCAAATCAGGATGATCAACTGGAATCAAGTCATCGGAATTTAAATCAAATGGAACTTCGAAATGAAATGGGATCAGCTGCTGCCAGAAGCCCTGTTCTCCCTCCGGAATCGCACCAGCGCTGCGACAGGACAATCGCCAGCCGAAATCCTCCTTGGAGCAACCTTGCCTAGCCCGGGGGAATGGACGGTACCCGCCGAAGTGCGACCGCTTCCCGACCGGACCGTGCAAGCCAGAAGACAACGGGTTCAACGCGCCCGGGATCTTCAGGTCATCTATGCCCGGAACATGTTTCCAGAACACCGACGAGGCGATGTGACCTTCGACCCAGGAGAACGCGTCATGGTTAGGGAGTTCCGCCGAGACGGGAATCCGTTCCAGGCCAAATGGACGGGCCCTCACGAAGTCATCACTCGCCACGGCGATAACACATACACCATGGAGCGAGATGGAGTACACATCAAAGTCCACATCGATGACCTTCGGCCCCGACCACCGGAATACCAGTAGCGGACTCGTCGAGAATCGGAACACCCGCGGAACGCCGTCGCGCCCACGACCGCGAGCCAGCGGGGCCCCTCTCCGGAAGAAAGAAGATAGAAGAAGGAGCGAGATGTCGCGATCCGTTAGCCACGCTTGCCACAGCCCAACCATAGGCCGGGGCGTGTATTGTTCGGACACCGCGCAACGTTCGGACAGGTAACCGCGAGCGCGTCGCCTTCATAGGCCACCCATAGGCCGGGACGTCGCCTCGCCACATTACAACTATACCCCCCATGCATGTGTAAATATACCCCCCGTGTGTGTTGTTTTTCTGTTTTATGTTTGAGATACCCCCACGGAGGACCAGCGGCCCATCATCGTAACTTTTATGAGTGGCGCACAAGCCGAAGCAGAAGCAGGTTCAAGGGAGAAGCAGCGGGTGCCCCCCCAACTGGGACCAGGGGACAGGTGTGAGTTTCTTGCAAATTCTTCTCACGCTGGGTAATTCTTCACTCTGGGTAACACTTCCTCATGCATGATTTTCAGGAGAACTAACCCCCACAACAAAAATCTTGTTGACAGAATCTAGTACGATCAAGTAGTAGATATAGGGTCAATGGGGAGGCTTCAATTTTATTTCAACACTATTTAAAAAAAAGTCGGGGTATTGGAAGAGTCGAACCCGCGACCTCTAGGTTCCCAGCTGAAAGTGTTTAGCAATGAGCTATTAAGGTCTTCATAGGTGTTTGTTGCTATATTTGTATTTTAATGAGGTGTCATATGCCTCTCTCTGAAAATGAGTACTTCTATGAGTAATCTCGATCCGTGACGCGATTGGTTCCCCGCTCTGCGCATTTATTTTGGAGCGCATCGATACAGGCACTCTCTGACCTGTCTCTTTCTTAGTCGTTCGCTTCGCTTCGTGTTCTACACTTCGCCTAGCTTACGCACTTCGCCGCTCTTATCGTTTACTCCAGTCTTCGACTAGATTCTGCAGCGAAATTTATGGTGAACTATGCTTCACACAGAGATTATTAACCACAAAAAATATAAATAAAAAGTCGTCGCACTCGACGCATTTAACGCCGACGATCACGATCGCCACGAGGACGCGTCATTTTAGTGCCGTTAACCCACGCTACGTGGGCGTCCATCACGATTGGTAGCGGTATTCCACTGCGTATCAATCCACCGATTTGGTAAAGGCTTCGTAGAATACCCAGGTGAGTTATTTAATCGAGTATTTTATCGTATCCGAGGGCCATCAGACGCCGGGGTGACGCCAGCTTGGGATTTCATTGTCGCCACGTGGTCGAAGCGACGCCATCGCCGCCAAGGGGCAGCTGCAGCCGTTATCCAGCTATCTACGCCAGTGTTTTAGTGTCAGGAACGGACTAGAGTGTATCGCCTAACTTCGCCATCGCCAATTTACTCGGTGAGTTATTTCTGCCTAGAACTTTATATAACCCGTGTTTAATTTTATTCCAGGGTCAGTACTGGGAAGAAGCCCTGCAACTAGGTGCGACGTTGTACTAAGTCCCCTAGCACCTACATACAGGGGTTACGACCCCTGGTGACCACCTACCGCTAGTCAAGGCGTGCCGTACCATTGGGATCTCTGCTTCTTGGACGTGGCATGAAACACTGCTCGTACTTGAAGTGGATATCTCTTCCGAGGGGCGCCGACTCGCACAACACTCAACCTGCGCTGGTACTACCAGTTTCCGCCGCCCACGGAAATGAGGGAGCGGGAGATCGACGACAAGTGCCTGTATCCACGCGCTCCAAGATGGATGCGCAGAGCGGGGAACCAATCGCGTCACGGATCGAGGTTACTCACAGAAGTACTCATTTTCAGAGATAGGCATATGACAAAAGTTTATACGTTAAAAAATTCAGTATAAGGTTTACAACAATCAAGTCGGGCCTGGAATGAAAAGTAGATGAAGTTAAAGTGAAGAGAATGGTGTTAAATGTGAAAAATAGAAGATAGGATTTTGAACCTTGCGTGTATGTTAAAAAGAAAAATAATTTGTTAACAGTAGTAGTCCTATATGTAGACGACTTTTTTTGTTTTCTCAGACGATTTTGTGGAAGAAAATTTTCTAGAAAATCATTTGGGTTTAAATTTTAAAATTAAAAACTTAGAAGAAGCAAAACAATGTTTAGGAGTTAGGAGTGTAAGAAATTACCAAGAAAATGTCATAACCCTAGATCAAGAAAGTTATATAGATGAAATTTTAAAAAAGTTTAACATGTCTGATTGTAAAATAGTTTCTACTCCACTAGATAATAGTATTAATTTAAGTAATGTTCAGGATGAAATATGTGACGTAAACTTACATACCTTATCAAGAGCTAATTGGAAGCCTAATGTATTTGGCCGTTTTAACTCGTCCCGATATTGCTTATGCTGTTAATTTTGTCAGCTAAAATAACAATTGTTATACTAAGTTACTCTGGCAGTATGCAAAAAGAGTACTAAGATATTTAAAGGACACCAAACACTTTTTCCTGAAATTCAAAGGATAGTTCAAATTTAACTGGTTTTGTAGATGCTTACTGGGGTTTAGATAAAAAGGACAGAAAGTCTTATACTGGTTATTTATTCAAGCTTTCAGGGGGATGTGTTTCATGGATAATTTGTAAAAAAAGAACAGTTGCTTTGTCAAGCACTGAGGCGGAGTATATAGCTCTCAGGGAAGCAACAAAAGAGGCTATATATTTGAGAAATCTACTATTTGATCTGATGGGTCAACTAGATTGTATTGAAATTCTCAACGACAACCAAAGTTGTCAAAAATTAATCGGTGTTAAGGAGTAGTAGTACCAACAGACCCAGAACCGGCATCGTAGTTAAGAACATCAGCACTACACCCCTGTGGAAATGGTCCACAGGAGACCTAATGGTGGTAACTACGATGCTTGAGAGTGTAGGTAAGGTGGTCATAGCGTCAGACTATCTACCATATGATAGCAGGGACAATCCGACACCAGAGGTGAAGGAACTTGTGTCAAAAAGCCGACCTGCCTTTGCTGATGGGATGTGATGCGAACTCACACCATATGGTCTGGGGTAGCATGATCACCAATGGCAGAGGTATGGAGCTCATGGAATATCTGGCAAGTACAGAGCTAGATATTTTAAATGTGGGAAACATGCCCACTTTTCATAATGCTATAAGGGAGGAGGTAATTGCCATTACCTGCCATTAAGTTTGATCTGGGAGTGAGGGAGCATGAGGAGATAAAATGGGTCCGTAACCCCAGATTCACAAACTGGGAACAGTTTAAGTCGGATCTTCTAGTAACAGTTCGGGGGATCCCCTCCAGA
Source organism: Rosalia funebris (assembly GCA_037954035.1). Lineage (NCBI taxonomy): Eukaryota > Metazoa > Arthropoda > Insecta > Coleoptera > Cerambycidae > Rosalia > Rosalia funebris. The sequence goes on from JAZFAV010000016.1 coordinate 39,881,582, forward strand.
ATTAGTGAGAGGGAAGTACTGAAGGTGGCAGTCTCTCGACTGAGGGGATTGGTAGAAGCCTATGAAGGGAACTGTACACCTAAACGAGCTAGGCCGAAAGGCCAGATAAGATAGTGGAACAATAAGTTGGAAAACCTTATATGTAAGGTAAGAAACCTTCTCAAGGGAGCCAGAAAACGTAACAGCTGTACAATCTGGGAGGACTAATAGGACTGCCAGGGATCAATATAGGGCTGATGTTAGGGAAGCCCAAAGAAGTAGTTGGGTTTCTTTTTGTAATGAGATAAATAAGGAAGCTGAGGCAGCACGGCTGAACAAGATCCTAGCCCGCAGCCCGGAAGCGATACTCGGATAGCCCAAGCTCCCTAATGGCAAATTCTCGGAATCGGATGAGCAAACCTTAGACCATCCCATCAAAGCACATTTTCCAGGTTTTTATAAACCGGAGACGGGAGACATTTCCAACCCGCTAGTAGGGGCACATAGGACCTGGGCCGTAAAGCGAGAGGGGGACGACAGGGAACTTGTGAAGGAGATAGTCACACGCTAAGATGAGATGGGTCTTGAGGTCCTTTGATCCATATATATCGCCGGGACCGGACGGCATTTATCCGGTACTTCTGCAGAAAGCAGAAGAGATAATCCTCGGCCCGCTTATGAGGTTCACCAGGGCCAGCTTGGCACTGAAGATGGTCCCGGAAGTATGGCTAGGCACAAGGGTTGTTTTTATACCTAAACCGGGCAAAGTCGGATACACCTCCCCTCAGGACTTTCGGCCAGTTAGCCTTACTTCATTTTTACTAAAGACGGCCGAACGATTAGTTGACAGGTACCTTCGGGATACTGTCCTAATAGAGAGACCGTTTCAAGGGAGCGAGCATGCTTATCAAGCTGGTAAATCAACAGAAACAGCTCTGGATAAGTGTCATCGATACGGTCACAACTGGACTCCGGAGGATACGTTGTCGGCACCTTCCTTGATATTGAAGAAGCCTTCAACTTTACATCCAGGTAGGTGATTAGCGGAGCACTAGGCAGATGCTACACCCCCAGAATAATCGCTGAATGGATGGAACATATGTTGGGAAACAGACAGCTTACTGCCAATAAAGGCAAGACTACCATCGAGGGCCGGGTCGACTCGGGCTGTCCACAGAGAAGGGTATTGTCCCCCCTTCTGTGGTGCCTGGTAGTGGATGCGCTGCTTGAAAGGTTAAAGAATTACCAGGTAATTAGCTATGCCGATGACTTAATAGTAATAATAACGAAGGGACCTTTCCTGGAGCCGATTCTCGATATAATGCAGGGAGCATTAAACAAGGTTGGGAATTGGTGTAGGGATAGGGGACTCTCGGTCAATCCCTCTAAGACTGAGGTGATGGTGTTCACCAAGAAATATAAGTGGAACAGAACATGCCCGCTGAAACTTGGTGACCAAGAACTAAGCTATAATAGCGAAGTGAAATATTTAGGAGTAATCCTGGACGGGAGACTGTCATGGGAAAAACATCTAAGTCATATATGTTCCAAGATCACAGCAACACTTTGGCAACTGAGAAGGGCCATTGGTAATAGCTGGGGCTTGAAACCGGAGACCATGAAATGGATGTATGAGGCAATTCTCAAATCCAGACTGACGTATGCAGCACTGGTCTGGTGGGAGAGAACCTGTTTAAAGTCAGAAGCCAACCGACCTAACAAGCTAAGAGGATTGATTCTAAGAAGTATAACCGGAGCCCCAAGATCAACACCAATCGAGGCGATGGGGATACTGACGGGAATACCAGCTCTTGATGTCGCCCTGAAAGCGGAAGCCGTAAAGGCAATGCGCAGTGTGGAAAACATAAATAGGAAGGTAAGGGACCTGAATAGACTCTCAAGAGAGCTAGCTGAGGAGGGAGTCCTACGGATGTCCTCTGACAGTACGGGTGCCCACTTCCTGTTTGACAAGAAATATAAGATCACTCTCACCAGTAAGACCGACTGGATGGAGGGTCGAGCTGGATTACCGCTCAATGGAGACATCTAGTACACCGATGGAGCCAAGAGTGGAAACAGAGCGGGTGGGGGGTGTATAGGCGACGCAATGGGATAGGTAAAACTTTTCCCCTGGGCAAATACACAACCGCACTCCAAGCCGAGCTAGTTGCAATTACATATGGTGTTCTGGGGACCGACCAAAATCGGACCCAGGAGAAGGTATGTATCTGCTCGGATAGCAGGGCGGCGTTGGCAGCCCTGGACTCAGCAACGATAAAGTCGAAGCTGGTCTATAATTGCTATAAAGCATTGAACCACTTGGCAGAGAAGGGACCGGTGAAACTCTTATGGATACCTGGGCATAATGACATTACGGGAAATCTAATTGCAGATGACCTTGCCAGACTAGGGACCAGGGAAATCCTCTATGGCCCAGGCCCTGCAGTGGGAATAAATCGAAAGCTGATCAGAGACCGCATCAATGGCTGGACAAGAGACCATCACAATAAAAAATGGAGAGGAGTAACGGGTTGTCGAATAACCAAACTCTTCATCAAATACTCAGGGATTGAGAAATGAGCTCAAGAATTCATTACATTGAACAGGCACAAAGCCACAACCCTGGTGGGAATCATAACGGGCCACCACAGTACTCTAAATGCATATAAGCACAAGCTGAGGCTGACTGACTGCCCGGCCTGCAGATACTGTAAAGAAGACGAGGAAACCTCGATTCATCTTCTTTACACCTGCCCCGCACTGGAGGAGAAGAGGTACCTTATATTAGGGACCCCTGTTATCCTAGAGGAGGCGAGGCTTAAGGCGGGGGACGTGCCTAAATTGCTCCTTTAATGGGATAGCATTTTTGGATAATGACCCGGATAAGAGGCGATCGCCAAGGGACTACCCATGCGATCAGTGGTTGATGAGGTCCAAACCCAGATATCATAATATAATGTAGTCGGTAATCCTGTTTTTGATAATATGTCGAAGCATGTAGATATCAGATACCATTTTATACGAGATGCTATTTCTGAAGAAATGATTGATATTAAATATTTACCTACTAATGAAAGGGTAGCTGATATCTTAACGAAACCTTTACAAAATGTTAAGAATGCTAAATTTGTGCAGGGCCTAGGGTTAAGTATTGTTTAGAGAATATGCTGTAAATATTTTGATAAATGGGGGTGTTGTATATCAAAATATTTGATTTAAATTATGTGGCGCTATCTGTTGGTTGACTGGTGGAGCTATTAAACCATGCGAACTCGCATGCGATTTGGCAAGCGAGTCGACTAGCATGTGTAAATACTAATGTCTTGCCAGTGAATGCGCACGCAATTTTCTCGGCCGAGTTGACTAGCATGTATAGATGAGCCTTAACTACTGCTCCGCAACATCGCGCTCCGTTAATAATGTCTTTCTCATTCTCCGGTAGCACAGGTAACAGCGGCATGGACTTCTTTGTCCGGGGTCTCGTTTTTGTCTTTCTTTGGCGCATGTCTTTGTCTTGTCATCCGCGGGATAGATATAGACCACAACCACTGCCCTCGTAGATCCTCCTTCGCCTTTTCCACAGGTACACGCGGGGAATATCGCATAAGACTACTCTAAGTAGTTTGACTTGTGGATGGAGTATATATGATACTCCTATCCCTGATTTAGTGTCCTAGTGAGTCGACGGCAGGCGTCCAGGGTCACCCGGTGCACTTGTATTACATTGCCCGCAATTTATTTATGCCAGCGTTTTTGAGCTCGTTGCTCATTGTATTCCAGTTTTACTTCTTTCGAAAAATAACTGCTTGATTTTTGTCATTTTGAATTTCTCCGGCTCGGCCGATTTCCCACTTTGTTGCTTTCCGTAGTTATCTTATTTTTTCCTTTTCGTAGCTATCTTATTTTTTGGTATTTGAGACATCGCTGTGTCCATATTTTATTCCTCTTGTCGCTCAACATTCGGGTTATTCACTGGAGTGCAATCATGAACTCAGGGTGCTGAGCCGCTAACAGGGTTTCCAGTTTCTCAATCTCCGCGATATACCTCCGTAACCTGGATTTTTTTATGGTTTATCTGGATTCTTACCGTCTGGTGTTCTGCCCTTAAATCATTCTTTTCCTCGTCTTCTCTGAGAGGGGATCTTGACCGGAACATACTCCGACAGTCTCCCGAGATACGTTTTTTGCGCTTTTTCTGTTGTTTTCATGTGGGGTAGGGGTCCCTTCCCTAGACTGGAAATCTAGGGAGTTCTCCTTTTCATCAGAAAATTTGTGATGTATGCCTAACTTCATATCACTGCTTTACGATACCTTCTCATCGTTTCCTATTCTCTCTAAGTCATCTTATGTACCACTGTGGAAATATTTGTTTTTTCGGCACTTTCTTTAATTCTCGCCGGTTTCAAGAGATATATAGATATGTCCTATGATGGAAGCACAATAAACCTTACTACGTTCTTAATTCTTTTACATTGCTCTAACTGAACGTTTCTGGAGAACTTGATGGTCCTCTTTGAAGTCCTTCCAAGAGAACTATCAACTTCTGGAAGTGGATACAACTCAGAAAGACGTAGTACGGCGTCAGGAGACGCGGTTGGATCCCGCTTTTGAAGAAGGCGCTCAGATATTCAATTCACTGGTTTAGTGTCTATGTACTGGATAGTGTCTGTCACTGGCACTCGCGGTAGAGTTCACTGCCTTCACGACGTCGATGCAGTTTGCCAGGGAAAGTCAGTTGAGCACTGACTAGTCATTTACTGGTCACTTGCGTGGCTACTCGCCTGATGGCTTGATTAATTACATACTAACTACTACTCGTCGTTGTTCCGCGCTTCGTATTTATAGGCGCCGACTGGTGAATTTCCGGAATATCCGATGGACAAAATCTCAGGTTTCTGTAGATGTTTTCGCATGGGGTTTTTTCAGCCTTTTAGAAGAGGGTCTGGAGATGTTATTATGTTAATTCCATTGCTGTCGCATCATAATTATTTTAAATACCTAATCCACTAAACTGATTGACTACACACTATAACACTACAATAATATACAATATATTGTTTTAAAATAATTATTCACTAAGAGATACTCAAATAATCGAGGAACCAATATGTCTAACTTTTTTGTACTTTATACCCACAAAAAACCCTGAAATTTGCGGTACTTTTAGTTATTTTTAATTTTCAGTCAAAATTGAAGTATGACATTTCAATGGCAGTGAATTCATTGTTTACATATCGCACATCATATATGTAGTGAGTTATCTATGAAAGTCAATAGTACGGTGCCGTAACTGCATCAACAGGTGGGAGAGTACTGTTACGTGGGACTTATTTGTTTAAAATCGAAACACGCCTATAAATGATCGGAACCGCGTCCATGACACCACCTTCCTTTAGACAACGGGATAATCTGGATGTTTTTGTGTGGCCTAGTATTCTTTTCGGGGGCTATTAACTCGTCCTTTATTGTGTTGGGGCAATCGTGTCACTTAGGATGTGGTTGTGGCACAGGGTAACAGTTGGATCCGCAAGTTCGATTACACATGATTCAGAGTTTACAAAGGAAATTACAGTGCTTTAGACCACTGGTCTTCCTAGCGTGAAGAGTGCCTAGAACAGAGAGAACACACGAGAACATAAATGTACACACGTTTTTAATTGGGCAACCTTGGCATTAGCGAATAGCTCGCCCCGATCTTAACACCAGGTCAACCGGGAGGGCTATTGCTGGCGATTGCTCCGAGTCATAAAATGGGTATCAGTCCCGGCCAATCAGGAAGGAAACCAATCTAGGATAATATTTCGTTTGATCTTAATAGTCTTATTTAATTAAAATCAAGTGATACCTGACTGCTTTATTTTTCATTAAAACTAAAGTATAGTTGTATAATACCTAGTACATTGTAAGCTTAAGTATCATTCAAATATAGGTTTTACCAGAAAAAAAAAAACACGTACACACAGAATTCTATATAGATACTGGAGATACAAACTATATACATGTAAACGTTTAGGGAAAGATTAAATAATAACCAGGGGTTTTTATCACCTCAGATTTTATTTTGGACTGTATTTCCAGATCTACAACAGTACTTGTGAATTTTCTGTACTAAACTGTCGTCTCACTCCCGGATCGTCCCGCTGCTCGGTCCGTTACGGCTCCGTTCGGCCATCCTCCCGACTATAGCGCGAGGGTCGATGTTATTGATTATTTACACGGCCATCTTGTTTGCGGGGCGTCCTCGTACCGACCGAGGTGATGCTGATCTGAAAACAGAATACCGGAACAGAGATTGCCCAAACAACAGTATAATGTTATTGTTAGTACTGTACAGAGTTTTAGGTAATACGGCCAACCACTAGACATAGTGGTACTGCCTCGTTTTTATCGCACAGCAGCTGGTACTGCCACCTTTTCCAGGCATAGTGGTACTGCCACTATACGCTGCTTCATCGAATGGTAGGTGGTACTGCCACTATCCGTTCCTTTATCTCGTTGTTAAAGGTTAGTAAATCACATTAAAATAAATCAAATCAAATCATAAGTCAATTACTAGGTCGTAAAGCTCACGATGTTGTACTCAGAAAACGAGTACATGACCTAACTATAAACAATCTCACACGAACACTGGGTTTACTGACCTGATAACTTAATTAAATGTAATTAATAATTACTATTCGGACTTATTTTGCGCTATTCACCCGAGGACCAAGTTCTTAGTTCCTCGTAAGCTACTACCGTAGTCCGATTTCCCTTTTTATGCAGCTCGTACTGCTCATTCGGGAGAACAGTATACGGTCCTTTATGCTTCGGTCTTAATTTGCCACCATCTGCTAGTTGCGAATCCTCAATCGCCACAACATCGCCTGGGTCTGTGAACATTGTCTCGGTCGATGAAGTCATCAATCGGTATTGCATCTTCTAAAAATTGCCGAGTTGCAGGTAATCTCATATATATATGAGATTACCTGCAACATTATATCATAATACAATTCGAGTCCGTCATCGTTTTTCTCAACACGCACACAAGGTTGACCTATAACGTCCCATCCAATAATAAGGTCAATGCCACTCGGCATCACTCCATCAGGCACGATTATGAAGTTCATTTCTAAAGGCAAATTCGGCAAAATTATTACCAGTTCACATTCACCGATAGTATAAACAACTTGGCAATCAAATCCCGAAAAATCACGTACACTGCAATCTGTTTTGATAATACCATTTAAGGTTTTTACAATAGAATGTTTAATAAGGTGAGACGTCGGCACCACTGTCAATGAGATACGGGACCGGTTTCGCCTGTTCATTGCACAATAACGTTGCTATCGGTGTCTCGCTCAGATGGCATCATTTCTTTAGTGTAAATTCCTTTTTCGGACTTTCATGCTTAGCCCAACAATTGGGATCAGTGTGGCCAGGATTTTTTCAATGTTCACAGGTAGGGATGCTTGGTTTTGGCTTATCATTGGCAGTATCTTCCTTAACCTTGTTTCCATCTTGCAAAGCTGTACACATGTATTGTCGATGACCTGTACGCCTACACTTATAACATGCTACGTTCCTACCATGGCTTGAGGGCCGTGGTTCTCTTAGTCGGCTCTCGTGTTTCCGTCTCTCCACTTCTCCAGATCCTTCATGCGCGCGCATTGATGCTTCGGACGTTCTTTTACGGCGTGCATCAGCTTCGCTTAATAGCTTTAATAATTCACGTCTTGTCTCTGGCTTTTGTACATGAATCATTGAACGTGCCTCAGTGTGGTCCAGACCATATTCTACCATGTTAAGAATAATATTCGACGGCAGCATATCGTAGAACCGTGTGATCATTCGAAGCTTTTTATTACCGTAATCGCATAACCCATCACAGTTCGGACTGTAGTAGCCAAATACGCACGTGCTCCAGGCGTCTCCCGATCAGGAAAAGCCACAGTGAGATCAGCACAAGAGTTGTCCCAAGTACGGCAAATGGGTGTCCAGTCGCGATAGTGACGGTACCCTTGACCTCGCAGAGCATCTCCTGCTTTTGCGATCATGAGAAGGTCACTTATATTTAGTCCCTGTTTTAGCTTTGTAGCGTCCTCCAACAATTCCTCGTTATAGTAAGCACTCGTATCCGGGTCGTAACTTGCGAGCCTGAATTGGACCTGCGTAGTCGTGGACGTAAGCGCCCTTGAGATCCCCACTTCTGACACATTGGGCGTTGCTCCTGGTGTTGTTGCCATCTTTACTTACCGAGTTAACACTGAAAGTTGTTGTTGCAATGCAACTATACCCCAGTATATTCAACGGTTTGTCTATTTTTTGTGTAATCACCTATTATGTGCATACAAATTTTATGTGCCGCTCTATAGAAACCGCCTGGTGCGCTGTTGTAGTAAAGCTAGCCAATCATTTTAGGCGGTTTTAAATACATTTGAATTCGATTGGTCAGCAATTGTCGGCACGGATCAATGTCGATCGATAGAATGACGCATGCGTCGTTTAGCCCAGATTTTGGCACGCCAGTGGCATTACATTGTGGTTATGTGCGATTGATTCGGGATGGGGGAAATTGTTTATTTATTATATTCTGCGATAAAAGTGAGTGTTTAGTGTTTTTCTAACATGGAAGCAGCGGATGCAAGTTGTAGTGGTTCTACGACGAAGAATTCCAATCGAAAACAGCGACATTTAACAAATGAAGAACTTCAAATGATTAAAAACGTCTACGAAGGAATTCGGGCGCGAAACCCAGATATTAGTACAACCGAGGCAGTAGATATATGCTCTTCGTTAACAAAAGTCTGTGTAAGTAGTGTGTACCGTGTAATGAAGTATGATGAAGAAGAAACAAGTGCAAAAAAGAAGAAAACAGAAACCCGCGGCAGGAAGAAGGTAGGAAGTCGTGTTGTCTGAAGTGACCGATTCTTGTAATAATGACATTAAGAAAATATTTTCAGTACGACGCAACATAGTAACAGTGGGATAGTGACAGTGATTGGTAATATAAAATAAAATATGTGTGATAAGTGTGGCATATATGTATAATGATAGATATAGTGACTGTGACGGTGTTGTTGATACAATAAAATAAAGACTGTCTTAGTGATGTAACATATATAATGATTGTGATAAATATAGTAACTGCTACGGTGTTGTTGATACAATAAAATAAAGATTGTGTTAGTGGTGTGGCATAAATATAATGATAGTTTTAAATAGTGAAAGCAGTAGGTCAATATATGGATTCAGAGGGGCCACTTGTGTGTAGCTTGCTACTCCTACGTCCCTTTATATGGCACATGTTGCCAAAATGTCTATTTTATCAGGATATGCTGACAGGAGATGTTCTGACTGGGTAAGCATGAAATAAGTACATTATATAACTTACGATACTTACATTGTTTACTAGAAAAAAATTATACAAGGTTTGCCAGACTTCAACGAAGCTGTTGTAACTAAGTTTTCTGAGAGCAAGAATAGAAGAATTGACTTTACATTCAAGCAATGTAATACATTTTAGACATTAAGTGAACAGTGACTGTAAAAACAAAAAATAATGAATTCCTACTGCATGTGAGTATTTTTATTATAATAGTACGATAAGAATTTGCATGTTCTTGATTTTGTGAACCCGCTATGCTTTCGACCACCAGCCGCCACTGATGCAATCTATTATAATGCCAAAACCTTGCACTATTCACCACAGCATCGATAATAAATTAATGCTTACTTAAAAGAAACACCACGTTTATATGTGCGTATGTTTGAATAAGTTGGCCTTTTAAAGCATATAGTAATGCATTGACAAAAAGTTTATAGTACATTTCAAAAACCTTACTATAAATATGGTAAAGATAAATGAATAGCTATGTTCTCTTCTCTATTTATTCATTGTTGGTCTTATGCTTTTTTTAACTTTTTATATGACACAGTAGTATTATACCTACATCGTACGTTAAAAATAGAACCTCAAAACACAGAACGAGTCAGAAGGGTTAAGCAACGTGAGCAGTTAGAAACTCTTAGGGTCTGGAAGTGGTGTAGATAGTGCCTTTAAAATTATGTGACTGCCATTCACCATAAAAATAGAGTTGATATGAGTAATTAATTATTAATGTTATCATTTAATGCGTAATTTGTATTCTGTTGCTTAAAAAACTATAAAATGTCTCGTATAAAAGTTGCAGTTAGAGTTAGGCCTTTGTCTGACGGGTAAGTATAAATTTTATTTTTTTATGATTAGTCTATTTCGGGCGACACAAAATAATATTTAGCCATACATACACATGTTAGCGTTTTTATAATTATTGGACTTCAATTATAAAATATATAAATAAAATACTGTTATATGAATATAATATTTATTATTGCTAATAGTAATAATTATTGATATCAGTAAAATTTATTCAACCTCACACTAAATATAAATAGAATATATTCGAAGGTTCGAATATATTATCAAACCCTGATCAATGCAAACATATTAGATATGATTTAATATTCTCATTTAATGGTGCGTATCACGCAACAAAATTTTTCGAAATTGTGCAACGGAAACTTTAATTTGGATCTTTCCAGTTGTATGAAGAACAACATTCAATTGGAAGCTTGTCAGTTTGTTTACTTGTCAAACACAAAATGTCTATCGTTACTTTTGAAGCATGTGCAGAGTCGGTCTTATTACATTTACCGCACAGTCGATTAGTTGTCCCGGGGCAAAATTCATCTTAAAATTGAAGTATGTGGGCAGTTTGAAAATAAAAGCTATAGTTGATGTTTATAGTGATCGATATGTTATGGTTTAATGTATATATGTATAAATTTTGCCAAAAATTGACCTTTGTCATTATTCAAATTATTCATACTGAAGTTGTTTCAAGCAAATATTTTAGAATAAATATTGTTGAAAAATCTATAGCTGTCCCTAGAAAACATATTCAATAAGCGAACAATTATTGACGCTTATAGAGATTTAAAACTTTGAACGCCTGTATTTTGCTTCAGAACTTTACAGAACAAACTGTAATTGGATTAACAATTGAAATGCTAACAGAAATATTTTACATTACCAGAAATAGCATTAACTTTCGAACTTTAAAAAGGACACCCTGTATTTTTTGTGTAATTTTATAGAACGATCGATTATTTGTAAACAATTTCTCAACTAAAACAATATTTTTCCATAAAATCAAAAATAACTAGGGTAAAATAAGCAAACAACTAAAAAAATAAGTAAACAATTATTTAATGTGTTTAGCCGATCTTATAATTTAATAATACAAAAACGCATTTGGCATATTACATAAAAACATACATAAAATATAAAAACAAAATATATTTAGAAAAATTACCAACACACATTATAAAAACGATTTTAAAAAATTCCCCGATATTTATTGAATTGGTCTCCTAATCTTTCCTTCCATTAAGATAACTTCAAGCATTTATTCAAGATACATCAGATACAACTCCGTTGTATCCTTCTCCGTTATATCCTCCTTCATTGCATCATTCTGTTTGTAGCTACTGTGGTATTTAATTGTAATTGATGCATTCTGATGATATCTCCCGCCGCGCTAGTAAGTATTGAAATTTCTTTATTATATGTTTCTTCCGCTAGGGTTTGTTATTTGTCTCAGTTCATCTTTGTGATATTTTATCTCCTGATGTAGATCGGGGTCTGTTCACTATATTCTTGCAGCTCTCATCATTGGGTTTAATTTCGTTTTCACCTTCTTTCTGTTTCCATTTAAATCCATTCATTTCCCCATAATGATGTCTTTCGATCTTAGATTGTAATCTTTACTATTAATTAGTCTATCTAGTTAATCGAACCTTCCAAGCTCGTTCTGTTTTATTATTTCAGTACCTTCTTATGTAGGGCTTTTGCCCATTTATTTCCATTACAGCTATAGATGTAACGTATGACTGATTGACTTTCGCGATAATGTTTTGAGTATTCCTGTTGCTCGATAAAATAGAGATCGATGGTCTTTTCAAGGTATCACTATTCTCGGAAAGGACTAAAATGCATGCGATATTCCTTGGTCGTATTCGAAATTGTTGTGTTTAGGATCGTCATGTTCGAGATTCTCATGTTCATGGGACTGTTGTTCCTGTGGCGCTTGTCCGTCTATTTCATTCTCCATGTTAACATTATGGAATGTGTGTTCTTCTTCTCTTATTATTTCATCAATCTAATTGAGATAGAATTCTTCTGTTGTATGATAATTATACACTCTATGTTGTATGATGCTATAAGCTGATTAGGTATACATATTTTTTCTCATTAATCTGCGTTTAGAAAAGATATTCTGCATTTATAACTGGAACTTATCTTTATAACTTTATAGTCAACTTCTTTGGTCTACTTAATCTGACTACTACTTGATTGGCCTTCTAGAAGCAACGGTTTGCGCTTTGGTGTGCTGGCAGCTCTATCGTTTTCAACTACTTCGCAATTTTTGAGGTTGTAGCTTGTTATATATGTATCCGCCAGGGCCGGACTTATTATTATTACTATTAGGCCACCACAACTATTGTTATGCCTCCCCTGGTCTGTCGCACTTAAGGCACATATCTTCCATAATATATACGTCTCGTAGAAACATATATATTATGGAGCATTCTCTCTTCGTCGAGACGTAATATATTATACGTCTCGTAGTTGAGAGTAGGTATTACACCGTTTCAAATTGGTAGCTTGAAATCTTCAGTTTCAAGGTACAAGTTTAGTCTCCTGCCTTTAGTCAGTTTAACAAATGCTTTGGATGCCCTCTTTAATATTTCAATGTTCCGTGCAGTTTATGACGTATTAAACAACTTTTATCAGACGGTATCAGTATTTTTCTTTAAATTGTAGTTTCAAAGTAATAATAATATTATTGCCTTTATTGCCCAACAAAAAAAGTATATGTGTACAGCATATAACTAAAAAATAAATAAAAGAAGGGTAACTTTGACATAAATAAACAATAGCATACATAAATAAACAATAGGAATGGCATAGTTATATGTATATTTCAATATACATATAACTTACAGGATAGTAAAAACCCAGCCAATCACAGAGCGCCGATGCCCACGAGGCAATAACGCGTGTACAAATCTGTGCACCGAGCTGGTAGCTAGATCAGTTCGTACCGAGCAGCTGAACAGTCCACAGCAAGTGATTCCAAAGCAAACAAAGCGATCATCAATTCGCTCCGAACAACCGCGCTAATAGTATCATCCCAGCGCTCGAGAGGTAATCCAACAAACGACCCAGGGAGCTGGAGGCCAGTTTCTAATCATCGATCAGACTGAAGAAGCTACACCGGGCCCGGTTACATCGACAATCCCGAAGCGTGGCATAGAGGTACATCGAAAACATTCCGGCATAGAGGCACATAACTCCCAAACAATTAAAAAACAAAGACATTCTTACATGTCGACTCGAACGCGTCCACGGACAAGAAATAAGAAGGCGAGAGAGGGGCAATCTGGAAGATTTCAGGAAACTGACGCCACGACCGACGCCCACGTCCCCGCATCACAGACCAGCCCGAACCATAAATTATTCAAATCACAGGTGTCAAATATTACATTAAAATGTTGTGACATTATAAACACTGGCAATTTTAACAGCACGTTAGTTCTTAAAGTCTGGCAATAAAACATACTTTCTTATCGAGAGCTTAGTCTAGGTATGCGTATACTAAACATGTAATAATAGTTAGTAATGCAGGTGCATCTCTACTATAGAATAGTTTAAATAAAAAAGAGAGGCTAGTAAGCATTTTTCTAGTGTTCAATTAATCTATATAAAATCTTTGTAGAAGCAGAGTACGATTAATGCTATATTCAATACATGCAATGATTATACATGCAATATCTCTATTGTATAAATACTGCACTAAATTATTGATACCATGGGGTCACCATTTTGGATATTGAGGACAGTACGGGATTGCTCCAATGAAACTACATGTATTGATACTCACGATATCCTGTAATTCTTGCTAAATTTACGTTACTTTGCGTTAGCCACTGTCACAGTTGTTGGTATACTACTACAGTTGCACGCCTTCCCTCTTTTTCAACCCGATGTTATTCGGTGGGAGGAAATTTTTGAATAATATACGATCCATCAAACTTTCTTGATTCTCCAACTCTTGCTAGGTGGGAAATCTCTATTGCCATCTTATCGCCAACAAAAAATAACTTTCCTACGTAACGAGTTTATACTTAATTGTTTAGCTTGACTATTTCTAATATGTGTCATGTGTGTATGACTTCAAGCAACGACGGCCTTGACTTGGTCAATGTAGTTCTCGGGCGTTACAGCTTCTACAATAAATTGCTGACTTACAGGTAATCTAGGATGCATTCAGAATTGTAATATAGGGGTCTTATTTGAACGAAGGTGTTTATGTTTTCCTCCACAAAACTAACAAGTCTTATAAGCTTATGCACTTGTAGCTCGTCCAGTGCTTACCCTATGATATTGTTCACATTGTAGAACAGCAACTAAACCATTTCGCACCTGACTTGAATATTAGCACCATACTGTCGACCAAGTAGAAGACCGATATTTCTATACCGATATACACACACACACACACACACACACACACACACACACACACACACACACACACACACACACACACACACACACACACACACACACACACACACACACACACACACACACACACACACACACATATATATATATATATATATATATATATATATATATATATATGTTAAATCACTAGTTTAGATTTAAACTTTTTAAAAACAATTTATTTTATTTAACGGACGAACAAGAATTTAGATGTGTGAGTATAACAATAATATCAATACTAAAATTATACTAAAGCTATATTAAAATTATACTGCTCATGCAACGGGTTTGCTGCGACTTTATAAGTTTCGTTATGCTGACATTGTTGAAAGTAAAGTTAAAATATAATTGGCAAAAGATTAATTTAAAGAAAGAACATTATAAGGTTTCAGCAAATCATCATAAACGTTGGTTACAATGTATATAGTTATATGATAAGACACGTAGCAGTATTAAGTTACGTCTGGCTTTCAGATAACATACTGAAGGTTTTATGTTACCTGATAATAAAGTTATAGGAGTGTGAGAAGTACTTTGAATAATGAATGCAATACAATATATTTTATATAACAACTCCCCTTTTTAACAAAAAGTTGGTGTTATACAGCAACTTTTCAAAATAAGTAAAATTTAAATTAATAATTATGAATTTAACGATTATTGAAGTTATATAATAATAATAAAGTTAATTGAGAATATGAAGCCTTAAGTTAAGTTTAAATTATACAATTAATATTTTTTAAATATAAAATTTACAACATTAAAATATACAGAGTCTTTGAAACCGATTTATAACTGAGAAACATTAGTTCAGTTCGATTTCTTCCTCTGGGGTTTCATCTTTGGATCTGATCGATGGTCTTCTTCTGGGCAGGATGCTCCTGAAGGATTCTCTTAAGCGTTTAGAAGGTCCAGGTGGAGGTGGTGGTGAATTTGTTGTGAGGGCGATTGCTAATCTGTTTCTCTTTCGGCATTTACATAAAATATATAACAAAACGAGAGTTACTATTAGTGTAATGATAAAATAAGTGAACCAAGAGATGTGTTTGGTGACAAATTGTTCATTAATCAAATCGTCTAACGTTCGAGAATACTCGTCCAATTTGTGTTTGGCAATCTCGAGGTCTTCCACATTTAAGTTATTCAATTTCAATGGTTCTAATTTTGGGATTTAGATGTCATCGGGGATTCCTTGACAACAATTAAAGGAAATTAAAATGGGGTGATCACTAACACTGGTTTGCGAAAAGTTCTTAGGGTCAGCTTGTATTTTTGTCACTCCTATGAAAGCACTACATCCGGGTTGCAATTTAAGAATGGAATTTTTATAAATGATCTCTGTCTTGGTGTTTATTTGTTTGCAATTTACAGTAATTTGAAGTGGTTCTGAGGTAATTGTTAGCCATGATGAGTCCGTTAGTTGTTGGACATTGTAGCCTTTTGCAAATATTATTGAAGTTTGGCAGCTCTCAGGTAAAGTTTTTAAGTGTTTCAGGATTTGGGCTTCACATATAGCATTGTCGTCGATGGGGTATGCAAATAGATTGGAACATATCTTTGTGCCAAAGAAAAAGTTTACAGTCTTTCAGATTTTTGATGGGTATGTACATCAAAGAATCGACGTCACGCGCTAAGTATTTTTGTGATGAAGATAAAACATGATATAGACCAGTTCTATTATTTAGGATAGGGATTGGATATAATCTAAAAAGGGTGTATCTTTGTTGGTCTATTAGAGGGATTTTGAATACAAATACCAAGTCTGAATCAGTTTGGTATGCTTCTAATTCCATAATATCCAAATATTTGGCAATATTGGAAGATTTTATAATGAGTGGTAAATTGTTTTGGTGTAAATTTTGTGAAATTTCCTGAAGCGAGGTTATCAAATTTTCAGGATTGATTATCGACGTATGAATAATTTTTAATCGCGCGAAAGTTATTGAATTTAGAATATCATTTAATTGATTCTCGATATACAGGTAACTTTCCATGAGAAGTTCACATTTTTCTAAAAATCTTAATTTTGCTTCAATTACTTTAATTTTATCTGCTGTCCTATAAATTGTGTCTGATATTATTTTTATATCTCTATTGAAGGTGGCTTCATCAATTTGCAACTTTTGTATGGTAGCGTTAAAATTCTTTATGACGGATGTTGTTACTGAGATTTGATTTTTCATTAAATTTTCTAATTGATGCTCGTCATTAGTTAATTTATTGATGCAATTCATGTAGTATTCGCCATCTTCGGAATCTAAATTTCCTGTAATTGACTTAAATATTGTACCAATGCCATTGAGAATTCCACGTTTGTAACGTTTAGTATCAAAATAAATTTCGCTTAATTTTTCTTGAATTGAATTTGAAATTTGGGTTAATAAGCTGATGTGTGTTTTTACTTCACCTCGAAAAAGGTTCATGTTTTCAAATGTGGGGTTAATAGCGTGTAAGAGAACTTCAAGCATTTTCTCGTTATGTTCAAAAGTGTTCTTTATTGATGAAATGTTTTTGTGAACCAGAAGAGTCCATTGTTTATTTGTTACAACGATTTCGCTGTCTCGATGATAATATATTCCAATGGTGTTGTTTATTGGAGTAATGGTGTATTGGGATACTGCTGCTCCAATCAGCAGAAGAAACCTGAAAATAATTTAATTCTCAAAATATGGTTTCATCCTGTCGAAATTGACTTTTGTCGTTTGTGACGTTTCGAGATTTAATAAAATTGCAGAATTTTGAAAGATTTTTATTATTTCGAAAGGACCGTTAAATTTATTATGTAATTTATTTTTAATTTGAGATTCCTTAACATAGACTTTATCGCCTATTTTAAATTGTGTAGGATGTTCTGGAACGTTTCTATCGAATCTTAATTTAGCCTTTTCCTTTTGAAGCTCAGTTTTTGTGCGTGCAATTTTATAATAGTATGAAATTCTATTATTTAGGTCTCGTATATATTTTGAAATCAACTCCTTTTGGTTATACAAAGTTTCAGGTGGGCGACTGGACGTATGTCCAAATACTAGCTCGTATGGAGAGAAACCGTGTGTTTTATTCGTCGAGTTATTATAACAAATAACAGCGTAAGGAATTACGTTTAATGGATGTTCATTAGGGTTTTCAGCCTGATTAGTACGAATCATCTCTAAAAGTGTGGAGTGAAATCTTTCCACAGATCCGTTTGATTGAGGGTGGCTAACGCTAGAAAATGTTAATTTTATGTCGTATAAGGTACATAGGTCTTTAAGTAATACATTGTCGAATTCTTTACCGTAATCCGAATGTATACGAAGCGGAGTAGCAAAATGCTGAAAGTAAAGAAGTAATGTATTTACTGTTGATTTAGCGGATTTATCCTCTAATGGGTACGCTTGAGTAAATTTGGTTAGTTCATCTCTAATAGTTAAAACATAATTTCTTTTTGGAATTTCTAGTATATCGATATTTATTCTTTCAAATGGTGTTCTTGGTGTTTCAGTTATCACCAGGGGATTGCTTAAGTTTTTCCGTAAAGTCTTTGTTTTCTGGCATATTTCGCAATTTTGAATGAATTTAGTTACGTCTTTAGTTAAACCGGGCCAGTTATATTTATTCCTTATTCTTCGAATGGTTTCGTTTATTCCGCGGTGTAAATTTGCTTTTCCTGTATGGTTTTGGTCTAATATTATCGGAATTTGATCTTCGTCAGGCGTCTTAGTTATGTTTTGGCAACTAACTAGGTTTAAATCTTTTTCAGTGAAAATAAATGACAACATTTCGAGTATTGGCAATTCTAAATTGTTTTCAATGAAATATGTTTTTGAAGATTCGAAAATGTCTTTGTCTTTGTAAAGAGTAATAAACATTGTTTCGATTATCTCTTCGATGTCGAAGGGTAACAAAACAATATAATATTTTCGGTTTTTCACCGTTTTACTCGTGACTATATTAATTTTATTGTGAATAAAATTTGGTTTTTCCTCGAAAATATCTTCAATTATTTTGTAATGTAAGTCTTCGAGTTTTTCTTTTTGGAAAAACGTTATTATGTCTTTATGTCCTTTGTCCAATAATTGATTGTTCGTAATTTTAATTTTTGAATAGTCTATTAGTGACTGGGTTTTATATAGGTGAACAAATGTATTTAATTCTTGTAAAATTGATTCTGGTGAAATTTCGGTATTTTCTGAACTAATCGATTCGTCGTCTGTATTTGATGTTAAAATTTTGTTTTTGAAATCCACACATTTTTGAAAATGGTTAATTTTGATACGGGATAAGGCATCCGCATTTTTATTAATTTTGCCAGGTTTATATTCAATCTGGTAGTCGTACTCTTCAAGTTTTAAGCGCCAGCGTGCTAGGCGACTACCGGGGTCTTTAATAGAGAAAAGCCAGGTAAGAGGTCTGTGATCTGTTATCAGTTTGAACTTTCTACCAAAAATATATGGGCGAAAATGTTTTACGGCCCAAACAATAGCGAGGAGTTCTCGTTCTATTGTTGAGTACTTTGTTTCCGCGCTACAGAGAGTTCTGGAGGCGAAGGCTATGGGTAGATCTTTACCTATTGGACCTTGCGAAAGTACAGCGCCAATCGCAAAAGCGATCGCATCTGTTGTGAGTAGGAATGGCTCGTCAAAATTTGGATACGATAGTATGGGGCTTGAAGTAAGGGTTTGTTTTAAATCTTCGAAAGATTTTAAACATTCTGAATCGAAATTGAAAGAGGTGTCTTTTTGCAGTAATTTAGTGAGAGGTTTGGAAATTTTGGCGAAATTATCAATGAATCGTCGGTAATATCCGGCGAGGCCAAGAAATGATTTAATCTCTCTCTGGTTAGTTAGTTGGGGAAAATTTTTGATGCATTCGATCTTAATTGGATTTGGTTTTACACCTTCTTTGGTGACGAGGTGACCTAAATATGCAACTTCCTTACGAAGGAATTCGCACTTGTCCGGTTGAATTTTTAAATTAGCTTTTTGAAGACTTCGGTAAGCCGTGAAACATGGTCCTGGATTGTTGGGGAATAGACGATTATGTCGTCCATGTATACGAGGCATCTCTCGTTTTGGATTCCTATTAAAATGTTATCCATTACCCTTTGGAAGGTTGATGGGGCATTTTTCAAACCGAATGGAAGCCTATTAAATTCAAAATGACCGTTTTCGACTGTGAAAGCGGTTTTTGGAATGTCACTGGGTTCGATCTCAATTTGGTGGAAACCGGAGGCCAAATCGAGGGTGGTGAAATATTGACATTTGCCAAGTTGGTCTAAAAGATCAGAAATGTTTGGTAAAGGGTATTTATCTCCTACAGTTAACTCATTGAGTTTTCTGTAGTCAACTACGACACGCCATTTTTGTTTACCTGACGCATCAAGCTTTTTGGGGACAACCCAAATCGGTGAAGACCAAGGGGAATTTGAATGTTTGATAATACCTTGTTCTAGCATTTTCGATACCTGTTTTTTCACTTCCTCTTTGTGAATTTGAGGGTAGCGATACGACTTTGTAAAAGTAGGTTTAGCATTGTTGGTGTCTATTGTGTGTTTGATCTCATTAGTAAATGTTAGAATATCTCCTTCGAGATAGAAGATATCTGAAAAGTCTAGGCAAAGTTGAGTAATTATTTCTCTTTCTTCCTCATTTAAGTGATCAAGACGAAGTTGCTGTTTTATTTCTTCGCGTCTATCTAATAAATTTCAGAATTATATTCGTTTAAATTATTTAATGAAAAATTTTGAATTGGTTCTAGTTTAATTTCGGAAAAATCTATTATTTTTGGGACTGCGTTTGCGTTTAATACGGAGGCAAGAAATTCTCCTTTATTGTTAATTTTGACTAGTGCATTAGGAAGTCGTACTTTATCTATTTCCATAGCTGTTAATATGGCTTCTGTATTTACAAGATTACATCGAAATTTTGAAATTTGTTCTGTACGAGGGTTAATAGAAATTTTGTTGAGAAATTGATTATTTTGAACATTTTGTTTTTTATTATTTTGTACATTAGTGGAATTTTCTGTGGCTTTGAATAAAGGTACAGTTTTGAAATTGGTAATTAATTGTTTATTTTTTATGTCAATAATGCAGTTGTAATGTTCTAGAAAATCGGATCCTAGTAATCCGTCGAATTCAATATCAATATTATGAATGTAAACTTTGTGAGGATCGTTGAGAGTAAACGGAACGAGTGTAGATTCATTAATTAGAATTTTTTGGTCGGTAATATTATTAAGTTTTTGGCTTAAATATGGATAGTCCGGCACCTGTATCTATTAATATTTTAAATTTTTTTGTAGCATCTTCAATGTAATATAAGTTTTTGGGATTTACTGTTAAAAGGGCACTTGATATTCCTCTATTTATAGGAATATTTGTTTGTCTTGCTGTTGGTTGGTGTTTAAATTCATTATTTGAATTTGGTTTTCTAATTCCGTTATTTCGCATAGCTGTTGATCCGGTGGATGATCTTGAGCTTGAATAGTTTGCCGAAAATCCTGATCAGTATCAGAATAATTAAATTGGTCTGTTGAAAAATAATAATTTTGTTGATATGTTGGTTCGTCTGAATATGAATCTTGATATTGTTCGTAATTTTGATCGCAATTGTAATTATATTGATGAGCGGTATCATCAGTATATTGTGAATGTGAGTTATACTGGTGAGCAGTATCATCAGTGTATTGTGAATCGTATTGATGAGCCGTATCATCAAAATTTTGGTTCATTTGAGCATTCATATGATGAGCTCTTTGTTGATTATAATTCGGATTTGGCCGAATTATTGGTGGTCTTGATTGGTTTATATAGTTGGGATTCGGTTTAATAGCTGAAGGCCTGTTTTGTTGAAAACTATTTTGCTGGTAATTATTTTGTTGGAAATTTGAATTCGTC
The DNA here is from genome assembly GCA_037954035.1 of Rosalia funebris. Lineage (NCBI taxonomy): Eukaryota > Metazoa > Arthropoda > Insecta > Coleoptera > Cerambycidae > Rosalia > Rosalia funebris. The sequence goes on from JAZFAV010000016.1 coordinate 39,903,034, forward strand.
GGTCTATTATTTCCATTTGGATTAAATTGAGGTCGCTGATAATTTTGATTTAAGTTGGATGATTGGGCCTGATTAAAATTTTGTTGAAAATTAGGCCTAGAAAAATTTTGGAAAGGTGCTGAAGAATTTTGTTGTTTCGTTCGGCACTCATTTATTGTGTGTCCATTACGTTTACAATATGTACATATCTTCTTAGCATTTAGTGAATTAGGTGGTAATGGTTTGTTCGCTTTTTGAAATTTCTGAGATTCAAAGTATGACAATTAAAGTTCTCGTTTAATCCTGGATATTGCTTGAAGCATATCCATAGGATTACTTGCTCTTATTATAGATCCTAATTTTGGACCCAGCCCTGTCAATAAAGTGTTAAGAGTCATTGTCTCGATTAAATTGGATTGTGCGGTTTTTTGTTCAGCGGTTAAATGTTGTTTCTGAATCGCTGCATGCATTTTCGCATTATGCGTTTGCAAGCGGGATACAAAATTTAAAGCGGATTCGTTTGATTGTTGATTAATTCTTTGCAAGTCCTGAATTAGAGACGTAAGGTCCCTAGAGTCTCCAAAGTGAGTCTCTAATAGATATTTGATTTCTTCCCAAGTTGACGGGTTCCTAGAATTTACTAGTTCAGCGGCTTTTCCACGTAATTTATTTTTAACATGGAGAGTTAAAAGTATTTTTTGATTATCGACCGCCATGTCGAAAGCGCATTTAATAGCATTTAAGAATGTTTGTAGGAAAATTTGATTTCCGTCATACTCCGGAACAATTGAGAAAATTTCTGACAGTTTGTAAGGTTCTAAGATGGCTTCGTTTGCCATTTTTATAAGTTAATTAATTATTATGTTTAAATTAATTGTTGTAAAGTTATTTAATTAAATACAATTAAATAAAAATAAATTTGCAGATGGGAAGGATAATAGTTTTTGGTCTATATCCTGTATAATATTTCTTAAAATTATAAATAAATGTTTCAAAGGTAACGTGTCAATTCTTTGACTTACCAAATTTTTTCCATTCGTCTTCCGGCCAGAGTCCACAACCAGTGAGGCAATTCCGTGTTCTGGAAGCGGGGTGTCTTCGGGAAGTATGGCTTGCAGAGGAGAATCACAAACAGTGAGGGCAGGTCCGTGTTCTATCTGCGATTTCCCCTGTTGTTTTCTTTGTTTCTTTGTAGATTTGTTTCTTGTTTCTTTTGTTGAAGTCTTCGTGTTTCGAAGTTGCTTCTTTGAAGTATTCTTGTTTCGTGTTTCTTTCTTCTTGAGCTTGTTCTTGATTTCACTTCGGAATTGGAATTCCACGTTACTAGTGAGGCAAATCCGTGTTCTAATAACGCGTGAAATCCTACAACGACTGCGCCAAATTTGTTAAATCACTAGTTTGGATTTAAACTTTTTAAAAACAATTTATTTTATTTAACGGACGAACAAGAATTTAAATGTGTGAGTATAACAATAATATCAATACTAAAATTATACTAAAGCTATATTAAAATTATACTGCTCATGCAACGGGTTTGCTGCGACTTTATAAGTTTCGTTATGCTGACATTGTTGAAAGTAAAGTTAAAATATAATTGGCAAAAGATTAATTTAAAGAAAGAACATTATAAGGTTTCAGCAAATCATCATAAACGTTGGTTACAATGTATATAGTTATATGATAAGACACGTAGCAGTATTAAGTTACGTCTGGCTTTCAGATAACATACTGAAGGTTTTATGTTACCTGATAATAAAGTTATAGGAGTGTGAGAAGTACTTTGAATAATGAATGCAATTTTATATAACATATATATATATATATATATATATATATATATATATATATATATATATATATATATATATATATATATATATATATATATATTGTTAGGTGCTCTCCTCAGTGAGCAGATTTTCGAGGACCCTGTATGACATATTTTATTTCGTGTGTTTACATAAGCCATTCAATAGACATAACAATTAAAGCGCTGTAGCGGCCAACGCTTGGTTGGGAAAGATTAAGATTATTATTATTATTGGTGCGGGCTCGGAGATGATTGATCTTGAGCTGTATTTGCTTTTCATAGTTTTCATTAAATGTGAAATACGGCATTAATTTGTGTTATTCTTGCGTTCACCCTAACATTTCCGAAGCGGGATAGTTACCTGTGTGCCTGACATTTTTACGAGTGCACATTTTATTGTGTGTGAACTTGACCCTCCTATCGGACTTCGGTATAGCGGCCAATTTAAAAGACTTTGTTAATATTGAAAGGAAAAGTAACGAGGATGTGGTATCTTTTTATTACGGAAAACTAGTGATGGGAATGAGGAAAGTTAGGAAAACATTGTGACTTGCCGGATCATGTCATTGCCGATGTAGTAATTTCTACTCTCAATGACAACATAATGAAAGCAAGTGCTTACGCTGCAGGTTGTCGAACAACAGGACAACTTTTGCAGTTTTTGACGGAATATTGTCCTAACATCGGTAACAATAACAAAGATGGAAAACGTTCTACAGAAAGGGTGAATGCGTGGCGCGAGGAATCCTTTCGGGGCAGTCTATCATGACTGAAGTACTTGCAAAACCAGACACCCTACCAAGAGACGTTGATCAATTACAAAAGTTATTGGAAGACTACAAAGACTGTTTTGCCGATAATAATTCTGAACTGGGTAATACTGGGATTGAAATGAAAATAGAGCTCACAAATTCTCAACCTATTTGTTATAGGCCATACAGATTATCATACCATGAAAGATAAATTGTAAGAGAGATTGTTGATAATATTTTAGAAAACGATATAATTGAGAATAGTACATCGTCATATGCTAGTCCTATTCTCCTAGTCAAAAAGAAAACTGGCGATATTCGAATGTGCGTGGACTATCGTAAGTTAAATGCCTTGACTATCAAGGACAAATATCCTTTACCAAGGATAGAAGACCAACTCGAGAGACTAGCGGGCAACGATTGTTTTACTACCCTGGACTTAAAGTCAGGATATCATCAGTTGAAAGTTGCGACGAAAAGCAGACATTATACCGCCTTCATGACACCTGATGGGCATTTTCAATATAAAAGAATTCCATTTGGATTGACAAATGCCCCAGCCGTGTTTCAAAAGGCCATTAATGAAATATTAGGACCGCTCCGATTTTCCTATGCCCTGGCATATTTAGACGATATACTTATCATATCGAAGGGACTGGAACGAGGACTGGAACGGTTAGAAAGTATTTTCAAAATATTTAGGAAAGTATGGTTAACATTAAATCGAGATAAATGCCTATTTTTAAAACCTGAAGTCGAGTATCTTGGATCGGTAATCAGCAAAGGTGAAATCCGACCTTCTCCCAATAAAGTAGCAGCTGATCTGTCAAACATGTTGTCAAGTGTTTAGATCTGTTGATTAACATATTTGGTGTGCCTGAAAGGTTGATTTCAGACAGAGGGAAGTGTTTTACTAGCAAGGAAATGAAGACCTTTTGCAACAAAAACGGAATAAAACATGTTTTAAATGCCGTTGCTTCTCCCCGAAGCAATGGACAAGTAGATCAGCCCAAGGTAGCCCAGAACAATGATCAGCCCCGGGTAGAGCAGGTAGAGAGGGTCGATAGACAAAGTAAATTAAATCTTGTGCGCGCTAAAGCCGCGGATAAAATAAATAAAAATGCAATCGCGATGAAAAGGCGTTACGACAAAACTCGCGATCCAGCAATCAAATACCAAGTTGGAAATATGGTAATGATCGAGAAAACACCTATCGTCAAAGGTTTGACGAGTGGAAAACTTGTCCAGAGGTATATTGGACCAGTGATGGTGAAACAAGTTCTTCCCAATGACCGGTACAAGGTAGAGAGCCTATCAAGAGATAGACAACGTTTCCGTGGAGTAGTAGCAAGCGATAAGATGAAGCTATTCCGGAGGCAAACTGTCGATTAAAGGTGAGGTAGATTGTATTTGTTAAAAAAAAAAAAAATGGGTTACCACTGGTCCTAACCAGTATCTTTTGCATATGACATTATTTAATGAATATTTCATATTGTTTAGTTTAAAAATTTTAATATTGAATATTGTGATGTGTGCGAATGAGATTCTATGTGTTACTTCTTATGATAACGACTTTTACAGTTGAATGAAGTCATGTACTACAAGGTGTGTGACGCCTATGTATACCGCTGAACTTCTTTGTGGTGGTTGAATCATGTATATTTAAGGTGTGTGACGCCTATGTATACTTCTTAATTACTTTGTGGTGTTTAAAGTTACATTCTGCTGTGTATTTTGAGCACTCCGAGCCCTTGTAAGCCGCAAGTGGTTCCCTTTGCGTGCTTCAAGTATCCTTTCCATTGAGTCCTCTAGTGTGTGCACTCCGAAAGGCAGTTCGTTGAGTCCATTATGCATATGTTCTGTGCTACCATTGTGGCCACCTCGTTGAGTCCTCTTGTGTGTGTACTCCAGATGAATAAACCATTGAGTCCAATGAGATATGTGCCCTTTTGCGTACTCCTAGCAATCTCGGTGAGTCCTCTTGTGTGCGTACTCCAAGAAATCGACTGGTAGAGTCCATGGGGAAAACATGACTCATTGCGCACTCTGGACGTTCCTTCTGTTGAGTCCTCTTGTATGTGCACTCCGACTAGGTAGAATGGTAATATTTGCTAATCAAACTAGGATGTACTTTGTAAGTCCAGAACAATTTACTGTGCAAAGCTTTTCTGGTTACAGGTGGATTGGCCCGAGGACGGACCAAGTCAGGATGGCCGAATGTTAGGTGCTCTCCTCAGTGAGCAGATTTTCGAGGACCCTGTATGACATATTTTATTTCGTGTGTTTACATAAGCCATTCAATAGACATAACAATAAAAGCGCTGTAGCGGCCAACGCTTGGTTGGGAAAGATTAAGATTATTATTATTATTGGTGTGGGCTCGGAGATGATTGATCTTGAGCTATATTTGCTTTTCATAGTTTTCATTAAATGTGAAATACGGCATTAATTTGTGTTATTCTTGCGTTCACCCTAACAATATACACGTATTTTTGTTGTTGTTGTTTGATATGCAGAACTTTATTCGGCTTTCTATATTTATACCAGCAGTTCTTTTTGATGTGTCGAAAATAAGACGAAAGACAAAGAGAAGACGAATTGACGTAGAAGTCAACGTACACAGTCAACTTTCGCACAGTCGTCTATTCAGGTGTAGATCACAGATGGGCAAAGTAACTTTTTACTCAACTCTTTACTCCACCAACGATCATCTTCTTCATATCCGATTCTTATAAAAGTGTTGACTCACTGTATCGACTTAAGAGCTAACAGATGCGTACGTGCTTACATATGCACAATAAAGTTTGCATTGATAATGATACAAATATATGACGCAGATTTCGGTCGATGAGAAGCATCGGACGCTGTTTCGATCTCAGTAACTGTAACTTGCGTTGTATACACAAAGACAGACATTTTCAAATGGCAACTAGAAAGAATTGTGAGATTTGGAACCATTTTTTCTAAAGTAGAAAACAATTAACTGCTCGTATTGTTCCTAACTTTGAAAACTCACAAATCTTTCACTGGGTAATTTAATACCACATATGAGCACATAACACTTTATATAAGAAATCGTCAATCAGGTTGGTCTGAAAAAGATGAAAGATTTGCTGTTGAGGTTCTAACGTACCAAGTGTCGAATACAAATATTGAAAAAGTTCAGAAGCGGAAAATAATATATATTATCCATTAAAATATCATCTCAAAGACCCACACAATCCATTAATGTTTTCGTCCGATTTAATAAACCGATTTGTACAAGAAAAAGCCAAGAATTCGATCAAATATTAATTAAAATGATTGTTAAAAAGTACGATCCATTTAGAATTGTTCAGATATTGTTAGACAGCGTTTAAAAATGTATGCAAATATTATATCCAGGTTACAATCTACCAAGCAGAAAACAATATTTGTAAATTTAATTCCTTAACTTGGCACAAGAAAACGTTAGAGTGAAATTAATGAGATGAGGCACAGTAGAGACACACACAGAGTCTACAGTATGCATCACAACAGATGAGCACAGATTACCAGTTTGTCCTCTCTGCAGATGAGTGAACTTCTATAAATGGTGGTTTTACAGCGACAACCGCGCACTATTAAAAAAATACTAAGCTTAAATCGAGCGTTCTCTATTATGTTCATTTCATATACTTTTCATGTTGGAATCAAGTGATGCTGTTGTTTCAATATACAATTATAAATTATGATTTAAATATAATATCTATATTCGTAGATGAATGGGCGAATGAAACAAAAGTTATATTTTGCAAATATTTTAAGCCATGATCAACGAAATAAGTACCGAAAAAGTAATTACTATATCCAAGTTATTAATACTTACTAATGCTATGAAGAACTACATATATAATCACCAAACAAATAAAGAATCATTTAATCTAACTGCCAGAATTACTAATAAATGAATAAATGCCTAAAACACGAATAATTTTCATTAATTATTCTCAAAATTAAATTGAAATTAAAAAGCTATTTTTCAGTTATTACTTTATAATAATTTTAAAGTATACAAAACAGTTTTGCGTATTAATTTACATATTGTATATTAATTTCTAAAAATATATTATTTTTATTTCGTAACTGTATTATGTATTCAGGCATATTTATGTATTCCTGTATTATCTTCAAATTCTTCAGGTTATCTCCTATACAGTCTATTATATTTTTAAGTTCAGGTTCAAATTATTTCCTTTTGTTCCTATATTTTGTGCATTGAAAGATGGTACGTTCTGTGTTCTTGAAATTAACAAATAACTGCTAATTGGAATATTCTAAAATGTTGTGATTATTAAGGCAAAACCTTATCAACTTTGAGAAATTTTAACATATTCAAAGAGCTTTTCCGTTGTAGTTTTATCGCATTAAGTATATCGATGTAGAAATCAAGTTCATATAGATACTAAGAATATACTTATACAATTATTAGAGTATATGTAGGTAGGGGTATGTAGTAATAGGTGATTAAAGGTTAAAATGCCACTAAACTATATTTTAAATATCTATAATCTATATAAATTAATAAAACTTTCTTATATCTATATATAATTTAAAATTAATTTCTAAAATTTATTAATTTATATAGATTTATCTATATGAATTAATAAAACTTAGAAATTAAAATCCATGTAATTTGCCCAAATTGGTGGTAATATTTTTTATAATTTAGATAAGTAAACCGTTTTTTCAAAAATTGTATTTTTATGAATATAAGAAATGTAAACATGGACATATTTTTCAGGGAAGTGAGAGCAGGTTCAGCGTCTGTTGTTACTGTTGAAAATGAACGTACAATAGCTATTACCAATGTAAAGGTAAGCATTAACTATTATTTCCTAGTTTAAAAAATATTGATAATTTAAAGGTAATAAACGGAGAAAGTTACGAACTTTTCTCTGGAAAATCACTTAATTATATATAACATATTCAGTTCATGCTCTAGCTTCCTTTTGTTTTAGTCTAAGTTAATCTCTGTGATAACTTCTGATGTAGATTGGGGTATGTCCCTTCTATTCAGTCGATCACCGCGCCGACACTCACCAGATAACCCCTCGTCAATCACTGCACCAGCCGCTGCTTCTTTCAGATGCTGTGTCACGACTAAAAAATCCTTGGGTGTTGTCAATTTTCTGGGACATGAACTCATCGACTTTCACATCGACATGTATCTCGACAAGATTGGTATCAATTATGTATTTGCAAGGTAGCACTATTCTCGAATGTATGATAGTGATAGATTAAAACTCATGCAATATTCCTTAGCCATATTCAGGTTTTTGTGGTTTTAACATATCTGTGCAGCTGGTTTGTCCATTTAGTTCTCTATATTAGTCATTCTCCGGTGTATGTCCAAAAGTTTTCTGTTGTATGTAGATTGTTGTAAGGCGATCACACACATTTTGGTCCCAGATTAAAAACAAATTCTGAATCTGTGCACGAAATTTATATCTCCTACCGAAAAATTGTGTACATACACTTGTATACAATTTAATCAGATAAACGCACTTAACCTCACTACCAGCTGTTCTTGTTATTGACTACTTTCCAATGGCAATATTTTATTCTTTATGACACCTCTGCGTACTAGCGGCTCTATCGTTCTCAACCACATCGCCATTGTTCATGGATGTAGCTTAGGGGGATTGGCACTCTCTATATATCACGTAGTGCGATCTTGCAATTACGTGTTAAATGGCCGCCAGGGGTGCTAGTAGTCTTACAGTCGCGTCTCCCCCTTTTTCTTACACCTCTCACCTACAGTAACAATAAACATAACCTCGCGTACATGTAAACAAACGCGTAATCGCAAGTTGTAATCAATCTGCAGTGTATAAATATAATAGTGTAAAATAGAGGATCCGCCGAAAGTAAAAAACAAAATGCGTCGTGTGAGACGACGTTGCATAGTGCCAGCATGTAATTACGAAAAAGAACGTTCCGTAGAAAGAGAAAAAGTGCATTATTTCAGAGTACCCTCAAACGAAGAAAAAAGAGAACTGTGGGAAAGTGCTGTTCGAAATGATTTAACTTTGATTGCCTTTTACAAGTGTACTTTAATGACATGTAACTAACTGAAGAATAATTCAGTGTTTTTAAAAAAATTTCTGCATTAAAAGATTATTATGATTCGACATTATTCAAAGTTTATTATTTCAATCGAAGTAATGAATATAATTGCATTAGTCTAAATACACCTTTTCTTTTGCACAGGGGCCATATAAAGGTGTCCGCTTAAAGAGGGGAGCAGTGCCATGTAAAAATTTGTCAAAAGACTTTGGAAATGTTGTGGCGTGTTCTGTTTTCGGTAAAGTACAGTGAAATAGATAGCTTCATTTTTCCTTCAACGATACTTTGATTACTCCCAATTTACAATATTATAATTTGTACTATACACTACAAACTTTATTTGCCTCTGTGAATTAATATTTTGAAATGATTTATCTTATTTGTAACAGAAATATTCATAGAATAAGTTTCAGCACTTTTCAGGCAGATTATATACGTATGTGTACATATTATGTGTAAATAAAAAATTATTGCAGGAACACAAGAAAACATATTTTTTATAATTGCAAATTAACTTAATTCAATTTCACCTATACGGTAAACAATAATAATCGTTACGTAATATATTGTGGCTCAGATAATTTTCCTATAAATTTATTTTGTTATTAATTTTACATCATCCTTTACGTGTATATTAAAATATTTATGTTCAAATTTATCAGCAATTTCGCGTTGCACCACCTGCAAGACAACTTGCGCCCCTTGTACAGTAATTGACCAGCGAACTATCGTAGTGCCAGGGGGCCGCCACTATGGGGCAAACAGCATTTTCGCGTCTCAAAAATCTGTAACTTTATTGTTTACAGATAAAATCAAGTGAAATTTGGTAGGTGTATATAAGAAGGTGTGGTGTTGAAGACTGTGTAATACTATTGCAATATCTTTTATATATCTTGCTATATTTAGTGGACAAAATTGAGGAATATGTAAAAATCAGAGTCAGTCCATTATTCCTTTATAAACAGAAAACTAGTAAATATAAGACGTTAATAGACATGTAATATATTTGATTCCTTTTATGTAAATTTAGTTTTCAATAATATAAACAAAAATTACGTATAGGTATTAGTATAGAGGTATGATAATATTATAATAATATTATAACTTATAATGAACAATCGTTATTTAGTAGGTGCATAATTCACAATTATTCCAGTAAGTGCAAGGCTTCTTCGTCGAGCCCCATCAGCGTTCTTGGTGGGGTTATTCTTAAACTGGTTATATATGGATCTGAGGTATAAAGAAGTGTATGAAATACATCTGCATTGGTATCTGATCGTGAACATTTTCGAGCATGATGTAACCTGTATTGCTTGTAATTTTTATTTCGCGATTCTTGTGCATCCTCTGAAAGCTGTCCAAAAGGCAATACTGCTTTATAACGAATAATATTTGCTCCGTAAATTAGTATTTTATGGACAGAAGAAGACATGTAGTACCAGTTGTATTTACGTACATAAAGTTCTGCAGTTTTAAATGCATACTCTCCAAATTTTTGGGCATTAACTGGTTGCCCGCATGCCATTGTCTGTAAGATAATATGAAGTCTCTATATTAGTTCTTCATCAACACCAGTAATTGACGATGAGCACGCAGCATTTGCAAAAAATCTCCTCGCAGTATTACCGTCATTAGTGTTTCCACAACCTTGTCGTGGTTTATCTATAATTAATCCTAGTTCTGTACGAAACCTCTCTTGTACAGCTTGTTTTTTAATTTGTTTCTGTCGTTTTTGATCTTCTGTAGTTGCGGACCATTTTTCAAATGATAATTTGTAGGAAATGTGGAGAATTAGTTCCATACAACGAATCCACGCATGTAAAGTTGAAAGACCAAATTCGAAAGTTTCTTCTCGTTCTACTCTTTGCTTAACGCGTTCAAGATTATTCATTTCTTTCGGTTTAGCGAGACAAACACTGCATGTAGAACTGGATGGTGTATTGGTTAATACCTGTGTAACTTTCCCATCGATCATAGTAAGAAAAAGTTCGTGAGTGACTGATACCTCCATGTCATTTATGTGAACAGACGTTAGTAAAAGAGAAGATATTTGTGCCTTTAGTTTACTTATAATTGTTCTGGTTTTCTCTGGAGTCTCTTTGGAAAATTCTATTAAGATAGGGCGACAAAATCGTATGGATGATGGGGCTGCATTTTGCCAAATATTTTCCTTTGAAGAACTGTCTATCAGTCTAAGGGGAACTAAAGATGATATTAACAAGTTAGCATCGGATACTAACTCACTCTTACCAGAAATAATTTGTTTATATTCACTTTGGCCCGAGGAACCATCGCAACCCCATTTACTATATAAAATTAATTTACGTACAGATGTTACATCAACTGACGATATATTTAATAACCTTGTTGCTGTATGATTCAATAATCCTTGTAGTTCCACTTTAGCCATAATGTCGATAATTGTAATTTGAGAGTTATCTGGGTAGCATTTACTTTTAGCTTCCTGGAGTTGCTTATATGGCGGAAATAACTTGCATCCTCTTTCTTTCGTACAGTTTATAAGATATTGGTATTGAGTTTTTAACAAATCTAAATCAATAAATATGGCCAAAGCTTCATCTGCTGTAAAATAATTGACAAACGTATTTTCCTCTAGCAACTGCAGGTGTATGATTTCCTTTTTCTCTGAGGATGCGGAACGAATTAATTTTATTATTTGAGCTTCTTTACTTTCACCAATTGAACGCAATCCTTGTACATATGAATACTAAATTGAATACCAGAATCCCGGAATAATTTAGTCGCTTTTCTCTTTTTAGTTTTTTCGGATGACTCTTCATAGCTTTTACAAGGTCTTCCTCGCCTTTTTCCTGATGACGGCCCAGGTTCCTCAGTGTCGTCAAGTTGAACAGAAAATGTACGGTTAAGCCATTGTTCATTATTCTTCAAAAATCTTTCCTTTATTCTGGTAGCAGCAACCCATCTCGATTTGAATTCAGGCAGTAACTGTTTCTGAATTTTTCTGACAACACAATTTAAATCATTTTCAGAAAGTGAAAACTTTTCGCGTATGTAATTTTCTGCAGTTGATATATGCTTCCCATGCTCTATGAAAGCAATACATAACGTTTCTTAACTAAATATTATAAAATTCTTGTAAGGAACTTGTATGAAAATACGAAAACACATAGCAGTATATATACTTATACGAAAAACCACAATATTTCGAAAATAAAAATAATTTTTATTCTAACTAGTTGCGGTAGATACTAGCAAAAATATTATTTTTGCTAAAATAAACAATATGTGGTTTAGATACCTGTGTTTACGTAAATACGTTTTTGTATTTACGGTATTTTTTGGTACACCTTATTTTGAATTAATAAGCTATACAAAAAAAGCGTTTAAAAAAAGTCTAAATTATATCCAATTGAACGAATTTTCTATGACGGCTACCAATACCTAAATGTGTCATTTAGATTTTAAACTATAACCAGAACGCGTTTTCTACCTACTTTGATTCCAATTATCTCAAAATGGAGCAAAATGGAGCAGCAGTTTTTTTAAGTGTCGTCGAGAGGACCATATGGCCTATCATTTCCATAAAAGAAATCTATTCGGCGAAACCCTGATGATAATTATTAAAACCTTAGGTGAAGTTGTAAAATAATCATACTAAACACTACTACTTTATTATTTTTTTAAGTAACAAATGAAAACAAGCATACAAATAGATATTTTTATTCTAAAACTAGATGAAATGCCCTTTCCAACGATGTATAAGATATTAAATTTGAAAAAAAATTTAGGTACGTAAACGCTCATGGAAGTTGGCTTTAACGCTGAGTAATAATTTGCCCTTAACAGAAACTTTCCCTTCACAGTTGAATAACTCAGGAAATCAACGTGTGAAAAAATAATCTTTCTAGGATATTAAGGCTTAGTGTCTTAGCTAACGGAAATACCATATTCGAGATCTTAATTTTCAGTTTCAATTTTAGCATTTTCGAGACGATATTGATGTTTTCGTCCCATAATGGGCCGGTGTAACTTGTTAAGCTACATTGTTTGAAGGTTGTTGAGACTCTATCAGCGACGGCCCGTTCACTTTTATGTTCAGCGTCCAACCCAGACATGCCCTGATGCTCCTCAGACAACCAAGTTGTTCTATTTCTAACAAGTTGCTAATTATATTACTAATGAAATACTTTTTATATATACAGCCAGGTGTGATAACGTGTGCACTACGTGTTCAAAAATATATTTCAATATTAAGCCTATTGACATAATATTGACATAATATTTATATTGACATAGTATTTCATACTTTTCTCCAAGAAAGTATGGTATTCCATACTTTTTTCCAAAGATTTCGTCTTTATTATTATAATATTATTTTAATTAGAACATTATAATTACAATATAATATAAATAATTACTAGATGGAACATTTTTTTTGTGTAAATAGTAAAACTGAAAAAATACTTGTACGTTCAATACTAATTTTTGGAATTTTAATAACAAGTTTGGTTATAGTATTGGACACTATAAAATAAAAAAGTTTAACATTTCAATAATAAATTAATAGATATCTATGTAAATTAGAAAAGTCATGTCATTCCTACAATCCGTACATGATTTTTTATGCACGTTTTATATCTTTTTGCAGGTACCAGAACGGAATGCAGGGGACAATAGAGAACGGATACGAAGATTCACCTTCGACTACTGCTTTAAAGAAAACTCCACACAAGATCAAGTATGTCTACATTTACATGTTTATCCACCCATATTTTAACAATGTAAGATTGTAAGACACATTATCATATGTAATTGCTTCACAAAGATTTTGTTAGCTTATTACCAATAAAATTTGCTGCCGTTGTTATATATATTCTAACTGTCCTAACTGATATTCAAGTAATACAAAATTCTGACGACATTCGAAGTCTAGTCAGTAACATTAAAACATACAAGTTTACAGCACAATTAAAAAGAGCCTCTTCTGTAATTATGAGTTCCGTTTTTTATGCAGCGTTGTCATAATAAATAAATAGTTTTTTTAAAATCAGGTATAGGAAGAGTTTTAGTCTAAAATATCGTCATATAATCTAGAGTTTATAAAAATATAGCCAGTTTTGAGGTAAGATCTTATAGGATTCAAAAGAAATATAACCCAGTGCATTTCCATGTTTACAGTAATAGCATTAATATATAATTACATCATTGCTTAGAATACTGCATTCTATTCTAGGCAATAATATAAAAATATTAACGCTGTGTTGAAATGTAAGCGTAGAAAACCTCTGGGTTCTATCTTTTATGAATCCTATAATTGAGTGTTATGGTGTAAATTATTATCTAATACATATTAAGGTCTTATAGTGGTATAAAAATTATTACGGCCTTAAACTAATAAACTTGGATAACACTCATCACATCGGACATTCACACCAAATTCACTTTCTGAGCACATAGCAAAGTATCTATTTATTATACTCCTAAAAGTTTTGATACTATTGTGTTTATTATGTGTTTTTATATAAACTGTTTATAAACTTATATTCCAGGATAAAATTATTCAATATACAAATTTACAGTTTAGAAGTAACGTATTTTTTAAAAGGCTTACACTCGCCATCTAATATTATTACTTTTATTAGTATATGACGATAATATGATCATATTACACTTCAACAACAGTTATTTTCACAACTGAGCGACAGATTTTTAACTTACTTCAAGTAAATCCTGGTTGACTAAATATGAAAAGTGATATCTATAATTTTTGTTATATATTAGCGAGCAAAACATATCGAAACCTTAGGTCTGAAACCCATTACACAGCTACAAATTCCGAAATTTTACAGGGGACGAAAAGTTAGTTTTAAGGAAGGGAAAGATGTTTACAAAATGCCCGATTTGGGGTTTTACAGTAGGAATATCGGTGCATTGATAACATAGATCGATAGACCGCGAAAACAAGAAAAGCTTGAAATAAAAAAATGAAATTTAACGAAAATTCGATTTAAGAGGTTTTGGATCTAGGTGTCGATGGCAATGTTTGGCAAGTTGTGATGCGGCTGGAATATACTCGAATATTTAGATGCCCTATAATCCCCTAGAATTTTTTTAGGCTTCTCTACATCGTCGCCTATCACAAGGGTGTATTTCAACAATTCATAATTTTGAATTACCCCTTAATTATCTAAAAAAATTGTGCTATATTTGGCGTAGTTTGATTTTATCTTCGCATGAGAACATCAGTTCTCGAAACTGTTGTATAGATTGTCTACCAATCCGACGAGCTTTTATTAAATCGACTATAATTTCCACAACCTCCAAATTTGGAAGGATGTTCTGGTATTTATCCAGGTTTTATATTCGATTATGATTAATGAGAAATTTTCGGACGAGGCCTTCTGGATTCCTAATTCAAAGAGACATCAACGTGTCCGATAGCTCGCCAGACGGCGAGCTATCATCCACAATCAATTCAAAAACTTCGGTACAAATAGATCCTGCTCCCTCCTACTAGAAAACGAGAAGAAAACGGCTCTTCGAAAACGAGAGAAAATTCGATCTTAAGAAACTAATAGGTGTTTACCGAGACCAGAAGGCGAGGATAGACGACCTCGAAATCTCATTAGCGGAACCAATACCGAGAATTAATAATAAATTATAGTGCATAATAGTGACGATAAGTTCTGTCGTCACGATTGAGAAGCAAAGGAGAGAAGTGAACGTGGTATCTTGCTACCAGAAACCGAACCTCCACCTAACGAAAAGGGGCCTGGATGCCTTCTTCCCGGTTGGAGAAAGGATAATGGTCCTAGAAGACTTCAACGTGAAAATCCCCCCAATGGAGCTGCAGTACCACGAATATCCGAGCTCGAGAGATTGACAATTTCATCGACAATCGAGCCGACGTGATGGTCTGTAAATCGAATGAAGCGACTTGTCACGATGGAGCACACCACTCGGATATCCTGGATATTGCCTTAGTCTACATTGTCTTTTTTTTCTTTTGGTGATGAGTCAGGAGAAAATCTTCGAAAGACACTTGAAATTCCAGTGTCGTATTCGTGATGAAGATCTGCTGCTTCACGCCTACTGATTAAAAACTCCAGTCCATTTACCAAGCTACTCACCTTTCGGTATTACTTCTAGGTTCTCTCCTGTTTTTAAGATATTCTACTCTACTGTTCCACAGCTACTTTGACTTTTACTTTATCTACTTCCTATACTACTTCGGCTACGATTACCCACCTTCATCCCTTTGTCTCGCTCTTTATTCCTCCTCGTTCCTTCTAAATACCTCTCGATCGAATCTTTTAATTGCCTCCCATGCTTCCTTTCCGCTTAACATTATTTCCTGGAGGTTCTCTTCCCCGACTATCGCACTGCATTCACTATCCAGCCTCTGTTTTTCCCGACTCCATCTTACGCACGCGAAAGTATGCCTCGGATCGTCCATCTCGCCACAGTGGTGGCATCTATTGTCTATCGTTTTCTAGATCCTCTTGGTATATGTCCCGAAACTTCCGTATCCGGTCAACAGCTTCTCCAGCTTCTACAGCTCGCTTCTGCTATACCATCTCTGTAGGTCTTTAACTATCCGTCTAGTCCATTCCGCATGAGTGCACTCACTCCACCTTCTGCTCCATATATTCATTGTCTCCTCTCTAGCTGTCGCCATTTCCTTCCTCTATCTAAATATCTCATATCATCTCTCCTCGGCCAGTAGGTCAATCGGTATCTGTGGTATTACCATGGCCGCCTTGGTAAACACCGACTTATATACACAAGCGTATCTGATCGCAAGGCCTCTCTGCATCGCCACCAGCTCTTTCCTGTACTTGCGATGTTTTAGTGTCGAGTACCATATGTCGGCTCTGTACGGCCCCTTAGCCATATCCAACGTGCAGAAACGGCGCCTCTTAGTTTCTGAGGATCTCCCTATTCTGGACATCAACTTCATCAAGTTGTTTATTAGACCGTTTATACTGACCACTGTTCTATTTATGTGGTCTCCGAAACTAAAGTTCTGGTCGATGCTAATGGCCAGGTATGTTAGCGTTCCTTTCTCTGGTTTTATTTCCTGTCCATAAAGCTCCTTATATGGTGCTTCCTCCCCCTATTATCGAAATTTGTGTCTTTTCGGTCGCCAATCTTGAGTCTAGCGCGATTAACCATTCCTTCACCCCCCTAGCCGTTCCTTCAACCCTTACCTTCAACGCGCTCTCTTCTTTTGCGGTAACCGCCCCGGCCAGATTGTCGGCGTAGGCTACGCTCCTGATTTCAAAACTCTTATTGCCCAGGATCCCGTTATAGAGGACGTTCCACAGTGTGGGCCTTAGGACTGAGCTCCACGGGACACTTCATGTTAATACCTTTACTCCACTCGTTGTTTGCAGTGTTTTGTAGCTCAGGTAACTTTTCAGTACGTTCTTCATGTGACTCGAACATTTCTTTTCCTCCAGGCCTTTCACTAACTGCGTCCAACCTGCTGAATTGAAAGCGTTTTGTATGTCGAAGGCGACGATAGCGCACCACTACCTAGTTCTCCAGGTGCCCGATTTTTCCCATATGGCAAAATTTATCACCTCCTCCGTCGCCGTAATGGTATACCTCTTCTCGCGGAATCCATGATGATGCTCTGAAAAATCTTCCCGTTCCTTATCTCCTTCTTTAATCTACCGAGTACCAGCTGCTCGTACAGCTTACCTGGCGTACATAGGAGGTAGATCGCCCCTTCGCTCATTCCCTCTTTACCAGTTAGATCGCCCACAGCCTGTTCAGCAACTCCAGGATTCTATCGGATCTAGCTTTCACGGCCACCTCCAGGATCTTCGTTATCCCATCTGGCCCGGGCGCCTTCCTGGTTTTCATTTGTCTTAAGGTGGCGAGAAGTTCCCCCTCCGTAAAGGGCGTTATCTCCTCCGTCTCCTCCATATCCCAATCGCATCCTTCCTTCCCTGAGAACAGGGTGTCCATGATTTCCCTCTCGGTACTTTCGTGTAACCTCTCCGGTTTTAGCTTTCTCATCCTTTTAACGCAGATCTTGTATGCGTCTCCACAGGGATCCTTCTCTACGTCCTCTATGAGCTTCCTCCACGCGTCCTCCTAGTTTTTTAAATTTTCCTTCTGAAAGTCTGCATTGTCTGCCTAAGGACAATGAAGAAAACCCTGAATCAATTGAATCGCAGGGTGAAGGCTGCACTCCAAGAACATAGGAAGAAGATATGGTACACCTTGACAGTCACAGCTCGACAGGCAATCGTCTGTGGAAGATGGAGAAAGCACTCAGGATGAAACGACTCCCGATTCCCCTATCCACGATGAAAGGTACTCGTCTACTCTAACGAGGAAAAGACGGAAACGTTCGCAGACTAGTACTAGACTAGTAGCGGAACTAGGACTGGTTGATAAAAAATAACATTACAGATGAGGGCATTTCGATTTATAAAGACATATAGATGAACGAGAAATATAATGAACGTGCTTACCTGCTAACTCAATAGAGGGCTTCTAAATTTCATGATTTTTTGTTGATATGTGTTTTTATTTGCATTGAAAATTTAATTTACTTTTATACCTTATTTTAAAACTGAAAAACGATTTTAAACGATCTGGTCAGCGCTCCACCCGAATTCTGATAACCCCTGGGTCTTATCCTGCCCGTCACTAGGCGAAAGAAGCCATGCTCCGTCCTGAGATATGAGCTATAGATCTCAGGACGGAGCATGGCTTCCATCCACTCCTGATGATCGAAATCAGAACGCCGTAACACGCCTTTAAGCGACATCGTCCATTCTAGGTATACTCTCAGAGACCCAGGCGAGAAGTCGCGTCACTAGTGACGTCACGATTTCTCTAACGGTCGTTCTCCTGGAGAGTATAAATACCGAAATTATTAGCGTGGCTTAGAAGGACCTTAGCTTCTTATTTCGAGGAGCCTGCTTAATGCTTACGACCCAGCACAGTTAAGAGTATTGCCAGAAACCTGGGACCTGGATGTTTGATGTGGTCTGGCCCATAAAATTATTCAGAACAAGATTAGAGATTATACATCATAATTGCCTCATCCTAAACTTCCACCGATTGGACTACGGTTTCCACCGTACATCGCAACATCGTTCAAAAGTACCTGGCAAAGGGGTATTTTTCCTGGATTACTACAGTTGGATCGACGGGTTTTCATTCGTCCGCGCCTATTTACTTTGCTTCCGAGGGAATAAGCGAACGGAACTTCCGCGACTTAAAACCGAACATTATTACGGCTGTGCGCGCCCAGTTAACCCCGGTACAAGAACATCGACTGCGTTGCCAGTCAACGGTTTTAGGTCACGAGTCGGGGATCGCCGTTGTACGACGGGAGTGTGTGCCCGGTAGCAGACGAGGACTAGAGGCCACTAGGGAGCTGCTGTATCAGACGGTTGGATCAGGGTAAGTCTGTTCCAATTATTTTAGGTCGCACCGCCGCCTCGCTCGACACTGTTAAGATACACCCCGGATGCCCACAAGTGTCAGGTTCCTGTGCCGAAAGCCGGCAATAATTACAACGAGTAGGCTTTAAGAAAGTGAAAGTTCGTTGAAAGAATGTGTCTTATTCGTATGGTAAAATAGCCATATTTAAGATCCTATACATTGGTTATAAGCAAAGATCCTATATCAAAGGTAATAGTGAATAATGAACGCACCTAACGCTATGGAAACGCGCAACAACAGGAAGCCCGTGGAGCCCAAGCGAGACCCGGCTACCGCAGCTGTAGGAATCAATCCCCACGCAGTGGGAAGGGAGCAACAACGAACAATAACAACTCAGATCGCCAACCAACAGCGGTCCGTACCCCCGCCAAGGAGAATCACGGCCAGCCGGATCCTGGAGGCATTCCAGCGTGCCGCAAGGGCGTCCACCCCGATGACATCATCGGGAGCGCTAGCGCCGATACCACAACGATACGCCATCGGGGCGCGTGGAGTGGAGAGGATGATTCGGGAAGAGCGACGTATACGTCGAGCCGAAGGGCAATCCATCGGCTCCATACATGGGCACCCCCGTCATCTACCATCTCCCATCTCTACGGTGATGAAAGCGAAAGGAAAGAGAGAGACGATACGAGAGGAGGAGCCTCCTATGAAGTGGAGAATACGTGACGTCGACACTAGGTCCCCGCGCCAAGCGCGAACCATCGAGAAACGAAATACCCCCGAGGATTAGACACCCGACAAAAAAAGAAAAAATAAAAAGACCGAAAAACGTCCGAAGAGACCCTGGCTGACGAACTTCAATGAGCCACGATCAAGGGTGGTCAGTCGAGTTCACCGCTATTTATTTCTTACCGCCCCCGCGATTCAAATCACATATTATTGTTATTTATTTATATTTGTGAATATAGCACGGATAGCTGCCAGGCTACCGTGAGATGGCGCAGCCTATTCAGTTCATGGGAATCGCACATGGCCTTCCGCCGTAGCGAACAATTTCTATGCTCTACGAGCAAGCAGCATCGCATGGCAAAACTAACTTTACTTTCAAATTTTTACTGTACACATTCATATGCTGACTTTGTCTTTTACCACGTTAGTATTATATTACATGTAACAAGTGCAGATATTAAAATCGCTAGACACCCAATAAATACAGTCCACAAAATTGAATCGTTTAATTCCACGAGAAATCCCAACAATTGTCTTTTGCGAGAGAACAAAACCAGTGAGGGAAATAGCGGATCTACTCCTGAACGACGCGGTTCAGGTCTATAGCGATAAGACGGGTAAAGAACAGTAGTACTGCTCGACATAGACTCAATTATCTCAGTCCGTCACCAAACGTGAAGATTGGCACCTACTGCGTTTCTTGAGATCAATTCTAGTTCAGTGCCCCTTGCACCAGTAGGCCGGTATAGTCTATGTAGTACGAATAATTATCCTGTATCAGTGTAATAATTTCGTCGTCTACATGTCGAACATGCGGTAAAAAACATTATTCGGTTTTGTATTTTGATCGGTGTATATTATACACACCATTAAATCGCAACTTGCTGCCAATATCGACTGATGATGAATTCCGGGTCTGACCTCCAAGCGCAGACACATATTCTTGCTGAGTTTTCTTGCCAGACAACTGCAGTACTGTTACTTATCGCCATTGTTAAAGTTCTTGATATTCGTGGCTATTATCAAAAAGTCAGAGCCATACTTGATACATGTTCTCATTCAAGTTTAATTACGCAAAAATTTGTAAATCGTTTAGGTATACGTACAATAAAAATTATCTCAGAAATTCAAGGTATTAGCGAGGAAAAAATAAATTTACATTTTACAGTTTCATTTTTAAATTTATTCAGATTTAAAGTTAATGTTGGTTGTCTCATATTTGTTATGATCTTCCTAGCGCTAATTTAACCCCGCGTCCAACCCAACATTGGATTAGACGCATATCAAATATTTAACTGACCTCGCAAATCCCGATTTTTATAAATCGAAATTTAATTCTGTATTATATTGTATGTCGATCTGAGGCTATTAAGCTATCAACTCAATCTATCTTGCCTATGTTCTTGTAGTGCGGTTTAATTTGGTTCACGATGGTTCCGGCCTCGGGCAGGCCGCTCTTTTGAACCTTGTTTTCTTCGCCGCTCGTGCATCTCTTATGACTTGCTGCATGGGATAACTCTCGTCGAGTATTTCGTTCTCGTTTCTTCCGTCTAGTTGGCACTCTCTTCCAGGACCGTTTTGATGTCTTCTTCGAGTTTCTGTATGGGAAACCATACAGAAACTCGAACAGAGAACCATACAGAAACCATACAGATCTCGAGGAAACTCGAGATCGTCCGTGGTCTCGATCTGGGGGATGGCATTCCCTTTGAAACACATTGTAGAACATCGTCCAGTTGGTATTTCTCTTTGGGATGGTGCTTATGGTAGTTCGTCACTCCTTGTCGATCTGAAACAGAACAGGATCATAGTTAATGAATCCTTCGGATAAGTTACTTACTTCCTGGATTAAAGTGGCCTGCAGTAGTGCAATATTCAGGATTTCCGGTAGGCGCGCTACATCGTGATGGATAGGTTCCTTTGGTCTACAGACGATTAGGTCGGCTCAAATTGGATGATTACGTCGGCTATTAAAATCCCCCAGGACCTTTGTTCTTTTTTCGAGCGGGAAGGAGGCCTTCAGATCCGTAAGGTCTCTTAACAGAATACCACTTTTATTTCTGTCGTGGCTCTATAACTACGGAATTGGCGTTTGAAAGATTTTGAGTTCCAGTAGCTTCATGATGTATGCTGGATTTCTCTTCATACGAAAATTACTACTTTTCTGCTGCGCCTATTCTCGTCTATTCTGTGAGCCGTGAATTCTCTTATTCTAAATCTATCATCTGGATGGGGGTTCGTCTCTTGAATCACTAAATAGGTACGAGATTGACGTGATGGTATGTCAATCTCGTACCTTTCTAGTGTCTCTTCTATCTCGCTTTGGTGGGTCTCGTGGGTGGTTTTACGGTCGTTACGAGTGGTATCGTGGTCAGCGGAGATTTGGGTTATTCTGACGCGTTCGTCTGCGTTTAACTTCTTTTTAAAATAGTTGGGGTGACTCTATAGCTGGCAGGATTCAGTCCGCTATAGCCTGCATACCTTGTCGGGGAGTCAGAGACTTCTTATAGTCCCCTGAGTGATGCCCACCTCTGCATTTAACCCATTTGGGCTGTGTAGTGCATCTGCTCTGCGCGTTCCAGAAGTTTCGGTAGCGGTATGCGCGATTATAGCTTACAGTAGGGACTGTTATTTCGCTCTGCAGCGATTACTGGTCTACAAGATCGCGTTACTTCAGAATGTTTTACTTATTCTCGGGCAGCTGCACAAGTAGTAGCAAATGACACACTCTCTCTCTGGTGCCCCGTCATCTCTTGGATGGATACAGATGAGAGTCCCTTCTCTCGTAGCTCATTCTTTACATTTTGCAGGTGTCCGGAATACCATGTATGTATGTATGTCATTTATGCACTGAAGGCACACTCATAAGCACTCGATTCGTAACGAATAATTTGTTTGTTTCCACTCGTCAAGTCTTCACATAATGAACGACACTATCGACGTACTATGATTTTTAACCAAATGTTGTGATTGGTGCATGATAAAAATGGGGGCGTAGCTCGGGTTGCACTACTGCTCTACTAAAACTGATTCCACGACATAAACCGAATGATAATCATTTAACAGAACAAACTGCACCCAGATCGTAATAACGTGAGCCATGTGGTAATAATTCTAATTGGTTCTGGAGTGATAAATATGGCATTTACTTAATTTGATAATATTTACCCCTTGCCAATTTAGTCATGTATAGTATCGGCTTTGAAAACTACAGCTCTGAAAGCGGGGTAATGTCTAGAATTAGATGAATCTCTGAGTCTATAAAGGGGAGGGTAGACAAAATCCACATGCACTCAGTCCATAATATCGGGCGCACTGTGCTGCCTCCATTAGAGCTACTAGTATTTCCCCAAATACCGACGTCACTCCTTGAGCCATCCCACTGCCTGAATGTATTGAAGAAGTGTACTCCCCAATACAGTCCACTTAAGAGTAGTTGCAACTTAACGCTTCAATTACTCTCAATAATAGGTTTATAGATCTAAAATAAAATACAATTCTATTATTACAAATTAAAATTAAAGGGCGTAAACGAGATACTTCATACCTCTTGATTAGAGGATGTCGTGTTAAGTTTGATTTTACGTAAATGATATCGCATAACATAATGTTTTATGCTACTAATATAATTCCTGTAGCAGATTAGTTAATAATCGTTCTAAGGTTATTAATACCTTAATTTATCATTTTGAACTTTTTAGCTGTTTGAGAAAATAGAAGACGTAATTAGCCAGTCAATAAATCGAAGATGTCATTCCTGTGTGTTAGCATATGGGCAAAGCTCTTCTGGAAAGACACATACCATGATGGGGTTTCCCCATGATCCAGGACTAACTCCAAAAGTATGTCATCGAGTATTCGGTTATTTACATCAGGCTGCTAATGGCAATGAAACTTTAAAGGTTTCAGTAAGGTAACAAATATAATCTCATCAATCAGAATTAAACAGTTTTTATAATAATTTACCAGACCTGCTTCTTATATTAGTATTGAAATACCTAATATTTACTTTTATAGGTGTTAAATACCAACTACAATTCTTCCAGACATGTAATTTATTTAAAAATTAAAATGTCTTAATATCGTCTGAGGTTTTCAAATGATTGTTAATCTAAAAACCAAAATACCTCGTTAAGAATACACTGTTATCATCAAGTACTTTACTAAATATGTCTTTTATATTACTATTAATATAAGTAAAACAGTAGATTATGATCAAAACTAAAAAAAAACAGTTTTAATAGTATCCTGGTAATGCCAACTTGGTTGGCGAAATGCGTGTGGAGTTAAAGCATGTGGGTGATCCGCTCCATTCATTTCAGTTGCACAAACATAAGTAGAGTAATAGTCGATTATTAGAGTAAGTATAAATATTAGTTTAGTTACTAGTGTACTACTTATTTGAGTA
This sequence comes from Rosalia funebris, assembly GCA_037954035.1. Taxonomy (NCBI): domain Eukaryota; kingdom Metazoa; phylum Arthropoda; class Insecta; order Coleoptera; family Cerambycidae; genus Rosalia; species Rosalia funebris. The sequence goes on from JAZFAV010000016.1 coordinate 39,927,194, forward strand.
CCTATTGATAGGTATTTTTTTAAATTTCTGTTGCGGTTAATATTCTCTTCGAATGTTCACTTTATTCTTGGGATCCTTCTTCATAAATGTTATGACATTACTTATTAATTCTCGTGGACAGCTTTGTAACGCCTTTCTTGTTGATTTCTTAGTCACATCCATTTGTATGCAATTTGATAGTGAAGTGACAATATGTATTTGATACACATTTAATATCTACCTAAGTGTTATTTGTAAATAAAAACTAATAGTTACCCATTAAAGACAATTTCTTTCAACTAAAATTAATAAGTGATAATGAAAAGTTATGAAATCTATAAATACATATAACCTACAACTTATTTTGATTATACTTCCTTACTTATCCTAATTGGGGATCAAAGTTGAAAAATATCAAATATAAAAGTCTAAATAACAACAAAAAAGCATAAATGATAACTATTAAATTTTAATTAGCAATTTTAAATAACATTAAAATCTCAAGTTACTGTCTAACCTCAAACAACTGAAACAAGCTGTCAGCTGTTAAACCGCAAATGTTACTTTGTAAGAAGGTCAACGTATTATAATATCTGATCGCATGATCTCTGGGCGCATAACCTATAACCTGAAACGCATTGACAGCTGAATGTAAACATTTCAAGTTAATTAAGGAAATCGTAAATAATAACATGTGTTGTGATGGTATTAATGTATAATATGTATAAAGGAAGTGTTGTACCATCTACTTATATTAATATTAGGTATCCATGTAATGTAAAATGCATGTTATTTTATAAGGAAAAGTAGTATCATGTGCGAAAGTTGAAAATTCGTTTTCTCGAAAACTGGGTCCGACTACCAAATACTGACTGCCAGATTCTTATTCAGCGCCTTCGAAAATAGGAGGGTAGCCTAATTATGGTGAGGATTTGAGAGTTTTACGCTAATGTAAATAATTAAAGAGATCTTATAATTTTGGTATTACCATTCGTAAGAAGCTAAAAATATTTCTACTTCAATATTTTACAATTTTGCAATGTAAATTAAATACAAAATAGCTCTTAAAATGTCTATATTTTACCTGCTAAAAATGCATCTTACATCTCAGCTCTGTTTATTCCATGTTATTTGCAATAAAATCAATTTTTGGCCATTTATTTGTCAACTAACAGAAGAAAATGTAAATGTGAAAATTTGGCAACAGTGGCCATTATACGTCTAATCAAACTTGTATCATAAATATAGTGGATACAACAAATAAGTGGTTCTCAAAATGTTGAACAAATTATTCTAAATATTAATTTCTATTTGTATACTCTAAATATTAATTTGCAATTTTTCTAATATTATTTTTCTAAATTCAATAACTCCGTTAATAAGGCCGATATTAAAAAATGGTTTTCATAATAATAATTTACTAGGTATAGACATTAAGTGGTTAAAATATATGTAAAAAACCTTAAAGACTCACCTTGTATATATATATATATATATATATATATATATATATATATATATATATATATATATATATATATATATATATATTAGGTATTCTTTAGTATATAAATCAGGAGTACACGAAAGCGGTTTCCAAACAAACAATATTTAGGGGTCGCCCATATTAAACTTTTGGGTACCAAGTAACTAAAATTTTAAATAATTTGATAATTTAATAATTATGAAAGAAGGGAATGCTTTGGATGGGGCAGGAAGATGTTTTCTATGATTTGATACAAGACGAAAAATAAACTGCTTTTGTTCTTCGTCCTTAATAAGGGACTGGTTATATTTTTGAATCAAACTGATGTCCCGTTCGGCAGTGTCATTCACAACCCTCATCTTATAGCAAAATTCGCGAAATTCAATGAAAACTGGATTATCCTTCCACTGCTGGGGTTTCGTTTTCAGAAATTCTTTAGATTTAATTTTTCCACCAACCATAAGCGCATCGAAGAGGAGCTTGTCCTCTCAGTTACAAAACTTTTGAGACTAAGCTCTTTTTCCTCAGATATTTTTATACGTCGAAGAAAATCAGGCAGCCGAGGACGTTTCAGATTCTCGACCATTTTTTCTTTAGTTTTCGTGGACACCCGATCGTCAAAAAAAGATAATGCTACCAAGTGCTCAGAAAGAAACCAAAGAAGTATAGTAAAAGCAGTGTGTGCTTTTTCAGCAATTGTCTGATTAGGGTAACTTTTTAGGACACGTAGGAGCTGAATATCATTATATGGAGCTCTAATTCCCAGTGGAGCTTCATTCCAATACTTTACATAGACCAGGCTTACAAATAAAGCAAATTGCACTGTATTTCTTGCCTCTCGAGGTGCTAAGTGAAACTGATTTTGAAAGAGGCATATTTTTAGAGCGTAAATGCCTTTAGCCATCCATCGAGCATGATGTATGGGACCAGGAGCTCGGAATGTTTCCCTACCATTTCCTCCACCAATAAACAAAAGAGATAAACGCAGAAGTTCTTGATAATCATCCCTTGGTTGCTGTTTTTCCAATGCACTTGGTAAATATTCCAGCATTTCTTGTCGTAAGCTCTTTAAAACAGGATGATCAAAGAGGTCAATATTTGCTGCACTGTAGACACTTTTATCAATCGTTGGCCATGCTGTTCGAAAGCGCTTAAAAAGTTTAGTTTCTGGACCTCCAGTAGAACCAAATTGACAAATGAAAACAGCTGAAAGTATTATCTCCATAATATGATGGCGGCATGCAATCTAGATGACTTCACGTCCTAAGGTTTCTTCAATTATAGTACAAGCTCCTGTGTGAAGCCCTGTATTACTCGCTGTCGTATCAAATACAAGTCCTTTGATTTGAGACTCCACGTCCCATTTTTGAATTGTTTCAACGCAAGCTTGTGCCTGAGCTTCCCCTGTTTCTTTGTTTAATTTGGGAATTCCCAAAAGTTTTTCTTGGCCGTTTCCAGTAATAAGTATGGCAATGCGATCAACCTTAAATCCGTCAATATCAGAAAAAGTTTGCCATCCCAATGTAAAAGAAATGGTCCCTCCAATGACGATTCCTCGTGTTCAGCTGCTGCGGCTTTACGTCTTTCTTCTCTTCTAGAGCGCCTAATGGAGCTTCGAGAGAGTGTGATTTTTGAAACGTCATGTCCAAGCGCCTTTGCTACGGCAACAAATACTGCTCCTCTATCTGGAAGATTGACTCGATCCAAGGCTCCGACGACTTCTGCTGACGTAAATATATTTTTACGGCGTTTTGATGGCAATTATGTAGAAGGTGCAGCAGATGTTGAGGCCACTGGTTGACAGTCAGATTCACTTTCGGAGCTATGTGAAGGTGATGAAGATATTTCTACAGTTTCCCCAGGAATGAAACTGCTTCCTCTTTGTTTATATTTCTCTTTCGCCTTTTTATCTTTTTCCTCCCTCTGTCTTTTCCTAGTTTCTTTTTCTGTTGTTTTTAAGTTAGCACCACTCATACTGCATGAAAAGACATCTTCTCTTTGTTTCTGGAGGAATACATGATCTTCGTGATTTTTTATTTGCGTCATAGCATCTTTCACAGCGAGATCAAACAATTCTTCTAGATCACTTTTGAACATATCCTCGCGCACGCTGTCATTTTCTCCTTGGCGGGTACGGTGCTTCTTAAGAGCCAAACATTGTTCATAAAGTTTTGACAGTTTTCTCACACACGAATCAGTCCGCTGCGTAGGAATCCTCGCAAGCTGCCAAACTGCCACAACTGCTTCACAGGTCAATTTATCTTACCCTTTCTAAGTGGTAAAACTGAACCATTCGGAGTGTATCTAACGCACGGGGAAATCTTGCTGTAGATAAGTTAGAAATTGGCTTTCCAAGAAGCCAGTTGTTGGGGGCAGATCTCAAGCTAGAAACCATAATTTTTTATCACTGAAAAGAAAAGAAATTTGTGTTAACTACTAAAAACTGCACTTCTGGGCGACCACTAAACTGCAACATTTCAAGCTTAAATTTGGTACACAAATTACTACATCATAATGGACAAAAATGCGCTATGTGGAGGCATCATTTGATTACCTTTATTTTTTTCTATTGCAATGTGGATCACTCATATATATATATATATATATATATATATATATATATATATATATATATATATATATATATATATATATATATATATATATATATATATATATATATATATATATATATATATATACGGTTACACACTAATACAAACTTTATTATACTTTTGTGTACGACAAATAAGCGCGAGTAAATGTATTGAAAAGAAAGCGATGCGTCTTGTTCTTTCAATATTATCGACTGCCGGCTGCTGTCCCGACCATCCGCTCGGTGAAGTTAGCGCTGTCGACATCCAGTGGCGGAGAGACGGCTACAGCTTCGGCTATCCTGATTTGACGGACGCCCTCGTTCGTTCACTGGGTCGTCGGAATCTATTTCGGTACTGGTTTCAGACGAAGTAAAATATTCGTCATCGGGACGATACAGATGAAGCCGGTCACTTGCTAACGGCCCTTTATAATAACGTTAGGTATTCTGAGCGCCTGGGATGTCTTCCATGATAAATCTATCACGATCAAGGACTTTAGTAATCTGGTATGGCCCCTGATATCTGGGTTTGAACTTCTTTGATTGTCCTGAAATCACCGCATCCTTAATCATCGCATGGTCGCCGACAGTGGTTCGCCTGGCTTTATCGCGACATGCGACATGGTAAAAGTCGGTATCTTGTCTAAGCACTTCTACAATGAGGTTTCGCAACACCTGATCGATTTTCACGCCAAAATCTTACCCTAATAGGACTCGCGCGGGACTATTGAAGATACTTCTTTGGAAAGTATCGTTTAGAATTAGTTGCACTTGCGTTAATTTTGTGCACCAGTCCTGATTATTGTCCACGATTTTTGCTAGTATATTACACAGAATATTATTGTACGCTCATATTGTCCATTCGCGCGCGGCATTGTGGTGGCGTTAGGTACATGCACTATTCCTCGTTCTCTTAGAAAGTCTCTAAATTCTTCGAAAGTAAAGGTAGTCCCGCAATCACTAATAATTTGTTTAGAGGGTCCAAAGACGGCAAAACTACTTTTTAGGGTTCGTATGACTTCCTTTGCATATGTGCTCTTGGTTGGGCTTAAGAAAACGAATTTGGAATATCCATTTATGACGAGAAGTATATGCATATAACTGGCTTGGGAACGATCAATAGGACCTACATGATCATAATGGAGAGTATCAAAGGGGACATTGCCTTTGGGGATGTTGAAAAGACAGCCAACTGGTTTACCACTGTCAGGATTATAGGTTATACACTTAAGACAGTGCTTTATATACTTACGTACATATCGACGTAGCCTGGGGAACCAATACATACGTAATACCACCTCGATCGTTTTGTCAATATCGACATGTCCATTATCGTCATGTGCAGATTGGACAACATTACGACGCATAGTTCAAGAAGTTACAAATAAAATACTTTCTGGTTCCATTCGATAACATAAAATACCGTTTTGTAGTTCAAACTTTCGATCTGCAAGCTATATATATATATATATATATATATATATATATATATATATATATATATATATATATATATATATATATATATATATATATATATATATATATAATAACTAATAATATTAGTGATAAAACAAATATACCTAGCTATGTTGTGATACCAGGTAGTATTTTATACGTGTGTACCGACACGCAGTTTTGTCAGGATGATGGCTTGGCGTACGAATAATTACACTTTGTAAATTGATACTTTAACTTTATTACTTAGTCTCGTTTACACTAACTTAACCTACACGTTGAAATCAGAGAGTCGACTCTCTGATGTTTAAGTGGTGAAATGGTAAAACAGAATGAACCCGTGAATATGATTACCATCCCTTTTTATAATCTAAGATGGCACGTATGATACATTCAAACGTACCCTTTTGATGGTCTCACGAAATCTCGTTATTACTGCCATAATAAAGGTTCACAAAATATTGAGAAAATGTGTAAGTGTGAATGTATCAGAGGGAAACATATTTTAGCTTAAGATAATATCTGTACGGATCCGGTAGGAGTTAGGCAATTAGCTGTAAACATAATCTTGAATACTAATGTAACCCTTACAGGATGTGCGTACGTGACCAACTTAATAGGTAGGTATTTAACAGCTACTAAAAAAAATAAATCGCAAAAAGTTAACTTTTGAATAAAATCAATGCCTATAAACAAATTATTAGGTCTTTCATGACTTAGTAGAGACTTTAAATGTTGTCGGTAGTGAATATCGAGGTTTAAACCGGTCTACTAGGGGTGTGTAGTTTTTTTTATTTCTCTCCCTGAAAATGTACTTTTTTATTAAAACATTAAAACATTCATAGCGTGACCTCTTATATAAGTAGGTATCTCAGGTATTCCTGAATTCTGTGTGGAAACGCTTTATTTTATTGGAATTTTATATTTCTATCAAATCCTTTCGAATTTTATTTCTTCTTTCTTTACATTACTGCCGTCTCAAAGTAGGGACGTCACAGGTCAAGGACCTGACCTTGAGACGGTACTACATCAGGTACTACATTAGTTACGTTCCATCTCTGTTGTTATTCTAGTCTTCCAATTATGTACCATTGGGAAAGCAAGTAATGAAGCCTTTAGTATAATTGTCTCTTACAGTACAAAAACTTCTAAATTTTGCTTGTATTTTACTTGAATTTAAACGTTCTGATATCGTAAACGTACAACACCTCAGTACGTTTCAGTACAATTATTTTCTGTTTTAACTTGAACATAATTATAGTAATAATAAAAAAATCACAAAACAACTAGTTACTATTCAATTATAAGAAAATGGTCTTCTCACTTTAAATACAAACAGTGGCCAAGCGTCCATTAAGGCTGTCAGGCTGGCAGGATTGCATATCATTCTTCGCGTCGGCATGCCGGTAACCGGTAATGCGTATACACTGTCTGGGGTAACTCTCCGTCGCTTTGGTTTTAACGGACTTTATTGAGATGCGCGGTGCAGTGAGGGGAGAGAGGAGTACGCGAGGAATGATGTGCAATTTAGCTGACTTTACAGCCTTAATGGTCGCTTCGCTACTGAATACAAAATAGATATTGAACTACAGAAGACATGAATACTTGCCATCTAATGAATTATTGCCTCTAAAAAAAATAATACCTGCCGACGCACGCATGATTTGCCGTCTCTTATTTAATTATTTTGAGGTAAAGACCAAGCTGCCTTAAGACACTATAATTCTACAGGTAAAACGCAAAAATATTAGATTTAAAACCTAGCGTTTTATTAAACTCATATATTAGGTGGGAGGTTTGTCTCTCGTTAGAATTCGCAACCACTTGTTGATATCAAGAAGAGCAGAAATACCAAATAAATTTAAAAGGTAGTGCGATATTTAAATGTATACTACTGAATCTTTGACCATTCTCTTGAGATTATATAGGGTGTCCGGAAACTTCTTTAGAGTAATTTCAGGGGTGATTCTACATAACATAAGAGAACATGAGAAATTTTTCATATCAACATAGATTCGCAAATCAGTTCTAAGGGTGTTATGGCGATTTAAAGATTGCTAAGTTGATAAGTGTCGATATGTATTTCGGTGTATGATCTACCACCAACAAAACAAACTTTGTGGACTTACTAGTTGGTTGCACTCTCAGCAAGGGACGTGCCGACAGGGGAGTAACCGCGTTTAATTACCCGTATTTTCCTTGAACGCTGCATTTTAAAAATATTTTTTAGAAAATAAGATTAAGTGGTATTTTCTACAAAAAAAAGGTATTCTTGTCAAAATCTGTGGGACTAACAGTTCTTGAGAAAAAAAAACGATCTAAATTAAATAATGCGTAAACTCTCAATAAGTTCTGTTTCAATAAAAACATTAGAGGCTTATGACGGTACTAGATTTAAAATGAAAATCATCAAGTATGCTTACAGTTGACATAGCAACCGAAATCCATTTAACATATTAGAAATAAAATAAAAACCCCTTCTCGAGCGCAATCTTTGAACCGTCATAACACTCTTGGCCTTACTTGCGGATCATGATCATATGAAAAATTTTTCATGTTTTCTTATGTAACTTCTTCATGTCTTCTTATCTCTGAAATTATTCTAACGGAATTTCCGAACACCGTGTATATTATATTTCGCATTATTAAATATTATGGTAATTAAAGGCAATTATAAAAGTTAGTATTACATTATAAATAAATGAAAATAGATATTGAAACAACACTAATTAAAAATATAATAATTTCGGACTTTCGGTCTATTTGTTGTTGGTGAGGCAGTGCCCCACTTGCCTACCTCCAAATTCATTTTCTAGGAAACTGTGTCCGACTCCCAAAAAATAAAGCCAGATTCGTCTTCAGCGACCCATAAAATGGATTGTTTCGTGAGACTTTTACGCTAAAAGTAATAATTACTTTATATTTTTATTCTTCATCTTAATAAAAAAAAAAAATAAATAAAAAAAGTAAACCATCTCCCTATTTGTATAATCAATATATTATGTTCTGATGCATATGAATTTGATAACTAATTTTACACAAATACATTTTCTGAGTTTCTCTACGCCCAAACTTTTTAATTAGTCAAATACTCGTAAACTATCATTAAATGTTTTCAATAATTTCGAAATATTAGAATATTTTAATTGATTTTACAAATTTTTTAAAATATAATATAGTCGTAAGAATAATCAGGCACAGTGGCGGCTCGTGATGAAATGAAACGGGTGTTCTGCACAGGGCCGATCCTAGGGTATTGGCCGTCCGCGTGCAAATTTCAAACGTATCCAAACTACTGGCGCCGCGTAGGTGCCTCAAAAAAATTGCGCCGCCGGCGAAAATGTTGAGAATTTTCAAGGTCACGCGTTTTCCTGATACTTCAGAATTTTTATGTAAAATCGGTTTATACAAAAATATACTTTCACAAAAAAAAATTTTTGGAATTTAATACCTTTTTGAAGAACATTCATGTTTGCTGTCATATTCTTTGGTTAAGAGATAAGGCTTGTAAGTGAATTTTCTACTAGAGGATCTATAACACTTAAAAAATATTTTCCGAAAGAGTTTCAGCGTCACATCTTATAGGTTTCAGGTATGTCTAAAAACGTTCAATCGGTTCACCATCGAGAATATATCTTAAAACTACCACTAACTGAGTTTTTGCAGATACATCAGTTGTTTTGTCTGCCATAACTGCCAAAAATGAAGGTTTGTTAATTTCTTTAATTATTTCTTCATGACATACTTTTAATATACAGTTTAAAAGATCATTTTGTATTTCTTTAGAGGTTCCTTTAAATACTGAAGCATTTTGTAGATGCTCGCTTAAAGTTACATTAAGCTCAGCAGAACAATTTATCAAACCACGAAATATCCCCGGGTTTTGAGAGGTTTCAGCTTCGTCATGTCCTCGCAGCGCCAGTTCAAAGGCCCCACAAAACTTTATGCAGTTTATAATTTTTTATAAAACGTATCTCTCTTTTGTCACATTATCATTATGCTTTTGCACATTTATTCATAAGCTGAATCTAGCTGCGCTTTAATATTAGTTGTTCCTAATAAAGCTAATTCCATTGTATTATGTAGATGGCTTTTGGAGTTATCGTGCTTTTTTATTTATTCAGTTAAGTGCACCAAATCTGTCACCCCTACCTCCGTCCATGCTTTTACCGCCAAAAAGTAAACAAGGAAAACAAAATACCGCATTTTTTTTGTTGCACCCACAAATCCAATTGTTCTTCGAATAAATGTCTCTATTAAATTGACGTTTATATGCTTTTCCGCGGCTAACACCTGCAGTCTCAATAACAATATCGGGCAATGGCCTACCATTGTTTTTTAAATCAATTTTTTCTTCATAAGCACAAGATAGGAGAAGCTGGAGGTTAGCGTCCAACCAGTCTTAGGACTGATGACCTAATGATGATGAAGAGTATTTAAAAAATTGCTTCACATGAACTAAATTATAAACTAAATCCATTGTCACTATCACAGTATATAAATATTAATAATTAGTACAATAAATCACTACACAAATTCACAGAACAGTATTTAAAATCTCAAATTAACACGAAATACGAAATAGGTACGATTTACGCCCGCTCGAGGAGTAGGAAGGAGTAAACATTCACTGATGTTGCCTTAGCTGGAAAAAATACAGCTCACTGACCGTGTAAATTCGCGCATTTACGAGCGCCAAGTGTGGATTGTCGCGGGAGTTGAGGGGGAGGACGGGTGTGCCGAGCCGTGCTGTGGAACTACCTCGTGTGGCCCAGTTCAATGTACCGCGACGCGCTAGCGTAGAGACTCAGATAATTCATCTGGTCTACTACTCAATAGAGGACGGCGGGCAGAATGCGACTTTAACGCAATAATTTGGTTAGCTGCACCAACTAACCAAATTATTTTATTAATAAATTTTAGTAATTATTATGCTGCGAAAATATACAAATATCTAATTTTTTTGGCAGTTCTGTAGCTCTGCAGCACATATACACAAGCCGCCCCTGATCAGGCATATTCTCCATTACCTCGATGAAGTGCTGCTACTTCACAATTTTCTATACACGAAAATCGATACGAAACGATATCACCTTTGTTATTTTTTCTGTGATGTAATTTTGATTTTTCTGTTAATAATTACCCATCTGGTGTCATTTCATATGTTGCACTTAAAAGAAAAACAGTATAAATGATTATTCCTTATTACAAAGTGAATCTGGAATAACAAAATAGGATAAATCGTTAAATAACTAATTATTCTATAAAAACATCATCGTCATTTTACTTGTACCATGAAACCAATTAGCATTTAATTTATTTTGAAGGATTGTGGCAATAATAGCTATAAATATCTCTCATAATATCTATAATTTTCTATCAAATTCAGTGAATATCATTGAATGATGCGTGTGTATATTGTACATTAACTAGATGAAAACACTAGATATCTTATCTTCGCGAAACACAAGTTGTATTCATTCGTGCAAGGGTGTTAGAAAATTTAGATTGTTTATCGACCACGTTTACTCATTCTTTCACTTTTTACTTTGAAGACAATTACATAAGCAAAGTTTTAGTATTTCTCAAACATACGTATTAAGTTTAATCGAATTTTTGTCATCTATTAAAATGCTATTGAATCAGAACATGTTTTAAACATACAACATAAAGTGTTTGAGACGCATGTTTTAAACCCTGAATTATTAAATATTTAAAATTCCACACAGTATTTAAACTGCTAGGAAGGCATCTACCGTTTCGGCTTATTTAACAATGAAGTTTAGTAAAATTACTACGAAAACATATAAACTCTTAATATTTGCCTTAAGGACTTACACCACCCTGGCGCTCGGAAGAATGGGTATAATTGTTTTTGGCGTAGCTATTAAATATATAAAGAATTTCTAATTTACGTAATTTACGTTATAGTATTATGAACAATTAAAAAAAAAAGAATAAAAAAATTAAAAAATGGCGGTGATATGAGCCCTCAAGTAGAACTCTCTTTTGAAAATCCTTGCCGAATTTTTTTCTGTCAGATACTGTTCGAAAAAAAAAATCTTTATTCATAAAGGTAAAATGTAGCATAGGCAACGTAGCCGTTCTATTTTATATACTCAGGTACAACCAATAACAGTAAATTTGTATTAGTTATTACTAGAGCTGTATAATCGATGGCGCGTACATGTGGCTTGCGTATGAGAAGGTGTAGCGGAGGTCTCGAGCACGTGACGCGGAGTAGGACTCTCTTTTGAAAATCCTTGCCGAATATTTTTCTGCCAGATACTGTTCGAAAAAAAAGTCTTTATTCATAAAGGTAAAATGTAGCATAGGCAACGTAGCCGCTCTATTTTATATACTCAGGTACAACCAATAACAGTAAATTTGTATTAGTTATTACTAGAGCTGTATAATCGGTGGCGCGTACATGTGGCTTGCGTATGGGAAGGTGTAGCGGGGGTCTCGAGCACGTGACGCGGAGTTCAATTCACGCTGTAAACAAACTAGGTATCACAAAATACTCGATTTGTGCTAGGTATCTAATTACTGTTTAACATTGAGACCGTGTGCGTCTGTTTCGCGAAAGAACTAAATGCTTTACGATCGTAATTACATACATAATGTGTACGGTGTGCGTGAGTTACAAAAAATGTCCACAGTGCCAAAGGCCAAAAAATAGCCGCTTGCCGACAATGTGAATAAGTTTATTCGGGACTTTCCAGATTTGATGTATGATGGGGCGAAAATAGTGTGTAAAGTTTGTGAAAAAGATTTATTGTGTTGGGACAAAAGAAACTGCAAAAGACATAAATAGTACGGAACATATTAATATAAAAAAGGATCTGCCACGGAATACGGAGTTTATTTTTAATCTATTTCTCGTGTTAATTACCTGTCATTTACCAATTACATTACTTGATACATCAGCATTTAAGGACTTTTGGAAGAAATACAATCCTAAGTACCCATTACTGACTAGGGCCACAGTCCGCAGCTATGTACCATTTGCACGTGAAAAAGTGGAAAGTCAGATAGAGTGAATTGAACTCCGCGTCACGTGCTCTAGGCCACCGCTACACCTTCCCATACGCAAACCATATGTACGCAGCACTAATTATACAGCTCTAGTTATTACTCGATGAATAGAGTTTGTATCCTATTCAATAATCGTATTTAAGCTAATAAAACAAATAAAATGTGGTAATCCAATACACATTATCTAAAATGTATAACGGACAACATTTACTATTTATTTCCGCTATTATACTATACGACGAAACTAGCGTCACTATCGATTAATTCTCCAATATGTAGGCATGTAGCTTCTGACATTTTCAATGAATGTCGTTCAACACGGCCGAATGATACAGTGAAATATATTAAATAGTGTATATATTTCACTAGTAGCATTGACTTTCTCTATCTCTCATATCCTGTATTGTTTACATGTTTTTATTTGCGTCTTGATTGTAGTGATTATAACTGTTTAATGAGAAGTATGATACAAAACAAGATGTATAACTATAATCATTCATTATTGTCATGAGTCATGATATAACTGATAGCTGAGTAGTGCACATTTTTGGCTAGTAGTGAAAGAGAGAAATTTCAAAGATAGAACACCATTATACGCTGTAGTACCTACGTTGATAGAGTTATCCGTAGTTTCCAATTAAAATTTCCATATCATAATCAGCCTTCTTTTTGAGACATTTCTTCAAAGAACATGTGAATTTAGGTATTCAAAATATTTTTACACTTGATAAAAGGCATTGTGTGGAGTATTGTTTTATTAAAAATAAAACAATTTTATTTTTGCAATTATCTGCAAAGTATATCATTTTTCACTATGAACTACACTTACCGAATAGCTTGAGAACAATTTTCTATATGCCGTTACAGAAAATGATAGACTTAAACCAAAATAGTACTTAAATACATAATTAAAGAAATAATATCTCAATATTTTCGCCAATTAAATATTTAGTTTGTTATGTAAAACACTTGGCTGAATGAAACAATAAGCCCAGAGAGTTTCAGATTTCGTATCGATAGGATACTAAAGGATTTAGTATCCCAGATAGGTGTAAATTTTTGTTTTATTTTTTGACTGATACCTAAACCTAAAAAGAATGAACACCTTAATTGTTGATGGAAGAGGTTGTTGATGTCGGTACCTCTCCCTTTCCCACAGCAGGTGAGCAAGGGATCGGTGGTGTCCTCAACGTTAAGGTGATTGGAATCCACAAGTTCGATTATTATTTGTGGTAACTTGCAAAAAAACTCTTCACTTGGTCCCTCTTCTGTAAGCCATTTACAAAGCAAAACGTTGTGGTTTTTCCTCTCAGGCTTCTGCTTCAGCTAATATGCCAAATTACAAAGCTAATTTAGGGTGGTTGGGCCGCCGATCATCCTAGCTCTAAATTATTCTAAAACAAAGTAAGAAAGGGTTCGGGGTCTTACTTACACACGGTTCCTTCTGGCGTCTCTTATAACCTAGAAGCAGAACTCATTTTCTGGTTGGGGTTTAGTGATGTTCTCATTAGCCGTGGATTTTCCTTCTCTCGTCGTATATTGGAGGTTCCTCCAGATGTTTATTATGAATCACTGGTCGCTCAATTATCGCCGCAGCGTTACGTAATACGCTCCTGGAGGTGATTTTTGGGGGCATATCTCCATGTTGTGCAGGAATACATCAACTGGGGCTCTTCAGCCCCAGTTAATGTATTCCTTAATGTTGTAATTAAGTACTACTTAATGTTGATATTGCTTACTGCTGTTACATTTGCTTAATCAAAAGCAATTTAGTTAACGAACCTATTACAATTACAAAGAGCTCACAAATATTGATAGATATTTTAGCTTTTTCTAATCTGAATGTGATTGATACATAAAAGTTTTTGATTCAAATGGTATTTCTGATCATTATGTAGTGTAATGTTATTTAAAATACGTCAAACAAAATAACATAGTAAAGTTTGTTTGAATGTAAAATAGAACATTTGTTTGAATGTGACAAAATCTTAATCTTTTTGTGTCAAACATTGCTATAACACTATTATTTTATGCATCCATTAAAACATTTATACATGTTATGTGTGTACAACAGCCTCTATTTACAGTAACTCCAGTAACCACAAGAAAGTATTTTGTAATTTGCCTATTGCATCCACTAGCACCTGGTAATAGCTTGTAAATCTGCTCCAACTTGATGATGTTGAAATATTGCTTGACTTTCCTTGATGGCAGCTGCCTCTTTGGAATTGAATTGTAACATTACATACTTTATTTTATGGAAATTCAAAATAATAAATTGATGTCTGTAATCATGTTCCCCACCAAGTAAGAATCGGCTGCGTTGATTCAGAGATATCGAGACACGGTCTATGAAAACATTGAGGAGATTTGAGAAATACCGCTTTTGTACATGATATTAATCTATTTACACTTGGATAATATCTTCGAATTTCTTCAGACTCAAGATGTAACGCATGAAGTTTTCGTGTAATATGTAAAAAGTTACCACCTTCATGTTTAAAATAACGACTCATAGAACGCATGATTGCTGCTCCATCAGACAAACATACGCACTTGGTTTCTTAAAAGTTTAAATTATTTTAATAAATTTAGAACCACCCTCGTAACTGCTTCGCCAGGATATTTTTATACTCGTTTACTAACTAATAAGCATGATGGTTTAAAAAGTTACAGTGGTACGTAGAACACGTGTAAGTTACACGTGTTTGACAAGTTAAACACATTTAACTTGTCAAAGTCGGATAAATACATGTTACTCTACTTTTTACATGAAAATTGCTTTGACAATTTTACTATTACATTTTATTATCCTGCAACTTGGACTGTACTAGATCTGGGAAACTTTCCCATTAAATAATACCAACAGCGCTATGTAAGTTGCCTAAATTTTAAGTTCACGTGAATTCTGAACATTAGATAATGAAGGCACTATATAATACATATTTAAAATCAGTATTATCTCCTTTTATTACACTAATTTATATTCTTATATACTGAAAACACAATAATAATTTTATATAAACTGACTATTCTTGTATTTCTTTTTATCATTACATTTTTGTTTGTATTGTAGTGGGCTTCTTCTCAAATCATTGACAATATCAGACATTACATGTACCTAATCATCACTCATTCTATATATCATAACATTTGAGGACGTAATTCTAGACTAATGACTTAATGAGGAACAATTACGACTCAAGACATTATGAGATAAAATGACTGTTTAACAAGAGGTATCGACGTGTATAAGTATTTTTCTAAAATCTATTTTGAAGAGTTCCGGTGGAGTTATATTTAAATGCAACATCCTGTCATTTAAAATCGGTAAATTTGGGTAAACGTCTGCATTGTACGTAAAATATTAAACATGTATATCTCGGTTCTTAATTTTCATTAAGATACTCGTACAATCAAAGATGACAAAAGTAAAGAATGGCCAAATCTTTCTCATATTTGGAAAGAAAATGAATAAATTCTTATTTCGTAAGTTAAAAACATGGACTGTACATTCTTTCTAGAGTTTGTTCAAACTCTTTGTATATTTGTAAACTTCTCATGTATATCATTAACGTATGTATCAAAATGTACCTGTATGTACAAAAATAAAAAAAAACATACACCTATTCTATCTGCGAAGGTCAGAATATGTGAGGCAGCCCCGTCAGCCCGATACTACTTGCTGCACCTCTACCGCACCAAAGAGTAGACGGGGATTATCCGCCAGAGTATGCCGAGCCCTCCATAAGCACAAGAGGTAACCTCGATATCAAGGTTAACCTAAAGCCACAAGACCTGGCAATAATGAATGCTAGAATCGACGAGGAACTTCCAGAAGATGCAGACATCTGGCAGGTCAATTGTGCCATCTACAACGCCGCTAAGGAGCTTGTTCGACGTGAGAGGTCAAACTCTTTCAACAGGAACGAGAAAACCAAGCGGCGTGTAAAGCAGATCAAAGGCAAAATATAGTCTGCCAAACAGACTGCCTCTCGAATCCAGAGTGTGGTGGAATATATAAGAAACAATCGGCAGTTTACACCTAAAGTCCGACGTATTATCCCGGACTCAGACGCTAACACTACACTCTAAATCACACGGCGCTCTTAGCTACCATGCAACACTATTTAAACATGATTCGAGCACTTATGGCGATTAAGAAAGCTTTGAATAGGCGGATAAGGAGCATGGAACAAAACAAATTCTTCCGTAAAAATCCCTCCCGCTTTATTCAAAAGCAACAACGTGCTGTCGAAGATCCACCGACTACAGAGGATGTTGAAAACTTTTGGAAGGAAATCTATGAAACGACGCGTCCATTCAATAACACTCCAGTGATCGCACGCTTCCAGACTCTTTGCGACACTCTCATTGAAGAACCACAGGAAGCGTACTCGGCAATTAGTCTGGAGGAAGTTCAACAAGCACTTGTTGGAACTAAGAACTTCGCTGCCCCAGGCCCAGATGGATTGAATATATTGTGGTGGAAACGGTTTCCGTCGACCTACCGCCATCTGGCCCGAGTTTTCAACTTGTGGATGAACGAGGGGCAACAGATTCCGGATTGGTTTGTCGAGGGAAAGACTGTATTTATCCCCAAGAAAGGGAATTTGTCCGATCCGAAAAAGTATAGGGCGATTACGTGCCTCAACTCCTGCTACAAGTTGTTTACACGTATATTGTATGTTAGGACGTTGGAGCACGTAAAACCAGTCCTTCAAGAGATAGGGGAGCAACGCGGTGCAAACAAGGGCCAGGCTGGTTGCAAACAAAACCTGATAGGCCGCTGTATTATGCAGGGCTCTGTACAATACAAGCGGAATCTATCGATGGTCTGGATAGACTATCGTAAGGCATTTGATTCAACATCTCACGAGCTGTTGATTCACTTTTTCGGATATTTTGCTGTACCAGTACCAATAGTGAGATGCATACAACACCTACTACCGCTCTGGATAACCCGCTTCACCATAACATCCGGTGAACGGCGGGTAACCACGGAGCCGGTAATGTTTCAGGGGGATTCCCTAATCCCTCTCCTATTTTGTATCTCGCTATTACCCCTGTCACTTGAACTTCACCAAACTCGCAGGTATAATTGGGGACTACCCAATAATCGGAGGCATAAGGTCACCCATTTGTTTTACATGGATGACCTCAGATCTATGCCTTTGGAGAGCAAGGCTTGCAAAACGCCCTCAGGGTGGTGCAAGAGTACACGTGGACAATTGGCATGGAATTCGGATTGGACAAGTCTGCAGTCTTCCATCTCAAGAGAGGACGATCTACGGGGATCCTTGAAGATGCGGAGATAGCAGACGGAAGCATCATAATACATTTGGATGCCGGGGAGACGTACGCGTACCTGGGTGTAAATCAGAACTATATTCAGGATACGCAACGCATAAAGGACGCTCTCCGTGGCAAGTACAGACATCGACTCCGAAAGATTTGGTCATCAGATCTATCGGAGAAAAACAAGGTGTCTGCAACAAATATGCTCGCCATTCCGGTACTGCTCTACTCCTTCGGAGTAGTGAAGTGGACTGTCGATGACCTGCGTAGGTTGGACAGGGAAACCCGAAAGATGATGCACATACATAGAAACATTCATCCAAGATCGTCTGTTCCTCGGCTATATCTCCCGAGACAACGGGGAGGCCGAGGACTTTTGAACCTGGAGTGTATGCATAACAGACTAGTCCTAGGTATAGCATGTAACGTCATCCATAGCTGAGATCCTCTCATGCGGCTAGTGAGAGATCATGGAGTCGCTGAGATGGGAGCGGGTCTATTTAAGACAGCACAAAAGCCGCAGAACGATTTGGTCTCAGATTCGACCATAGACGAAGAGGCAGGCAAGGTGATGACATACAGTCAATCACTGAACTGGAGCCTAATCATCTGAAAGCCTAAATCAAAGCTGCCGAACAGAAAAATCTGTTTAGGGAGCATGTCGATAAGGCCCTACATGGAGTTTTCTATAACAACATTGAAACACAAGGTTTATCGACGGCGATGACCTTCGCTTACTTGAGGTCAACCGAGCTCAGATCGGAGACTGAAGGATTTATAGCGGCCTGCCAGGATAGTGTTATAAACACCTTGGTCTACCGAAGCCGAGTGATGGGTGTGGAGGTACCTGATATCAACTGCAGGGCCTGCTACCAGGCATCGTAATCAATGATGCACCTGCTATCGGCGTGCACTGTATATGCGACTTCGGCCTACATCCATCGCCATAACGCGGCATTACGTGTGCTATATTACTACCTAAGGTACTCGTATGGGGTGGACAAAACACCGGTGCTGCTTTACGCTCCCGCGGATATAGAGTCCGTTGTCGGGAATGAGAAGTGCCGCATATATTGGAACTACTCGTTCCCGACCGTCAGGCGAATACAAGCTAATAAGCCTGATGTCGTCCTCCTGGACTATCAAGGTGATGTATGTCATCGAGTTCTCTGCTCCTGCCGAGAAAAACATTATCTTGAAAGAGGAGGAGAAACGGACCAAATACGTAGATCTCCGCGGTGAGTTGCAGACGCTGTACCCAGGCTACTCTGTCAATATGGTGGTTCTGGTTATTACGTTCTCGGAGGGATGAAGCCTGCGGTGCTGTCAGAACTGATGATCATTCTGGCTTGCCAAAAATTGGTAGAGTGGTTGGCAGGTCAAATGCAGAAAGCGGTTATCTTGGGTTCTCTTTGTTTACTTAGGGTACATGATTATGGATCCACGGTAACTAACTTCACAGGCTAGTGGGGCGTTGTTGTGGATAATACATCGGCGATTTTCTTTTTTCTTACGAGTATTGAAGCTGTGCGATAACTGTCTGGCATGCGGAATCGGAATATGTATATATATATATATATATATATATATATATATATATATATATATATATATATATATATATATATATATATATATATATATATATATATATATATATATATATTCCAAAGAGTTTTTCGTACCAAACTTTGACAGTCGATAAGAAATATTTTTTTATGAAAAAAAAAACTCATATAAACAAGTTTCCTAAATTGCTTTGTTTTCGATATACAAGGTGTTAAAGTTGAATTCTTTTTCAGTTTCTAATTTTTTTCTCTGTCACTTTTCGAGATAATCAATGTTTGCCATGCCTGGTTGGCGTTGGTTTTCATGACAAGCATTGACAATTTTAACGTAAGACTTGTCCAGTAATGTCAAGATGCCGTTTAAATTTTCAAATCGAGAAATAGCGGATATCCATTTTATGTATGGACTTGCTAATGGAAATTCATGGGCGCTGCTAGAGAATACAGAAGAAGATATTCGCAGAGAAGACATCCTATTCGTAATGTGTTCACAAGAATTCACCAGCAATTAATAGAGAAAGGTTTAGGAAATTTACATGGGGGGTCGAAATAATGCCAATCAAAACCTACAACAAAGAAGAATTTCTCGGCGGATATTAAATGAGTTTGACAGTGATCCAACAACGAATTCCGTATAGCTTCTCGTTTTGTCCGCACCTCTAAATCCAATGCACTTCGTACTCTAAACGTGATCACAGGTGCCCATTTCACCTACAACCTGCTCAAGGCTTACATCCAGGAGACGAAGAGAAAAGAATGACTTTTTGTCGCTGGGTCCTTCACTCAGTTCAAGAAAATAGGGATTTTTTGAACAACGTACTGTGGACTCACGAGTCCTGTTTTACCCGCCGTGGTATAGTTAATTTCAATAACCAACATGTGGGCACATGAAAATCCTTACGCCATTTGTCCACGAAGTTGAATTTAGTGTAAATGTGTGGATAGGGATTTAGAACAACAATTTGTTTGGTTCCTATTTTTTCCCTCGACGCTTAAACGCAGAAAACTTCTTACAGTTTCTAGAAACGGAATATCAGAACATGTGGGACGAAATACCGATAATTTTAAGACAGAATGCATGGTTTCAGCTTGATGGTTGTCCCGCTCATTTTGGCAGAAATGTTAGAAATTGGCTGGATAATAATTTTCCGGAAAGATGGATTGGCAGAGGGGGTCCAGTTTCATGGCCACCACGGTCTCCGAATATTACCGTGTTAGACTTTTTTTTTGTGGGGTTTTCTAAAAGAAAAAGTTTATACGACTCCCGTGAACACACAAGATAAACTTATTAACGGCGTAAGAAATGGTTGCAATGAAATAACACCACATCTAGTTAATTTAAATCGGTCTATTGTACGTGGGTGCGAGTTGTGCATTGAAAAGAAAGGTTCCCATTTTAAACAATTATTATAACTGTTTTTGTTAATGTTTTCAATTATTGTTTAGATTAGTTTTAATTATTAAATCTGAAAATAAAGATTGTTAATACACTGTTAAAAAAAATAAACTTTAACACCTTGTACATATATCGAAAACAAAGCAATTTAGGAAATTTGTTTATATGGATTATTTTTCATAAAAAAATGTTTCCTATCGACTGTCAAAGTTTGGCACGAAGAACCTGGTCCCCTTGTATATATCTTAAAAAAAATATCTACAGATACATATTTACATGGCCGTTAAGGATATCCGTGAGAAATGTATTTACAAGTATAAGTGCAATAAAAGTATCAACGTGCCGTGACTCTTTCTCATAGTGTGTGATCATAATCATGAATCAGGGATATGCCGTTAATCTTCTCAAAACTATCTCTTTAAAAAGGTATAGAAAGTCATTGTTAGAAAGTTTACATCTTTCAAAAAATATATTATTGTATATAAAGATTATTGTATAAGACGATTATACTAGTGTAGATAAGCCATTACATGTAATATATTACATTACATATAATAATACATATAAGACAAAATTTACCTTGTTCTACCACTTTATACCATTTTAAATGAATTCTTACAACTTGTATCTTTATACTAATTTTCAGCTCCGGTTTGTAATCTACTCAGTTCGTGATAAGTATTCATTCGGTGCTAAACGATTTAAGTTCGCACGAGATATTTTAGTCTATATCACATTTATGTTTATTTTAAGATTTGCCAACTTGCTTTTAATACCAATCGTAAATGGTAAAACATAATTAATAATTATACATAATAGCTTAATATTAGGTGAAGAAAAGTTTAAACTGCATTTTTTTTGCAAAAACTGCAACTGCAAAAGTGTTAACATTTGGATACCTAATGGACAACGGTAAGATTTAAACTTGCACTTTTATTAAAGAATTATGAAATATAACATATAAATAACTGTATCTTATCGTTTTTATTTATTTTAATGAATTGAATCTGTTCATACATATGATTAGCAGAATAGGCCTATTTTCATGATGAAAATTTGTTCCGCGACCGTAACCTGACTCTTAACATATTATTTATATATTATTTAGGAGTTACTTTGCTAGGCAAATAGTGCACTTGGAATTTGCAGTCGTAAATAGTAAAAGTATTGCTTAAAAATACGGTAGTATACATCAATTATATACTAGTAGAATTAATGAATAGACCAGAAATATTGAAACAGACACTTTCAGTTTATTAGTTAATAATAATAATAATAATAATTAATACTACTTTTATAATAACAAACTGGGTAACTTGACTTTTATTTCATTGCTCACAGAACACAAAACATCAATTAATATTGATGTTGACCTTCCAAACGTTAAATAAGTAAAAAGTAGTGTTACTAGCTTTAATACATACTAGTATGATTTCACGTTCACGGAAGAACGTCTTTTATCTTTATATTTAACGTCCTAATATATCGTTATACGTAATAATAAAAATAACTAGTCTGTAAAATCCATGATAATTTATATTTAAAATATTTAAAGAACGTTATTCCTGTAAGCTCCCTATATCTCACCTAAAAGCCCTTACAATAATTAGAGATATCCAATCCAAAGGTAATATACCATATATAGGTAGAAAAGCATATATCCCAATGCACTATATATTATACATATATAGCTTAATATTCTACCGCGATTCATATATATATATTACGACAATGGTAAATTTACTTTATGCTCCACTTATTCTCAACGTTAAGGTTATATTTTCTGTAAATATGCATTCTTCGATAAATACTTTTGTATTATTTAATAATATTATTACCACAAATTGTCCAGTTATGAAAAATACTGTATATACATAATATATACCTTCTAAAAATTAAACTTCCCTTAACACATTAAAATTAAGAAGAAATTAAATAATACTTCCATTGGAATACATTGGAATACAATACAAAATTTGCACGATTTCATTTTGAACAATATTGTTGCACAACTTATTTAAAAAGTACTCACATAATAATTACAGAAATGGCACAATTTAAAAAAAGAAAAATTGATTGTAAATTAAATTAAAATAATAGTATAATTGTAAATAACACTAATAATAAGTTGTACTTGCTGAGATTACGTTTTCGCCCCTTTTTTAAAAAGCAGATGTGTACAAATATAAACTGTCCTTATTAATTTTGATTTTATTCCATAATTATTTATTTTGACCCTAATATTATGTAAGAATTAAGTAAGGGGTTTTTAGACTCTTTTAGAACATATATACTGAACATTCATTATATAATTTTTTTTTAAGGACGCTTCACTACTATTTATTAAAATTATTATAATTATCTCGATATAAAATTTATATCAAGATGAGGAGATAATTATTATTCAGTTTTTTTTATATACAATAAATTTTCTTTGTAATTACTTGGAAATTTGATTTATATCGTACGTGTCTAGACACGTACCTAGAAACCACCGCCCTAGAGGCCGCCCTCTGTCGATATCCGGAACTTTGATTACGACATTTTGACCGATCTCAGCAGGAGGTAGTTTTTCACGGGACAAAGCCAGCATTTTTTCAGCTTGCTTCTCCATTCCGGCTTTAGCATTTTCGCGGTGCTCTCTAATTGCATTACGTCGGCAGCAAAGGTTGCATGCAGGGCACGATTTTTTTTTTGCTCTGAATAAACCGTAAGCCCCATGACCATTGTTTGGTATTATTGTCAAGCATCCATGCTGCCAACATATCTCTGACGTCCTGATTGGATCGTTCCACTGATCCTTGGCTCTGTGAATGGTGGGGCTTACCGTGCACACGTTTAAGGCCTGGCCACAGATCCTTTAACTGTTCTATTATCTTATTAGAACATTTTCTTCCGTTGTCGCTTTGAAGTATAAATGGAGCACCGAACCTGCAAAAAATGACCACTACATCATATTCGACTTCTTCAGCTGTTTTCGTTTTGAGTGGTTTCAAAATTGTAAATTTTGTCAGATGGTCTTGGTAGTTCAATATGAAACGATAATCTCGGTCGGGTTCGGTCTGCATATCGATCAAATCTACTTGACATCTGAAATTCATGTGGTTTGATAGGATTGGTGCAACAACTAACCCCTTCTTCTTGACCTTCTTCTTTCCCTGACATTGCTCGCAGAGAGACAAATAGATCTGTATAGCTGCTCTAATGACATTGCAGTATTTTTTGTAAATTTCAGCCTCCATAACTAAAAACAAAAAAAAAATGTCATTAGGTACCAATATTTTATAGAAATAGCGTTTAAGTAATGTACCTCTTGATCGCTTGTGTCCCGTTGCCATGTGAGCAGCTTCAATAATGCCAAAAAGATCCTCCGTTTTACAGAAATATCGAAAAATTTCATCCTGTGTTCCTTTGGTCTTTTCAATTAACCTTTCATATTCCCCAATTGTTATGATATCGTACCTCTTCAGTCTTCTATATTGTTTGGACGACAACGGCATTTTACTGTCTCTCAAACGTTTCGCTTCTTTCACTTCTCGAACGATCTCTTCATACCATTCGTTCGTAAAATAATCACTTCGATCATTGCTGTTATCAACGATATTTTTAAGTTTTTCATTAAACGCCTCTCTCATATTGTTTTTAGCTAACAATACTAGCGACTTCGCTCAACAACATAGACGGAACTTCACTAGAAGGCAGTCGTAAACACACTGACAAGTTTAGACAAGAAAGTCGGTTTATGAGCTTTATAAATCATCCAGAACGCGTCATGGCTGTTTGAGCATTGTCCACAACGCGTCGTGGTCAACAAAAACGGCCACAATGCGAAAAATTATCTTATTTCGGTATTTGGTCGTTCAGCTCCGTCCGCAACGCGTTGTGGCCGTTTTTTTCGCTCACTGAGGGTTTTCGATGTTTGAGCGTAACATATATATATAACGATGTAATGTTACTAGAGGACATCAATAGCAGGGGACAGAGAACTCTCAGTGAGTACTCTCTAGATTAATTTATGCGCAGAACAGCAATTATTGTGTTTTCTTGATTTATTATCCTGCCAAGTTATTGTTTTCATATAAACAGAAGAACTGGATTGTGATGACCCGCGTGTAGTACCTACAGAGGTATGTTTACTTTAAAAATACTTTAAAAATTCTTATTCAGTAATTTCATATTTTTACACATTAGACATCCTATGCCTAGATTGTGAAAGCTCTCAGGGGGATGTAAAAAAATAAATCTCGGCCACGTTACACTTAAATTCCTATGTATTGAACTTTGATATACAGGGTGCTAACAATTGTTTCCTTTACTACTACTTTAACCCTTTATTGCTCAAAAATATTTTATTTACCACCGGGAAGATATGGGGGAATAACTTGAGTTAATTTTTTATCGTTTTTTTTAGTTGTTACCTTTTTCCATGAACGATTTTAAATTTTATTTTAAGATGTTACCTTTTTGTCATGGATTATTTTAATAGTTTCAATTATAACCGAATTGGATTCTTACGTGATTGGATGAATAAATTCATATTCATTCCATGAAAACTCAAGAAGTAAATGATTCTGAATTATTTTGTCGCCTCTTTCTGAATTTATAATACTGCTAGCAAACTTATGGTCTAAGAAGAAAAAAAATCAACATAAAAGGGTTATTAGGAAAAGCCAATGATAACCAAGACCAGAAAACGATTTATTTCTTTTCACAATATTTGACTTATAATTTATAAAAGAAAATAATAAACAAAGCTTTTTTTTAATTTCTTAATCGTTACATACATTAAGAGTCATTAAGTTAAGAGAAGCGATCTTTTAACTTACACTATTTCGTCGACTTAAGCTAATTTCGTCTACTTAATGGTAACTAATCGGTTTATTTGACTAAGTAAAAATCACAGTCATGAAAACTGCGGTCGTTGAATCAGAGACGATAACAACAAATGAACTCAAGTTTGAAATCAGAACAATAAAGCAAAAAAGGAGTACTAGACTAGTTCAGTCTTGAATATTTAGCAGCTTATAGATTATTATAAAAATCAGCATAACTTGGTTTAATATATTTATTGTCAACTAAATACTTAAGAACTTTTTTCTTGTTTTCCAAGATCGATATGGGCGAGTTGTAGGCTTTTGTGACATCCCAGCTCTTGAGTGTCTCCTTACGTTCTTCGACACTTAAATTGGATGATAGCCTTGTATTCCTCTTCTTGCAGCGATTGGTGTCAACGTATTCAAATTCGTCTGTTTGATATGCTGTTTTTATGTATTTATTTTCTCCGATCAGGTGTGTAAGTCCTTTAAAATCAATGAAGTCGTTGTAATCTAGTTTATTGATAACGTGGTAGGGGTTCGTTATTTTTGCCGTCCTCATAAGTTAGTAGTATTGGGAGGGGACGAAAATCGGCCCAGCCTTTAATGCCCTTTTGATTTCCTTTTCAATGAGGGAATATACCCCATCTATCTTATTCTGGGTGTGCCCTTTAATAAGAAATTTGTGTTGGATATACTTTATATTTGGAAAGACACACAGGGCGTACATGTACATCATAATCATGTACTTATTTTTCTGTTGTCCAGCGCAATTATCGCTCTAGAAAATGAATTCGACATTGTCACCATTATTTCTTGTGCTCGCCTTTGTCTCGATAAATTTGAAAACTGCCGTGGCAATTTCTACAGCACCGCGATTCCCTTGTCCTTCGTGTCAAACGTTGTACGTGACAATTCCACTTTTTAGTTCGTAAACCGTGAGGTTGTAAGTTGAAAGTTTACTACAATAATAAAAAACGGAAAACGTCCCCCTTGGGAGTAGGTAGAGCAGCCTGGATGGCATACGTGCTCACGGACTTATCGGGATTTTCCTTGTCTTTGTTCTTTTCGCGCCTGGCTAACTTTTTTTATATCAAGTGTGCATCAAATTCTTTTGACTGTTCTTTTTGTCCTGAGTTGTTGTAAGCAACACAACAAATTGTTTCCCTTCCTTTTTACATATTTCGATATAGTTCCTGTAGATACTGGCGATTATCTTGCCACCTTCAATATACTCCCTCTCAAGTTGCGCACGCAGATAATGTGATGGAATCCTCGGTATAGAATTAATATGATTACGCATATCTTGTAGTATGGTTTCAGGTAGTTTTGAGTGGTTGCCATGTTTGCCTCGAAAGTCATCAGCCAACCTTATTTCTTGCTGTTGTAACCATTTTAACGCTGATGTCGAGGGTTGCCACGAAAAAAGATCGACAAACTCGTATTTTATTCTCACCAACCGTGAAAAAATATGCGACGTTTTTTTTTTCTTATGCTCCCTTCTTTTTGATAGCAGTATTGAGGAGTTATTTCGCTGGTACTTCTTGTGATAAATTCACGTTGTTCAGCTATATTTTCCAAGTCCCAAAATCTCTGAAAAAGCCTGAACCGCTGATGGCTATTGGTTTTTGTGGAGCATTTGAAAACACACTTTTCACAGCCTGCAGGTTTCATTTTTCGTCTCGAAACAACTCGTTTCGTAATTTTGGATTTATAGGCCTTGCCAAGATTCTTCAGCTTCTTAGCCATATTCTCTTTCCAATCATTTTGGTGAGCCCTTCTTTTACGTCCTTTTTTGCGAACTGTTTCTTCCTCGTCAGATGAGCTTTCTAAGTAGTCAGAGGAGGAAGAGGATGACGAACTGGAGGACAAGGATGATGATGAACTAGAGGATGATGACGAACCTTACGACGATGATGGACTGGAGGACGATGATGGAGCTGCACTATGGGTAGAAAAAGAGGACGTCGTGTCAGTGGAAGTATCCGTGGCAGTTATTTCCTTGGCATGATTCGGATAATCCACATTGCTTTCCTTACTCTCTCTCTCTCTATCTCTCTCTCTCTATATATATCTCTCTCTCTCTCTCTCATCTCCTGAAGATTAAACTCATTGCTTAGTCTATCAATATTTTCCCTGGTAACAAGGGACAGGATACTTGCATTTTCGTAAAGAAAGGCATTCCAAACTATCCCGTTATCAATCGTCAGTTTACCATCCCACGTAAGGTCCCAGGGAATTCCTTTTTTTTTATCAAGGCAGATTGTTCGTCGGATTTCTTTTCGGGTTTAGAACTGTTCTTAATAGCCTTTAAAACTTTCAGCATTCGCCAAGAACATGAAAAGGTGTTGAAGGACATACTAAATTATTTTGAGGATAAAATGCCTGAAACAGAAAAATATGGTTGAGAGTTGTTTTCTCAAAATATTATTTTAAAGATAAAATACCTAAAAAAAAATAATAGCCGAGTTGTCTCCTCGAGGTAAAGAAAATCAATGGCGATGTTGTCCAGGAGAGAAAGACACAATTAAAAATTTTGGATACCAAACATTCACTGAAAATAGTTGTTGGAAACTGGTATCTCGTACAGCTCGAGGATTTTCGCCAACCCAAATATGGATATTGTGGATATTAAAAACTCCTTCTCTGGTAAATCCTGCCTCATCGGTCCATAAAACGAATCTTAAAAAATTTTAATCTTGTTCAAATTGTTGTTGTAACCATTCACAAAATTGTCTTCGACCTGCTAAATTTTCTGGTAGCAAAGCTTGAACTTTCCTGAGGGGATACGCGTGTAGCCCTTGCGAACGTAAAATTCGTGAAACGGTTGACACGTCAAATCGGGTACTTATTCTTCTTGTACTGGTGCCACGATCTTTTTCAATTGCATTCAAGAGAGCCGGCAAAACATTTCTTATTCTTCTTATTTGTTCTCTACCGATGTCTAAGGTACGATATTTAAAACTTAGAAAATCTCGCAATCGCTGAAAAAACCTCACGAAAGTGCGTTCATTAGGTAGATTTCTCGCGGGATATGTTTCTGAGTATAATCTTCTTGCTTCGAGTATACTTTCACTTGCTGAAAAATATCAGCGCAGGATATCCACCATTCCTGAGGAGTTTAAATAAGCCATTTTCACGTTTTTTATAACCGCAATTGTCCTTACTACTTATTGTAAGTCAAAATATAGTACTACTATCGATTTACTGTATCTCTGTTAATATACACACTGATATAAGTTGGAGAGTACTTGAAAACGAACTTCAAAAATTCGTCTTTAAAGCCGACTGACTGATTTTGCAATAACGTACCAAGACGAAATTTTAAAATCGGCCGCCAATTAATTACGTTTTTTCATAATGCGCATAACAATAATGCGACGAAAACAAAGTGATATCGACATGATCGACATCAAATCTTCAAACAACAGTGCCCCCCATTAGCCAGCGGGTTAAGTAATTTCCGTATCTAGGGGCATTTATTTTACAATATTACAATATTTATTATTTATCTAACCAAGGCAATCATAACGGTATATTCTTTGTGAGAGACAATAAAAAATGTTTCTGTTCCTGATGTGTGAAAGAAAAGTTCTTTTGATGTAAATTTAGGCTTAATTAGAAAATGATATCTGTAACATCTATTTTGTATCATGATATTCAATTTACCTTAAGAATTATGTAAAAAATGTCATATATGCCTATGCTAATCCTATGGTTAGTCTGCGTACTAGTGGATAATATTATAACTAATAATAAATGGATACAAATATACAATAATGATAGACAGATACGTAGATATTTATTAGTGCAATTCATATAAAGTAATACATATCAGAAACAAGAAAAGTAAAGCAAATGGGGAAGTTGCGACAACAAATACGATCCAATGTATAAAAAAACAATAATAATATATTTGCGGAATAAGGCGAATAAATATAAACAGAACATAAAAGCAATAACAGGAAACAGAGGCTTCACATAGTCATAATAGACGTTATACAATAAATGATGAAATAAAAATAATAATTCAATACATACTGGTTTGAACTGGTTAAAAAATATTTAATAACAAAAAAAATCTATTCGTTTGAATCATATTGCTCCAATAGATATATGTTCTCAATATCACTGTCACTACTGCCAGTATCTACATCTTCATATGATGATTCAGTATTCATTGTAATTGCAGAGAACTGTAAATGGTCCTGTCTGTTAAATGATGTTTCAATGTCCATTTGACATGAGGACCAATGGCAGCAAATGTTTCTCGTGCTAGCTAGGTTTTCCGCGTCATCTAACCAGAAAGTAGTATCAGTTCTGGATGATATGGTGGTAAACGTAGTACAGTATGACCATAATGTTCCAATAATTCATTATGTAACGTATATTTTATGTTTTATTTTACTTAATTAGCTCCATAATTCAGATTTTTTCCTCACTGTTGACTCACATGAAATGTTATTCTGTTGTAGCTATTTTACCATATTTCCCTTTTTTATTTCTATTGTTGGTTGCTTTTCAATGACGTTATTGTGGTAGGATCCATCATCAACAACCAATACTGATCGTGGTGGAAAATTTGGGATTACTTAATATTCACGCCACTTTTTAAAGTTTTCGGTGTTCGTATCACCATGATAATCCTTGCTCTTCACTCCTTAAATATAATATTATATTTTCACATTTTGAATCTAGAAAACATCATACCTGATTTGAATATTAATAAGGCATTTTCCACAAAACCATTTTCATTTCCAACATGAACAATAATCAGGCGCTTTCCCTTAGATATGGGTTCATTTAAACCTAAAGATCTGTCCATTTTTTTCATACTGTGTACGAACTGTGCATATAAGTTTCATCTAAATTAAATACTTGATTCGTCTCAGTCGTATGTCATAAAATTCCATAAGAGCTTTTCTGTTATCACCAGATTTTTCCACCTGTAAGGTAGAAATTCAAACAATTTATTTTCATGTGCAGATCTTTCGAATGTTCTTGCTATTAAAATTCATTGATATGAAATTATATACTACCAATATATAATTTTGTAACTAGTCTGTACTTACTAGGTCAATGGAGCTATAATAAAACAGAAGTATATTAGCAAAATAATGTTACTTATGCTTCGTTGACAATAATGTATTCTTCATAAAAAATACTTATTATAATACAAAACATAGCAAAGTTTTTTACTTGATTGATTTATCTTTGTGTAGCTTTTATATAACTTAGAGTGCATAAAACAACTACTAGGTAACTGAGTCCTCCTTAATTATAAATGATACAAATAAATTCAAGTAGAATTTACCTCAAGTCCATTTTTCTATGAAAGACTCGCAAGGAACTAATTTTGCCATTGAACGGTATAACAGTGTTCTTGATTTTAAGTATATTTGTGTAAACAAATCAAGCAGTTAATAATCTGTCAGGAAATATTTTGCAGTTAGTACAAACCTCTTACAGTAGGCCTTCTCTTCCCTATTATATGAAATTTGTGAATTATCTTCCGCAGACATTTTTAATATTTCATTTAAACACACCATCTGCAAGTGCCTTGTACAATAAGGGCTAAAACAAAAATTAGGCCAAAACAGGCAAAACAATATATATATATATATATATATATATATATATATATATATATATATATATATATATATATATATATATATATATATATATATATATATATATATATATATATATATATATGTACATGGACATGGACACTTTAGGTGGACAAGGGAACTAAGGGATGATCTGCTTACTTGTTACGAAAGCAGCAGTCCTCACCGCAAGGGATACATGGCGAGATTGCACGCAGCTTGGGATGAAATGCACCCCGAGAATCACGCCTTCTCTCAGCAAAAATCTGAGGAACCAGGTAGTCTATCTGCGAAGGTCAGAATATGTGAGGCAGCTCCGTCAGCCCGATATACTATTTGCTGCACCTCTACCGCAGCAAAGATTTGACGGGAAAATCCACTAGAGTATACCGAATCCTCCATAAGGACAAGGGGTAACCTTAATATCAGGGTTAACCACTAAAGCCACAAGGCCTGGCAAGAATGGATGCTAGAATCGTTGAGGAACTTCCAGAAAATGAAGACATCTGGTAGATCAATTGTGCCGTCTACAATGCGCGTTCCATGTGAGAGGTCAAACTCTATCAACAGGAACAAGAAAACCAAGCGGCGTGTAGAGCAGATCGAAGGCAAAATACAGTCGGCCAGACAGCATGCCTCTCGAATCCAAAGTGTGATGGAATATATAAGAAACAATCGGCAGTTTACACCTAAAGTCCGACGTATTATCGCCGGACTCTGACCGCCGGAATCAAACGGCGCTCTTAGCTACTAAGCAGCACTGTTTAGACAGAATTCGAGCACCTATGACGATTAAGAAAACTTTGAATAGGCGGATAAGGAGCATGAAACAAAACAAACTGTTCCGTATAAATCCCTCCCGCCTTATTCAGGAGCAACAACGTGCCGTCGAAGATCCACAGGCTGTAGACGATGTCGAAAACTTTTCGAAGGAAATCTATGAAACGACGTGTCCATTCAATAAGACTCCAGTGATCGCACGCTTCCAGGCTCTTTGCGACACATTCATTGAAGAACCACAGGAAGCGTGCCCGGCAATTGGTCTAGAGGAAGTTCAACAAGTACTTGTTGGAACTAAGAACTTCGCTGTCCCGGGCCCAGACGGATTAAATATATCGTGGTGAAAATAGTTTCCGTCTACACATCGCCGTCTGGCCCGAGTTTTCAACTCGTGGTTTAACGAGGGGCATCAGATTTCGGATTGGTTTGTCGAGAGACGAACTATACTTATTCCCAAGAAAGAGAAGTTGCCTTTCCGTCAATTCCTGCTACAAGTTGTTTACACGCATATTGTATGTCAGGATGTTGGAGCACGTGAAACCAGTCATTCAAGAGATAGGAGAACAACGCGGTGCAAAGAAGAGCCAGGCAGGTTGCAAAGAAAACCTGTTGATAGACCGATGTATTACGCAGGACTCTGTACAATACAAGCGGAATCTATCGATGGCCTGGATGGACTACCGTAAAGCATTTGATTCAAGATCCCACGAGCTGTTGATTCACTTGCTGGGATGTACTAGCACCAATAGTGAGATGCATACAACACCTGCTACCGCTCTGGAAGACCCGCTTCACCATAACATCCGGCGAGTAACCATGGAGCCGGTAGTTTTTAAGAGAGGAGTGTTTCAGGGGGATTCCCTAAGCCCTCTCCTATTTTGTATCTCGCTATTACCCCTGTCACTTGAACGACGCCAAACTCGCGGGTACAATTGCGGACCACCCAATAATCGGAAGCATAAGGTCGCCCATTTGTTTTACATGGATGACCTCAAGATCTATGCCTCTGGAGAGCAAGGCTTACAAAACGCCCTCAGGGTGGTGCAAGAGTACACGTGGGCAATTGGCATGGAATTCGGATTGGACAAGTGTGCAGTCTTCCATCTCAAGATAGGGCGATCTACGGGGATCCCTGAAGATGCGCAGACGGAAGCATCCTGAAACATTTAGATGCCTGGGAAACGTACGCATACCTGGGTGTAAATCAAAACTATATCCAGGATACGCAACGCGTAAAAGACGCTCTCCATGGCAAATACAGACACTGACTCCGAAATATTTGGTCATCAGATCTATTGGGGAAAAACAAGGTATCTGCAACAAATATACTCCAGTGACAAATATATTCCAGTACTGTAAATATGACCTGCGTAGGATAGACAGGGAAACTCGAAAGATGATGCATATACATAGAAGCATTCATCCAACATCAACTGTTCCTCAGATATACCTCCCGAGACAACGGGGAGGCCAAGGACTCTTGAACCTGGAGTGTATGCATGACAGATTAGTCCTGGGCATAACATGTAACGTCGTTCGTAGGTCGGATCCACTTATGCGGCTAGTGAGAGATCATGAAGTCGCAGAGGTAGGAGCGGGCCTATTTAAGGCAGCACAAAAGGCCACAGAACGATTCGCTGTCAGATTCGACCACAGACAAAGAGACAGGCAAGGTAATTACATACAACCAATCACCGAATTGGAACCGAATCTTCTAAAAGCCCAAATCAAAGCTGCCGAACAGAGAAATATGTTTAGGGAACATGTCGATAAGCCCCTACATGGAGTCTTTTATAAAAACATTGCAGTATTGGGTTTATCGACGGCGATGACCTTCGCTTACTTGAGGTCAGCCGGGCTCAGATCGGAGACCGAAGGCTTTATAGTGGCCTGCCAGGATGGTGTTATACACACCTTGGTCTACCGCAGCCGAGCGATGGCTGTAGAGGTACCTGATATCAGTTGCAGGGCCTGCCACCAAGCGCCGGAATCGCTGATGCACCTGATATCGGCGTGCCCTGTATATGCGACTTCGGCCTACATCCATCAGCATAACGCGGCATTACGTGTGCTATATTACTACCTAAGGCACTCGTATGGGGTGGACAAACACCGGTGCTGCCTTACACTCCCGGAGATATTGAGCCTGTTATCGGGAATGAGAAGTGCCACATATATTGGAACTACTTATTCCCGACCGCCAGGTGAATACAAGCTAATAAGCCTGACGTCCTCCTTGACCATCAAACCAAAGTGATGTATATCATCAAGTCCACGGCTCCTGTCGAGAAAACCATTACCTTGAAGGAGGAGGAGAAACGGACCAAATAAGTAGATTGTTCTCGGAGGGATGAAGCCTACTGTGCTGTCAGAACTGAAGATCATTCCGGCTTGCCAAAAATCGGTAGAGTGGTTGGCAGGTCAAATGCAAAAAGCGGTCATCTTGGGTTATCTGTGTTTACTTAGGGCACATGATTATGGATCCACGGTAACTAACTTCGCAGGCTAGTGAGGCGTTGTGGATAATACGCCGGCGCGTATTATCCACTAATATTAAAATAAATAAATCCACTAATATATATTTATTAATTACAACGAATACCGTTTACTTACACATCTCTAACAAATGATAACTTATGGTAGATGTGTGGTGCATATCTACAATACAAAGTAACAGGAAAAGGCAATTTATGATTCACATATTTTCCATTTTTTTCAGTTATCTGGAGATATATAATGAAAAAGTAAAAGATCTACTTCGATGTGATGCTAATGCTGAATATGGAGATAATACGAGTATAAAAAAATATAACCCATTGAGAATAAGGGAACATCCGAGCAAAGGTCCTTATGTACAGGGTAAGTGTGTAAAGTCAGTGTAAGTTAAGGGTACGTTTTACAGATTCTGTGCCAGAATCTACAAAACGATACATCTGCTTCGTTCTTATCACCGTCCCTTATTATAATCACAATAATTATTATCGTTAGTTATGAGTTACTAAAGTTGATTTTGTGTATACTGTGTGTATGGAACGTGCTTTTTAATCAAAAAGCATTTCAGTTGTACTTTAGATAATATTTTAGATGAGTTAATTTCTCTAAATGAGGTTCTGCACTCAGCAGTGGTTTTAAGCGGTGAAAGGAATGTTTAATGCCATCTGTGGAGAGGATTTTTGGGTATTTGGTTTGTAGATAGCTATAGCTCTATGGTTTACTATTCTAGTGGTTTGAAAACATTATTTTAACAATCTGTAGCCCTTGATATTTTCACATATTATAAGTATTAATAAGAAACAAATATGTTATATCGTACTACATACATCTATAATTTTCTTATAATATTTAGGAATGTAATTTTATTTCAGCGAATGTATAGCAATTGGAGTTGCTTCTTACTAAACATAATGCAGTTAATTTAAAAAATAACCTCTCATTATAACCTCTAACCACCCACTATCTCCTATAAAACCATCTCTTGTTTTTGTCTCATATCCACTATAAAACCATCTCTTGTTTTTGAGTATTAATTTATTTTTTAATATTATCTAGGGTTATCAGAGCATGCAGTAAATGATGTCACAGATCTATTAGAGTGGTTGGATCATGGTAACAAACAAAGAAGAGTAGCAGCTACATTTACAAATCCTCAGTCAAGTAGAAGCCATTCCGTATTCTCAATATGCTGTAATGGTGTCAAATTGCATCTAATTGATTTAGCAGGTAGTGAAAGGGCTGGCAGTAGATATTACAGCACATCACAGTTTCGTGAAGGTGCTAATATTAACAAGAGCCTGGTGGCATTAGGCACCGTGATATCGGCTTTAGGTTTGTTTTCGTATCATATTTATTTAATAAATAAACTAACTCGAAGTGAACGTATACCATATTAAGCTATTATTTGTACAATAAGAAATGTTCTCATACACATCTTCGAAAATAACAACATTTAGTAACGTTATCTCTGTATAAGACACAAACAGGGGGGCGCACGAAAAATGCCCACCGTCAAAACTCTGTTATTTATCGTCCGATTTTCAAAACCCAAAAACCAAATTAAATCACTTGTAGAGTATTACAGTCTGAGCTGAGTTCTCAGTGGCATCTATTCGCAAGCTGTCATAAGCCAAGCCGTCGTCATATTATATCTTGGTCGAAATATAAACATTACCTCTTTGTTCTATAATTCGATATTAAAAATTGTTTTACAAGATTATGAAAGTTTTGATACATTTTCAGGCGGTGATCACAAAAGATAAAGTTGACGGTAATATGGCCTCATGTCGCTCGATCCGTTCGCATGTTTATATCTGGTAAATTCGATATCTGGTAAATTTAATTTATGGTATATATTTTAATTTGAGAAATATTGTTTTCTAACAATTATCATTATAAGATACTTTTCCATATTTTGATATCAGTTTTACAGATCCCTTTCAGATACAGATCCTAGTATTTGATAATATTAGTTTCTAGGTCATCTGACCTTTTTTCCCAAAAATTAAAGTGCCATAAGCCGTATTTGTATATTTGTATATACAAATGTATAGATTTATTTGTATATATATATATATATATATATATATATATATATATATATATATATATATATATATATATATATATATATATATAGCACCTTTAAAGGTGCTAGCTTCACAGACGTCACAATTCCCAGTAAAAGAATAACGTTTTCTTGTTTTATCAGAAAAAAAAGCAAACATCATCACACTAAGACAGTCTTAAGGCTTTATCATTCATTCAATGTCTGCCATTACATTAAGTTCCTTGACCTGAGCTTGTTTTTAAATCCATGGTGAGAAGAATATTTAATATCTCAATATCGTTGCAATAGCAATTTTGGTCATAGTAAGCTTAGGCAAACCAGATACAAACAAAAATTAACGTCAATATTAACAAGTAATAAGGATGAACATTGGTTAGATTTTACTGTCATTGCGTTGTAATTCAGAAATTATTTTTTTAATAAACCAAAAATATCGCTCAGTAAAAAAGCCCCTATTAAAATTCTTATGATGATTGGTTACGGAGATCGTCCCAGATCTACTAAAGGGGTACGTGAGCTTTTCAATCAAATTCATCTAGACCGAACGCCGATTTCACAATCCACCGTTAGCAAGATTTTAAGAAAATATGCAGAACATGGCCATGTTACAAATTTACCTAAAAATGGAACGCCGAAGGTATATAAAAATATTCAGCTTGACGTTCTATTGGTTGTTGAAGAAAATCCGCATAGTGCCAGTCAGCAACTAACACTGGATGTGAGAATAAGTCACACATCTGTGCAAACAATTTGACACAAAGAAAAATACCACCCGTACAAAGTCTGCCTGGTACAACAATTAAATGAGGACGATTTCGACCGAAAACTGCAGTTCTGCGAAATCATGCAACCAATTTGTAATCAAGATGTAAACTTTGCCGCAAATATGTTATTCTCATATAAAGCAAATTTTTACCTCAACGGTACTGTAAATAGGCAAAATTGTCGATGTTAGTCCAAAGAAAATCCACATTGGATTCAAGAAGCTCATTGTCAATCACCTCAGAAACTTAATGTATGGGCCGGCATATTGAAAGATGGACTGTTAGGACCATTTTTCTTTGAAGAAAATTTTACTGGTGAAGCCTACTTGAATTTCTTGCAGTTTGAACTTTTGCCAACTTTAGTCACTCTTTATCCTGACCAATAATCCCGATTTGCCCAGTCTAGAAATTTGGCTGCAACAAGATGAAGCCCCACTATGCACGACAAGTTCGGGAATATCTCGATTTGATGTTTCCAGAAAAATGGATTGACCGACGGGGTCCGATTGAATGGCCAGTCAGGTCACCTGATATGACCGCTTTGGACTTTTTTTATGGGATTATTTGAAATCCAAAAATTATTTTAAATAGATCAAGAGATATCGATGATCTAAAGTGCCGCATAGAAACGAAAATATGCAAAATTTCACGAAATGATACGAAATGTTCAAGAAGAATTTGTTTCTAGACTTGGGCACTGTCAAGTTGTCAACGGTCGTCACTTTCAGCATTTACTGAAATAAGTTTTATCTGTTTTATGTGCTTTATCTTCAACACATAATTCTTAGTTAGTTATTTATTTGATTGTTCTTTGTTGTGTTCTTGTTTTGTATTATTTAATATTAGTTGTTAGTTTGATTGATAATAAAACTTATGTTTAATAGTTTGTTTTTTTTCTGATAAAACAAGAAAAAGTTATTATTTTACTGAGAATTATTATCACAATTGAACGATCGCCAATTTGAAACGGCACGACAGAATCGCAAAAAATCTAGGAACCGATGTCAATAAAAAAATTAATAGAAACTGAAAAACTAAATCGACGTGTTCAAGCTTTTTCCATAAAACCTAAAGATTACTAAATTATTAGGGGTAGTCCATACTATTTTTCCATACATGTATATATGTATATATATATATATATATATATATATATATATATATATATATATATATATATATATATATATATATATATATATATATATATACATATATACATATATATATATATATATATATATATATATATATATATATATATATATATATATATATATATATATCTTATATGCTATTTCAGCTTATAAGTTTTTTAAAAACAATTTTTTAATATTAAACACTTTATTTATAATTTTGTATAATTTTGAAATGAGTCGTAGACGACGAAATGAAGTTACAATCTAGACTAACTTTGTGCTGGCTTGGATATAATTTATAAGTTTAAAAATGCTGACGCTAACGCGTGGCAAAGCGTGGCTTTCTGGGAAGGCCTTGGCAATACACCGAATCATCACATAAATGAAATATAAAATGCACGATCGAAAGTTAAGCAGGTATCGTATGATGTCTGGAAAGAGAATGATAACAGATTCCCAGAATATCATATTACCTTCTCACAAGATAATAGCTAAAGTTAACAATGTACATAAACGGTATTTTTATATAACAACTCCCCCCTTATAATAAAAGTTGGTGTATTACAGCAACTTTTAAGAAAGTTGAAAGTAAAATTAAATTGAAATAATAAAAAAATGAACAATATAAAAACAAAAATATAAATGAATAAAATACAAATAGTCTTTTTCCGGGTCTAGGTGGAGATGGAGGCAAATTCGTCGTAAGGGCAATTGCGAGTCTCCTCTTCTTACGGCATTTACAGAAAACGTAAAGTATGACAATACCGATTATGAGGGTAATTGTAAAATATGTGAACCATGAAATGTGCTTAGAAACGAATGGTTCATTTATTAAGTCGTCTAATGTTTTTGAGTACTCGTCTAACTTATATTTAGCGATGTCCAAGTCTTCTACGTTTAAGTTGTTTAGTTTTAACGGTTGCAATTTCGGCATTTCGATGTTGTCAGGAAGGTCTTCACAACAATCGTATGGAATTATAATTGGGTGAGAGTCACTGGTTGTTTCAGAAAAGTCCTTGGGATCTGCTTGTACTCTGGTAGCTCCAATGAATGCATTGCATTCTGGTTGTAATTTTAATACCGAGTTTTTGAGAATTAATTCGGTTTTTGAATTTCTCTGTTTGCAGTTGATTGTAATTTGTAGAGGCTCTGAATTTATTTTTATATTTAACCAAGTATTTCCGGTTAATTTTTGAACTTTATAACCTTTTACGAATATCAGCGAGGTTTGGCAATATTCGGGTATGGATTTCAGGTTCTTCATAATTTGCGCTTCGCAAATGGCATCTTTGCGAACTGGTTCGAACAAATTTGGATTTCATGAAACAGTAGTTTACAATCATCCAGGTTAAACATAGGAATGTACATCAAAGAATTGTCATCTCGCGCAATGTACTTTTGAGATGTTGATAAAATGTGGTATAGACCAGTTCGGTTGTTTAGAATTGGAATTGGAAATAATCTAAACAAAGTGTATATTTGCTGATCAGTTAATGGAATTTTTAATACTAAAATTAAATCATCGTTTGCTTGAAAAGCTTCTAGTTCCATTACGTCTAGGTATTCAGCAACGTTTGATACTCTAGTAGGAAGTGGTAAATTATTTTGGTGTAAATTTTGAGCAATTTGGTGAAGTGAGGTAATCAGATTTTCGGGTGTAATTATGGAGCTATGGATTATTCGTAATCTTGCAAAAGTAATTGAATTTAAAATATCATCTAACTCATTTTCGATATATAGATAACTTTCCATGAGCATTTCACATTTTTCCAAAAATTTCAATGTTAATCGAATAATTTTGATTTCATCTGCTGTACGATAAATTGTGTCTGAAATCAATTTAATGTCGTTATTAAACGTCCGCTCATCAAGCTGTAGTTTTTGAATTGTAGCGTTAAAAATTTTTATTACTGATGTTGTGACTGAAATTTGATTTTTCATCAGGTTTTCTAATTGGTGTTCATCGTTATTTAATTTGTTTTTAATTTGAGATTCTTTAACGTAAACTTTGTCACCGATTTGAAATTGACATAAATCTCTTAGTAAAGTGTTATCAAACTCTCTGCCATAATCGCAGTGAATACGCAGAGGCGTACCGTAGTGCTGAAAATATAATAGTAGGGTGTTTACGATTGATTTTGCAGATTTATCTTGAACAGGGTAGGCCTGTGTGAATTTTGTCAATTCATCTCTGATTGTTAAAACATAATTTCTAGTAGGGATTTCTAAAATGTCGATGTTGATTCGTTTGAATGGGGTTTTTGGGGTTTCTGTTATTACCAATGAGTTAT
Organism: Rosalia funebris; assembly: GCA_037954035.1. Classification (NCBI taxonomy): domain Eukaryota; kingdom Metazoa; phylum Arthropoda; class Insecta; order Coleoptera; family Cerambycidae; genus Rosalia; species Rosalia funebris. Next base: position 39,967,977 of record JAZFAV010000016.1, read on the forward strand.
TTAAATTTTTCCGTAAGGCTTTAGTTTTCTGACAGATTTCACAATTTTGAATGAACCTATCTACATCTTTGGTTAAACCGGGCCAATCATATTTGTTTCGTATTCTACGTATGGTTTCATTTATTCCTCGATGTAGGTTTGCATTTCCGTTCTGATATTGATCTAAGATCAAGGGGATTTGATCATCGTCAGGCTTTTGAGTAATATTTTGACATACTACAAAATTTAGATTTTCTTCACTATAAATGAAAGAAAGCATTTCTAAAATAGGAAGTTCCGAATTGTTTTCGGCAAAATACGTTTTTGAGGGTTTAAAAATGTCTTTGTCTCTATAAAGGGTTAAGAAGATTGTCTCTATTATTTCTTCGGGATCGAAGGGTAGTAGAACAATATGATACTTTCTGTTTTTAACAGTTTTACTTGAAACAATATTAATTTTATTGTGACAAAATTTTGGTTCTTCTTCGAAAATGTCTTCGATTATTGAATAATGCAATTTCTCTAGTTTGTCTTTTTGAAAAAATGTAATGACGTCTTTATGTCTTTTGTCGAGTAATTGATTATTTGTTATTTTGATTTTATTGTAGTCAATTAGTGACTGAGTTTTATACATATTTACAAAGGTTTCTAGTTCTTGTACGATAGCTTCTGGAGCGATTTCGGTTGCTTCAGATGCGTTCGATTCATTGTCAGAGTTTGATGTCAGAATTTTATTTTGAAATTTTGAACAATTTTGAGAGTGATTGATTTTTATACGACTAAGAGCGTCTGCGTTTTTATTTATTTTACCAGGTTTGTATATTAATTCCATACTCATATTCCTCGAGTTTTAATCGCCAACGCGCTAGGCGACTGCCGGGGTCTTTTATTGATAAAATCCACGTCAAGGGTCTATGATCTGTCACTAATTTGAATTTCCTGCCAAAAAGGTACGGTCTGAAGTGTTTTACGGACCAAACTATTGCAAGGAGCTCACGCTCGATTGTGGAGTACTTAGTTTCAGCGCTACACAGTGTTCGTGAAGCATAAGCTATTGGCAGATCTTTACCTATCGGTCCTTGAGACAAAACGGCTCCGATAGCGAAAGAACTAGCATCGGTTGTGAGTATAAATTCGTAATCAAAATTTGGATAAATAAGAATAGGAGTGGTTACTAAGTCTTCTTTTAGTTGATCAAATGATTTTTGACATTCTGAATCAAAATTAAATACAACATCTTTTTGCAATAATTTTGTCAATGGTTTTGATATTTTAGCAAATTGGGGTATAAAACGTCTATAATAACCGGCTAAGCCTAAAAATGATTTGATGTCTTTTTGGTTTTTTGGTTCTGGAAAATTCGCAACACATTTAATTTTGTCTGGGTTCGGCTTTACTCCTTCTGGTGTAATATAATGTCCTAAATACGCGACTTCCTTTCGAAGGAATCCACATTTGTCCGGTTGAATTTTGAGGTTTGCATTTCTTAAACGTTTGAAAATTTCGGTTAGACGATCAATATGCTCGTGAATTGTCGGGGAATAAATAATAATATCGTCCATATAGACGAGGCAGCGTTCATTTTGTATGCCTAAAAGTATGTTGTCCATCACACGCTGAAAAGTAGCAGGAGCATTTTTCAATCCGAATGGCATACGGATAAATTCAAAATGTCCATTCTCTACAGAAAATGCAGTTTTGGAAATGTATTTCGGTTCTATTTCTATTTGATGGAATCCCGAAGCTAAGTCAAGGGTTGAAAAGTATTGGCATTTTCCTAACTGGTCTAATAAGTCTGATATGTTCGGGAGAGGGTATTTGTCTCCGACGGATATTTCGTTAAGCTTACGATAATCAACTACAACGCGCCACTTTTGCTTACCAGAGGCGTCTAATTTTTCGGTACGACCCAAACTGGGGATGACCAGGGTGAAATAGATGGTCGTATAATACCTTGTGATAACATTTTCGAAATTTGGGTTTTAACCTCTTCTTTGTGAATATGTGGATAACGATACGATTTAGTGAAAATAGGTTTCGCATTACCAGTATCAATAGAATGTTTAATTTCGTTACTGAAGCTTAAGTTATCTCCCTCTAAATAAAAGATGTCTGAAAATTCCAAGCAAATTTCGGAAATTAATTCTTTCTCTTCACAATTTAGATGATCTAACCTGAGTTGATTTTTTATTTCTGCTATACGGTCAGTTTGACATGTTTCTGGGCTTAAAATGTTTGAATTTAGTAAAATAGAATTTTGAACTGGTTCTAATTTTAACTCTATCTATGAAAAATCTATCATTTTTGGGATTGCATTTGCATTAATAACGGAAGTGAAAAATTCACCTTTGTGATTAATTTTGACAAGTGCATTTGGCAAACGAACCTTTTCTACTTCTTGAGCTGATAATATAGCATCAGTGTTTACGAGGTTGCAATGAAATTTAAAAATTTGTTCCGTACGAGGGGTAATCGAGATTTTGTTTGAAAGAATTTTAGTTACAGGGCATAAAATATTATTCTGTGGAACATTTCCTGATTTTAAATTTTCAGATGCCTTAAAAAGTGGAATGGTTTTGAAATTTGTGATCAACTGTTTATTTTTTATGTCTATTACACAATCGTAGTGTTCCAGAAAATCTGATCCCAGTAGTCCGTCGAATTCAATGTCTATATCGTGAATATAAACTTTGTGAGAGTTACCTTTTGCAAATGAATTAAAGTCGATTCAGTGATTAAAATTTTTTCGTCAGTTATACCTTGAATAATAACATTTTCAGGATAACGTTGATTGAATTTTTCACAAGTTTTCGGTTTAAAAATCGAAAGTCCAGCGCCTGCGTCTATTAAAAGTTTAAATGTGTTTGTTGCATCCTTAATATAGTATAAATTTTTGGAGCTTACTGTCAAAAGAGAACTTGTAAATCCACGATTTATAGAAATATCTGTTCGTCTGGTTGATTTTGGTTGAGGTTGATTGCTCGAACCTGCGTTTGAATGTTGGAGATTTGGGTTTCTAAATTCGGGGGTTGGTCTTGGGGTTGAATTAGTTGAAAATCCTGATTGGGATTACAATTGTATTGGTCGTCGAAACTTTGTATTTGATGAACAGTATCATCATAGCAATAATTATTGATTTGCTGATAATCAGTATTATCAGTATTGTTAAGATCGTAATTGTAATTATTTGGATCGGAATTATCGTGATCATAATTGTAGTATTGGTATTGATCAGTTTGATCAGTCTCATATTGATTTTGATTAAAGCTTTCGTGGTAATATTGATCATCAAACTTGTTTACATGGTGGGCTCTCTGATTGAAATTTGGGTTTGGTCTGATGACTGGAGGTCTTTGTTGATTTGAAAAATTTGGGTTTGGCCTGATAGCTGGTGGCCTGTTTTGTTGAAAGCTATTTTGAGCAAAGTTTTGATTAGGTGGTCTGAATGAGTTTTGATTGTTTTGAGGTCTCTGAAAATTATTAGAGGCTGATTGTTGAGTTTGGTTGCTATTGTTATTGTTAAAATTATTAAAACTTGGACGAGAAAAATTTTGAAATTGTGGTGGATAGCCACTTTGTTGCTTGGTACGGCATTCATCAGTTGAATGGCCAATTCTTTTACAAAAATTACAAGTTTGTCTAGTCGAGTTATTTGGTGTTGGCATTGATGGTCTAAAATTTGAATTTACAGGTTTTTGATTTCTTAATGTTTGTGATTCAAAATACGATAGTTGCAACTCGCCTTTGATACGTGAAATTGCAGTTAACATGTTAGCAGGGTTACTCGCTCTAATAATTGATCCTAATTTTGGATCTAGGCCAGTTAAAAGGGTGTTAAGCGTCATTGTTTCTATTAAATTAGATTGAGCAGTTTTTTTCTCGGGCGTTAATGTTTGTTTCTGCACAGCTGCGTGCATTTTCGCGTTATGGGTTTGTAATCGAGACACAAAATTTAACGCACTTTCGTTATTCTAAGGTATTCGTTATGCTTAAGTATATTTCGTTATTATAATAAGGTCCTGTATTAGAGACGTGAGGTCTCTGGAATCACCAAAATGGGTTTCAAGTAAATTTTTAATTTCTTCCCAAGTGGAAGGGTTGCGAGAGTTAACTAACTCTGCAGCTTTACCGCGCAATTTATTCTTTACATGGAGAGTCAAAAATATACGCTGATCAGCAACGGCCATACTGTAAGCACATCTTACAGCATTCAAAAAAGTTTGCAAAAAAATTTGATTACCATCAAATTCCGGTACAATTGAAAAGATTTCGGAGAGTTTGTTGGGTTCTACGTGTTCTCCTTCATTAACATTATTAAGATTTTCAGTAGACATTTTTTGTTAATTAATTCAAATGAAATTTTAAATGTAAAAATAACCTGGACTGGTCTATGTCCTTTTTTGTAACGAATAAAATATCGTTAAACGTACAAATGAATGTGAATAAAATGTACACAATAAAAATGGCAAGCGAGACAATTCTTTGACTTACCAAATTCCTTCCATCTGTTCCGCCAATGGGTCCGAAGCCAGTGAGGTCAGGTCCGTGTTCTAGCGACGGCGGGCCAATGTAGAGGATGGGCTGGTGTCGGCTAATCTCGCGGGTAGTTAGGCAATGCTCCGTGTTCTACTCCGAAGTTCACCGCTGTTGATTGATTTATTTTTCTTTTCTTCTTTCTTCTTGAGATTTCTTTTCTTCAAGAGTTGCTTTGTATTTCTTTCTTGTTTCTTCTTCGTAGCACTTTTTGTTTATTTTTCGTAGCACTTTTTGATTTGGATACCGCTTTTAGAGATTAGAATCTCACACCACCAGTGAGGCAAAAGTCCGTGTTCTAGCGATGCGCGATATTCTACCGGCTGCGCCAATTTCTTATATGCTATTTCAGCTTATAAGTTTTTTTTAAAAACAATTTTATTTATAATTTTGTATAATTTTGAAATGAGTCGTAGACGACGAAATGAAGTTACAATCTAGACTAACTTTGTGCTGGCTTGGATATAATTTATAAGTTTAAAAATGCTGACGCTAACGCGTGGCAAAGCGTGGCTTTCTGGGAAGGCCTTGGCAATACTCCGAGCCGTCACATTTAGTGATAAATGAAATATAAAATGCACAATCGAAAGTTAAGCAGGTATCGTATGATGCCTGGAAAGAGAATGATAACAGATTCCCAGAATATCATATTACCTTCTCACAAGATAATAGCTAAAGTTAACAATGTACATAAACGGTATTTTTATATAACATATATATATATATATATATATATATATATATATATATATATATATATATATATATATATATATATATATATATATAACTTCACAAAACATCCATTAGAAACTCTAACAGTAACAATTCTGTCGAACATTTGCATTATATCCTTCTTGACTCTCTTTAAGCTTTAAAAATCGATGACCCTAATAAGTCAGTAAGCTATCTAATTATTCTAGCTGGCTCCTGTTAATAATTCCGTACATTCAGCTACAAAACTAACTCCTTTTAACGTCTTCTTTTCACATATTGACAAAGCTAAAGCAAAAAAAAGCAGTCAGCAAAAAATATCGCTAAATAATTTCTTTAAACGGTACAAGGTCGAATCGAACATCAAGAAACATAACTACTTTCTAGATTAAAAATAATTAGACGAACCCCAACCAATGATTATGTATGATCGCAAGTACACCTAAATATAAAAATCCCCCTGGCTCTAAAATAGAACCCATTTAAGCGTATTTCAATCCGCAGAGATAAAGACTTTATTAGTGACACATTTGTCGACTAAACACATCCTTGTTGCAGGATAAATATCCCTTTTTCTATTTTACGAAAGCGCATCGTTGTAAGGTTGATCCCGTATCCTTCCGACAGTATTAGGTCCCGTTAAAATTATTTCAGACTACCTATTTTCTCCATGTAATTAATCTACATACTGTTGAAAACCAATTTCTGAACATCTCCACCAATTTAATAACCATCAGAGAAGAGGCCCTGAAGCATGCCTCCTCACTCGCGCATCAAGGGGCTACAAAATGAATTTATCTTGAATAAAACGTTCAACAAATTTGAAATAATACATTCAAATAATAAAAAATTCCAACGAGGTCTAATTAATACCGTTGGTTCACAATACAACTCCCTCTTTAGGTTAATGGATAACAATGATTGAGAGAAAATTAATGCTAATATCAAAATCCTATATGATAACCAAGATTCAATTGTATCTGAAATCGAAACAAAGGCAATTATTCTTAAAAATTTAATTAACGGGCTTGAAAATACAATCAAAATCATAGATAATAAACAATCTTACTACTAAAAATCTTAATGATATAATTATTCAAGAACATATCCAGGATATAATCAACAATATCAACTTTAACGTCGAGAATGCTCTTGTTCGCCCACCTAAACTTAGTACATCCAAATATTATAACTAATAATAATATCAAAGACATTTTTGTAAATCTTCGACGTTTATATAAAACAAATGAAATTCTTGTTTCATATTCATTACTATCTGAGCCTTTTCAGGATTCAAATCTGGAATCGTGATTGGTACTAAAATCGAAATTTGAAAATAAAAATCTTATTCTTTTCAAATTTACCCCACTACTTACAAACACCTCACAGTTCTATCCCCTAAACCCTTCCTCATACTCAATACCGAAAATGAACACACATGGATTGATTAAGAACTGCCTCGATGACATCTATGACTTCTGGTGACCTCTACTTGTGAGGCAACATGATGGACACTAGCAGTCACTGTATTGTCGACGTGATCGAATATCTCCTGCAATGTTGCACCGGCACGTTAAACACAAAACCTTGTCCAGACGTTACCTAATGGAGGAATTCTGATAATTCCCATGTTACCAATCGAAGTTACGGAAAAGTGCTCCCACTTGGACATTGGAATATTAAAGACATATCGCTCATCACCCCTAAAGCCAACTGTACCCTTTGGATTGATCAATCAGAATTCTACAGTAACAATGAAGTAATAAGATATACCACCATCTACCAGAAAAATAAAAAAAAAAGGGGGGGGGGACCACTGTGTTCAAAAGTCAATAATAATATGAATATCTTACTGTTAGTTTATTTACACTGCTCCTCGAGATGAAGCGAATGTTAATACATGCATATATTCTGAAAACAGTACCTTTACAGATGGTATTCAATATCTTAGCACTTTATAAATGGTAGCGCTTCTTACGCTTACACATTATATTACATTTATAAATTTCATTTTGCCTATATGAATTTAAAAAGTGGATTGTTTATGTATGATGCTATAGAAAATATTTAACATCATTTAACAATTTCACGGTATTTAATATAATATAAATTACATTTATACATATACGTACATACGTATAAGGTGTCTCAGTTGGAACTATAGGATTTGAATTGCGCACCATTTGTGTTCTGTCAAAGATAGGGCGTCAATATTTATCGACTGTCATCTACAAACCAGACGACGACAATATGTCGCGATTAACAGTAAAACAAAGAATAGTTTGTGTAAAACTGTTTTATGAAATTGAACGATCATTTACAGTTGCATTATTACAGAAACATTTGCACAAAATTAGGATAAAATGAAGCGCCTACAGAGTTATCAGTTTATAACTTAATTAAGAAATTTTAAGAAACGGGTTAGGAATACGTCCTCATCGTGGTCAGTCAGATGAAAATATTTCTGCATATGAGATAAAGTGCACAGCAGTATTTAAACACATCAATTCGACGTCGTGTACAATACTTGAATCTGTCAAGAGCCACCACGCATCCGATTTTAAAGAAAGATCTGCATCTGTCGGCGTACAAAATTCAGTTGGCATAACAATTAAAAGTTACAGACCATTTACAACGTCGCATATTTATTAATTGGGTGTTAGAAAATAACAAAGGTGATGCTGATTTTTGCTGAACAAAATTTTGTTCAGCGATGAAGCACATTTTCATCTTGACGGATACATCAACAAACAAAATTGTCAAATTTAGGGTGCTGAAAATCCATAAGCTGTTCACAAAAAAGAAATATATTCACAGAGATGTACGATTTAGTGCGTATTTTGGAATGGTGGACTAATTAACCAATACTTCTTTCAAAATGAAGCTGGTAATACTATCACAATAATTAGGAACGCTATCGTAACATTTTAAACAATTTCTTTTTCCACTAAATTGATGACTGGATTTGAACAACATATGATTTCAGCAAGATGGTGCAACGTGTCTTACAGTACATGCAACCATAACTCTATTGCATACGAAATTTCCTGATCATGTTGTCTCGCGGAATGCTGACGTCAATTGGCCTGAAAAGTCATGTGATCTAATACCATTGAATTCCTTTCTTTGGAGTTCATTACGTCCTAATTTTGTAATAATTTTTTTAATGCAACTGTAAATGATCGCTCACTTTCGTAAAACAGTTGTACACAAACTATTCGTTGCTGAACTGTTAATCGCGGCACATTGACGTCGTAAGGTTTGTTAATGACAGTCGTTAAATATTAACGCCCTATTTTTGACAGAACACATCATATAGTTCCAACTGAGACACCCTATCTAAATTTACATGGAAACGAAAAGAACGTCTTTGACGTTCTTCGGCACCTCTAATTCTGTATTGAATAGATCCGGACACTCCGGGGCTTATCTAGTTTTTATTTAGTTTTGCCTGTAAATTTTGAAATAACAGTTATGCAAAAAAGGGTAATGTCGAAAAAAATTCGGTATACCCAAAAATAACAGTTGTCTGTTTTATTTTACTTATTTTTTTATAACATTTTTTCAATAATAAAAGTTTTGTTTTATTTATTTTCATTACATACAGTATATCATATTATATAGGTATGTTTGGTTAATTACATCAAATGATATCGAATTATCACGGCGGTAAACGGTAAGGGTATTTTTATACCTAAGGAAAATAATAAAATTGTCAATTTTTTGTGCTTCTAACAATATTAAAAGATGTATTTGTTCTGTTTAAAGAAAATATATACAAAACCGAGTAGTCACAACATATTTATTATATTCCTCTGTAACACAACCGAGACTTATTAAGTGAATGTTTTCAATACTTTCTAGTTAATAACAATTATATAAAATATTTGTATCATGTACTTTGGAGCACACACTAATTTAAAATATGTTTTGTGAATATTATGTAAAAAATCATTAGGATATTATAAATAGAAATACGTATTTCTTTCCAGAGCAGTTATTAAAAAGAAGTATACTTGTATTATTCAATATAATTCACAAATTCTTCGAAGTCTTCAGTTCAAGTAGCTATTAGATATAGCTATGAATCAAAAAGTTACGAGGAATTGATAATATAGGAATTAACTGCCTCCATTGTTAAGTTTCTCTAAATGTCATATTTTCCATAACTCTCTATTATAACTTCCTATACTAAAGTAGTAACTTCCTATTACTGAGTAATAACTTTATTAGAGTTAATAACTTCTCTAAAAAGTTATACAAAAAATATCCAATGTTAATCCCATATATCATATAAGTATACTACACTTTGTATGTGGCTTTTCTAATATCTAACATTTAAAAATGAGACTTTAAGAAAAAAGACTGATACTTTTCCTAAGATACATATTTTAAGCAATATATTACAATTAACAATAAATTAACATATTAAAATATTAACAATACGTAGCATAAATTGTTTTCGTATATAAAGCAAGTTTTATAAATAAATAAAGCTTTTATAAGAATATAAGTATTCTATATATATATATATATATATATATATATATATATATATATATATATATATATATATATATATATATATATATATATATATATATATATATATATATATATATATATATATATATATATATATATATTATGTTTTATGGAGTTTCTGTTGTTTTAAATTCATCGGTTTGATCTTCAGTGCGTTCGAATTTATCTTCCATTATCTTTTTAACTTCTTTACTTTTTCTTGGTGGTTTATGGATGGTCCACAAGCCATCCATTTAATTCCAGAACCTTGAAAGTATCCTTGTGACGGCTTATCTTCTTTCGTGCGTACTCCATGGTTTCTCGTAATTTATTTTACATACTGGCTGACCAATCAGATAATAAAAATTATTGATAATGAAAAAACAAAACATATCAACTTATTACGAAAAGACTCATCTTTTATTTCTGTTGAATACAAAGCCACCTAAGATATCAAAAAAATAAATGAATAGAAGTAAACGCCAAAATCTAAAGTTTAATTTGAATTGTAAGATAACTGAAATTTTAACAAAAAATCAAAGTAAGAAGGTTAAAAACGTTATTTAATGATATTTTTGCAATTTTGAAAAGCCCACGCGATCATATTTTTGATGGAACAAGTTTTTTAACGCAAAACTAATTAGAATGTGTTTTTTATTAGATAAATATAAATTAATTTGTAATATAAAACAATTTAGAAGTTCATTAATTAAATATTAATTATATTTTTTATTATAAATTTTAATTAATTTAATTGAAGGTTGCAAATAAGTACTTTTAATGTTTAATAAAACTTGATAATAGAATTTGTTACTACATTTTTCATAAAAAATAACCATTACACATATATTCTTTTTAATATCAAGTTAGCTTCGAGTTAGCCGAGTTAGATTTTTATGTGTGAGATTCATTGTTTTTCCTTTACCATAAGTAGTTTCCTACCTTCAAATGAGATAAAAGTGTTAATAACGCAATACCATTCAATTAAACACTTTGTATATAAGCGTTTTTAATATGTCCTTTTCTAGATTAATAATATTGGCGACTCTTCTATGAAAAGTGTGACAGTACAACTGAGTTCTAATATAAGATTATATCGAGTTTGATAAAATAATGGTTTTTTTTATCTGGCCCGTACATATTTACTAAATGGCTGTTTTCGTATGTGTGCCACGAAATTTTTAGGTCGATGTACGAAATGCTTTTCGTTCGAATTTCGGCATTTTGACAAAATCAATACAGTAAGTCGACCTTTGCGAACAACGTGGTAACCTTTACTTTTTGATCTGAGGCCTCTAGAGGCATGTACCGGGGGTGCCTTCGATATGATCGAGGGGGCGGCGCAATATTGTTGCGATTTGCTTATTCATTTCATGATATTACTGCATGACTAAATAATAATAATGTATGGGAAACTAATAGATCAACCGAAAGCTAATACTTTTGGGCAAATGGTTTTTATTCAGTTTTATGTTTTATTCTTAGATAATCTCTTGTTTCATAGAACATTAATCTTGAATTAATAACAAAAAAACCTCAAATAGAAATTCTTCATAATTCTACTTCATAGGTTGCAAATCTAATGATATTAGATTTTGTGACAAGAACAATTGATTCAGGTCAATTAATTTAATTTTTTACTTAGACAAAAGTTTAACTAAAATATTATCAATAGTTTCACCATTACACAATTTTTCAAAATTGTGTAATCAAACTTGTACTAATTATAATAATTACATCTACTAAATACAAGTAGATTTCCGAAACAAATACACTCGTTGTTAATGGTGGATATATGTAGCTGGTGCTTCTAGCATTTATCTGTTGATTAATGAATGGAGAATTAAAATCTACGTTGTTTTTTTTAGTAACTTTATCATGTTCCTCCTCCCCACAGCAATTTCAATTCCATTGGTGGCGTTCTTAGGTCTTCACAACTAGATATTCTTTGTCTACAATTTAAATCAACATTTTTACAATTCAATACATGCATCATAAGTGTGGAATATAAATACAAATATGTCATAAATAAAATATACCATAAATAAAAATATTTTTTATAAAAGGTGGTCCAACCAAGACGCACGATGTTAATTGTAAATAAAACAAAAAGTTTTCAGAGAATTACCTTAATATTTTTTATTATGATAGAAGGATCTATGACAATTATGTGTGTAATAAAATATCGGCCAAATGCTCGCCACGGCTTCGGTGGCATACCTCCATCCGATGGTCCATGTTTTCAATGACTCTGAGACATAATTGAGGTTCAATGTCGTTAATGTGCCGAATTATCTCATCCTTTAGCTCTTGAACTGTTCTTGGCTTATTGACGTACACTTTTTCTTTTAAATATCCCCAAAGAAAGAAGTCCAACGGTGTCAAATCACATGATTGTGGCGACCAATTAACATCGCCACGACGTGAGATAACACGGCCATTGAATTTCTCGCGCAAAAGTGCCATTGTTTCGTTGGCTGTGTGGCAAGTGGCACCATCCTGTTGGAACCACATATCGTCCAGGTCCGTATCCTCAATTTCTGGCCACAAGAAGTCCGTTATCATCTCGCGATAGCGAACACCATTCACGGTAACTGCTTGGCCGACCTCATTTTCGAAGAAGTACGCCGGCGCCGCCAGCCCATAAACCGCACCAAACGGTCACTCTTTGTGGATGCACCGGCTTTTCAACAATCACTCGTGGATTCTCATTTGCCCAAATGCGGCAATTCTGCTTGTTAACGAATTCACTGAGGTGAAAGTGTGCCTCGTCGCCGAAGATGATTTTCTTTGTAAAGTCACCATTTACTTCTGTCTGTTCAACCAACCATTCGGCGTATTGACGACGCTTGAAATGGTTAGTAGGCTTCAGCTCTTGAGTCAATTGAACCTTGTAAGCGTGTAAATTCAAATCTTTATTCAAAATTCGCATCAGTGATGTTCGTGAGATGTTCAATTATTGGGCACGACGACGAGTCGAGGTTGACGGCTCTTCTGCTACACTATTGCGAACAACAGCAATGTTTTCCGCAGAACGAACTGGGCGAGCATGCACAGGTGTTTTCACATTTCCTACAGACCTGGTTTGCTGAAATTTGCGCACAATTTTCCCGATTGTAGACACATTTGGTCGATTATGCTGACCAAAAAAGGCACGAAGTGCACGAAATGCATTTTGATTTGAACGCCCATTTTCGTAAAAAGCTTCAACAATCTTAACGCGCTGCTCAATTGTGTGTACCTCTCCATGGCTGAATTTGTCAAACACTGAAACAAAGAAATGTCGAATTAAGTTGGGCAAAAAACTTGACGTTAAGGTGTGACTCACAATTAACATCGTGAATTATGGTTGGACCACCCTTTATTACTGGATTTAATGTTTGCATGTTTATTTTTTAGTTCAAAACACTTATTAATCGACTTATTTTAAAGTAAAATAAAGCACGTGTAATATACATGTATATACAAAGTATATGCACATATCGTAATTTTGTACTCATGTAAATTTAATATACCAAGTGTCAACGAGGTCATGTATCAGCACGCTATTTTTTAGATTGGAATAAAAATTTCAAATTTAAAATTCACGTATAAGAAGTAAATAGGCTTAATTTCACATAAATATGTTATCAGTACCATTTCCTGTTTCGGTGTCATTAATTTCGAAATATTAATTGGAAAACCCTCTATGTTTTAACATTCTAATCGGAATGTACTGATTCTGTGTAATTTATTTTACACAATGAATTTAATTTTTTTATATTTGCCTCAAATATAATGGACTTATTACAATTATTTATAAAAATATAAATTAATAATTTCCAAATAAAATTAGAAAGATTTCCAGTTAAATGTTATGATCCTATCCTAATGTTAACCTTCTTTCGGGTTAATAAGTAATAAATCTATTTTGTTGATATCCAGATGGCTTTGGATATTTATTAATAATTCTTGATTACGTTACATACCTACTAGATATTTCAGTAAAGACTTAAATCCCCTTGTAATGAGAGGATGTAGACCTTACGGAAATATGTGGTAGGTATGTAACGTAATCAAAAATATACCCAGTTATGAAATTCATTATTTAATAATTGAGTTCATATATATATATATATATATATATATATATATATATATATATATATATATATATATATATATATATATGATACGGCACTGTCATTCGTTTTAGCTGGACAAACTTGTAAACAAGTCAAGCGGAGGAAATTCATATCATATAGGGACTCTATTCTAACATGGCTACTAAAAGATACTTTAGGGGGAAATTCCAATACAGTGATGGTAGTCAGTAAGTACTATTTTAGTTTACTTCCTTATGTTGTACTTATATTTGCGGATGTAAGTATTTATAATTAAATATATAAAATATAAAGTAAAGAAACTCTTTACAATATTTACAGGTTTTTTTATATAAACAATGCAATAAATATTAATTCAATGTATATCCTTTTAACTTTTGCATTAGGGCTACAGTACAAATTCTGCAATCAGCAGCAAAATATGCTAGTACAACTATTATTATTAATATAAAACTATAAACCTTTTGATTAAAAATATAAGTACGGCATCTAAATCTAAATTTATATGGCGCACATTTCATTAATTAACTGCTAATTTTGAAAACTACGTCAAATTCAGTTTCGCGAAAAATGAAATATTTTTTAATGCAGAATGAACATCGGATCGGGTTAAAATTTATTTGTGCTGGATTAAGATAAATAGCAATTCTGTACTGATACTTCACCTTTTATCTTATAATTTGTAGTTTTAATATCGTTCAAATACATTATACAGATAATATGTTTTGTACTTTTACTGTGAAGTAAAGTTCGTAATGTACTTAATTAATTCTAGTATTACAAAAGTAATTTTATTTCGAGGGACTACTTTTATTGGACACATTTAGACAATTTTCTGAATAATACAACACAATAATAATAATATAATCGCATTATTTTATTATTTATTACATGAAATTTACTGAGCTCTTACTAATTAATTAACAATATTCTTATTTTACAGCGATCTCTCCTTCCAGCGTGTGCTATAATGAGACCATAAATGCCTTGCGCTTTGGGCAACGAGCCAAACTTGTCATAACTCATCCAGTAATCAACGAGGATCTCAAAGAGAAAACTATTCGCGAATTAAGAACAGAAATCGCTATACTAAAGAGTCTGCTTAAACTTAAACAGGTGAGTTATTAATGCATGTTGTGGTATTGAAAATTACTTAAATATTATATTTCTTTTATGAACAAATAGTTGCCTATGCAATTATTTTCAATGTCGACAAGCTACGATAATGGTAAATTAAGAAAGCGAAATAGCAACATGGAAAATGACATACATAATCTCTCAGTGCAGAACGATACTACTCCCACTCCCGTATTTGACTGCAAAGGAGCCGCTGTAGAGTTAAAGCATGACCTTAATTTTTATATAAAAGAGGGTAATGTGAACAGCGGAGGAAATTTGGCAAGTGCGAATAGAAGGAGTTCAGCTACAGAATTATTGAGAAAAAAGTATACACACGAACAAATAAGTTCAAATCCTATTAATAACAAATGTGACGCAGATAATGATAATTGTAAATTAAAAGACGGTGTACAAAATCACACATCAAAAATAAATATAGAAAAACTCATGCCGTTAATTAATGTGACAAGTTCTTTAGCACCCATTAAACCTACAAAGTTACGAAGAACGTATAGTGTAGATCATCGCTATACTAAAATGGGGATAAATATGTCGAAGATATTTGATTCTGAAGAACCTATTCCTTCATTGAATGGTGTGTATCATCAATCTAGCAGTTCTGCAATTTTATTAAAAAAACAAAAATCTCAAGAATTTGTTAAGAAGTTAAATAGTTTTGATAATACTTCGTTAGTCCGACATAAAAATATAAATAAATCAATTCCGTCGTTAACTAAACTTATGTCAACAAATGAATCGTTTGAAAAAAGTAAAATAAAAAATGAAAAATCAATAGTAACAGAAGTTTTAAACAACAATAAATCAGTAGAGGCAAAAGTGGATTATGTACGCAAAAATAATATAAAACCTAGATCACAAATTGTAGCAGCTGTTACTAGTCGGTTATACTCAAAAATTAGAAAAAAAGAAGCCTCCACGAATATAGAAGATGTAAACACTATTAAAAACGAATTGTCGAAACCACAAGAAGTGACAAGTTGTTCTAACACAAAATCACGCCTAAAAGAACTTACAAAGAAAGCTCTAAAAGTTCATAGGCAAAAACATAAAGAAACTCAAACGGATATATTGTCAGTTTTACGTCTCAAAGATACATCAACCGATGTTGATGATCTAAGAATAACACCAGTAGAGATTAGAATGCAGAATGCAGAAAGTGAATGTAACATAATTGAAACTAGAGATGCCTCCGTAGGATGTACAATCTTATATCATTTTTCAGATAATAGAAGGATTAATCATATCATGTTTACTAGAACTTGTGGAACGCAATCATGTGCAAACCTTGATGAAATAAATATACAAAGAACTAATTCTAAAGATAATGCACTATCTACTTTAAATTCTAAAGAACCGTTAAGATCAATATCTTCTACGAAATATTTACAAGAAGGGTGGAACTCAATTCTTGATGTATCAAATGTAGTTCCTACGAATGTTCCTATTTATACAAACACTGTTAATATGTCGCCCACTTGTATTACTGAAAATAAAATAACCGACCATATATCAGATAACGCAGAATATAAATCTTCGCAAAATGTTTGTTTTCCTACGCCTGATCTAATTAGTAATCATAATTCATTAGAACAGCTGCATAATGAAAACAGAAAATATTCGAATGTCTCCAAGAAAATTCGTAACCCAAATGAAAAGCATTTTGGAAGTATAGAAATATTAAAAGACTATTTTACATCGGTTGATGGTTATATTTTAATTGAAAATGTAATATATGCAATAGCTGAATACTTGACGGTTCCCAAATATACAGAAAAAATACACTCCATTACTATAACAAATATACAGGCAACAGAAATATGCCTAACAAAGGATTTTAATTATGATCTGTGTAATCCCCTACCTATATTTGAGCCAAATTTAGCAAAACCTAAAGTTGTTAAATATAACAAATTCGACTACGTTAAATTAGAAAAACCGCCTGTTTTGAAATCTATGACCGGGCATTGTCCTAGCAAATTCAATAACCAATTTAAGTTTAATCATGAGAATTTCGATAAATATGACCATCCAAAAAAACAAGATCAACCAGAAAATCAAAGAATAGTTCAAGCAATGTCCGAATTTTTAGAAGAAGCCTCGGAGTTAGTAAATAATTTGACAATTGCCGCAAATAACATAAATTGTCACGATTCTTTATTAACAAAATCTTATGAACTAGAAGTTACTTTAAAGAGTATTAAGGGATTAAAACAATTTAATTGTAAAAGACGAAAAACGCCCGCTCATCAACTGAAAAATGGCTTGTCAATTTCAACAAAGAAGGTAGATTGTTCCACCCAATGTAAATTTGATTATAATTTTCCAGAGAATAAGTATGATACTATAGTGGAAAATTCTTGTATAAAATTAGAGAAAAAAGTTAATAGAATTCCAATAGCACAGTCAATAAATCTCGATAATCGCAGCAGTTATGATGATGTAACAAGCCCACTTTTAGAATGTTCTATTAATCCATGGGATACAAGTCATTCATCAAATAATATACTAGATACGGAAAATCCAAGTTTAGATAGCACTCAAGTTGCATTTTCCGATTATGGTAGTTTACCCAGGAACACTTATAAGAGACACAGAACACCTACTTGCAGTCCTAGTGCTTTTTTAAAGCAACTAACAAATATAAGACGTCAGATTATAGAATCTTCTAGAGAAGAATTTTCGCATTTCTTAAACAATTATTAATGTAATACAAAAATTAATAATGTGAACTACAGTAATATACATGTACATATATCACGAATGATATTTTGAGATCCACTGATACTATAAATTTAGCTGTTTAGTACTTTTAGACTATACTAAGACATTTGATAAATGAATTATAGTCTTTTGTTAGCAATTCTCTGTTTGTTACACTTAAACAAAGATTATTAATTTATTACATTTAAATTCAAGTACATTTCTTTTAATAAGTTTTAGGTAATTTTTAAAAAATAAGTTTTTGTCTCAATTACTAAAAGGCTGTTTTTTGTTGTTGTGTTTCTTTCTGTCGTTGAAACATTCAACATGTTTATCATTAAAAATAATAAAATTAAATTAAATTAATATAGACTAAGATTAGGTAGGTACATTTGTAAGTACAATAGTAGAGCATCGTGTTATACTCGTACATGGGTTACGGAAGTTCGTATTTTAGATTACCAATAATATTAACTCTATCTCTCTAACTGTATATTGTTTTTATATCATAACGTTTGTTAATATTTTACTAACTTCTTAATAAACACGATATTATTATATTTTGCATTTTTTTTTCACATCATTGTGGTGCTCTAAAGCCTTAATCCCACGGCTTGTGGCTTGATGAGCCTGGTCTGAAGTTTGCCATACCTCACGCCGTTAGAACGTAAAGACTCGTTATTGCTCGAGGTGGCTTGGCTTTTCCCGTGTATTGTCGGTAAATACTAGGACATCAAAGGCTTGGGGCTCGAGGGATGTATCAAGCCTCAGGACCAGTAATGTTATATAATAGTGTTTGTGCAACCCAGCCAAGATGTAATAAGGACCGAGCGGTGTAATCGAGGGGTTACATCGGTCCTCTTGTAATGGAGTAGTTACTCAACGTACTCAAATACCAGGTAAGTGTAAATAAACGACGCCAATGGAACCATCGCCGTGGAGAACGGCAGTGGTACCGCCGGACGACGAATGTTTCGTGAATTCCCAATCCAGGAAATCCACTTCTCTCTCCGAAATCGAAATGAATTCGTGAACACAGCAATCCGAGTTCATAGACTCGAATCGTAGCCGCATTCATTCTCCGATAAAGGAGGACATAAACAGAGGGCCCTCCGGGAAGATAATTAGGCGTGGAAAGAACCAAGTCATTGAGGTCTGCCAAGCAAAAGGCAGAGAATAAAACGCTGACGGAAAGCTGGATGATGCTCTAGCCCGAAAATAAGCCTCCTAAAGAAGAGGGCCCAAAACCAAAACAAAATCGACGACGACTAAGACGGTTACAGAATAACCGCTGGCAAACGCCGCTAAAGAGTAGCCGACTCAGAAAATTAACTCCTACAAAGAGACTTCTGATAAAGAGAAGATCGCGGGATCGGAGCAACCCACCTCAAATAAGCTGAAGATCCTGCCAGTTATTTTATAGCAACTCCAAATAGCTGGTATAAACTATACCAAGACCAACAGGTTCACTCCGCCACCGTCAACAACTACAAAAATGTATGGTGACTGATATGAAACTATTACTTCTTGTATAGTAAGGAAGATAACTATTTCCGTTCAATTTTCTTGTCCTATTTCGTTCGATTAATAAGTTGAGATTTTTTGCCGGGGGTTATAGGACTACCGTTACTGTTAAATTTAAAAATACCAAAATGGCTGTCGAATCGGCTGTCCCATAGTTTAGAAGGAAAGTATACTTTGCGTAATTTTGAGATTCTAATCAGGCTGCTCATGCCACTGAAATTTTTCTACGTTCAGAAAATTCAGATGGCGTTCAGATGTTAGTAGTATGTACAAACAGAAAATAGGCTGGCTCAAGAAAAGCCATAGCAAGTAAATAAAAACTGGTGTAGTGTTTTAACTGAAGACAGCAACATGAAAAGGATTGATTGGCCCTTAGCAGTGGTGATGAACTTAATTCCTGGACCAGACAGTAATCGCAAGGTGGCACATTTGAAAACTGTTCATATACTCAGATCTATTCAAAGATTTTATCTACTTGAAGTTGATCCTAATCATGGATAATAAACTATCGACATTATTATAAAACAATATACCAACAATGAGGAGCAAGTCATCAGAAGTATGCCGTAAACATTTAATCGCTGAGAATGTATTATGTAATGCTGATGAGAAAATTATATATACCAGATGATGTGGCAAGAAGGTTTAAATTCTGCACACTATTCTAGTTTAGTATTCTAAACTAGTTCTTAATTTAATATTTTTCTATTAGTCTGACTATATGAATTGACATCATCAAAACATATTTTAGGATGAAGTTGGTAATCTTAATTAGTTGGCGTCAAATCCAAAATCTTTAAGTCTTTGGAATTCTAGTTGAGGGGTGAAATTTAGAATTGCCCAGGGGTCCTCAAGCTTGAACTGAATATTCCCTGAGAAAAAAATTCTACCTAGTGATGTAAGCGTTGACTCATAAGTTGCATTATGGTACATTATCCTGTTCCGTTGCTTAAAAATTTATGAACACTAGTTCTTGGATTAGTTATATTTCTTTCAGTTATATTATTTCAGTTATTGTATCTTGCTACGAAAATGTAACTCGAAAAATTAACTACCCAAAAGTACATTTTCTATACTTGGGTCTAGCATTAGAATATCTAAAACCTATGGATACTTTGGTTAGATACCATATACTTACCTATGGGTATATATATGTCGCTATCAAATTAAAGAAGATCGAAACAATGTCGAACATAAATAGTTAAACATATTTGAGGACAGTATACGTACAGACAAATTGAGTGTGATGTCCTGACAATCTTATATTAAGATTTTGGATAGTGGTAAGTACAAAATCATTTACGAAATTATCAATATTTGTCATGTACGTACATAAGTTCTGCTGGATTTATCAGTAATCGAATAATGAGTAGATTTTTAATTTACTGTCTTATTGTAACCATTTGGTGATTATTTTTGGGCACTAGACTATGTCCTCGTTTATAAAACAAATATTTTCTAATTTCGATAGAAAATAGGTTCGTCTTGTACTTCTGTATGTAAAATCTCACGGCTAAAGTATTTTCAGAGGCCACCGTCTCATTCATTTACTAACTAACTTTCTCCAGAGAAAGTGTTAGAACGTAACTTTTCATAGAATTTTTTTTTGTAAAAAATTGTAAAATATTTTAGAGGTAGGCTAGTAAATATTTGAAAATGTTTCTTGCAAATTCCATTGAAAAGACTGAATGATACCAGAGATTCTAAATACAATGTGGCGATGAAAGACTGGGAGAGTTGGAGTTAATACCCTTCTCAGAATTACTATTGTTTTGAATAGTAAATTCATGTAGGAACCATTTCGGAATCGTTGTATCATTAAAACGATTACTAAATATGCAATGGAATTACATATATCGTACCAGTTGGGCCACGTAATATTCGTCGCCGAATAAAATTAGTTTTTTTATAACAAATTTTACATAATAAAAAATAACAGAAAAGCAAGTGTAACATTTATTTCATAAAAAATAATACTTTTCAATTTAACTTTACTTAGTACTGTCCGGCAGACCTTGCCGCTTCTGAAAAAACGCCACTGTTTATAATATATTTTATAGTTTTTTTAATATCTATTTGTCAAATAAAAAATTCCAAACGCCTCTTATCTCATACTGTGCCTTGTTTTATGGCTAGGCTCAGGTAGAATGTTCCGTTTATCAGCAAGATAAGAGAGTTTTTTATTTAGAAAATAGCGATGAAATGAATAGTACAATAAAATAAATGTTGTTCCTTATCTTATGAAGGCACAACTATACAGATACAAGATAATAAATACTGTACCTCCTTGAAGGTCCTTTGACAGAAAGAACGTTCTAGCAAGTAAAGATTGCAATAAATCAAAATAAGTGATGTTTACAATATGTGTGTCAAAGCCTTTGCAATAGAAATTTTCTAATTGTGAAGTACCTACTTTTTATCTCAGATTATTTAAAGAATAGTCTATTTTTGTTCGTCTGTTTTTCAACTAAAGTATTAAGACCCGATGTGAAGATTTGACAATAATGTACATTACATATATACTACAGATATGTTGTAATTCACATTTAGTTCAGTAGCAGAGGTTCTCAAAATGTGACACAAATATTTCAAAATATATTCAGTTAAATTACCCGGTTTAAAAATATATGTCACTATGATTATTTATGAGGTGTAAACGTTAATCAGACATATTTATATTATAAGTATTTTTACGTGATTCTCATAATTACAGTAATTCATATTTTTTAACATCTAACTTGACAATTTTTTTATTCATAACTGCCAGATATAACTCATAAATGCTATTGTCATGCCACTTTTGCTACAGTTCTTGTTTCCTAATGATGACCAACCAATAGAGTAATAGAGGAATGGTAGCTAATCAGCTACGCTGGCTGGTGTTCTTCCCATACTCTCATATAGATGAACGATATGCCACTATCCTAGTGGTATGTAGTCATCCTAGTTACTCTGATATGTTTATTGACTATGATCTTTAGAGGGTTTTCTAAGATACGGTTAAACAGCTATTCCATGTGGGTATAGGAGTGTTGTCCTGATTTTTTTTATTCCCATCTCAGTTGGTACACTCTCAGGAATACTTCAGACTTCTTGATCCTTAATCTAAATTTAGCTTTCTAGAAACACAAAATCTGCAGAATAACTTTCCCCCGAGTAGCTTTGCTATTCTTAATTAAGGATTTCGTAAACTTCTGGCCACTTTCTAAAGTGATACATGGCTAGCAAAAAATAGCGTTTATCTGACAGGTTGAGGGAATGGTCCAATGATCTCAACAACAATTATTTCAAAAGAAATATAGGTCGCTTGCTACTGCAACAGTCGGCACATTGAAGGCCCCAATCATCTGCATCGAGTCGACTTCCTAACCAGTAGAACTACTCTATTTGTTCAAAGTTTTATTCACCCTAAAATAATATCTGCCATCATCACTATGAATTTCTTGAAGCACTTCGTTGGCTCTAGCACATGAAAGAACAATTTGTTTTCGAAATTCCTTTTCATCCGAACTCTTCGATATTTTCTATAGTCTAGGTCTTCTTCTATAGTTAACGAATACCATATTGCCTAATAATCTCTCATTGCCGTCGACTTGTCAGAGATGTATTTCCATTCGGGTGGGTTCCTTTGTTCCTTCCAATGGATAATATGTCGTAAATCTGAATCTCTTTGCTGCTCTGCGGGAGTTCATTAATTCCCAATCAATGTCACTAATTCGTATTGTTACGTATTGTTATCGACTACCAAGTTACTTTTTGCTCGTTTACAGTAAGAACATGTTTAGGAACATGATCTTCTGGAGATTCCATTTGCATTAGTAGGTAAACGGCCTGTTTACGTAATAATGCCGGCGTTCAATATTAAATTCATGTTCTTGTAGGGTTTAGGAGTTTTCCTGCATCTCGAGTTGCGCCCAATGAGGATACTATCCTTCCTAAATTTGGACAATGAGGTCTTCTTTGCCCTTTCATCCACAGTTCCAGGAATCCACTACTTTCTATCGTTTTACACCTCCTGCTGCTATCAATTTTATGTTATAAAGATACGATGTTATAAGAGGCTTCCAAACACTCCTATTATTAGATGATTGATCTCATTTAATTCACTCCTTTCGTTATTTATTTTTTAGCTGTGAGTGTGGTGCTAATCTGTCTCATTCTATTGTATCTTCTGAAAGCTGGTTAATGGTCTCGAATTCCAATGCAAACTCTAAAGATTCATTGATTTTCTTACGTCTGGCAAGTTTTAATGCCTTTTGCGATGCACTGTCTCAAATAGTATCAATAAATACTTGCATAGCTAGTTTATTGTTCAACAAATCCTTCTGGGGTTGCCGAGTATTCCAGATATATTTGACGTGCTATATCGACTTCATCAGTAACTTATAAGTCGGAAATCGAGAAAGGAACCACCAAGCCACCAAGCGGCTATCAAAGTAGTTCCCGAATAGCAAAGCTA
Organism: Rosalia funebris; assembly: GCA_037954035.1. Classification (NCBI taxonomy): domain Eukaryota; kingdom Metazoa; phylum Arthropoda; class Insecta; order Coleoptera; family Cerambycidae; genus Rosalia; species Rosalia funebris. The sequence continues at coordinate 39,991,653 of JAZFAV010000016.1, forward strand.
TTATATAATCGCTCTAGGAAACAACTACTCCTCGGGCTAAAGCCCCGCCAGGCATTGAATTATACCCAGAAGCGATCCTCGACCCCTTTCTCGTGTTTCTGCACGATCAGATAAGGTTTCAAAAAATAAAACCCGCCACAGGTAGGATTCGACATTTGTCCCGGATCGGAACCGAACGACATACAGCTGTTTCGAACTTCTTAGTTCTCATCAGTGCCGCATACGGTACGCCGATTCAGGACAAATGCCGAATGAACTTTATGGCCTATACATCTTTATCGATACGACCTTTGTCAGTAACTTATAAGTCGGAAATCGAGAAAGGAACCACCAAGCCGCCAAGCGGCTATCAAAGTAGTTCCCGAATAGCAAAGCTATTACATAATCGCTCTAGGAAACAACTACTCCTCGGGCTAAAGCCCCGCCAGGCATTGAATTATACCCAGAAGCGATCCTCGACCCCTTTCTCGTGTTTCTGCACGATCAGATAAGGTTTCAAAAAATAAAACCCGCCACAGGTAGGATTCGACAAAGTAGTTGCCGAATAGCAAAGCTATTCTACTACTAGGGATACCCATAAAATGGCAAAACTTGTACACTTATGATAATTAATGGGCAGGTATATAGTAATAAGATGGAATTATGTATAATAACTCCTCCCATATAACCAAACTTTTAAACATAATATTTAACGAATATACAGAATTTTAAGAAGTTAAAGTTAATTAAAATTGAAAATAAATATTAAGAAATAATGACTAAAACCAGAACCAAACAAACATAAAAATAATTTCACTTAATAAAAACATGGAAAATCTATTTTCCAGAAATAAAATACTAATTCTTCTTATATGAAATAAAACTTCTAAACTTTCATAATTCATAATCGTGGGTTACCAGATTCATTTAATTCTCTAATTGATTGTGACTTTTATTTTACATAACACAGAAATTCGTGTGCTTTCAGCATTTTCAAACTGACCTATTGTATCTTTATACCATAAAAGTGAGCATCCATGATGGTATTTTAACAAATTTATTTCCTATTAATATTAATCAGACATAGGTGTAGGTACTTACTAGTTTTAAATGTACTTTTTGTACCTATTAAAAGTATTAAGATTTTTTTTAAATAAGGTTAAAATGAAATAGTCCCGTAGTAACTGCGCAACTTTTTAGTTCCTGGAATTGTGACTGCAAAATCAAACCGAGGTTACAGAAAAACCCTTTGTCGTTGAATGTTACTTTTGGAGCAGCAATAAAGGGCTGTTTGAATCAAAGATGATTTCGCCCATTGGTATAATCGCAAAAATTGGTGCAGGGAGAGGGGACTCTCGGTCAATCCCTATAAAACTGAGGTGATGGTGTTCACCAAGAAATATAAGTGGAACAAAATATGTCCGCTGAAACTTGGTGGCCAAGAACTAAACTATAATAGCGAAGTGAAATACTTAGGAGTAATCCTGGACGGGAAACTGTCATGGGGAAAACATCTAAGTAACATATGTTCCAAGATCACAGCAACACTTTGGCAACTGAGAACAGCCATTGGTAGTAGCTGGGGCTTGAAACCGGAAACCATGAAATGGATGTATGGGGCAATTCTCAAACCCAGACTGACGTATGCAGCACTGGTCTGGTGGGAGAGAGCCTGTTTAAAGTCGGAAGCCAACCGACTTAACAAGTTAAGAGGATTGATTCTTAGAAGTATAACCGGAGCCCCAAGATCAACACCGATCGATGCGATGGGGATACTGACGGGGATACCACCTCTTGATGTCATCCTGAAAGTGGAAGCCGCAAAGGCAATACACAGGGTGGGAAACATGAATACGAAGGTAAGGGACCTAAATAGACTCTCAAAAGAGCTAGCTGAGGAGGGACTCCTATGGATGCCCTCTGACAGTACGGGTGTCCACTTCCTGTTTGACAAGAAATATAAGATCACCCTCACCAGTAAGACCGACTGGATGGAGGGTCGAGCTGGATTGCCGCTCAATGGAGACATCTGGTACACGGATGGAGCCAGGAGTGGGAACAGAGCGGGTACGGGGGTGTATAAGCGACGCGACGGGATAGGTAAAACCTTCCCCTTGGGCAAATACACTGCCGCACTCCAGGCCGAGCTAGTTGGAATTACATACGGTGTTCTGGGGGCCGACCAAAATCGGACCAGGAGAAGGTATGTATCTGCTCGGATAGCAGGGCGGCGTTGGCAGCCCTGAATTCAGCAACGACAAAGTCGAAGCTGGTCTATAATTGCCATGAAGCATTGAACCACTTGGCAGGGAAGGGACTGGTGGAACTCTTATGGATACCTGGGCATAATGGCATTAAGGGAATTCTAATTGCAGATGACCTTGCCAGACTAGGGACCAGGGAAATCCTCTATGGACCAGAACCTGCAGTGGGAATAAATCGGAATCTGATCAGAGACCGCATCAATGGCTGGGCAAAAGACCAGCACAATAAAAGATGGAGAGGACTAACGGGTTGTCGAATAACCAAATTCTTCATCGAATACTCAGAGATTGAGAAATGGGCCCAAGAATTCATTAAATTGAACAGACACAGAGCCAGAACCTTGGTGGGAATCGTAACGGGCCACCATAGTAGCCTGAATGCATATAAGCACAAGCTGAGGCTGACTGATAGCCCGGCCTGCAGATACTGTAAAGAAGACGAGGAAACCTTGATTCATCTTCTTTACACCTGCTCCGCACTGGAGGAGAAGAGGTATCTTGTATTAGGGACCCCTGTTATCCTAGAGGAGGTGAGGCTTAAGGCGGGGGACGTGCCTAAATTGCTCCTGTTATGGGATAGCATTTTTGGATAATGACCCGGATAAGAGGGGGTCGCCAAGGGAGTACCCATGCGATCAGTGGCTGATGAGGCCCAAACCTATATAATATAATAATAATAATAATCGCATAGGTGTAATGATAGCCCTACTTGCATCTAACTGTAAACTTGCACGTGTCGCTAAACGTTTGATATTTTCCCCAACACCATCACATGGCCCTCTTTCGTGAGACGTTGCGTGAAAATGAATCTCTACATTCGTATTAAAATCTTCTTTGTAATAAAATAGATTCACAAAGTTGAATATATTTTTAAAGTGTTCCGAAGCCCCGTCTGTAATATATATAATTTTAGAAACTGCTATTGCTTTATCTAAAAGATGCCGGTACAGTATTTTCTGGAAAGGGTAGAAAGTAGCTGTATCACGTTTTAGATCATCAGAAATCATAACGATGCTTCCGTGTTTTATTTTTCTTCCATCTCGATAACAAAATTCTGATATTAAAAGTGTAGCTTATTCATTATTCCAATGGAAAAACTGTACAGCATTTTGTACAACTAAACTAGAATTTTCAGCACAGTCACATTGAACGAGGATTTCACTTTCAGAGATGGTTACCTATAGTGTTCTGAAATAAAGCGCTTGTTGTTATGCGATGTAGGCATGGAGTTTCAAAATTGTTACACAAGCTATCAACAAAATTATCAGCAGAAATCACTTGAGTGACTATAGTGAGCAGGTCTGTATCACTATTATAGCATTAGTATGCTTAAACAGGTTAGTATTAATATAGCAGTGTTTTTAATAAGTTCTCGCGTAAACCCTCTATCTCCTAAAATAATGCAGATCCAACTTTTAAACCTTTAGTATAATATCTATGTACTTTAAGCAATATTTTGAATTTTAAATAATTAAAACAAATGCTCGAAGTTACTAAAATTCGGATTTGAAATATTCACTTCCGGTTTTCTACACGAAAAAAAATCAAATCTCGAATCTGATTCCATAATTAAAAAGAAAAGTAAATTTTTTATATAAAACACCATTTTAATTATTTTGTTATTGGTTAATTTGAACAAAAATTTAAAAAAAATCGGGACCTCACATTTCGTCAGTTTTTAGAAGTCAATAACTTGACAAATAAGTCTCGTACAAAAAAAATATGTATTTACATTCATTCCTTCTAGGAATACAAACGAATTTCAAGTTGTCACATTTTTTTCGTTATCCGCTTCACATGAAATTCCCCAACTGTGAAAAGAATAATTGGTTCAGTTATTGATGTGAAACACACGATACGAGCTCTAGTAGTTGTTCAGAACGAAACATCACGGCAGTTCGTGAGAGTGTGGCCTAGAGTCCAGGAACTTCGATTAGGCATCATGCATAAGAACTGGACATTTCAACAGTCACTATTCACCGTATCCTCACTAAAGATTTGCATCTTCATGCTTACAAAGTCCAATTAACTCAACAACTTCTGCCAAGAGACCATACACAGCGAAGAGAGTTCACTAATTGGATCATTGAGCAACGATAAGTGAATACTGATTTTATTTTATTAACACAATCATCTTTAGTGACGAGGCCCAGCTTGACCATGATGGTTGCAAGAAATCCACAAATGGTTCATGAGAAACAAATGCATCCCCATCGTGTCCCTGTTTGGTGTGCGTTGTGGTCTGAAGGATCATTGGACCATTTTTCTTTTAAAACGAAATGCATTCATGGTAACACATTAATGGTAAATGGCAAATGTTATCGTGACATGATAACCTAGTTCTTTATGCCTCAATTGGAAGATATTGCTCTTGAGGACATGTGGTTTCAGCAGGACGGTACCACTTGCCAAACCATCCGTGAAACATTGACGGTCTTGCATGAGTCTATTCCTGGTCGTGTCATCTTCCGCTTTGGTGACCAGAATTGCCTGCCGCGATCTTGAGATTTAGCACCTTTTTTCTGTGGGGTTTTCTGAATTCTAAGGTTTACGCCAACAAGCTCACGATCACCCAAGCATTAGAGGCCGAAATTGAACGCTGTATCAACGAAATACCGCTGCGTTATGCAAAATCGCCAGAAGAGTACTTGTATGCCACTAAAGCTGTGGCAGCCACTTACCGGATATGTTGTTCCATACATAATTCCCAAATATCTACATTATAAATCAGTAAATATCTCAATACTTTGCTACAGAGTTTGTTTGTTTTAAATAAAACTATATATATGAAAGAGTTTTCGAGTATTTTTTCTTTTTGTATTTCTAGGTATATTATTAACATACAAGTACATTGTTAATAGAACAATAGTAAAAATACATGTTGAATATATGTAAAATAAAAGTAATTTTACAATTATTATTAATTTAATATAAAAGAGCAAAGTTTTAGTAACTGTACTTTTTTTGCTTTAAACATTGTGATATTATTGAGATTATGTATAAGTGCATCGTATCTTTACGAAATGTTTTTAATATCAGAACTTTTAATCAAGTCATAAATCAGGCACTGGAACAAAATGTGTTCCAAGGTTTCTAGCATATTTAGGTTGCGCACAGTATATATTTCGCTGGAATTTATAGTGTATATTATACCATTATATAAAAATCAGATAATATACTGATTATAAGCTACCCGGTATTGAGAAATAATTCTTATTATGTACATATGTGCATATTAAATTTTAGGTAGAGTTGAGGATTGCAGGAATGGAAAACATTTTTGTAGAGTAAGGGATAGAAGCAGTGTCTAAATTTATGTTATTAAGTTCAATTTAAACAAGACATTTTTACTTTTCCGTACTCCACTATACGCGGAAAAGTAATGTAATAGTGTAAAAAACATTTTTATGATATGTTTGTATTATTCTGAACATTTGTAAACTATAAAAAAGGACACGACCTGTTTAACTCTATTATATCTGGGATTAGCATCGTTGTATAATTTTTTAAGCATAGTATAGCATAGTTTAGGACATCTACTATTATTCATTGATAACCAATTCATTCAATGACCAATTAATAACTAACTTAAGAATTACTACAGAAATTTTCACTATTCCACATTCAAGTCGGGCTAGAAAGTTTGGTGTATTTATTGGTAAGAATAAGAAAGAATCTTTTAATGAATCGTATTTGTACCCGCTCAATTATGTGCAGATATCGGATTGTTCAGATAGGGGCACTATGAGCAATATAGCGAGTCAGATAGCCGTACGATGAAGATCACTATTTCAGAGCTTGAAATTTGTGTACATATTTAATTAACACATAAGTATATATAGTCGGACCCCAACATTCGCGGCCCCAACACTCCCGGATTCAATATTAGAAGAAAAAATAGATACCCAGTTTCAATATTCGCGAGTCTGCTTTCAACATTCGCGTTCCCAAAGCCGTTTTTTGACTGGTTGATTTTTTACCTACATTATATTGTTATACACTGATTATATAACGTTTGGTACTTGTTTGTTTTATCCGTGAGTACGTTCAATCCATTACCACGAGGGTCATTCAAATATAAACGAGCCTTTTGCAAAAAAAAATATTTTACATTTTAAGAAGAAAACACACTTTATAGTTATTTGTCTATATAGTTCCCCTCTTTATTAATACGTTTTTCTCAGCAAGCATTGCAAACAGATAGTTTTTTCATGCCATTTTCGAAGAATGGCTTCGGGCGGGTATCCAACCAACTGCGCACAAACTGTTCAACTGTTGATCGCTCGCAAAATACTCTCCTCCAAATACTTCCTTGAGAGGCTCAAACATATGGAAATCACATGATGAAAGGTCAGGGCTGACGGAGCCTTTTTAACAGATATGCAGCTCGAACCTGTTCAAGAAGGTCACAGTAGTAGGCAGCGTGTATTGTGCGACGATTGTGAAGAAAATCAACGAGTAAAACTCCTTGAGAGTCTCAAAAAACCGTTGACCGTTGATCACCTTCCCCGCTGACAAGCAGGTTTTGCCTTTTGATGGTCCTGGCTCTCCCTTTTTTCTCCACTTCATACTGGTCCTTTTCGACTCGGCAGTGTAATGGTGAACCCAAGTTTCATCACACGTTACAATGCATTGCAAAAAAAAGCCTGCCCTTCATTTTGAAACCGAGCGCGAAGCGTCTGACAAACTTCTTCGAACTTCAACTCTTGCATTTTTGTTTTCTTGGATAAGCAGACGTGGAACTGATCTCACCGAGATTTTTCGGAATACAAGGTGGTCTTGGATGATGGTGTGTACACTTCCAACAGTGATTCCCGTTTCCTTATTGATTTCTGCTACAGTAAAGCGACGATCTCTTTCAATGAGCTCACGAACAGCTGCAACATTGTCGCGCGTAATGCTGGAGCGGGGGCGTTTTCGGTGACTCACATTTTCTACTTTTTCACGCCCTTCTTTGAATTCGGCACACCAGGTTTTCACTCGCGGCCATGAAAGTTCATTCTCCCCGAACTGTGTATGCACTTGGTCCCGATTTTTTGTTGGTTTCATGCCTTCGTTCGTTAATAACTTTATTATGATGCGTTACGCAACTGAAGGATGACCCTCTCTTTCGCTCATTGTGAGGACATCTAAAGAAACCAATCGGGCCGTTGGCTTGGCCTTGAGTCATCTGGAGCGGATCCCCCTACCCTTCCCGACAATCCGCTTACCTCCGACATGTTTTCTAGGTCCTCAGATATAAAAGGCTTGTTTATATTTGAATGCCCCTCGTATTATAGAGCACGAAATTACCAGTTAATCCATTAATATTATAGAATACGAAATTAGTAGTTATGGCAGCACCTAACAATTCTCCTATATTTACACCTAAATGAAAAAAAAGTATTGGCGCTGACGGATAAACTAACAGTTATAAATAGATTGAAAGTAGGTGAAAGTTGTACGAGTGTAGGTGTGTTTTTTCTTCTATTAGACATTAGACGGACAATAAATTGCTGTTGAAAGCAGAAGAGACAATCAACATAGCATTAGATGAGGATCCCGATCCAAAAAGGAGTCTGCAATTTCATGAGCAGATTCATAAATCTATGCTACTATAGCGGGATCTTCAGACCACATTGAGGGATAGGGCCAAGCAAACGAGAATCACACATATATATATATATATATATATATATATATATATATATATATATATATATGTGTGTGTGTGTGTGTGTGTTAGAGGTAAAAAAAAACAGAATTTGCATGCAAGATCCGACAGATGAGACGAGCTTACTAAAACTGTTGGCACTCTTCAAATCGTGAAATTAGTGACAAATTGCGAAAATAGCAGCGAGATTAGCCATCCCAATACGTGCGCGATAAAATACCTGAATTTCAAGGAAAGTGTCGGAAGTACTATCGTTATGGACATAAACAAGTAGACTGTAGACAATAAGTAACATGTGTTCAATTTACTCCTGACAAACCTTTGCCTGGACCATCTGAAATGAAATCAACCGATTTAATCACAAAAGTTTGAAGAATGTTAAAATCTGTACCAACTGTCGAAAGATAGGGCACACAGAGGACGTTTGCTATCGCAAAGATGAGTTTAAACACGCATTTCCTTTAACCGGAATGGGAAATTGTGTCACCAAAGCTCTAGTTAATATTTACACCAACAATAACTGTTCCGCATTTGTTCTGTACACAGATTTAACGAAAATGAATTAGATTTGTCAGGATTGGACGAGCGTCGTAATTCGATTCTTAAAAATGCACAAGAACAAGCGCCGCCTGCAGTTATGATGACTGACAAGTTAAAATATCAAAGTGCCATTGATAAAGTGCTTGAGCTACTAAAACATAAAATCACTTTTGTTTATGTTGACGACGTGCTCTGCCCGGCGACAACTATTGAGGGAGGTCTACAGAATTTACGACTGGTAATCGACGCAATCTCTAAGGCCGGATTTGTGCTAAACTTGTCAAAATACAGATATATATATATATATATATATATATATATATATATATATATATATATATATATATATATATATATATATATATATATATATATATATATATATATATATATATATATATATTCGGAGTTCGCCATTTTTTTCTCATTCGCATCTTTTCACGTAAGTCCTCTCCCTAGCCTAAAGCAAAGGAGGCCCCACTTCTGATGTTAGCTTTTGTTCGAAAAGTTAATCAAATAATATTCCGAAATTCACAAAATAACATTTATTGACAATTATCGATCCACCCATCCGCCACACCGAGCTACACGTGATACATAATACAGACTAATATTAGGCCCTGACTGAACATCGAGTAAATAGTCGTCTAAGCTTGAGAGTATTTGTTTACAACAACTTATAGTTAATGGGGTTGAATGGCACCATATAGGGTTCAAGTGGCTGCGACGGGACCGTGAAGGCGGCAGATAAGTTAACATATATATATATATATATATATATATATATATATATATATATATATATACATATATATATATATATATATATATATATATATATATATATATATATATATATATATATATATATTTTTTTTTTTTTTTTTTTTTTTTTTTTTTTTAATGCTATATATATATTGAATAGTTGAATCGCAAAAACATCTATAGTTCTTGAAATAAATTGGTAGATTTTGCCGCTTTAATTTTTCAGTTTATCTTCTAAAGATAAATTATTAAAATAACCACTCTTATTAATTAAAAAGTCTACTTTAATTTTATTTTTTTAAATCGACAGTGTCTAGGGCCGCCATTATCCTTAAAAATAATACTAATCACTACGACTAACGACAGGTCTGTTGAATTGTTACTTTTACTTGCGCTTTATTTTTACTTGTTTCTTAAATGAAACTCTTGAATGCAAACTAAACAGAATATATTTATTTTCTATACTACTACTACTATCGAATGCATACACACTGATACATGGCCCCATAGATCATAGACTTAAAGAACTGAACTTAACTGAACTAAGCCAACCAGAGATTACTTCTTCTAACACGGTTAATATTATAGCCACTGTATTACGCAAACTTATCGATCAGGTTAGTTAAATTGCATACATTTTTCACGTACTCCCTCTCCCCCCGTGCACCGCGGATTTCTATAAAATCCAAGGCGGTAGAGAGTCAGCCCAGATTCTCAGTGCGCAAGCCTGTCAAGGCTTGCGCACTGCCTGTTGTCGGCATGCTGGCGCTTCAGTTTAAATGGAAATAGATATGATAATATGAATAGAAAATGTTTATCATTCTGGCAGAGGCAATTGGCAATATAAAACGGAGTCTACCATCTAAAATATATAGCGTAGGCTGCGCCTTACAGCCTTAATGGACGCTTCGCCACTGTATAATTATAGCCACAAAATGCATAAAGCCGTCCTATGACTATGTGGGCCCATTCAATGCCAGCCTTTTATTGAAGATTATATCTTGCAAAAATACAAGCATTTAACTTAACAGTTTAAAAGTTAATAAAAACTATTTTACACGACTTTATTTATAATCATGTCTCTGGTATAGTGTAAACAACATAGATTTAAGACCTCCACAGTCATCAATCTTATATGTAAATCCCAATACATCACTGATAAACTGGACCAACAAAGTTAAGTTGGTGTAATATATACTGACTTTTCCAAAGTGTTTAACCAGTTTGATTACGGTATTTTTTTAAATAAATTAAATAGGTTTTAATTATCTGAATCCATCGTTAATATGTCAATATCTTATTCAGTAAAAATTATACTAATTCGTACAGAACCGTGATTATGAAACGGTAACTTTCTTGTAGAAATGGATTAGGGTGGGGAGACAAGGTTCAAGGGTATAAGGTTAGAACTTAGGCCCAGTATTACTTAGTGTTTATTAATGATTTTATATCTTGGAATTTGGTCAAATATTTGTTATATGCCAGTTACTTAATATTGTCTTATGGGGTCATTTCTGAAACATACTGCGTACATCTTCAAGGAAACTTGAACAGGTAAATATTTAGTGTTTTGAGAATTCACCCCCGATAAACGTCTCTAAATGCAATATTGTGATATTTACAAGAAAGATTACATATATAATTTATAATTAAAACTTGATGATGTCATATTACCAAAACCAGAATACATGAAAGATTTAGGGGTTATGTTTGAACTAAAATATTAACATGTATAAGTCATATGGATATTAGGTGTCATCTGCGTATAACAATCTTGGACTAATCTTACGTACGTCGTTCCAAAAAATATAATAATATTTGTACACTCCGATTGCTTGACATATTTTTTGTTAGTTAGAACAAAACTAGAACATGCAGCAACAGTTTGGAGTGTTATTTATAATGCATTACATGCATATTAATTGTTTGGAAGCATACGTTGTTTCGCGAAATCTGTCTCTTACTTCATGCAAATAATACCATATCTCTATTATAATTCTTGTGAAGTACGTATTTAATGATGTTGCTTCTTCTCAAACCGGTTACAATTTTATAATTTGCATTATTGTTAGTTAAAAACAGAAACATATAGGGAAAAAAAAGAGAAATATATAAAAAATACTGGTATTTATTAGACACTAATTATAAATATACATTTTTCAGTTATAATTCGGAAATGTATTTTAATGATTTCTGCATCTCATCCACTTGTTCTTCTCCTATATTTTTTAGAGGTGGTCTAGCCAGTCCTACATCTATTGAGGTACCCAGATTCATAGCAACTTTCATAGTGGGTACCCAATCACCTACAATTAAATAAATACGATATTGGTATAATGAACGATTATTTTTAAAACTGTGAATATACACCATTTTTTGTTATCGTAGAACATATTTTAGACAGCTGATCTTGAAGAGCGCGTGCTTCTTCTATTCTGGATTCTTTAACAGCCTTTAAAATGTTAGCTCCAAATTCTGGGAAAATATTCAGTGACGTAGCAATTGCACAATCAAACCCCATAGCGAAAGCACCTGCCATAATCTAAAAAGTAAATTTAAAATTTGTTTACATATATCATTAATGCAGATCATTAACTCAAATATTACTTTCACAACATTACTGAGTCTTTTACAAAATGAGGTTTTCTTTTAACTAGTTAACATGTCGATGACCCCTGAATTGCACATGAGTTTTTAACATGGCTCCTTGTGAAATATTGCTTTTGAGATACTGGGCAAATCTGGAGACTTCTGATTAAAGTCTTACTTCTTTCACTTAACAATATTTCTAATCAATGGGTTTGTTAAATATCACATTTGTTAATTAAGCACAAAACAACTTTTCATGAGATGATATATTAAGATCTGATAATTTTACCTTTATTTTAAGTCGAAACAGATCTTTAATAATAAGATCTATATATTTTAGATGCTAGCAGATTGTTCATTTACACATAAAATTTCATCCCCTTGTCAATTATTTTGTGTTTCTTTTGTTTAATTTTTGTATATGGGTATTTATAAAGCATTTTAAGAATATCATTATTACAATTTATTAGTGCATAAGAATATGCAATATGAATGACGGCTTTATTCTACTTACCCGGTAAATGGGTTTCTTTTGGCAAAATGTGAGAATAAATTACCAATATTCGTAAGATAGCAGACAAGAATTAATTTTTTATGAAACATGAATAATATAAAATTATATACCTATGTAGAGCAATATGCAAATTTCATCCCCCTTATCGACTATTTTGTGCTTCTTTATTTTAATTTGAGTGTGCGTATGCCATATGTTTGCATATTACTCTAGATTGATATACGACTATATACTTCATATATATTCATCTTTCATAAAGAAATGCTATCCTCTATGTTACTGCTATGTCAGTAACATATAAGTCGGAAATCGAGAAAGGAACTACCAAACCGCCAAGCAGTTATCAAAGTAGTTCCCGAATAGCAAGGCTATTACATAATCGCTCTAGGAAACAACTACTCCTCGAGCTAATGCGCCGTCAGGCATTGAATTATACCTAAAAGCGATCGTCGACCCCTTTCTCGTGTTTCTGCACGATCAGATAAGGTTCCAAAAAATAATTATTAATAAAGGGTTGTTATTATATTGCTTATACATGGTGCGCATAGAGTACCGACAATAAATAATTCTAAATATAATCGTATACTCCGTGATTTTAAATTATTTGCTCCCTATGCTGAAATTTCAGGCTCTCGTAAATAGTTTCTACTGTTCTAGGTACATACACACTACACACAGGTAATTTTTTGCAACACTTTAAATCTAATCCGGGGAATGATTATTATACGTTTTACTGTTGACACAAAAAACTGCCGAGGGTAAGAGGGTTAGCATTCTCATGAAAAAAAATAAGGAAAACTATATATTTGCTGCATTCGTCTATTAACTATTAATCATGAACTATTAATCATGAATATTTAATTAGTAGAATTGATGAATTTCAATAGATCTGATTAAGTATGATTAACAAAAACATAATACAATAAAAACATTTTATCAGTTATGTAGCAAGATATTCTCTTAAATTAAAATTATTTGTTCAAAGTTTATGTATGAAATTTGTATTTTAAACTTGCTTTTGTTTATTAGAAAAGAGCAACAAATTTTGAAATGCGGGCAAGTCATCTACAATGCGAACTCATTCGTACTCAACCAACAACACCTCTGTTATTCAGTGGGTGTTGACTCAACGCAGATTAATTTTCATCAAATATTCTATGGTGGTCAAGACAAGGAACAGGTCTCAAAACTGCGATATCGGACCGAACATGAGGTGTGCAGTAATTTCGCATTGAAACATTTATAGAGTGAATATCGAGTATGTATATATGCATGTACACAGAGTTCGATCTGGCATTCTTTTCCCTCCGAATGCTACCTCACTCTTTCTTCTATGTATACACAGAGAATCTCACACTTTTTCTTATTCTTGGCAGGCTGTATGTATTCTATTATGTAATCATATACATAGCTACATAGGCGTAGCTAGCGTGACCCAAGTATACAGGGCGCCAAATATGTATGAAATAATGTTCATAATTTTTTAAAAACAGCCTGTACAAAAAATAATAATCATAGAATTGCTTTTTAGTTTTTTACTCCTTCTGGTAACCTTGAGTTTGTTTCGGAGACAGCAATTTCGTTGCTATGGGTAATGTATTTTCTGTTATTATTTGGAATCAATACTTTTCTTACGTACGGACGTGTAAAATATGTATGGGCTTAAACTACAATTTTTTTTTAAACCTGGCATTTCAGTAAAAATATAAAAATCCGAATTCGAGCGTTGCCGAAGATGTATGCTCTACCAAGACATTGCATGTAATGTCAACTTGTTCATGCCATATAATGGCATGCCATAAGTCATACAGGACTTTTACAATGTCTTATCACACTAACTTAGTTTTCCACCAAACGCCAAAACACTACACTCGACGTGCGTTTCGCCAACAAAGTTGGCATCATCTGGAGATGATTAGAGCTGAAAAAACTAAAACTAAAACTGATTGAGTTTTAATCATCTCCAGATAATGCCAACTTTGTTGGCGAAACGCGCGTCGAGTGTAGTGTATAGTGTTTTGGTGTTTTGTGGAAAACTAAGTTAGTGTTATCTTCACACCAAAGATTCCAATCTACTCCAGTATTAAAATATCGTATCAGCAATTTAAAAATGGCCTGTGTAATAACTAACTTCTCTTTATTGGAAAAAATACAAAATAGTACATTAAAATTAGGTAGTTAATATCAGAAACCACTAATTTGAAGCAACACATATTCGAAGCAAAAGGGCTAAAATTTTCACTAGGCACCGCCCTCTTTTCGGTAACCCTCTTTTTTTGCATTTTTACCGAAACACTAGATTTAAAGAAAAATTGTAATGCAAGTCCACACACATTTTACACGTTCGTATGCAAAAAAAAGAGTTAATTCCAAATAAGAACAAATAATAGTGCGGTGTCATTAAAAAAAAAACAAATTGATTGCCATGGCACCGAAATTACTAGCTCCGAAACAGACTCAAGGTTAGTAGCGAAAAACTTAACTAAAGAACGTTTGTCTGAACATTTTTTTCATACAGGGTGTTGATTATTCCGTGCCCGGAACGCAACGCTATGATTATTGCGTATGGTATTACACCAGGATGTACAACATAAAAACTTGCTGGTGCACACGCAATCACTTATGAACGTATGTATATGCTATCCCCAGCCAGTATATTTAATAGAACTTACCGTGTCCGCTCCTAAGAAGACGACATACTTTCCATTGTTATTTACTCTTAAAGCAGCTGCACCACCATCTAAATCATTTGAAGTGTATTTAATACCACAAAATGTTGGTATTTTTTCAATAGATTCATTTAAGAAATGAGCCATGTTAACTGAAAAGTAAATAGTAAATTAAGATTTTCAAGTTGTTAGTTACAAAAAATGTTAGTCTAAATTTCATAAAATCTGCCTTGTTTTGTTTTGAAACGTGTTTTGAGTCTGGAAAAGTTGTAAACGAAAGATATCCGATAGTACAATAAGCTGACATAAATCACAATTGTTAATAATTCTGAAACTGAATCTGTGGACGACTCTTGCGAAACATATTTTTTTCTGTTTCTGTGAAGAAAACTGTTTCTGAATTGTTTATTTAAATATATCTACACGTGTGTCAATACTTTACATCTTTAAGGAAAAGGTTCATACGTTTACTAATCATAAAAAATGGTATAAGCAGTTGTTTCAATTACGTATGTTATAATATTTACGATAAATTAATTTGACTATTGGAAAACATATCAGAGGGTAAGTATATTTTATATACAGAGTGGAGTGATTTTTTATTTCGGTTACCCACACTTAGATAGTGACTTTTCTTTTTGACTAATAACCTTTACTTATCTGTCCTCTGGGGTATGTAACCGCCCGCAACTTTTTTCAACTGTACAAAAGGTGTCAATATGGGGACCGTCTCTTTCTTCTTGGCTTTTTTTCGTTATGAGGAATATTGGTTCAAGGATCACCATCAAGATCTACCACCCCTTAGCTAAGACGCAAGCTAAGGTAAATAAAATTGAGTCATAGAGAGTTTAGTCTGTAACCAGACTAAACAAAAACAGGATTAAATCTGAATTACGACATAAAGAACTGTGGTTATGCGTAGACGAGATAATAGATTCTACAAAAACTTCTTTTGTTAATGTTATAGTGCATGCATTAAAATCTCTTAAACCGCCATGGTCATTTTCACTAGCTAGTAAAGGATTACAAAACTGCAGTGACGAAGCAATTACGTTCTAAATACCCTACATTAGAAAAATGTCAATCAAGAAACCAACTGTTAATGTTTATGACTGACAGTGCCGCAACCATGCGTACTACAGGTTGTTTGTTTAAAGAAGAGTGTGGTAACTTTTTATATGTTGCTTTAAAACTTAAGCATTCATCTTGTAGCAGAAGAAATTCGAATCGTAAGTAGATTAACATCACGTACAAAAAGAGTATTTCTCAAATCTCCTAAACGTATTGGAGACTTTCACAGACAATGTCCAAGCATCCCTGAACCACCATAGCCGATTTTTTTTATACATGATTACAGGCAGCTTTTTATTTTGAGTATTTCCAAAGACAAAGTCTGTAATTTTATAATTTAATCCTAAAGAAGTAATTGCCATCGAGCAGTTGTGAAGCCAGAGTCAAGAGAAATTTCAAGATGATTATATTGAAAAGGATGTTAAAATTATTCATAATAATTACTATGGACCAGTGGCTGCAATAGAAAAAACCTTTCATTATTGTTGCCGTAAATAGTGGACGCTGGATTTGAAAAAGTCTTGGTGTAATTTTCGGCATCAAGCTTTTATTTACTACACATATTAAAGAATCCACAGCATGCTCATTAAAGACTTTAAGTTTTGTAATGTAAATAGGAATTATCGTAGCTTTCAGGACAAAAAGAAAGCACTGAAAAGTGTTTATTTTTACTTCAAGGTCAAAGTTAAAATATGCATCGATTATTTGGTATTACTGTAATCTTAAGCAAACATTAAAAAATTGCAAAGAAAATTTTTAAAATAAAGGGTCTTTCAGTAAGGATGATCGATTTTTAATTGTAAATAAAGCAAAGTGTGTATGAAATATCCACTATTTTTTTTTTATTTGAAAGAATATTTTATGGCATTAAGAATGGAATATTACGTCGTTCAAATGTGCGCCGCGGCTTTGTTTGGTGGCGCATATTCGGGAGGTCCAATTTTCGATGACTTTGTCGCATAAATCTGGCTGAATTTGCTGGATGGCGTTCGTTATATTGACTTTCAGGACATCAATTGTTTGTGGCTTATTCGCATAGATCTGCGATTTAGGATAGCCCCAAAGGAAGAAGTCTAAAGGCGTTAAATCGCACGATCTCGACGACCAATTCACGTCGCCGCCGCGCAAGATAACCATGCCCTCAAACCGCTCATGCAGAATGTCCATCGTGACATATGTTGTCTGGCACGTAACGTCGTTCTGCTCGAACCACATGTCCTCAGTATCCATATCATCTAGTTTAGGCCACAATAAGTTACGTATCATCGATCTGTAGCGCTCGACATTGACATTTATGGCAATTCCAGTTTCGTTTTGGAAGAAATACTGACCGATAATTCCGCCATACCAAAAGCCGCACCAAACAGTGACATTTTCGGGATGCATTTGGTGCTGGTGTATCTCGGGTGGATTGGTATCGTCCCAGATCCGACAATTTTGCTTGTTCACATATCCATTCATTCAGAAATGGTCCTCGTCGTTAAAGATGATTTTTTTGGCGAAATTTGGGTTAACTTCCAGCTGCTCCAGAGCCCATTTCGCAGATTCATCAGCGAATACACAGCGTTGTCTACGGTCATTTACTATAAGTTCCTGGGTCTGTTGAATTTTATACGGGCGCAGACCTAAATCCCTACGCAAAATTCGCCAAGTTGAAGTTTCGGGAAGGCCAAGTTCTTCTGAATGACTAGAAATTGACAGCCTCGGGTTTTCCCGTTCCCGTACACTCTCACGTACAGCAACAATCTTTTCAGCAGACCTTGCGGTGACGTACGGGTATTGGATGATTATTTATCAAACCGGTTGACTCAAATTTGGCCACCAAACGTCGAATAGTTGACTCGGCGGGACGGTTGTGGCGAGGATAAAAATCACGCAATGCGTGGAACGTTTCTCGAACAGAGCACTGATTTTGAAAATAAAAATTGATGATCTGCACACGTAGTTGAACGCTATAACCTTCTATGGTGGTATTTTCCATACACTACTGAACAATTCACAACAAATTTGACAGATGCTGCTTTAACAATTCAAATTTCGAGCGTCCCTATTAGAATACCCTATATTTGTAATACAAGACTTACGAATCCGAAAGAGGTTGCAATCTTCTTGACACGTTTGATATGTTATCCCTACACATGAGACGTGTTTTATCAACAACACCTCTACATAAGGACAAAGCGCTCACAAAATTTTAGCTCGTGACGTCATGAATGTAGGCCTTTCCGATATGGAGCGAAGATGTAGGAAGCCAGCTTACAGGTGGCGTAAACACGATCGAGAGATCACAGATGTTTGCAACGTTGCCAGACTACTACGATACTAGCGAATATTAGGATTCCAGTACATAAAGGATGTATCTCTTTCTCTTACATTACCATTTTCTTCTTCAATATCGTAAAACACATATTTCCATAAGATGTTCTTTCCTCTTTTTTTAATGTGATATTTCGTAATTTATTTATTTAATTATCAAATACTACTACGTTGTTCGACTTCCCTAACAAAAATACTTTCCTTAGCTCTCTCTGCTAAGCGCTCATCTGGTACGCTAACCTCTAAACATAGAAGTTGCTATAATCAGCGTTATTTCTTGTATTTTTCTGAAATCAGAACTTTTAAGTGCGTGAAATTTGTACCTAATATTTCGTTGTATATTTAGGTATACAATTTATATTATTAGGCGTATTTTTAAATACGTAAAACCATATATTTCGGACTTATAACCTGTTGCTTTTTTGGCGGTCCATCGGTTTGTTTACAGCACAGTTTATAAGTTTTTGTTCGTGTTTAATTGTATGTTTTTCTCTTGGTTTCGGCTAGTTTTGTGGTAACTGATACTTAGTGAAATTATGCCTCAAAAGTGTTGTGTTCCTCGCTGTAACGGAAACTATAAAAATGGGCCTAAAGTTCATGTTTTCGGTTTTCCAAAGGACGTAAGTTTACGACAAAAATGGCTAAAAGCGATACCCCGAGATAACTTTCAGCCCACAAACAACACGAGAGTATGTGAAGCTCATTTTCCTGAAGGTAGTATAATAAAAAGTACAACAGTTCAAGACTCAAACACTGGTAAGATTTTTACAATAGATTTACTAAAACCACGGCTAAAAGAAGACTGTATACCATCTATTTTTTTTTTAAATTGCCCCATTTATTTATCAAAAGATGTCAAAATACGTACGTAAAATACGGCCAAGTAAAGATGAAAAGCTCAAAAATATTGATGAGTTAAATTTGTCAAAAGCCCTTGAAATAAGCAAAATTGAGTTTGAGAGGCACGAAAAAAACATACATTTTGACAATTTTGATGAATTTATAGTAAAATTTTCTACATTTAAACTACCAAAAGACTGGTTTTCTGCTCAAAGTTTGTCTCAAGAAGGTGAAAGATTAACTATTTTTAAAATTGAATATACACCTGGCCCATGCATTAATTGGGCGATTGTTATTAATTATAACGTGAATATTGAAACTTTTTTGTATAGCGAATCAGTTTGTATTTCAACATCAAAATTTAAAACGCCGTTTATTTCACATAGTTTGGACAATATACAGTCAATATTTGAAGCCATAGATGAGACTGTTATTACCGAGGTTATTACCCTACCTTTAGAGGAAAATATTACCCATAATGACAACTCCGACTGGGACTTTAATAGCAAGACCATGCCTAATTCTGTCAAATCATTAAATGACATAAATAAAATTAAACGTGTATTCGATTTTGTGTCAAATATACTAAAAAGTTTTCGAAATCTTGACGATAACAAAATAGTACATGCTTTAGATTTTATTTGTGAACAATTAGCATTGCTTACAACTGCAAAGGAAAGATATAGGTATTCAAGTAGTACAATAATTTTATGTTCTATTCTCTATACTATTAGTCCACATACAAATACTTATTTTACCACATAAGAGATTATGGGTCTCTTATTTTACCACATCCTCAAACTATAATGGGTATTTGTAATAAACATATGACTGATCCCCATATAGATGAAAAAAATATGTTTTTAACCTATGCTCGAAATGTGTTTGGTTTGTTAAAGGATCATGAGAGATTTGTGACACTGCTTTTCGATGAAATTCACATTGACCCTTTTATGGATTATAAGGGAGGCAATATAGCTGGTATATATATAGCAGTCAATAATAATAACTCTCTAGCTTCTTCAGCATTTACCTTCATGGTTGCAAGTGTGTGTTCTAGCTTTAAAGAGGTAGCTCACATAGCTCCCGTCTCAAAAATTAATTCCGAAATACTCTATAATTTTATTAAAACTATTATTGAAAATTTAGAGGAAATTGGGTATGTAGTTTTTTGCACAATAAGTGATAATAATGCTATTAACGGGAAAGCAATGAGCCATTTTTCAACTACAGACCAACTTAGTATTGTTTATCCTCACCCGGTAGATAATAAAAGACCATTATTTTACTTATTTGACACAGTTCACCTACTAAAATGTATATTCACTAATTGGCTTAACTGTAAACCTGATCAAACATTTTATTTTCCTGATTTTGACACTTCAGAAAAAAAATGCGCTTCTTTTCCTGCGCTTATAAAATTACATGAACTGAAGTATGATCAGCTTTTAAAGTTCGGCTATTCTTTAAACCTAAAGCATTGTTTCCTTCATCTTTAGAGCGACAAAATGTAAAACTTTCACTAAAAATGTTTAACTCTTTCGTAGTAGAGGCTTTAAAACATTTTGATAGCCGTATACCACACTCTCAAGATACTGCTGATTTTGTAAACATCATAACGATATGGTGGAAAATAGTAAATGTAAAAACCCCATTCAAAGGCAAACATAAACGTGACATATTTCAGGAACCTATCGTAAAGAAACAACTCACGGACATTGAGTTGGATCCTAAGATTGAGTTCTTAGAAAAAATGTTAAGCTGGCTCGATACTTGGCAACCTAGTAATTTTTCAAAGACTCTTACTAGACAGACCCGAACTGCTTTAAGTCATACCCTTCATGGGCTGCTTGAAATTACCAAATACTGTTTTAATGAACTTGATATGAATTATGTTCTCTTAGGGAAATTTCAAACAGACCCTCTTGAAGATAGATTTGGTAAATACAGGCAAATGGCAGGTGGTCATTATCATATTTCTGTGCGCCAGTTATATGAGACAGAGAAGAGACTTAGAGTTCAATCTATATTAACACTTCAGTCTCGCAATTTTGGCCCTATTAATGTTAATAAGTTCTATGAGCTACCTGATTATGACCCAGATGAAAATTGCTCTCAACAAGACTTTTCTCAAATTAAAACGTTATTGTCTCAAATTTTAATAAAAGATGATCACTTTCACGATATCAACGATGTATTGCCGTTAATTACATATTTAGGTGATTATTGTTGCTATATTACGTTAAAAAAATTAAAATGTACCAGCTGTAAACAAAAATTAGTATATGATGAGCAATTTATTGTTGAGGACAATTTTGATCTCATTAATAAATTAAATCGTGGAGGACTTTTGTATCCCCAAGGACAAGTTATAAATGTTGTATCTGTGACTTATATAATATTCAATAAATTAATAAATGAATTTGAGGACACATTTCTAGAAATCTATAATAAAAGATCGTTCATGGTACATTTAATTTTGGAATATTGTATTGAACAGAAACATGTCTCACATTTCGATGGATGCGCTAATCATAATGGAAAAGACATTTTAAAAATTATTCTCAAAAGTATTTGCAATACCCTGTTAAAAAATTATTGCACTAAAAATAGCGACCATTTAAAAAAAGGAAATAAAAAAAGAAAACTCGATACATTAACGAAGTAGGCCATATACCTACCTATACATGCATAAATATTTTTTATATCTAAACGTATATAATTTGGGACCTATTTCTTTAAAAGGTTAATTAAAGTATTTTCATGGCTTGTGTTCTATAATATATTTTTTATACCTAAACTCTCACCTCAACACTAAGTTATGCACGATGTTAGGTAGGTAAATGAAATTTGAAACTGCATAACATGAACATGCATATCTATATTATACCTACTAAGTAATAATAATTAAGAAAAGGTGTGGAATAGTTCAGTATATGTATTTATGTGTAATAACCTCTTTTCAGTAGTGTGAAAAATGTTTATTATACATAAATACATATCCTGAATTTTGGCGCAGGTGTAGGGGAGTTGGGAGCCTGCACTTAATACTACACCTAGTATTAAACCAAAACTCAAACATAATTTTTGGGATTTGTCAAGAAGCCTGTCATATAACTAGCGTTCTTTAAAATAAGTTAACTATTGATAGTTTTCATAAATATTAGTGTATGTATCCCCTTATATGATTAAAATTGCACGGCCTACATTGATGACGTTACACGACAAGCACTATGGCCTTGTTATTCAGTGGGTGTTGGTTTTATCGAGTCTAACTTTTAGATCTATGCTATTATACAATGGAATTGATTGATCGAGTCTCCTTTGTCAGATATATTTTCGTGTACCAAGTATTTCATCAAGATGTATGGATATGTTTAAATTACCGGTGACTACAACTAATACTGACTCGCTCACGTTTGTATATTGTATATAGTAATAGTAATACTAATAAAATTAGTCTCTTTTGCGACAGGCATTTCTCAAATTTAATATATGTAGTTGTATAATTTTAATACAAAATAATAGAGATATAATAGAAGAAATGTCTCAATAGAGTTGACAGCCACGAAAATCCTACACTTTGCTAATGGAAATTTTAAACATCAAGTATGAGTTTGGAACCATTGGTTTAGTAAAATTTTACATAGTATAACAATTATAAATTAAATAAGAGACGGTGGTATTCATATTTATGCTATATCATGTAGTCAACCATATTTTTTATGTAAATACTAAACATTAAATTAAGATTAATGAAAAATTGATCAGGATATTTGCCGTAAGTTAATGGTTTTACGTATTTTAGAAAGTAGTAACATTTATAGTAGTAACAGCCCAAGTGTATGAACTACACCTACTTATAATGAAGTATTCTAATATGGTTGGATTTCTGTATGTCATAACAAAATCTTAGAGAAGTATTATGTATTCGCTGAAAGAGTTCTTTAATATAAAAAGATGATTTAAGATCCCATGCCAACACACCCCAGAGAGTATATACGATGCTATATAATGTTTGTATAATATTAAACTGCAAACATATTTAGAGAATCAATTTTATATCTAATCAATCATCAAAGTGTCGTACGATATTCGACCAACATTAGATTTTGATTATTTAGTAATATTTTGGATAATAATAAATAATAATAATTTTCGTCTTACATTTACCAAATACCCATGATTCTCATGAAATATTAATAATAAAAGCTTTATTGTTATTCACATTGCGCATTTGAACATGAGTTGCAGGTCGAGCCATAACATCTGCAACGTCCTTTGCTCTAAATCAAGATCTTGCTGATCATGGACTGGTTGAAATCGTCAATGCTGAAGGCGCCGGCGCGACGCGGCCTTAGGCCAGTCGGATTGTAAATTTTATTAATTTGCGTTTGAATGGCTAAAAATGGCATTGTTTTGCTGACAGCTATAACAGTAAAACAGGATCTAGTATCTCATTTTTTTGGTGTACAAAAGATGAAGCTAAGTAAGATAATTGTTTACGCATTTAATAGGGCTACAGCTCGGATTAGATACATTAAATTTATGTCGTATATACATTTATAAAGTACTTCTTACATGTCAGAGTTGAAAAAACTCATTAGGATTTATTGGCACAAATAAATTTGCTAATCTTACATCGGATAAATGTAATAGAATAAAAATTTTCGGTTTACATCTTCCTGAAGACTGTTTTATTAGAATGCATGAATGAAATCAAATTTTATTAAATATTAGTCCCGACTTGGTAGAAAAATGTAAGGAATTTATTGTCCCGGAATCAGTCGCAAGCTGACAAGATCCTTAAAGGTTTTCACAAGTAATTATAAAAATCTTAACAGCACAGAAGGTAATGCTTTAGTTTACGTTACTGGTTATCTGCTAAAATAGTGTTTGTTACAACACTCCTACAAACTGTGTTTATAATTCAATGAACAAAATACTTTAGAGGTACAGGCAACATTATTCTCTAAAACAAAAGCTTACATTGATTCAGAGAACTTACCATTTGGCGGTTTGACAGTACAATCACGGAACATAGTGGAATATATGATACAATTAGAAAATATATTTATATATAATTTTAATAAATTAGCTTGTTACAATTCAATTGGGACAAAACTAAAAGATATATTTAGAAATATACCTTTTACACATCCGTGTAGAAATTTTCCATTAAATTATTTTTTGTTCCTCTATACTAGAGTGAATACTATATTGAGAAATTTGTGAGAACATTTGTTTATTAGCTTGTCAGTCTAGTTAGTAAATAATGCGATATTGTTAATATATTCGCAATATTAATATTTATTCTTTTGAATAATATTTCTTGCAGTTTATGTGCTGTTTAACCTCTATTAAATGTCAACAATTTATGTAATAAACGATAGTAAGTCATAGCTACTATTTTACTTCAACAAAATATTTCCGTTAAGAAACGGCTCTATATCTAATTTACTAAAGTAAATTATTAGCCCTCGTATTACTAGTCTATTAGCCCTCGTAACAAACGTCCACGACGAAATAAATGATCGTAACACAAAGTATCCCTCGTATACTAAAGAAGGCGGTAGTTCAACAACTGCGTGTGGGCTTGCCTTTGTAAGCGCACGTTCAAAGTTCCGACAACGAGTGGACTTTCTAGTCTTAGTTTGTGTTCCCTCGTATGGAGAAGCAAAACAGTTACGACAAATGTGGACAATAGTATTTCAAAAATGTACGCTAATTTTTATATTTTGGCTCACTATATTTTGGATTTTCTCAATTATCTTGAAAATCGTTGATCGAAAAGGAGAAATACAAAGGCAGTGTTATACGTATTGCGCTTTTAGAAATATATGGTATAGAAATACCTTGTAAATTATATATATATATATATATATATATATATATATATATATATATATATATATATATATATATATATATATATATATATATATATATATATATATAATTTACAAGGTATTTCTATACCATATATTTCTAAAAGCGCAATACGTATAACACATTACTTTTTCGGCGTCATGTATTGTTTTCGGGTAGACACTATATACATAAGTATACGTTTTCAGATGCCACTTACATGGCTTAAAATACATGTTTTAGGGCATATCAATACCATATATATTCAGGGAAGTTAATTACATAAACTTACTTATAGCTTAACATGGTCTATTTCAACCACCATTTTTTATTTTTCCATTTGTCCACAACTACATAGCGTTCATTTGGTAATACAGCGGAAATTTTGTACGAGCCCTTAAATTTAGGGTGTAATTTTTACTTTCCTTTGTAGCTGGTAAATTAATTCGTACATTTTTACCAAAACTAAATCACTGACAAAGTAATTTTTCGCTTTGATTCCCCTGGAATCAAATAACATGTACATAGAAAGTGTATGTTCAGACGGTTGTGGTCTTCCTAGATATTATTCAACATAATGCCTTTAGGTGCACAGATGAGTTTACTACTAAGTAAATTAAAATTTGAATGGAGACATCCTAATTGTTGGACTAACAATTTGATCCCCTTTGGATGGTTTTTACGTAACTGTTGCAACTGTCATGTCATCACCCAAACCCCGATTAGAGTAGCTAACTAATTAAAATTTTTCGATTATACGGTTCGCAATATTGGCTTGTGGAGTAACAATTGCATTTAGGATGTGCTTATTGCAATGGTCCAAACAGAAATCCCGAAATGAATGTGACGTAAAGGTAGTTCCTCTGTCTGCCAAAATGAATCCCAAAAACATCAACGCCTTAATTACATATGTTGTCGCAGTGTCTTTTACGACTTTAATAATGCAGAATTTCAAAAATGCGTCAATAATAACCAAGGTCTGGGTATTTTTTCATCTGTTAAGTACAAATGGTCCCAAATGATCAAGATGCATGGTACGATATGGCACCTATGCGCCATAGTCGTCTCATAATCAGCTTCATCTCATTGTCATGTGGGCACACGTGGCTCCACATACGCCTATTGACAGCCGTGATAGTATTTTTGTATATATTACATATGTGTAGTTTTAAGTTGTGTATATATTAGAAAGTAGAGACCCTTGTATATTAGTTAGTTCTCGGGACCAGGTCACACATGATTCTTAGAAGTAAAGATACAACCATTCCAGGCTTGGCTAATGGCACTAGGACATCGACTTTTGCGATAAGTTTAAAAGAGTCTACTCCCACATCTCGCCCCGAAATATTGTCTCCACTTTCGGTACTAGTTTGCTTGATATTTACGCTATTTAATTATTTATTATAAGCTGTTTATTTAATTATTCTAAATAAACGCAGCCATAGCAAAATAACCACTGGTATCATTTCATTGCGCCACACACACCCCAAAGATCGCTATAGTCAATGAGATGAAGTTTCCCGGTTTTTCTTCTCGATAGTGTTTTATAATTCAAGAATTCTAACATGCATTAACCTACTTAGTCAAACATTAGTTGTACTTAATAGTGGGAGGCTAATTAGCTAATCGACATGATTTATTTTCTAATACAGCTTGACCAAACTCAACTTAGCCGCGAAATGTGTAGATAAAGAATAGAGTCCGAAATGACAGAGACCGAATACATGAAACCATAACGCTAGCTTATTCGCAAGTAACATTCCAGTTTACTCCTTCTAAGTGACAGTTCTACTGCGCACCTCAAGGTCACGGTTAAGATGAATTTGATCAAGCTGTAGTCACCAAATCTCAATTTTGTTCTTCAGGTTGTTGTCGCCACGAGAGATAATAGTTCTTATGGTTTAATTGCAAGTATTTTGTTGCAGCCTCTAGTTAAAACCCAGAATATGATAATTACGAGAGGTGTTCCGTGCAGGACAAAAACAGCAAAGTCAGAGGTAAGTGTATCAAGACGATCAAAGATAGGTATCCGCTTAATTATATCAATGATTTCCTAGAGAAACAGTAAAATGTTAAGTATTTTATATGGGTCTAATTTGGCAAGCAGTTATGAACAAGTAGCTATGTATGTAAATAGCTATAGTTCTTTATCTTAGTAAACAGACGGCCAATGAAGAAGAAAAATACCATTCTTATGAGTTGGAAACTTAAAATTAACTAACTGTGCAACAATTAGAACTACCTTGAATAAAAGAAACTTATTGCCAACAATTGGCAGATGGTGGTTATCAATATGGGATTACAACTTTACAATCGAATATCTTCCCGTAAAAAAAAATTAATAGTTCAGTTCAAACGCACTCAGCGGGACTCCTATTATGAACAAAAATGTGACAGCCGAAGTAGACGTATCAGTATCTATATCTAATTCGGTAATCACATTTTATGTGATACTAAAATTATTCAGTATGCCTTATTATACTAACTTAACAGTTATTTAATATCATAATTGATATGAATACAACAACAATTCTAAACTGATGTGTATAGAAGAGGAAATAATGGAAAATCAATATTTTATCTATACTGTGGAAAAGTCTGAAATACCTTAAAAATATAGGTATTATTAATATATTTTTTTTTTCAAAATATATTTTTCTTATAAAAACACTCTAAGAGGTCGAAAGATCTTTTAAATTTGCCGTCTTTTGAAATACTTTAGATCTACATATAGTAGTGTACGTTTTCAGGGTCAACTAGGACCCATTTTTTTAAATGGCAACCCCTATTTCTTGTTCGATACAGTGAAAAAGCATATTTTTTTTAGTATTGTTATAACAATACTCATACATAGGTTGCAATATAAGAAAGTTTCGAGAGAAATGTAAATAAAATTTTAATTGTGAAAATTGATTTATTTAATATGTTGCCTAGAAGACATTGAAACAGGCATGTCAGTTACATAAGTTACCTTTAGGCAAAATTGATGCTTATGATTTTCTGTTATGTGAAGTTAAAGAATCTTAGTAACAATGATGAATGGTGTATGTAACATATTATTATGATGTATGGTTATGGAGGTAGGAAAAAAACTACAGTGAAAGTCTGCTCCCTCTTCATTGAGGCTTGTCAAAATCGTCAGCCTATAGCACCATCTACTTATCATCATCATCATTAGGTCATCAGTCCTAAGACTGGTTGGACGCTAACCTCCAGCTTCTCCTATCTTGTGCTAACCTACGCATTTCGCTAATTGTGCTACAACCTACATCCCTTACTATTTGCGAGCAGTAGTCTAATCTAGGCCTACCTCTGCCTTTCTTCACTCCTATTTCTGCCTCCAAAATATCGCGGACTATTCCCCCATGTCTCATTAAGTGGCCTACCATTCTATCTCTTCTCTTCTTTAAGTTTTTCCACATACTTCTTTTCTCGCCGACTTTCTCCAATACTTCTTCGTTTCTAACCCTGTCAGTCCATGGTATTTTCATCATTCTTCGGTAACACATCTCAAAAGCTTCTAATTTCTTCCTACTTGCTTCACCTACCGTCCAGGTTTCGCAGCCGTAAAGTGCCGTGCTCCATCCATATGTTTTCAAAAATCTCTTCCTTGTTTCTAAGTTTATTACCCCCAAGCATAAAAGTGCTTTCTTTTTGTTAAAAGCTACTCGACCCTGCGCTATTCTTTGTTTTATGTCTTTATCGCTTCTTCCATCCCAATTTATTTTACTTCCTAAATAAGTGAAGTCTTTAACTTCCTCCAATCTTTCATTATTAATTTGTACTTTCGTTTTTGCTCTGCTCTCGCGCCCTCTGCACACTAGCACTTTAGTTTTGTTTTTATTCACCCTCATTCCGTATTCCTCTGTCAACACTGCCTCCATTTCGTTCAATGCTGATTCTAGTTCCTCCTTACTAGATGCTAATACTGCTATATCATCCGCGAATCTCAGCATTTTTAGTTTCTGTCCCTGTACTTTAATCCCGAAATCCACTCTATCTTTTACCACATTAATCGCCTCTTCGAAGTACAGATTAAAAATTAGTGGTGATAGCGTACATCCTTGTCTTACTCCTTTCCTAATACCTACTTCCCTTTTTTCCCCTTCTACTTCTATAACAGCAGTTTGCTCTATGTATAGATTATGTACTACTCTCCTATCTCTATACTTCATTCCCGCGCTCTTTAGTATCTCGAACATTTTTTTCCATCTTACGTTATCAAAAGCTTTTTCTAAATCTACAAATCCTATATAAGCGTTCTTTCCTTTTTCTATTGTTTTCTCTAACATTACTCTTAGCGCCAGAATAGCTTCGCGAGTTCCCCTATTTCGCCTAAACTCGAATTGGTCTTCTCCTAGTATTTCTTCCGCTCTATTTTCCATCCTCTTCTGCACTATTCTAGTTAAGATTTTTGACGCGTGGGAAGTTAGGCTAATCGTTCTAAAGTTCTCGCATTTGTCGTCTCCTCTCTTTTTCGGTATAGTAACGATAATGTTCCTCTTATAATCCTCCGGCATCTCGCCCGTTTAGTATATGTATTTTACCAGTTCAAACATCCTATTTACTACTTTCTGTCCCGCACATTTCAAAATTTCCGCCTGTATTTTATCTACACCCGGCGCTCTATTATTCTTTAGCCCCCTTAGTGCTATTTCAAATTCCTCTCTCAATATAGGTTTTTCTACATCTTCCCTATCGATGCTAGATTCTTCCTCTAATATCTCTCCTAATTTCTGACCCTCGTATAAATTTCCTAAGTACTGCTTCCATCTATCCGCTTTCTCCTCTCTTCCTATCAGTATGTCCCCCGATTGACTCTTAACGTTTCTACTTATTGTTCCTATATCCCTGAAGTTCCTCTTAATTATTTTGTAAGCCTCATCGGTCTTACCTACTTGCAACTTATCTTCTACTTCTTTTCATTTATCGTCTATCCATTGTTCTTTCGCTTTTCTACATTTTCTAATGATTTCCCACTTTATTGACTTATATGTTTTCAGTCCTTCTTCGTCTTGTCTGTTTTTGTAGCCTCGTCTCTTTTGCATTAAGTTTAAGATTTCGTCCATTATCCAGGGCTTCCTAGCTTCCCTTTTATCGTGCCCTAAAACGTCTGTAGCCGCGGAAGCTAGACTATTCTTGATACTCTCCCACTCAGTTTCTGCGTTCTTGATTTCGTCCTTACTCGTTTTATTTATTAATTGATCTGTTTTCTCCTGGAACTTATCTTTCATATTCTGATCCCTCAATATGTCTACATTTATACGTTTCTTATCCTTCCGGGTTTTCAGATTTTTGAACTTTAATCTAGCTTTCATGACTACCAAGTTGTGATCGCTGTCTACATCTGCTCCTGGATAACTCTTACAGTCTCTTACTTGATTTCTAAATCTCTTCCTAACCAGAATGTAGTCTATCTGATACCTGTCTATCCCTCCTGGCATTTTCCATGTGTACCGCCTCCTAACGTGATTCTTGAACAATGTGTTCGCGACTACCATCTTGTGCTTCTTACAGAATTCTATCAGTCTGCTACCTCTCTCGTTTCTGTTTCCTAATCCATAAGGACCTACAAATTCTCCTTCTTTCCCCTCACCTACGACTGCGTTAAAATCTCCTACTATTATTAAATTTTCATGACCCTTCACAAATCCTATTACCTGCTCTATGTCCGAATAAACGGCTTCCAACTCTTGCTCACTGTGGCTAGAAGTAGGCATGTATACTTGCACTATTACTGTTTCCACTGGCTTCGAATCTAACCTAACCATCATTACTCTCTCGCTGTATTGTAGGTAGCTATCTACACACTGTCCTGCGTTCTTCCGCATAACGATCCCTACTCCCGCGTTTCCATTTACCGATCCTGTGTGTATTATCCTATAGTCACCGCTCCAAAAATCTCCTACTGCCGGCCAGCGCATCTCACTTATACCTACTATATCTACTTATCTACTACCATCTACTTACTGTCAGTAAAATTATAAGTAAATACAGAGAACATGGACATAATATATGCGATTTACCCAAAGCTGGTCGCCGAGCGATCAATGCATATACACAACTTGATATTTTAGTAAGAGTTGGTGAAAATCCACATTCCAATTCCCGTCAGATTGGCTTGGATATAAATTTGAGTCATGCTACAATTCTTAATGTTTTACATAAACATATATTTCATTCCTATAAAGTTCCGTTGGCTCATCTTTTTGATCGTCGAGTGTAATTCTAGATTTTGGTAGGTTTGAGAAAAATATTATTTTTTTCAGACGAAACCATATTTTTTCTTAATGGATTTTAGTCATAAGTAGACAGAACTATAGGTATTGGACCTCACATAATCCACGGTGGATGCAGGAGGTCCAAGAAAAATTATAGATAGATATAGAGCAGGTATAATCAGAAATAAAATTTTGGGCCCATATTTTTTATGGCAATTTGACTGGCGCAAGTTATTTGCAATTTTTACAGCAAGAGTTGATTCCAACACTGATAGCTTTATACCCAAATGCATGTGAACCAGACATACCTGATAACAGACTTTGGTGTTAACAGTACGGCGCACTTCTTCGCTCGTTCTTCTTGTTCACACTTACTTGGATAACATCTTTTCACAACGATGAGAAGGGCGAAGTAGAGCTATAAAGTGGTCACCTCGTTCCCCAGATCTTACACCCCTTGATATTTTCTTATGGGATCATTTAAAAAATAAAGTCTATGTCAATAAATCCGAAGACATAGATAATTAAAAGGCACGAATTCGACAGGAAATATGCAATATCGGACCGGAAATAATGGATAGGGCGCAGAATAAATATATTTTGAAACTAGGACATTATCAAATAGTTAATGGGCAAAAATTTCAATATAGTATTAGTTAATGTATTTATTTTGTTTTGTTTATAAATAACTCAATTTTTACAATGAATATTTTATTTGCATTTTTATCGCCTTCTTTGGCTCTGCAGACGTACGCCACTGTACATAGAACTAAAATATTCAAAAGACGGCAAATAGAAAATTCCATTTGACCCCTTCGAGCATTTTTTCAAGAAGAAAATATTTTGCGAGATTCTTCAGGTGTTCCAGACTTCTTTTCCATAGTATATCCCTGTATATTTCGAGATTCTATATCAATTGTTTGCAGTACGTTATTTAATAACTAATAGAAAGTAACAATACACAACACTATTGATAACTTTTCATAAGTAGTTTTACTATGTTACTTTGATTTTAGCATATAATGGTAAAAATGGTAAAAATTTAACCTTAAATCAACTTACTGTTAACATCTGACCACATAGGTACATGGTAATATAACAATTGAGTTTTGGGTGCTGCTTCTCCTACGACTTTTAAGTAACTTATGAGCTGTGTAGATGTTTTTGGCTTAAAATATAGTTCAGGAAGGCAGAGGATAGAATCCGCCCCGATCTCTTCTGCATGCTTTGCTAACTCCAAAACATCTGGCAATGGACAGCCGCCTATTTGTATCATTAAATGCTGTTTAGTGGATTTGACTGCATTTGCCCATTCTTCTGATACAAATTTTCTTTCAGCCACAGATAGTGATGTTCCTTCACCAGTACTACCATGAACTACAACAGAAAAATATGTTATATTTTCAGATATTTTAAGTATAGGGTTTAAAAGTCTCAGTCGTGCAAATGTTCTTACAATGCCCCCATAAAATGAGAAAAAATTCGAATCGTGCTCACGCCGTTGCCTGTACCCATCCCGTAAATTACCATCGCATAGTAAATAACAGAAAACTTGAATCATTCGCACGTGTAGATACTCGTATGTAATCAGGTACTTATTCTTCTCGTACTCATATCAAAATCCTTTTAAATTTTAAATTACATTAAGCAAGAATTGCATAGTATATTTTATTCTTGTCGCCTATTCTCTACAGATATTTTGAATATATGATTTAAAAGTGTCAGTCGCGCAAAAGCTCGGTAATCCTCATAAAATTGTGTTCATTAAATAGAAAGAGATTTCCCTTTATATATTTTTCGGAGTATAATTTCGTTTCGGGTGTATGTTGACCTACTAAAAAAACAACGTAGCTTATTGTTATTGTCTGGTGGGAGAGAACCTGTTTAAAGTCAGAAGCCAACCGACTTAACAAGAGGATTGATTCTTAGAAGTATAACCGGAGCCCCAAGATCAACATCGATCGAGGCGATGGGGATACTGACGGGGATACTACCTCTTGATGTCATCCTGAAAGCGGAAGCCGCAAAGGCAATGCACAGGGTGGGAAACATGAATAGGAAAGTAAGGGACCTGAATAGACTCTCAAGAGAGCTAGCTGAGGAGGGACTCCTATGGATGCCCTCTGACAGTACGGGTGCCCACTTCCTGTTTGACAAGAAATATAAGATCACCCTCACCAGTAAGACCGACTGGATGGAGGGTCGAGCTGGATTTCCGCTCAATGGAGACATCTGGTACACGGATGGAGCCAATAATGGGAACAGAGCGGGTGCGGGGGTGTATAAACGACGCGACGGGATAGGTAAAACCTTCCCCTTGTGCAAATACACTACCGCGCTCCAGGCCGAGCTAGTTGGAATTACATACGGTGTTTTTGGGGCCGACCAAAATCGGACCCAGGAGAAGGTATGTATCTGCTCGGATAGCAGGGCGGCGTTAGCAGCCCTGAATTCAGCAACGACAAAGTCGAAGCTGGTCTATAATTGCTATGAAGCATTGAACCACTTGGCAGGGAAGGGACCGGTGGAACTCTTATGGATACCTGGGCATAATGGCACCATTCTTACATAGGTACTGCGACGTATTTTATTAATGGCACTCCGGTCTCGCGACCCTGTATACGCTTGTATTATGCGCACAGTGCGATAATTTCTTTGTTCCTCTTATCTTCAATTTGAATGCTCATTTTCCACCTTTCCGTTGCTAATAACCATAGAGTCAACATCAATTTATAAAGCAAAGGGTCTTCTAATAAGAATTAATTAATTGTCCCATTTTGCAATAATTCTCAACGTCTAAATGACGAATTAATTTGAAGAATCAAGCACGACTAATGTCGGATTAGTGTTTTATAAATTCAAGGTAAGACATATTCAAAATTTGCAACTGAGATATCTACTTTTCGTTCATATTGTTTTTCAGCTCTGACACTGGGAATTTTCTTCGTGACATAAATATTATCAACGGGACTAGCGAGCACAATTTTCAAACATATCAAGAGATCCAAACAAATAAAACACCGTATTTACAATACTTTGATTTAATTTGTCCGCCCGTTAAGAACTATTGTTACAGTACCTACCTACCTACCTACATATGTAATATGATATTTTCCTAAAGTATTTTAAAAGTCTACTAAACTTTTATAAATTATTAACACCATAACGAATTTTAAAAATAACATGGAAATTCAAGAAAGATTTATATTTTTTATAACCAAACGTTTTCTAAAAAGAAAAAAAATCAAAATAATAATTGTACAAACTGATAAAATAAATCAAACATTAATAAGGTACAAAGAGGAATATATAGAAAAAATAGATTGTCCAAATTTTGGTAAAAAAGAAAATATATGAGTTATAACGCGTGTCCAGAAAGGGTAGCGGGTATTTGTAGATTCAATAAAAAAAAACTAGAAGTCAGAAAAAATAAATTTTTTGTTAATTTTTAGACAAGGTTTTGGAAAATTAAGTACTAAAGATTATGTTCTCCAAATGTTGACTCTCACGCTGCTGGCACTCCTCTAACCGTAAATGGAAATTAGCCACCACGCGTCTACACATCTCTCTGGAAACGGCGGTCATTTCGGTGCGAATGTTGTGCTTTAATTGCACTAAAGTTCGTGGTTTGTTTACATACACTTAAGGTATCCCCATAAGAAATAATCAAGAGGTGTAAGATCAGAAAATGGATTCGAATGTTTGAGAATACCGGTTCGACTGTAAAAATTCGCAATCCAGGTCGCCCGAGCTCTGTTCAAACCCCACAAGCGATTGAAAAAGTGAGAGTTTCAGTGCGTGAAAATCCTTCTCAATCAATTTGCAAACTGTCTATAGTATATATATATATATATATATATATATATATATATATATATATATATATATATATATATATATATATATATATATATATATATATATATATATATATATATATATATATATATATATATATGTAGGTATAGTTTGACATAGATCAGAAAAAGTAGGAGGGGGGCTGCCGTCTTGGGTTTGGTCCCCAGCATTCAACCGGCGGTGTGTTTTCAAGTATGTCATGAAGAAATAATTAAAAAAATTAACAAACCTTCATTTTTGGCAGTTATGGCAGACGAAACAACTGATGTATCTGCAAAAACTCAGTTAGTGGTAGTTTTAAGATATATTCTCGATGGTGAACCGATTGAACGTTTTTGGACATACCTGAAACCTACAAAATGTGACGCTGAAACTCTTTCGGAAAATATTTTAAGTATTATAGACCCTCTAGTAGAAAATTCACCTTAGAAGCCTTTTCACTTAACCAAAGAATATGACGGCAAACATGAATGTTCTTCAAAAAGGTATTAAATTCCAAACATTTTTCTTGTGAAAGTATATATTTTTGTATAAACGGATTTTACATAAAAATTCTGAAGTATCAGGAAAACGCGTGACCTTGAAAATTTTCAAAATTTTCGCCTGCGGCGCAATTCTTTTGCGGCCCCTACGGCGCCAGTAGTTTGGATACGTTTGAAATTTTCAGGCGGGCGGCCAATACCCCAGGATCGGCCCTGTGCAGAACACTCGTTTCATTTCATCACGAGCCGCCAGTGACTTGTATAAATATTAGAAAGTAGGAACCCTTGTACAATATATTAGCTAATTCTCGGAACTAGGGCACATCTGTTTCTTAGGGGTAAAAGTGCGATCATCGGGCCTGGCTAACCGCTCCAGACCATCGGCTTTTCGATAAATTTAAGGCAGTCAATTCCCATATCTCGCCCCGAAACATTCTCCTCTTTCGGTACTAGCATGCTCGCTATTTAATTTATTCTAAATAAACGTAGCCACAACAACATAACCACTAGCAGTCCCTTCAAATTAGACAATAAATCACTGATTTTGGGAAATTTTTCCTACAGCTAAGCGACCTATACAGAAAATTGTGTTGGGGTTGTGTCAACATATATTTCACCTACCGCATGATAAAAAAAAAGGGTTTTTTCTTAGATATATATATATATATATATATATATATATATATATATATATATATATATATATATATATATATATATGGTTAACACAAGATAGGAGAAGCTGGAGGTTAGCGTCCAACCAGTCTTAGGACTGATGACCTAATGATGATGATGATATATATATATATATATATATATATATATATATATATATATATATATATATATATATATACCGTTTTTTCGGTTTTTCTGAAAAAATTTTGCGATTCTCCACAGTTTATCTTCTTTTCATTTTTTCGAAATTCTTAGTTGCGCCGCTAGAGCGCGCTGAAGTATTTTTGAGCTCTTTTTCGATTTTAAGCCAAAACTATGCATTGTAGAGAAAAATATTAAGAGATCAAAGTTGTAGACATAAAAATTTCGGACACATTTTGTTCTTTTATTTTTTTTTTTAATGTAGCACAGTTTTGCCACTAGAGGGCGAAAACCGTTTTATTTCTTTTTTTTTTTTTGTAATACTCTTGTGCGAATGAAAAAGACAATCTAGGACATTATTTTTTATTTATAGGCAAAACTATGCATTCTAAAAATCTACAACATCAAATCAGGTGATGTTTTCCCAAAAATGCATAGTTTTTCAGAAAAACGCAAAAAACCGAAAAAACGGGCAAAAACGCACATATATATGTGTATATCTAAAAAACAACCCTTTTTTTATCATGCACTATGTGCAAAATATGTTGACACAATCCCAACACAACTTTCTGTATAGGTCGCTTAGCTGTATGAAAAATTTCTCTCAATTTTCCTAATTTGAAGGGACTATAGTATCATTTCACCATACACAGCACCCCAAAGACCGCCATACATGTATCGTACCGCTTCGCCTTGTTTGTGGCGAAAAAAATATATAGCAAAACCCTTGTCCGGTGTCTACAAGATACTGCAGACCCTTGAAAATTTTATTTACAAAAGTATACTAAAGTTTCCATAGCAGAAATAACAATGTAGATAACCAAATAAATAAAATAAAAACCACTATAACTATATTTACACAAAAATCTTTTATACTGGTCCATAATTTAGACTATAATTGATAGTAAATATGTAACGCAGTCACGGAAACATCATCGACACAAAAATGTTACCTACATATGTGATACAATATTTAAGAATATAATTCTATAGGTACAAATATTACAAATTAAATTTATAACAAATAACTTAGAATTTGTACTGTCTATTCTACATGGTTAGATACGTTTTTTGAATGTCTCATTTATTTATCATATAAATTTCCATTAAAAATGGCAAGCTTCCGGAGAAAATAAGAAAATCTTAGAAAAATAGCACTGATATAAAAAAAATTAAGAATTAGATTCATTGTAGATAGATCTAAACCAGAATTCGACAATTCTAATGTCTAGAAATTGCGGAATCTATATGTATGAATAGTTAATAAAAAAATGCATATGATTATAATAGTTGTATCTAGTGGGCACGAAATTAACATTGAAAAATTTTAAGAATTTCGCCGTTATACTGCCAGGCATTTTGTAAATAAATATATTTGTTACAATAGCTACCAACCTTACACAAATATTTCATTCATGAGCTAGAAATGGTATCATGTGGTTTGTTGCCTATAGGTTAACTGACAAGCTTAAGAGGCACGTAACAAATTTGAAAAGATACCGCGAATATTGCTCCGGAAAAAGTAGTATGGAAAAAACGAACAGATATTTTTAATTATTTTTACTGCGTAATTACAATCAAAAAAATATTTCTCAGAAAAAAACTTCAATCCCAACCGAAGCAAGTACTAGTTATTTATTTTATTTATTTATTTATTTATTACAACTACTCTACAGGCAAACCCATTTACAGAGCAGGAAAGTACAGTGAGTATTCACATTCTAATTAGATTAATAAATTTCACAATCATAATAATCCAATTTAATACAAATACGTATATACATATTTAATACCTAGGTATATGAAACAATATATGAAAAACAAAGATGCGGATCAAGCATAACAATGTTTAATAAACAGAAGAGTGCAGTTAAATATATCGAATTTATCACAGTTGTTGTATTTAGTACACACTAAAGACAGGGGTGAGAATTTTAGAATATTAGTAAGTGGAATAGAGAGGTAAAAGCTTTTAGATGTTCAAGAATGCAATTGAGGTACATAAAAATTCAGCTTGCCTAATAGGTTTTGACAGTCAATCATATTGTGTATAAATTTTATATAGAACTATTTGAGAACAACATTCCCGCCTCGCGTCAAGTGCTGTATCGCAAATCTTGCCAAAAGACCATTTGGAGAGAAACCAAACACAGTGTCTGATTTGAACCATAGTAGTTTCAGAAACCTTCTTTGAACCATTTCCAAGCTATTAATATGGCATTGATAATAAGGATTCCATACTAAAGATCCGTACTCAAATTTAGGTCGGATAAAAACAAAGTATAGAATTTTCAATGTATCGATGTTTGAGAAATCCTTACTGGTCCTTATTAAGAAATCCAGTATATGCAACGCTTCAGACACTACTTTAGTTACGTGAGCGGTAAAAGACAGATCTTTTTCAAGAATTATGCCGAGGTCTCTGAATGTGCTAGGTCTTTGAAGAATAGAGCCGCCTAACCTATAATCGTATATTATTGGAGATAACTTAGTGGAATAGGACATATCATTACACTTAGATACGTTTAGATGTAATTTGTTACTAGAACACCGATTATGAAGATTAGACAGATTGTTCTGCAGAAGAGCATAATCATCCAGGGAAGTAATAACCTTAAATAAATTAAGGCGGTTAGCATATCACAGACAATTGACATATATTACAGTGACAATATCATCAGTGAAGATATTAAACAGCAAGGTGCCAAAAATAGAGCCTTGAGGCACACCTGACGTGGCACCATACTCAAAGGACCTGAAACCATTGATTTCCACATACTGTTTTTTTCTGTTGGAGAAATAGGACTTGAGAAGGTTTAATAAATTTGTTGAAAAACCAAATCTTGTAAGTTTACTCAGTAGTATATTATGATGGAGCCTATCAAATGCTTTGGTGAAGTCGGTATAAATGACGTCTATTTGCTTGCGTTGGTCAAGAGTTTCAGCTATGCTTTGGGTAATACAAATTAAATTAGAAGTTGTAGATCGTCCTTGCGTAAAACCATGTTCATAGTCTGAAATTTGCATACTTACATTAGGGTAAATTGTGTCGTGAATTAATATTTCAAGGACTTTGAAAAAATTACATAAAATAACGATTGGTTTAAAGTTACTGATATCTGTGTTGTACCGGTATCCGTTTTTAAAAACTAGACAAACTTTACAGAATTTCTAAATTGCGGGTATAGAAGTGCTTTTTATGCATAAATTAAACAAAATCGACAATGGATAGCCAAGAATTGGTACACAGTCCTTAATCAGGAATGAGGGAACGCCATCAGGCCCAGTGGTTAGCTTGGGTTTAAGTTTCTTTAATGCCGTTTGAACTGCCCGTTCACTAAAGGGAGTAATACTGATATTAACATAGCTAAGACCATCACAGAGATCAGGGAGAAGTTCATCAGATGGGAGTGAAAACGATTTACTAAGAAAATCAGCAAATATGTTGACAATATTCAAAGGGTTGTGCAGAGTTATAATGCATTTGAGATGGTATGTTTCCAGATGTTCCTTTACTGTTTACAAAAGCCCAAAATTGTTTTGGTTCCCTGGATATATTGACTTCTGCATTTTTAACATAATTGGAGTAAGTAACATCGATATCGTTCTTTACCAAATTCTGAAGCCCTTTAAAATTATTATGAGCCTCTTCGTCATTGTGGCTTTTATATCTATGCCAGTATCTAGCTTTAAGTCTAATATTTCCTATAATAGTGCTGTTGAACCAAGGAGGATGTGTTCTCTTATGATATTTAGTGTTATACTTAGGCACTATGAGATAAAATAACTGATACAGTTTATCATAAAAGGCTTGACATGCAGATTCAACGTCTGAGAACATGGTAAGAAAGGATTAGTCTACATCGAGTAGAGCGTTATAAAGTGTATGAAAGTTTGCTTTCCTAAAATTATAACTGACATTAGAATTTTTGGGAAAACGGGTTTTTGAATCAAAGGCACCATTTATTTCCATAGTAATGTTTAAAGCAGGGTGGTAGTCATCCACACTTGTTAGAACTTTATCAGGGTTCACTACATTGCTTCTTCTGTTACACACAATTAGGTCTAGAAGTTTACCGTTCTTGTTAAAAATAAAGTTATACTGCTGCTTATATATTCGAGTGATATAAATTAATTTTTAAGCATAACAAACGAATGAGGAAAGATAGGTCTATATCACTCAAGTTCAGAGGTACCAAATTCGCAGTAATGTTTTTGCGGATGGCTGCAAATTCACCACCACCTCTAGTGAGACCAATGGCAGTGAAGTTTCTGTCAACACGGTATATATTGTATTCCTTGTTAGATATTTCAGCATCTAGCACGAAGCAATCCAACCAAGTTTCAGTAATAACAATGATATCCAAGTTAGAAGAAGTTATAAACAGCCGCAGATTGATTTTTTATGCTACGAGTATTTTGGTAATATATTGAAAGCGAGTTTGATATTATTGTATTGGGCTGCACTGTAGAAGAGTAGTGGGGATAATTAGCAAAAATAAATTCAGGGGGGATGATTGGTAGTGAGAAAAAACATATATTTTTGGTAATTGATATTGATCGAACAATATGGAATTTTTAATATCACTGCAAGCCCTTTTATGTGTAACACACCTAACGGTATCCCAGGCCGCATGATTGACGTCAACCGTATTATTATTATTTTTCAAATTATATTTAGTATAGTTAGAACAAGTAAATGTTTTAGACTTGCGCTTTAAGATCATGATTTTCACCACACCGAGGACAAGTTACAGAATTGTTGCACTTGCAGAATGATTATATTCTTTGCAGTTATAACAGCGGAATATTTCAAATGCATCAAAAATTGCATATTTGTCATAATTTACATATATTACC
The DNA here is from genome assembly GCA_037954035.1 of Rosalia funebris. Classification (NCBI taxonomy): domain Eukaryota; kingdom Metazoa; phylum Arthropoda; class Insecta; order Coleoptera; family Cerambycidae; genus Rosalia; species Rosalia funebris. The sequence continues at coordinate 40,032,961 of JAZFAV010000016.1, forward strand.
TGCTCGAGAAACTTTTTCATGCGTATTTTTATCAAGCTGTATAAACATCTGTATTTTTCTTCGTAGAAGATGATGAAAACATGATGAACATCTGTATTTTTCTTCGTAGCAAATAATTTTATTAATTTACTCACATTAATTTACACTCAGAGTCTTCGGAGAAAATGTTATTATTATACCTGAAAATACAATCAAACAGCTCCTCGCCTTGGTAAATGGATGACAATCCAACAATTCGAACTCTAGGGTGCATACCACCGAATGTCTTAATAGCATAGGTGTCAGGCAAGTTTTTCTGGACCATCTGCTTAAACTTCGCGTTATCATCTTTATTAGAGCAACTTATAAGTAAGCCTCCGTTTCTAATATTAACGACTTTAGACAATTGTATGTTAGATGCTGCGGGATTAATTTTTTGCAATAAATCAGATTTGGTTTTAGAATAGTCTTCATTACCATCCTTAGGTTGAATAATAACAGCAGGGCCAGTTTTATTTTTCTTTACAATTTCAGCATATTTGGGTTTATCGGGAATTCTATAAATATTATTAACAGGAGGACATTGTTTACTTTCGGCTAGTGCTGATAATTGAGATTTCAGATTTTCAACAGTAGACTTCAGAGCAGAAATTTCACTAATAATCTTTTGCTCAATAATTTTAGTAATCTCATATTCATAACTGTCAATACAATTCTCACATTTCTAAGAAAGACCTTTAACTTTATTAAGTAAATCAAAAATTTCTGTAGATTTACTAATACAAGCTGAATGGAATTGCTTTTTACATATGGAGCAAAAAACACTGTTATCTCTCCTTGAGTGTATCGAAGAGGTACATTTGCCGCAAATTACTTAATATCACAATAACTTCACTCCATCAATTTGGTGGGTAGTGATTTTTAACACACAGGATGTTAGTACATCCATGCAGCACTGAGCAGTATATCAACAATATACATTCAATAAAAACCACTGAAAACATAAATAACAGACAGAGTCGAATGTATTTTATGTATACTCGTTCGCAAATACTGTGCGAATGTTATGTTAAAACTACTATCCATTGAGGACTTACTGCATCCTATTATTGACTATAATGATGACGTGGATAGTGTCAGCGAGTATGACAGCAAAGACGATAAATTATGAATTTTATTAATTATTTAATCCTAGAACTTTTATATTAAGACTCTTTTAATATGGACCTTCTACTTAAGATATATTTTTTTACTATTTTTTGAAGAAAAAGATACATTTTAAAACATATTTATTTTTTATTATGTAACTCTAGATAATTTCAATGTCTTATTAATATCAATATTGTTAATGTCTTAATAATATCAAAAGGTCAATGGGTCATTGGCATCTAAGTGATCATTAATAATTTCGATTAGTTTATATTTTATTGAATATATTACAGAATATATTGAATATATCCCCAAATTGTATATTGAATTAGATCTGTAATACTAGAATTTGGCATGTTTACATTTAAAACTCTTAAATGTAACTTTAACTCTTAAATATTAACCATTGATATTAGGTTTTTATGGTGTAATGTAATAAATATTATAATTTAATGAAATCATCTATAACTTTATTTCAAATTAGGGGCCATTATCGAATACAAAGCTAATGGATAATCCATGAAGAGATATGTCATGAGCTTATCATTGGATAAGCTTTATCATATTTAGACAACGAATTTGTGATCGTTAAAATTTTTTGATTTTTAATTTGAAGTGTATCTAAATGCACAATTTCAAATTATTTATTCTTAGTGTTAATTGTCAAACAGTATGATGAGGGTTTCGTTTGTATTTCGTTGTTTGATAAATGTCATAATTGTTGACGTCATTTTGAACATAAACTCATATATTTGGCCAGTAATTTCTGATATATTATAATAAATCTTTTTCCTTTCTAAGTCCTAAGTTCCAGAAGACCAGTACGTCATACTAACTTGAAAGTAGAATTTTTAAATATTCTTAATTAGGTATATTACAAAGGTTTGGTATATTTTCATCTTCAATAAAAAGATACATAAGTTATGTTCAATTCAATATAATTTTTAAAGAAATGAATTGTATTGGTTTCAATTTAATCTCTAACATTTGCAGTAGTTGGCAGTAAAAGTTTAACAGGATAAAAGTTTAACAGGACACTGCTGCAATAAGCTGTTTTATTACTTTCATCTAAAGCTAGTTCATGCTTTCATTATCATGACTGATGAAGTTGTTGCTGCGGTTTCGCTACTATTTTGATTTGGAGTTCCGCTAACATTTGCTATCATTGGTGGGATCGTCGTCATCAGATAATTGATCATCATTACAATTATCATTGGTTTTGGGTCTTTTACTAATTTCGATTTCATTTTATTTTTGTCACAAGTGGATACAATTTTGTTAAAATTGTCAATGTATTCTTCAAAGGGAGTTTTACTTGAACCTTTGTTTGAACTTTCTGAAATATATCTTATGTGAATTTCTATACGAGAAAGAATATCGCCATTAGTATTCTATTTGCCCTTTTTATAAGAAATTTTGTAGTCGTATTCTTCTAATTTAAGGCGTCAATGTACGAAACGTGAATGTGACTCTTTAAATGAAAGTAACCACTGTAATAGTTTATTATAGTAATAATTTCGAATTTTCAACCGTAGAAATGCGACGTAAAATATTGTGCGGGCCAAACTATGGCCCAGACCTCTCTTTTTATTTTAAAATAATTATGCTCAACATTTCTCAAAAACCCTGATTTATTAATCTTATCTTCACACCAGAGTTACACATATCAGTGTTATCTTCACATCAAAGGTTTCGATCTACTCCAGTACCTGATTTATTAAGTTGAATTTTAAAATGACTTTCCCTAGGTTTTTAACTTTTTATAAATTAACCATATGTTCCTGTAATGAAGTGGAATGTATTACTATAGCATCCATATACACAAAACAAGTTTCATCCTATAAACCCTTTAATACTATTATCCATAACGCGTTGGATAGTTGGAGCAAGTTTTAAATCGAATGTCATACGCATGTACCCATAAAAATAGTTTGTATACACAGAAATCGACTTTCTTCCCCTAAAGCCGCAAGATACAGAGGAAAAAGTTATACTTAAAGATAAGGACAAAGCCCGTAATGCCCGATTTCTATAGTGAACGCGGTTTTTTTGTATCTTTTGGTTTTATCTTCATTTGGTGAAATCCATGCAAAGTTTAAACTAGAAGACTATTGACAACCGCCGAATTTATCAAACATATCTGTAATATTAGGCGATGGATATCGATGATCGATTGTTATTTCGTTTAACTTCCGGTAGTCAACGACAATTCACCCCTTTTTCTTCCCGGAAGCATCCGCTTTTTGGGTACAATTCGTATGGGTGATGCCCAAGAATTGCTTAGCTTTATATCATTGTTTAATATATCAATCAATTTAATGTTTCACGTTGTTGGTACAAGTTAATTTTACAAGTATATTTTTGACAATTAAAAATGTGAGCCTTTTCTTCCTCATTCATGTACATAATTCTAATAAGTTGTTGTATGTTATTTAATTTTGAAGGGTTATGTCTAAATTCGATTTAAAAAAATTCATATTGATCGGCAATTGGTTTTCCAAACGAAATTACTCTTTCATTGTATCTAACCCAATAAATCCATTGAAATAACCGTGAAATCAAAATAAATGAGATTTAATGTAACCTTGTTTACAGTCCGGAAAATATGGAATATTTACACAAGACTTACAGTTATATACTTTTTGAGAACTATACTAAGAGAAAAGGGTTCGGTATAAATTTCTTCAGAAAAATATTGAGTCCTGAAAATTTTTTAAATTTTCCGGATCATTCTCGTGCACATATGTGGTTTCGTCATGTGCAATAAATATTTTCGTCATGATTTGGACTTCGTTTTCTTCTTGATTGGTATTAAATAATTCCTCTGAAAGAAAATTAGAAGAACCAGCTGAATGGGAATTATTTTATATTTATAATTTTGTTTGGCGATTTGAGATATTAGTACAAGTAGTTATACTCATAGGGGTTGGTCTGTACAGAGTGCTACTATTTTGACCTGGTTTCCGAACATTATTAGATTGTTTTCCGAAAACTTTTTGATTAGTTAGAAATCTTCGAGGAGGTGAACTTGGTTTAGATTGAATTTGAATAAACCATCGAAATTGAGAATTCGTTAAGTAGTAGATTAATTAGTGAACCCATTTGTAAAGCAAACGGTAGTTTTATATTTTCATTGAAATTTTGTCTAGTACCTATTGTTATATGTAGTTTGTGTTTGGTTTATTTGTCGATGGTTTTTGGAAATTATGCTGGCGATATATATATATATATATATATATATATATATATATATATATATATATATATATATATATGTATATATAAAATATGAACATTACCTTCAATCATGTCATCCATTCATCAAAATATCAGTGAATGGGTACATATGTATAGTGAATGTATTTGTATGTCTTTACAAATGAAATAATAAATATGTGTGCCATTTAACTTTAAATAAGTTACGGGGTTCTGCAAAAACATGGTATCGAAGGTTACCTGCGCATGTTTAGTTGACTAGGCGTATATTTAGTACGTTAAGTGGAAAAATATGGTCGTTGCAAATTTTCAGTCTACATAATTTGCTAAAAAGAATGTTAGATTAAAAACCGAAGTCGAATTAAGGATTACATGAATACTAATTTAAAAGCTATCCCTTTTTGGGACGAGGATAAAATAAATTTAATAGTGAGCACTATTTCGGATAAACAAACATAACTTTCGGTTACTACGGAGATAACAGATCCCACTATTGTAGACAGTCACTTCAAAACGACGCGGCGATCAAAGGCAAATATAATCAAATCTAGTATATCTACAATGTTTGGTTGAAATCTAAAACGGCGAACACCGTTTAAAAAAATAGTTTTCGAATCTATTACTATTCGTTTATGAATTTCTCTTTTTCACCCTTATTCTCATTGGCGCCACATGCCTTATAGTAGTATATAATAACAATAGTATATAGAGTACATCTACAAAGTTTGGTTGAAACCTAGAGGGGGGGGAACACCGTTTAAAAAAATAATTTCTGGATCTATTACTATTCGTTTATGATTTTCTTTTTCACCCTTATTTTCATTGGCGCCACATGCCATACGGTAGGATACAATCAGAATAGTATACGGAATATATCTGCAAAGATTAGTTGACATCTAGAACGGGAACCGTTTAAAAAAATTATTTCTGGATGTATCACTATTCGTTTATGAAATTGTTTTCAGCCTTAGCCTCATTGGCGTTACATTCCATATGGTGGCATATAATAAGAATAGTATGCAAAATCTATAAAATTTGGTTGAAATCTAGAATGGGCAACATATTTTAAAAAAATAAATTTTGGATCCATTATTCATTACTATTCGTTTATGATTTTTCTTCGCCCTTATCCTCATTGGCGCCACATGCCATATGGTACAATATAATAAGAATACAATACAGAATGTACATATCTACAAAGATTAGTTGAAATCTAGAACAGGGAAACCCTTTTAAAACATTTTTGGATTTTGTCCAATTCCACTTCCACTTTGTGGATCTACCACTATTCGCATTTTTTTCTCCCTTATCACCATTGGCGCCACATTCCATATAGTGGAATATAATAATAATAGTATACAGAGTGTATTTACAAAGTTTGGTTGAAATCTAGAACGGGAAACACCGTTTAAAAAAATAATTTCTGGATGCATTACTATTCGCTTATTTCCTTTTTCACTCTTATCCTCATTAGAATAAAGAGCGTATCTACAAAGATTAGTTGAAATCTAGAACGGGAAAAACCTTTTAAAAAAATATTCTACGAATCTGTTACTATCCGTTTATGATTTTATTTTTTTCACCCCTATCGTCATTGGCGCCACATGCCATATAGTGATATACAATAATAATAGTATACAGAATACATCTACAAAATGTGGTTGAAATCTAGAATGGGGAACACCGTTTAAAAAAATAATTTCTGGATGTATTACTAATCGTTTATGTAACTTCTTTTTCACTCTTATCCTCATTGGCGCCACATGTCATATATAAACGCCGTTTAAAAAAAATTTTTTTGGATGTATTTTTTAGATGTACTATTCGTTTATGAAATCTTTTTCACCCTTATCGTAATTGGCACCACATGCCATATAGTGGAATGTAATAATAATAGTATACAGAGTATATCCACAAGATTTGGTTGAAATCTAGAACGGGAAACACCGTTTAATAAAATAATTTCTGGTTGTATTACTATTCGTATTTAACTTTTTTTTACCCTTATCCCAATTGGCACCACATGCCATATGGCGGGATATAATGAAAATAGTATACAGGGCATATCTACAAAAGTTTGGTTGAAATCTAAAACGCGAAACACCTTTTAAAAAAATAATTTTAAATTTGTTACTATTTGCTTATGAAAATTTTTTTCGCCTTAATCCCCGTTGGTGCGACGTACCTGATAGCATATATATATATATATATATATATATATATATATATATATATATATATATATATATATATATATATATATGTTATATAAAATATATTGTATTGCATTCATTATTCACAGTAGTTCTCACACTTCTATAACTTTATTATCAGGTAACATAAAACCTTCAGTATGTTATCTGAAAGCCAGACGTAACTCAATACTGCTACGTGTTTTATCATATAACTATATACATTGTAACCAACGTTTATGATGATTTGCTGAAACCTTATAATGTTCTTTCTTTAAATTAATCTTTTGCCAATTATATTTTAACTTTACTTTCAACGATATCAGCATAACGAAACTTATAAAGTCACAGCAAACCCATTGCATGAGCAGTATAATTTTAGTATTGATATTATTGTTATACTCACACATCTAAATTCTTGTTCGTCCGTTAAATAAAATAAATTGTTTTTAAAAAGTTTAAATCCAAACTAGTGATTTAACAAATTTGGCGCAGTCGTTGTAGGATTTCACGCGTTATTAGAACACGGATTTGCCTCACTAATAACGTGGAATTCCAATTCCGAAATGAAATAAAAGAACAAAGCTCAAGAAGAAAACAAACACGCAACAAGAATACTTCAAAGAAGCAACTTCGAAACACGAAGACTTCAACAAAAGAAACAAGAAACAAATCTACAAAGAAATAAAGAAAACAACAGGGGAAATCGCAGATAGAACACGGACCTGCCCTCACTGTTTGTGATTCTCCTCTGCAAGCCATCCTTCCCGAAGACGCCCCGCTTCCAGAACACGGAATTGCCTCACTGGTTGTGGACTCTGGCCGGAAGACAAATGGAAAAAATTTGGTAAGTCAAAGAATTGACACGTTACCTTTGAAACATTTATTTATAATTTTAAGAAATATTATACAGGATATAGACCAAAAACTATTATCCTTCCCATCTGCAAATTTATTTTTATTTAATTTTATTTAATTAAATAACTTTACAATATCTGATTTAAACATAATAATTAATTAACTTATAAAAATGGTAAACGAAGCTATCTTAGAACCTTACAAACTGTCGGAAATTTTCTCAATTGTCCCGGAGTATGACGGAAATCAAATTTTCCTGCAAACATTCTTAAATGCTATTAAATGCGCTTTCGACATGGCGGTCGATAATCAAAAAATACTTTTAACTCTCCATGTTAAAAATAAATTACGTGGAAAAGCCGCTGAACTAGTAAATTCTAGGAACCCGTCAACTTGGGAAGAAATCAAATATCTATTAGAGACTCACTTTGGAGACTCTAGGGATCTTACGTCTCTCATTCAGGACTTGCAAAGAATTAATCAACAATCAAACGAATCCGCTTTAAATTTTGTATCCCGCTTGCAAACGCATAATGCGAAAATGCATGCAGCGATTCAGAAACAGCATTTAACCGCTGATCAAAAAACCGCACAATCCAATTTAATCGAGACAATGACTCTTAACACTTTATTGACAGGGCTGGATCCAAAATTAGGATCTATAATAAGAGCAAGTAATCCTATGGATATGCTTCAAGCAATATCCAGGATTAAACGAGAACTTCAATTGTCATACTTTGAATCTCAGAAATTTCAAAAAGCGAACAAACCATTACCACCTAATTCACTAAATGCTAAGAAGATATGTACATTTTGTAAACGTAATACAACAGTTATACCAAATACAAACAACCCAAATACAACAGTTATACAATATGCGAACAACACGATGATATGCAGCTACTCACATCATGCCCAGGCTGCGATATATAATAAAAATATCATATTAATAACATGCTAAAATATTTTACTCACTGGAAAATAAAAATAAATGCAACTCATCATCATGAGGTCATCAGTCCTAAGACTGGTTGGACGCTAACCTCCAGCTTCTCCTATCTTGTGATAACCTACGCATTTCGCTAATTGTGCTACATCCCTTACTATTTGTGAGCAGTAGTCTAATTTAGGCCTACCTCTGCCCTTTTTCCACTCCTATTTCTGCCTCCAAAATATCGCGGACTATTTCCCCATGTCTCAGCAAGTGGCCTACCATTCTATCTCTTCTCTTCTTTATGTTTTTCCACATACTTCTTTTCTCGCCGACTTTCTTTAATACTTCTTCGTTTCTAACCCTATCAGTCCACGGTATTTTCATCATTCTTCGGTAACACCACATCTCAAAAGCTTCTAATTTCTTCCTACTTGCTTCCCCTACCGTCCAGGTTTCGCAACCGTATAGCCCCGTGCTCCATACATACGTCTTCAAAAATCTCTTCGTTGTTTCTAAGTTTATTACCCCCGAGCATAAAAGTGCTTTCTTTTTGTTAAAAGCTACTCGACCCTGCGCTATTCTTTGTTTTATATCTTTATCGCTTCTTCCATCCCAATTTATTTTACTTCCTAAATAAGTGAAGTCTGTAACTTCCTCCAATCTTTCATTATTAATTTGTACTTTCGTTTTTGCTTTGCTCTCGCGCCCTCTGCACACTAACACTTTAGTTTTGTTTTTATTCACCCTCATTCCGTATTCCTCTGTCAACACTGCCTCCATTTCGTTCAATGCTGATTCTAGTTCCTCCTTACTAGATGCTAATACTGCTATATCATCCGCGAATCTCAGCATTTTTAGTTTCTGTCCCTGTACTTTAATCCCGAAATCCATTCTATCTTTTACCACATTAATCGCCTCTTCGATGTACAGATTAAAAATTAGTGGTGATAGCGTACATCCTTGTCTTACTCCTTTCCTGATACCTACTTCCCTTCTTTCCCCTTCTACTTCTATAACAGCAGTTTGCTCTTTGTATAGATTGTGTACTACTCTCCTATCTCTATACTTCATTCCCGCGCTCTTTAGTATCTCGAACATTTTTTTCCCATCTTACATTATCAAAAGCTTTTTCTAAATCTACAAATCCTATATAAGCGTTCTTTCCTTTTTCTATTGTTTTCTCTAACATTACTCTTAGCACCACAATAGCTTCGCGAGTTCCCCTATTTCGCCTAAACCCGAATTGGTCTTCTCCTAGTATTTCCTCCGCTCTATTTTCCATCCTCTTCTGCACTATTCTGGTTAAGATTTTTGACGCGTGGGAAGTTAGGCTAATCGTTCTAAAGTTCTCGCATTTGTCGGCTCCTCTCTTTTTCGGTATAGTAACGATAATGTTCCTCTTATAATCCTCCGGCATTTCGCCCGTTTCGTATATGTATTTTACCAGTTCAAACATTCTATTTACTACTTTCTGTCCCGCACATTTCAAAATTTCCGCCTGTATTTTATCTACACCCGGCGCTTTATTGTTCTTTAGCCCCCTTAGTGCTATTTCAAATTCCTCCCTCAATATAGGTTTTCCTACATCTTCCCTATCGATACTAGATTCTTCCTCTAATATCTCTCCTAATTCCTGACCCTCGTATAAACTTCCTAAGTACTGCTTCCATCTATCCGCTTTCTCCTCTCTTCCGATCAGTATGTCCCCCGATTGACTCCTAACGTTTCTACTTATTGGTCCTATATCCCTGAAGTTCCTCTTAATTATTTTGTAAGCCTCATCGGTCTTACCTACTTGGAGCTTATCTTCTACTTCTTTGCATTTATCTTCTATCCATTGTTCTTTCGCTTTTCTACACTTTCTAATGATTTCCCACTTTATTGACTTATAAGTTTTCAGTCCTTCCTTCTCGTCTGTTTTTGTAGCCTCGTGTATTTTGTATTAAGTTTAAGATTTCGTCCGTTATCCAGGGCTTCCTAGCTTCCCTTCTCTCGTGTCCTAAAATGTCCGTGGCCGCGGAATCTAGACTATTCTTGATACTCTCCCACTCAGTTTCTGCGTTCTTGATTTCGTCATTACTCGCTTTATTTATTAATTGATCTGTTTTCTCCTGGAACTTATCTTTCATATTCTGATCCCTCAATATGTCTACATTTATACGTTTCTTATCCTTCCGGGTTTTCAGATTTTTGAACTTTAATCTAGCTTTCATGACTACCAAGTTGTGGTCGCTGTCTACATCTACTCATGGATAACTCTTACAGTCTTTTACTTGATTTCTAAATCTCTTCCTAACCAGAATGTAGTCTATCTGATACCTGTCTATCCCTCCTGGCATTTTCCAGGTGTATCTCCTCCTAACGTGATTCGTGAACAATGTATTCGCGACTACCACTGTGCAGAATGCAACGAAATGCAACTAAAACAGAATAATTAACAGTCACGCGTAGATTTACCGAAATAAGAATAACACAACCTATAAAAATATATGAAGACATAATACGAGAAACGAGAAAAGCAAAATATCTGGGAGTAATCCTAGAACGACAAATGAAGTTCAAGGTGCATATTGCGGACATAATCACTAAGTACTATATCGTGATATAGTACTTAGTCCTGTTTTTTGCATCTGTGTGTTGTAAAATTTGTTTGTCTCTTTTATATATATTTTTATTAGTTTTGTATCAGCTAAGTCATGCAACTTTTGTATATTTATGTATCTGCTCGAACCTGTAAGTAATCTCAGCGTCTTGTTTTGTGTGGTTTGCAGCTTTTAGTAGTGAGCTGCCGCTACATTGTGCCACACTGGGCAGGCATACGTAAGTATGGGTCTTAAGATGGTTTTATATAATAAAATTTTATTTTTTGTTGACATTTTGCTGCGTTTATTTATAAGAGGATACAACCTACTCTACTCTTATATTGAAATGAGAACTTATTAGTGTAATTATTTGTCTATTTGCTTTTTTTTGTATCTTTGATGTACATTATGTCTAGTAAGTAGTAAAATGTTTAAAACAAATGTTGGCATCTCATATCGTATTTTCTTGGTAGTTCAGTCATAAGTTTTGGCCTGCTTGCAACACTTTAAATTAAAATAAGTATCTCAAAAACGAAGCCATAAATCAAAAATTTTCAAGGCTAATTTTGTTTTTCTAAATTAAACAGGGAATCTAATAATTGAATCTTCTTTGTAAAATATCCAGTGGCGCCGAAGACTGGGAGGGGAGAAGGGGCTGCCGACCCCCCATTATCTACAACACTGGAGAATTTCTTTAAATGATTTTAATCATTACTTAGAGATGTACTACAGTAGTTTGTGTGAGATATTTGATGGCAATCGATCGAGTGGTTTAGAAGTTGTGACGAGAAAACCAGTTTTTTTTACAACTTTGACACCCTGTATCTTTGTTAGGAAACATTTTTGAACAAAGTTTTCTTATGAAAGTCTACTTTTTTCTACTACTTTTTTCTTGTTATTCTATCACCTATTAACATTAATGACGTTTAACCTGGACCAGCCGGTAACACTCTTTTTTACTTAACTGTTGATAATACTTGACACATCACGCTTAGCCTCCTGGCCATTGTCTTAGGAGGCTCCCACTAGGTGTAACTCGTTACTTGCTGAGACTACTGAGGTTTTCTTTGTTTAATTAGTTATAATTAAGTAAAGAAAACAACCACTGTAATGGATGTGAATAGAACGATAAGATATGAGATAAATTTACATTTTGATATAGATTTAACCCATACTTTATTGTTGCATTATATAAATTCTTGAAATAGGATGCCCTTGAAATATGAATTTCTTGAAATATGATCAAATTTTAACGAAACAGTTTTATTTTTAAAATGTTCATTAAGTGTGTGTCCTGATAATTACAAATATTTTTTTAGTAAAATGCTCATTATCGAATTATAAAAGATATATAATCAGTGACTTTGATCTGAAGTTGAACATTTTTATATAGGTATATATAAAATGTTCGCAATATACTATATATTTCGTAATAAATATTTCGTATTTTAATTAACACTTAAATAATATTAAAGATTCAATCAATCTGAGATAAAAACAAACTTACCTAATACTGCTTTGATTCCTTTATCTGCCAAAAACTTTGCATACTTTGGAATAACACTTACGTTTATTGTCCTGTAAAAGACGAAATATTTTAATTCTTAAAAAGTCTTTTATTTAACATTTTTTTGAAAAACTCCATCCATTTGCACATATACGAGTATATATATATATATATATATATATATATATATATATATATATATATATATATATATATATATATATGAAGGTAGACTGGAAGGATGGCTGAAAATTGATCATTTTTATTCAGATTAAACAGTAGTAAAATAATTTACCATTTGCATATCTAAATATCAATGTTTCCCTCCCAGAAATAATTTCGAACCCACCAGCTTACTAGATTTTAGTAATTTCCAGAATAATAAAACTTTCAGTTGACATTGCAGTCTGTGAAAATTTTTGAGTATTATTGTTCTATAGGTTTGAGCCTCACCAGTATGTATTCTTGTAAGCTTGTTAGATACCTGATACCTCATAGAGCCAGTTATATAACCCACTGATAACATTTAATTAATAGACCATTATTTAGGTCATCGTATCATTTAAAACATAATAATATATCATAAGAAATATATCATATTAATGCATTTTTACGCTATAACAAAATAGATAAAAATATACTCACAAATCTTTGTTAAATGCATTAAATACAGGTGCACAAAGACCTCTAAACTTAAGGTTCACCTACAAATATTTTAAATCATTAGGTATTATTTTTGTTGTAATATATGCATACCATGGCAAACGTGTGTATATATTTGGAATACCAAAAACAAAATGACTCTAGATTAGAAAATATATCAGTATACTGATAATTCCCACCAAAATCAGCGCATCTAATCTATGAAATATATACATATTTACATACATGTTTAAAAATTATTATGTGTACAATTTACTGACAACTTATCTTTACTTCTTATAGTGGCCTCAATTCGATAATTAATAAATAAATGTTTTAATATGTGCTCTATAGAAATAATGTAGGCAACATAACATGCATATATTATTATACTCACTATAATAATAAATACAATGTGGTCTGGTTTCCATGGCGGAAACTTCAGCTAACGATAGAAATTCGCAAAACAATATGAGTTTGCATTACAAATATTGCCTTAAAACGTCTCGTTTTTAAGGTGCTGAAGTTTTTATTTTTTTATGATATTTATTTAATATTTAATTCAGTTTACAACAATATTAAGTTGGTAGCATCGCAACAGTACAAATTTGGGGATATTGTACGAATCAGTAAGAATAAGAAGGTTTTTAAAAAAGGATATACGCCTAATTGGACAACTGAACCACAGCTTACTGTATTGAGTAAGCTGTGACTGAACTATTTAAAATTATTAAAGTACAACTCACCAACCCCACCACCTACTTGTTAGAGGATATGCATGGTATGCGAATTAGCGGGGGTTTCTACGAAGAAGAACTACAGAAAACGAAAACTCCCGATGTGTATCTCGTTGAAAAGGTATTAGGCAGACGATGTAAACAAGTTACATAAAATGGTTAGGTTTCGATGCATCTCACAATAGCTGGATTGATTCAGATAACGTACTTTAATCAAATATGCATTGATTCTTATGGAAAACACGAACATTTTTACAATAGTAGAGGGGCCTTTTTTAACTTTGTAGAAAAGACCCCTCTACTATCGTAAAAATTTAAATATCGATAAAAAGGGGCTGAAATCATAACCATTCATTAGTCTACCGCAATTATGGCATCAGTACCATCTAGTCCGGATTCTGACTACCGGTATGAAGTGGATAGAGTTAGTGTACAATATGAAGAAGCTGCGTAAAACGAGCTTCGATATCTTTTAGAATCCAATACTGACATAAAAAATTCTGTATATAAAGTAACTACTAGATTTAGTGCTGAAAGAAGTTATGTTCCTGCTGTAAGAATTTTACTGAATGTGAATCCAGACTTCACAAAATTAGACAACATCTCATTTAACAGAGAAGATTGGGATGATTTTATTACTTACCTTCAACAATTTATTGTGGATTACTTCGATGTGGTGACAGAACAGCCTGAAGAAATAGAAGTGAAGTTTTCACATTATGCTCTAATATCATCGCAAATTATTGGGATCAAATTGTTAAAAATATGTAACGGCTTCTCCACATTTCATTTATCTGACAAAGTTGTTCGTGAGCTCATCTACATCAATAAAATTATATCATCTCATATGGACTTACTAAATAGTTTTGAACCGTTCTATAATCACTTTTTAAATGTAGCTAATAATATTTTGAGTAAATATAATTATGAATTGTCAGCATACGAGTATACTTTTATGTTAAATTTATGTGACTTATCTCCATGTAATATTCAATCATACTGTATACGTGAATGTTTATTTTATAATAAAGATACTATTCTTAATGATTTAGATAGAAAAATGTATCTACTGAAAACAAGTGCTTAAATAAAAAAATATTAATATAATGTGGGTTTTCTTTTAGGTTAGGTTTTGAAATAAAAATCATGATAATTTAAATACATATTTATTATCATAATAATAAAGAAAAAATACATATTTATTATCATAAAAATACATATATATTAAATATAACAGACAGAGAGATTTAAAGTTGATGTGAAGCAAAAAAATAGTATTAACAATGAAAATACTAGATGTCCATTATGAACTTCAGGAAGAGTGTACCTTTTATCGTCGAAGGGATTAAGAGCAATTTTTGTTTACTCAACGCTGTATACCTCATGTAATTCTGATTGTATACAGTGCTGAGTTTTATTTAGTAAACACGCTTCCTGAGGCTTTTTGTTGGCAAATTTCTCCAGGCAGTTGAGATAATCCTCAAAAGTTATTTTATTTTTCACAACAGTAGACTTCACGCCTTTTGCTTTTTTAACTATTTTGTTTGATTCCATTTTATAGGTGTACTGTTTAGAACGTAGACCTATGAAATGAGTAATTATTTTCCCATTGTTTTCGTCCTTAATTAAACCGGGGATTTTTTTATTTATTAGAGGACTATTCCACCGATTATCTTGAAGATAATCACTAGTATCAAATCTATGAATGTCTTGTTTAATAACCTCTTCATATACGTCATTACACTGAATTTCGTACAAGAGACTGTCTGTATCAGTGTACAAAAGTTTACATTTTCCACATGGAGTTTCATTAACATATATTGATAGTGAAATTCATATACGCAAATTTTAGAAATGTCTGAGATAGACATTCCGATATACAGAGGTTTACTGAATATAATGCGAGATTTTTTCAGTTCAATGGCCATAAGATTATTACTAAAAATGGATCTGCTTTAGAACAACATTTTGAAATTTAATGTACCGTTCTCTAGAAAATTCAATTTTGCAATCGTTAAGTTTCCACAATCCACAACATGATCGTTTAACTTAGCCTGAGGTCTTAAACAATTCAAACATATATCACAAAAAATTGTTTATAAGTATTTTTGACAGCTGATAATTTAAAAGTCTAGGTAAATATTTAATATAACAATAATGGTATTTAGTTTCTACTTGCTCTTCATTATCTGACACAATCGGTTCAAATTCATTTATTTTTGAAATATATTTATCTTGAACTAATACTAAATTTACATGTTTGTCTAATTTTCGTTTGGTTATACGGTGGGGCACAACAGAAAAATTTTATTTTGAATCCATTTTCAAACCAAATAAATTAACAAAGATGACATTATTTTTCTCAAATTTGGAAATTTGCAGAAACGTCATTGGAAATTCAATATCTTTTAAGTTTAGTGCTGTTACGTAATGAAGATATGATGATATTCTGTCTGAATTTTTCTCAACAAGATGAAGAGTACTGACAATGGGCCCATGCGAAACAGGCCCTTTCTTTTACCAAAACCGCCCCTCCGATATAATATACCTTCTCAGTGATATTTTTAAACCTTTTCAAATGTCCTAAATTAGTTTGAAGTTTACGCAGTACACCTATAGATAAATCAGATCCCTTAATAGCTTTATTTAAAAGTCTAATGTGTGATTTTACCTGTTTCATCCATATCACTCCCTTCTGTGGGGTACAACCACCATTTCCTAAAAATATTTCCACTTCTTTGAACTTTCTAATAATTTCATCGCTCATATGCTTGATTCCTTCAGAGTTCATAGTTGTGACTGCTCTCCTTGTATTAGCTTGAAAAGTTCTAGAAGTAAGTGGTGATATTTCTGTCTATGTATATTTTATATAGTACTATTATCAGCCTATCATTCCTTGTTTTCAGCTAAAAAAAAACATACAAATAAAAACTTAATATTTAAAAAATTATGTGTGTGTTACTTACTTTTAATAAACTTGAATACAGTGGCGGCCGGTATAATTTTTGTCTGGGGGTGCAATCAATAAAATTATAATAAACGAAAAATTAAAATAAACTTACCTATGTCCAAGCCTGAGTTCCTATTGGAATTCGCAAAAACGTCAATTACAAGATCATTAAAATCCATATTTTAATAATCTGAAATCGCTGCAATTAGCACTTTCTTCATACTTATCATGCAATGTGAATTTTAGTTAATTCTTTTGATACTCGAAAAACAGCGTTCACTCTCAACACTTGTCATCGGTACAGTACAAATTAATTTTAATAATAAACCAGTACCACTAAAACAGTTCGTCAGGTTTCGGTCTATACATTGTTGTAAAATTGCTAAGCAACTTGCTGCTTCACGAAAATGTTCCCTGCTGTATATAACCCTTAATTCACTTTTCAATTTGACTTTGTACAAAAATCCATAAGTTTTCGTTACATTGTCAAAATCTTGAATGGGGAATTGTTTCTCATAGTCACTAAATTTATTGGGTAAAAATAGTTTTGACGCTAACAGGTGTTCTCTAAACTCAAATCTGTATAATTAAATTAATATATAGTTTATATATTAATTACCTTGTTAATTAATTATATATTAATTACTTAGTTTATGCAGAGAATGATATGTCATTATGGGATCGTATTGTTTTTCTTTTTTTTTCAGGCGAATTTGAGGAATTAGTTGTCCGGATTTTTATAATTGCGTCTTCAAAATTATTCAAATAACTGCTCATCTTGACAGCATTCAATGATCGAGATTGAAACCCTTTAAAAGGATTTCACAATAAGGCATGACCATGGCGAAAAATGCGAGCCAGTATTTAAACCTATCGTTATTTAAATAACCTAATAACATTTGTGTCTGATTTTTTGTATTGTAATGATTTTCCGCAGTGTCAAAAATACATTCTAAGCATTCTTTTAAAAGTTCAACATTTTCAGAAACGGTTCGTACAGTTAGCGTATTAAAATTCCGTAATATATTCCACCGAATATGCCTCTATTGCGATCTCCTCTCTCGTGGTTATAAAAATACAAACAACACGTGACCACGTAAACAGCCCATATTCAACAGATAATACAATACTATACAATACAATAGACAACCTGATGCAATACACTTACATCAAAGCTTACTTAATCAAATTTTCTTTTCGTCGCCGTGCAATGCACGCAGATCTCATAGACGCCCAGATACATGCGTGTAGAAATCTTCTGTTGCACACACCCGAGTCCTCTCTTTCTAACACACGGTTAAACGATCCTCTGATGTGTGCTAGATGAAAACTGAACGCGCTATGTATTTAGAGTTGCAGATTTAATATCCCGTAGATAAATCTGATAAATTCTAGGGCTGGCGACTCTCGCGATATCTAACAAGCTGTAAGCGAGATTGTTAGATATTGGAACATTCTATGTATAATGATAATGGAATGTATAGTAAACACCTAATAGGTATTTTTAGGAATTTTTAAGGGAGCTCACTGCACAAATGACCTACAATAACACCGCCACTGCTTGAATAGCACGCCCATAGAAGGCTTATTTACATCCTTCAAGCCTTCGTAAATTATACTGTATTTTGCTTTTGAATTCTTCCAAATTTTCTTTAATTTCAGGTAATATCCGTTTTGGTAAAAATATATTGCTTCTTTCTAATTCCAACAAAACAGTTTCCCCGTACTTTGCTTTCACTATTCTAGCTCCATGTATTGGCTGGGGGATATTTTGTTCTAAGTCTGTTAGTTTCACTACTTTCCTAGTTTCTAAAGGTGAAACTCTATTTTTTCTAAATCTATCTAAAATTAATAGAATATTTTCTTATTAATTTTATTGAAATTTAATAAAAAAAAATCATTCACGTTTTTCCTGTAGATAAAATCACACACAAAAGAATCAGATAAATTTCTAATATTTTATTACACACACTAGTGTAAAAATCCTATGGTCAATTATGCTGAATGTAAACCTTTTATATCATCTATGACGTCATTTTTTCATACGTCACCATCCAGCCCAATCTCCACAGATGAGTTACAGATGTTTTTATGAACGCGTGTGAAAACGCTGAATTTGCAGTTTATTTCGTGGAATTTATATTTTATGTGTGTTATATTTATGTACGTACATTGACATTTTTAAGTCATAAACTAATTTTCATTGATTTATCCTTAGATTAGAAATAAAATGTTTTGTCTAGCGGCAGAGCATTTTGCAGTTTGTTTACATTTAAATCGCGTTCTCCTGTAATAATAACACCGCCGACGACACTTTTATTTATAATAAATCATCCCGTAACCCAGATATCTTGCTAACACGCTCATCACCACACAACCAAGCCGAAGAAGTTATGTATTATAAAGATGCTGGATTTCCAATATTTTTGTGGATTGTATCATTTAAACTCTCACGCGGTGACATTGATATTTTTTAAGGAAGTCTCATAAATTAATTTTTGTTGGTTCTCTTATAATCACATTATTTTCAATAGACGTTGAATTTGTGCGTAATTTCTCATGTTACCAAATTTTTATACGTGACTAATTTCTTTATTTCATTTACGCTCTCGATATTTTTATGGAAGTCATAAATTATTTTTTTTATTGGTTCATTTAATCACTTTAGCATATTTCAATAAACGTTGTTGAATTTGGACGCAGTTTCTCGTATTACCGCGACTAATTATTTGCACTTTCGCTGTAGCGATTATAAAATGTTTATGTTAAACAAAATCTGCAATTCGATTTGTGTTAAGTACAAAAAAAATACTGAACGTCTAATTAAATCCTTTTTATTTCAACATCAAATCGAATTCGAGAGAGATGTCGTATCAGTCTGTGAATAATTTGCAAGAGAATTTCGAAGAGAAGTAAGTTATTCTTTTTTTTTTCATTATTTAACTTAATTTACATTATACTTATTTTTTAGTGAATTCAACGCCTGG
Organism: Rosalia funebris; assembly: GCA_037954035.1. Classification (NCBI taxonomy): domain Eukaryota; kingdom Metazoa; phylum Arthropoda; class Insecta; order Coleoptera; family Cerambycidae; genus Rosalia; species Rosalia funebris. The sequence continues at coordinate 40,052,694 of JAZFAV010000016.1, forward strand.
GTTCGTCTAGTTCAATTAACGAACATATATACACCACCAGTAAGTCCTGAAGATTACTTCTGAGAGAAAGTAAGTTTTTTTTTTTGAAGAATTTTAGTTGTTCTATTATGTTAATATTGGATCTATATGTAATGATAACTTTCGTACCATAAATACATTTTTTTTGTCTATAACTTTTTTGTTTATTAACTTATCAAAAAATATCCTTTTTTGTGATTCTGTTCAGTTAATTATTTAATGAATTTTAGTCTTTATTCGATTTAAATCGGATAAAGTTTAAGATAAGGCCCATTTGACATATTTCCTCAGATTTCAAATTTCCCGCGCACTCCCCCTTTGCCACAATGTTTTTTCTAATGCTGCCATGTTTAATGACGTCATATTTTTTTCCTAATACCACCATTTTGTTTCACCCCCTACCCCCTTCTACCATGTTTTTTTCTTAATTCTGCCATGTTTAATGACGTCATGTTTTTTTCTGCACCCTCTGTTGCCACACAAGAACTCTCCGCGGCCCTCTGGTCACCCCCACATCTTTGGTCACTCCCGATGGACATATGCCATCCGCATTGAGGTTGAGCTGATAGCGGCCGAAAGTAGTCCCGTAGCCGTGTTGCTATTCTACTAACAGCCGTCCACAGAATTTTACCCGTTTACATGCTGAGGATGCTGAAAAAAGATTGCGGTTTTGCCAGTGACGCCAGTAACTTTTAAATTTGACACAAGAAAATCTCGATGAATCCTCACACTAGAAGTGGATGGAGGACGGTAAGGAATTACTATACTATACTATAATATTCATCCATGAGCACATTTATTGTCTCACAGAAGTCCGCAAATAGACAATGTGTCAACTTGCCACTAAAGATAGGGTCAAACCAAACCCATCCAAAATAGAATGACGCTGTGGTGGGAAGACAGACACTGAGTGGGAGACAGTATAGTGCGCAATAAGTTTGCTATATTATGCAGTTTTAGTAGCCATGAATTCTTGGCTCGTGCAGTAACGAATTTTTTGTATTATGGTGTTCATTCGAACAGGATCCATAGTCGAGGTTCAGCGGCAATTTCCAGATGTTTTGAATAATCTAATAATGTCCGATGAGGCACATTTTTATTTAACAGGTTCTGTCAATAACGTGCGGTACTGCTCGGCAGAACAGCCTCACGAAATGCATGAACAACCTTTGCATTCTGCGAAAGTCATAGTGTGGTACGGTGTACAACACTGTCAATTCACAGCGCTATTTGGCTATGATCGAACATTTTTTACCTGCTGAATTGCATCGCTTAGGAAGGGACATAGACAATAATGAGTTATGGTGCCAACAAGATGGAGCAATACGTCATACAGCTCGAATGTGTATGACACTTTTAAGACGAATGTTTTCTGGACGACTCGTATTTTGAAATAGCGATGTTAATTGGCCGGCGAGATCTCCGGATTTAACATGCTACGATTTTTTCTTATGGGGATATCTGAAGTCTAAAGTGTTTCTCGACAGGCCTACACATTACAGGAGTTGAGAAACAACATAACCAACGAAATTAAAGCGATCGGCCCATATGTTTTGCACCGTGTCATCTTTTCGCGGCCGGCAGCAAGAATGCCAGAAACAAGGTCTACATTTGTCTAACGTAATTTTTAAAAAATAAGCATATTTGAAAACCGCATTATGTATAGGATAAATGTGTTTCGTTCTAAATCTCTGTGTTTCAATTACTAAGCTGACAATCACACGATAAAAACTGTCAGTACCTATTGACCCTCAACCTACGAAACAAAAAGAAATAAAATAATTTCTTGGTTTACTCAATTATTACCGCAATTTCATTAACAAATTTGCTAAAATTTCCAAACCAATGAACAGGCTATTAGAAAAAGACGCTAAATTAAATTTTGATTCTGAATGTAAAAAATTCTTTGAATATCTAAAGCAAGCTCTTATAATAAAATAACCCCCATCCTCGTTTATCCAAATTTCGATGAACCTTTTCTACTTATGTACTACAGATGCAATCGTTTTCATCGGGGCAGTACTTTCACAAGGTCCAATAAGAAAACCTTTGCTGATAGCTTTTACTTCTAGGACACTTTACCAAGCTGAGACAAAATACTGAACAATAGAGAGAGAACTCTTCTCTTTTTAATTAACTATTCTAAAATTTAATATTCTAACGTCAACTTCTGAAAAAAGACAATAATAGTTATTAATTACATAAGGGAATTAACAAGTTTTTAATCCACGAGAAAGCCAAAACATGCCGGAAATATTTAGATCCTAAAGTCTCTCTAGAAATTCTAACCGGAAACATATCATCTCGAGGAAACACATGCCGATGCCTCGATTTAATTTATAGGATTTCTCGAAGTAGCTATTCGCCCCGCCCCTCTGGGTATACTCTCGCCGACCTAGGAGAAATTGTGACGTCACTAGTGACGCTCCGATTTGTACGACAGCGCCGGCCTCAGAGAGTATAAATACCCGAGATATTGGCGTGGTTCGATCTTCCCTAGCTTCGTACTTCGAGTAGTCTGTCCACGATAGAATACTTGGGTAAAAACTAAGTTTGCTAGATCCTGCGACCTAGATATTTCATGTGGCCTGGCCCATAAAATTGTTCAATTTAAGGAATAGCATTCGGCAAACTAAAAAAAGAGGTTTGAAATAACCATTAATCGCAACGACTCAAGGTATCTCTGTAGAGGATATCCGACAAGGTATCTCTGGGAGGGTATTCCCAGGGTATCTTCGCCTAGTTTGTTTAGTTTCGTATTTAAGTAGCCTATCCGCGATAGGATACTTGGTACAAGCCTTGCTTACGCCAGCTTCGCGCTCGAGTAGCCTGCCCGCGGTAGGATACTTGGTGAAAGCTAACAGAGTAATCCAACGAGGTTTTACCGTACGTCGCCATCCTTAGTACCTTGCAAAGGGGTACTAAATTCCCGTTTTACCACCGTGAATCGACAAGGGTTCTTGTTCAGTCCGCGCCAATTTACCTTTACCTTCAACGGAATAAGCACACGCAACTTCTGCGACTTTAAACTGAAACTATTGCACGTATGCCGACGACAGTGTGTACGTAGTTAGTCATTCGTGTCGTGAGTCGACGGTTCTAGATTCCAAGTCGGGAATCGCCGTCGTATGCCGGGAGTGTATGCCTAGACGAGATACCGGATTGGATGCCACTAGGCGGCTGCTGAACTAGATGAATTGGATCAAGGTAAGTCCGTTCCAATTATCCTTGGTCGCGACCGCCCATTCCTGTCCGACACTGTGAATAGACCCCTGGACCAGCACATGTCAGGTTCCTATGCCCCGGTTGACCACGGAAGCAAATAGAAATTAATTACCATCTAATTAATTACAACAAATAGGTTTAAGAAATCGAAGTTCATTGACAGAAATGTGTCCTTATTCGTACGTATATATTTTAACATCCATATACGGAGTATATCGAAAGATCTGATATATGAGGCACGCCCAAAAAGTTAAATAGTGAACGCATCCAACAGTATGGAAACGCGAAGCAGCAGGAAGCACGTGCAGCCCGAGCGAAACCCGGCTACCGCTGCTTTAGGAATCAACCCTCACGCACTGGGAAGTGAAGAGTGACAAACCAAACGGCAGGAACAAACCCCAACACCTCGGAGTGCCAACAAACAGCCGTCCGTACCCGTACCAAAGAGCAACGCGGCCAGCCGGATAATGGAAGAATCCCTGCGCGCCATAAAGGCATCCACCCCCACGTCATCCACAATTTCCCATCCCCAAGCGGATAAAAACGAGAGAGAAGAGAGAGACAGAGCGAAAGGAGGAGCTTCCTATAAAGAGGAGGGTACAAGACACCGACAATCAGCGTAGATACTACAGCGTACAGTGGTGTTTTATTTTTGCTATTTTTTTCGCCGGCCTAAACGAAAGTATGCGCGATCAATTTATTTTCAGGATAAATAATCGCGAGTGGCAAGAGAGTATCATTCTATTGTCAAAAATATTCTACAAATGAAGCCACTCTCGAGGAAGTCGAGGCTACTGCTATAATCTTAGAACATGCTTCAATTCAAACAAAACAATTGACATTCTTCCACACAAACTTTTACTCGGGAAACCAAGTAAATCGCATAAATAAACAAACAAAAAATCGAGTAGCCTCAAACAGTGAAATTAAAAACAGAACTTTAATAAAAAGTGACATAAAAATTCGCGAGTTACGACCTGAAATAGACTGCCTTTATTGTGGAGATTCTAAACACTGATGCCAGTAATGTCGGCACGGGAGCAGTTTTGTCCCATAAATTTCCAAATGGGGTCCTCAAACCGATAGCATATGCGTCACGATCTTTTAGTAGTATAGAAAAGCGCTACTCCACCATAGATCAAGAAGCACTAGGACTCGTCTATGCTGTTACAAAATTTCACCAGTACCTTTATGGTAGACGTTTCACCTTAACTATCGATCATAAACCATTAGAACGGATTTTTGGCGAAAACAGACAAACTCCAAAAATAGCAGAGTAACCGATTACTAAGATGGACTATAACCCTAAACAGTTATAATTTCAATGTGGAATATCGTCCGGGGAAAGAAAATTGTCCAGCTGGTTCATTATCTAGACTTCCTCTACCTAACTGTGTAAAACACAAACCCTTATCAGTCCACCCCCGATTATTAAACCTAAGAATAAGGAAGCTTCCAATAAGCAGGCAAATATTAAAAATAGAAACTCAAAAAGATAAAATACTGTTAAAAGTGATTCACTGTATACAACCATACTGGCCCGAGAAAAACGCCCTTGAAGATGATTTAAAACCTTATTATGAAAAACATACATAATTGTCTTTTGAGGAGGACACATTATTATGGAAAGGATAAATTTGCATTCCCTCTGTCTTACAGGAGGAAATATAACTACAATGCAATCATTAGCAAAATTACATGTATATTGGCCAAATATTAACGCCGACATTATTCGGTAGGTAGAGAAATGTAATTTTTGCCAACAATCTAGCCAAAATGATTGAAATGCACCTCTTCTTCCATGGGGTGTATCACCCGAACCTTGGTCTCGTCTCCATTTAGATTTTGCAGGTCCTTTCGAAGGGAAGATGTAGATGATACTCATTGACGCCTACACCCACTGACTAGAGATAGTGCCAATGAGGAATATTACATCTCTTATCACAATAAATACACTCCGTAGTATATTTGCACGTTCTGGGTTACCCCAGTTTTTGGTTACAGATAATGACCCAGAACTCATTTCAAATGAATTTGAAAACTTTTATAAAGAAAATGGCATAACACATATTAAGATGACGCCATATCACCCCAAATCAAACGGCCTTGCTGAAAGTACCGTACGAACATTCAAAGAAAGAATGCGTGCCAGTGATCCGAGCCAGGATCAATTCTTAAGACTTCAAAATTTCTTATTCTCTTACAGAAATTCCATTAGAAGATCTATAAAAAGGACACCTAGCCAGTTAATGTTTGGAGGTCACCTTAGATCTCGTTTAGTCTTGTTAAAACCCGACGTTGAGAAAAATATGGAATCCGAACTGGTAAATCAGAAACAAAGTCATGACCGCATGGCTTTTTCACTACAATGCTTTGCCGAAGGAGACGCTGTATGGGTAAATAGCCCACTAGGAAAGGGTTCCCGCCCAGGACAGATCGAAAAATAAACTGGACCACTGTCATATATGGTAAATGTTGATGGAATTACCCATCGCAAACACTGCGATCAGATACGGAAACGGAATTGAGACGTTTTGCAAAATGAAAATAGAGACACCGATGAACACATAAATTTGGATATTTCAACTCAGGAAAACGAACAAAATGACATATCTATTAGCCAAGACCCGAACATGACTAGTTCAGGAGAGACCCATCCTCAGGGAGACGCATATCCAACATATGATCCCCTGGTCACAGAAATTAAGTGCCAAACACCCAGAAGGAATCTTCCACGAGATAAAAAAAACTTCCAATCCGTTACAGGGAATAAGTTTTCCGTTGATGGGGAGGGATGTGGTAATATAACCCTCCTATTGCTACGCCACTATTTAGTGCCGCATTCTAACACCAGAGGCCACTGAACGTCCGGAAGGTCGTAGAGAAGCTTCAGTGCGTCTGGGGCTGTCAATGTGGACGCTAGATGTTCGTACGCTCACGGACCCACGCATTGTACAAACGATACATATTTACATACATTACATATACAAACAAACGGTTTCGGGTGTTAAATGCCGTCGTGGCTTTATTGGAACATACTCACGAACTTTAGTGTAACCTTGTCTATATTTACTTGTCTCTTTCTAGTATAAACTTGTCTATACTTATTTGTTTCGTTTTATTAACATTTAGACGTGTACAAGTTTATTTGTAGTAAACTAGTTTGATAATATAAATGTGTATCAATCGCCTACCTCGTAATACTACAGACATGGAATGCGAGGCTCCACCAGCAATTGGAACCAAGAAATCCACAGGTCTGTTTTATCTCTTAATTGAATAAGTCAGCTTTTATAATAATTGTAATTAATTATAGTATCAGAATCACTGAAGCGGACCAAAAGGAAAACAGACATCCATCGAGAACCTGAGTTGTGGAAAAGAAAATGTGCAGAGTTGACGCAAAAAGTTCTGGACTTGGAGGAACAAATTCGGAAAATTAAAGCCGGAGTGCCCGATCTCAATGCTCTTGGGACAATATTTACTCCAAAACAGATTCGCACTTTATTAAATCCTACACCAAAAAGAAGATCCGTTGGAAATATATATCCGAGGGATATCGCAGACGACATAGCATCTGCGATATCCCTCGGGAGTGAGAGTCCAAAAACATACCGTGATTTGAGGAACCACAAATGTTCACTGCCCGAATTATCCACTCTAAAAGATTGGGCACGATGCTTTAACGTCAATGCAGGCCCACTGAGGGATGTGATGCAAATGTTAAAGATTAAGGCAAAAATGATATCAGAATCTAACTGTGTTGACTTTCGATGAAATTTATATTTCAAACAATGTAAGCATTGAAAAAGAAAATCAGCAAATCACACAGAGCTTGCCAAGTAATTATGGCACAAGGGCTAGTCAGCAAGTGGAAACAGTCCGCGTTTTATGAATATGATTGTAATATGACCAGATAAATAATGTTGGACATCATTTCTCGACCATATCACTGTTACTTTATTGTGGTGGTCACATCTGATATGGGTCCAGGAAATATTGGATTTTGAAATCAGCTTAGTATTTATTTTAATAAGAACGTGTACTTTTCGCGCCCAGAAGATGACCAGCTCAAAGTCCATGTGTTTACGGATGTACCTCACCTACTGAAGTTGGCAAGGAATCATTTTTTGGGCGATAGATACACATGCAGTGGCGTGAAGGTAGATAGTGCATGTCTGAAAAGGCTATTGAAAACTTCAAAGTGGGAGTTGACAATCGCCTTTAAAGTCAACCGCTACCTTCTTGATTTAAAAGGAACGGAACAACAAAAAGTATCGCCTACTGTACAATTATTTTCTAACCAAGTTGCAAAAGCGATTAGTTGCTGCGGAGAATTTTCTACTTTCGTGAACGGTTTACCATGGAAAAAATGTGCCGAAACAATCAAGCTGTTTAATGATTGATTCGATTTACTTAACGCCCAAAGCAAGTTTGGTTTAATTTCTGCGAAAAATGCGTTTGGATGATGCATAAATTGGGATGACCAATTATTATTAATTAAACATATGGACACATTTGTAACATCGATGCGAGTGGGGACGCACTGCAACCTCAAACAATTTCAAAAAGGGATGTTACTGACTAACGCATCTATCGTCGGTATGTACAACTACTTACAAAGAACATATAAACTGGAATATATAATCACCTATCGGCTCAATCAAGATGTTCTTGAGAACTTTTTTTCCTACATCCGAGGTATGGGCGGACCCAATGAACATCCTTCTGCGTTGGACATCAAATACAGGCTTAGGTGAGATTTTCATTAATACAATAAAATTTTCACTTATCTAATAAATTTATATTTTGTTCTCTACGTGGTATAGGTACCGGGTGACCACGAGATGACGCTCGCCCCTATATCTTGGTCTTTCAAGATATAAATCTCAAATTTGGACACGTCAAATAGCGGCTAAATATGGATTAATTAGACCCATTTATCTATTTCTCTCGCTTCCGGTTTCACCGAAAATGATGCCAACTTTGGATTTTTTAATAGAACACCCTATATATTTTTACATTTTTGGATTCAGGAGGTCATTTTGTACACAGCTATGGTATACTGAGATAAGAATATTAATGACTAACATTTTTATGGGCAAATTTAATTTTTCATCTAGGCGGCCGTCACCCCAAAAAAATGTTTTGTTTTGCCTCAATAAATAATCAGAAAATACAATTATGACATTATGCCATATGACATTTATGTTATAGGCTCCTAAACATTTCGGAAATCGTTTTTCCAGAATAACTCATTACTTTTAAATGGCATCATGGTAGCTCATTACATTATTTCAATAAAGCATTTTATTGGTACCAAGCAATATGATAAATGATAACAAATGAACGAACTAATAAACAAACGAATTAAAACTAAGTAATTACTTTATCACATTATCTAAAACAAATTACAACAATTGTTCAAAATGTTGACCATCGACATATACACAATATCTTGTTCTTGCCAAAGTTTCTCTCATCACGTTGGTGAGATGTTCCTGTGTTATAGAATTTATTGCCCTCCTAACTCGATCTTTCAAATCTTCTAAAGTAGTTGGTATTGTTGAATATACACGTTCTTTAATGTGGCCCCAAAAATAAAAATCTAACGGCGTTAGATCAGGTGATCGCGCTGGCCACCTGACTGGTCCATTGGTTCCTATCCAATGATCCCCGAAACGACCATTTAAATATTCTGCAACTACTCTGGCGTTATGGCGCGGGGCGCCATCCTGCTGGAAATACCCCAGCTGATACTGATTTAAGGGTAAATGTTCCAAAAACTCTTCAATTTCATTTTTCAGAAAATTTAAATATCTTCTTTCTGTCAGTGGACCATCAAAAAATATGGGACCTATGATCCTGTTACCTATAATGCTTGCCCAAACGTTAAAACCAAACCGTTCTTGAAAATTGCCTTGCCCCTTGGATTTTGTTGCGCCCAGTACCTCAAATTGTTTCTGTTAAACATACCATTATTTGTAAAACGGGATTCGTCAGAAAATAATATATTATAATGAAAGTTTGGAGATCTAATTTCATTGTCTAAAAGCCATCTGCAATACTGAAACCTCCGCATGAAATCGTTTTCATATAATGCTTGGTGAAGCTGATATTTATAACTCTTAAATTTGTGTTTTTTAAGAATGTTTCTTACACTTTCTCTTCCTATGTTTAACGCCCTTGCAATTTCTCGTATTGAGGCACTAGGATTGATTTCCACTGACGCTAATACATTAATTTCGGTGTCTTCATTGATAATTAGCCTTTGGTGTTCTTGAGCTGCTCTCTCCTGTCTCAGCTTTCGTTCTACTCTAAGAAAATAATGTCTGCCAGGATGATTTCTTAGTGGATATCGCTCTGCATATAAATCACGGGCTGCCCGGCTATTTCTGCGACATTCCCCATATATCATCAGTATATCCTCTTTGTCACTTTTTGAATAAACCATGATTTTTTAATACACACCACAATAGTATCGGATTCTCATAGAACTAAATATCATTTGAGCTGTCAGATTAATTCATTTGTTTCTTTTGTTACATTTCGAAAGGCACCTACTTGATAGAGATCCAGTGTTAAATATTATGAGTTTATTTTCATTTATACCTTGTTGGACATCATTATTATGTATTTTTATGTATTATAATATGAATAAATAGTGGAGTGCTTGGTACCAAGTTATCGGTAATAAAATGCTTTATTGAAATAACGTAATAAGCCACCATGGTGGCATTTAAAAGAAATGAGTTATTCTCAAAAAACAATATTCGAAATGTTTAGGAGCCTATAACATAAATGTCATATGGCATAATGTCATAATTGTATTTTCTGATTATTTATTGAAGCAAAACAAAACATTTTTTTGGGGTGACGGCCGCCTAGATGAAAAATTAAATTTGCTCATAAAAATGTTAGTCATTAATATTCTTATCTCAATATGCCGTAGTTGTATGCAAAATGACCTCCTGAATCCAAAAATGTAAAAATATATAGGGTATTCTATTCAAAAATCCAAAGTTGTCATCATTTCCGGCGAAACCGGAAGCGAGAGAAATAGATAAATCAGTCAAATTAATCCATATTTAGCCGTTATTTGACGTGTCCAAATTTGAGATTTATATCTTGAAAGACCAAGAAGATATAGGGGCGAGCGTCATCTCGTGGTCACCCGGTATATTGGGGAAACACTCTGCGTCAATCTTCACTGTGAACAAAAACACAGAAGAAAGCACCGAAGAAGAATGTTTGCTACAACCTCTGTTTGAAGAAAACGCAGCTTGCATCACTCAAGATCTGTTGCATAATATTGTTTGTGCCATTCCCAATAAAGAGGAGCTACAGGACGTGTTCTCTGAGGAGATGGGAGAATACCGCTCTTTTGTTGCACCTGAAGAAGAGCCTGACGCCAATGAATTATATGAGATAACGTCCGAAATGATATCACCAGATTGCGACAACCTAATGGCTGAACTCGAACGCTTTGATTTGCGAGAAACCGTCCATAATGAGAGCTTGAAGTACATTGCTGGTTACGTTGCATTTCGATTCCGGGACAAATACGATCTGGGAATTTCATCTTCCAACAACGCAAATACGAGCAACATGCCTGATTGAATCCAATACAAGAGGTTCCCTTATGTATTAAAGTAAACAGCTGATTGCGGCAACTGATGTCCTTGAACGTGTCTTCAACGAAATCAATAAAAATTCTTTATCAATGGATATGTATTGAATTTATAATAAGTTAATTTATAATTGACTGACTTAACACTCGAAAATTTAGAGAAGATAAACTCCCACGCGAAGTTGTACGTTGTTTAGCGCGAACACGCACTTACATAAGATTGCGTAAAATTAATAAAAAAAATTAGTTTCGAGATTTGCAAGAGGCGATTGGCCCGCAAAATGCATAAATTTACAAATTTAAAAAATTAGTAATTGTTTAGCAAGTAGTTGGGTTGCGATGTCATGTGGATAGTGGTGCAGCATCTGATGGGTTGACTAGTGCTGCCCTGCTTTCGCCTTAATGATCACCGACAGCCTTGTAGTGCTAATTTGTCGATTTTTTATAGCTGCAACGCCACCAGCAGTTAAATCCAGACGACTGTTCATCCTCCGTATCCATCTTTCAATTAAGATGGGGAATTCTGCCACGGCAGTACAAAGTTCAGAACCCCCTAATGCACTAGGTCTACTACAATACAGATCAATTTACTTTTAAATTAAATAACATGAGGAGTGGTAAAAAATGGATGCAGTAATACATAATTTGAATGATTTGTATTTGAAACGTGAAATAGTGTAAGTATAAGTTTTATATCACATGCCGTCAGGGCCCATTCCCGATGGCAGTGTGTGCTCATTTATTGTAGTTCTGTTCATTTATGATTGAAAGGGCAGTTTGTTCGTTGAACGTTTATTGAATAATTGCGAACATTTAGCCGAAAGGTATGGAGTTTAGACAAAATTTTCTGGTTTGATTACATATTTATTACACAGTTCGACATTATTATTATGTGTACTCATAACAATATTTACAATTTATATACATATATACGCAAAAATATTATCTTTTTTATATCGAAGCTATATCTGTTACGAAGATATATAGGTTTAAGAATATCTTCAACAATGCTATGTAGACCAACCATAAAATAACTGCTTTTATAATCTCTTGTTTGTAGTAATAATGTAAAAAAAATAAAATTTACACCATGAACAATACCAGATAAAAGTCTGAACCATAGAGGCACGATAACACCACAGCCAAGTATGTATATCAAAAGGTGTCATGGTGTCAAACTATATAATTCACCTTTGCCTTCTTCTGCATCAACTTTTGAAAGCAAACGATTGTCACGGAAAAATATACCATTGTCTTTACCTCTGCAAGTTTTATTCTACCATCTGAAATTGAAAAGTGATAAAAAAAAATGTTTTGAAACAATATTTCTAAGTAAGGGTCACTATATCACTTATATACTGTGCAGTCTATCTTTATATATTACTCAAAAATGGTTCGAGAGTAGGGAAGAGTTCTTTTTGATCAATGCAATAGTTGTTAGGTAAATATAAGTTTTATTCTTTTAAAATATAGGAAAATCCACTAGAATATCAATAATTAACTTAATCGCTGTATTAGCTAAATATACAAAATAAAAGGAGTAGCCTTACACCGTAGCCTTATCATGTTTTAAACGACTTTTTTTTATTATTAACGGTTAACTTTTTTGTTCGCTCAATGAATAATTAATAATAGCGCAATATACTTAATTTATAGCAATAGAGAAATATATAATTTATTTAGTATTTATTTGATATTATTACTAATATGTTATTTATTTATTCATAACCCTCCATTTTATGTCAATGTATATAATTATAATTAAATGCTAATGTTTAAAAGGTACTTTTTTATGGTATTCAAGTATTAAAATTTAAAATAAACTTAATAACATAACAATATAATTGAATGTTTAAATAAGACACCTCGTTTAGTTCCTAGAATAACCCATGCAACTAGATGGCGCCAAAGCGGTTTAAATGTCATGGTTGCTGTCATTCTTTTCTCGAAAATAATTATTTTGTATTCTGTAATTATTTCTTTATATTGCTCATAGAAAATATATAATAGGATCCTATACTATATTATCAAGAAGTCTAGAGAGTAAGGAGACATAGCTCCTCGAAAAATCAGTGGTGGGGGTAGGACGAAAAACGGCGCCAATATGGCAGCCTCGCGTAGAATCGCGCGGGATCTGCGCATGTGCGCATGCCGTTTATCCTCGTCTATCGCGGGTCTTCACTATTTAAATTTAGGGTTAGGGTTCTTTGTGCTCATGTAAACAGTAAACAATTTTCGCGTGCATTTCTTTACAATTGTTGTTTCCGAATTGTTTGGTGAAAACACAATATGAAAATTGGGATACAGTATTTTCAGTCCTAAATACATAGTATGTACAAAAAATGATAGTTCTGAATGCTTTTCTTTTAGAGCAAGAAATGTTATTGCATTTTTCATCTGTCAATTATAATTTTCTTTTATGTCTGCCACGAGTAGGATATCGATGATAATTTAGCTTTGTGGAAATGAAATAACATAATGAGCTTTTAGTCTAACGAGTTTTAATCATCCACAGGAAGATTACATATTTTAACCATGGCCACAAGTGGAATTGAAAATGTCGAGCTGCGATCACTCTTGCATGGGGAAATGAAGAAGTGTTCGATCTCGGAAGGAAATATTTTGTTTGAAAGTTTACAAAGCAACATACACTCCATTGAATTGCCAAGCGAAAAATGGTATGCTGAGTCTGGTTTGGACACCAATTTAAACATATGTATTGATAAGAAGTTGAATGTGAATGTGTATTTACACAGTGAATATTTGGAATGGATGGAATGGGATGTGCCGAAGTCTGTACAAGATATTTCAAACATCCAAGAAGTAACCGGTAGTTTTCCTGTGAAATTAGCTTGTGAGCTATTATTGTATGAAATGTGAAGTTGTTTTTAAACAATTACTAATCAATAGTATATATTCGGTTAATTTAAAATTTGCGATTTTGTGGTAATAACATTACATATTTACCGACCTTTTTGTATGTTGCTTCAGTAAAAACAAAACATTCAATAAGAGTACAATTTATTCAAATCAGTGTACTATGAAGGCAATACACTGTGTGATGTAAAATCAATAAATTTTTCAGAATTAACGTTAGTAATTAGACAAATTGAAGGGTACAGGAATAAAACAAGAAAAGTCACAAAACTATTTATTCAAGAAAATTGAAATTATAAGTTGCATTCTAATGTAAGCGAAGAAATAACATTGCAATGAAAAGAACTAAACTAAAGATTTGAACTAAAGAACTAAATTACCTAACTAACTTTAACTAACTAACTGTAGTTAAACTTTTTCAATTTAACTAAAAGGCCATAATAATAATATAAAATAAATAATATAGGATGTTACCTCTTACTAAAAAACTATGATAACCAAAAATCTTATTACGGAAACGTTCTGTGGGAAGTTCAAATTCATTATCGTTAAGTGAAGGAAAACTGGTATTTTGAGTTTTCTCTTTCTACTATTATTAAGTATTCTTTCCTTGAGCTGCATAATATTAAGGTAATACGGTGATGGCACCTCCAACCATTTTTCTCGTCTCACAGTCCTTAAACGAAATTGAGTTGTAAATTACTATTTGATAATTTACTTCTACAATACACTGCACTTTTATTATTTACTATAAAGTAAGCGTTACTATCGGTGTATACAAACACTACAATACTTGTTTATCGAAAGACTTACCTCGGGAACTTAAAAAATTGTTCGGTTATTAATGAAACAATCAGGGCTTTTGCTGGAACAATTCGTAACGCAACAATATCTCGACGCTTTTGACATATTTAACGGAAAAACTGGAAACGCTCAAAACTTTCAAAACACAGTAAACAAAAATAAACATAACCTCGCTCGGTTCTACACAAGGGACACCATAGTGCGGACGTTTTTCGTCCTACTCCCACCACTCGAGTTATTTCTCCTGTTCTCTAGACTTCATGTATATTATCTATGATGATATTGTTATAATAACAATATCATATCACAACGTTATTTTATCAGTGGCGGCTCTTGGTGGTTTGTCATGGGTGGGCAACAACTAACTATTAGTAGGTTATATAGTGCAAAATAGTGAAGTAAAATATAGTAAAAAAAAAACTTCTTAAATTTTATCTTCATAAGTTAATGTATGAAATTCACGTTCTAACAAAAAGTTAATAATATCAATATTACTACTTACTATTTCCCTCTCGTTCGCTATGGTATAAATACTAAATAAATACAATACTAAACAAACACAAATGTAAAGTACCAACTTCCATAGACAGACCGCCGCAGTAATTTATTGTAATTATTGTTAAAGAACCGTTGAAATTTTGAAAATCCTAATCTACAGAGTACAGATCTCGCTGAGATACAACGTTCTACAATGCCTCTGAAAACTGAACTCGGAAATACGGAGATCGGAGATTCTCGATTCCTTCCCCGCTTTGCCGAATGCTTCTTCAGCAGGGTGGTCTAGCCCACCCGTGTCACAGCTTACTCGAGACTCGAGTAATCTGTGTCCGTGTTTCAAATTGTTTCATGTAGTTTACACGTGTATAATTTTGTTTTTATGTCTTCAAATCATTCGTAATTCTATTAATTAATTAATTCTCTTCATGTGTTTACTGTTTATTTAATTTTATATTCCAGATTCCCATGTTTCTATATTATTGTGAAATAATTTAAACTTTCGAGGGAGGGATGTTGAAAGTATACCTATGTCAATTATATCAATATTAATTTTAAAACTAATCTTGGTAGACACTTATTTACTTGTATTTATTTATTAAAGCAATAAATATAATTTTTTATTTATGCGAGGCGCTTGCGCTGTCTCGTATATACAAAGCTAGAAAGGCAAACGGCGTGGCTGCCACCCGGCCGGACACCCACCACGGTAGGCATAAGCACGATACCTATTAGTTCCACAACTTACTTGTACTGCAATTTTCCACCACGGTTGCGCTGTTAGTATTAGTACATATAATCAGAACTTTTCATTGTCATTGTATTATTGTTGTTATGTAATATATAATATATTTAATTAATTACATATTATATAATTATATCTTCACTAATTTCTATAAACGATAAATAACGAACTTTGGAACTGTGTGTTCCTCTTCTTCTAGGAAACAGCCGGGTGGGCACTGCCCACCCTGCCACCCCTGACCAGCCGCCACTGTATTTTATTGTATACATTTGTTCTGAACACCTATCTTACAGCTAGTAAAAACTTTGGTTATGTTAGTCCTGTCAGTTTTGACGTCCACGTTAACGATAGTTTGAAAGTATAACTTCTTGTCAATCTGATTTATAGATTATGGTTTTAAAACGTTCTAAGGGTTACCAGGATATCGATGGAAGCAGTATGCCAACTCTACCAGATCCTAGAAATGCATTTGCAGACTCTGATGCCACAGTTCCCCAGGAAATTGAAATGGCATCAGTCTCTGTAGTCCCTGATGGTAAACTTTATTAATCAGCTGAATTGAAAAATAAACTTATTATGCTTGTTTAGATACTTTTACTGTGACACAGGCCGTTAATGCCCTTGGATTTGGATGGTTTCAAGTAAAATTGTCATTGTGGACAGGACTTTGTTGGATGGCAGACAGTATGGAAATGACGATTTTATCAATTCTATCTCCTGCATTACATTGTGATTGGCATATATCTAGGTATGTTTACTTACTTTTTTAGTTCTGATTTTAAAAACTTTATTTGTGATTGTCATTGCTTCTAATTCAGCCCAAGAGAACAAATTTGTAGGATTGTACTAATGATTTGTACTTATCTTAAACCATACTTAGTCGAATACTTTGGATTCTAAGTTATTTGTTCTGATATACGAACCCAGGCTCATAATAGTTCAGCCAGGCATAATTTTACAATATATTTAATGTATATTTAAATAATAGGTGTAACACTCTTAAAGTATTTTATTAAAGAAAAATATTGTTAACAAAAACAAAGTAAGTAGGTATAAACTTTTAATTAAAATACGATGAAATACTACTACGTTATGATGTGTCAATGACAAACGTGTTAATAAAAAAAATTAAGATTTGCGGTTTGGAATAGTTCGGCCAGTTGCTGAAATGTATAGTAGGCTAAATGTTGGTAATTATTTACTGGAGAGGAAAACTCTTAAATCCTCACCAAATATTGGTTACCCCCTATTTTTGAGGGTGCTGGAAACTAATCTGGCTTCAGCTTTTTCCACTCGGACACAGTGTTCGAGAAAATGAATTTTCCACTTTTCCGCACGAGACACCACTTTTTCTTATCAAATAACTTTCACTTCACACTATGTAGATAGCTAATATTAATACGAGTAGTACTACAACATTTCCTTTATACATATACATTAAAACTGTCATAAAACTTATTATTCATTACGATTTTCTTAATTTACTTCAAACGTTTACAGTTTCCATGCAGTTGTCGTCTATTTACTATCGTGCCGCCCTCTATGATACCACATGTGAATCAACACCATGCATGCTTGAATTCACTACGTACTGGACGTAGTAGTCAGTATACAGAAGGCTGCAAAAGTTAACTATGAATATTATATATGTGTAATATAACTAGTCGGAAAATTATTTATATATATATATATATATATATATATATATATATATATATATATATATATATATATATATATATGTTACAGCTAGAATGGATACTTAGTTAGGTTTAAAACTAACCAGCTAGTTTGTAAACTAAGTAAATATGCTGTTATTTTGAAGAAATCAGGAACTGAACTATATACGCTGTTATTTTAAAGGAACCTAACTGTCTACTTATTCTGGTTAGGTTAGATTAAGTCTCCATTGCAAACACTTGAAGTAAATTAAGAAAATCTTAATGAATAATAAGTTTTATGATTGTTTTAATGTACAATATGTATAAAGGAACTGTTATAGCATCTACTCGTATTAATATTAGTTATCTACATAGTGTGAAGTCAAAGGTATTTGATAAGAAAAAGTGATGGCTCGTGCAGAAAAGTGGAAAATTCATTATCTCGAAAACTGTGCCGGGCGGAAAAACTGAAAATAGGGGGTAACCAGTACCTGTGAAGTATTTGGTGAGGATTTGAGAGTTTTACTCTACAGTAAATAATTACCTAAACGTTTGTAGCGTTTTAAAACAAAATAGGCCCTCAACTGTTGTTAAAGTAAAACGGATATAATAATGTGTGTTTTGGAAGCGTCTGCTAAAATTTTCAAAAACAAGGGCACGTGGAGTTAAGTGACGATATGCGAGAATCAATTGTTAAACTCATAAACTGGAAATTTCAACTCGGAAAATATCTGCTACATATTTGCTGCCTAAATCTACTGTGCAAGGCATTATTATTATATAAACTTGTATAAAAAAAAGTAGACTCACAGCCCAAAGGAAGAAAACTGGTTGACTCCCAAATTTCACGCTTAAAGCAACATGCTCTGAAGAGGATTGTAACAACAAACTAACGATCTAGTGCCAAAGAAATTATAGTACTAGGGAGACAAGCCATTGGAAAACATTTCTGTATCCACCACTAAATACTCAATAAAGAAAATAGGATACAAATTCTTCAAAGTAAAGTTCAATTGTCTACATTTTACTTTTGTTTACTTTTATTTTACTGTTTAAGTAATACCAGAAAATGTGTGAAAGAACCCATAGGAAACTTATCACCCTGACTGTTTGGTTGGGAAAGTGAAGTTCCCTGCGTCTCTTATGATCTGGAGTATGAGTGGTATGGGCATAGGAAAATTGCGTTTCGTAGATGGTACTGTGACAGCAGAAAAATAAACAAATTTTGACAGACAATTTATTGCCGTCAATACCAATATGTCGAGCCACTGACACGCAGTATATTTTTCAGCAGGATGGTGCTACGTGTCACACAGCAAAAACTGTCAAAGCTTGGTTTACAGAACAGAATGTCCCTGTTATGGAATGGCCCTCTAGCAGTCCAGACCTCTCGCTAATAAAAATATGGCATAAAATGAAAAAACAGTTGCGCAAACATCCAGCCCGTTCAGTTAACTATCTATGCACCAAATTGCAAGAAATTTGGGAGAGCACGCTTCCTGAAGGGTGCGCTAAGCTGATAGATAGAATGCCTGCCAGAACTAAAGCTATTATTGTTAGTAAAGGTGATGTAGTACAGTTTTGATGAAGCGGCCAAACTATTCTGAACCGCGACTCTTAATGTTTTTTTATTAACAATCTTGTCACTGAAACATTATAACATAGCAATATTTCATTGTTTTTAAGTTAAAAGTTTATACATTGTTTCTGTTACCAATATTTTTCTTTAATAGTTTTCAGAGTGTTATTACTTTTATTTAAATATATTAGGTGTAAAATTATGCCTGGTCGAACTATTATGAGCCCAGGCTCGTAATTCCTGTTTATTTATACTAACAATTACCCTTCTTCTTAGACTACTTTATATTGTTTCCTTTTGTATACCATGGAATGTTGTCTATATATTGTTATTGTAGTTTTACTCTAGAAAACTACAATACAAAGGAGTACTAGATCTTGTCCTCCTTTAACTTTTCTAAAACCTCTTTGTGATTCTTCTAGCCCTACAATATTATCGTTTTCAGTCTATCATCTAATAATTTTTTATATATATTAAAAACACTACTCAATAAACGCATAACTGCCTCTATAGTTCTTGTAATCTCGAGTATTGATCGGTATAAGTATTCCTAGTTCCTAATCTCTATCTATACAGCATTCTTTATGGGCTTTGTTGAATCGTGTTAGTAATTCATAGCCATTGTCTTCTTACTTGCTTAACATTTCCAATATTATTTCATCATGACCAGCTGCTTTGCCTCGTTTTAGTAATTGCACTGCTTCTACTATCTGGTTTATGTATTCTATATTCCAATATTTCCATTTTTCCCCCAAATTCTTCCCAAGATTTTTGTTTTGGTTTATTCGCCATTTCTTTAATTACTGTTTTCTGTAATTTATATTCATTATAATTTATGCAGATCGTATTCCTCAAATACTTTTTCCATTTGTTCTTTGCCTTTACGAGTATGTCTATCTTTATTTCCTTCCTGTACCAGTTTGTTTTCTTTTCCTTTTTGTCAATTATTTTATTCCACATGTTTTTCTTGCTGTTTTTAGTATTACTATCTTTATTATCTTTAAATATTATTATCGTTATTAAGATAATATAACTATCATTATTATTATCTTTAAAATCTGGCCACAAAGTTTCTATCTTATATTTGTCTATCTTTTCTTTAATTTTACTCATTTCCTAATGTGTGATTTTATTTTATTTTCTAACCGTTCCTTTTTCTCTTAATTTACAATTCCGTATTGTTATCTTTCCTCCTTTATTTCGTTTTGTTGTTTTATAGGTTTCTTTTTGTTCTATTTTAATTCTGATATTAGATATCAGTAAATAATTATCTATATACAATTCTGCCCCTATTTTTTTACTCTCATGTTACTTACAATCTCCTTTCTATAAGTTTTATTGATTATAATATAATCTATTATTGATTTTTCTTTTATACTTTCCACCTGTCATATTTGTGTATACGAATATATGATATTTAAAGAATGTGTTTGTCACAAATAAATTATTAATTAGACAGAAATCTATTAATCTTTTTCCGTCACCTTTTCTTGCATCCTCTTCATAGTTTTCAATTGTCTCTCATGTTTCTTAATTTTTCTTTCCAACCCGCCTATTTATATCGCCTATTATTATTATTTTACCTGTGACATTTTCTACTGCTTCTGAGAGATGTTCCCAAAGCAGCTCTTTCCCTTGTGTTCTCTCATCTTCTGATCCGTATATTACGAATAACTTTGTTTTGACTTCAAGACACTTGCCCATATTTCGGGTTTTGTTGTTTTATTATGTATCCTACTTCTCTCTTTATTTTTTATCTACCCTGGTATATATTAATAGATTTCTTCCGCTAAGTGTTTTCTTTCCTTGCCGTTTAATTTTAGTTTCTGTTATTCCCAGTATGTCTAGATTTACCTTATTAAAAACTTCCTCTGATTCATAATCTTTCCCTCTAATGTGTCTAATGTTCCATGTTCCAATTTTTTATATCTTTTCTTTTGGCTTTTTTTTCATTTTGAATTTTTAAATCATATTCATAGTTGTTGCCATAATTATCGTAATTATTGTTAAGAATAATAATAAACCGAGAAAGAGTTCGTACAATTTATTCCCTGAATTCATCAGTACACGTTTTACGCTCTGTCAGTTTACAAATATTCCCCCGGTCTAACTGTCGGACATCCAAGTCCCGTCATTGTTTATACTTGGAGACGACCGAGAGTCGGACCTTAACATAAACATCTCGTGTATCGTTACACCGAATTAATACAGGCAATTATAAAAAAATTATTTCATAGAACATGTCCTCTCACAATCGGCCGTCCTGACCCTGGCACGTCCTCGGGCCATCCTCATGACCTGTGAACAAAATAAAATCAACCAGAAACGGTGTCCTTTGCTTTTAAATAAATAAAAAAAAAATCTGACGAGTAACCAGTATGCATCAAGAGGGATTTCTTTCAAACTCTAAACCATCGAAAAGGCCAATGCTCTACTGATCTGTTCCCACTCATTAACACATCAATTCAGTAAACATCAAGAGAGATTTCTTTCAATCTCTAAGCCATCAAGACCAATGTACTACTGATTTGTTCACACTCATTAACTCATCAATTCAGTAAACATCAAGAGAGATTTCTTTCAATCTCTAGGCCATCAAGACCAATGTACTACTGATTTGCCAACATTCATTAATTCATCAATTCAGTAATCATCAAGAGAGATTTCTTTCAATCTCTAAGCCATCAAGACCAATGTACTACTGATTTGCCAAAAATGAAAGCAGGTAATCTTAGTCAAAAGCAAACATAGCCAAATTATGTATAATTCAACTCACCCTTAATGATCCTTCTGCATCCTAAACAATTTTAGACGATCACTGGCTACCACCCCTTTTAATCGTCTCTTGTCCTTGGATAGAGATACTACTCGGTACCGATCATTCCCCAGCACATGGGTGATCCGAACAGGACCAGTGAACTTCTGGACGAGCTTGCCACTGGAAAGCCCCTTAACCATGGGAGTTCGCTCCACTAAAACCATGTCCCCAACCTGGTATTGGATAGGCTCCAAATGCCTCGCATCAAAACGCTTCTTCATACGCTTTGCTTGCCTCTCAATATTGCACGCCGCTTGTCGACGCGAACGTTCTAAGTTACCCTGTCTATCTGCCTGACTATCAACACTAGTATGGTATCTTAACCGCGGGCGAAACCCGTACAATAGTTCCGAGGGTGATTTACCCGTAGTCATATTGATCGTACCATTTATACTCCACTGCACCTCTGGAATTTTACTTTCCCAAGAGTCATAACTTTCTCCCACGGCTGCAGTCATAGCACGGAGTATTGTCGAACTAAAGCGTTCAACTTGCCCGTTAGCTCTAGGACAGGCAATCGCAGTTTGCACATGTTTTATATTATGACGTTTACAGAACTCCATCATATTCTTACTCGTGAATCCTTTCCCACGATCCGTTATTATTCTCTCTGGTATGCCGAAAAATTTCATTAACAGTTCCAAAGTTGTAATGATATATTGAGTATTGGTGTCTGGTACAGCCTCGACCCATGTAAATTTCGTGAAGGCATCAACAATTACCAACATAAATGTATTATCTGCAGGCCCTAAATGATCTAAATGTAACGTGTGAAACGGTTTATCTACCTTGGGGATGGGATACAATCGGCCTCTTTGCCTACCCGTTGGCTTTTTAGCACACAAGCATGGTATACAGTATTTCACATACTTCGTAACAAATTTTCTCATGTCCTTAAACCAATATTTCTCTCGTAGTGACTCGAGAGTTCGAAATAAACCTGGATGCCCATTTTCGTCGTGATGTAACCTTGTGACTCTCCATCGAACATCTTTAGGAATAAGAATTTTCGGCTGTCCATCAACGATGCGACAAAGTTTGTCATCCACCTTTTAAAACCTTAAAGTAAACCTTTTCGGCAGTTCCTTTTTCTAACTAACCCAGTCGGATTCCTTAATCAAGCTCACATTTGCCACTACGCTTCTGCTCAAAGCATCCACATGCCGCATTTGGGTTCCCGGTCGATAGACTACCTCGAATTCATATTCTTGTAGCTCCACCCACCATCTACCGATTCGTGGGGATAAATCACGCTTTGTCCAAGACAGACGAAGAGAGTTACAATCTGTTACAATCGTAAATTTCCTGCCATATAAAAAATTCCGAAATTTCCTGACGCAAATGACAACAGCCAGAGTCTCTAGTTCAAAACTATGGTATTTCGACTCACATTCTGAGGTTTGTTGACTACTATAGGCTATCGGCTTCCAGAGCCCATCTTTTTGTCTTTGTAGGAGGACTCATCCATAGCCTAACTTACTCGCGTCCGTATGCAATTGCGTTTCTAAGTCTGGATCGTACAATGCCAGAACAGGGTCACTCGCAAGCTCCTTTTTGAGTAACTGATATGAGTTTTCTTGATTAGTTGTCCAGTTCCATTCCTTATTCTTCTTGGTTAGCATTGTTAGTGGTTTCGCTTTTATTGCGAAGTCCTTAATGTATTTTCTAAAATACGAGGCTAAGCCAAGAAATCTTCTAACTTCATGGACGTTGCTGGGTTTTGGAAATTCTAACACAGCTTTTACTTTCTCTACCGATGGTCTTAATTCTCCATTTCTGATGATGGATCCCAAATATTCTACTTCGTTTTGTAGAAATGAACACTTCTTTTTGTTAAGCGTCAGCCCTGCTGTACTGAACACATTTAGTACCTTTTCAAGCCGATCAAAGGCTTCATCAAGTGTTTTGGCCATGATAAGAATATCATCAAGATATACGAGGGTAAACGAAAAGCGGAAGGGGCCCAAAATGTTATTAATCGCCCACTGGAAAAATGATGGTGTACAAGATAACCCAAAAGGAACCCTCTTATATTGATAATGTCCGTCTGGTGTCACAAAGGTGGTATACGGGCGACTATCCTTGGCCATCTTTAGTTGATGATATCCCGATGCCAAATCAAGTGTGGAAAACCAAACTTGTCCTGCCAAACGATCCCACTGGTCCTCAATTCGGGGAAGCGGGTACCTCTCCTTGACCGTTATTGCGTTAAGTTTATGATAGTCCACACACATGCGCAGTTCCCCGGACTTCTTCTTTACCAATAGGATGGGACTGGCGTAAGGAGATACACTTGTATCAAATATATCGTTTTTTAGAAGGTCGTCGACAATCTGCCTGACCACTTCCCTCTCATGATAAGATAACCGATAAGGCCGGTAACACACAGGCACTGTACTCGTGAGTCTTATCTGCATCTCCACATTTGTGTTTCCTAATTCCGAGTTATTTGCAGCAAAACGCCTTTTGTACTTTTCGAACAAGGTAGTTAGACGCTCTTGTATGTTCTCAGTTTCAGGCGATGGTATTGCAGGTACTTCAGTCTCTAAAGACTGCTCCGAAGAGATTCCCCGCGCCACACATTGCCCTTGTTTAAATGACGTGGTTACCTTGCTGACATTGTAGACCGTCACAATTCCTAGTCCGAGTACTATATCAATTTGCTTTGATGGAATTACAACAATGTTCTCATTTAAATTCCATTCGGAGTGCGCCGGTGTTAAGGAGCCTTGTACTAGTTCACACACGACTTTTATTGATTCCAAGAATTATTGTTACTTCTTCATTGGTACGCAAGGGATACTTGATAGTGTCTTCGATCGCTTCGGTAGGTAGGCTGTAATCATTTTCATCATAGAAGCACAAACTGTTTTCCTTTTTGATAACACATACTCTTGGCAACTCGGTAAATGACCGTCCTATCAACAAGTCCATGCTTTGAGAACCATCCGCTACCACTACGATTGGGACTTTTCTTTCCACGTCATCCAGCTTTATTTTTGCTTCTGTCTCCCCTAAAGACGTTACAATTGCACCACCATATCCTTGTATTAATGTTTGTTTATTTTTATTTATAAAAAGTCCAAGCGCCTTTGCTCCAGTCTTTCTCAAAATCGTGCATGCGCTCCCGAAATCAACGTATGCTTTCACTACTTCGTTATTAATTTTTGCATCCACATGGTATTTCCGATCATCTTGAGTAATGTGATTTGTCTTGACAGCTTCATTATTTGATTTCAGTTTGAAACATGTTTCTCTTGTATAACCCATTCTTTTACAATAACTGCAGGTGTGGTTGTTTATTTTACTCGTTGTGTCTGTGTTACTAGATGTCTTATTTTTAAAACAATTATTAGCTTTATGACCTATTTTACCACAAGTATAACAACCACGCGTTTTGCTGGGGCTGCTCAAATTTTGTTTATTTCCTTGGTCAGATTTACGGGCTGTGATATTCGAGAAATCTGACTCAACAATAAATTTTAATAATTGTTCGGTATTTTTACAACCCGCGGCCTGAGCACTGGCTTTAAGTAAATTATTATTGATTTTAGAAATTATGACGTCTGTAATGACATGGTCGGGTAGGTCGCAATGTTTACCTAAACGCAGTTTGTTATAGTAAAATGACACAACGTCTTCATTATGCTGTCTTTCCGTGTTTACAAATTCTTTCAATTTCAACGCTATACTTCGGACAGACGGAAAGGCTAGAGTTAGTTTTTGTTTCCACTGCCGCCAATCACTATCAACTTCCGTTTGACAATCATACCATGCTTTGGCATTACCTTCAAGATGACTTATCATAGAAAATATTTTTGCACGATCGCCCCATTCATAAAGTTCGCCTAGTGAATCAATTTTATTTAACCACTGGTTTATGGTAATGCTTTCGGTTGACGCATCAAATTTTGGGATCAATTCCATCCGCCCCACGTAACGTTGCATTACCGAATCACGTGAGTGTGATTTTGATTTATTGCTGGTATTAGTTCCCGTCGTAGAAGGTCGTTCAGTCGATTGACGCGTCGGGCTACCGGGTGGGGTATGGGACCCTGACCGCGAACGACGCGTCTCCGGCGATACCCTACCTTGTCGGCCAGAGGAATTATGAAATGTCTGGTGAATTAGATCCTCTAATTTTTGAAATCTGTTTTCAAATTGCGTTTCCAATCGTTGTAAACGATCACGATTACGCGACCGAGAACGCTGACGCCGTTCTTTCCTGGTCCGACTATGACTTCGACTACGTCGATGTCGATCCATTAATATAAGGAAAATATTAGCTCGAGCGACACAAAATTCAAGTTCTCAAAATGCAAATTCGCGAATTAGTCAGAAAGCAGACGATAAAACAAAAGTCAAGGACTCACCAATGTTCTACC
The DNA here is from genome assembly GCA_037954035.1 of Rosalia funebris. Classification (NCBI taxonomy): domain Eukaryota; kingdom Metazoa; phylum Arthropoda; class Insecta; order Coleoptera; family Cerambycidae; genus Rosalia; species Rosalia funebris. The sequence goes on from JAZFAV010000016.1 coordinate 40,078,931, forward strand.
AAGCATTTGTTGCAGCACGGCACAATCACCTGTTGCACATAATGGCCCAAACACCTGATCACATCACCTGTGGTGTGGAGTTATGATCGCACTTCTGATATGTTAAGAATAATAATAAACCGAGAAAGAGTTCGTACAATTTATTCCCTGAATTCACCAGTACACGTTTTACGCTCTGTCAGTTTACAAATATTCCCCCGGTCTAACTCTCGGACATCCAAGTCCCGTCATTGTTTATACTTGGAGACGACCGAGAGTCGGGCCTTAACATAAACATCTCATGTATCGTTACACCGAATTAATACAGGCAATTATAAAAAAATTATTTCATAGAACATGTCCTCACATTATACTTAATCTTATCTATGATTATTAATTTTTTGTCTTTCTGTTAATTATTTTCTTTAACTGTTTCATTACACTTGTGCTAGTAGGTGATCTTTCAGCTATGGTCCTTTCCTTGGTATTATTATTTTCGCTAGCCTTGAGTATTCTGTTTTCTGTCTTCAAATATTTATATTGGTATATTTCATTATTAACTATTAATGTTGATTTTTATTCTTGTAATAATAATGCACACTTTAAAAATGAAGGACCTTTTTTATTGTGAAATATCAATAGTTAAGGAAGCAATCTTGTCTTGATCGAGAGTTATAAACGTTCTCGTTCTTGGCAATAGACGTTTTAAGCGTGCTTAGATATTGCACACGCATCATAGGTTTATTACAATATACAAATATATTCCCCCTAGTAAAAGGACATAATGAAATGTAGGAGTTTCAAATAATATATAATAATAATACATAAAAACTAAATACGTTGGACGCAAACCTATTGGAACACGTACCACAATAGTCATAAATCGTGCGGTAACACAGCACAAATCACTACAGAGCATTGTCAGTGGAGGCCTTGGAATCGGCTTCCAAAGGCAGGAGGCAGATTTTGGATATGACTTACTTGGTGATTCCGGATGAAGTAGAAATGGTTGCGATACGAACCAGGTTATCCGGACCGTGTTGTAATTGAATTATTCGTCCAAGTCTGCATCTAGCTGGTGGAATATTATCATCCTTAAGTAGGACTAGGAACCCAATTTTGGCATTTTGACATTGGAGCTTCCACTTGGCTCTGCATTGTAGCTTTGTATTCTTTGGCCCAGCAAGACCAAAAATTTTTTAGTAATTTGCTGGGTACATTGATAAAGCGACAACATAGACTGTGGAATATGTTGTATACTTGGATGAGATACAGTTAGAATTGATTTTTCAATGAGGAAATGGGAAGATGTTAAGGGTGAGAAATCGTCAGCATGATTAGATAATGGGTTTAGAGGCCGGTAGTTTAAAAATTCCTTGTATTTGACTTAATATACTATAAAAAGATTAATATTGCATTTCCCATAACTCTTTTCAGATGGAACTTTGATGATTTTATTATCGCTTCCCATATTCTACCTATGTTAGGAGAATAAAATGGCAAAAATGCCCAGATAAAACTTTTATTAGCAAATACTGCTATAAGCTTATTTTGAGCTTGCGATAGAAAATTTGCTAGTTCCTCTAACTCTGATTTAGCACCACAGTAAGTACGACCATTATCCGAATACAATTTTTATGGCATTTGTTGCATTTTTCGCATACTTGAATATCTTGCAAATGGAAATATCGACATAAATTGTTTAATTGTCACAAGAGATGGCATGTGAATATTACCTGAAGCTATGGATTTTAAGAAGTACAACGTATTTGATAATTGGGCCAAGCATTGGATGGCTTAAAGATAAAATCTGGACCGTTCCAGCACAAAATTAAACTAGGCAAATGTTGTGTAGCCACTCCTCTAGTTAGGATGTCGGCTAGATTATCTTTAGATGAAACATAGTTTGACTTAAAGATCTGAATTTGAGATACGTGGTCACTCACAAATGTATCTAAGAGATGGGGTTGTATATTGACTCATGAAGTCGCTATTTCTATTTTGGACCACAGTAATTATATACTTACATGGTTCTGATTATCTACGGAACGTAAATATATGAACGTACCTTATGATTTTTGGCTACTGCCCAAAAATACGTGAATTTTCAAAATCTTTGGAAAATTACACTTAATTTGACAGACAATTCGAAGCGAGTTCAAAGAAGGTAGGTCTTCACTATACGAGATCCACTGGTTTTCAAGTCCTGTTGACAAGTTGATCATCCCAGCCAGTTTGTGTTAACCATAACTGTTGTATGAATATTTTAGCTCTTATTATATTTGATGCAAGAAGATCAAAAACCATAGAGATGAAAGAAAGTACCTTATGCTTTGTGAGAGGCCTTTGATTTGAACCTTCTGAAATGCTATAAAGAAAGTAATCCATGTATACGTTGTACAAGAGACCTAATGTTTTTGAGCTTTCATTTGGACCAAATTCCAATATATTGTTTGATATACCTTGGGCTTGAACGCCATCCAAGATCTTTAGATTGGAATTCCACTTAAGCAAAGTGAAACCCCCGGATTACAGCATTTAAAAGGTATGACAAATGTAGGAAGTTTAATCTTCTTCATTACAACTCATTAGAAGATCATCACAATACATGTGTTTTATAACCTTACTCACCTTGGGATATGTAGGTTCACACTGATTGGCGAGTACAAATAAACACTGAATTGCGAGAAAACTAGATAAATTTTTGCCATATACAACCGTAGTTATCCATAAGTTTTGAAGTGGTAGTGAAGGATCGGAATAATTTTCGAATGCATCTTTGTGATTCGTCAATAAGAACAGACCTATACATTTTTGAGCAATTACCTGCTATAATGTATTTGAGTCGTCTAAAACGTACTAAAATGGAAAATAGATCGTATAACGCAGGACCATTTGTATATCATTCTATTTTTTACTAAATTTTTTTACTAAATGGTTAATTTTAAACGCTTCTCTAATGAGAGAAAGCATTTCAATGCCGTTTGCCTTGATTTACCTAAGACTACCAGAGGTGAACTCAATGGCATTGAAACTGTAAACCTGCGGAAACTATCTCGCTTGGTAGTTTGTACAAAGTTTGTTTGTTGTTTCTCGGGTGATAGCGGTTTGAGAGAGTATATTTTCTATTTCCCAAAACAAGGACATTTGACGAGAGAGTTCCACAATTGCAAATACTGGAGATATATTGCCAGAATAATTTGAATGAAATTCATACAATATGACATATCCCAGAAGTGTATTGAAAAGGTACTCTTAGGGAAAGTCTTGTACTGACAATAGTTGTCAAAATATATCAACTAATAGAATGTCAATTTTAGTATCTTTACGAAAATTTGGATTGGCCAAAACTATATCATTCAGAGTGTTAAGCGATGTACAATTTAGTGACAATAATGGTAGATAATCCGTAATATTTTATAACAGTAAAAATGATAGTGTTGTAATGAAATCGCTATGCATAGACTGTATTTTGCATTCTGAGTTTCTAGATTTAACCTTTAACATAAATTCGTTGTTATAAATGATCTTATAGATGCAGAATTGAAAAGAGCTGTACACTTATGGGGTGTACCCTTAGTATGATAGACAATGACGACTGCCGGTGGGAGTACTCCAAATGAGTTATCTGGCAGAAGTTCTGAGCTAGTGAGGGGGAAGATGGTCTTTGACCTGCCTCACTGTTTACTACTTCTTGATTTGGAGGACTGACTGCTTTTGATTTTAAAGACACATAACTGTGCAGTAGGGTTGGATGAAACACCAAACACTTCTTACAATGATTGCTTTTACAACTAGAAGCATAGTGCCCAAACTGAAGGCAGTTGCAACATATTTATGCAACTTTATTATTCAACGTGTTTGCTGACAGCGTCGAATCTTTGACTAGTCAAAGGAAGTGACAAAAATTTTTTACAAGCATATAATTTGTGAGGATGATTACAAATTATGCATTTATATTCCCTTGAATTTGAAACGCACGAATGAGAAAATGTCTTGAACTTTTCTTGATTTTGATTTACTCTTGTGACCTGGTCTTTCTAGTTTGTCAAACAATTTTGCTCTGTTTTCCAGAAAATCAATGAGGACCCATGTTTTTGGGGTATTGTCTTCCCTTGATAACATTATTTCTAATTCCTTTTACTTTTCCGCACTTCACTATACCTTGGGCCTTTGGTTTTTCGGCCTAAAAACCAAAAAAAAAAATGGTTTTTAAAAAATGTTTGCTGTGTGTCATTGTCGTCAGCATTTATTCTTGTTAGCACGATAACTCAACTAAATCGTGCTGGACAAATCGTATTTTGACTGATTCTGATTGGGGACGTCTCCCAAACAACACCTATTGATTTTGAGGTGGATATAACACACTCTGCCATGTACATGGGTCATGAGAATGTACAATGATGGACTATTTGAGAATTTTTTTGTTAGCACGATCACTCAATTAAATCGTGTCGGATCGATCGGGTTTCGACTGGACTATTGGAATGGTGGACTATTTGAAAAAGTAAAACTGTCGCATAAAACACATATTCTGCATTTATGTGTTGGTTTATTTTTTCTCGGGCACTCAATGTCGAGATAGAGATGTTCTACGTGCGGAAAAGTCCGTTTGAAAATTATAAAACTGTTTATTTACTATTGTAATTTAATTTATCTGAAATTAAAAAACAAATGATGCTTGACCATGATTTAATGGGTTTCCCAAGATAATCTAAGCTCGTAAATACGCTTCAAATGAATCAGATATCTGTCATAGTGAAATAGCAGTTTCCTTAAATATTTTCCGAAATTCTAATATGTGGGTTAATCAAAAGTTTATTATTCAAGTTCAATTGAAGGTCAACTTGATAGTTTTGTCCTATTATATCTAAAGATTCTATTTCTTTTTATGGTTCTGCACCAAGCACCGATTTTAGGTAAAAAAATTTAGGGACGTCATCTAACTACTGATTTTTATGAACTAATGACTTAAAAAAAGTTAAGAAGTTGTTCTGGTTCAGTGTAATTTTTTAACTCTAAGACTGGAAATTTAACTAGATTCTAAGTTCCAATTTGAGACTCCTGGTCGGGAATGAGATTCATATTCTCTACTGATGCACCTTAAACTGGTTCGATATTTGACACTGTAGCGATATGTAATAATGTATTTGAGTTTATTGTAATTCATTTATGTTATGCAAATTTCAAAATGTTTATTTTAATGAGAAATTTAACCTCAGCTAAAATAGAAAAATATGCATTTTCAAACTCATTATATTCGGTATAACGTTTGTCTACGTTTTCGTCCATGTGTATAGTAAGTATTTCTCCATGAATACTGTCATATTGTGAAAAAATATTTTCAAATGCATGAATCCGCGATTCTAATTGTAAAATGTGTAATTCACATAATGGTCACCTAGTTTGATCAGACGCTTGAAAAACCAAACTTTATAGGTTCTGCACAACGTTCTTAAAAGTTGTTGGGTGCGCTTTAATTTGACCCCTTTTTCTAATTAATGTGCTTAAAGGTTCCGACTGTCAATGGTAAAATGCAACACTTCCACTATAAATTTGATAAGAAATATTATTTTTTGGGCTAACCCTGTATAATACGTGACTATTATTTGTAAAATGGAGTAACGAAATATATAGATTAATTAAGTTATATATTTGCATGCACATGTGTAAAACTATTGAAGGAATTTTTAAATAAAGGAATGGATAGACGAAAACAGTGCGCGACTGACTTCTTTAATCTCGAAAATTTGGAAAAGTACAAAAATCTTGGTTTATATTTACGTTATGATCATATTTGACATGATCTGTTACGGTTTTCTTCCAATATTTTGATGGCATGTTTAGATCAAGCAATCGAACAATTTATTATTAAAATTGCAATTATAGTTTTAAAGTCATTCTTCTCCATTCCACCAAAGTGTGGACGATTGATGATGTTTCCAATATTGTCTTTAGTTCTTACACATTACCAATGAAAGTTATGAGTTAATTCTAATTTTGCTTACACGACTTACAACGAAAGTGGTCCACCGTGTAAGTGATGATTTAATCCAATGCAACACTATAAGTGAATCTAATCACAGATACATGCTTGAAAATGTTATGTTAAAAATCCTGATAATTCGCCTTGTCAAGCGCGCTATAAGACCTTATGGCCACCAGAGCTCTAACTGCAGAAGCGTATTGAGTTTGAGTGGTGCTATTCTTAATTTGGTACAAACTAACCTAATGGATACCATATGATCCGTATACAATATTCTAAAGTATGACCATGTTCCGTAAACTTTCGTGGAGGCTCTGAATAGTCGTACAGTTCGACTGAATCCACATATTTATTTATGAACAACCACGTGAGTATAGATATGGTGTTCATTTGTAAAATATTTTTCTGAAATGCTAACCATTGGTTGTATATATCAGCTGGCAACGCGGCCAAGTCCAACCCCATCCAAGTTTATTAGACCAAAGTTGCTGAAGCAAAAGCTTGTCTTGCACTACGATTGATCCCAAAAATCCAAGCGGATCGATGTATTCGGTGACCTGGTGAAAACTTCCCAGGGTTGTTGAACTGCACTAACTTGCCAAGGGTAAGTCGATTGTGACCTTCTGTTTAGCATTTAACACCGCACCACAATTTGACACTATTGTACAAAACATATCGGTCTTATAAACAGCCATATATACCATATTTGATAAAATCAAGTTATAAGACTATCCTTGTTCAAGCTTTTTGTGTAAACCTGTAATTGTACTGCAGAAACCCTGACAAAATGCTGGCATGACATTAGCAACATTATAAAAGTACTGCGTGCGACTAAAAACGACCCTCTTAATAAAGCAATAATTTTGTGTCACTGTTAAGCAACTACTATTTTCTCCGTTGTGGACGTACACAGCCAGTATTAAAATAAATAGAAAGTTCAATTTCGGAACCGAAATATAAACATTGGCACAGTGAGTGTAGATTCTCTTAGAGAATGCGACGGGGACACCAAAACAATACATTACTATTATGTAATTTGCATATACCGTTATAGGTTGTTATAATATGTATATAATAAAAAATTGAAATTTTCTTTTGAATTGGTAGGTTTCTCAAAACGTATTTAAAGCGGATATGATAATTTAAATACGGTGGTTTCTAAACCTTCAACACAAGAAAGAAAATATGTTCCACAACCATCAAGAAGAATCACAACTATATATTGGCATGAGTAGATTACCTCTTCGACATCAGACACACACAAGATTGATGCTTACTTCCTACAATCTTGCCATACAGCTCATAACATGGCAATTGGTAGTCAAACGGTATTTTTAACCATTCACATTAAAAATAAACTAAAGAGCCGAGCCGAATTAATAAATTCTAGAAATCCTCAGGCTTTAACTGAAAGGAAACGATTATTAGAAACTTATTCCTGCTACCTCCAGGCACTGCAACAGCTTCCAAATGAATCCTCTTACATTTACATCTAGATGTGAACATCTAAACAAAACAAAGGTCAATTACAACTAATGTTTACCACTGACTACTGGTTTTATAATTCAAAATAGGATCGATTATTAAGGTCAGCAACCCACCAGATTTGCTAACAGCAGTCTACAATAGGAAGTGAACTACAGCTAAATTATTTGAAAAACGTAAATTTACAAATCACGTATGTAGATCAAATGTTCTTGGGTGGGTGTTGAGTGTGGTGTTCGTGTATGTTCTCTTGAAATTTTGGAAGTTTGTGGTGCGAGACTAAATGCTAAACAATAGGTAACAATCGACTTACCCTTAATAATCTAATGCAGTTTGAAGGTCCTGGGAAGAGTTTTTCACAGAAAAGGCCTTTTTCGTGGAACACCTGCCTCCTCTCAAAAAATCGAATGTATTAGCCAAATCACGTGCAAAGCCATATGGAAAAAACAAAAAAAAAAAAGTGAAGGTGTTGTATTATTATTATATATTTTTAATATATCTGATTGGAAAAAAAATGTGTAGAACCTTGAATAAAACGGGCTTCTTTAATTTCGGTATAAGTTAGTGAGTAACATTTTAATAATTAAATTTAATTGCAAAAATTTTAAGATGTACATCTCTCAATTGTGTAATTGTATGTTTTACATAACAGTCGCTGTTATGACAACACAGTAAATTAGAATTTATACTTCATAGTAGGTCTTAACAAATTTTTGTTGTATTTTAATCTTTTATTGAAAATGAGAACCGTAATATTATATATTAGTGTATCCTTCAATGTCAGATTCTTAAATAAATTATGTTTCAGATACCAACAAGCTTTAACTACTACTGTAGTATTCTTAGGGATGATGTTATCATCTACATTTTGGGGAAACTTAAGTGACAGGTATGGCAGAAAACGTGTAAGTATTTAAGTGGTATTTAGTATTTTTTCTTTATTTTACAACTAACTTCTAGGCACTGACATTATGTGCTATATTATTATTTTATTATGGACTCCTAAGTGCAATTGCACCTAGTTTTATGTGGATTTTGCTTCTGAGAGGATTAGTTGGATTCGCTATTGGGTGTACTCCTCAGTCGTAAGTAAACATTTTTTTAAATCTATTATAATTTTATGATTTATTTGTTTCTTTATACAGTTGTACTTTAGCCATTATTCTTTATTTTTTGTCGTTATTTTTTAGCATCTATGAAGATTAGTTTCTTCATTTTTACCAATAATTTTATACGCGTTTTGAATTTAATAAAATAGATCAGAAATAAAGAATATCTGAAAAGATTTCTTCATTTACAAAACTGATAAAATACATGTTTGTTGCGTAGAAACTAGCCATACATGTCATTAAGAATAATTTTCTTATACCAATTGTGAATTTTTTGAACTAGCTTTTATATAAAATTATCCATTTTATATAAAAGACTACTAAAATGCAAAATTGTTGCTGGAAAAACAAATGTTTATACAAATCTACTTCTTTTTTGGAAAATATTTGTAATCTTAAAGTAATCTTAATAAAAAATCAAAAAAGATATAACAAAAGCTAAGTTAAAAAGTAAATTCAAGAGGCTTTTGATATTTATATGTATAGGATTTTTATATATGCTTATAATAGAATCATTGTTTTTATTATTACAGTGTGACTTTGTATGCTGAATTTTTACCCACTAAACAAAGGGCTAAATGTGTTGTTTTGCTTGATGTAAGTTATATGTCGCATATGTTTTTATTTATTTCTGTTTATGTGAACCTTTCAGTGTTTTTGGGCCTTAGGTGCTTGTTTTGAAGTTGCTTTAGCATTAATTATTATGCCTACCTTGGGTTGGCACTGGTTATTAGCCCTTTCTACAGGTCCATTACTTGCTTTTGCCCTAATTTGTCCTGTGAGTAAAATAAATCATTCTAATCATATAAGTTTTTCCCTTTAATTAAATTTTTTAGTGGTTGCCAGAATCTGCACGATATCATGTTGCTAGTGGTCAAACAGAGAGAGCATTAGAAACCCTAGAGAAAATCGCAAAAGATAACGGAAAACCCATGTTATTGGGACGATTAGTTGTTGATGACACTGCATCATCTTGTAGGGGACGTTTCAAAGATTTATTAGTTCCATCCTTAAGAACTACATCTTTATTGTTATGGTTCATATGGTAAATACCAATATTTTCCTATCAATTTGTTTCATATAAGTTACTTACAAAAACATTTTTTCTCTTGTAGGATGTCTTGTGCTTTTTGTTATTATGGATTAGTATTGATGACAACTGAATTATTTGAAACATCTACATTGGTTTGCTCTAATAAACTGATACCTGTCCAAGCATCACACACCTGTGCAGCTGATTGCCGGCAGCTACAGACTACTGATTATATGGATTTACTTTGGACCACTTTAGCCGAATTTCCAGGTTTGGAGATATAATTGAGTTAATATAAAACACATTTATTTATTTTTTTAGGTATTTTCATTACTATATTTATTATTGAGAGATTTGGAAGGAAGAAAACTATGGCCGTACAATTTATTGCTTATGCTGTGTGCTGTTGCTTTTTAATTCTTTGTACTACAAAGTAAGTAAACCCACAAAACTTTTTAATATATTTGTACATCGAGTACGATGGACATTCAGTTCAATGCCCCAACTGATGCACAGCTAATAAAAGTCGAGTGCTTATATACAGAGTTTCTCACGGTAGCCGTTTGTTAGAAGTTTTCGTGGTTAGAAAAAATTTAGAATTATGAATTTCTGGGCACCAGGGTTATTCAAGATTCTCTTTCATTTTGAAATATTTTCAAGGTCATACCACCTCCGGTTATCCCGGAAGTCGCCAGTAACTTCCTTATTTTAAATAGAACACCCGGTATATTATTTTATTTTTGGATTCCTGAGAAAATTTCATGAATTCCATCAGATTTCCCTATACCTATTTTCAACTGTTTCTTAGATATCTTGATTATTTTGAAAATTTTGAAAGACGTAGCCTTATTTTTAACACTGATTTTTACGGCTTTTACCCATTTTCGATTGGTGCTAAGCTCTTCTGGGGTAGACGGAAGCACAAGAATGATACTTTCGAAATCCATATTGACAATTAATTTATCGCAAACAGGGTGTCCAAAATTTGATCACCAATTACATCATTTTCAAAGTTGAAAAAGTTCATTATTTTAAATGTGACACCCTGTATATTATTGGATGATCGGATGCAGAATTTGATTCTGCATCGATTCGCTATAACTTTCCCTATACCTATTTCCAACGGTTTTCTTGTTAATCCATATTTTCTATTTTAATGTGATTTTTGGCAGAAACCGAAACATCGTTTGTTTTTCCAAATAAAATGAACATTACTGAAATGGCAGAAATTCACTTTAATTAGAACATGAAAACAAAACAGGAACATAACAAAATTTAGAATGTAATAACAAATGAAAAATATAAAAAAATTGGAACATAATGTCAAGAAATAATAAATGAATGTAAAATTACGATAATTGTTCTACATGACCGCCATTTTGGTTCAAACACTGGATAACTCTGTCATATACTCCTCGCGAAACAGACTCCCGAAGATCGTCAGGACTTCGATTAGTAAACGCATCGTGAAGAAGGTTCAATAATTCCTGTCTAGTTTGTACAGGCCTAGAGTACACTAGTTCTTTTATACGGACCCAGAAGCCAAGGGTGTCAAATCAGGTGATCTAGGTGGCCAGTTCCAGGGTCCCTGTGGACCAATCTACCGATCCTCGATCAAGGTCAACTGCTGGTGTATAGCTATAGTGGAACGTGTTGGAGCACCATCCAGCTGATATCAACAGTTTGCTCTGTCACGTGGAGGTAGAGCATTTAGGAAATCACTAACAAACCCTCTGAGTATCTCCAGATATCTAGCCCCATTCAAATTTTCATCGTACACTTGATATGCCACTCTATTGTCCATAATTAAACAAAAAACATTAAAACTAAAGTGGTCCTAGTGATTATGTTCCCTTATGACGTGTGGATTATCTTGTGCCTAGTAGTGATTATTTCGGCGATTTATAATTCCTTGCCTGCTGAATTTTGATTCATTAGTCCATATAATCTTTTGAAGAAATCTCGGATCTTCGGTAATTTCGGTACCGAAAGAGTAATTATACAGAGTGTGACATTTAAAATAATAAACTTTTTCAACTTTGAAAATGATGTAATTGGTAATAAAATTTTTGACATCCTGTTTGCGATAAATTAATTGTCAATGTGGATTTCGAAAGTACCATTCTTGTGCTTCCGTTTACCCCAGAAGCGCTTAGTACCAGTCGAAAATCGATAAAAGGCACAGTGTTGAAAATAAGGCTACGACTTTCAAAATTTTCAAAATAATCGAGATATCTAAGAAACAGTTGAAAATAGGTATAGGGAAACCTGATGGAACTCATGAAATTTTCTCAGGAACCCAAAAATGAAATAATATACCGGGTGTTCTATTTAAGATAAGGAAGTTACTGGCGACTTTCGGGATAACCGGAAGTGGTATGACCTTGAAAATATTAAAAATGAAAGAGAATCTTGAATAACCCTGGAGTCCAGAAATTCAGAATTCTAAGTTTTTTCTAATCACGAAAACTTCTAACAAACGGCTACCGTGAGAAACCCTGTATATATATATATATATATATATATATATATATATATATATATATATATATATATATATACAGGGTGAGCCACGGTGGATGGAGTATATGGATAAAAGTATATGGAGAACGGATCTACCGATTGCTTTGAAATTTTGATTACCAAAATAATTGAGTATGATCTATGCAACTAAAATATTTTCGAAAGTGCGGTGTTGCTGCTTATACGTAAAACCGGCAACATATTCGTTATTTTAAATAGAATACCCTGTATATTTTCGAATTTTTTGGATTGTCGTCCCTATATCGATAGATATAGGGTAATATTAACTTTTGTTAATATTACCCTATATCTATCTTAAGCCGTTATCGAGATAATAATTCTTTTCTGAATTTATTGCCAAAAATTTTACTTTCAGTAAACCGTGTTTTCTCCTACCTACACAGCAATTAAAAGATAATGTTTCAGTTGTGGCTAAGCAAGGCCTGGGGGCATCTTCTTCATTAATCAAATGTTTCCAATATCATACAGGGTGAGTTAGAGTTTTTACGAATTCAGAGGAATTTTATGAATGTTGGTTCGTCATTAAGAGAACAATAACAACAGTGTCAGTATTAAGAAAAAATAATACCTAAGCAGCAATAACAGTAATAAAGGATATAAGTAGCAATAACAAATAATACCAATAACTAATAAAATGTATAGAAATCTTAAAATTATTGTAATAATTGTTCGAAATGTTGACCGTTAACTTCCAGACACTTTTGTATACGACGATGGACAGCGTTTGTTGTAGCAGATCTTATATCAGCGGGGTCCAAGGGATCCAGCGGGGTCTCGCTGGATCCTTGGAACTTTCTCCTTGGCTTCATAGCTTCTAGGGTATACACGGTCATTCTGCTTGTTGAGTTTCTTCTACTGTGAAAATTTTCTCGTCGGTAAATAGAGTACAGATGTCCTTGTAGTGACCAGAACCAAATTCAGGTGTCAATCAATATTCAGGGATTCAATAACAGGTGTCCGGTGTACCTCTTATACGCTATCAAACGTAAATGACCGCGTAGAATACGAGAAAGTGCGCGGTGCGATATTCATTTCACGAACAAGGATTTTTTGCTTACAGACCGAGTTTCTTCGTACGGCTTCCACTATTGTTTTTATGCGTGCGGTGCGTGGACGACCGGTCCGAGGCCGGTCTATCTCGTTGCCAATCTCATTGAAACGTTGAATAGTATACACGAACTTTTGACTGATGTTCAGCGATTTGAGGAGGGACCAGATTTGTTTACCATTATTTCCAGCCTTATGCAAAATAACTACAGTAACGCGTATATGATAATCCGACCATTCCATCGCTTAACTGCGATCCTACTGCGCACACACTGGCTACGTGAATATCCTGATGTAAATACCTCCCTCGAACAGTTTTGCCATGGTAGGCAAAACGAAAATTCCCTCGTTTTCAACGTCGGACAGTTCATATGAATAAAAGCAATGCACGTCATGCGGTGACATAATTCATTGCCACTATACTTACGATTTCATTCGTCATTAATCAACAGAAATTTAAATTTGACGCCCATTTTGAGATTGGCAGCAATTGACATATGTCATACGTGGTTATTGAATGTATAGGCTTTATTCGATTTCTAAAGCGTTTTAGCCATGAGTTAATAAGAAAACTTTTGATAACAAAAGTACTTGATATTAGCCAGCGCGAGCACCATAAATATTTAGACTGTTGCATACGTTGAGCTGATGTTTACCCAATGCTGAGAAAATTAAACAGTCGTTATAACCTAACCTTAGTCTTATGACATTTCCTTGTGTCAACAAACTTGTCAAATAAATAGATTTCGGTTGCTATATCAACTGTAAGCATACCTGACGATTTTCATTTTAAACCTAGTGCCAGACAGAACTTATTGAGAGTTTACGCATTATTTTATTTAGAGCGTTTTTTTTTTTTTTGTTAAAAACTGCTAGTCCCACAGATTTTGATAAGAATACCATTTTTATATAAAAAATACCACTTAATAATATTTTCTAAAAGAAAATTCAATAATTGCAACGTTTAAGAAAAATATGGGTGATTAAACGGGGTTACCCCTCTGTTGACACGCCCCTGGCTGAGAGTTCAACCAACTAATAACATCAGAAAGTTGATTTTGTTAATGGTATATATACCGAAATTCATATTGACATTTAAAGTGGCTCCAGAGAAATTAAATAAAAACCCGTTCTCGGGTGCAATCTTTGAGCCGCCGTAACACCCTTAGGATTTGCGGACCTCTATGTTCATATGAAAAATGTTTTATGTTCTTATGTAAAATCACCTCTGAAATTATTCGAGCGAAATTTCCGGACACCCTGTATTCCTGTATATAAGTATTATATAATAAAATTTAACCACTTAAACATGTCGTAAATAATGTACTTCTTACTGCGTCCGAGCAAACTTTTCCGAACAATTCCGTCAATTATGACGTCAGTTAAGATGTCATTTTAGTTCTTATTTAAATAGCAATCGCTTTATTCTGAAATTTGTTTAGAAAACACATTTTGCATACAAAATGTTGTTCTGTGACAGTCATCCTCATGCTACATTATTAGTCAGAAATTATTTTATATGATGTTTTTCTAAACAGGTTGTTACAGCACAAAGGAGCAATGAGGGACCAGCTCAATCACCTGACTGACTGACTTTTTTTATGGAGTAAAAAATATGTATACAGAGAATGACCAAATGACTTAAACAACCTTGAGTTGTTGACCAAGTGAATAAGAGCTAAAATATTTCTGCATATATGTCGATATTTTATGGAGACATAAAAAAATTATCACAGAACAATGTCCTGATTCACAACATAATAAAAAGGGTATAGAATATCATTTGAAAATCACATTGAGTGTCATAGCAGCGAATGCATTAAAATAAATAGCTAAAAAAACTTTTATTTGAAAAATTTTTTTATAAAACAAAAATTAAAAAGTTATAAGCCTTAAATTATAAAGTTTTATAAGCGTTAAATTATAAAATATTACAAGCATTATTCCATACCTATGCGGGAGCCTGTTAGAGTTATGAATTGAAGATAATCAAACTGTGTATTTATGTGTGTTTTTCTTTGCAGGCGTGCTTATTTGACTGTTATGCTATTTTTCGCTCGAGGTATTATAGCTGGAGTGTTTCAAGCTGCTTATGTGTATACCCCTGAAGTTTATCCTACTTCACTTCGTGCAGTTGGAGTTGGATCTTGTAGTGCAATGGCTCGTTTAGGAGCTATGGTTACCCCATATGTAGCTCAGGTAGTAATAATGACAGTGATACTATGATAATATTAATATGATAATAGTAATAACAATAATTATGATTAAAGCTGGCACTGAGTGGCATCCACCAGCTGGCCGCACGCCTGAGCGCCAGCAGGCCGCACGTTGAAATCATCAATCTCTCACTAGATATCACTGATGAGCTATTAATTATTTTTTTGATGCTATTAATGATTTCAACGTGCAGCTAGCTGGCGGGTGGCACTCAGTGCCAGCTTTAATTGTGATTATAATAATTGATAATATAAATGGAATATATGTACCTTCTCATATAAACAGATCATATAGTTATCTTAGCAGATTTAGAGGGAAATATGTATAATGAAGTGCCTAAAATTTAGCTTGTTGTTGTTGTTAATGGATACATTTATAATAAAAGTAACAAGATTTGTTACTTTAAATTCTGTTTTATCAAACTTGTGGCATAAGATTAATCAGTAACTAGTAAAATACTTTGTTTTATACATGTTTATTTTATATTACTAAAGAACACCCATATAATCTTAGGTCCTAGATAAGTATAATTAGGATCATACCTAGGAGCCTTCTTGTTGACATCTTTAAAATCTTGAATTACTCAGATATTTTTCTTATAGTCAGTATCTTATATAATCAATCTTATATTAATAATATATAATAAATGTACTATATTCTATAACTAAAGAATTTATTTACAAACATACCAGTTGGTTAGCTAGACAGTTATCACATTTCTCTCATTCCTCTGCCTTTACTTTAATAAGCCTAGCTTAGTGCTTAGAATACCATTTTTTCGCTCCCTAATTTCTAATAATAAAATAATTTCATATAACTCATTTGGTTGTTGATTCATTCAGTAGTGTTAATAAAGCATTTGTAATCATTATACAGAGTTAATTCTTAAATTCATGTTTACAAATAAGGAAACCACTTTAGATTATATGCCATGACTTTTATGCCGAGTAATTCTAAGATAGAAAAATACACTCCTAAGATATGTGGCGTGCTTTATTATTTTGTTCATATAGTTAATAAACAATGGGTTGAAAGATTGGTAACCATTAAGGGCCACACTCCTCACCACAGAATACCTAATACAAGAAATGTTATTACCACAGAAAACAAGGCAAACAGCAGTGACAATTTCACTACCGTGACATCTATTTGCATAGACATTTTTGACAAAAAAGACAGATTTTAAATTTTATTCTATCATGTCTATATTTATCATCATTCTACCGATGAGCATAGGGGGCATGCCATTTTTGGTCAAAACTTGTTGCACAGGCAGGACCACAACGGGGAATTTGGCAATCACCATTTTCATCCCCACATCTTCCATTAAAATTCGCTGAACTGACTCCAAATCACTCCAGACAGCTCCACAACTTCGTCAATGGTCCGTTGTCGATCTTCCAGATTCATTTCGCAAATTTTCTCAACATTTTCATTGATTCAAGCCGTAGAAGCGAGCGAGGTTTGTCATCAATTAACATTCCACGTTTTTTGAAACGGAAAAACCACTCAAATGCTTTAGTTTTCCTAATAGCATCATCCTTGTAGACCGTTTTTAATATTCCAAGAGTTTCTGTGTCAGTTTTTCCGAGCAAGAAGCAAAACTTGCGGAACGGTACCTTCTTTAGCAACGATGTTTGGCAGTTCGGTTTCTTTTAGGTACCCTCTCGTATAGATTTATATATATATATATATATATATATATATATATACTTATATATATATATATATATATATATATATATACTTATATATATATATATATATATATATATATATATATATATATATATATATATATATATATATATATATATATACACAATTGATTTTTCTTTCACTTCCGGTTTCGCCGGAAGTGACAGTAACTTTCTAAGTGTGTGTATGTGTCAAAAATCGGATCAAGAGCCTCCTCGTGACGTGCCCTGGACAGGTAGGGGTAACTCTGCTGAACCGATGTTGGCCGTAGGCTCTTGGGACTAACCATCACCAGGGTCTGAATCTGGTTTCAAACCAAACCAGAGGAAGTGCTTCTCACAATCGGCCTCATTCGGATGGAGGTCAGAGACAGGTGGGAGGGGCCTTACCGGACCGTCTCAATGGCAACGACCAAGGCAATGGATATGGACGCTTTAGGTGGACAAAGGAACTAAGGGATGATCTGATTACTTGTTACGAAAGCAGCAGTCCTGGCCGCAGAGGATACATGGCGAGATTGCACTCAGCTTGGAGTGAAATGCACCTCTAGCATCACGCCTTCTCTAAATAAAATCTGAAAAATCAGGTATTCTATCTACGAAGGTCACGATATGTGAGGCAGCCCGATATACTACTTGCTGCACCTCTACCGCAGCAAAGAGTTGACGGGGAAAATCCGCGAGAGTATGCCGAGCCCTCCATAAGGACAAGAGGTAACCTCAATATCAGGGTTAACCTAAAGCCACAAGACCTAGCAAGAATGGATGCTAGAATCGATGAGGAACTTCCAGAAGATGCAGACATCTGCCAGGTCAATTGTGCCGTCTACAACGCCGCTAAGGAGCTCGTTCCACGTGAGAGGTCAAACTCTTTCAACAAGAACGAGAAAACCAAGCGGCGTGTAGAGCAGATCGAAGGCAAAATACAATCGGCCAGACAGCATGCCCTCTTGAATCCAGAGTGTGGTGGAATATATAAGAAACAATCGGCAGTTTACACCTAAAGTCCGACGCATTATCACCGGACTCAGGCGCCAACACCACACTCTAAATCAGACGACGCTCTTAGCTACCAAGCAGCACTGTTTAGACAGGATTCGAGCACTTATGGCGATTAAGAAAGCTTTGAATAGGCGGATAAGGAGCATGGAACAAAACAAATTGTTCCGTTCAAATCCCTCTTGCTTTATTCAAGAGCAACAACGTGTTGTTGAAGATCCACTGGCTGTAGAGGATGTCGAAAACTTTTGAAAGGAAATCTATGAAATGACGCGTCTATTCAATAACACTCCAGTGATCGCACGCTTCCAGGCTCTTTGCGACACTCTCATTGAAGAGCCGCAGGAAGCGTGCCGCCCGGCAATTAGTCTGTAGGAAGTTCAACAAGCACTTGTTGGAACTAAGAACTTCGCTGCCCCAGGCCCAGATGGATTGAATATATGGTGGTGGAAACGGTTTCCGTCGACCCACCGCCATCTGGCCCGAGTTTTCAACTTGTGGTTGAACGAGGGGCAGCAGATTCCAGATTGGTTTGTCGAGGGGAGAACTGTACTTATCCCCAAGAAAGGGAATTTGTCCGATCCGAAGAATTATAGGCCGATTACGTGCCTCAACTCCTGCTACAAGTTGTTTACACGCACATTGTATGTTAGGACGTTGGAGCACGTAAAACCAGTCCTTCAAGAGATAGGGGAGCAACGCGGTGCAAATAAAGGCCAGGCAGGTTGTAAAGAAAACCTGTTGATAGACCGCTGTATTACGCAGGACTCTGTACAATACAAGTGGAATCTATCGATGGCCTGGATAGACTACCGCAAGGCATTTGATTCAACATCCCACGAGCTGTTGATTCACTTGCTCGGATGTCTTGCGGTACCAGCACCAATAGTGAGATGCATACAAAACCTACTACCGCTCTGGAAAACCCGCTTCATCATAACATATGGTGAACAGCGGGTAACCACGGAGCCGGTAGTGTTTAGGAGAGGAGTGTTTCAGGGGGATTCCCTAAGCCCTCTCCTATTTTGTAATTCGCTATTACCTCTGTCATTTGAACTTCGCCAAACTCGCGGGTATAATTGCAGACCACCCAATAATCGGAGGCATAAGGTCACCCATTTGTTTTACATGGATGACCTTGAGATCTATGCCTCTGGAGAGCAAGGCTTGCAAAACGCCCTCAGGGTGGTGTAACAGTACACGTGGGCAAGTGGCATGGAATTCGGATTGGACAAGTGTGCAGTCTTCCATCTCAAGAGAGGGCGATCTACGGGGTTCCCTGAAGATGCGCATACGGATATAGATAGCAGACGGAAGCATCCTAAAACATTTGGATGCCGGGGCGACGTACGCGTACCTGGGTGTAAATCAGAACTATATCCAAGATACGTAATACATAAAACACGCTCTCCGTAGCAAGTACAGACATCGACTCCCGAAAGGTTTGGTCATCAGATCTATCGGGGAAAAACAAGGTATCTGCAACAAATATGCTCGCCATTCCAGTACTGCTCTACTCCTTCGGAGTAGTGAAGTGGACTGTCGATGACCTGCGTAGGTTGGACAGGAAAACCCGAAAGATGATGCACATACATAGAAGCATTCATCCAAGATCGTCTGTTCTTCGGCTATATCTCCCAAGACAACGGGGAGGCCGAGGACTCTTGAACCTGGAGTGTATGCATGACAGATTAGTTCTGGGTATAGCCATGTAACCTCGTCCGTAGCTCGGATCCACTCATGCGGCTAGTGAGAGATCATGAAGTCATGAGGTGGAAGCGGGTCTATTTAAGGCAGCACAAAAAGCCGCAGAACGATCGGTCTCAGATTCGACCATAGACGAAGAGCCAGGCAAGGTGATGACATACAGTCAATCACTGAACTGGAGCCGAATCGTCTGAAAGTCCAAATCAAAGCTGCCGAACAGAGAAATTTTTTTAGGGAGCATGTCGATAAGGCCCTACATGGAGTTTTCTATAACGACATTAAAGTACAAGGTTTATCGACGGCGATGACCTTCGCTTACTTGAGGTTAGCCAGGCTCAGATCGGAGACCGAAGGCTTTATAGCGGCCTGCCAGGATGGTATTATAAACACCTTGGTCTACCGAAGCCGAGTGATGGGTGTGCAGGTACCTCATATCAACTGCAGAGCCTGCCACCAGGCATCGGAATCGCTGATGCACCTGCTATCGGCGTGCCCTGTATATGCGACTTCGGCCTACATCCATCGACATAAAGCGGCATTACGTGTTATATTACTACCTAAGGCACTCGTATGGGGTGGATAAAACACCGGTGCTGCCTTACGCTCCCGAGAATAGTTCCAATATATGCTACACTTCTCATTCCCGACAACGGACTCAATGTTGTCGGAAATGAGAAGTGTCGCATATATTGGAACTACTCGTTCCCGACCGTCAGGCGAATACAAGCCAATAAGCCTGTTGTCGTCCTCCTGGACCATCAAACCAAGGTGATGTATGTCATCGAGTTCTCGGCTCCTGCCGAGAAAACATTACCTTGAAGGAGGAGGAGAAATACGTAGATCTCCGGGGTGAGTTGCGGACGCTGTACCCAGGCTACTCTGTCAAAATGGTGGTTCTGGTTATCAGTGATCACAGAGGGATAAAGCCTACGGTGCTGTCAGAACTGAAGATCATTCCGGCTTGCCAAAAATCGGTAGAGTGGTTGGCATGTAAAATTCAGAAAGTGGTCATCTTGGGTTCTCTGCGTTTACTTAGGGCACATGATTATGGATCCACGGTAACTAACTTCACAGGCTAGTGGGGAGCTGTTGTAGATAACACGCCGGCATCCAAAAAAAAAAATATATATATATATATATATATATATATATATATATATATATATATATATATATATATATATATATATTTTTTTTTTTTTTTTTTTTTTTTTTTTTTTTTTTTGATGCCGGCGTGTTATCTACAACAGCTCCCCACTAGCCTGTGAAGTTAGTTACCGTGGATCCATAATCATGTGCCCTAAGTAAACGCAGAGAACCCAAGATGACCACTTTCTGAATTTTACATGCCAACCACTCTACCGATTTTTGGCAAGCCGGAATGATCTTCAGTTCTGACAGCACCGTAGGCTTTATCCCTCTGTGATCACTGATAACCAGAACCACCATTTTGACAGAGTAGCCTGGGTACAGCGTCCGCAACTCACCCCGGAGATCTACGTATTTCTCCTCCTCCTTCAAGGTAATGTTTTCTCGGCAGGAGCCGAGAACTCGATGACATACATCACCTTGGTTTGATGGTCCAGGAGGACGACAACAGGCTTATTGGCTTGTATTCGCCTGACGGTCGGGAACGAGTAGTTCCAATATATGCGACACTTCTCATTTCCGACAACATTGAGTCCGTTGTCGGGAATGAGAAGTGTAGCATATATTGGAACTATTCTCGGGAGCGTAAGGCAGCACCGGTGTTTTATCCACCCCATACGAGTGCCTTAGGTAGTAATATAACACGTAATGCCGCTTTATGTCGATGGATGTAGGCCGAAGTCGCATATACAGGGCACGCTGATAGCAGGTGCATCAGCGATTCCGATGCCTGGTGGCAGGCTCTGCAGTTGATATGAGGTACCTGCACACCCATCACTCGGCTTCGGTAGACCAAGGTGTTTATAATACCATCCTGGCAGGCCGCTATAAAGCCTTCGGTCTCCGATCTGAGCCTGGCTAACCTCAAGTAAGCGAAGGTCATCGCCGTCGATAAACCTCGTACTTTAATGTCGTTATAGAAAACTCCATGTAGGGCCTTATCGACATGCTCCCTAAAAAAATTTCTCTGTTCGGCAGCTTTGATTTGGGCTTTCAGACGATTCGGCTCCAGTTCAGTGATTGACTGTATGTCATCACCTTGCCTGGCTCTTCGTCTATGGTCGAATCTGAGACCGATCGTTCTGCAGCTTTTTGTGCTGCCTTAAATAGACCCGCTTCCACCTCATGACTTCATGATCTCTCACTAGCCGCATGAGTGGATCCGAGCTACGGACGAGGTTACATGGCTATACCCAGAACTAATCTGTCATGCATACACTCCAGGTTCAAGAGTCCTCGGCCTCCCCGTTGTCTTGGGAGATATAGCCGAAGAACAGACGATCTTGGATGAATGCTTCTATGTATGTGCATCATCTTTCGGGTTTTCCTGTCCAACCTACGCAGGTCATCGACAGTCCACTGCACTACTCCGAAGGAGTAGAGCAGTACTGGAATGGCGAGCATATTTGTTGCAGATACCTTGTTTTTCCCCGATAGATCTGATGACCAAACCTTTCGGGAGTCGATGTCTGTACTTGCTACGGAGAGCGTGTTTTATGTATTACGTATCTTGGATATAGTTCTGATTTACACCCAGGTACGCGTACGTCGCCCCGGCATCCAAATGTTTTAGGATGCTTCCGTCTGCTATCTATATCCGTATGCGCATCTTCAGGGAACCCCGTAGATCGCCCTCTCTTGAGATGGAAGACTGCACACTTGTCCAATCCGAATTCCATGCCACTTGCCCACGTGTACTCTTACACCACCCTGAGGGCGTTTTGCAAGCCTTGCTCTCCAGAGGCATAGATCTCGAGGTCATCCATGTAAAACAAATGGGTGACCTTATGCCTCCGATTATTGGGTGGTCTGCAATTATACCCGCGAGTTTGGCGAAGTTCAAATGACAGAGGTAATAGCGAATTACAAAATAGGAGAGGGCTTAGGGAATCCCCCTGAAACACTCCTCTCCTAAACACTACCGGCTCCGTGGTTACCCGCTGTTCACCATATGTTATGATGAAGCGGGTTTTCCAGAGCGGTAGTAGGTTTTGTATGCATCTCACTATTGGTGCTGGTACCGCAAGACATCCGAGCAAGTGAATCAACAGCTCGTGGGATGTTGAATCAAATGCCTTGCGGTAGTCTATCCAGGCCATCGATATATTCCACTTGTATTGTACAGAGTCCTGCGTAATACAGCGGTCTATCAACAGGTTTTCTTTACAACCTGCCTGGCCTTTATTTGCACCGCGTTGCTCCCCTATCTCTTGAAGGACTGGTTTTACGTGCTCCAACGTCCTAACATACAATGTGCGTGTAAACAACTTGTAGCAGGAGTTGAGGCACGTAATCGGCCTATAATTCTTCGGATCGGACAAATTCCCTTTCTTGGGGATAAGTACAGTTCTCCCCTCGACAAACCAATCTGGAATCTGCTGCCCCTCGTTCAACCACAAGTTGAAGACTCGGGCCAGATGGCGGTGGGTCGACGGAAACCGTTTCCACCACCATATATTCAATCCATCTGGGCCTGGGGCAGCGAAGTTCTTAGTTCCAACAAGTGCTTGTTGAACTTCCTACAGACTAATTGCCGGGCGGCACGCTTCCTGCGGCTCTTCAATGAGAGTGTCGCAAAGAGCCTGGAAGCGTGCGATCACTGGAGTGTTATTGAATAGACGCGTCATTTCATAGATTTCCTTTCAAAAGTTTTCGACATCCTCTACAGCCAGTGGATCTTCAACAACACGTTGTTGCTCTTGAATAAAGCAAGAGGGATTTGAACGGAACAATTTGTTTTGTTCCATGCTCCTTATCCGCCTATTCAAAGCTTTCTTAATCGCCATAAGTGCTCGAATCCTGTCTAAACAGTGCTGCTTGGTAGCTAAGAGCGTCGTCTGATTTAGAGTGTGGTGTTGGCGCCTGAGTCCGGTGATAATGCGTCGGACTTTAGGTGTAAACTGCCGATTGTTTCTTATATATTCCACCACACTCTGGATTCAAGAGGGCATGCTGTCTGGCCGATTGTATTTTGCCTTCGATCTGCTCTACACGCCGCTTGGTTTTCTCGTTCTTGTTGAAAGAGTTTGACCTCTCACGTGGAACGAGCTCCTTAGCGGCGTTGTAGACGGCACAATTGACCTGGCAGATGTCTGCATCTTCTGGAAGTTCCTCATCGATTCTAGCATCCATTCTTGCTAGGTCTTGTGGCTTTAGGTTAACCCTGATATTGAGGTTACCTCTTGTCCTTATGGAGGGCTCGGCATACTCTCGCGGATTTTCCCCGTCAACTCTTTGCTGCGGTAGAGGTGCAGCAAGTAGTATATCGGGCTGCCTCACATATCGTGACCTTCGTAGATAGAATACCTGATTTTTCAGATTTTATTTAGAGAAGGCGTGATGCTAGAGGTGCATTTCACTCCAAGCTGAGTGCAATCTCGCCATGTATCCTCTGCGGCCAGGACTGCTGCTTTCGTAACAAGTAATCAGATCATCCCTTAGTTCCTTTGTCCACCTAAAGCGTCCATATCCATTGCCTTGGTCGTTGCCATTGAGACGGTCCGGTAAGGCCCCTCCCACCTGTCTCTGACCTCCATCCGAATGAGGCCGATTGTGAGGAGCACTTCCTCTGGTTTGGTTTGAAACCAGATTCAGACCCTGGTGATGGTTAGTCCCAAGAGCCTACGGCCAACATCGGTTCAGCAGAGTTACCCCTACCTGTCCAGGGCACGTCACGAGGAGGCTCTTGATCCGATTTTTGACACATACACACACTTAGAAAGTTACTGTCACTTCCGGCGAAACCGGAAGTGAAAGAAAAATCAATTGTGTGTATATATATATATATATATATATATATATATATATATATATAAACCCGAGTAAACTCTGTTCGGGTATACTCGCGACCCGATCGGGTGGACTCGGTTTGGGTCCTCCGACCTCAGTCGGGCCGACTCGGTTCGTGTATACTCGTGTACCCGATCGGGTAAACTCGGTTCGGGAATACTCGGGACCCGATCGCGTGGACTCGGTTCGGGTTCTCTGACCCCGGTCGGGCCAACTCGGTTCGGGTATATTGGGGCCGAATCGGGTAAACTCGGTTCGGGTATAGGGTAAAGAAGCCTAATATGAGACCCATTTATAAAAACTATCATAATGTTGAATTAGAAAATTAGAAACACATTTATTAAATTTCAAATAATTTTCTTAAAGTCGGATAAGTATACTTCTGGTATCTGTTGGATCTTATTGTAAAAAAAAATATAACATTTGTTTTTATAATACAATAAAAGCAAATAATGTAAATATTCAATAAAAAATGGGTTCCTAAAATGAGACCCCGTTGTATTTTCTAATGTTGTTTCTTTAAACACGTTGGACAGACGAAATTCGCATCTTCAGCACCGCAGTCTTCGTGGGCCCATCGATAACACTGTGCACTTAACCCATTGCTCGCCCTGTGTATCTGAAGAATAGGGATTGGTGCAAAACAAGCATTCTGCGTTATAATTTTCTTCGCCATCACTGTCATCATCGAGAATCATATCTTCGCTGTCACATGAGCTGTCACTTTCTAACTCCACACGTTTCCTCTTATTGGACTTTTTAGAACTGTTTTTTCTCTTGGGCTCACACGTAACAAGAACATTCTTAGTAACTCATGCTCTGTTCTGTTCTTTAACCAACTTGGTCTTTTTCTTATCCAAACTTTCCTCTAACTCAGTTTTATAAGGCGCAGAGATGATTACAGCTGAACTACCAGAACGTTTACCAACCATTTTAATAGATATCTTTGGCAATGGTTTGATTTGCTGAGGACTTACAAGGCTCAGTTCAGTTTCAGTGCCTTTGAATAAAACCGTTTAGTCGATATGGAACCTCTTGGGACTTCTCTTTCTGTGTTCTGTGAGCAAGAATCTTTGCTGCTGTTGACCTGGTCCTTTGAAATCTCTTGACGAACCATAGAAGCCTTTGAATAAAACTGTTTAGTCGATATGGAACCTCTTGGGGCTTCTCTTTCTGTGTTCTGTGAGCAAGAATCTTTGCTGCTGTTGACCTGGTCCTTTGAAATCTCTTGACGAGCCATAGAAGCCTTTGAGTAAAACTGTTCAGTCGAAATGGAACCTTTTGGAGCTGCAGTTTCTGGTTTCCGTGAGCAAGACTCTTTACTGCCGTTGACCTGATCCTTTGAAATCCCTTGACGGACTGACACTTCATTGGAATCGTTTGAATTTCCTGACTGTGAATGCCCAATATCAGCACATAAATAATTGGGCAACCGCGATTCCGAATGCTCGAAGGTAGGTGTGATGTTTGAAGTGACTGCTTCATTTTCGAATATGTCGAAATCATGCTCCCGAAAAATATCTTTGTTGAGTGGGAACAAACCAGTTTTCTTGAATGCATTGACACCTCCATTGTGGCTGCTCGGTTGTAAGCAGCAGCAAAGATCCGGGCAATTATAAAAGGGGTTACTACACGATCCGGATGATTCCTAAGCCACGTTTCAATTTCTTTGGCATAATATGTCTTGAACGGATTCATGAAGCCTACATATAGAGGCTACATTCGATTGTACTATGTGGAGGAAGGCAAACAATAGATACGTGATTTTCTCTCGCCTTCTCGATTACCGCCATATTTCGCGTATGCGAATAATGCCCATCCAGCACTAATAGTAAAGGATCGGATGCTGTTGGTTTTAAGTTTACAAAATGATCAAACCACTGTGTAAAAATGTCTGTCTGAATCTACCCGGAAGGATGACAGGCGTAGATAGATTCAGCTGGGGCACCATCCATTAATTCAGCCTTCATGTTCTTTCTGGGCCACACTATTAAAGGAGGTATGGACTCGGTTCGGGTATGCTCAGGCCCGAATCGGGTAAACTCGTTTCGGTATACTCGGGACCCGATCAGGTAGACTCGGTTCGGGTCCTCCGACCCCAGTCGGCCCGACTCGGTTTGGGTATACTCGGGCCCGAATCGGGTATACTCAGAACCCGATCGGGTGGACTCGGTTCGGGTATACTCGGGCCCCGATCGGGAAACTCGGTTCGGGTATATTCGGGACCCGATCGGGCGGACTCGGTTCGGGTCCTCCGACCCCGGTCAGGCCGACTCGGTTCGAGTATGCTCGCGCCCGAATCGGGTAAACTCGGTTCGGATATACTCGTGACCCGATCGGTTAAAGCTGGTTCGGGTATACTCGAGCCCCGATCGGGTAAACTCCGTTCGGGTCCTCCGACCCCTGTCGGGCCGACTCGGTTCGGGTATACTCGGGACCCGATCGGGTGGACTCGGTACGGGTCCTCCGACCCCGGTCGGGCCGACTCGGTTCGGGTATGCTCGGGCCCGAATCGGGTAAACTCGGTTCGGGTATACTCGGGACCCGATCGGGTGGACTCAGTTAGGGTCAGATTTATGTCCTTTGAAGTTTTTAAGGGTACCCATTCTACTTCCACGACATCGAGCTGCTTGCTTTCAGTGAACACAGGAATGTAGTGATTGGCTTTTGCAGCAGTGACGGTGAGCCTTATTCACAGATGAAACCAGAATTGGACTGGTGAGTGATGACAATAGGCAAAAGGTCTGATGACAGCCAGGTCATCAAGAGAAACTAAATGTTATCCGTGAGGTTGCTTCCTACAATGGCGGGACAGTAGTGTTTTGGGGAGGAATAATGTTCAATCGCCGTCCACCGTTAATTCCCATAAATCAGAATATGGCAAGTCAAGTTTATAATAAGTGTTATCAGGCCCATTATTTATCCCTTACGCGACAAATTATGTGAAAATTTCATCTCCATGGACGACAATGCGAGGCCACATCGTGCAAGAACGGTTCAATAGGTACTTGAACAGGGAGATATTACAGGATTAGATTGGCCAGCTAATTCCCCAGATATGAATCCCATTGAGAACATATGGGATTTTGTTTCTAGAGCAATTCACAAGCGCATGAACCCACCCCAAAACGCGGAATAATTAGCTGCAGCATCAATAGAGGAATGGAACAATATTCCTCAAGAAATTATCAACCATTTGATTGTTTCAATGCACGGGCGTGTCAATATGTTACTGAGAAGCAGAGGAGATCATACTGACTATTAAGTTGTAGTTTACTTTGTTAAAAAATGTTGTTAATTTTTGTCATAATAAATTTACTTAAAAATTGCAAATTTTTTTCTCGTATTTAATTGACTAAACTTTTAAAAATTAATCCTGTATTACAAAAAAATACATATAAAAAAAACATACTTTGAAAAACATACGATATTAAAAAAAAAATTATTTACTAATACTAAACATCGGGGGTCCAAGACTTGACGGAGTGTGTATGTATATACATATTTATATATATATATATATATATATATATATATATATATATATATATATATATATATATATATATATATATATTTGTAGGAACTGGCTTGAACAAGACTAGAATGGTTTACTTTGGAACAGAAACAAGATAAGAATTTCATTTGTCTTAATTTTATTTAAAACTTTTAAAGACCAAATTATAACGCCATTTTTTTTATATTGTTTCAGCCCATTAAAATTGGAACCATATTACAATGTTTAATGTACACACAATGAAATGTACTAAACTTGCAAGGCAAAGCAAATGATAAGTTTATACCATTTTTTATCAACATTTAATGAATTTAAAAATTCGTTGCCATGTTATATAAGTCCTAATGTTAGTATCGTATGGTACCTCTTTTAAAATAAATTAATATAATTATTTGACAAATTAAGGGATTGATATGCATCAGTCCATTAATTTGTTGCATCCAAATTCATCTAGGAAAGTTTCTTTGTTAGAATTAATTACTTTTTAAACAAGAACATAATCTAAGATGTAATTCTATCTCTGGCCATTGGAATATTATTACTATTTTATTTTCAGGTTTTGTTAAAATCTTCTATAAGTTTTTCAACAACTGTGTACAGTATAGCAGCAGTATTGGCAGCAATAGCATGTCTGCTGTTACCCATAGAAACAAGAGGAAAAGAACTTCCTGAAAATGTTCACCATCATGCTAATACGAACAGTAAATAAACACTAATTTAGATAATTTAGTTTTTAGATTTATATCAGTATTCCAATTATTTACTTACTAATAACATTAAACCAAAGTATTCCTGTGCTGCATGGTTTACCATTGTATTTATTTTTAATTTATTAAAACCCATTTTTAATTAGTTACACCTTTAATGTGATACGTTGGTGCTGGTTTTTCATTAAAACTTATATGCACTCTCTTCGTGTTGAAAAAATGATGTTAAAGTATGTATTTTCAACATTTTATTGATAAATTATAAATATATTTATTTTAAAACGTTTTACTTTTGCAATTAAAAAGTTAAATTTTTTAATTGCAAAATTTTTTAATTGTTTTGTTTATTTATCACCATACACATCATAGTTGACCTGGTGCCAATTTACTTCGTACAGCTTTACCAAATGCCTCTGCCCCTTCTTGATTTGCCTCAGTATATCCTGGAATTGCTAGTGAGCATCTATTTATCCATGCAGAAATGTTTTTGTAAGGAGTGATATTCCAGCCAACAGCCTAAAAATAAGGTGCATAAATTTAATCCAATTAAAAATAAACGTTTTACTTAAATACATATTATAGAGTACTTAAGTTACAAAGAACCCATTAAGAAACCTATAGATTTTAGATTTATTGTATGGTTTCATTTCATTCATCAGATGAGTGCATATTGCTATTGGTTTAGATAAAACTCCAAATTTATGCTAGTGAATGATGCTGAAGGTCTTTCGAGTCAAGTTTCATTGTTGAAAAATTTGGAAATTAAGAATGTTACACTAAAAAACGAGCAATCTATGGAATAAATAAAGAAGAGAGAAAACATTTGTAATAGTAACAAGTCTTCAGACAAGACAAATTAAATTTTAATCAACTCACTGTAGACATTTATTAAATGTTCTTAAAATGTGATTTATATTAAGGTATAAAAAATTGTACTCGACTAATTGAAGGCGCTTATATGTCCCAATTTAATACTATAGGGAAAGATCTAGTGTAAGGGACTGTTGTATATAATATTCTAAGGGACTGCTACTATCTATTCAACAATATTTATTATAAATTTGTTTAGCATCATACATCAATGCGAATTTTAAAAGGAAAGTATAAAATTAAGTTGCATAAGTGGAAACATTGATATGCAGGTTTAACTTTTTTAATGAAAGTTAATTACAATGAAAATGCGATGCATAAATCTACCTACCCTAAGAAAGTTAATCTTCTATATATTAATGTTTCCATTTGTGTATTAATTAAATTATGCAACTTTAATTAATTTTACACTTTTAACAAGTGATGATAAACTTTGGTAGATTTTTGGAGATGGGTAGACTTTCCAAACTAAAATCTAACCTAATTTTTGTTTGAGTTTTGTGACACTATTTACGCAGTTCTTAGTTTTTATTGATATTTTAAGTATAGAAACATTACAAATGGATGTTATGATTTTTTTCATATTTCCAAGCGTATGGGCATGCATAAGGCCTTGGTACACACTACAGTTTTTTTGTTTCTGACATTAGAGCTGTCAGAGCTCTGTCATGGACGTTTACATGTAGACAAAAATCTGGCAGGGACAGTGTCGGAGAGCAATGGCAAATCTCTGGCGTCTGTTTACACCTAAGACATAGATATATTCTCATCTTTAGGTGAGAACAACAAAATAAATATATACTTCACAACAGTCAGGACGGCGGCACCAGTTGTAGTTTATTTATTATTGGAAGAGGAGAAATAAAACAGAAAGCAAGTGAATAGAGTTGTGTGGACTAAAGACTATTTTGAAAGAAGACCAAAAAGTGTTTTTTATAATAAAATGAACTTGGAACTGAGAAATGGTGAACCTAGTATGTACCAAAATTTTTTAAGGATGTCACCACCATTGGACTGATTATTTATTGAGTTTGATTGATCCTAGAATTGAAAAAAATAATACATGTATGAGAGATGCCATTTCTCCAGGATGTTTAGCTATTACTTTATGGTTTTTAGTATCAGGTATAATGTACCCGTACACTTTTTTTTATTCAATTTTATATACGTACAACTATTTATATGTACACTTTATTTTATTCAACTCATTATTCAAATTTCTCTTTTTCTTTATATTTCGCTTTAAATTATATGTTATCAGTCATTAATGTCTATTCCGAGTTTCTGTATCTGCTATTTCTAAAATAATACCTGAACTTTGTGCGCTGCTATATACAATACATTGAGGGAAGAGTACATGCAGGTAAGTAAATAGAAAAGAATCATGTATTGAACAATTATAATAATAATAGAGAGATAATAATATATAATAATAGAGAATACTGTATTAATTCGAAAAATATGTACAAATCCTAGATATTATTAATTTCTTCAGTGGCTGTATCATCAAGAGAGATATATTCACACTCATTATCTTGAACCACTATGTACTGTGCAGATTATTCTTGTGGTGCACATTCTTTCTCGCAGATCGCCAAAATATCTCGTATTTTCAGCCGTAACTTATTTACTCTCTCCGGTGTTAGTTGCCAATGTTGATTGGCAACGAAATCTCCAAAAACTTGGTACCAGTCTGTCGGCTTATTCATAGTATCAAGAGCTGCCTGAAGCAGAGCATCTCTATTTGTACTCTGTTCCTGATTTTTTGGTTTTCTTCTTGTTGCCAAAGTGGAAGATGATAATTGGCTAGAATCACTGCTTCCTGGATCATTTACTGAATTATTGTTTTCATTCGATGAAATTTCCTATAAAAAAAACAAAATAAGAAAGTGTTTGTTTCGGGTGCCACAAACAGAGGAAAAGTGCAATGAAATTATAAAGGGCTTCCAAGAAAAATGGAATTTTCCTAACTGTTTTGGCGTCCTTGACGGAAAGCATATTGTCATAAAAGCACCAGCTAACAGCAGCAGTATTTACTACAACTACAAAAAATTCTACAGCATTGTTTTAATGGCACTAGCAGATACTGAATACAGATTTATATATGTAAATGTTGGCTGTAATGGCCGTATTTCTTGATAGAGGTGTATTTAACAACTGTAGTTTGGCAAATGCACTAGAAAATAACACGTTGAAGTTACCTCCCCCACGACCATTACCTCATTGCATTGCACCAGTACCTCATGTTATAGTAGCTGACGATGCATTTACTCTAAAACCATGTTTGCAAAAACCTTTTACTAGTAACCCATTAATTGGTCCTAATTTTCATTTATGGACTTTCACGAGCCAGAAGACTAGTTGAAAACGTTTTTGGAATAGCATCAGCCAGATTTAGAGTTCTTTTGAAGTCAATACACTTGGAACCAGAAAAATCAAGAACAATTGTATTGGCGATTTGTGCTTTGTATAACTTTTTAGTTACACATAAATCTCAACAGTATGCGACACATGAGGGTTTTGATGTCGAAGATTCGAAGTGGAAATTTAATAAATGGTAGTTGGCGAAACGAATATCAGAGTGGAAATATGTTGGCATTACAAAATACTGGCAATCGCAGCACTTCAAACGAGGCTAACAGAATTCAACAAATATCTAAAAACTACTTCTTTGAAGGGGAATTGCCTTGAGTACAGTAGAATATAATATTTCTTTACTTTGTAGGTAGCATTTTTAAACTAAATTATCAGTTTTTTTATTTCAAGTTAAAATTATTAAGACTATAATAATTATAGTCTTAATAAGACTATAATAATTAGTTATTATAATTATTATAATAACTAATTATTAGTTTTTATTTGTTTTTAGATTTTCTAGCTACTGTTTGAGACTGATTTATGGAGATGCTCGGTTTTTTTATCACGATACATGAATAGTTGTAGCTGAAAAGTAATAAGTATTGGTTTTGCTGTTCTTTAGGTAAAGTTTGAGGATTGTATTCTCACATTGTTGAGTTTGTTTCTATCGCTATGTTTTCATTTTAATCAAATTTACCATTTGGGAAAGTTAAACTAAAATAACGTTTTTAACTTGAAATATACAATTGTTAAACAACTACAAATGCTATGTACCTAGACACTTATT
Source organism: Rosalia funebris (assembly GCA_037954035.1). Taxonomy (NCBI): domain Eukaryota; kingdom Metazoa; phylum Arthropoda; class Insecta; order Coleoptera; family Cerambycidae; genus Rosalia; species Rosalia funebris. Next base: position 40,111,911 of record JAZFAV010000016.1, read on the forward strand.
TAATATCTAGTATAGTCACTATGTACCTAGATACTTAAATAATACTTAATAAATAAGTAGAAAATAAAAATAAAATTATACGTACCAAATTTGACATCGTACTTGTCCTTTGACTAACTTCTCCAATGCTAACGAACTTCATTGAATTAAAATGTTCCCACCAAATGATAAAGTTTTTGCCTGCTGCCTGACCACTTTTCGTAGTCATTTTTCTCAATTCACCATTAAATTGACACTTCAAGTTTTGCCATTTTGCTTTTACATCTAGGGGTTCCTTTTCTTGTTCAGTTGCAATATCCGCAATAATCGTATTTTTATGCACATTCCTATAATCCTGTAAACTGATGTCCCATAGAACTGGGTGCATTTCATACAGTTCTATTAACAGTTTGGTTTCGTCTTTCGACCATGGTCCGAAAATATTCCTAGACTTTCAACATCATTCGAATCATACATTGTGTACGAAAAGCAAATAACTGTACCTAGAGAAAAAAATATGGTAGGACGACAACCAGAGTGACAGAACTAAATAAATTGCACCAGAGTAGGTTTCACGGTGTTTACAAGCTAGATGAAAAACTTTGACAGCTCTGCCAGCAGAGCACTCTGGCATCACCTCTGTTACTACTCTGTCATGTGTTTACATGTCTCTGGCAGCTCTGATGACAGAAATCTGACAAAAAAATATAGTGTAGCAAGGCCTTTGGATGGTGAAGTTGTATGATATTTGTGACATAAAACCAGACAACCTTCAGGACTCCCTGAATTAGTTTTCGTGTTTATATATATATATATATATATATATATATATATATATATATATATATATATATATATATATATATATATATACTCGACCACTGTATGTTATGACATCCAGTCAGAATTTCGACGTTTCGACATCCACCATATGTAATTATATAGCAAATTTTTCAGAAAATACCTCATTGAATAAATTATTAGAATATTCTTTTGTATGGAAAAGAAAGTAATTATACACAAATTTAAAAATAAAACTTTTTCTAACCTTATGAGCTCCTGTGTATATTACATATACATTTGTATACCTCGTCCTTTGTGACATCCATAAGAACACAATGCACGTTGTAACGTCCTTACCATGTTGCCACTTTTAGCTTTTAAATGATGATTTGCCACTTTTACATTATTTACCATAAAAGTTTTTATTTTTATTAAATTTTATATTATGTAGTAATATGTACGTTTGTAGAGCATATTTACATATGTAGTAATGTAATTATTAAAGTGGCACATGTATACAAATATTTTACTGTAAAATGTTTTCAGTATTCTCTGAGTGGCATTTATACTATTGGATAGTTGAGCAACTAATATCATAAAGCACACATTCGTATTAAGACTTACGTATATTAATTTCTTAAATAATGACCATTACGACACACATTTGCTAGCGTTAATTGTGAGTAGTTAGTGAAATTACAATATTAGAAAACATAATTAACCAAAGTTGAATACCTAGTAAACGTAATATCCGAAACTCGAGATGTTTTACAAAAAAAAAAATACTCTAGACCTCAATAACGTCACATTTTCGAGAAAAATCTATTAAAATTTACTACGTTTAATAGGTATTTGATGTACTAGATTGTATAAGTCTATTCTTGATCGTTAGAAAATATTTAAAGAAAACCATTTTTAAAGCGTACCATTGAAGGGGATATAACCTCCTTAGGAAGTATTTAAAGGCCATTGTTTATAGGAACTTTTTATCTTATTTTTTATTATATACCTACTACTATATACCTAAACTTGATACTAGAACTTAAAAAATGTATACATTGAATATAAATCAAAACATGCTCTATAGAAAAATATAGAAAACAAAATATCAGTAACACTTTTACAAACACAATTAACTGAAACATCAAAAAATAATTGTAATTAAATGTATAAAAAAAAAATAAATAAAAAACAAATCAAAGTTATAACCGTGAAAAAATGTAACTGAAAATTTTTCCATGTCTTATCTGGTAGTATACTGATTCACAATAAACACTTTGATTTGTGGCCAAGTTTTAATTATGAAAACAGTCGAATAGAGGGATTTTAATTCTTCACATTCCTTTTTCTTTGGAGGTCTCTTATTCACCATGTGCATCTTAACATATATTTTTGCGTAATTCCTTTGCTCATCTGTCCAACGAATTAAAGTGCGGCACTTCTTTATCTAAAATACAGTTTTGACTGCAGTAATATAATATAAATATTTTATGAAAGTATATTTATGAAAAAAATATATAAACTGAAATTAATAACAACAATTTTACAAGAACTTGAATTAGCTATCTTTAGATTAATATTAAAATAAACTAATAAAAAGAAAGCACTTTTATGCTCGGGGGTAATAAACTTAGAAACAAGGAAGAGATTTTTGAAAACATATGTATGGAGCACGGCACTATACGGCTGCGAAACCTGGACGGTAGGGGAAGCAAGTAGGAAGAAATTAGAAGCTTTTGAGATGTGGTGTTACCGAAGAATGATGAATATACCATGGACTGATAGGGTTAGAAACGAAGAAGTATTGGAGAAAGTCGGCGAAAAAAGAAGTATGTGGAAAAACTTAAAGAAGAGAAGAGATAGATGGTAGGCCACTTGCTGAGACATGGGGGAATAGTCCGCGATATTTTGGAGGCAGAAATAGGAGTGAAGAAAGGCAGAGGTAGGCCTAGATTAGACTACTGCTCGCAAATAGTAAGGGATGTAGGTTGTAGCACAATTAGCGAAATGCGTAGGTTAGCACAAGATAGGAGAAGCTGGAGGTTAGCGTCCAACCAGTCTTAGGACTGATGACCTAATGATGATGATGAGATTAATATTATTCTTGTACCCTATGGCAGAGAACTGAGAGAACTAAATTTGTATTTTGCTTTAAATGAATTTCTTTTTTTGTGAAAATTCATGTGTATAACAATTAGTAGGTTATTGCCTGAAAAAAATTCATTTATTTGTACCTCTGCATTGTCTGCTGTGTTCTCACTTTGACACTGTTTTTTATCTAAAACACTCTCATGGTTCGGGATATCACACTCATAATTATTGGTAGTGCTTGTAAGTGACTTACATGTTCTTTTAGCGATCTGTAAGAGGGAATATATTTATATTATTAGATTCTATGAAATAATTACAAAATATTACTTGTAGCTGTTCTTTGGTGTTCTTAACTTCATTTTCAGTTCGATTGTATTCTTTATCGCATACACCTTCAAGATCTGGAATGTCAAGATCAATATCATCTAACGATTTTCCACGATAACTGCTAATTGACTTATGTTCCATAAGCAATAACAGCTTAGATACTTTTGCAATTTGTAGCTTATCGTCTGTTTTTCTATAAAAATTAAGGTGAGTTGCCTTTTCATGTCCAAGGTGCACTGAAAGTTGTTCCAAATCGCTGTCCTCCATAGACATAATTTGCGCTATAGTTGCTATATGTTTTCTTAAATATGTTGCTGTTATTGTGTCGGGATTAGATACATTGGCAGTTATAGCAATTTTTTTAAAACTTTGTAAGACCACAAGAAACTATCTGTGGTGTTTAAATTTGCAAATAGATAAGGATTATTGGGTGCTACAAGCTTTCGAGATTTTAGTAACACTTTGGTATGGTGTTGCATTTTATTAGTAAAAATTACTGGCACTGCTCTACCTTTCTTGCCCCGAATTATAAAACGTTTTACATTATTAACCAGAAATTTCTCCGTAACTGTTAGTGACTCAAAAATATCTTTTATACAAGAATTATCATCTTTTCTTAAATAATCCTCAATAGTAATCCTCTGTGCTTCCCCAGATCGTTTTCTGTTTAAAAGTATGACATGAGCTAATAACATTTCTGTTAAACTACGAACATACTCAGGATTACTTGGGTCAACTTGTAACTTTTCTACTAGTTTCTCTTCTTCCAAAACAACAAATTTATTCATTTTTATTACATCATCTGTTAGTGGCAACATGCTTCCTTTTTTCCAACATTTGGCAGATAAATCCTTATTTGCATTAGTGGACACATAGAAACGAAATTGTGTTTCTATCATTTGTCTCAATGTGATAATGTCCTTCTGTTTAATCTCATCATTATCCTTTGTGGCAAGAAATATTGCAGTATCACACACCTGCTTGAGGTGTTGTACTGTTGCCCACCTCAAAGCTAATGAAGGACTTTGGAAAGTATCTTTTTTAGAATCATACCCTGACATCTGATTGGTGGCATCTACTAGGATATCAAAATAGCAGGGTTTTAAATATTCGCTAAGTTGATGCAACTTCGGACGAAAACTTTGTAATATTTTAAGAAATCTAGCTAATTCTCTCATACGTTGAGATACAGTATTAACCAAATGTTTCTCTTTATGACATTTGTAATATCTGTATCCAAAAGATTTAATCAAGTAATCGTTCATAACTATTTTAGTAATTTCATCACACATCATGTGAGGAAATACATGTAAATTTAGCTCCAGAAAGTCGTTTTTGCCATACAGGTGTATGAGAGCCAGCCCTTGACTTTGGGCATTTTTTGAAAGGGACTCCTGAGATTTGTTTGAACAATTTTTCATGTGTCGATGTAAATAGGTTTTTGTAAAGAAACCTTTGCATTCTGAACATGGAAGATAATCAGACGAATTCTTTTGTAAATAAGCCCTCGGTCTTCTTATAGGATTTATGAATCCGTCTTTTCCAAATGATTTTATAAAATTCCCTAAAAAATTGTAATGAAAAGCTATAAAACGTGGAATTCATTATAGGTTTTCATTTATTTATAAAGCTTTTTCTCATAAATCGACCCCTTTCTACAACCATTATTTGAGTACCTCAAAAATTGTTACATTGTTCTATCTGACTTTTTATAAACTGATGTTAAAAGAAACAACCGAACATCACAAATGTAAAATTTTGTTATAATACCGATTCTCTTAAATAGAACATCTTGTATATAGATAGCTACTCATTTTCGTGTAGGTAATTTTTCTGATTTAAAAAATATGCAGTTTACCAATGTTTGCTTAGACTGTTTTTGCAGTCCCATCAGAGGCCGGCCTACACCTAACGGTCAAAATATTTCGCAACACTGCATATTTGTAAATGAGAAAAAATAGTTATAAAAAACGAGTACTTTTGAAATCAGAAGAATGTGTTCCATAAAAATGAGGTCTAATTACAGGATGGATGGATGGAAAGATTATAAAAATTCATATACAGATTTTTTCAATACTCTTCAAATATCGACTGTAGATAGGGAGTAAATTTATAAGAAAAGATATGAAAATATAAAAAAAGTTAAAATAAATGAATATATACCTTTCTTACGAATGTCAGCGAACACTTTCTGTCTTTCCTTAGAACCCTTTTTTAATGACATTACTTTTGCTACTTCAAATTGATCTTTATGGTTACGAATCAAGTGGCGTGTGAAGTTGGTAACAATCTTTTCACAATATATACAATGCTCTTTCTTGTCTCGTTTGAGCTTGCCATATATGTTTCTAACTGATGATTTTACTTCTCCTTGCTCATTAAATGATACTTCTTTTGTATTGTCATTATTATCTGATATTACTTGATTATTTTCATTAATATCGCATTTATCACTGTCACTTAAGTTATTGAAGACATCTAAAGAAATTAAAATGATGTGATATTTTATTGCGTCAGATATAAAAATATTTAATATTATGTCTCTTGAGACATAGGCCAAATATGTCTGTATTTTTCAAATGAATTATATCAAATATTAGAATTGTCAAAAGAAAATATACTGAGTAAACACGGCTATCACTCCGTATTCAGACCATACCCCAGACCGTATCGAAACCACAGACAGCTGTTTCTGGCTCATTAGCCGTCGTCAGTGCCCGTAGACGGTGTATACATCAGTTTAGCCCCAGAGGTAGTTAATTGCAGTAGTACCTTTGCTACTCGGGGATCCGCGACTTTGTCCACTTTGCGAATTATGCGGCTCGTTTATCGAGCTTAGTTCCTCCGACGATGGTATCAATTGCCATCGTCGTCTGTTACAAAAGAAAGTATAGTCTATCAAAGAAGATTAATCTTTAATTTATTGAAAACTTAAAACTTAAAAAGCTTACATTTTATTTGCTCTGGTATATATATGAAAAGATAAAATCTTCTTTAACTGTAGTGGGAAATTTTATATTTAAACTGTGTAGAGATCGAAAAGAGGAGATGATTGATTGTCACCTTACGAGTACACGATTTCAACAAAATATTTCATAACAAGTTTGTAATATTTTGTTGAAATCATATGCTCTCAAAAAATTTCTATAACTAATGTCCAATAATAGTCAGAGCTTACCAAAATCCTCATCATTTGAGGAAACAGACGAGGGAATATATTCCGATACAGATTCCTCATTAGATTCATTGTCTGTAAAATTGTGGTTTTCAGACAGACGTTGATTAAAACTATTTCTTATTGAATCAAATATAAAATCAGTGGATACTGAATCACTGATTTTATTAATATGATCTATTTTAAGATTTGGTCCATCGCATGTAGAACGATCAACCTGGTCTTCAGATAATAATGCATCACTGTCATGTTGCCCTTCAGAATCAACAGGAAGGTCAGAGATAACGAGAGTTTTCATATCCGTAAATGTGACTTGCTCTGTAATGTTTTGTCGATTAGGTTCGTCCTCAATATAGCCAGTACATCCAACTATATTCGGATAATCAGTTTTATTAATTTTACTTTCCTTATGGAAATTATTTTGAGAAGAAGGAATACAACCTTTAAATGAGTTTAATACAGTAGTATATGAAGCCTTAAAATGTGCCGATATGTCTGTACTTGGAGTGAGTGGAGAACTATTGTCTTCTTTTGCAGAACATTTATTTCTCGTTGAGCACATATCAATTATACGATTTGTTCTGGATGACATGGCTGCAAGTAACCTATGTTTATAAAATACAAGAACAAATACTACATGTGTTAAATAATATTTTTAACTATTACTATCGAGTATTTGTTTATAGTATGGTCAATATGGAATATAATGGTTATCAAGTATACTGCAATTAGGTAAACTTAATAGACAAACATTGTTTATTACTTTCACTATTGGGATATATAGAATTTGTCTTCAAAATTAAAGTTAGATTAAGATATAGAGAAAATACATTCATTATTAGTTACTCTGTAATTACTCTGGAATTTTCCACCAATATACTTAAAATTAAAACTCTTCAATAAGTACTATTAACCCGTAAATATAATTTATTAAAACTATATTTTATATAGTTTTAATTTAGGTAGTTTACTTTTATTTTATTTAGTTTTAATTTAGGTATTTACTTAGTAGTTTTAGTTTGGTCCAACAATTTGTTTTTTAAACCAGCAGTGTAAAAGACATAACTATGCTATTGAGGAGAAAAAGTATTTTGTTTACTTATAGGTACCTCAAGCAATTTTAAATATTCTAAAGAAGCATAACTTATTAATGTACATTTATTAAACTTCTTTAGTAATCCCTAGTATATTCAACTTCTGCATATGTACTTTTCTATAATTATATTATGTAATTATAATTTTGACCAAGACTAACTACTACTGTTTCTGCTTTTAGTATGTATTGTTAATATTATCAGAGATGTACATACCCTATTTTAAATTATGTAGTACACAAAGTTACAAAATTTCACTCGGTAATAATCAGACATGAGTTTACTATAATCACTATTAAATTTACTACAAAACTGTTAATTTAACAGGTTTTCTATTTTTCATTTTTATCAAAATTAAAATGGATAAAAGAAACCTCAAATTTAAAAAATCATGAATACACACATTATCGGTGGTAGTGGCGGCTGCTGACATTTAAAAAGACCGTATTTTTAAAATTATGCGTGTTGCGTGGGATCCACAAAATGACTTAAGAAGCAAGTGCTGGATTTAAGTAGAAAGGATTTGTATTTAAAAAATGCGATTGAACTATGGGAAAATAGTTTTCTATTAATGTCAGCGCTTTCCTGATACCTTCAGAATTCATTTCAGCGTTTTTTTTTTTTTTCATAATCAGCACCTAGAAAATTGTTTTGTTTTTCTTATCGTCGTATTTTAATGTAGGTTATGTCACACATTTAAAACTACATTACAAACTAGAATAATAATAATAATAATTTAACACTGTTATAAGTATCTACATGAGAATCTAAATAAACATTAAGTATGTAATAGAATATGTTATCAATAAATATACTTGCCTTGTATTTGATTTATAAAACACAAATAAAAACGACGTTGTCAGATTGCAAAACACCACAAAGCGCGGGAGATAAAAATATTATACACAACCAACCGCAGGGGATGTCTCATAGTCGACTAATATTTTAAAACATATAATAAATTTATATAATGCGTAAATGCGCTAGTGGCGCCCCCTAAATAATATACTCTGGACAAAAATATACATTCAGTTAGAAACTACAGTCATATGACTTCCACCCAATTTTTGTTTAGGTAGTTATAGATGTCACTAATAATTAAGAAATAGAAGAATACGTTGTGACATCCGGTATTCGGATGACACAACGTCAATGGATGTCGAAAAGTCGGTAGAATTTTGACGACTTGATGTCACAACGCGCAGTGGATATATATATATATATATATATATATATATATATATATATATATATATATATATATATATATATATATATATATATATACACAAAGAAAAGTACAAAACTAATAATAAATCATAACCGTATTATACACATGACAGCATTTTTGTTTTACTTGCCTAACATGTTATAAACAAAGGACTTCCAATTTTGTAGATGGTATGTTCATCTACATAAATCTTGCTTAAATTTGTGTAATCCATACAAGATGGTAGAAGTTATAGACAAACTGTCTAGCAATATAGACAATAGTGCACCTATGCAAGACGGATAGTACCCAATCAGTCCAGGTAAATCGACTTCCCCTTTGTAGTCTGACGCTAGGAGGAAGAAATCAATTTCTGTCTAAAGTGTTTTAAAAACAAAAGAATTGTTTTTAAAAATAAATGTTTGTTATATTTGCATTGTTAATTTGATTTCTATACATTCAAGATATTTTACCAAAATTTGGCAATGAAATAAAAAATATGGTTCTTACAGCAATACTTGAAACTGATGCAATCAAAGAACAATCAGCAATTGTTAATATGCTTCCTGCTACAAAGTCATTTCCTTCTAGAAAAACATCTAAAAATCCTAGCGCTTCCTCTAAGGTAGTTTTATGTTCATCATATATCTCATCTGCACCACAAAATAATACAGGAAACTAAAAGAAATTGAATGCAAAATTATGAAGTTGCAGGCATAAATTGATTTACACAAATTGCCCGTATCCTGGGGTATAAAGTTCCACAATCAAAATATAACCGTTGGTCTACAATAGCTCTTTTTTTTGGGTCTTCGGGATATAAAGTGCCTTCTTTGTCATATGATGCAGCCAAGTATGCTGCAATTACATGGCTATCACATAATGTAAGTTGGCCATCTACCAAAGTTGGAACTGTATGTTGCGGATTTATCTAATACAAAAATATAAATAAAAACCAGATTTATTTTCTATTAAAAATATAAAGTAAATGTAAATTACTTTTTAATTTAAAAAGTAATGTACCTTTATATGTAATAAATTACTTTTAAAACACAATAGCCTGTTTCTTTTAGGGGAGATCTCATTTAATTTCAGTTATTGTGTGATTGGCCTAGATCAGAAGTTCTGGACCATTTTCAACCCACATACCCCTTTTGTGTATCATTAACTATACGTACCCCCAACAAAAACACTTTAGTTTTATTAAAATGTGTTATATTAGTTAAATTAAAGTGTTAAAGTTTAATTATGACTAGGTAATTTAAATTAAAAACGGTAATTATACAGAAGTGATAAAGTCAATGCTTACCAAATTTTTCCTACCCCTCTATTTTCGAGGGTGCTGAACACGGATCTGGTTTCAGTTTCATTCGATCGGACACAGTTTTCAAGAAAATTGATTTTCCACTTTTCCGCAACACATGTCACTTTCCTTATCAAATAATTTTCACTTCACACTACGTAGATAGCTCATATTAATACGAGTAGATGCTACAACACTTCCTTTATACATATCATATATTAAACCATCATAAAACCTATTATTCATTACGATTTTCTTAATTTCCTTCAAATGTGTACATTCCGATACAATTGTCGTCCATTGTAATATTTTTAATCGTACGCCCTCTATAAGAAATCACATGTACGATTAAAAAATATTACAATGGATGACAATTGTATCGGAATTGTAAGCATTTGAAGAAAATTAAGAAAACCGTAATGAATAATAGGTTTTATGACGGTTTAATATGATATGTATAAAGTGTTGTAGCATCTACTGGTATTAATATCAGCTACCTACGCAGTGTGAAGTGAAAGTTATTTGATAAGGAAAAGTGGATAATCCATTTTCTCAAAAACTGTATCCGAACGGATGAAACTGAAGCCAGATTCGTCTCCAGCACCCTCGAAAATAGGGGGGGTAGGAAAAGTTTCGTAAGCATTTTCCAACGAAGACTCTTTACAGACAATTACCATAAATTGTTGTAAACCCCAGAAAGTACTTCACAGCAATGTCTTTGAATGCCAGTTCTTTTCAATTAGCTGTTCCTTTTGCGAACAGGTCAAGTTGTAAAATTCTAGCATGTATCAATATAATTTTGTATACTTTTTAGTAGTTAACCGCGTTGTAGATTTTCGCGTACAACCGGTTGAAAACCATTGGGCTAGATAATTGCAATGACCAATCGGCGTGAAGATTAACTAAAATGAGATGGGATCTCAGTTCAAAAAGACGGCTAATATTCAAAACTAACCTTCATAAAATCTTCTTGCAGTTGCTCTTTCTTAAAAAGATCAACAATATGTATATTTAAGTCTACACCAACTATTTTTGCAGCTAATAGGGCTCCTCTTGATGGCGCACTTAAAGGGAAGTGATATAAAGTAAGACCCATTCTTAAATTATTTGAAAAAATAAAAATAGTAAGTGTCCAATTGCTGTTTTCAGTGTTTTCTCTACCTAAAAACCACAGAACAAAAATTAAGAAAGGTGATATCAAAAGGAAAAGAGGAAGCAGATGCGCATGCTGCCAGATGTACAACTACCAAATTTGTTTTCTTATGTTCCTTCCAATTTTTATATAAATACAGAATTATACATAACCATTGTATGAGTTATAACCATGAGTCATGGTTATACTTTGGCTAATTTCATTTAAAAAAAAATAAAGAAACCATTGTACATGTAATATACAATGTAATGATTCTCAAGTTGTAATGATTCTATTTAATAGAAATAGAAATAAAAATTGTTATATACTATAAACATGGCTTAAAAACATTGCTGTTATTTTATATTTCCTTTTGATAAACTCATGACAAATCTGCAAATCATATAACATTTACCAAACAGTAACTATCTGGGAAAACTTAAATTCATACAGTATCTTCAGGCCGGGCTGTCAGTCAGCCTCAGCTTGTGCTCATATGTATTCAGAGTACTATGGTGGCCCGTTATGATTCCCACCAGGGTTCTGGCTTTGTGCCTGTTCAATTTAATGAATTCTTGAGCCCATTTATCAATCTCTGAGAATTCGATGAAGAGTTTGGTTATTCGACAACTCGTTACTCCTCTCCATCTTTTATTGTGCTGGTCTCTTGGCCAGCCATTGATGCGGTCTCTGGTCAGATTCCGATTTATTCCCACTGCAGGTTCTGGTCCATAGAGGTTTTCCCTGGTCCCTAGTCTGGCAAGGTCATCTGCAATTAGATTTTCCTTAATGCCATTATGGCCAGGTATCCATAAGAGTTCCACCGGTCCTTCTCTGCCAAGTGGCTCAATGCTTCGTAGCAATTATAGACGAGCTTCGACTTTGTCATTGCTGAATTCAGGGCTGCCAACGCCGCCCTGCTATCTGAGCAGATACATACCTTCTCCTGGGTCCGATTTTGGTTGGCCACCAGAACACCGTATATAATTGCAACTAGCTCGGCCTGAAGTGCGGTAGTGTATTTGCCCAGGGGAAAGGCTTTACCTATCCCATCGCGTCGCCTATACACCCCCGCACCCGCTCTGTTCCCACTCTTGGCTCCATCCGTGTACCAGATGTCTCCATTGAGCGGTGATCCAGCTCGACCCTCCATCGAGTAGGTCTTACTGGTGAGGGTGATCCTATATTTCTTGTCAAACAGGAAGTAGACACCCGTACTGTCAGAGGGCATCCATAGGACTCCCTCCTCAGCTAGCTCTCTTGAGAGTCATTCAGGTCCTTTACCTTTCTATTCATGATTCCCACCCTGTGCATTGCCTTTACGGCTTCCGATTTCAGGGTGACATCAAGAAGTGGTATTCCCGTCAGTATCCCCATCGCTTCGATGGGTGTTGATCTTGGGGCTCCGGTTATACTTCTTCCTCAATAGAATCAATCCTCTTCGCTTGTTAAGTCGGTTAGTTTCCAACTTTAAACAGGCTCTCTCCCACCAGACCAGTGCTGCATACGTCAGTCTGGGTTTGAAAATTGCCTCGTACATCCATTTCATTGATTCATCCTTCTCAGTTGCCAAAGTGTTGCTGTAATCTTGGAACATATGTGACTTAGATGTTTTTCCCATGACAGTTTCCCGTCCAGGATTACTTCTAAGTATTTCACTTCGCTATTATAGCTTAGTTCTTGTCCACCAAGTTTCAGCGGACATGTTCTGTTCCACTTATATTTCTTGGTGAACACCATCACCTCAGTCTTAGAGGGATTGACCGAGAGTTCCCTATCCCTACACCAGTTCCCAACCTTGTTTAATGCTCCCTACATTATATCGAGAATCGGCTCCAGGAAAGGGCCCTTCGTTATTATTACAAAGTCATCGGCATAGCCAATTACCTGGTAATCCTTTAACATTTCAAGCAGCTTATCCACTACTAGACACCACAGAAGGGGGAGACAATAACCCTCCCTGTGGACAGCCCTAGTCGACCCAGCCCTCGATGGTAGTCTTGCCTTTATTGGCAGTACGCTTTCTGTTTCCCAACATATGATCTATCCATTCAGCGATTATTCTGGGGGTGTAGCATCCGCCTGGTGCTCCGCTAATCACATCCCTGGATGTAAAGTTGAAGGCTCCTTCAATATCAAGGAAGGTGCCGACAACGTATCCTCCGGAGTCCAGTTGTGACCGTATCGATTACACAACCTTTTCCAGAGCTGTTTCTGTTGATTTACCAGCTTGATAAGCATGCTGGCTCCTTTGAAGCGGTCTCTCTATTAGGACAGTATCCCGAAGGTACCTGTCAACTAATCGTTCGGCCGTCTTTAGTAAAAATGAAGTAAGGCTAATCAGTCGAAAATCTTTAGGGGACGTGTACCCGACTTTGCCCGGTTTGGGTATAAAAACAACCCTTGTGCCTAGCCACACTTTCGGCACCACCTTCAGTGCTAAGCTGGCCCTGGTGATCCTTATAAGCGGACCGAGGATTATCTCTTCTGCTTTCTACAGAAGTACCGGATAAATGCCGTCCGGTCCCGGCGACTTATATGGATCAAAGGACCTCAAGGCCTACCTCATCTTAGCCGGTGTGACTATATCCTTCACAAGTTCCCTGTCGTCCCCCTCTCGGTTTACCGCCCAGGTCCTATGTGCCCCTACTAGCGCGTCGGAAATGTCTCCCGTCTCCAGTCTATAAAAGCCCGGAAAATGTGCTTCGATGATATGGTCTAAGGTTTTCTCATCCGATTTCGAGAATTTACCATTAGGGGGCTTGAGCGATCCCAATATCGCTTCCGGGCTGCGGACTAGGATCTTGTTCAGCCATGCTGCCTCAGCTCCCTTATTTATCTCATTACAGAAAGAAACCCAACTACTTCATTGGGCCTCCCTAACCTCAGCCCTATACTGATCCCTAGCAATCCTATAGTCCTCCCAGGTTGTATGGCTGTTACGGTTTCTGGCTCCCTCGAGAAGGTTTCTTAAATTACATCTAAGGTTTTTCAGCTTATTGTTCCACTATCTTATCTGGCCTTTCGGCCTAGCTCGTTTAGGTGTACAGTTTCCTTCATAGGCTTCTACCAATCCCCTCAGTCGAGAGACTGCCACCTTCAGTACTTCCCTCTCACTAATTCTGGAGGGGATCTCCCGAACTATTACTAGAAGATCCGACTTAAACTGTTCCCAGTTTGTGAATCTGGGGTTACGGACCCATTTCGTCTCCTCATGCTCCCCCACTCCCAGATCAAACTTAATGGCAGAGTGATCTGAGAGTGTGGGTTCATCCGAGATTCTCCAGTTCCGCACGTATTCCGCCAGGTGTTTGGAGCCCAAGGTAATATCAATTACCTCCCCCCTTATATCATTATGAAAAGTGGGTGTATTTCCCACATTTAAAATATCTAGCTCTGTACTTACCACATATTCCATGAGCTCCATACCTCTGCCATTGGTGTTCGTGCTACCCCAGATCATATGGTGTGAGCTCGCATCACATCCCATCAGCAAAGTCAGGTCGACTTTTTGATAGAAGTCCACAAGTTCCTTCACCTCTGGTGTCAGATTGGTAGATAAGCTGACGCTATGACCACCTTACCTATATTCTCAAGCATCGTAGTTACCGCCATTAGGTCTCCTGTGGACCATTTCCACGATGATGAGTGACGCTGATGTTCTTAACTACGATGCCGGCTCTGGGTCTGTTGGTACTACTACTCCTGTAACAGAGTAAATTTCCCTGCCCCTTTATAGATCTCCGCAGCACCCAAGGTTCTTGGATGAGTGCTATCCTGTGTGCATCTTAGCCAGATTCCTCTGTAGAATAGACGAGGCATCTTTGCTTCGATGCAAGTTAATCTATATAATTTGAATCATTCTTTTCTTAGCAGTTGCACCACTTTCGTCCCCTGGCTTGATCAGATTTCCCTCGCCCTCTGCCTCAGTAGAGACCAAGGTCAAGGTCCCGAGTGTGGCCTGGGTATCGGCGGTGAAGCAACTGCTCAGCTGGCAGGATGGAGGCGTCCGCGGTACAGGCCCGCTTTCGACCTCCTGATCCTCCAAGATTCTTTCATGAATTGATGGCTCCATTTTGATTCCACAAAATTAGCAGTTCCACCACTTTCGTCCTCTGGTTTGCTCAGATTCCCCTCGCACTCTGTCTCAAAAGAGGTCAAGGTCAATGTCCCGTGTGTGGCCTAGGTATCGGCGGTGGAGCAACTGTGTGGCTGGGAGAAAGGAGGCGTCCACGGTACAAGCCCGCTTTCGACATCCTTATCCTCCAAGATTCTTTCATGGGTTGATGGTCCCATTTTTGATCCCACAAGTAGCTAGGGAAATAAAGGTCCACCCCCGCAGAACCTCGCATGCAGGGGAAAGGTGACTTAAATACTCAGTAGTTGCATCAGGTGCTCCTGAGGCACCGATATCGACTCTCGGTATCCCCTGAGAGCCAACCAGTCATGGCGCCACATAATTTAAATAAAATATTTTGATATCCATACAACACCCCCACTTATCAAAATATTTACAACACATTCTCTAAATACTGAACTCTAATCTCTGCACAAATTTAGCATTCTTAACATTTTGTAAAGGTTTCGTTAAAACGCCAGCTACCATTTCATTAGTAGGTAAGTTGTCATATGCCTCTCTCCGAAAATGAGTACTTCTATGAGTAACCTCGATCCGTAACGCGATTTGTTCCCCGCTCTGCGCGTCCATTTTGGAGTGCGTCGATACAGACATTCTCTGACCTGCCTCTTTTTCAGTCGTTCGCTTCGCTTCGTGTCCTACACTTCGCCTAGCTTACGCGCTTCGCCGGTCTTATCGTTTACTCCAGTCTTCGACTAGATTCTGCAGCGAAATTTCTGGTGAACTGTGCTTCACACAGAGATTATTAACCACGAAAAAAAATCAACAAGAAGTCGTCGCACTCGACGCATTTATCGTTGACGGTCACGATCGCCATGAGGCCGCACCATTTTAGTGCCGCCAACCCACGCCACGTGGGCGTCCATCACGATTGGTAGCGGTGTTCCACCGCGTATCAATCCACCGATTTGGTAAAGGCTTCGCAGAATACCCAGGTGAGTTATTTAATCGAGTATTTCATCGTTTCTGAGGGTCATCAGACGCCGGGGTGACGCCATCTTATTTACGAATTTACTCGGTGAGTTATTTCTGCCTAGAGCTTTATATAACCCGTGTTTATTTTTATTACAGGGTCAGTACTGGGAAAAAGCCCTGCACTAGGTGCCACATTGCACTAAGTCCCTTAGCACCTACATACAGGGGTTACGACCCCTGGTGACCACCTACCGCTAGTCTAGGCGTGCCGTACCGTTGG
The DNA here is from genome assembly GCA_037954035.1 of Rosalia funebris. Taxonomy (NCBI): domain Eukaryota; kingdom Metazoa; phylum Arthropoda; class Insecta; order Coleoptera; family Cerambycidae; genus Rosalia; species Rosalia funebris. Next base: position 40,128,338 of record JAZFAV010000016.1, read on the forward strand.
GATCTCTGCTTCTTAGACGTGACACGAAACACTGTTCGTACTTGAAGTGGATATCTCTTCCGAGGGGCGCCGGCTAACAGGTATTAGATCGGGAGGCCGGATCCTCCGAAGCCAACGCGGGAAGCCGCACTACGCTCAGAAGCCATCCGCGTATTTCGTACGTTCCCCCAGGTTCATCGTCCACATCGAGTAGTCCCAGGCGAGGCTAACGCTGTATGGATAACCAGCGGGAACATTACTTCGCTGAAGCCATGAAGACAAGGAGCGGTTGGGTTTTAGGAGCACCCGACGTTCGACACACGCCGGTATCGACCTCGACCTCAACGAGGGAATAATAAGCCAGCGGGTCTCTCCACCAGCGAGGTTGCGAACGGCCGCATCGAGGATATGGGAAGCCTCGATCAACGTTTCGCGGAGAGGCGCATCCACCCCCAGTGCAGGAGTGCGAAGTGGGGTGGCGCCTAGCCGCGAGATCATCGACGACGAGGGTGCGGTGTCCAAGAGTTTGAGAATGGCGACTCCAGCGGGCCGCGCCGACTCGCGCAACACTCAACCTGTGCTGGTACTACCAGTTTCCGCCGCCCGCGGACATGAGGGAGCGGAAGATCGTCGACATGGCGCCTGAGCAGGGACACGTGAAGAAGTTATGGGCCTGGACACCCGGAGAAATGTCCTACACGAGCGGCCACCCCAGACGATCGATGGATATGATCGTCGACGTGGTGCCCGTGTGGGAGCACCAATTGGAGAGCCGGTGCCAGTCATCCCCGACGAACGGGACATCTACGAGCCCCCGAGGCGGCGCATCGAAAAATATCCACGCCGCCCGGAATTCCAATGAGGGAATAGCCCGGATCTCCCTAGATTTAAAGAATTCTACGACGTGGGGCTATGGAGACAGCCCCCGTAAATCGGGGACAGAGACGTTCCCTGGCGGAAGAATTCCTAGATGGAGCTATGGGGTCTACGAGCACTACCCCCGAGTGGAGCCCTACGGATATTATGGACTCTACGACGACGACGACGGCGCCGTGGCCCCAGATCCCATGGCCACGCGCGCCAGAGGCCGCGAAGGAGGCGTACCATGAGGCAACCGTTGCGCATCGCGCGCCGAAGCCACCGAGCCCACCCCCAAGGAAATGGCCATGGAGACCATGATGCGGGCGATGGGCGAGCTCATGGCCCAGAGCTGTGCGATGCGGATGGAAACCGCTCGGCCGTCACCGGATTTAACCTTCGCCGGCCGAGACCATGAAGACCCCCAGGCCTTCATCGATGATTTCGAAGACTACGCCGACCTGGTGAGCGTCGACCCCAAGAGGATGGTCCCCCTCGCCCGGAGCTGTCTGCGAGGGGAGGCGTGACAATGGGCGGAGACGGCAACGCGCCCCCTTGGAAACTGTGCCACGTTCCAGGAGTACTTCCTGGACGAATTCTCGTCGGTGAAACGTCTCGCCGAAGTCACTCAGCGCCTATATGGAGAGGTGCAGAAAGAAGGCCAAGGAGCATTGGCATTCATTGCGAGAAAGGCCCGAATGTTCGATCGTGTGGCCCCAAATGGCAGAGGGTAGCCCTCATACGAGAACAGATTCTGCCGAGCCTCCGCGTCCAGATACGACGTGGGGCTTGTGAAACGACGAAAGAGCTCATCGGTGTCGCCACAAACATTGAGAGGGAAGTCAGCGCCGGGGCGTACCGCACGCCGAAGAGCGGCCCCGCCCGGAATAGGGCCTCGGAAGAGAGGTCAGACGATGCCGTCGTCTACACACCGGCTCTGCGCCAAGGAAGCCGGCGATGCGGCGGAAGAGCCGCCCGGCGCGAAGACATGGAGGAGCCCCGACGAGGAGCGACGGGTTCGAGAAATCAGCCTCTGCCTTGTCGCTCCGCAGAGGCGCCCAAGAGACGCGATGACGCACCGCGTCGGGTGGAGCGTTCGCCGCAATGAGAACGGCGGCCATGGCGTCAAGAGCCATCCCGACAGCCGTCGCCACGTAGGGACGCCCGTGACGAAGGATGCTGAGCCCCCAGAGAAGACTGGCGTCGAGATGCAGGGCCAGCGCGGGACGCGCAGCCCGCCCTCCGAGAGAACTGGCGCACCCGATCAACGCGACGGAAGGCGCGTTGGCGCCTAGATGAGAGGCGCCGGGAAACGACGATCGAGCCGATTCCAGGGGCAACCCTCGGACCCGCAACTGAATTGGAGAGCGAGGAAATCTCCGAAGAACTCCGTCACTGGGGGAGCCGCGGTGGCGGGGGTGCTCGACACCTCGAGCAAGACGGCTCCAACCAACGTCGTGACGCCCCCGGAAAATTCCGCGGGGTCAGAAGAAATGAAGAATCCGAGCGTAGGAACGAAATCGAATAACGATACCAGGACGCAAGCGAATCATGTACTGGGTTAGTCACCTAAAATTGACCCCCCCTTTATTTCTCTTAATTTCAATCGAATCGAAAAATTCAAACAAGGATTTTAAATTATTTTTTATAAATTCTTTGAATATTTAAATAAATTTTCAAAAACTCTGCAAATTGAAAGGGGGCGAACAATTCTTTATTTTTTTTTAATGGAACACCCTGTATTTTTTTACTTAAAAAAGATACCCACAGTTTTCTCATCACAAAAATATATTTTTATTGTATCTTGTAAGTATAGTTCTTGAGATATTCATACAAATATATAGTCACATCACAGGAATAAGTTTGGCATAAGACCATAAATCAGGAGAGGTATGTTTTTGAGATATAACGACACATCTTGTTTTTTAAGAAAAAAAGTATGAAAATTCTTTGATGCGGCTACACATAATAATTATAATAAATAAATAAACCTTTATTAAAATGACAACAACGTTTAATGAACACAAAACATAAATAACGAAATAATGATAAAAAAAAACAATGCGCAACAATAAATAACATAAAACCAATGAACTTTATTAAAATTAAACATATCTATATGTTCTCCACGTATCCTCCGTTTCTATCAAGGCACAGTTGGCATCTTTTAATAAATTCATTTCTAACATTTTCAAATAAGTGAACATTTTGCCGCAAATTTTCTATTTCTTGACTAATACAGTCTTTCAACTCATCCGTTATTATATACCGAATTTTCGTATATGTTTTGTTTTAGTGTTCCCCACAAGAAGAATTCCAAAGGACTCAAGTCTGGGCTATTAGCAGGCCAATGTATAGGACCGTATCTTCCTATCCAAAATAGATATTTGTCATTTAAATATTCCGTTACGTTCCGTACAGAGTGTGGAGGAGCACCATCCTGTTGCCAAATAACAGAATTCCTGGTTGTAAGGGGAATATTATCTAAAAGTTCTCTACTTCACCCCGAAGAATATTCAAATACTGAACTGCATTCAAGGACCCATTAATGAATACGGGACCCACAATTGTATTTTGATGAATACCGCACCACACATTTACTGTATTATATCCTTGGGTTTTTATATTTTTTATAATATGTGGATTTGCGGGCGCCCAGTAATGTGCATTTTTCCTATTAAAAAGTCCAGCCATTGAAAAGCTACTTTCATCGGTCCAAAATAAGTTTTTTAAAAAAGTTACTGTCGTTTTCTGCTCTCTCAATCATCTCTCTACAAAAAACTCTTCTGTCGGCAAAGTTATTTTCAGTTAAAAGCTGAACTGGCAAAATACTATAAGGCTTATATTTGTGACGTTTTAATATACGTCTTATACTTGCTTGAGAAATATTAAATTCTTCTGCAGCAGCGTTATTAGATTTATTGGGGTGTTCGGTAAAAAAAAGTAAAAAGTCCATTTCCATATCTTCTCCTGTTTTGGGCTTCTTTCTCGTTTCTTATCTTTTAAGGAATCGCTGTCCCCAAAACTTGAGATAAATATTAGAAAAACTGTTCTTGGAGGGAATGCGTCTTTCAGGATATTTTCTTGCATATTATCTTTTAGCTATATTTGTTTTTATTGCTGGTTAAGTAAATTTCTAATATTCCTTTCCTTTCGACTAATGAATATCCTATATCAATATATTAGATATATTAACAAGTGTATTAAAACTTAACTTAAAGCGTATTAATAATATAACAATCAAACATAAGTCAAACATAACATAACTGTCAAACGAAGCATTATTGTTTCTTTAAATCATTTCGGTTCATAGCTCTCCTGATTTATGGTCTTATGCTAAACTTATTCCTGTGATGTGACTATATATTTGTACGAATATCTCAAGAACTGTACTTACCAAGATACAACAATTATATATTTTTGTGATCAGAAAACTGTGGGTAACTTTTTTAAGTAAAAAAATACAGGGTGTTCCATTTAAAAAAAATAAAAAATGTTCTCCCCCTTTCAATTTGCAGAGTTTTTGAAAATTTCTTTAAATATTCAAAAAATTTATAAAAAATCATGTAAAATCCTTTTTTAAATTTTTCTATTCGATTGGAATTAAGAGAAATAAAGGGGGGGGTCAATTTTAGGTGACTAACCCGGTACCAGAGGTGGATATTAACCCGGAATTAAATCGCGAATTAATAAAGATGGAGGAAATTAATGGAATCGAAGCGGATCAAGATAATGACTGCGAGTTAGATGGAAATAAATTTGGACTTCGACTGAACCCGAGTTTAATTCAAGTGGAAACAAATCGGGACAGTAACATGGATTTAAATCACCATAATAAATTCGAAACGGGACTTAGAATCGAAATGGATTTGATTCAACGAAATGTGGAGGAAGATAACGCCATGGAACTCAGAATTAATCCGAATTTAACTCAAGTGGATTCAAATCCGGACAATAAAATGGAAATTAATCGACGGGCTTTGAAGGAATCTGAACGAAACAAAATTGGACTTAGAATCGAACTGAATTCAAATCAATGGAACACAAATCAGGATAATGAAGTGACACTTGGGAATAGAACGAACTTTAGTCAATTGGATACAAATCAAGATGATAAACTGGAATCAAGTAATCGGAATTTAAATCAAATGGAACTTCGAAATGAAATGTAATGGACTTTGATTAAAACGAATTTAATCCAACCAAATATGGAACAAAGAAATGAAACTGGACTTGGAATTAAATCGAATTTAATTAAAACAAATATGGACCAAGGAAACGAATTCAGACTTCGACATAATTCGAATGTAATCGAACGGAATACGGATGAAGATAGAGAAGCTGGACTCAGAAATAAATCGCCTTCAATGGAATCGAATTCAATCAATGAAATGGAACAAGAAGTTGACATCGGACTGGGAATTAAATCAAACTCGATGGAACGGAAAATATGTACCGACCCGGAACCGGTCGATGCCTCGGAACAGGAAGTTCACCGGGAAGTAAATGCACACACCACATCGGAGCAGGTCAACGACCTGGATGTTAATATTTATGGAAATTCGGAAATCGAATCGGTGGAGAACAGTGAACTTCGAGGAATGAAACCGAACTTAAACAATAAACCGGAGTCGAACATACCGGAACTGGAATGCGATTTTAAGGAAGAACCATCTGCACACGTCCTGACCTTAAACAACTGCTTACAGGAAATTGACTCTGGGAAAGCACCTGAATCGGCCTGCGGAGAAGTTGCCGCTATTAGGGGAGGAACCGTGCCCTGCATCCCACTTGAAATATAGGGGAAGATAGTTAAAGCGTTGGTGGACACCGGCGCTGGCTTAAACCTAATCCGAAGCGATCTGGTACAAGGAAAGCAGTGGGAAACGGCCAGCAAGACATTGCGACTAGCCGCCAGCGGATTCTGTACGCAAGCAAGGGGTGTCATGGACTTGGCACTGATCCTATGCGGTGAACCCGTCGACTTGCGCATGTACGTGGTGGACAACCTACTCGAAGAAGTCATTCTTGGACAGCCGTTTCTACAAGAAGAGGACATCGTGATGGATTGGAAAAGAAGAACTATCTCATTCGGTACTTGCAGAAGAAGAACCGTATACTGGGACGACCCGAAGGGCCAGGTGAAACCCGCCCTCACACCGGAAGAGTTATACGGACACATATACGACAAAGTACCCGACGAGCACCGGACCGAATACCTCGAGGATATTTTGAAATACTCCAACGTCTTCTCCGAAGAACCACGACCAGTGACGGTGTTATCTACGTAGCACAGCATCGTTCTACGCGATATCATTGCCCGTGCGGGTCCCACCGTATCGGTGTAGCTAAGAGAAGAAACGCATAATCAACACGCTCTGCCAAGAGATGCTGGGGCCCAAGGAGTTATTCGCCGATGATGTTCAGAATATAACTCCCCAGTCGTGTTGGTAAAGAATGCGATAAGGAGCTAAGATTCTGCGTGGATTACCGTCAAATCAACCCAAAAGCAGAAGCAAAAGTTGGGACCCTGCCGTAAATATTCGACACCATCCGCGAGTTGGGAGATGCGCAGTACTTCTCGACGCTTGAATTGAAGGCCGGGTACTGGCAAGTAACGATGGCCGAAGATAGCAAGAAGTACACTGCCTTCTCAACTCCCAACGGGGCCCAATATGAATTTGAGTTCATGCCATTCGGATTAACCGGAGCACCCGGAACTTTTCAGAAGATCATGGCTGAAGTCCTCGAGGGATACTTGCATCAATTCATCAAAGTCTACCTGGATGATATCGTCGTATACAGAAAAAACCACGACGAACATCTATACCACCTCGGCGCGGTTTTGGAGAGACTCCATCTAAGCGGTCTCCACGTGTCTCCGGGGAAATGTAAATTTGGCGCTCGTCAAATTAACTACCTAGGGCACACGATTACGTCCGAGCTTAATGAACCGCAGAGCCACTACCTGGAGAAAATTAGGGATTACCCAGTACCGAAGACTATTCGAGAACTGCGAGCGTTCCTAGGCATGACTGGATGGCTACGAGAAAACGTGCCTAGATTCGCAGAAATCGCAGCGCCACTCACCGTCGTACTGGAAGGAAGCCGCGTAATACGATGGAGGACGCGACAACAGATCGCCTTCGAGGGGCTGAAGGAAGCGCTGGCCAATCACGCCGAACTGCACCGTCCGCTGCCAGGCGTGGAATTTTGCCTGCAGGCCGACGTCAGCTACATCGACATAGAAACCGTATTATTCCAGCGCGACCCTGAAGATACGACAAAGCGTCGCCTCATCGCCTGCGTCTCTGCGAAATTGACGAAGACGGAAACTCGCTACCACGTAAACGAACAGGAAGTCCTCGCCGTGGTATGGGGAGTGAAGAAATTCCGTCAATTTCTAGAAGACCCACACTTCACGCTCTACACGGACAGTAGAGCGCCCCTATGGCTCAACAAATACAAAAACGAAAAGTCAATACTAATGCGATGGGCCCTCCTGCTTTAAGCCTTCAACTTTACCGTCGAACATGTTCCGGGAAAGACTAATGAGCTATCGGACTTCTTGTCACGACACCTACAACCGGAAGATTGTCTGGAAGTACCCGAAGAAGTGGACGATCGCACATACTTCGCGGTCCACATGCTTCAAGGTAGCGACGACGAGGAAGCCGTCGACGAACCGGAGGCAAGCACCTCCGCGCCAAGGAAAATAAATATAGAACAACCAGAAGAAAATATCGAGTCGCCGGAAGAGCAGGACAGCGGAGGCGAGTTAAGGGGGGAGGAGAACGAGAAGCAGTGGAAGAGCTGCCCCCGCGACCTCTCTTTGACCTCGTCCGCGAAGAGCAGCTACAGGATCAAGCGTGCCGCAAAGAACGGAAACGTCTCCAGCTCGTGCTCCGCGAAGGACCTCGAATGGCCGGAACCCGGATCATACGAGGGTACTTCTTATCCGACGGTGTAATATGGAAACACGTGGATGGAGATAGACGGGCGTTAGTCGTGCCGCTACATATGAGGGATCGCGTGATGGAAGAATACCACGATTCCCCACTAGCCGCGCATCCAGGCCAGAGCGAGACGCTCCTCGTGATCCGGCGGATGTATGATTGGCGAGGCATGAAACGCGATATACGACATCACGTGAAAGGCTGCTTGGTGTGCGCCTCGACGAAGGCTCACCGGCAAGATGCTGCGCCGTTACGACCGCGGATTCCAGACACGCCGTGGAAGACCGTCAGCCTGGACGTTCTTGCGCCTTACCCCAGGACGAAGCAAGGAAACGAGTTCATGATGGTACTCGTGGATTTATTTTCGAAATGGGTCGAGGCGAGAGCAACGCCCCACGGGCGGCAGGCCGAAATCCTCGAGTTTCTGGGAGAGGTAACCGCGAGGTGGGGATACCCAGCGTCCATCATCACGGACAATGGTACACCTTTCCGATGCCGACGTTGAGAACGTTACCTCGCAGCCTGCCAAATAGTACATTACACTGCTCCAGTGTACCACCAGCGAGCGAACTCAGTGGAACGACGGGTTCAGGAATTAAAGAAGATCCTACGTACGAAAGAAGCCGCGACGAAGAAATGGGATCAGCTGCTGCCACAAGCCCTGTTCTCCCTCCGGAATCGCACCAGTGCTGCGACAGGACAATCGCCAGCCGAAATCCTCCTTGGAGCAACCTTGCCCAGACCGGGGGAATGGACGGTACCCGCCGAAGTGCGACTGCTTCCCGACCGGACCGCGCAAGCCAGAAGACAACGGGTTCAACGCTACCGGGATCGTCCGGTCCTCTACGCCTGGAACCTGTTTCCAGAACACTGACAAGTCGGTGTGACCTACGAGCCAGGAGAACGCGTCATGGTTAGGGAGTTCCGCCGAGATGAGATTCCATTCCAGGCCAAATATACAGGCCCTCACGAAGTCATCACCCGCCACGGCGACAACACATACACCGTGGAGCGAGATGGAGTACACGTCAAAGTCCATATCGATGACCTTCGGCCCCGACCACCAGAATATCAGTAGCGGACTCGTCGAGGATCGGAACACCCGCGGACGGCTGTCGCGCCCACGACCACGAGCCAGCGAGGCCCCTCTCCGGAAGAAAGAAGACAGAAGAAGGACCAGCGACCCATCATCGTAACTTTTATGAGTGGTGCGCAAGCCGAAGCAGAAGCAGGTTCAACAGAAAAGCAGCGGGTGCCCCCCCAACTGGGACCAGGGGACAGGCGAGAGTTTCTTGCAAGTTCTTCTCACGCTGGGTAATCGAACTTACGGATCTTTTTTTACCCCATGTTTTTATGCTTCCGCTTCCTAGGCCACTTTCCCCCAAATAAATAAAGGCCGAACAAAACACTTCCTCATGCATGCTTTTTAGGAGAAACTAACCCCCACACCAAAAATTTTGCTGACAGAATCTAGTACGATCAAGGGGGGAGGTGTCATATGCCTCTCTCCGAAAATGAGTAACCTCGATCCGTGACGTGATTGGTTCCCCGCTCTGCGCGTTTATTTTGGAGCGCGTCAATACAGGCACTCTCTGACCTGCCTCTTTCTCAGTCGTTCGCTTCGCTTCGTGTCCTACACTTCGCCTAGCTTACATGCTTCGCCGGTCTTATCGTTTACTCCAGTCTTCGACTAGATTCTGCAGCGAAATTTCTGGTGAACTGTGCTTCACACAGAGATTATTAACCACGAAAAAAAATCAACAAAAAGTCGTCGCACTCGACGCATTTAATGTCGACTATCACGATCGCCATGTGACCGCGCCATTTTAGTGCCTCCGACCCACGCCACGTGGGCGTCCATCACGTTCGATACACGCCGGTATCGACCCCGACGCCCAACCTCAACGAGGGAATAACCAGCCAGCGGGTCTCTCCACCAGTGGAAATGAGGGAGCGGGAGATCGTCGACAAAGTATTTAATATCAATCATTTCTTCAGAAACAGCATCTCGTACAAAATGATATCGATATGCTTTGACCTATTATGAAAAACAGGATTACTGGCTAATTTTTGACTACTTTGGTTGTCATTGAAAATTTCAATACAATCTAGTTGACCTGTCAGATCACATAGTAGATTCCTTAAATATATAGCTTCCTTTGTTGCTTCACTGAGAGCTATGTACTCCGTCTGAGTGCTTGACAAAGCAACTGTTCTTTATTTACCACTTTTCCATGAAATAGATCCCCCTGACAGCTTGAATAAATAACCAGTATAAGACTTTCTGTCCTATTTATCTGAACCCCAGTCAGCATCTACAAAACCAGTTAAATTTGAACTATTCTTTTCAAATTTCAAGGAAAAGTTTTTGGTGCCTTTTAAATATCTTAATATTCTTTTTTGAACAGCGCCAGTGTAACTTAGTATAACAATTGTTACTTTGGCTGAGAAAATTAACAGCATAAGCAATATCGGGACGAGTTAAAACGGCCAAATACATTAGGCATCCAATTAACTCTTGATAAGGCAAGTTTACGTCACATATTGCATCCTGAATATTACTTAAATTAATACTATTATCTAGTGGAGTAGAAACTGTTTTACAATCAGACATGTTAAACTTTTCTAAAATTTCATCTATATAACTTTCTTGATCTAGGGTTATGAAATTTTCTTGGTAATTTCTTACAATACTAACACCTAGATATTGTTTTGATTCTCCTGTTTTTAATTTTAAAATTTAAACTTAAATGATTTTCTAGAAATTTTTCTTCCTCAAAATCGTTTGAGAAAACAAAGAAGTTTTCTACATATAGGGCTACTACTGTTAATAAATTGTTTTTCTTTTTAACATACATGCAAGGTTCAAAATCCGATCTTCTATATTTCAAATTTAACAAAACTTCGTCTACCTTTTCATTCCAGGTTCGACTTGATTGTTTTAAACTATATACTGCCCTTTTTAACTTATAAACTTTGTTTTCGTTACCCTCTAGAATAAAATCCTCTAGCTGCCTTATGTAGACGCTTTCTTTTAAAACCCCATTTAAAAAAGCTGTCGTTACATCTAAGTGTATAATTTTTAAGTCAAGTTGTACACTTAAGGCTACTAGAAGTCTCAGAGTTGCGTGATGCACTACTGGAGCAAATGTTTTCGTATAATCGGTACCTCTTCTTTGAGTATAACTTTTTGCTACAAGTCGAAATTTGTAACTTTTCAGACAATCACTACCACACTTAACTTTATACACCCACTTGCTATCGACGACTGCTCCACCATCTGGAAGATCAACGAGCTTCCATATTTCATTTTCTTGAAAGGATTTGATCTCATCTATCATCATGTTCTTCCACTCGTACTCATCTGGTCTGGAGAGTGCCTCTTGAAATGTTGCTGGAACATCAGTAATTACAGGTACTTCGCTGATATTACCCACGCTTAAATAAGTCACATAATCCTCAAAGCTTTTTCTTTTATTAGGTCTCTCTGACCTTCTAATAACTTCAAGAACTTCTGATTCAATATTCTCTGGAACCTAGTCACTATCGTCACCATCTGCAACTTCTGAAGAGCTTTCACAAAGTGATACATCTATTGTGGAGTCATTGGGTGAAGCAAATTGCTTTATTTTTCCCCCACTGAATTTGACACTTCTACATCATCGTTTACGGCTATATCAGATATCAAAGTTGCGTCATTAGACTTCTCCATGATAGTCACATCTCTACTGATGATTACCTTTCTAAGTGGATTGTAGCATCGATATCCCTTGGTGTTTTCATCATAGCCAACCAAGATATGCTTTACAGCTTTTCTATCGAATTTATTCCGATTTACCTTTGGTACGTGTACCATGGCATGCTACCATATACTCTTAAATGACCAAATGTTAGGTTTCTTACCAGTCCAGAATTCAAACGGAGTTTTGGAAATCCCTGCACAAACAGATCGATTTTTTAGATAACATGCAGTATTACAGGCTTCTGTTCATAAAATTTTCGTCAAACATCAAACACTTCGCCTTCTCAACAAGAGTACGATTAAAACGTTCTGCGATACCATTCTGTTTTAGGGTATGACTGTTGGTTTTTTGGTGAACGTTACCAGCTTGTTTTAAAAAATTCTCAAAATCCTTGCTGCAATATTCTCCTCCATTATCAGTTCTCAAATGGTTTTCAGTGTATTTCACTGTTTCTCCACTAAATTCTTGAACTCTCTGAATTTTTCATGTCTCATCTCTAATCTTTAAGAAATATGTATATGAAGCACATTCTGCTGTAATCATCGATAAAAGTTAAAAAACACCTTGTTTCACCTATGGAAGTTGTTTCCATGGAACCGCAAACGTCACTGTTTGGGGCTTTCCCCAATACTGCCACTATGATAGCTTTACAATTCCAAACAACCTCTTCAATAGCTCAGGACCACTTTTATTCAACAATAAAAGAAATATATAATACAATCTTCAAAATACTACAAATCTATTGGAGTCAAGTCGGTCGCGGACCGTCTCACATCGAGTCTTAAAACTGAATGTCTGCGCTGTTGCGCGACGCACTTCTCATACGAATTCCACCGTGCAGGACCGGTCCCGCTCCAACATTTCGGCCGACCTTGAAAGAATGCGCTTTCAACATAATAACCTAAATACAATTACACATAACCAAAGAAATTAACACATAGTTTGATTATCTTAAATCTAGATAGGTACTAAAACTAATAACATTTCTGATGATTACCAAATAGTAAATAACAATTTCAATTTGGTAATACAGTTATTTACTAAATGAAGGTTTATAACAGAGGTTCTTACATATAGTAAATAGAGTTCATAAGACTGGATTATTATCTATCGGAAGTGCGCACACCTTCGTTACGGCGCGTTTCAATAAATCACCTTGTACACGCACTTGCACAACTCTCACCACACCATCTTCTCCTGGATATAAAGCTGTCACTCTCCCCAGAGGCCAATGAAGTGGTGGAACATTGTCTTTTGTAACCAATACTATGGATCTCATTTTCAACAGCTCACTGGATTTTTGTCTCCATTTGACTCGACTCTGCAATTCATTAATATATTCACGTTGCCAACGACGCCAAAAATGTTGTAGCATAGCTTGTCTATGCTGGAATTTATCGAGTCGATTTTCGGGCACATCTATGAGGCTTAATTCGGGAAGGGTAGTCAATGGTCTTCCAATAAGGAAGTGCGCAGGTGTTAATGCGGTAGCGTCATCGGGATCGTTATAAAGAGGACAGAGCGGACGTGAATTTAAAACACTCTCAACCTCAGCCAACAATGTCGAAAAATCCTCGTAAGTTAGAGCAGCATCGCCCAGAACTCTTTTAATATGATATTTACAGCTTTTGATTCCGGCTTCCCATACCCCTCCAAATGTTGGTGACCTGGGCGGGATAAAGCGCCACGATATTTGGTCTTCAACTAATTTATTTGCTATATATGTACCTTCAGAACTCAAAAAGTCATACAATTTTCTGATTTCATTATTTACACCGACAAAATTTAAACCATTGTCAGAGTAAATGTTACTCGGTTTACCCCGTCGACTCATAAACCTTTTAAGTGCGTTTAAAAATGCAGAAGTGGTGAGCTCAGTCACCAATTCAAGGTGAACTGCCTTGGTATTTAAGCATATTATTAGACATAAATAACCTTTAATGATTTTCGCACCACGGGTCTTTCTATCTTTCATATTGAAAGGACCACGGTAGTCAATACCTATATTCACGAAAGGAGCAAAATTCACTCTATAATCTGGTAAATTTCCCATTAAATACGTCATAGGTTTTGGTTTATTACGAAAACACACTACAATTTCTTACTATCTTTTTACATACACTTCTTCCGGATAGTGGCCAGAATTTCTGTCTTACTGAACAAAGTAAATTTTGGACCCCGCAGTGTAACAATTTGTTGTGGGTTTGCAACATTATTAAATTAGTTAGTCTGTGATTTTTGGGAAGAATAATTTGATGTTTTTGATCATAAGTAACACTTGATTTTTGTACTCGTTCCCCTACACGCATGACACCATTGGACATAAAAGAATTTAAATCTAACAGTTTACTTTTTTTTCTCAACGCTTTATCTTGTAATAATACGTTATAATCGTCTTCAAAACATTCTATTTGAGCTACTTTCACAACTAATAATAATGAATTTTCCATTTCTTGAACCGTAATCACACCGGTAGTTTTATTATTACCATTACCCCGACAATTATTCACAAATCGTAATATATAACTAGTGACTTTCAATAGCTTATTAAACGCTGAATATTTATTAATCAATTCCGAAAAAATACTGACATTCTCTGTACTAATCAAAACATTCGAAATAGAACGCTGTTCTGGGATATCAAAATCTAAATTTATATTACTAAGATTCCACTCGGACTTGGGACGTAAAAGCCAATCAGGCCCTGTCCACCACAGGTTTGAGTGACATAATAAACTTGCAGATAATCCGCGCGATAATATATCCGCAGGGTTTTCATACGATCTAATGTGGTACCAATCATCTTTTCTGGTCAACGAGATAATTTCTGATACTCTATTTGCGACGAAAGTCTTCCATCTAGTAATATCACCTTTTAACTATGCCAATGTAATTGATGAGTCAGTCCAGAAATATTTCTGGTGAAAATTAATTTCTAATGAATCTAGAACTTTTTTCGCTAAATTAGCTAAAAGAACTGCTGCGCATAATTCCAAACGCGGTAAACATACTGACTTGATAGGTGCAACACGAGATTTCGTACATAATAAACATGAAGTAATCAATCCATTTGAATTTTCGCACCTAATATATAATTCACAGAATTTTTCAGCATCCGACAAAATTTTATTTTTACTAGAAACTTCTTCAATGGACCAAAATTTACTAATTTGATCATCAATAGAGGCTGTACTTGTACAAAAAGACTAGAACTGCCATTACTGTACAAATTATTAGTATTTATTTGATTTATAATTAATTGTCCAGCTAGCACCCAACCAAATGCAGTGTTCTGGAGAACTGGCATATTTTCGCCTAGTCTCAACTGACCTTCACGTAAAATTGACCAACAGATATGTGATCCAATTAATAGGTCTATTTCACTCATAATATTAAATTGCGGGTCAACGAGAATAACAGATTCCGGAATATTACTTTTATTTTTGTCAAAAGATATTTTCGGTAAACTACTAGTTATTTTAGGAATTACAAGACAATTTATATCCGTTCTAAAATCACCGTTACGTGATAATAAAGTAACATTTATCTGTTTATTTAATCTCATTTGAGTTCGTCCTATACCATTAACAATATGATTTGTATTATATTTTTTAACATTTAATTTGTTTGCGAATTCCTCGGTTACAAAATTACTCTGCGAACCATTGTCGAGTAATGCGCGACAGGTAATTATCTTTCCATCTATCAAAATATTTACTAATGCAGTCGCCAACAATACCTGTGAATGCGACGCCGCTATCCCTACATTACACATTCCATCGTGTAAAAAACTACAATTATTTACGGAATCTAAACTACCTTCCGAATTCTTGCGATTAGCGTATTCT
The DNA here is from genome assembly GCA_037954035.1 of Rosalia funebris. Lineage (NCBI taxonomy): Eukaryota > Metazoa > Arthropoda > Insecta > Coleoptera > Cerambycidae > Rosalia > Rosalia funebris. The sequence continues at coordinate 40,143,722 of JAZFAV010000016.1, forward strand.
GCCGATACAGGCGGTTTTTTGTTTACATTCCTGTATGGCGTACAAACGTCGCTCGCCGAATTTACCTCGACTTTGCCAGCCTGATTTTCGGACGTATTATTCGAACTATTTCTTAAATCAATATGAATTAGCGAATTATGTGGTTTCTTACATTTTATGCACTTCTGTGATTTACAATGCCAAGACACATGGTTTGGTTTAAGACAATTTAAACATAATTTATTTCTTTTTATTTCCGCAATCCGATTGTCAATTGACAGTTGTAAGAATTTGTTACAGTTATAAATAGCGTGTTCCTGTTTACAATAATAACATTGTAAAGACTCTTTGTTATATGACATGAAACTATTACTAAACTCTTTACTTCTAAAATTTTGTTTACTCGTTTTCTTTTTGTCAGATTGGTTAATTTCTAATTTTTCTAATACCTCGCATTTATTTCTCAAGAACTTATGCATGTCATCCATTGAGGGTAAGTCTTCTTTATACTCATAAGACTCCCAATCTCGTCTTGTTATGTCATCAAATTTCATTGTTAATAAATAAATAATTAACCTATCCCATTCCTTTACACTTTCACCTAGAGTTTGTAGAGACCGCAAATGTTTTTTAAAAACATCATACAGACTGCGTAAATCTCTATGTGATTCTTTCTGTAATTTAGAATATTCGAAAATTGATTTCAAATGATTATGTATCATTAATGCCTTATTTGCGAACCTTTCCTCAAGTAGTGACCAAGCCACCGCATAATTCTCTGCCGTCGCTTCCAACGACTTTATAATAACTGCCGCTTCTTTCGTCAAAGACGAACGTAAATAATAAAATCTCTGCGTATCATTTAAAGCAGAATTATCATCCACTAATGCCTTAAAACCGTCCTTAAATTCTAACCAGTTCTGGTACTGGCCATCAAAATTAGGTAATTTTATAGGAGGTAATTTAATTGCATTACTATTACTTACATTATTATTTGTGCTATGACTGTTGACCGCATGTCGAGAGCCATGCACAGAACCATCATTCAAATGTATATCACTCTGATTATGATTAAATACATTATTTTCATTTTCATATTCATAACATAAGTGTTTCGCCTCTGACAATAATTTAAAATATAACGTCTCAAATTCTTGCCTTTCATTAGACTGTATTTCATTTGGGTGTAACTTTTCAAGTTCTGCCTGTACTTCATCAAATTCATCTAAATAACCCTCAGTTTTGCTTATTCTTAATTTAATTTCCCTAATAATCGCCCCAGTTAACGCCTCTCTGTCAAGTTTCAAAAAATATGTCAAATCGCTTTAATTTGCCCTTAACGTAGCCTCTACTTATTTTTAAACTTTCCGACATTTTGCCGACAAAGGTATTAAATGTTTCAAATTCAACAACCTGGGAATATAGGAAATAATGTGACTTACAATTTTTGGTAAAACGGGAACTCTACCTATGAGGTACACCTTTTGAGTCTTGCCACGTTTTCACCTTGCTGATCCAGCCGCAACGACGTCTCCAATATCCATGTACTTCTAGAATATTCTCTAGAAGCCCCTGCCCCTATTATACAACCAGTTTTCCTCTTCTAATTTCTCCAAATCCGTTTCGCGGGACCATATGTTTGGGGCTTTCCCCAATACTGCCACTATGATAGCTTTACAATTCCAAACAACCTCTTCAATAGCTCAGGACCACTTTTATTCAACAATAAAAGAAATATATAATACAATCTACAAAATACTACAAATCTATTGGAGTCAAGTCGGTCGCGGACCGTCCCACATCGAGTCTTAAAACTGAATGTCTGCGCTGTTGCGCGACGCACTTCTCATACGAATTCCACCGTGCAGGACCGGTCTCGCTCCAACAGTCACTATGTATTAGTTCTAACTTATCATTAGCTGGGGTACCTTTATTAGAAAATGGTAAATGAGTCTGTTTACCCTGACAGCATATTTCACTATTATTTATGTTTATGTTAGCTTGTTCTTTAAATGTGAGCCCTTCCACCAACTTACACATTTTATTTAAATAGTTGCTATTTAAATGTCCCAAAGGTCGATACCAAACTTTGCCACTAACACCACCAATTAAAAAGCTGTACCTTTGTTCTCCAAGACTCAGTTTATAAACATTGTTATTTAAACCCGTAGTTGCCACCAACATATCTTGAAAAGTGTAAATTTTACATTCTGTCTTTATCAAAACAAACTTTATTTCCATTTTTGACAAGTTGATAAACTGACAAGTTTGTGATTAGATCTAAAGCAAAGTGTACCTTGGTAAGAAGAATGTTCTGTATTATCTACGACAGTTTTTATTTCGATATCGCCTGCACACTCAACTGATGTTTTTGTTTTATTGGTTACTACGATGTCTGTTAAATCCGGACTTCTTTCATTTTTTAACCACTCTTTTCTTGAGATTAAATGAACACTTGTGCCACTGTCAACATACCAATCGGTGTTTTTAAATTGTCCTGTGGTAAATACAGCACTAAATCCACTTTCTGATTTATTATTTGAGCATTTTAACATGAAATGCCCGCTTTTCTTTCATTTAAAACAAATTATATTAAAGATAGGTTTTTTCTTGTTGATATGACCTTGACTATAAAGCCGGCTCCACACTCGCGCCGCGAATCGCGGCGTGAATTCACGCTGCGATTCGCGCGCTAATTTTAAACGAAAAACATGCCCCTCCACACTCGCAAAATTCGTAGTGTAGTTCGCGCTCTCAACTAGTATGGACTACTATGGACGTCGAAGTAGGTACTGCTGCTACCACGGCACTTTACGCAATAGAGTACTAGAATTATGTGTACATTAAAGATACAAAACAAATAAAGAAAACGCGGAAAAAAGAGAATTTTCGACTAATTATCACAACACCTCTTTACCAGAAAAGACAAACAGACTGAATTCACGCCGTCAGTGTGGATGCATTCGCATTCGCGCCTCGTAAACGTACCGCGAACCCTTTGTCGCGGGTACAGAGAACCGACTCAGATCGGGGAACGCCGTGAAGCGCGAAGATGCGAAAGCCTCTACAATCGCGTTTGCGCCCATTCGCGGGCATTCACGACGCGAGTGTGGAGCCGGCTTAATTTGAAGTGAGCGATTTTTCGTTCGACGTACTACCTCTGCCGCAATCTCTCGCAGGCTTTCAGTAACCTGATTTCATTCTGCTTTTAGAACTCACCGCAAACGCGCCATTACTGCTGCCGCCATCTGTTTGCATATCCAATAATTTTGTTTTAATTGAATCGGTTGTGATTTAAATTCCAGAATGCTCTACTGCCATTATCATAGGAGAGTATTTATCTGGAAGTACCGCCAACAAAAGCGATCCCACCCATTCTTCGTCTATCTTGAAGCCTGTCCGTCGCAATTTTTGAGACGTCTCGACTACTTGGTTTACGTAGGATTCCATGGAATCGTGGTTTTCCAATCTGGCTGATATCAGGGTTCTTAGAAGCCCTATCTTCCTCGTAAAGCCACTGTCGTCATAGAGGTTCTTCAGTTTTATCCATACCTCCTGTGCCGTTTTTGCATCTTTAACATGCGGGAACAAGGAAGGATCAATGGTCAATATCAATTTGGCCTTCGCTTTAGCTATTAACGTAGAATCTTGCTCGCTGCCCTCAATACACGTACTTAGTCCTTCAAGTACTAACACATTTTCAACAGCAAGTCACCATTTGTCATAGTTCTCACGACCGACTAATTTCGGCATACTCGTTAAATAGTTCACGGCCATTTTTCTTGATATGCTATACTCTTTCTATGTCCACACAACTGTGTTTCAAACGATTACTTTAACAATTCGCGATTCAGAGCACCAGAAAAGATGCACCTAGGCCCATAACCAGATAAAAAGGCCGGGAGAAAGTAAAATAAAACACATGCACTACTTAGAAACATTGTATTCGACTAACTGTATTACTATATAAGAGGGAGGAAAAATGAACTCATATGTACATGGTTCAATAGCTCCACCAGTCAACCACATAATTTAAGTCAAATATTTTGATATTCATACAACATAAATTTCTTCTGTAATATATCATAGGAGTATTATTTTGAATTTAAAACTTGTTCATTTAAAATTGACTTTTTTATAATTATCTCACGGCTAATTTAAAAATAAATTTAATGTTCACTTTAATTTTATTTTAAGAAAAATTAATTTAAAATTGACTTTAAAATACAGTAATCGATTTTATAAATACCCTATTAGTTTTTTAAATTTATTAAAGTAAATTCAACACTAAATTACCGCTAACAAACCTTTAGCAACTTTAAACAAAAGTTTAATTAAAAAATAAATTCTAGTTTAAAGTACCATAAGGCCAGGAAACTCGTACAAGCTTCTTTTAAATTCTGAATTGATTGGGTTGTTACTCGATGAATATCCATATTTATACAAAATTAAAACCTTTGCTGATTAGATTTTCACTTTTTATTTGTTAAACTTAACAATTGTTTCGCCAACACAGTGGCTTCATCAGATGTTGAGTACATAGACTGAACTCTATTTTACGTATCATAAACTCAATTTTACGTATCTGTCATTTTGGTTTGTTTACTTTTTATTTTCTGTATGTTTAATTAGATATCATTATATTTTAAAAGGAAATTCTCTTTGGAACATCTGCAAACGTTCATCGGATAAACTTCTTCATCTAATGAAGTTTATCAGATGAAGAAGAATATATAGATCTAAAAAGATCTAAGTTATATATAAAAGAGTAGATTGTTTTGAAAAATTTAATCCAAATATTTTCGAAAATTTTTACTTTGAAAAACGATAGTTGTAAGCTTGCAAAAATATAATTAACCCTTATTTTTTATATGCAAACTAAACCGAATTTCGCTTTAGAGGTCGATGTATTACACCTATGCAAACATTATGATTACGATGGAGATTTTATGCATCAAGTAATATGCATTTGCATATAACTGCAGGCCGACATTCTTGGTGTATCAAGATTTCTACATGTTACTTTATGAAAATATTGGCAAATCATTGACATATTTACATCGCTAACATAGTAATATATATAATAATAATAAAGAAATGAAAGAACTGCTGACAATTTTCTCTGGGAACGACGCTTTCCTATATTAAAATACGGAATGGGACTGAAACTAAATACAACAATGTGCAGTATAATTGCAGTAGCAATATTATAATATATATATATATATATATATATATATATATATATATATATATATATATATATATATATATATATATATATATATATATATATATATATATATATATACATATGACATATGAATTACTTGCTTCCTGAATATTTATTAGATAATGAAAAGATTGATAATGATCAGGAAATTTTAGATTCCTCTGAAAATAATTTAAACACCACAGTCATAATATTAAGCAATCATTACTTAATGAACATTTTGTTGGTCTGAAAATATATTTCTTTATTAAAGTTTACAAACAACAAACATATATGTCGTTCACATCACTCAACTTCATATATACTTCAAATATTAAATTAGTAATAGATTACAATAATTCAGATATAGTAAAAAATTATTCAGTTTCTTTAGCTCTATATCTGAAATATATATAACCATTTTAAATTGCTTCATGCTCTTCCTCTTCTCTCTTTATCTTTTTTCATATTTTCGTTTTCAAACGATTGGTTCAGCAATTCCAATTTTCTTTTATAATACTGTCCTTTGCAAATAATTACTTTTTTGGGCTTATTGTTTTTACTTTTCTGTTTGATTTATGTTTAAATTTAGATGATACATATTTGTTCTATCTAGATTCCATGCTATAAAATATACTTTAAGTGTTTTGTTTCTTATTTACATTTTAGGTAACACTTAATTTAGCATAACAGAGTTATGAACTATGTATATGTTACTGCATATCCGTTATATAATATAAAACCGTAAAAAGGTAGTATAAAACCGTTAGTATGCATAATAACTTTAGCAATTGAAGAATTCGCATAATTACTGAAACTGTTAGTGATTATGCATAATAACTGAGCACATTAGGAATTATGCATAAATACTAAAATCGTCAGGGAGTATGCATAATATGAGGGAATGAGAACTAAATCCGAATCGGATTTACAAATACATGCAGCTATAACATGTTTTGAGGATTCTATTAAAAAAAGAAAGAAATAATATAGAGACAATTGAAAGTGAAATTTCTGAGTATGCCATTCGGACTAAGAGATGCCGTTTAAATGAAAATCCATATATTCAAAAAGCCAAGCCAAGGAAATTTGTGACACTATAATTACCCATGCAAAAGAATGGTTTTCTTTTACTAAACATTTAAATGTTTTTGTAATTTTTGCGTCAGATAGATTTTCGTAATCGGAGAAGAGTTTTCCATTGCAGTATTTAGAAGCCACAGTAGAAGCATATCCATTTTTAGATAAAGTTCGCCTGCAGGCAGAGTTAGAACTGATTTATAGAAGACCTGATTTTAGGAATATGAGTGGTGCTATTCATCTGTTGAAATTCATAACAGTAATAATCTTCAAGATATATTTTCTGCCACCTTTACTCTTTTACAAATAATTGTTATTATACCAATGACCACAGCTGAAGCAGAACGAAGTTTTTTAACACTGAAGCGAATAAAAACATTTTTAGGGAATTCTATGAATCAAGAAAGACTGACGACCTTAGTAATGTTGTCTATTGAGAAAAAAATTATACAAGGTTTGCCAGACTTCAACAAAGCTGTTATAACTAAGTTTGTTGAGAGTAAGAATAGAAGAATTGACTTTACATTCAAGCAATGTAATACAGTTTAGACATTGGGTGAACAGTGACTGTACGAACAAAAAATAATAGATTCCTACTGCATGTGAGTATTTTTATTACGATAGTACGATAAAAATTTGCATGTTCTTGATTTTATGAACCCCTTATGCTTTCGATCGCCAGCCGCCACTGATCTATGCCCAATCGTCCAAGCCTAGTTCCCGGAATAATCTCAGGAGTGGGTGAACGTTTTTCAGCGATTTTACTGGGAGTGTTTTTGAGTCCATAATAATAATAACCACGACATCTACAATTAGCCGTCGAAAGCTATATGTAAAGTGACATCAAATAGGATAAAGGCCTACGAAGATAGCAGATAGATAAGAAAGCAGGAGAGGATATTAAGAAGTACTTTCAAGATTCCGGTAAAGCACTCCACCAGAAAGTAGTTTAAGTTGACTGAGGATATACTGCACTCGAACGCAATAAGGGAAACGTCTGTATAGCGCCACTAAGATCAAACACCACCTGGCGAAGTTAGTTTGCCGTGAATGTTATTCACGGCAAATATCTCACCCCACTAGACGAAGAGGGCATCAACAAACCAAACTTGCTGAATTTGCTAAATACAGAGGATCTGTATCCTGAAACTGAAGGCTTCATGATAGCAATAGAAGATGGCGTGATATTTACTCGCAACTACGTGAAGTATATATTGAAAAAGGAGGTGGAAGAAGTTCTGTAAATACAACGACCAGGGGGAACAATCGACCATATAATTGAAGGATATTCAATGCTGGTAGTCTCAGCATATCTAAGAAGACATAACCAGTTAGCAAAAATAGTACATGCGAAGATGGCATAAAAATTCAGTCGCAGCCTGTCCCCTAGAAAAATAAAGATTTTAATATATATTTCTTCTGTTTTACCTACATTACCTCTAATACATATGCATAATAACTAAATATTTTAGGTATTTGGGATATCCTATACACATAATAAGCGGTATTTTTTGACATATAATTGATTTTTCTTTCACTTCTGGTTTCGCCGGAAGTGACTTTAACTTTCGATTTTTAAATAGAATACCCTGTATATTATTGCATTTTTGAATTCTGCATAATTTTATGAATCCAACGATACCAAATAAGTGACATTTCAAAAGTCAACATTTTTTATAATCTAATTTTTAGTTTTCCATTTAAGTGTGCCATGATGGTTCCGATTTATTTTAAATGACCCGTGTAATGCTACAAAAATCGAAATCCCGTCAAAACTACTAAATCACGTGATTTATGAACAAATACAGTTCATCAAAATTGTTTTTTGGGGCAAAACTCAATTTTGTCAAATGGAACCATATTGGTACCGTGGTATCATTTATTAGTACTGTTAATAAGAAATTTATTCATATGTCGTATTAAAATGTGCAATAAATACAAACAAAATTACAGCTAAAAGAAAATAAGAAAATACTAAAATTTTCTTTTAGCTGTAATTTTGTTTGTATTTATTGCACATTTTAATACGACATATGAATAAATTCATGGAGCAGGGACTTCAGAAATAAATATTGATGGATGCATAAACAAAAGGTTTCGATTTGATAACATAATTCAATCGGTATTGCAGAATTTTCATGCAACTGTCAGAAAGTGACTATTTATGCTCCGTATGTCTGTTCCAGCACAAGCTGGAACTTGTGTTGATTTCGGATGAAAATAATTGTTTTGCTTTAAATTTTTCCTATTTTAATTATAGTAATTCAAAGGTGAGTAATGATTTTACTATATAATGCCATTATTTACGGTTTTTATACTTTTTGTTACAAAAACTTCAGTCGACTAACCCCTAAATGGATTTTTTTTAGATGGGTAAACGTCAAGATCTTTCTTCGGACGAAAAATCGTCTGTAATCGCACTTTTACGAAATACTGAATACAGTCAACGGGAAATTGCAAACAAATGTGGGATATCCCAGTCATCAGTTCGACGGTTGATTCAAAAATTACAAGCGGACCTACCTGTTGGTTCGGCTCGGACAGGTCGCTGTGGCAGAAAATCGCTGATAACTCCTAGAGGGCAGAGATTCTTAAGAAATATGGCTGTGGAATTCAGAAGGGCAACCCACAGTGAAATAAGGAATAAGTTTCATGAGGTAGGCTACAAGGTATCGGTGGCTACTGTAAGAAGAAATTTGTACGGTTTGGGTTTCAAATATCGAAGACCAGTTAAAAAACCAAAACTAACACCAGTCATGGCCAAGAAGAGTCAGAATTGGGCTATTTTGCATAAAAGGATTTTTGTCGATGACTGGCAAATGGTAGGTCATTAAAATTTATTTTGTTTTGTGGTTTTATTATTTTTGTGGCATGTCTCCAGGTCTGCTTTAGCGATGAAGCAACTTTTCAAATTATGGATGATAAAACCCAGTTTGTTCAAAGACGTCCAGGTAAAAAGTTTAATACAGATTGTGTAGTAAAGAGAGTGAAGCATCCTACATCTGTGATGATATGGTCTGTCATAAGTGGGAAGGGATTGGGAAGACTTTATGTCGTAGAAGGAACCATGCGGCAAGATAAATATAAAAAGATTCTCCAAACAAAATTGATCCCACAGATGAGGGAACCATGGCCAGGGAACTCGCCAGACATGAACCCTATCGAGAATGTGTGGGAATGCTTAAAACGAGAATTAGCAAAGGAAAACATAACCAATAAGGTTAAATTAACTGAGAGAATAATTTATCATTGGAACAATAATGATCAATTAAAGGAAATTGCAAAAAACTGCATAAACAGCATGCCCCGAAGGGTGGACGCGCTAATAAAAGCCAAATGCGGTTTGACAAAATATTAGTAGTATAAAAATATGTTCAGTAATTAGTATCAATATATATATATATATATATATATATATATATATATATATATATATATATATATATATATATATATATATATATATATATATATATATATATATATATATATATATATAGTATAATAAAGAATCAGAAATGTGAAACCACGCTTTATTCTCATGTACATATACTTAACAAAGCCAATATTATTTATACAACTCAAAAAACAACAATTTTGCAAATGAGTCTAATAAAGTGAGCAGGGACTGAATATATACACATTTTTTACTAAAAGCCAGTAACCCCTTTCTGTGGCTCCGACTCACACAGAAGGTGCGCTGGTAATCCCAGTAATCACTCCTCGCGTCCGTTCGGTTAGTGATTACTGGGCCGAGTCGTGTGCCCTGAGGCATGCCGGTATGCTCTTTAAATCTGAAAGCGGTGTATCTCTCGCTCCACCAAGGGCTCCAACAATCAGTACTTTAAGTTTAACAGAATGGTCTGGATAGAGTCTGCGGAGTTCGAAGATTAGGTCTCGATATTTTGTCCATTTCTCCTACTCTTTCAAAACAACGTTACCATCACCGGGTGCCGAGAACTCGATTACGAATATTATCCTGAGTTGGTGGTCGAGGAGGACTACGTCAGGCTTGTTCGCCTGTATTTGCCTGACGGTGGGAAACGAATAGTTCCAATATATTCGGCACTTCTCGTTTTCCACAACGGACTCAATATCCCCCGGCGCGTGAGACAGCACTAGTGTCTCGTCTATCTGATACGAGCGCCTTAAATGATAATAAAGCATCCGTAACGCTGCGTTGTGTCTATGGATATAGGCCGAGACTGCATATACCGAGCAAGCAGACAGTAAATGCATCAATGTCTCCGGCGCCCTGCGGCAGACTCTACAGCTGACATCAGGGACCTCCATACCCAAGACACGACTCCGATAGACGAGCGTGTTAAATGCACAATCTTGGCAAGCCATGATGAGTCCCTCGGTCTCTGAATTTAGCCCGGCTGACCTTAAGAAAGCAAAGGTCAGCCTTTCGAATAAGCCCAGGGCTTCCATATTCCTATATAGAAGACCCCGTGCATGGGCTTATCCTTGTGAAACTGCAGAGCTCTTAAATGCTCTGCAGCTTTTACTTGGGCTTTTAACCGAACAGGTTCCAAGTCAGTGACAGAGTTGCGATTGGCCCGTTCGGTATCGAAGACGAGACCGAAATCATCGGCTGCTCTACGTGTTGCCTTAAATAAAAGTACTCCTATCCCTGCATGTTCGTGATCTCGGACCATGCAGAGAAGGGGATCCGAACTCTTGATAACTTCATAGGCTCCGTTCAGAACCATCCTGTTATGGAGACACTCCAAACTCAAGAGTCCACGGCCTTCGCGATGTCGTGGGAGATATAACCATGGAACAGACGACCTAGGATGCAGACCCCTACTGAAATGCATCCTTTTTCGGGTTACTACGTCGAGTCGTCGCAGCTCCAGCTCCTCCTGTGTCCATTTGACTACTCCGAAGGAGTAGACAAGGATTGGAACGGCAAGCATATTTATTGCAGACACCTTGTTCTTCCCCCGACAGTTCTGAAGACCAGATCTGTCAGAGTCGGTGATGATACTTACCGCGGAGAGTTTTATTTACGACACTTACGTCTCGGATGGAGCGTTGCTCAACACCCAAGTAGGTGTACGACTCTCCGGCATCTAAGTGGTGTAAGATGCTTCCGTCTACGAGCTGCGCATCCTCTGCGTATTCCCGGCTTCGCCTTCTCTTGAGATGAACCAGTGCACATTTGTCCAACCCAAACTCCATCCCGATGGCCTGCGTATACTCTTGCACCACCCTTAGGGACTGGCGTAAGTCCCTTTCTCCGGAGACATAAAGTTTTAGGTTATACATGTAAAATAGATGGGTGACCTTATGCCTCCGATCGCCGGGGGTGCCGCAGATATAGCCACGGATTTTCCTGAGGGATACGGACAACTGCAGCAGTGAGATGCAAAACAGAAGGGGGCTAAGTCTCCCTGAAACACGCCCCTTCTAAACGACACCGGCTCTGTCTGGACTCTAGTATCACCCGATGTTATGGTAAACCGAGTCCTCCAGAGCGGCATCAGTTCTTGAATACATCTCATTACAGGACCGGGCACCACAAGGCATTGGATCACGTGAATTATTAGCTCATGCGGTAGTCGATCCAGGCTATGGAAAGGTTTCGCTTGTACTGCACAGAGTCCTGCGTGACACATTTGTCATTTAACAGATTCTACTTGCACCCAGCGAGACCCCTCTTAGACCCTCGTTGTTCGTACATCACCTCGAAGACCGGCTCAACTGCTAGGAGTACTCGCATATACAAGATGCATGTAAACACCTTGTAACATGTATTTAAGCAGGTTATAGGTCGGTAGTTCTTTGAGTTGGACAAATCTCCGGTTTTTGGGATTAGCACGGTCTGTCCCTCGACAACCCAAGAAGGAATTTTCTGCTCCCCATTTAGCCAGGTGGTAAAAATTGTGGCTAAATGGTGGTGGGTACTAGATAATTTTTTCCACCAGAAGTTATTTATCCCGTCGAGACCTGGAGCAGCAAAGTTCTTAGAGCCCGCAAGAGCTCTTCGAACTTCTTCACGGGTTATCGGGTGGCACACTTGTTCTGGTCGCTGAAGACCTTCGCAAAAGTCTTCAAAGTGTGCCAGGGCTGGAGTGCCTCTTTGGATTGGGAGCTTCTGCTCATACAGCGCCTTCCAAAATTTTCCCACCTGATCTACAGTCGGCGGATTTTCGACAACAGGTTGAGGCGGTTCGAGTAAGCGTCAGGTTTTTTGGCGGAACAAATTATTTTCCGCCAGCCTTCGCGCCCGTCTCACTAGTGACTTTTTGCACGTTACTAACATCCGTATCCTATCAAGGCAGTGCTGTTTGGTGGTATGCAGTACTACCTAATTAAGTGTGTGATAGACGCGTCTTAAATTGGCGGCGATACGCCGTAATTTTTGCGTAAAAGGCCTAGTGGCTGCCATATAATCCACCACACATTGGATACGGGATACCTGTTATCTTGCCTACTGGATCTTGGCTTCCATCTTCCATACACGCCGTTCCGCTCTCTCTCTCTCGCAGAGAGGAAGATTTGTTCGCCCTCTCCATATGAGAGAAGCTTTCGGCGGCAGTGTACACGGCACAGTTTATGTGCCTTCTGGAAGCGATGCTTGAACTTCAACATCTATTCTGGCCAGGTCTTGTGGGGCCTAGGGGGTCTTATGCGATGTAACCCCCTTCTGGTACCGAGGCCCTCTACTATTGGTGGAGTGGTGAAGACCGCATCCCCAACTAGTTCATTAGGCAGCCTTTCAGCTACCTCATTCGCCAATCAGGGCGCACTGCTCACATAGCCCTTTCTACGAAGATGGGATACATAATTACGCAGATTCTGCGGCGTGGTGGAATCATGCTCTGGGTGTAATTCACACCACAGAGCATGTATACGTGCCATGTATCCCCTCCGTATAGGCTCACTGCTTTCATAGCATTGCAGCAGGTCGTCCCTCAGTTCGTCAGTCCACTCAAAGCGTCCTTGTTCGTTGCGTCTGTTGTCCTCGGGCAACCCATCCGATGGGGCCCCACCACCTTGTTCATGATGAATGGGATCGATCGTGGGGGCCTCTTCTTCTGCCATCTGGAACAAGAAGTAAGGGCTTACCGGGGAGTTAGTCCAGCAAGCCCACGGCCGACATCAGAGGGGAATCTGTTACCCCCTCCCGAGTGCGCTGGTGTTGCCGGTCCGGTTTATATATATATATATATATATATATATATATATATATATATATATATATATATAATTAGGTAGAATGGTCAGTGAATAGACCTTTTCATAGTTTAAAATTTTTTGTTGCTATGCGTCAACTTCTGCCATATTTTCGGGCACTTTATACGTGTATAAGCTGTGAATAGAATGTTTTCAATGTAATTAAAAGAAAAAATATATAATTGTTATAATATATTATAAACTTAAAGTAAAATAATAATACAAGCATTTTAATTAAAATATATAATGTTATTAGTAAAGATAACATAAGCATTGTAAGCAGGAAGGGCCGCATAACATCGATCTGGCCTTTGGTGAGTAGCGACACCAATTACTCCAGCTGGGGTGCAAAACCGGACCGGCGGCACCAGCGCACCTGGGAGGGGGTAACAGATTCCCCTCTGATGTCGGCCGCGGGCTTGCTGGACTAACTCCCCGGTAAGCCCGTACTTCTGGTTCCAAAGAACAGAAGACAACAGACGCATCGAACAAGGACGCTTTGAGTGGACTGACGAACTGAGGGATGACCTGCTGAAATGCTATGAAACCAGTGAGCCCGTATGGAGGGGATACGTGGCACGTATGCATGCCCTGTGGTGTGAATTATACCCAAAGCATGATGCCTTCGCGCCGCAGAATCTGCGTGATTATGTATCCTATCTCATTAGAAAGGACTATGTGAGGACTGCACCCTGATTGGCGAATGAGGTAGCTAAAAGGCTGCCTAATGAACCAGTTGAGGATGCGGTCTTCACCGCTCCACCAATAGTAGAAGGCCTCAGTACCAGAAGGGGGTTACATCGCATAACATTCCCAGGGCCACAAGACCTGGCCAGAGTGGATGCTGAAGTTCGAGCATCGCTTCCAGAAGGGGCCGACATCTCGCACATAAATTGTGCCGTGTACACTGCCGCCGAAAACTTCTCTCATATGGAGAGGGCGAACAAGTCTTCCTCTCCGCGAGAAAGAGGCCAAGATCCAGTTGGCAAGACAACAGGTATCCCGTATTCAATGTGTGATGGACTATATGGCGGCCAATAGGCGTTTACGCAAAAATTACGGCGAATCGCCGCCAATTTAAGACGCGTCCATCACACACTCAATGAGGTAGTGCTGCGTACCACCTAGCAGCACTGCCTTGATAGTTAACGAATGCTAACGACGTGCAAAAAGGCACTAGTGAGGTGGACGCGAAGGCTGGCGGAAAATAATTTGTTCCGCCAAAAACCCTGGCACCTATTCGAACCACCTCAAGCTGTGTTGAAAATCCGCCGACTGTAGATCAGGTGGAAAACTTTTGGAAGGCGCTGTAGGAGCAGAAGCTCCTACTCCAAAGAGACACTCCAGCCCTGGCACACTTTGAAGACTTTTGGGAAGGTTTTCAGCGACCAGAACAAATGTGCCACCCGATAACAGGTTCGAAGAGCTCTTGCGAGCTCTAAGAACTTTGTTGCTCCAGGTCCCGACGGAATAAATAACTTCTGGTGGAAAAATTATCTAGTACCCACCACCATTTAGCCAAAATGTTTACCGCCTGGCTAAGTGGGGAGCAGCAAATTCCTTCTTGGGTTGTCCAGGGGCGGACCGTGCTAATCCCGAAGACCGGAGATTTGTCCGACCCAAAGAACTATCGACCGATAACCTGCTTAAGCGTATGTTACAAGGTGTTTACACGCATCTTGTACATGCGAGTACTCCTAGCAGTTGAGCCAGTTTTCGAGGGGATATACGAACAACGAGGGTCTAAGGGTGTCACTGGCTGTAATGAGAATCTGTTGATTGACACATGTATCCCGCAGGACTCCGTGCAGTACAAGCGAAACCTTTCTGGATCGAGTACCGCAAGGCATTCGACATGACATCGCACAAGTTAATAATTCACTTGCTCCAATGCTTTGTGGTGTCCGGTCCAGTAGTGAGATGTATTCAAGAACTGATGCCGCTCTAGAGGATTGGGTTTACCATAACATCGAGTGATACTAGAGTCCGAACAGAGCCGGTGTCGTTCAGAAGTGGCGTCTTTCAGGGAGACTCCCTTAGTCCTCTTCTGTTTTGCATCTCACTGCTGCCGTTGTCCGTGTCCCTCAGGAAAATCCGTGGCTATAACTGCGGCACCCCCGGCGATCGGAAGCATAAGGTTACCCATCTATTTTACATGGAGGACCTAAAACTTTATGCCTCCGGAGAAATGGAATTACGCGAGTCCCCAAAGATGGTACACGCAGGCCATCGGAATGGACTTCGGGTTGGACAAATATGCACTGGTTCATCTCAAAAGAGGACGAAGCCGGGAATACGCAGAGGATGTGCAGCTCGTAGACGGAAGCATATTACCCCACTTAGATACCGGAGAGTCGTACACCTACATGGGTAACGCTCCACCCAAGAGGTAGGCGTCATAAAAAACACTCTTCGCGGCAAGTATCAGCACCGCCTCCGACAGATCTGATCTTCAGAACTGTCGGGGAAGAACAAGGTGTCTGCAACAAACATGTTTGCCGTTCTGATCCTTGTCTACTCCTTCGGAGTAGTCAAATGGACACAGGAGGAGCTGCGACAACTTAACGTAGTAATCCGAAATAGAATGCATCTCAGTAGGAGCTTGCATCTCACATCGTCCGTTTCGCGGTTATATTTCCCACGACATCGCAGAGGCCGTGGACTCTTGAGTTTGGAGTGTCTCCATAACAGGATGGTTTTGGATGGAGCCTGTATAGTTATCAGGAGTTCGGATCCCCTTTTCTGCATGGTCCGAGATCACGAAAATGCAGGGATAGGAGCATTTTTATTGAAGGTAGCACGTAGAGCAGCCGATGATCTCGGTCTCGTCTTCGACACCAAACGGGCCAATCGCAACTCTGTCATCGACTTGGAACCTGTTCGGTTAAAAGCCCAAGTAAAAGCCGCAGAGCATTTAAAAACCCTGCAGCTTCACAAGGCTAAGCCCATGCATGGAGTCTTCTATAGAAATATGGAAGCCCTGGGCTTATCTGAAAGACTGACCTTTGGTTTTTTAAGCTCAGCCGGGCTAAATTCAGAGACCGAAGGATTCATCATGGCTTGCCAAGATGGTGTACTTAACACGCTCGTCTATCGGAGTCGTGTCATGGATATGGAGGTTCCTGATGTCAGCTGCAGAGCCTGCCGTAGGGCGCCAGAGACATTGATGCATTTACTGTCTGCTTGCCCGGTATATGAAGTCTCGGTCTATATCCACAGACACAACGTAGCGTTAGGGGTGCTTTATTATCATTTAAGGCACTCGTATCAGATGAGACACCAGTGCTGCCTTACGCTCCAGGGGATATTGAGTTCGTTGTGGAAAACGAGAAGTGCCGAATATATTGGAACTATTCGTTTCCCACCGTCACGCAAATACAAGCCAACAAACCTGACGTAGTCCTCCTCGACCACCAACTGGGAAGAATGTTTGTCATCGAATTCTCTGCACCCGGTGACGGTAACATTGTTTTGAAAGAGGAGGAGAAACGGACAAAATATCGAGATTTAATCTTCGAATTTCGCAGTTTCTATACAGATTATTATGTTAAACTTAAGGTACTGATTGTAGGAGCCTTTGGTGGAGCGAGAGATACACTGCTTTCAGAATTAAAGAGCTTACCGGCATGCCGAAACTCGGCAGAAATCTTAGCCGGTCGCATGCAGAAGGCCGTAATTCTCGGTTCGCTTCGTCTACTCAGGGCACACGACTCGGCCCAATAGTCACTAACCAAACGGACGTGAGGATTGATTACTGGTATCACCAGCGCACCTTTTGTGTGAGTGGGAGCCACCGAAAGGGGTGACTGGTTTTTAACAAAAAAAAAAGAAACAAAAAACAAAAAAAAAGGAGCAAAAAACGTTGTAGTGGGATATGTCGCCGTGACACACGCAGTAAATCATTTTCGGAGAACTTATATTATTTCATTAGTTTTTCAAAGCCTTGTCTCGAATATCATCGAAAACTTATTAAATCAACTAAACAAAAAAAAGTGGACGAGGTGATGGGCGATTCCAACTGATCATGTTAATAAAAACACATATATTTGCTCACTTCATTTCGAAGCAGAAAGTGGTCCAACAACAAAACATCCTGACCCCATCAGTTGTGTACAATGAATCATGTAATCATGTAATGCATTCAATTGTTAATGTAAATATAAATGTTATCCTAACTTCAACAAGTTCTGCTTTATTTCCACCTTGTGGACGGCCATGGCACTTAAACCATCATCGTAACCGAATACAATTATGTGCTTCTACTATGGAATGCACTATTGAAGCACCATCAATTAATTACTCATTTAATTGCACTAGTAATAAACCTAACCTACCTAGCCTAACCTAACTGTCTACTTATTATGGTTAGTTAAGTTAGATTCCAGAAACGAGAGAGGTAGCAGACTGATAGAATTCTGTGAGAAGCACAAGATGGTAGTCGCGAACACATTGTTCAAGAATCACGTTAGGAGGCGGTACACATGGAAAATGCCAGGAGGGATAGACAGGTATCAGATAGACTACATTCTGGTTAGGAAGAGATTTAGAAATCAAGTAAAAGACTGTAAGAGTTATCCAGGAGCAGATGTAGACAGCGATCACAACTTGGTAGTCATGAAAGCTAGATTAAAGTTCAAAAATCTGAAAACCCGGAAGGATAAGAAACGTATAAATGTAGACATATTGAGGGATCAGAATATGAAAGATAAGTTCCAGGAGAAAACAGATCAATTAATAAATAAAACGAGT
This sequence comes from Rosalia funebris, assembly GCA_037954035.1. NCBI lineage: Eukaryota > Metazoa > Arthropoda > Insecta > Coleoptera > Cerambycidae > Rosalia > Rosalia funebris. The sequence goes on from JAZFAV010000016.1 coordinate 40,161,927, forward strand.
AAGGACGAAATCAAGAACGCAGAAACTGAGTGGGAGGGTATCAAGAATAGTCTAGCTTCCGCGGCTACGGACGTTTTAGGACACGATAAAAGGGAAGCTAGGAAGCCCTGGATAACGGACGAAATCTTAAACTTAATGCAAAAGAGACGAGGCTACAAAAACAGACGAGACGAAGAAGGACTGAAAACGTATAAGGCAATAAAGTGGGAAATCATTAGAAAATGTAGAAAAGCGAAAGAACAATGGATAGAGGAGAAATGCAAAGAAGTAGAAGATAAGTTCCAAGTAGGTAAGACCGATGAGGCCTACAAAATAATTAACAGGAACTTCAGGGATGTAGGAACAATAAGTAGAAATGTTAGGAGTCAATCGGGGGACATACTGATAGGAAGAGAGGAGAAAGCGGATAGATGGAAGCAGTACTTAGGAAATTTATACGAGGGCCAGGAATTAGGAGAGATATTAGAGGAAGAATCTAGCATCGATAGGGAAGATGTAGGAAAACCTATATTGAGAGAGGAATTTGAAATAGCACTAAGGGGGCTAAAGAATAATAGAGCGCCGGGTGTAGATAAAATACAGGCGGAAATTTTGAAATATGCGGGACAGAAAGTAGTAAATAGGATGTTTGAACTGGTAAAATACATATACGAAACGGGCGAGATGCCGGAGGATTATAAGAGGAACATTATCGTTACTATACCGAAAAAGAGAGGAGCCGACAAATGCGAGAACTTTAGAACGATTAGCCTAACTTCCCATGCGTCAAAAATCTTAACTAGAATAGTGCAGAAGAGGATGGAAAATAGAGCGGAGGAAATACTAGGAGAAGACCAATTCGGGTTTAGGCGAAATAGGGGAACTCGCGAAGCTATTCTGGCGCTAAGAGTAATGTTAGAGAAAACAATAGAAAAAGGAAAGAACGCTTATATAGGATTTGTAGATTTAGAAAAAGCTTTTGATAACGTAAGATGGGAAAAAATGTTCGAGATACTAAAGAGCGCGGGAATGAAGTATAGAGATAGGAGAGTAGTACACAATCTATACATAGAGCAAACTGCTGTTATAGAAGTAGAAGGGGAAGAAAGGGAAGTAGGTATTAGGAAAGGAGTAAGACAAGGATGTACGCTATCACCACTAATTTTTAATCTGTACATCGAAGAGGCGATTAATGTGGCAAAAGATAGAGTAGATTTCGGGATTAAAGTACAGGGACAGAAACTAAAAATGCTGAGATTCGCGGATGATATAGCAGTATTAGCATCTAGTAAGGAGGAACTAGAATCAGCATTGAACGAAATGGAGGCAGTGTTGACAGAGGAATACGGAATGAGGGTGAATAAAAACAAAACTAAAGTGTTCGTGTGCAGAGGGCGCGAGAGCAGAGCAAAAACGAAAGTACAAATTAATAATGAAAGATTGGAGGAAGTTAAAGACTTCACTTATTTAGGAAGTAAAATAAATTGGGATGGAAGAAGCGATAAAGACATAAAACAAAGAATAGCGCAGGGTAGAGTAGCTTTTAACAAAAAGAAAGCACTTTTATGCTCGGGGGTAATAAACTTAGAAACAAGGAAGAGATTTTTGAAAACATATGTATGGAGCACGGCACTTTACGGCTGTGAAACCTGGACGGTAGGGGAAGCAAGTAGGAAGAAATTAGAAGCTTTTGAGATGTGGTGTTACCGAAGAATGATGAAAATACCATGGACTGATAGGGTTAGAAACGAAGAAGTATTGGAGAAAGTCGGCGAGAAAAGGAGTATGTGGAAAAACTTAAAGAAGAGAAGAGATAGAATGGTAGGCCACTTGCTGAGACATGGGGGAATAGTCCGCGATATTTTGGAGGCAGAAATAGGAGTGAAGAAAGGCAGAGGTAGGCCTAGATTAGACTACTGCTCGCAAATAGTAAGGGATGTAGGTTGTAGCACAATTAGCGAAATGCGTAGGTTAGCACAAGATAGGAGAAGCTGGAGGTTAGCGTCCAACCAGTCTTAGGACTGATGACCTAATGATGATGAAGTTAGATTCGGTTAAGTTAGGTTCCTTCAAAATAACAGCGTATTTAGTTGTTAATATTCATAGTTAACTTTTGGAGCGCCCCGTATACTAATCAGTACATATGATTTCATATAGAGGGCGCATAATTAAAAATATTACAATGGACGACAATTGTATCGGAATTGTAAACATTTGAAGGAAATTAAGAAAATCGTAATGAATAATAGGTTTTATGACGGTTTAATATATGATATGTATAAAGGAAGTGTTGTAGCATCTACCCGTATTAATATGAGCTGTCTATGTAGAGTGAAAGTGACAGGTATTGCGGAAAAGTGGAAAATCCATTTTCTTGAAAACTGTGTCCGAGCGAATAAAGCTGGAACCAGATTCGTGTTCAGCACTCTCTAAAAAGGGGTGTAGGAAAAATTTGGTAAGCATTTTGAAGACTTAATGTATAATTACCTTTTATTTTTATCTTCCAAACAGTTGAAAATTACATATTTTTTTCCTGATGCTGCAGTATGAGCAGAACATGATCATACATGTGCAAAACGAGGTGATATATCTTCAATTTCGTCATCATACACACCATGCAGTGCTCTACTATCAAATATATCGTGTCTAAAAACTGGTAAGTAAATCAGTACTTACATAAATAACACAAAATATATTGAATATAGCAAGCAAAGCTAAAGATGCGGGTTTGATTGTCGTTGCCACAGTTTGTGATCAAGGCAGTAATAATAAAAGTGCTATTAACTCCTTGTTTACAGAAACTCAGAATAAACCTGGAAGTCCTCATTATATATTTGAAGTTGGCCATGATAAAATAGTACCCCTTTTTGATACACCCCATCTTCTAAAGACCCTTCGCAATATTCTCTTATATAGAGATATGTATTATATAAATAAAGAGGGGCAAACAAAAATTGCTAAAGGGAAATATGTATATTAAGGTAACATGGGAATTAAATAGTTATAGTGATGATTTGAGAGCCCTTCCTTGTTTAACGGAGCACCATATAAACAAATCAAAACTAAAAAAAAAATGAACGTGTCTGTAGTAGCTGCGCAGGTGTTTAGTCATTCAGTAGCAACAACTATGAACCTGCTAATTTTAATGGTTTGTAGATATCAATTTTTTATCTCTTCAAAAGTTGCATTGTTAAATTATCCATTTGAACTGTGTATTGTTCAATTAGGTAATTATATATTTTTTAAATTCATACAATCATGTGGCTCAAAAATAAGCATTGCTAACGTGTCAATGTTGAGGGTGAATTTCTGAGTAATAACATTTTAATCATGTTCAATATATGCCAAAACAAAAAATTATTGTACTCTGTATATTACCAGTTTACCATATGCATATTTGTATTGTGCATATACATTGTAGGATCAGCTTTTGGAAGTGAAACAACTCCTTTAAATGAAGAGGCTCGTGGCACTGTTGAGTTTTTAAAATTTATTGATGATGTTTTGATAGTGTCAGTGTATCTGCTAAAAAGGATTTAAAGGATAAATCACTAAGAATATTTGTCTTGTCTGCCATCTACCAGATGAAAATAAATACACATATATGTGCATTCTTGAAAAGTTACCAAATAGTTTTCAAGATTTAAAACTCGGCTCTGTCTTATATTGCTGGATATACTGTGAAAATAAAAACAAAATTAACAGATTGTATCGCATACAAGTATAATATATATATATATATATATATATATATATATATATATATATATATATATATATATATATATATATATATATATATATATATATATATATATAAAAAGTATAGACTTCTAAATTTTCTGTTAATTTTGATTCTTTTGCACATGTGAATTAAAAGCCTTAAAAGACAAGTTTGAAAATAATATTATAGTGTAATAACAGAGTATTATTGAATTTAAAATCATTTTGCAGTAACTATAGATTACTTCAATTCGAAGAGTTTTATGATTCTTCGAGTCTTTTGAATTGTAAGTACTTATGAAAGAAACAGGCAATAAATCCTAAAAGTGATATAATCTCCAGAAGAGGATCAAAATGAATAATTAGATTTTCCGTTCGGTTTCCCAACATTTGGGTTTATTAAACCATCAGAGATACTACAAAATATAATAATAATAATCTATATCTGGTTAATATACATTAGATACTGTTATACTTTCACACTAATATGTTATAATGACATGCATATTACATATTTCATTAAATAGCGTTCATGTTGCGAGTTTAGACTTTTTGTGTTGATATATGGGGTATTGTGATATTTGTTGACAATAATCGGAAATAACATTTTTTGTTACTTGTTATAATGTGATTTTGGATAGTGTTTACCCTATATTTGTTGAAAATGTAAAATTTATTTTGGCCTGTTTATTTTAATATAGTAAAATATACTTTACTCAGATTATCTATTAGTGTGATTGTTTATGTAATTTTGCTGTCGTCATAAATAATTCTGAACTAAGCATATTGTAATCTGTACATTAAAATAAACATAAAGGAGCTAATATAATTGTTACGCTTCCACCAAATGTGGAAGGCAAATAATACCCAGAGCCCACATAATATATGAAATAGAAAACATTCCGAATATTCTAAATAAATAACACACCTAGTATTAAATACTAAAACAGTCGAGTATAAATACTGAACACAAAAATGTTTGTAATGAAATAATTAATATTCATAATAGACCGGAATTCTGAAATTCCGATGTGTAGATCGACATTTACTGATTTTTTTTTTCTTCCAAACCGTCTGGGAGCGCTGCTGCATGGACCAGGTAAAATATCAGGGAGATTTCGTTCTATCTTAAACTATTTGTCTATGTACATTGTGACCAGGGCTGTCAACATCGCATAATTGGATACAATATTGGATAATATAGTTATCTTATGTATCCTGTTTGTATAGAAAGATAGCTTTGTATAATTGGATACAAAGATAAGAATTCAAATATATATTTGTATGCGTGTGTGTGAATGACATAACCGACATATCTACATATTTTACTTCTTTTCTAATATTCAAATTTTACCGCCGAAGTTGTAATTTTTTTCCTTGAAGCTAGACTGATAATTTGAAATTTATAACGATAAAAAAAATATATTATTTAGTTTTTTTCTATTCAAGGTAAGTGAAATAGTGAGTGACAAAAAATTGATAATAGAATTTGTTACAGACTATTTCTCAGCAGTTTTGTTGGTTTGTATAACAAGATTTGATTTTGTATAATTTCAGGGATCCAGCGGTATAAAATAAGTTGGCTCCACTGGCAGCTCTGCTAATCTAATGGCATCGTCTGTGGTTTAGTATGTAGGTAATTGTTTACCTTTCGTTGTATTCGGAAGTCATTTATTAATGTTGTGACAATTTGTCCAGGTACGTTTTATTTAACAAGATGGCAAAACGATTGTGTCCATTCGATGAAAATAATCAGGCTGTGAAGAAACAAATGTGTCATGGCATAAAAGTGCGGGAAATTTTGTCTACCTCCTCAGAAAAAACTCTACAACTTTTATATAAAGGCGCTTCTCAGCAGCTAAATCAAATGGCCTCTAAACAAGAACCCGTGGGGTATTTTAAATGTTCCCAGTGCGTTACGTCTTTAACAATGCAATCCAAATGTTTTTATTGTGATAAATTTCTATGTGATACCTGCATAAACATATGCACACACTGCAATGAACAATATTGTAAAGACTGTTCATTTGTTATACATGATAAATGTGAAGCCATATGTTATTCTTGCTATTAATTTAATTTCAAAAATAGTTAAAATTACTTGTTATGAAAATTGTTTGCCTAAAATACTAAGTTTATTGTAAATTAATAGTGTAAGATGGTCTGAGAATAAATCTATCACAATAAAAATAAATAAGTCTATAAAAATTATATTTTTAACATAATTAAATACAAGTATATCATAAACAGTTTTTGATTCAAACTTTGTTAAATGCCTGTTGTAAATTACTTTTTCACTATATCTTGTATAGACACTATAAAGTTTTCATTCATTAATATTGTAAATTTTATTAAATACTGGTGTTTTCTTTTACTTTTTACTAAATTATTATTTTATTTCTTTTTTATTCAATTAGCCCACCCAAAAACTGACAATTTATAGTATGATATATTAATTTAATGAAGAACAGATTTCATCAAAATTTAATGAAACTAAAATATATGCAAGTGAAATACACTAAACTAACTGAAATTTATTAAGAAATTTATTTTATTAAGTTTAGTCTCGAAAATCGATATTGAAGAATCAATATGAAATTCATATTCTGCAAATGTGATGAATAGCCGTTTTGTTTTTTTTTGCCTGTGAAAAGATATTAAGCATTGAGCTGATGAAATTGAAGGTAGTTATATCTCAATTAAGAACCATGTAACTCGTACCATATGTTAGATGTTAATTGGTGGACTTATACAGAAAACAATATTTGCAAAAAAAAATTGCAAAATAGGGATTCTTCACCATCCAGAGATTTTGAAAACTGTTTCATAAATGTATTTTATACAATACAAGAATCAATTAAAAAATCCATTTGTTTTTTACAAAATTTCAGTTTTTCTTTTAATTTTATATACAAATTTCATATTTCTCAAATTATGAAAATAAATTCTGAAGCTTTGCGAAAATGAAAATTGATTTGATTATTTCCCGTCATAGAAAAAAATGTTTATAAACATTTAGCAACTGCTCCGGAGACATGAACAACCTGTTCTTTTTTCACAAGCTTTGGTTTAAATTTTCTTGCAACTGATACCGTCATATAGGCTTAACAGTTAACCCCTCAAACATAGCATGAATGTAGTGTCTTGTTATGAAGATATGTATTATGAAAGGAATAAACATTTGCAAAACATCTACATAGTGATGTACCATTGAGAAAGAATGTCAACAACAGCTTCAATATATTTCACTGAAATATAGGCCATATTGCATTAATTTTAGTTATATATGAGTAGTATGCTCTTGGTCAATAATGCCCTCTGTTTTGCGACGAATCGTATAATTGCCTCGAAAATTAATTCGTCTCTTATTTCAGGAAATTTTTATTACCTTCAATTTAATATATATGTATGCAATTATATATTGTTTTATTTAAATAATGTGAAAATGTGTTGTTTAATTTGGTAATACAATACAATGAGTGGTTTCATGCACTAGGGAAATGATAATAATAATAATATTTAATATATATATATATATATATATATATATATATATATATATATATATATATATATATATATATATATATATATATATATATATATATATATCATCATCATCATCATTAGGTCATCAGTCCTAAGACTGGTTGGACGCTAACCTCCAGCTTCTCCTATCTTGTGCTAACCTACGCATTTCGCTAATTGTGCTACAACCTACATCCCTTACTATTTGCGAGCAGTAGTCTAATCTAGGCCTACCTCTGCCTTTCTTCACTCCTATTTCTGCCTCCAAAATATCGCGGACTATTCCCCCATGTCTCAGCAAGTGGCCTACCATTCTATCTCTTCTCTTCTTTAAGTTTTTCCACATACTCCTTTTCTCGCCGACTTTCTCCAATACTTCTTCGTTTCTAACCCTATCAGTCCATGGTATTTTCATCATTCTTCGGTAACACCACATCTCAAAAGCTTCTAATTTCTTCCTACTTGCTTCCCCTACCGTCCAGGTTTCGCAGCCGTAAAGTGCCGTGCTCCATACATATGTTTTCAAAAATCTCTTCCTTGTTTCTAAGTTTATTACCCCCGAGCATAAAAGTGCTTTCTTTTTGTTAAAAGCTACTCGACCCTGCGCTATTCTTTGTTTTATGTCTTTATCGCTTCTTCCATCCCAATTTATTTTACTTCCTAAATAAGTGAAGTCTTTAACTTCCTCCAATCTTTCATTATTAATTTGTACTTTCGTTTTTGCTCTGCTCTCGCGCCCTCTGCACACTAACACTTTAGTTTTGTTTTTATTCACCCTCATTCCGTATTCCTCTGTCAACACTGCCTCCATTTCGTTCAATGCTGATTCTAGTTCCTCCTTACTAGATGCTAATACTGCTATATCATCCGCGAATCTCAGCATTTTTAGTTTCTGTCCTTGTACTTTAATCCCGAAATCTACTCTATCTTTTACCACATTAATCGCCTCTTCGATGTACAGATTAAAAATTAGTGGTGATAGCGTACATCCTTGTCTTACTCCTTTCCTAATACCTACTTCCCTTTCTTCCCCTTCTACTTCTATAACAGCAGTTTGCTCTATGTATAGATTGTGTACTACTCTCCTATCTCTATACTTCATTCCCGCGCTCTTTAGTATCTCGAACATTTTTTCCCATCTTACGTTATCAAAAGCTTTTTCTAAATCTACAAATCCTATATAAGCGTTCTTTCCTTTTTCTATTGTTTTCTCTAACATTACTCTTAGCGCCAGAATAGCTTCGCGAGTTCCCCTATTTCGCCTAAACCCGAATTGGTCTTCTCCTAGTATTTCCTCCGCTCTATTTTCCATCCTCTTCTGCACTATTCTAGTTAAGATTTTTGACGCATGGGAAGTTAGGCTAATCGTTCTAAAGTTCTCGCATTTGTCGGCTCCTCTCTTTTTCGGTATAGTAACGATAATGTTCCTCTTATAATCCTCCGGCATCTCGCCCGTTTCGTATATGTATTTTACCAGTTCAAACATCCTATTTACTACTTTCTGTCCCGCACATTTCAAAATTTCCGCCTGTATTTTATCTACACCCGGCGCTCTATTATTCTTTAGCCCCCTTAGTGCTATTTCAAATTCCTCTCTCAATATAGGTTTTCCTACATCTTCCCTATCGATGCTAGATTCTTCCTCTAATATCTCTCCTAATTCCTGACCCTCGTATAAATTTCCTAAGTACTGCTTCCATCTATCCGCTTTCTCCTCTCTTCCTATCAGTATGTCCCCCGATTGACTCCTAACATTTCTACTTATTGTTCCTACATCCCTGAAGTTCCTCTTAATTATTTTGTAAGCCTCATCGGTCTTACCTACTTGCAACTTATCTTCTACTTCTTTGCATTTCTCCTCTATCCATTGTTCTTTCGCTTTTCTACATTTTCTAATGATTTCCCACTTTATTGCCTTATACGTTTTCAGTCCTTCTTCGTCTCGTCTGTTTTTGTAGCCTCGTCTCTTTTGCATTAAGTTTAAGATTTCGTCCGTTATCCAGGGCTTCCTAGCTTCCCTTTTATCGTGTCCTAAAACGTCCGTAGCCGCGGAAGCTAGACTATTCTTGATACCCTCCCACTCAGTTTCTGCGTTCTTGATTTCGTCCTTACTCGTTTTATTTATTAATTGATCTGTTTTCTCCTGGAACTTATCTTTCATATTCTGATCCCTCAATATGTCTACATTTATACGTTTCTTATCCTTCCGGGTTTTCAGATTTTTGAACTTTAATCTAGCTTTCATGACTACCAAGTTGTGATCGCTGTCTACATCTGCTCCTGGATAACTCTTACAGTCTTTTACTTGATTTCTAAATCTCTTCCTAACCAGAATGTAGTCTATCTGATACCTGTCTATCCCTCCTGGCATTTTCCATGTGTACCGCCTCCTAACGTGATTCTTGAACAATGTGTTCGCGACTACCATCTTGTGCTTCTCACAGAATTCTATCAGTCTATATATATATATATATATATATATATATATATATATATATATATATATATATATATATATATATATATATATATATATATATATAATATATATTTATTATTTTTTTTTTTATTAAAAGCCAGTCACCCTTTTGTGTGGCTCCGACTCACACAGAAGCTGCGCTGGTAATACCAGTAATAACTCCTCGCGTCCGTTCGGTTAGTGATTACTGGGCCGAGTCGTGTGCCCTGAGTAGACGAAGCGAACCGAGAATTACGGCCTTCTGCATGCGATTGGCTAAGATTTCTGCCGAGTCTCGGCATGCTGATATGCTCCTTAATTCTGAAAGCAGTGTATCTCTCGCTCCACCAAGGGCTCCTATAATTAGTACCTTAAGTTTAGCAGAATGGTCTGGATAGAATCTACGGAGTTCGAAGATTAAATCTCGATATTTTGTCCGTTTCTCCTCTTTCAAAACAATGTTACCATCACCGGGTGCCGAGAACTCGATGACGAACATTGCTCTGAGTTGGTGGTCTAGGAGGACTACGTCAAGCTTGTTGGCTTGTATTTGCCTGACGGTGGAAAACGAATAGTTCCAACATATTCGGCACTTCTCGTTTTCCACAACGGACTCAATATCCCCCGAAACGTAAAGCAGCACTGGTGTCTCGTCTATCTGATACGAGTACCTTAAATGATAATACAACACCCGTAACGCTGCGTTGTCTATGGATATAGGCCGACACTGCATATATCGGACAAGCCGACAGTAAATGCATCAATGTCTCCGGCGCCCTGCGGCAGGTCCTGCAGCTGACATCAGGGACCTCCATACCCATGACACGACTCCGATAGACGAGCGTGTTAAATACACCATCTTGGCAAGCCATGATGAATCTCTCGGTCTCTGAATTTAGCCCGGCTGAACTTAAGAAAACAAAAGGTCAGCCTTTCGGATAAGCCCAGGGCTTCCATATTCCTATAGAAGACCCCGTACATGGGCTTATCTTTGTGAAGCTCCAGAGCTCTTAAATGCTTTGCAGCTTTTACTTGGACTTTTAACCGAACGGGTTCCAACTCGGTGAGAGTTATGATTGGCCCGTTCGGTGTCAAAGACGAGACCGAGATCATCGGCTGCTCTATGTGCTGCCTTAAATAAAAATGCTCCTATCCCTGCATGTTCGTGATCTCGGACCATGCAGAGAAGCGGATCCGAACTCCTGATAACTTTACAGGCTCCGTCTAGAACCATACTGTTATGAAGACACTCCAAACTCAAGAGTCCACAGCCTCCGCAATGTCGTGGGAGATATAACCGTAGAACGGACGATCTGGGACGCAAACTTCTACTGAGATGCATCCTCATTCGGGTTACTACGTCGAGTCGTCGCAGCTCCTGCTGTGTCCATTTGACTACTCCGAAGGAGTAGACAATGATCGGAATGGCAAGCATGTTTGTTGCAGACACCTTGTTCTTTCCCGACACTTCTGAAGGCCAGATCTGTCGGAGGCGGTGTTGATACTTGCCGCGGAGAGCGTTTTTTACCACACCTACCTCTTGGATGGAGCGTTGCTCAACACCGAAGTAGGCGTACGACTCTCCGGCATCTAAGTGATGTAAGATGCTTTCGTCTTCGAGCTGCGCATCCTCTGCGTATTCCTGACTTCGCCCTCTCTTGAGATGAACCAGTGCACATTTGTCCAACCCGAACTCCATCCCGATGGCCTGCGTGTACTTCTGTACCACTCTTAGGGACTGGCGTAATTCCCTTTCTCCGGAGGCATAAAGTTTTAGGTCATCCATGTAAAATAGATGGGTGACCTTATGCCTCCGATCACCGGGGGTGCCGTAGTTATAGCCACGGGTTTTCCTGAGGGACACGGACAACGGCAGCAGTGAGATGCAAAACAGAAGGGGACTAAGGAAGTCCCTGAAACACGCCCCTTCTGAATGACACCGGCTCTGTCCGGACTCTAGTATCACCCGATATTATGGGAATCCGAGTCCTACAGAGCGGCATCAGTTCTTGAATACATCTCACTACAGGACCGGGCACCACAAGGCATTGGAGGAAGTGAATTATTAGCTCGTGCGATGTCATGTCGAATGCCTTGCGGTAATCGATCCAGGCCATGGAAAGGTTTCGATTGTACTGCACGGAGTCCTGCGTAACACATCTGTCAATCAACAGATTCTCCTTGCAGCCAGCGACACCCTTCTTAGACCCTCGCTATTCGTATATTCCCTCGAAAACCGACTCAACTGCTAGGAGTACTCACGTGTACAAGATGCGCTTAAACACTTTGTAATATGCGTTTACGCAGGTTATCGATCGGTAGTGCGGGCGGGTGTGAGTAGGCGGGAGGCCAAAACACGACTGTTTGGTGCGTGGCAGATTCAGTGGGATGGTTCTCCCAAAGGGAGATGGACCCATAGCATGATTCTGGATGTGAGAAAGTGGATGGAGAGAGCGCATGGGGAAGTAGGATTCTATCTCACGCAGGCGCTGTCGGGGCATGGATGCCTTGGACAGTATCCGCGTCGGATAGAGAAGGCGGATGGGGACGAATGTATGTACTGTGGTGAAAGGGACCCCCATGCACACGTTGCTCAGGTGCCCGAGGTGGTCGGATGTGAGGGAAGAGTGTATGACGGGGATGGATTGGCTCGAAAATATGAGGGAATTGGTGAGTGGTATGGTTGAGAGTACGAATGTATGGTCGCATGGGGAGAATATGATTGTGAGAATTATGAAGGGGAAAAGGAGGAAGAATGGGAGCTGGGCCCGAATCCCTAATCGTGAAAACTGAGGGAGGACGTAGGCCAAAGAAAGAACACTCAAAACATCATACAGACGATTGACCTCGAGGAGATGCGAGAGCGGTGTCGAGGTAGGTGGAACACTGCCTCTTATCCGGTAGCGCAAGCGCTGGCTACGTCCCCACAAAGAAAAATTTTCAACATTCTTTCATTTTTCAACTTTAATAATCTTGTTTCTTTGAAGGTTATTTCATTGTTTTTAATTTCTTATCAAAACAAGATAAAATATTTCAAAGTTTTACTTCCGAATTTTTTTTTAATTAAAAGCTAAATATTTTTCAATGAGAAAAAACAAGAAATGTTACTGACAGAGATCGTATCGATAAAGATGTATACGCCATAAAGTTCATTCGGCATTTGTCCTGAATCGGCGTACCGTGTACGGCACTGATGAGAACTAACAAGTTCGAAACAGCTGTATGTCTTTCGGTTCCGATCCGGGACAAATGTTGAATCCTACCTGTACCTAATGTTTATTTTTTGAAAGAAAAAAAAAACACTAAACAACTGATCGTAGACTCGAAAGTTAGCGAGTATGGTTCCTACTCTTACTCATTATGTGTACATTTAATTTATTATGTTTCCATATTTTATATTAAAATATATATTTATTTATGCCTAAGTTTTTTTTATATTATATCATTCGTTTTGAAATATTTTATATTTTACATACATTATAATAAAATACTATTCAATAAATGTCTATTTATGACATACATATGAACATACAATGAATGTGAAAAGTAATGTATAAATTCGATAACATTGGTAGTTCTTTTTTTAAATCACTCGGACATACCGAGAAATATATTGGATAATGCCACTTTGAGAATTACCCTCATTTTTTCGAGCTGTGGTTTTAAAAGCTATTACGTCATCGATATTCTTTTAATGGAATATCCCATTTTTGTTTGTCATTTAAAAGAACTCTGTTTTCGTACAACAAAATAAAGAAAGACAATTGATTTGCACTAAATGCTCAAAATGTTCAAGATTATACCCAATTAGATTTGTTAATTATATAATCTGTAAACTAAATATGCACTTTTTTAATAGTCACTACCTACAACTAAATATTACACCAAATAACTGTAATAATCGCAGTTATATAGTATATAATAAATTTTTAGTCTCTATCTACTTACTTATTCTATTTTGTCGTTATAATTCGCCTGAAGTCAGAATAAAAATCTAGAAAAGCAAATAATATAATAACCAAATAATATAAACTGTAAATTCCATTGTTTCTAGTTATTAATATAATAATGATCTATGGAGATGATATTTTGATATACATAATATGTATATCAAATTAACGTATTTCGTTTGAACATATTATGTTTATACAAAACAAAAAGCAATGCACATCGTCATGTGACGTACTTCATTATCACTCTTAGAATTTTAATCGTTTTTAAACAGCAATTTAAATTTGGCACCCATTTTGAGATTAGCAGCAATTGACATATATCGTGCGTGGTGCCAAACACAAAAGATTTTTTTGACATCTAGAATCCATCCTTTTAAATTTTCTTTCCGCAATTTTTTAATGAAGATTGCGGAAACATTTTTTGACGGATTATTATTTATTCATGTAAATGGTACCTGAATTTGTTCTTTAATATACATATCTAATGGGTTAAAAAAAATTTAAATATGAAGGAATCGTGCCAGGCGCACGGTAATTGTTTTGAGCACTATTTTCACCTCTAAATTAAAATTATAAATATTGGTTGTAGAGTTGGGACTTTCTCTTAGGTTGTTTCCTGGTCTTTAAGGATCTCTTTTTGAATTTGCGATATTTACAATAGTTTTTGAGATATTCGCGAAAAACTAACCCTTTTTTTTTACTAATTTTTTTTATAACTTTTGTAATTTTTTTGAGCGTCTCCTTGAGTTTTTTCAAAAAGTTTCTAGATGCCATTCCGAATCAAACGACACCTCAACCATAATTTTCAGAGAAGGCGAACTGGAATTCGTAAAAAGTACACTTGTTGAGTAGACTATGTTGGCCAAAACGTCAATTGATAGCAAAGCTCCCATTGCAGTTCATTTGCTAGCGAATAGAACATACACGACGCGGAGTTCGTTGATATTCGGATGTTACCGGAAGTGCGCGGCGTCTTACAAAACAGGATTGTTATTTATACATATACGTTTCGTACGTGTACATATGAATTTTATTTTACTGCGATGGAGGATGGAGTACATACATGATATACTGCCATCTATTGTTTAGTTACGGAATAAAATAGATCTGTATTGTATTAGACCTAGTGCATTAGCGGGATCTGAACTTATGTAAAATATATATTTTTATTCAAATCGCACTCAGCAGCTACAATTTACTGCGGTGACAGATTTTTACCTCTTAAGAAACTTAACGAGATGGTTAACTTGTGTTATCATAAGTTATACACGAGCGTCATCACAAGTTCACGAGTTTTAAACGCTTCTATCCCCTCTTACGCAAATATAATTCTCACAATTTGGCGAAAAAAAAAAAGATAGCTTCTGTAAACGATACTTATGATTAGTTCTCTAAAGATATAAATCCTTTTTAATGGCATTTCTCAATACTTTTGCATTATTTTCAAAGCGATATGTTAAATGTATTAAACTGAAATAGTTAAAGCAAATATGGCATTATCAGACTTATGTAGCACTGTCTGCCTCTTAATTTTTTTAATATTCATATTTTCTAATTTTCTTAAACTTTTCCAACATCATAAATTTTTGTGGAGCTAAAACGCCAGTTTAACATGCAAGTAAACATATATTTAGTTCATTCAATCTTGATGAGGAAGGCATTGTAGATATTTTCTGTTTACAATATTATATTAAACATATCGATTAAATCTATTCTAATAGTAATTTCATATGAATTTCAATTCTAGTAGTTTTATCTGGACCATCTAAATAAAAATCACAAAGCGTTCTGTTTTATTTCTGCTTCATTAATAGCTTTTAATTAGTATGGTGTAAGTAATTCAATATTATCTGCAGTTTAACTTAAATTATTTTAGAAAAAAAAAAAAAAAAAAAAAAAAAAAAATATATATATATATATATATATATCTAATGTTGCATAAAACCAACAATTATATAAAAAAACAACATATAGAGCCCTGAAGAAAGTATTTTTAGGGTTCAGCAATAAACTGTTCCTTTAAAAGTTGAACAAATACAATTTGTGAATCAGTATTTCTATAAAGGCAAAAAAGCACAATGGTTTAAACTTTTTAAAGTCTTTAGTATACTTAAAAGTATACTAATAAAGTATACATCAGTAAAGCAAATGAGTGGATATATCAATTATTAATGATTAATGTTGAGTAAAATAAAGGTATGAACAACTTTTTAAATTTAATTTCTGTTAGTATTTGGAGAAATGTATATATATTTTTCCAGTTAATTTGCAGTACTTTTCAGTATTGCTAATAGAAACAGTCTTTATCATCCACCTGGTACATCCAGAGAATTGAATATGTAACTTATCATGGTATTGATGAACGTGTTGGTCATTATTAGTTTCATAAAATTTTACAATTTTTAAAATTGGTATAACTTGACAACATGGTCTGTAATTGTAGCTTCAATAATGCCTGAAAATATTTTAAATTTATTTAATGACAATCTTGCAGACTACCTTTCAACTAGTCATACAAAACCAAATAGATATTGAGCAAAATAAAATTCTTCAGGTCTTTTCTTGATTTACTTGAAAAACCAACCAAATCTATTATTTGACTTACCATCAAATAATAATAGATTTGTTGGATATTTAAATCGTATTATATCCTGGGGCTGACAGATGATGTATATATAGTCAACTTAAAAATGTCTAGAAAAACACCTGTTAGCGACCACATACGTATAACGACCGATTTTGAATTCCTGGAATTTGGGAAATCTCATACTCTTATACCCCCGTATACCGACCATTCTCTTAAACGACCGCGGGCGCCCATCATTGGAATTTCCTAGTACACAACAATGCTAAAAACACCATCAATAAAGGGCAATAACATGTAAATGCTACAAATTGCTTTACGACGGGTGGTATTGCAAATTACTTTATGAATATTTATTTCTTAAGCGCATGAAATCTAGTTTTAACATTAGTTTTGTCTTGGACTTTCACTGGTTAACATTAAATATTTGAGTATGGCAGGAAAACGGAAGCGTCTTTCTGTCAAAGAAAAAATTGATATAATCGACGAAAGTGAAAAAAGTGGTTTGAGTACCAGGAAATTGGCTGAAAAATTTAAAGTGGGCAAGACTTAAGTGACTAGACTGTTACAAAATAAAGAAGTTAGAAATTTGTATCAAGAAGGTGGCAATGTTGATCAAAAAAGAAAATTTCCTAAAACTAAGGAACTCAAGTCGTTTTCAATTTATTTTGTAAGGCTCGAAAACACTTACCAATATCTGGGCCAATTCAAGTGAAAGCCCTTGAAGTTACGCAAAGCCTAGTGCTAAGTGACTTCAAAACATCAAATGGACGGTTAGAAAGATTTCGACGTCGGCACGATATTAGCTTCAAGAGAATATGTGGTGAGTCTGCCGATGTTAATGTTGAAAATGTCAAAACTTGGAAAGAGACGTTGATGGTCATTTTAAAAGATTACACTCCACAGGACGTGTTTAATGCAGATGATACAGGTCTCTACTATCGTGCATTGCCGACAAAAACATATGCATTAAAAAATGACAAGGAATTACAATTTTGTTCTGTGCACATATGGAAGGTGAAAAAGAGGAACCACTTATCATAGGTAAAAGCAAAAAACTTCGATGTTTTAAAGGAGCACACATCGAAAAGCTACTTCTTCAATGGGTCTCCAACAAAAAAGCATGCATGACAACAGATATCATGACGCGGCTCCACGAATTTGATGATAAGATGAAGCAGAATAGGAAAATAGTATAAAACAACCTTTGTACCAAGGTATTATTCAGAATTTTAAGATGCTCTATAGAAACTACTTTATTAAAAGGCTTTAAATAAACATATGTGGACAGTGGCTGAAACTGAGTGTCATGAGCTCTTCAAGAAATAGAGAAAAACATTACCTTAACTAACGCCTTAATATGGATTTCAGTGGCCTGGTAAACTTAGTCCGCAATGACAATAAAGAAGTGCTTTTCTAAAGCCGGATTAACAAATATAAATGTGGAGGATTTCGAAGATAATATTCTGTTAGCACAACCGTTTCCTGCCTTAAACGACACATTTGTTAATTTGAAAGAATTTGCATCAATTGATAGCAATGTGGAAACAGAAAGTGCAGAATTGACCATCACCAGCTGTATTGAAGAGGTACGACAAACGAGTCAATCTACTTCCGATTCTGAAACTGAGGAACCTGAAATTGTTCAAGTATCAAATATATCAAACCTATCTGAAGTCTATGCAAGTTTGAGACTTTTTTTTCTTTTTGTTTTTTTTTAACAAGTTTTTTGTTAATGAGAACAATTTTGACATGGTTACAAATCTGTCCCAGCTATTATTAAAATGTGAGTCTGAATTTTATAAAAATAAACTAAATAATATGAATGAATTATTTTAAAAAGTAATATAAATGTTAATATATACATATATATTATGTATATGATTATAATTTTCAATTATGTATATGCACATATATTGTGTATTTAGTTAAATTTAGCGTATCTTTTTCTTTAATAAGATACTACAATTATGCAATTAAAATTATTAATAAATAAACAATATAAAATGCATTTATTTTCTTATGTTCTCTTAACGACCACCCCCATTTAGCGACCAACATATGCACTTCAAGGAAGAGACAACACGAAGATCTGAGCAGCCAGATGATATTTCTTTGTAGGACTCCCTGACCCCTAAAATAACTGAATGTGATGAAGAAGATGAGATCTTGAATTATGCAAATCTGTCGCAACCACAGAATTTCGAAATTGGCGACTTTATGATAGTAAGACTTTTAGGGAAAAAATCAATAAAACACTACATGGCGAAAATTATGAGTAAGTGTGATGATGAAGATTTGGAAGCTTCTTTCCTGAGATCAAGTGATAAAGGAAAACCTTTCAATTTTCGTCAGGTGCCGGACGAGACAAGTGTCTGTCAACAATGTGCTCAAGCCAACTCCCCCTAAAGAAAGGCGAAATATCTTCTCATTTAACGAAGACTTTTCTAAATATTTTTGCAACTAAATATTTAAGATTTTAGTTTTTTCTGTTCTTTGTTAAATTAATTTAATTTAAATAGTTTAATAGTTAGGAGTTTCTTTTTCAATTAAGGTACATGTATAATATAATTCATTGTTTTGCATTATTTTTGTTGTCATTGTGGTTATCTTGACACCCTTTGGGGGGTCACATTGTCCTAAATACACTCGGTCTTGTTATATATACAAATCAGATGGTGGGCATAGTGATCCAATTATGGCAGGTGACTTTGGCCACCTTGTTTTCATTTTTTCATAAAATAGAGGAGTGATCCATTACAATAACAACTACATAAATTATATCTAAGAACCATGAACCAAACATAAAAATTTTATTTTTGATTTTTAATTAACGGGTCGAATGAAAATTTTTAATTTCAATTTTAATATCGGGCAAAGTCACCCCAGTTAACAGTATATTCTAATTGCAGGCACAAGGTTAGACTATTTTATATTACAAAGACAGTATTTAAGGGCAGTATGGTTGAACAAATCTCTGATTTAACCATGACATAAGATTTAACTACAAGAAGGTAGTTTTTAATCAAAATATTCAAAACTGTTGATTGAGCCGAAAGAATATATATTATCAAAATCGTATAAAAATAAAATTATTCTAAATGTGAAATTGACTTAATTTTCAAACAGATTTATATTATATTATTGTACAGCATAACTTTACAAAGTATAGCAATGGTATGTTATAATTTATTTACCCATAGTAAAAGTCTGCTAATTTCACACATCAAATTTTTATTGTGATTGTGGAGATATTCTTAGAAATCATCCAAAACAGGGGTAGTAGCTTCACAAGTGTAAAATTAAATTATAGGAATTAAAACCTATTTGAATATAGACACACTGATGCGGTACATCTGTCAAAGAATAATGCAGATAATCTCAGTTGAGGCCAGCTCAGTGAGAACAGAAAATTCGCTTAGAGCAAAAGTTGGCTTGATCAGGATTTTCAGTATGCACAAGAACTGCGAAAGCATGGTCTATCAATCCATTTTCAGAAGGCGAGAGCTCAGGTGTCAGAAAGGTTACCAGACATATAACTAGCTTGTAACGGCCAAGTATCCTTTGATGTCCTTTTTTATCGCCTAACAACCATGTGTGTTGATAGGACACACATGGCCACGCCCCACCCAAGGGGTGAGGGGAGGGCTTACGCAGTTCTGTCTTTTTAGAATGAATTCATACACTTAAAATAAGTATATAAATTTTGCACAGCAGAATTTATATCATTCTTCTAAAAACATTTTTAGCAAGATTTAATCCTACTTTAGATTATTTAATCTAATTTACTTTGTGAGATGTATTTATTAATCTATTTAGATTAATAAATAAATCTCATAAAGGTTGAATAAACTTGATGAGTCTAATGCAAACAAAAAAAAATATTGCATCCAATGTGTGCTCCATATCTGCTGTGCATTAATTATGTAAGGGGATTGTGAAATTGTCATGATATATAAAAAGACGCATTAATTAATAATTTTTTAGTTTGGAAGCTCAAAAACATAAACTTAATACGTACATACATATAATACAAAAAATATACAAGATACTTAATACTATAAATATTCACAAAAATTGTAATCTTCAAATTTGACATATTCTAAAATTTTAGATTACAAGGCCCATTTTAAAGTTAAAAAGATAAGTTGTTTTAAACATCCTTAAAGCATTTAAATATGTAGGTGCCATCAAGAAAGAATGTGATGAGATACTTCCGATGTGTTCCCCTGAAATATAGGCAATAATAAATTATAAAAAATTTTAATTATTTAAGAGTTAATTATTTTTGGGTAATAGAGGGTGTGATCATTTTGAAACCAAGAGCATCATTTAAAAGGATTTCCTATATTGCAGAGGACCATATCATGAATGTTTCATAAAATTTTCTCTTAAGGGTTCTTTAAAAACTGCATTAACTGCTATATATTACTAGTTACGGCTTTAATATTAACTATATTATATTATATTTTCTTTGATTCACCTGTATCTTTATATATATTTTATTTATTCCCCCTCTTTATTTCTTGATATGCCATATCGAATGCCTTAGTGAGCAAAATTTAATCATGCTGTTTAAAAAAATTGATTTTTTTAGGTAGCATGGATGGGACGTTGACCTCACAGAAACAGCAATGTCTTAAATTGTCTTTTGATGCGAAAAGTTAAATTCTCGCAGAGTACATAGCATAGGATATTTACCCGCTTCTTGTATAAGTATCTGTTTTCAGTTTCTTAAGACAACATTTCACTTACTGTATATCAAATCTACAAGAGCTTTACTAATAGTA
This sequence comes from Rosalia funebris, assembly GCA_037954035.1. Classification (NCBI taxonomy): domain Eukaryota; kingdom Metazoa; phylum Arthropoda; class Insecta; order Coleoptera; family Cerambycidae; genus Rosalia; species Rosalia funebris. The sequence goes on from JAZFAV010000016.1 coordinate 40,182,942, forward strand.
CGAATTAATCACAATTTCTCCATCTAGATCCAGTTTTAATTAGATGGTATTATAAAACCGATATTATATCCTCTTGATTTAAACAGTTTTATGCAATACATACAAATCATATTTCATGTCATTTATTTGAACATAAATGAAAATTTCCGCTTTTATGTGTACATGTTACCGCTAATATCCGAAAACCGTTAGTACGCGTAATAACTCAGCAATTTAGAAATTATGAGTAATTACTGAAACTGTTAGTGATTATGCATAATAACTGAGCATATTAGGAATTATGCATAAATACTAAAATCGCCAGTGAGTATGTATAATATCAGGGATACTCCGGTAATATTGATAACTAAAAATTGAACCGGAATGTTACAGCAATCATATGTGCGATTAACATATTATGCATTAGTAAGTGCCATTAAAACTCTTCTTGTTCAAATAAATAGATTTTGGTATATCTTTCTAGTACTGTGCAATAGTTAATGTCACCAAAGCTCTATTTGTTTAAATAAGATTTGGTATATATTTCTTCTATTTTACCTACATTACGCCTACATACATATGCATAAAGACTAAATGTTTCAGGCATTACACATAATTTCGGTTCAATTTTTAGTTATTATCAATATTACCAGAATGTCCCTGGTATAATGCATACTCACTGACGATTTATTTATTTACGCATACGCACTATTTACGCATAATTCCTAATTAGTACTCAGTTATTATGCATAATCACTGACAGATTCAGTAATTACGCATAACTCCTAAAACGCCAAGATATTATTAATTCGTACTAACGGTTTACAGACATTAGCGGTAACATATATACATATCTATCACATTTCTTTATACTGCCCGGTTATAAAACAAAGAAATGAAAGTACGCTTCATCCTTTTACCCAAAATGTTCTTTGGATAAGATAAACATTTGTTCTATCGCATATTTGTATAAAACTTATTCGATAATTTCTTTGCTTATTTTTTAAAAAGAGTATAAATTAGATATAAATACATTTAAATTACAATAGCTGCTAGAAATATTAAATATAATACTAACTATCAACTATTTGATTTGTACTTAAATTAGAAGATGATGCAGATTGATTATTACTATACATTGGGACAAACGTGCAAGTGACGGGAGTAGCAGATAATGTATGGGGATACGAGGAAGAATTATCTGAGGATTTTAAAAAATCCAGTTTTTCAATAGAATCGAGGCTCTGGTCTGATTCTGGAAGGGATTCATTTGATTTAAAAATATTTTTATTGATCTGTGGATATCTTATTCTAATAGCATCTACTACATCTAAGAGATTTTTTGAATCCATAGCTAAGACATGCGCTGCTGCTAGCATACCTCTGAAAAAGAAGAAGCATAAGAGTGTATGAAATGATAATAATAAAAAAAAAGAAATAAATTATTACATTATTATTTGAGACACCTTTTTTCTTTCAGTTACGGCAAACATCAATGCAACCCTAATTATTTTAAGTGACAGAACATTACTTTAATCTACATAAGTAATCAAATAGCTATTTCTTAATTTTGTGTCATTACTTAATGTATATTTTAGAGAAACAACAAGCTTAACAAAGCGATCAGTAAAATATACAACCTGCCCTGTAAACATTGAATTATTAATAATTTGAGGTGGTAATAGATTACATCATTTATAATTATAATTTGAGGAGTTTTCAGAAAGCAAAATTTTTTTCCTATGGAAAAAATAAAAAAGCAGTAATACATTAAGAAATTAAACATCTATAATAGAATCATAGATATTTGATTTGTTACCTGTGGATATGATGGAATCAGATATTCTAGTGTAATGTTTCATTTTATTAAATACTGTCTCAATTGTACTTTATCTGATTATTATGTTATTTACAGAGATCGGAAATCGCTGAGATTTTGTAAGTTGCAAGTGACGTGAAGCTATAGAAATGTTTTAAGTTAACCAAACAATACATCGAATTCCATATGTTCTCTCATTTTGCCTTTGTCTTTGGCTTTAAGAAAACTCTATAGGCCAAAGACAAAGGCAAAGTTTTTTTTATTTCCTCCCATCAGGAGTCTAAGAAAACTTTATGACTCCTGATGGGAGGAAATAAAAAAAACTTTTAGAAAATAAGAATTTCTATTTGATAGAAAAATGCAGAAATACTTTTAGCAAATATAAACGAAATAAAGTATAAATGAAGCCTTTGAGTGGCGGGGATGGTAACCAGTCCATTTTTATTGTTTGCGAGGTTATGTAAACAAAGCCGTTTCCACTAATAGCTTGGCCGCCCAATTTACCGGCCAATCAGAGCTAGAGGTTTTCTTGGTTGAGTTTTTTAGAACGTTTTCAGATTGTATGACATGATTTCTTTGTTGTTCAGTAGACGATATCCAACTGATGATACTGTTCACACTGCTTTACAATATCATGATGATATTTACCAGTTTTACTAATAGTTGATCTTGATCATTATAACATAACAGAAGAGATTACTTATTCTATCTTTTCTATTTAAGACAAAAAATAAACTGCTAAAAGGTGATAGTGGATACACACCTCATTTTATAAGCTAGATGCACTGAGAGCCTTTTACAACTTCTTTAAAAGGTTACAAAACTCATGGTCAAATATGTTATTTTTATGAAAACATTAGAACTGCTCAATCAAAGTGTACATATAAACACAGTTTATTATACAGTATTATATAAAAATGTAATTTAAAAACATTGATAATGTTATGTAATAAAGGTTAATGCAAATGTAATAAAAGTATTTTTGAAAAACCTTCACTTACAGTTACAACCGCAACCTATAGCAACCTGATCGAGAACATAAATTGGACTTGCCTGTTACTACAGAGATCATTTTGAAAAGTGCCCAAAAAGTTATTAAGACTTTTCAAAAGAAGAAAGAAGAAATCAGTGCTATTACCAAATCCAAAGAGTTAATGTGATTACTAAAAGAGATTACCTAAAAGAGAATTTTTTGTTTAATAAAAATAACTTCAGAATTTTTTTTCAAAGGTAAAGGAAAAAAAAAGATATCCAAGTAGATTGTCAAAAAAAAAAAAATATATACCATTCAGTGGTGTTAGTTGACAGAAAAATCATTCCTTCTACATACATGAATACTGGATCCTTATCAAAACAGACTAAATAATAAAAAAATTGCTAAACAATTATAGTACTTCCTGAATAAAAAATTACAGCATTGTCAGAAAATACTTTGTTGAATACTTCCTTTTGCCATATTTAATATATCGCTATGAGGATGAAGCTGAAATGGTGACTGAATTTCCGATCTCTGGTTATATATTTAATATTTCATGTTTTTTTGAATATCAACTACTAAAGATGTTTTACACCTTGTATTATTTGTACATTTACAAAAATACCTTACCTACCATAGTATATATATATATATATATATATATATATATATATATATATATATATATATATATATATATATATATATATATATATATATATATATAATTAAACATTAGTTACCACAATTAACAATGATAATGAATATACTGTTTTTCAATTTCATTACTTTGCAAATTACTCTAACAGTATTCTTATTTATATTTTTTTTTACAATCTAATATACGCACTTTCTATATTCTGCATCCAGAGTAGTATTACTATATTGCTGCGCCAATTTCATGGCATTCACTAATTCAGCCATATCTTTAGACAAGACTTTATGGGCCATTTCAACCTCTTTCTGGGCAGATGAAGGAAATTCAGTAACAATAGCATCCACACTGGCCAAGAGTGATCTAAGTTCTAAACCAACTTTTTTTACCAACTCAAGGTACTGATCAGCCATTCCTTGTTGTACACCTTGAGAAAGAGCCATAACTGCTCTAACTACATCTGTTGTACATTCATATACCCGATCGTGAGTCCTATCTAAATTTGCCGTGGGATTCTGCATTGCATTCTAAAAATAATTTGCTATACATTTCCAAATCATTAATCACATAAAAATGTTCATTTTAAATTTATCTAAATTCAAAATGAGCTTCTAAAGGTAAATTCCTGGACAAAACATGTTCTTAGATATCCTACTGTAACTTTTTTAATCATTTTTATGTAATGAGTAAATTATACCTTCAAAATGTTAAAAGCATTACTAGATTTCTTTCATAGTGCTACGTTTTTTTTAAGTAGGAATCGTACGTGAAAAACCTTCTCCCCAAATACCTATGTGGAAAGGTATATGTTATGAATTTTGTACAAATAGTGTGTACAAAAGCTATGTAATTTGAAACTCTGACTGTCAAAAATGTGTAATGATGTCATACCTTGGCATTGTCTGAACTGCTACATTCAGATGCACTATGTGGAATAGAATTAGTTTCATTTTTATCAATTATGGTACTTGTAAGAGATCCAAGTGGTGAGTGACATATACTACTAGATACTGATCCTGTGCTGCTTTGATTTCCATTACCACTTAAGGTCATAGCTGACATATTACTGCTTATCTGAATTGCATTCGTATTATTTATATAATTAGGATTAAGAGGAAGTGATGGTAGCGAATTTGAATTGTTTTGTATTGTTTCTTCATGGTCAATGGTAAGTGGTCCACACACACTTAATCTCTTTTTCTAAAAGAAAAAACAGTAAACATATATATATATATATATATATATATATATATATATATATATATATATATATACATGTATACACAGATATAAAAAATTAGTCAATGATAGAACTCCTTGTACTCTCAATTTTATATTCTATAGCATCTCTGCAGTGATATTTTATTTCATGTCTTATTCTTTGCTGAAGAACCTCGATGGTGACAGGTTCTGTTTTGTTTTTGTTTGTTTTGTTTAAAAAGTTTTGTTTTCCAAATACCCCACAAGATGAAATCAACTAAGGTAAGTGGAGATCTTGACAGCCACTTACCTTAAAGAACCACTTGTATGGTTCTTTAAACCATATTCTGGAATTAGGTAGATTTGGATTTAATTCATTGGAAAAGGGAGTCGATGAAGATGGAACGAAATTTCTTAAAGGAAATTTAGATATATTGGACCATCATGGTTATTATTAAAAAATAACAGTTCAAGAACCCGTCACCTATTATTCCAGCCTACACAATTATTTGTGAGCATTGGGTATGTCTTTCCTGTTTCCAGTTCCCATATCCAATGTTGTTGTCAACCCAATAAGATAATTGTGTTGATTAATACCACCACTGGGAGTAAATGTACTTTTATCAGAAAAAATATCAGTGGGCTTGCACTAACAACATATTTAATTTGGTTTTATGATGCAATACATACAATTTCATAAAAGATAACAAACTAACAATTGATAAATACCAATGAAGTTATATACTAATTATAAAGTAACTAATGTTCTTGATAATTTAGAATGTTAACATGGTTTATTAAGAACGTAAAATTATTCATTAATTTTATGTTTATTTTCATTATGTTATCTGTGTTGAAAAAAAAAATACCTATACTGATATAATAATCCTCAGAGTAAATCAAGTACAGTGTGGCATAGTGATAAATATTCAGATGTATTAATGTTCCAAACAAATTTACATGTAATTAAGACTGAAAAATTAGTGAACTTACCAAATGTATTTCAGATTCGGCTAACCATTTAGAATCTTCTTCAGACTCTAGCTGTTGCTGTTTCAATTTCTGTTTTAATTCACAGCTGAAATTGATGGAAGCATCATACTTTAAATTTTCCAGAAGCTGATCTCCATATATTGAATGTTGAGAAGAAGTTGGCTAAAATAAGGAAGCAATTGTTTGAATGTAGGCTATTCCCATATGCTTTGTTTAGTTTATCATAATATTTATATACAAAAAAATATATGATAAATATACAAATATACATATATATATATATATATATATATATATATATATATATATATATATATATATATATATATATATATATATATATATACATGCTTTCATTTAGTTTTATCTACTAAAAAATATTGATGAGAAACACAGATTAAATGCTACCAAAAACATGTTTTAGAATTAAGTTGTTTATTAATATGTTTGAATGAAACTATCCATGCATTTCATATCACATGCGATGACATAGAGGCAATCTATGGTAAATGCTTAGCGCTATCCAAGCATATCATATTTGTGGCTTTCATGAAATTAACACTGGGTTATACTTGATTTTTCAAGTATGTACTTACATATACACTGGAATTGTTATATATACCACCATATATAAAATCATATCTATGTATAGAACTACATATGCTACTACAGAACCATAAATTTATATAGACTGTTAAGAATTATCACTACTCAATATCAGCCAGTTTAAAACCTTTAAATGTTGCTTCTCTTACACGTATAACTCGGCAATGAGGAAAGAATCACATGATAATGACAGAAATTTTAGTACTAAACAAAGTACTATTGCCCATAGAAAGGACATATATAAACGATGTAGTACCATGGTACCTCTTCATTGCCTGTCCGCTTGAAGACAGCGGACGCCGTCTTCATTCCGAAACAAGGTAGACATCCTTGTTTCGTACAAGGAAGACCTAATACACCCTTCGAGTTACAGGCCCATCAGCAGCATACTCCCGGTCATGAGTACTACTGCAGTACATTACTCAACCGAGTAAGAGATCTGACGGAGGTCTTTAACGACATCCTACACGAAAGATTTGCTTACGGGAACGAACATTTCACGGAGTTGCAGATCCTGAAACTTGTAGAGTCCGCCACGAAGGGTTTCGAAAGGAAAAGCGTCACGGGAGCGGTGTTCCTGGACCTTTCCAAAGGGTTCAACAGGTTTTGGTACGACGGCCTATTAGTCAAGATGTGCGATACGGTTCCCAGACAAAGGTAACAGATTATTACCTTTTATTTCTGATTACAGGACGTTGGAAGCAGGAGTACCGCAAGGAACCGTCCCATCATCGCACCCGCTGTCGATATTCACGGTAGATCTCCCGCAGACTTATAATACCGCTATGGCGCTTTACGCCGACGCGTTTATACATAGACAATCGGCACCCTGCAGTATACTAGGGTAACCGACAGGATCAAACAGGGGGCTAGGGCTAGCTTATGCTCAAGTGGCTAATGGCAATAGATTTCAGACGATCAACACATACCCACCTAACTTACTTTACCATACTTTGAGAAAACAAGCTGGCTCGCGCTCCCGATAACCTGCGGTCAGTGCTACCCGTCACCAGGCGAAACAGGTCATGTCCTGAGATCCATAAATAAAATGTTCTTTTGGCAATCCAACACGGAACAATGTAACGTGACACGAAGACGGAGATCGTCAGATAGCTGAAACCCACATCCAGGGCCCCGCGAGAAACAAGACACCCTCGGGCACAGCCGGCGAAGAAAGAAAAATATAAGACAGAACACTGTCCAAAGAGGTGCCGATCGGAGGGGTGCAACGAGCCAGAACCAATGGAAGTCAGCCCAGACTCACCGCTGTTTGTCATATCTTTCGCGGTACAAATGGCATATCTTCATATCTCTTGTTTTTGCCAAGGGAATGAAACTAGCGGATGAAACGGCGGACTTACTCCTAAACCAGGGGGTCCAGGTCTACAGCGATAAGACGAATAAAGAACGGGAGTACTGATCGATAAAACTCAATTATTTCATGTCATCGAGAGTCAGGATGAGCACGTCAACAAATCTTGGTCAGCTAGGGCCAATGTTAAGGCAATACCTAGTTAAAGAATAACTACCGTGGAAGACAACAGTGCAATCGAAACCTCAATTTTTATGAGGCCGAGCTCCACATAAAATTAATTCAAAAAAGGGTTCAATATTGTTAAATTTCAACCACCGAGTGATGCAGCAGTTTGTATCGTCCCATAATAGTTCAGATATTGGATGCGATCACCGAGGGAAGAGCAATCCGACAAGGGATTGCAGCGGGAGACATATGGCCCGCGTCACGAGTCGGCGGACGAAATCCAGTGCCGTCAATCGCTACCAGACGACGGGAGTGAATGCCATGCATGAGTCGAAGACCAGAGGCCCGCCAGGGGCGCTTTGGGCAAGCAGCCTAAACGAGGAATAAACGCCAACGCATCCGATACACGTAAAGCAGATACGCCACGCAGATACCATATGCAGTACCGTATCCTGCCAGTTACAAAGATTGCCTCAGTTACTCGAAAAAGAAGGCAATGTTGACGAAACCGCCAGAGCAGTCGAAAACCACGCCGGCTGTAACACCATGCGCGACCAAGCCCACCCAGGCAAGAAATGTTAGGAGCGCCGTCGTACCCAGGCCAATTCGGGTCAGTAAGCCAACGCCAGCAACTCCTAGCGCGTCAAACCTCACCGCAAAGCTGACGCAGATGCAGCAAATGTGAGCCACGATATGTACTTTATAGAGACCGAACCTCCACCTAACGGAAGGGGACCTGGAGGTCTTCTTCCCGAGCGGAGCAAGGACAATGACCCTGGGGGATTTCAACGCAAAAAGTACCCAATGGAAGCGCAGAACACGAATATCCGAGCCAGAGCGATTGTCAACTTCATTGGCAATTAAGTCGACGTCTGCGTCGCGAGTAAATAAATTGACCAAGTTAGTGGCAACTTTTCGCATGTCGTCAGAAGGGGAGATATTCTAAAATATATAGAAGTAAGTATCTGTAAAACAAAAACTAATGCAAAATCTGTATTTGCCGGTTATTATAAAGTTTACATTCACCACAAAAAAAAATGTATCAGTAAATAAATAAATTGTCAGTATGTACCATTGAAAAATAATATTAAGATACACTTTCAATGTTTCCTTGAATTAACGACAATAACGAATTAGTATCAGAGGAGTTAATTATGCTTTTTGTTATTTATTGGCTAAAAGTAATAAATAACTCTAAAATGATTTTGTTATTGCCTACATTTCAGTAAAATTTATCGAATATGTCTCATTACATTCTTTCTCTATTTCATAAAAAGTCTTCATTTCACTTTTGATCGTGATTCGTCAGTGTAAGTTGTCACGATTATAAAAATGTATTCCCTTCATTAGTTCACATAGGTTAGTATTAATCACATTTTACTGTTGTTGACTAGTGATACTCATATCATGCTTAGGACAAGTCTTTCCTCTGCTCCAAATGCATATGATGGAGATGCATGAGAGGAATTTGATTGGTCATGACATGACACAATTCATAAATAAGAATAATGGTCATGAAATAGAAATAATAAAAGAGGTTTATTGGGAGATATTTTTATATCATATATTCTTAACATATGAGTCACATGATATAGCAATGCACACCTTAACTTATAAATTACATGACATGCTGTTTTTGCCATATAACTGTGATAATTCACATTTTAATAATTTTTTTCATATCGAGGGTTTTATTGGGGATAATAGGAACATTAGCAAAATGTTATGAGCAAAAAAATAATCGCGCAAGCCAAATACCACAAAATATTTTTGATAACAAAATACGTTTTCCAAGAATATAAAATTTATTTACGATTTTTTTTTGCAAAATATTGAACTATTCAGTCATTCCAATTCATATTAACACACACAGAATATCATAATATATTAGCTAGAATCTTATTTTTGTTGTTAAAATAAATAGTCTCAAATGCAAGTTGTTGAACAAATAAAATTAAATGTTAGTTTAGAATTTAAAAAGTTGTCATTTAATAAAATAAAGATAGTTTTGAGATCGATCACTATAATTGTCTAAATAGTTATATCAATATAATGCAAAGTTTTACTATCAGAGGGTAACATTCAAACTACAGATAAGGAGTTTATTGTACTCCAACCCATCTGCAATGCCTTATATAATAAGGACTAAACAAATTAGGTCAAAACAGCTATTCTGTCTGGAATAGCTGTTTTGATCTAATTTGTTTAGTCCTTATTATATAAGGCATTTGCAGATGGGTTGGAGTATAAACTCCTTATTTCTGTAGTTTGAATGTTACCCTCTGATAGTAAAACTTTGCATTATATTAATGATCTCGAGTTTTTACTTCGATTTAGATTGTTCGAAACTACCAAGAGATGACGTTTGGTAAGTTCTACTGTGGTGGAACGTAGCAACGTCTACTAGCTGCTATGTGAACTACAACTATGTGAGCTTTATCTGTCGAAGGTATACTCGTTTACACTGCACTGATGAGACCCAAAATAAAAAGGTTGAAACCGCTCTGCAGTTAACGATATCCTGAGATAGGTGACACTTTGCATCTTTCTTGGTGGTTTAGAAGAATCACTGTACTTTTAGAGACAAAAATACGACAAATTTTGTCATGTAATTCAGTGCTCGGCGTTTGGCATATAGCCAGGAGAATAGCTGTTTTGACCTAATTTGTTTAGTCCTTATTATATAAGGCATTTGCAGATGGGTTCGAGTATAAACTCCTTATTTCTGTAGTTTAAATAGTTATAGTCAGAGCTATTACAACATATTGCATAGGCACTGCAACTGCCTAGAGCAACACTAATTTGATGAGAAAAAGGTTAGTTATATATTTTTTAACAAATTAAAGTATATCGATAAAATATTGATGTTCTCATTTTTTTTAACTTATAAAATCCATTTAACCATTGTTTATGTAACTTTATCAAAAGTAATTTCTATTACAGAAATTTAACTGTAATAGGTATATCTAGTTTTAAAGAAATAAAATTAATTTTCAAAAACTATACATTCAAAGCTTGGCAGCACTAAAATAAAGTAATGCATTAAAAACTGTATAATACATAAATAGGTTTAGAACATAGTGAAAAAAAAAGACATGCATCATGCTAACGATTAAGTTATTAAGAATTTGGTAAATTTTATATCGATAATATTACATTCTTTAAAGGATACTTTAACATTCGTTAAAGGATAAAGTATGACACTTTTTATACAAACATAAAATTTATTACATAAAATATGGTGCAATAAATAAAACAGGATATCTACTATTTTTCTATCTATAAAATGTATTAGTACGTACTAATACATCTTATACAAGCAAAATTTAAAATGTTGAACCTTTGCATATGATTATATTGGTCATTTGATATATGGTGTTTATTATTTATATGGAATATCAGATTGGAAATAAGGGTTTGAAATAGCTATTAGAAATTTAATATTTTGAAGAAGTGATTTGATAACAATAAATGTTTTTTTTTCTTGTAAATATTTATAAAAAATATTTTTCAGTGCACAAAGTATAATGATGTAAAATAACAGATTAAGTAATTTCTTTATATTTTTAACCAGGCCTATAGAATTAGTTTTTATCGAAATATTAATTAGAACATTAGTATCTGGACAATATCTCAGTTGTAATAACCCGAGTAATGTAGAGATAGAGGGCATAAGGGCATTTTAAAACTATTACAAATATGTTCAAATACATATTTATAATGAAATAAAATAAAATATATTTTTTTCAGTACAAGGTAAAATGTAAAATAACAGACCATTTATTTAGTTAAAATTCTCTTGGCTACAAATATTGTAGGTGTACTATACTGAGTGAGTTCTGTCTTATACTTAACCTACCTTTAAACTTTTTTGGAGCGTGAAAGAAAATTTATAGAAAAATTAAAAATGAATTTTTGTCGTGATCAGTTGCGGGACAATAACAGAAAACTTGCAAAGCGGAAAGTAATACAGAAACGTTTAAATTGTATTACAAAAGTGAATCTTCTGAAAAGTAAACAGAGTAACTAACCTAAGCATTGGACGATGTATTGTTGAATTGATCGGGTTTGGCAAAAAATTTAAGATATTGTGAATGCAAAAACGTTCTTCATTTCAAAAAATAAAAAAGGTAAGTCGTTTAGGTCTAAATTTAATTTTAGATATTGTTTGTGATGAATGTGCAGTAATAACATAAGTGGCGATAAAATGTATACCGCTGCGTGCCAAACGCTTGTTTGGCACGCAGCCATTGACAAGTTCTCGACTTACCGAGCAAAGCTTAAACTGGCATATTTTAAAAATGTTTATCCTTTTAATAAATAGGGCAACAACTTTTTTTTTTTAATTCAAAATATTCGTAATAATCTGATGCATAGATGAGTTGGAAAAAATCTATGATGAAAAAAGTTATGATATAAAATGTGTAACTTTTAGTCATCTGGTACATTCAAGCCATGCAAAAAGTTCCAACTTTGATGGTCATACCTCCTTTATCATATGGACAAAAAATTTACATTTTAGCATTTCTTTTGGGAAGTTTATTCTTTATGTGTACCCGAAATTTGATGAAATTCTATAGAAAAGTGGGTTTCCAGAGAAACTACCTTAAACAAACTGAATTTGAGTAATTTTTTTCTGAATTTAGTAATTGATAATTATAGGAAATGAAATTAGATAAGTTTAAATTCACTAATTTGTCTCTTATTTAATTTGTTTCCATTTAAAATTTTTATAGAAAATTGTATTGGGTTCTAAGTATGTATTGGATTAATTAATTATAGGTCTACGATATCACAAACCATTACATTTATCTTTAATGGAAGGCAATAAGAGATTGTTAGAACTTTATACTATAAAAAGTAGGTTAAAACTGTCAGAATGTACAAAATATACATTTAATATATTTAATATGTACAAAATATATATTTAATATGTACAAAATTGAGGATTTGTGACTTATTTTAAGAAATCATTCAAATATTTGTATATATACATATATATGTAAAAGTTTAACATGCAATAAAAATAATGATATCACTGTCATTTATGAAGCTGCATATATAGCTAACACAAAAACAAAACATTCGTAACCAAGCCATGCTTGATTCGAACCTGTTGTCTCAGTTCTTGGAATTTATTATCAATTATGGAATCTGTAGCTTTCGTAATGAAGAATTGTTGTTTATGAGCACAACTCTTAACATCAGCACCACCAAAATCATATATACTTTCCTGAAATTGTTGCGTCTCTCTAGGTTTATCATTAAATAGGTACATCACAGGATTTGGGTGGTAATTTGGAATACTATCTACATCATAAAACCCTTGAGATAAATGAGTGTTATAATCCAAAGGACCCATCTTTGCAGAAAATGTAGTTGTCTGGCTATTGTTACGTTCTAATGATCCCATTTTTGGAGAAGTGTTTCTAGATTTACGTTCTAGTGAGCCCAATTTAGGACTAAATACACCCGATTTATCTAAACTACTATGTGAACTATGAATTAAATGAGCATTTCTTTCTAATGAATTCAATTTTGGAGAAGAATTTTCAATGGACTTTCTTTCTAACGAATCCATTTTTGTAGTACCACTACCTGTACTAGAACGTGATGGAGTCCTTTCCAAAGTACCCTTTTTTAGTTGTTCAGAGACAACTACATTTTCTGGAATCTCGGGATCTAATTTTTGCAGATTCTGAATAGGTATAGGTTGAGTTATAAGGACAGGTTCTGGAGTATCATCCTTTTTTTGAAAATTAACAGCTACTGTATTAAATACCGATGCTGGTGTATTATAAGCTGCTGGGCTGAAACCACGTGTCTCATTTTCTTTCATTAGATGGGCTAAAACTTCAGGATTTTGAGCCACAATGTATGTTTGTGATATTGTATTTGGTGTCTCTAATGGAGCAAAGGAAGAGTCCACAGCTGAAAGAGGAAAAATAAGTTAATAATACCAGGCATACTTCTATATGGAAGGAGCAATTTTATGTTTGGTGGAATCATCAGGAGTGTAAGTGCGATAATATACACATGTAAATGTATAAATACATTCATATTCTGATGGTGACGGATGGATATAGTGTAAATGTTTGTATTCAGATAATTTACACTGCTTTTGATCCATATAAATGTGATGAAGGTTTATAGTCATTTATCATGATTGTATTGTCGATTAGTAAATAAAGTTTATGTTGATGTCTATAAACTGTTTGTTTACTTGTCTAGTTAAACTTGAAAATGTATGCAGGTTCTTAGCAAAATTGTTTTTCAAAAAAGGTTTTAGTAAAATTGTCACACTTCATGTAATTTGTTTTAACAGTGATATTCAAGGTTTATTGAATTTAATACTATTAATATTTATAATATACGTGAAACCAATGGTGATTGTGAAGCTAATATACTGTCATCTAACATTTTGGAAGTATGTGTCTGGATATTTTATTTATGAATATATGGATCATGATACGATTGTTGTGTGTCGTCTTGATATCATGTTTTGCAGTGTTGGTAAAAGATAATTTATCATTAGGTAAAGAGAAAATATCATTATACTCCCTACATCACTTAATTAGTTTATTTCTCTTCTTTATTGAGATGATTAATGCGAACGAGATCTGCGATTCTTTTTCGACGAATTGACTCAATCAAATTTCCAATTTCTGGTGAATAACAACTATAATAGCTTAAATCTTGCGTGGGGATCGGAGAATCAAAGTTAATATTTGCATGGACGTTTCGCTAATGGTGAGAATTTCTACCAATGTCTGGCCTTGATGACATGTCATAATGGTATCTGGAATGACGCGTTTGTTATAAATTATTAATGGTATATGTATTTTTCCATCCCGTGCATCGATAGGAATTTTATGAATGATTATCTTATTTGCATTGACATTGTACTTCTGGGTTATGTCATTCGATTTTCTGATTAATAATGGAAGTGTGACGTAAGGATTAGAACAATTATTATTAGAATTAATTACAAAAATATGCAATTTTTATATGTTTGAAACCTAATAGTACTTCAATATAATTATGAGAATCAAATAGAAGTACGTTCATTGTGTTTTTATTCCCAAATTCTTTAAATTTCAGAATCTTAGCTTGAAATCATATTATTTGCCCATTACTAGTTTGTAATTTTGTTTAATTTTGAAAGACATTTTCAGAGTAATTACTATTTTGGAACATCCTGTATCGGAATATAAGTTACGTTTGGAACGATTTATGGTTGAATAGGATCTGAAAAAAATTATGATATGAATTAATTCTTTGGGTGTATTAAATTTTAACTTGAGTGGATGCTCGACTGAGTGTGAAATGGAAGGGTTTATTTAATTTTTGTATGCATATCATAATTGTGTATGGACCACTTGTTGCCAAGAAAAGGTGTTAAGTTCTGGTATATGTGTAAAGCATTAATTAATTATAAATATTTACTAGGGCCTGCTTCAGTTCTAAAATATAAGCTGTTTGTTGTAGTTTCATCATCAGAGATCTAAATTCAAGAACATATTTCTAAATGAAATGAGTGTATTTTGATAGATTAAATGTGTGGTATAATAAAAAATGCTGAATGCAAGATCTCTAATATTCCACTAGTATGTCTTAACTGCTCGAAATTTGCCATATTGAGTCTACATAATATAAGCGTATATATATATATATATATATATATATATATATATATATATATATATATATATATATATATATATATATATATATATTATATGCTAAAATATAATACAAGTTTAAGCCATCTAGACATATTAATGTCAAATATTGCGTAATATGAAACCTATTATCAAGCGATAACAGCTCCCTCAGTAACAAAAGCATTTCCCATGCGAAATGCAAACATAACATATTTTCCAATAAAGGTCCTTGAACGACAAAAAGCGTTCTCATGTGAAACGCAAGCACAGCATATAACTCCCAGAATGCTTATGCTTGCGTTAACAAAGAAATGTTATAAATATAAGTTACACCAAAAAATCACACACTTGTTACTTGTCTTTTTGTTTTTAATCATTAACTTGTCGTTTGAATCAAATCAAGTCATCTGTATTGTTAAATTTGTCAAAGTAAAATAAAATATTTTTTAAAAAGTAAAATTTAATTTAAGTGATATAAAATTGGCGCAGTCGGTAGGATTTGAAGAACACCCTGTATAGGAGCCTAACTGTCGAAAACCACCTGAAGAACAAGGACAACACTCCGGAAGTGCCTAACTCCAGGAAAAGGATCGCCAGAATAAGGAGAACTTCAGTACGGGTGGCGGATTCAATCCCTTACTCAAAGAAAGAACCAACTTCCACACAGAACCAACAGATGAATAGCTTCGTGTAAGTACTTATTGAATCATCTCGTTTAAGTGTAAAAATATATATTTAATAATTGTGTCTATTAATTGTTCGCGAAAGGTACAATTCTATTGTCTTTCCCCATTGTAATTTAAAATAAATAAATAAATAAACTTAAACTTTTAAATTAGTTTATGCCAGTAATTACTAGAAATATGGCTCTACAACAGCAACAAAACCAGCCTCAGCAAGAAGTTGTTGAACCCTATAAATTAAATGAAATTTTCTCTATCGTACCTGAATATGACGGTAATCAAATTAATTTAAATACATTTATAAATTCTTGTAAAACCGCGTATGACATGTCAGTTGGTAACCAGAAGGTACTATTAACTGTTCAAATAAAAAATAAATTGAAAGGTCGCGCATCTGAACTAGTCAACTCTAGAAACCCAGTGACATGGGATGAAATAAAAACTTTATTAGAAAATCATTTCGGTGACAGCCGAGATTTAACGCTTTAATACAAGATTTGCAAAGGATGCGACAGCTTCCCGGCGAATCTCCGCTTACATTTATCGCACGTCTACAGACACATGAAGCAAAAATGCACGCTTCTGTGCATAAACAACGGTTAACACCAGCTCAAAAACAAGCCCAAATTCAGTTAACCGAAGGTATGGTTTTAAATACCCTACTCACAGGGTTAGAACCTAAAATTGCGCATGTTGTTAGGGCAAGTGATCCAGCGGATATGTTAACGGCAATTACGAGAGTTCGTAGAGAGCTCCAACTAAATTATTTTGAAAATCAGAAATTAAATCGTCATAATAATATACGCAATACAAATTCGTCTTTGCCTCCAAAACAATGTTCATTCTGTAAGCGCACTGGACACATCGCCAGTGAGTGCCGTCAGAGACAGCAAAGTTCTCGACCCCCTAATTTCGGCAACCCTCAAAATTTTTCTAGACCTAATTATTACCCTCAAAGCCCCGGAACTTCACAAAATTTTCAACAAAGACCCAACTATTATAATCAAAATTCTGGAAATTCGCAAAATTTCCAAGAAAGACCACCTGTCATCACACCAAACCCGAACTTTAACAGTTCAAGACCCCCTGCGATTCAACCGAATCCTAATTATTATAAGCCAAATTCCACCAGAAAGACGCTACATATTAACCAAAATAATGAAATAGAAAATACACAACCAAATCAAACTTTTTATGAAAATAATAACTCTGATTATTATACAGATAATAATCATTCCAGAGATCCGAACTATTATACTGGTAATACTTCGGAACACGATGATACCTATATAAACTATTATACTGGTAATAGTTCTTCCGAAAATTATTTCAATGAACCCTCTTTTGATACGACGCCTACAAACAATCAGGATTTTCGAACAGGTCCACCTTCCCAGTCGGACCCACCTTATCAAAAATCGATAGATTCCAACATGACGGTATTACAAACCCAATTCGGCAACATGAACTTAGACAGTTTCAACCCGAATCTGAATTTCCCGGAACAACAGTTTCTATAAGTCCTTTATTATCTGTTAAATCAAAAAATTTATATTACATCTACGACGCTACCAATACACATAGACTACTGATCGACACAGGCGCAGGTCTATCTATATTTAAACCTAAAATTTGTCAAAATTATAGTATGAGATGTCCTGAAAATGTAACGATCCAAGGTATAACCGATCAAAAAATAATTATTAATGAATCTGTTTATATTCCGTTTGATCTCAATAACCCATTTAAAATATATATTTGCAATCTTGACATAGAATTCGATGGTCTCCTTGGTTCTGACTTTTTGGAACATTATAAGTGTATAGTTGACATAAAAAATAAAAAACTTATAACTAATTTTAAAACGATTTCGATGCATAAAGTCACAGACCAGTCTCTCTCTACAGACATACAAAATTCTACAAACCCAAACGTTCTTAATAATACTCATAGCTTTTCAAATATAATTTCAATAGAACCGCGTACGGAACAAATTTTCAAACTTAAATGCCATTTGACTAATACTGAAGCTATACTGCTAGCTACAGAAATAGACAAAGTAAGACTCCCCAATGCTATAGTTCAAGTAAATGATAAAGGTGAATTTATTACATCTATAGTAAATTCAAATGCAATATCCAAAACCATCAACTTTTCGGACATAAAATTAGAACCTTTACAAAATTTCTCACTAAACAATATCAACGAAGGAAATTCTCAAACTTATATAGACAGACATCACGAAATAAAATCCCAACTCCGTCTAAATCATTTAAATGAAGAAGAAAGTGAACTAATCACTCAACTTTGTTTAGATTTTTCGGACATATTCTATCTTGAAGGTGACCAACTAACGTTTACCAATGAAATTAAGCATGCAATAGATACCAACGACGCGAAACCGATATTTACAAAATCGTATCGGTATCCCCAAATACACAAGGAAAAAGTTAAAACACAGGTGTCCAAAATGTTAGATCAAAATATTATTCGTCATTCGAATTCCCCTTGGTCCTCCCCAGTATGGGTTGTCCCCAAAAAGCTCGATGCTTCCGGTAAGCAGAAATGGCGTGTGGTTGTAGACTACAGAAAACTTAATGAGTTAACTGTAGGAGACAAGTACCCCTTACCGAATATTTCAGATCTCCTAGATCAGCTAGGCAAGTGTCAATATTTTACGACATTGGGCTTGGCATCTGGGTTTCATCAGATCGAAATAGAGCCCAAAGATATCTCGAAAACCGCTTTCAGTGTGGACAATGGACATTATGAATTCGTTCGTATGCCCTTTGGACTCAAGAATGCTCCTTCCACCTTTCAAAGGGTGATGGACAATATCCTTTTAGGTATCCAGAATGAAAGATGTCTCGTATATATGGATGACATCATCATATACTCCCCAACCGTACACGAACACCTCTCTCGTCTAACAGAAGTATTCAAACGTCTTCGTGATGCAAATTTAAAGATCCAGCCAGATAAGTGCGAGTTCCTCCGTAAAGAACTCGCGTATCTGGGCCACCTCATAACTAAAGAAGGAGTTAAACCGAACCCCGATAAAATATTATGCATTCAAAATTTTCCCCAGCCTACTAACCAAAAAGAGATCAAATCCTTTCTCGGTCTGGCAGGCTATTATCGAAGATTTATAAACAATTTCGCTAAGTTATCTAAACTACTCACCAAATTGTTACAAAAAGATGCCCCTTTTGTTTTCGACTCCGAATGCAAGAAATCCTTTGATGAATTGAAACAATCTCTCATCTCTACCCCAGTTCTCATCTATCCGAATTTCGACGAAACCTTTCTACTTACCACTGATGCAAGTGCCTTTGCCATCGGAGCAGTGCTCTCACAAGGCCCCATTGGTAAAGATTTACCAATTGCTTTCGCTTCAAGGACACTCTGTAAAGCCGAAACCAAATACTCGACCATAGAGCGTGAACTCCTCGCCATTGTTTGGGCCGTGAAACACTTCCGTCCTTACATATTTGGTCGAAAATTCAAGTTAATAATCGATCATAGACCCTTAACGTGGCTCTCCTCCATAAAGGATCCCGGTAGCCGCCTAGCACGCTGGCGACTAAAACTTGAAGAGTACGAGTACGAAATCGAGTATAAACCCGGTCGCATTAACAAAAATGCGGACGCTCTTTCTCGTATAAAAATACATCACCTTCAAGACTATTCTAACTTTCAAGCTAAATTTAAACTATCAGCGTACCCTATTCAAAGACCCTCGACTTCAAAAGAACCCGATTCTGATACCCATAGTGACACGACAGAAACAACCGAGAACGACACCGTAAAAGAATTTGAAACCTTTGTAAATTTATACAAAACAAAATCACTCATCGACTATTCCAAAATCGAATTTTCAAACGGACAACTCCTAGACAAAAGCAACAAAAATATAGTTACGTTTTTCCAACAAAACAATCTCAAAGATTTTCATTATAAAATCCTTGAAGACTTGTTCGAAGAAAACGAAAACTTTCGGAGTTTAGAATTAAATAAATTATCCAGTAAGTCAGTGCGACATAGAAACTATTTTATCGTAGTTCTACCATATGATCCTGATACCGTTATTCAACACCTGTTTGGCACATTATACAATGGTCGTGAAATATTTAAGGACTCTGAAACATACTATATTGAAAATAACATTGACCTACCTATTCTAGAAA
Source organism: Rosalia funebris (assembly GCA_037954035.1). Lineage (NCBI taxonomy): Eukaryota > Metazoa > Arthropoda > Insecta > Coleoptera > Cerambycidae > Rosalia > Rosalia funebris. The sequence continues at coordinate 40,203,184 of JAZFAV010000016.1, forward strand.
TTTTGTCATTTTTGTTATCCGAAAAAGACGTAAAACTCAAAATTTGCCAAGATGTTACTAGGACGCCTAGTGACGATCAAATTCCAATAATTATCGACCAGTATCACACTGGTAAAGCTCATCTCCATCGAGGAATAAATGAGACTATCCGACGCATTAGAGAAAAATATAATTGGAAAGGGTTGACAAAAGACGTAGACAATTACATAAAAAGTTGTGAAACCTGCCAAAAAACAAAAGCCTGTCGCAAAAATTTAGATACACCTTTAGTTATCACAGAAACCCCAAAGGTCCCTTTTGAACGTATAAATATTGACATTCTCGAAATCCCCACAAAAAATTATGCACTTACAATACGTGACGAACTGACAAAATTTAGTCAAGCATATCCTATTAGAGATAAATCGGCAAAATCAGTCGCAAACACCCTCCTAGTCTATTTCCAACATTTCGGAACACCCCTTCGAATCCATTGCGACTATGGCCGAGAGTTCGACAATGCCATCCTAAGAGATTTGTGCTTTCTCTATGATATCAAATTAACATACTCTAGTGTAGGACATCCCCAATCTAACGGTTCCCTAGAGAGGTTTCACTCCACTCTATTAGAAATGATCAGAATACATATGACAGAACATCCCGACGAACACCCCTTCAACATATTACCTTATGCTGTAATATGTTATAACAATTCCGCTAACAAAACTCATGGGTTTACACCCTACGAGTTGGTTTTCGGACATACGTCCAGCAGACCACCCGAGACATTATATAATCAAAAAGAACTAGTCACTAAATACGTTAGAGATCTGATTAATCGTCTCTCCTACTATTATAAAGTCGCGCGTGCAAGAACGGATGCACAGAAACAAAAATCAAAAGTTCGATTTGACGCTCACGTCTCAAGAGAACCTCCGGAATACAAAATTGGTCAAAAAGTTTACCTAAAGGAATCGCAAATCACCGATAAATTACGAAACAAATTTAACGGCCCATTTGAAATTTTGGAACTCCATAAAAATTCAGCTACTCTAATTAACCCAAAAACTAACCAAAAAACCAAAGTCAATTTTGATAGGTTAAAACCATATTTTGAAACGTAATTACCTTGCAGGTTCACTTTGCTGATCGGAACAGCAATATGCCAGTATCAGATAACACCTATCAATAACACCGTCGGAGTCTATTACCATGACGAGACGAGGATAGTAATTTCCAACGACAGATGGACTCTTCTAGTTCATAAAAACTTATCGAGCCTCGAAGCTTTCATCAACAACAACAAAATTTTAGAATCCATTGTCAGTATATTTGCAGTCGACACACGTGAAGCAAAAGAATTCCTGGTGAAAGTCAAAACGCGCATAAAACTTTTAAATCAAATATCAACTTTCCTTAAGGTAAAATTTGAAGAAATCCTTGTTAATACTAAACGCTTCAAACGTGGTATATTAAATGGTGTAGGTAGTATATTCAAAGCAATCACCGGCAATCTAGATGCCGAAGACGGTCAATTCTGTACAGATAGTATTAATAAATTAAATAATGACCAACATCAAATTGAAAATCTCACGAAAAATCAAATATCTGTTACTTCTACCGTTATAAAAACCTTTAACCAAACGGTTCAAAATTTACAAATTAACTTTGAAACCTTTAATGAAGACATGAAAAAGATTCAAATAGCATTGCACAAAGTAAATGATAAAGTTGCATTAGTTCAGGCTGAATTAAGATTTGTTGAAACATGCGAAAAATTAAGCGAAAGTTACTTGTACCTTCAGAGCAACCTCGATGACATTCTAAACTCAATCACTTTTGCCCGCTTAAAAATAATACATTCTTCGATCATTACACCTGAAAATTTGATTACTGCACTTCAGAAAATATCTCAGAATTTAGTCAAAAATAATCTACCCCTTCCAGTAAAATATTCAAAAATCCCTCAATACCTGGAAATAATTGAATTAGAGGCTTTTCAGTCAAAATCTGATCTTATATTTGTTCTAAGAATACCATTAGTGGAACAACAACTTTATACTCTGTATCATCTATATCCTATCCCAATTCTAGACAATAGAACTGGCCTACATCACGTTTTGTCATTTTCTCAAAAATTTATAGCGCGTAATGATGATTCATTAATGTACATCCCTGTCAAAGATTTGAGTACATGTAAACAATTAGCTGCTCGCAGAAAATTATGTTCTGATCTTTAAGCCTACCCGATCGACGGCAGTGCAGCATGCGAAGCTCAACTACTGAAAAACTTCAGAAATATCCCGGAAAACTGTGAAAGTTCGCTAATTTATGGACAAGGCTACAACGGGCAGAAACTATAGGACAATGTCTGGTTAATAATTGTTTCTGAACCTATTCATATTACTGTAAATTGTGATTCAATGGACACTAAAATTACCAGTGTAAATAAAAACTCTATATTAAAACTACAACCGGACTGTTACGCATTTGTCGGCATAACAAAAGTTCAGGCAGAAGGCCGCAACACCCTTAATATTACAGACAATTCACACCCCGTGGTTATACCTTATGACTGTTGTAAGGATATCCCAGAAAAACTTCAATTGCCCAAATTGGAACCTCTCCAGTTCGACCACCTAAACGTAAAAAATCTAGACATAGCTAATCATAAATTAGAACAATATTCCCGCGACCTGGATAAGTTAATAAATGAACCATTTTTAACAAAATATATTGCCTTAACCACATATATAACCATTGGTGCCGTAGTTTGTCTCCTCATCATCTACGTCGTCTGGAAATGCAAGAAGCAGTGCTGTTGCTCTAGAAAGTCTAAGGAAGCAACCTCCAACCAGATGTTAAAAAGAATTAATACCCTCCTGCGTAGAAGACCCCATCTACACACCGAAGAAGAAATGCAAGATCTTCCCTAAAAGTCGGCTAATAACACCGACTTTTCAAAAAAAAGGGGAGTTATTACCTATTATCAAGCGATAACAGCTCCCTCAGTAACAAAAGCATTTCCCATGCGAAATGTAAACATAACACATTTTCCAATAAAGGTCCTTGAACGACAAAAAGCGTTCTCATGTGAAACGCAAGCACAGCATATAACTCCCAGAATGCTTATGCTTGCGTTAACAAAGAAATGTTGTAAATATAACTTACACCAAAAAATCACACACTTGTTGTCTTTTTGTTTTTAATCATTAACTTGTCGTTTGAATCAAATCAAGTCATCTGTATTGTTAAATTTGTCAAAGTAAAATAAAATATTTTTTAAAAAGTAAAATTTAATTTAAGTGATATATATATATATATATATATATATATATATATATAATTTTAAATGATTATTACCTTGCAATGGATATCGATTTGGCTTTGGCGGAGCTGTAAAATCGTCGCTAGGACCCCAAGACATAGCAGCAGCTCTGCGATTTTCTCTTCGAAGAGTTTCCTGTTGAGCACTCTTTTCTTCTAACAAAATTTCCTGTAATATCTCTTTTATATCCTTAAAACTAGGCCTTTTACTGGGTTCATATGCCCAACATTGAGACATTAGTGAATATAAACGCGGAGGACAATTATTTGGAAGAGCTAAACGCTCCCCATTTTCTATTTTACCGATTACATCATTATTTTTTACTCCTTGGAATGGTTTTACCCCTAACATTAGAATTTCCCATATACACACACCTAAAACAAAAATTTATTGGAAACATTTTTCAGTGTCTATAAGATTGAATGGAAGAATTTAATATGTCTAAAATATGTTTGGACAATTGTATGCATGGTAATGAGAAAGACGATTATGCTGTCAAATTGCTATAGGAAATTGGTAGAATAAACACTATATGGCAGAGTGAATGGTACAACAATAATAGCAAATTGAAGTTGATATAGACCATAACTGATTGACATCATTAAATTAACTTGAAGAGAGCAAAGTATGTAACAACTTTGTAAAAGTGAGACAGGAGTAACACTAAACGACTATCCGCTTTATAATAATACAAGATGACAACTTTACAAAATAACAAAAATCAAAAATATTTTACGTAATTACACGAATTCCATAAGAAAAATTATACTTGGTTAATGAACCAAATAGGTCTCGCAAAATCAGTACCTAATTAAAGTACAGTAAAGTAACCAGTTTCTGTAACTAATTAAAGTACAATAAATCACGGTGATGAAGGGCTAATGATCGATGCAGTCGATGATGTTAATAACAAAAAAAAGTCTAAAATATGAAGCAACAAAATTATTAACTATAATTAACATTAAATGTAAGTAAGTTATCAGTCAACTCAAGTAAGTTATCAGAATATTTATTTAAATTAAAAGTAAGGAGCCTATCATACCTTTAAGAAGTATTCACAATCTACGTAATTATTGTTTTTACTTCTGACTCTATTTTAAAATGTTTTTAAAATAGAGTCAGAAATATACCACCCATCTTGATGCAAAGTTGTGTTAATTCCAGTAATTCGATATTGAAACTAGTAATAATATTCAGGAAATGTTCAGTTACTATTTGTTTTGAAGCAATTAGAAAATTAAATTAATTCTGATCAACTGTGAGCTGTATTATTTAATATTTTACAATCGTTGACAATTTTGTTGGAATAATGATTGAATTTGGGTGTATTTTGCCAAGTTTCCAAGGAAGAAAAGAAACTTAGTTTTGCATAGCAATGACCATGCGTATTAAGTATCAAAATAAGTAAGTAATCGAAAGCTAAGTTTAATATACTATCGTAGAATCTTGGATATAATAAAACATGAACGAATAAGTAAAACCACCACATTGAGTGCTGCCTCCCGTTTGAAATAAAAATTAAATAAAACCCTACTTGCCACTTCGCCATACTAATTGCCTAATCAGTATAACTAAATTTGAATCAGAATTTTAAAATAATCATATATTTTTTGATATTGTTAAAATTGTATTTGATTAAGCAAACATAAGTTAATTTTTAGTTCATATCTGTCATGGTATGTAAATTATGCGTTATAAAAGTGATATTATATGATGCATATGCGTAGTGATATGAATCATAATGCATTATAATACCAGTTGAAATCATGAATCATATGAGCAGTATAAAAACACTAATATTATATAAATACATTCTGTAAAAGCACGACGCTGGGATAGCTTTTGCGCAGGCTATATATACGATCTTTTTGGTTTGGCCATCTGTCATATAGAAGCTGAACTAATTGCCAGTTTAAACAACGGCAGGGTGTGTAAAAGAGCTATATAATGTCAATAAATTTGAGGGGGAATGAAAGCTATTTTTTTGAGTGATTGATTTCCTAAAATACGTGTTTCCTAACGAGTCGAACTTTTCAGGGGTTGAAGATAAAGGTTTATAGTAGGAGTTGGCATAAAGGAATTTTCAAACAAATGTGTCTGTGATCTTTTATACGACTTTGTTGTTTAAAATATAAATGCTATTATCTCGCTTATAAACAATTACGCTATAAAAAATATGTAAACTCCTGCCTTATAATATCCTTAAAATATTTCATCATGAGAAATGAACGATATGATTTTTGTAACAACAATCAATCATTTAAAAATAAGGTACAAGTGGCGCCATCCTATTTCACTGCGGCAGAATTTCCCTGTGCGCGTGTGTGTCATGAAATTCCTTAGGTCGATGTACGAAATGCATTTTGTTCGAAATTTCGAGATTTTGACAAAATCGATACAGTAAATCGACCCTTGCGAACGACGTGGTAACTTGTTTTTTGATACGAAATCTCGAGATCCGCTTACGGGCGCGTTGATCGTTGAGCCACTTTCGGGCAAGTTTGGTGATACCTATTTATGTTGCCCAGGTTCGTCTCGCCATTTACTAAGCGGCTGTTTTCGTGTGTGCCTGTGTCATGAAATTCTTTAGGTCTGGGTACTTTTACAGCAATTGATTCCAGGGCCCCCCGAGCTTGACCGCGATAGCGCCAACTGACTTTGTCCATGATAATTCCGGATATTTCTTCTATTAATGGAATTTATTCATATTGGAATTGATTCCAGGGCCCTGTAATACGGGGGCTTGGCCGCGATGGTGTTCCCTACTTGTACTATTATAAGGGTACTCTCAGTATGAACAAAAACAATTTAAATTGAGATTAGTTTTATGATGGAATAGATTGCACTATTATAAGGTATTATAGCACAGGGCATTAGTTCATTAATGTTTTCATGGAGGTAATTTTCGAATTTGATTGGTTTTTATTATTGATGATGATTATGATGTGATACTTTCTGTTTAGACGTTAAGTAATATTGCTTAATTGAGCTATCATCGATTCTAGAGTTTAATAGACGATGTATAGCAAGTAGTTACCTAGTTAGTTCAAAGTACTTTAGTATTGCAATGTTCGCATTTTATACCGATATTATAAATGTAACCATACCAATACTTAACATATATCTATTAGACATAATAGATATATCTATTAGACACATAATATGTAAGCATAATTAGCAACATTTACTGGTACATAGACCTAAATTTAAAAATCATCTCAAGTATGATGATTATTAGAAAACTATTTAAAGGAATTAATGTTAAGTTTCTATGGGGGCTAGTTGGGAACAATTCAAACAAAAATTTTAAAACTTAAAGATAGTATATAGTCAGTCTAAGCGCGCAATAAAGAAAGACCTACCAAACGGTGAATTGACTAAAAACGAAATTCGAGACACCCTTGTCGAATTGTTTAATGACACCACAAAATTTATAAACTGCAACTGGCCTAACTTAGATAGTTCTTAAAGACTAGAAGTTAAACACATTTTTTCGTCAATTCGCGACAAAGTAATAAAATCGTTTAAAGCGTTAAATGTCAAATACACAGTGCCTGCAACCTGTATTAAGCTAATTGATCCACTAATCTTAAAGCAAGAAAAAATAACAATGGCAATGTCAATCATGGAATTTTTTAATTTAGCTAGCAAAATTTACCACAAGAATTTGACGGTTCACTAGATAAATTGCAATCATTTGTAGATGCATTAACATCATTTGATCAAAATTCGCAAGATCACGTTCAAAACGCCCTTGCCTTTGTCAAGACTCGTTTAGCTGGCAAAATAATAAATACTCTAAAAAGAAACATTAAAGGTGAAAGTTCGCAATCTTTGACCACTAAGTTACTAAATTTAAAACAAAATTATTAAATATGCTACAAGTTATGGCTCTCAGATAGAAAACTTAGCGGAAAATTTCAAAAAAGCGTTTATTAATGAGGCGTACCTTAAGAAGTAGCAGGGAGGTACTCTTCAGATCATGCGATTAGATAATTAAGTTATAACGCCAACACTGAAAATGCCCGAATAATTATGGAAGCCAATACTTTTAAAACTGTACAGAAAGCTGTTGCTAAATTTGTCAGCATCAATGGTGAATCTGAAACTAATAGTTTCAGATAATTATAATTTTTGCCATAATTATAATTTTCGTGGAAGATTTCAGAAATATTATAGTAATAATGACACCCGTGGACAAAATATACGCGAAAGTCATGGACGCGCGAATAATAGATACCACAAAAATTATAGATATATCGGAAACCATAATTATACTAAAAATTTTAGCAGAAGCACTAACAGTGTCGTAAGGGTAATGGAAACGTCTGACGGTTCGGGAAACGAGTCGAACTTCCAACAGGTTCGATTGGGGGGCGAGATGTAAATATTTTTCTTTTCGATTTAAATTTTCCAATGTTGTAATATTTACCACAGATATGACAGGTGTACAAAATACATTCCTAATCGACACCGGTGCGGTTTCAATTAAAAAAAAATCAAAAATACATCCAAATCAAATATTAAATGTGTTAAATACCATTAAAATAAAAGGCGTGACTGACGGCGTTATTAATTCTTTAGACATTCTTCACACTAACATTTTTGTACAAAAGTATAAATTAAATCATAAGTTTCACATCGTTAATTCTAATTTTCCTATTCCAACGGATGCAATTTTAGGTCGAGATTTTTTAACAAAATTTCAATGCAACTTAAATTTATTCAAACTGGAGCATGACTATTAAGTTAAACCATACGAACATCATTGTTCCAATCCACAGTAGCTTCAATGGAAATTATGTAGTAATACCACCCAGATGTGAGGTTGTAAGAGAAATTGCATACCTAAAAAACCTTTCTCAGGATTCAGTAGTAGTAAACAAAGAAATTGACCCTGGCGTTTTTGTTGCAAGAACAATAGTATCCAAAGAGTCTCCATTAGTCATAATTATAAACACAACAAGCGAAACTATCATTTTATAAAATATCAATTTAATATTTATACAATATACGTCAAAAATCACGACCGATATTCAAAATTAATGGAACAATTAGATACGAACAGCTGATGTAAAAGATAAATTGACTGATTTGTGTAAACATTTTGATATTTTCGCGCTAAAATCTGATAGATTGACTGTTAATGACTTTTACGAACAACGGTTAAGATTAAAGTATAATAATTCTGTGTATATAAAAAATTACAAAATACCTATAGCTCAAAAAGAAGAAATAAATAGGTAAGTAAGATAAGTTTTAGAAAACGGAATAATAGAGCCTTCAGTCTCCGAGTATAATAGCCCTGTTTTATTAGTTTCTAAAAAGTTTACAGACGGTCAAAAGGTTTGTCGATTTCCGTCAGTTAAATAAAAAAACTTATAGCAGATAAATTTCCCCATCCCCGTATTGATGATATACTAGATCAGTGTTTTTCAACCTTTTTCATGACACGACTCCCATTGTATCAAAAAATATTTCGCGACCCCCCAACCCTTAGCTTTTTTTCATGTATGTTAGAAATATTTAATCCATACAAAAATTTTATGCGTTTGCGTTATTAGGATTCGGATATAAATATATACAGTAATTAAGTACGTAAAACATCATTTTAAATCGAATACGTGGCCAATTGATATTTAACAAACAAACATAAACATATTATTACGGCCGAGACTACCAGCGCCATCTGTTGGTAACACTCCGAACTACTACAGCCCCGCGCGCTCCACGGCCCGCGCGAAAGGTCCACAAGGTTCGAGACGTTTCGTTACGCTTCGAGATGATTCTCGCTAGAGTGCGTTGGCCGACTGGCCTATAAATAGGGCGGTTGACCGTGGCCACGGCAGTTGAGTTTGGAATAAACTCAGAAGCGACACCGTGATAGGTGGAAACGATTCGGTTTTGTCAGTGGGACGTTTAAACTTGCGCCACTTCACGGCTAGACCCTCGAAGATAGGAGAAGAGGAAGTGATAAAGGATAGGTACGCCTATCACTTGATGGTGGCCGAGGAGGGAAATAGTCCCGGTGAGTTGGAAACCCTTCTGGAAGCATTAGGTCGCTTGAGAGACCTGATGAAAAAGCAGGGGAGGAGGAGGCTAGCGTTTCCGCCTCATCGAGTAACGGATTGGAGAAAAATCCGTAAGGCGGCAGAATTCGTATTTCGTGGCGAGGACATGGAAATCACCATGTACCCGCCCATGAAAGGCCAGGAGCGGCAGGCTGAAAAGGGAAAGGATCCCGAATGGAAAGTCGTCGAGGCGAGACGGAAAAGGCGGAAGCCCGAGGAAGAGGAGATGCGCACAGCCCCCAAGCGCAGCAACAAACCCGCGGCGGTTGTTGTTAAAGCTGGAGAGAGCACGTATGCGGAGATGCTCAGAAGGGTGAAGGGAATCGTGGATCCAAGTCATTGGAGTGGAGATCCTGGGTTTAAGAAAGACAAAGGACGGGGATCTTCTTCTTGAGGTGAAAGGAGGAGGTGCTAAGGCGGATGCCCTTAAAACGGAGATCCTGAAAAAGGTGGAGGGGACGGAGGTCAGGTCGATGAAAAACTCAACGAAGCTCTCGGCGAGGGACATCGACCCGTTGATCACGAAGGACGTAGTGAAGGAGGCTCTTAGGGCTCAACTGGGGAACGAGGAGTTCTCCGTTGTTTCCCTAAAACCGGGCCCGGGAGACAGCTAGGTAGCTGTGATAGAAGCCAGCAAGGCGGGGGCCAATAAGCTCCTGGACCGAGGTAGAATACGTTTAGGCTGGGGGCGGTGTAGGGTGAGATCCAGACCTTCCCGGACAAAATGCGTGAGGTGCTGGAGTACTGACCACTGCAGTGGTCAGTACTGCAGAGGGGTGAAGAGGAGGAGGTTGTGCCTCAAGTGCGGACGAGAAGGACACAGGGTGGCGGACTGTAAGAACGTCATCTTTTGTCCCATCTGTAAAGAGGAGGGCCACAGGGCAGATCCGGATAAGTGCCGTAGGCCAGGCGCTGAAGAGCGTAAGAAGAAAGGAGAGGGATCGCCGGAACATGCAGGGTCATCCAGGTTAACTTAAATAGGTGCCGGGCGGCCCAGGACTTGCTCTGGGCGACGATGAGGGAATAGAGGACGGATGTGGCCATCATTAGTGAGCCCAATATTAAGATGACCCGGGGGAAGGGGTGGCACGTCACGAGGGAGATAGATGCCGTCATTAGGGTGGTGAACACACGGCTTGTCGTCGCTGGTTCAGGCCATGGTCCTGGTTACGTGTGGACTAAGATAGGCGGGGTCATCTTGTGCAGCTACTATTTTTCTCCAAACGGAAGGCTAGAGGAACTTCGGGCTTCGCTGGATAGTTTGGAGGAATTGGTGGCAGGTGTGGAAGACGACTGTATAATCACAGGCTACTTCAACGCTAGAGCCCCCGAATGGGGCGGAGGAGCCTCAAATGCCAGGGGGGGATCTGGTACTGGAGTGGCTAGCGAGGCTAAATCTGGCCGTGCTGAATCGAGGGCCACAGCCAACGTTCGAAAGGGGGAGATGGACGTCGAACCCGGACGTAACGTTCGCAACGGCGGGTGCAGCAGAAAAAGTGGTGCGATGGAGTGTCTCTGATAAGGAAACACTCAGCGACCACAAAGACATCCTATTTGAGGTCGGGAATGATGCGGGCCAGACGCTTAGTGTGACCAGGAACAGAGGCTGGAAGTTGAACAGCTTGGACAGGGCTAGTTTCTGTGGAGTGATGGACGACCAAAGAGAAAATGGGAGGATTAGGGATCCCAAATCTTTGGTTGAAAGCGTCACAAGGGCGTGTGATGCATCCATGGCCAGAAAAGGAAGAAGCAGGCAGTCCCCGAGGATATATTGGTGGACAGAGGAGATATCTGCCCAAAGGAAGAGGTGCGTCACTGCACGAAGGCAATATATCAGGGACAGGGCCAGAACAACCTGGAACCCTAATGAGCAGGGAGAGGCGGAGGTAGCGTACAAGGCTGAAAAGAAAAAGCTGAGGGATGCTATCAAGGCAGAGAAGAGGAGAAAGTGGGATGAGTTGTACGCTGACCTAGATAGAAATGTCTGGGGTAACGGGTACAAACTTGTGGTGAAGAGGACGAATAGCTACCAGCAGGAGGTTCCTCTAGAAAAGATGAGAGAGGCGGTGGACGCGCTCTTCCCCGAGAAACCGGTGGAAGAATGGGAGCGCCAACCAGGAGCAGTTTCCGATCCGCTTACGGAGGAGGAACTGCTAAGGGCTTGTCAAGATAAAAAATGGCAAGGCGCCTGGTCCGGACGGTATCCCCCCTGAGATCCTGAAGGCCGTGGTGGAGCAATATCCTGCGGAGGTGCTGCGAATCATGAACGATGTCATGAGGAGCGGTGACTTCCCCGAGGTATGGAAGATGGCCAGGCTTGTTCTAATCCTCAAGGAAAACAAGCCGATGGAGGACCCCACATCTTTCAGGCCGATATGTCTGATCGATGTGCTCGGGAAACTCTTGGAACATCTCATCCTAGGGAGACTCCTAGGGGAGTTGGAGAGAAAAGGAGGCCTGGCGGAGAACCAGTACGGGTTCAGGGCAGGGAGATCTACGGTAGATGCTGTCATGGTCATAAAAACCATTGCACAGGAGGCGTGGGAGTCCAAGAATCTGTGCGCGTTGATCACTTTGGACGTGAAAAACGCGTTCAATTCAGCCTCATGGATAAGGATCATGGGGAGACTGCGGGAGCTAGAAATAGCACCGTATGTTGTAAACATGATCGCTAGCTACCTGTCTTGCAGGGGATTGATATTGCTGGCCGGGGACGGTAGCGACAGGAGGGGAATCTCATGTGGAGTTCCACAGGGGTCGGTTATGGGTCCTACCCTATGGAACATTATGTTCGATGGGGTATTTAGACTCAGAGTGCCCGAAGGAGTGAGGGTCTTGGGCTACGCTGATGATGTTGCGGTGGTCGTTACCGGAAGAAGTGGTGTTGACGTGAGGGAATACGCCAACTTTTATAGTTCCCTCTCGTTTAGGGAACATATCAAACAGACGTTAGAAAAGGCTAGCAAAACTGTTTCGGCCCTTAGTCGTTTGCTTCCAAACATTAAGGGCCCCAGGTCAGCAAAGAGGAGAGTCCTCAGCGGGGTGGTACAGTCGATCTTACTGTATGCCGCCCCGGTGTGGGTAGATATATTGAGAAGGGACAAGTGGAAGAGGGAGCACCAAAGTCCAGAGAAGAGCAGCGCTAAGGGTCTGTAGTGTATACAGGACCGTATCGGCAGCGGCAACGCTGGTGATAGCCTGTATACCACCCATTGACTTTCTAGCAAGGGAGAGACGGGAGGTGTACGGAGGAGCTGACAGAGGTGCAGCAAGGGAAAGCCTATGGGAACACTGGCAGGAGAGATGGGTGGCGGAGCCTCGAGGGAGATGGACAAAGGTGCTAATCCCGAACATAAGGCCATGGTGCGAAAGGGCACATGGCGATGTCGGGTATTATTTAACCCAGGTCCTTACTGGGCACGGCTGTTTCGCGTAATACCTATTGGATATAGGCAAACGTGGGAGCAGAGAGTGCTGGTCCTGTGGAGAGGTCGACGATGCGGGCCACACAGTGTTCAGCTGCAAGAGGTGGATAGGAGAAAGGACAGCTGCGGAGCAAAAGATAGGACATGCTATCACTGTAGATAACATGATCCCAATCATGCTTGAGAGCAGGGAAAGATGGACAGTGGTGGAGCAGATAGTAACGGCCATCATGAAGGAAAAAGAGAAGGAGGAAAGGGAAGTGGGGAATGAATAAGTATCCTGATTGATATGCCAAAGAGAAGTAAAGCGAGAGCGGTTCCTCTTCGGCATTATACTGATAGGATAGCGGGGCGTTTTTTAGTCGGTAGGCGTATACGAATCCGACACTACCTGGCCAAACAATAACAGAACACCAGAGGCCAGGTGTCTTTTGAAGATTTTCCCCCCGAGGAAAAAAAAAACGTTTAAACTTTGTGTGTAAGGTGCCTTGGTGTAATTGTAGTTTGACTTTGTGTTTAAGGTGCCTTGGAGCTTGGAGTAATTGTAGAGTTATTTGTAAGCGTGAGACACGCGCGGTCGTGTCGTCTGCTGTTTAGTAAAGTTGTTTGAAGAGCGCAAGTCACTTGTTTTACGTATTTATTTGAGTTGTTTGTTATAATTAAAAATAGATAAATTTCTGAAAAGATCATCAGAACCATCAACTTTTAGCGGGAGTAGTGGAATAAAGAAAAACGTCTTTATGACGACAATTATTTGAAATCTGGGTTTACTATGATTGAGAATAAACCGCAGTGCGTAATTTTCTTTGAAAGTTTGTCAAGAGAAAGCATGAAGCCATCGAAGTTGGTACGCCACCTAAACACAAAACATCCTAATGAAAAAAATAAACCCGTGGAATGTTTTGAGCGAAAATTAAAAGCTCTTGAACATCAAAAAGTGCTATAGTACAAATGTCCAACCTAAATGAGAAAGCGTTGCTCGCTAGTTATCGAGTAGCTTTTTGTGTGGCTAAAGCAGGAAAATAGTGTGCTAAAGCAGGAAAACGGGCTAAAGCGGCAATAGTGTGAGGAAAACCTCACACTATTGCCGAAAATTTTATTTTACCAGCAACTTTAGATATAGCAGAGATTATGTTTGACAAACAAGAGGTCGAAAAGCTCAAAAGTATACCTCTCTCTGACAATACCATTCAACGTAGAATAAGCGATATGGCGACTGACGTTCGTGATCAAGTCATAGAAAAAATAAAGAAAAGTTCTATTGTGTCCTTGCAATTGGATGAATCAACGGATATTGCGGATTGTGCGCAGTTTGTAGCTTTTGTGCGTTTTGAATCCGATGAAAAATTAATGGAAGAAATACTATTTTGCAAGGCACTTCCCACAAATACTACAGGTCAGTGCCTGCATGACATGTTCCTTGAAGCTACGCAAGATATGAATATCGTTTGGGCACAAAAATGCATTGCTATTTGTAGTGACGGAGTAAAAGCCATGACTGGTGCGAAGAGTGGATTTATTGGTAGACTGAAAGAACAGATGCCAAACGCTTGTTGGATGCATTGCTTTCTCCATCGCCAAGCTCTTGCAGCCAAAACCTTGCCACAAGAATACAGTCAAGTTCTAAATATTATTATTAAAATTGTAAATTCGATGTATTATTCGATATAAGGAAAAGCGTTGCAGACTCGATTGTTTCGAATCATTTGTGAAGATATGGGGACACTCCATCGAAATTTGCTTTACCATACAGAGGTAAGGTGGTTATCAAAAGGCAAAGTACTGATCAGAGTTATGGAACTTCGCGCTGAACTTTTAGTATATTTACAGCAAGCCAAGTCAGATTACTCGGAATTCATTTCTGACCCGGAATTCCTTTTGAAATTAGCTTTTCTTTCTGACTTACTTGAGCATTTAAATAACTTCAATAAAAGTTTTCAAGGGCGGGATGAAAATGTCATCACAGCAATAGACAAACTCCATGGCTTTACAAAAAAAAAAAATTGAATTGTGGTCATCGTCTATAAATCAAAATAACTTTGATTCATTTTCGTCGACACAGTATTTCATTGAAGAAGTCGGAAGTGAGATAAACATCAATTCAATTATATCTGGTATGAAAATGGTGTTAGATAATTTGAAGAAAGAATTGTGTCATTACTTCTCAGTGCAAGAGATATCATCGGATAACACTGGGCAAAGATGGATCTTAAATCCGTTTTTAAATACAGCTATAAATGAGGCAAATTTAGCAACTAAGCTCAAAGAGAATCTGCTAGCATTATCTGCCGATGGGATGTTGCACTTGGAATTCAAGTCTGAAAATTTGGATACCTTTTGGTTAAAAAGAAAAACAGAATACCCGGAATTAACAACTGAGGCTTTGAAGTGTTTGATTCCATTTGCTACCTCGTACTTGTGCGAGTTGACATTCATCAATGGCCCAAATAAAAAGTAAACAAAGAAATCGCTTAAATTTGGAAAACGATTTAATACTTAATGTTGCAAAAATGGATCCACGATGGGAGAAATTGATTGAACAAAAACAAGCGCAACCTTCACATTAAAATGAACGAGTAGTCGAAGATTTTATTTTTTGTTAATTTGTTTGTATGAATAACATTACGAGTATCCTTTTGTTAACTATTTCTTAATATATTTCTTTTTAAAATTTATTGATTTTTTTACTGAAGTACCTAGTTCTCTCGACCTCTCGCGACCCCCCAGGGGATCGCGACCCACAGGTTGAAAAACAATGTACTAGATGAACTTGGTAGAGCGAAATGGTTTTCAGTAATTGATTTAATCTCAGGATTTCATCAAATTCCTTTACATGTAGATTCTCATAAAATAACATCTTTTAGTGTAGATGCCGGATCTTTCAGATTTACAAAATTACCATTTGAACTCAAAGAATTTTTCAAAGAATGATGTCTATAGCGTTCGCAGGAATTACCCCGGAAAAACTTTTCTTTATATGGATGACTTAATAGTAATAGGTTGTTCTCAAAATCAACGTTTAAACAATTTGAAAAACGTTTTTAAGACGTGAAGGAAATATAACTTGAAACTAAATCCGGAGAAGTGTAAGTTTTTCAGAAATGAAGTCACATATCTAGGTCACAAAATTACAGACATAGGAATTTTGCCAGACGATTCCAAATATACCTTTACATTTAAAACATTGATTTTCAATGAAAGATCCAACCTCAAAACTAACTAGAATTAGACTAGAATTAGAAAAATACGATTTCGAAATACAGTAGGTTAGAAGCAAAGACAATGTGTGTGCCGACGCGCTGCTCTGTCTAGGATCAACATAAACGACCTTAAAAAAATGCATAATAATGCGTCTCAAATTCTTACGACTACCCGGGCGCAAGCACAATTGAAGACGACAGATCAGAATCAAATAATAAATACCTCGATTAATCCCAAAATATACGAAGCCTTAGATAATTTCGAATGTATGAAACTGTCCTTATTAAATTTAAAATTCAACCTACATCTCTTTGGATGATGATTAGGTATAAAGGAAAAATAAGTGCGCATAAAAAGACGATTTCAATCACTAATGGTAATATTGCATTAGAGCAAATTTTACCTCAGCTACAAATTTTTGTTGATGATTGTAAATCCGATAAATTGAGATGATATATTTAAACAGTGCACTGTTAACCATCTTAAGGAATTAGGACGCAAATTTTTGCATAATATTAGCATTATTCTTTCATACCCAAGAAAAATCGTTACTAACAAAAACAAAAGATTAAAACTTATAGAAAAATATTATGACAATCCCTTATTCGGAGATCATTGTGGTCAAAAAAGATTGCTTAAAGAGCTAAAAGCTTCCTACATATGGAAGAATATGTCGCACGACGTCGCCGAATTTATAAAAAAATGCCATAAGTGTCAGGTCAATAAAATAAAAATTAAACAATGTGAACCATTGGTAATAACTCCCACCCTGCAAAAACTATTTGATATCGTTTGTATTGACACAATTTCCTAGATCAAATGACGGTAATGAATATGCAGTTACGATACAATGTGAATTAACAAAATATGTAGTAATGATTCCATTACCTAACAAAGAAGCGTCTACCGTAACTAAAGGCATCGTTGAACACTTTATTCTTTTTATTCTTATCTACGCGCCTATAAAGGAAATTAGGACAGACATGGGTACCGAATATAAAAACGAACTATTTGATAACCTTACTATTCTTATTATTATATTATATAGGTTTGGGCCTCATCAGTCACTGATCGCATGGGTAGTCCCTTGGCGATCCCCTCTTATCCGGGTCATTATCAAAAAATGCTATTCCATAAAAGGATCAATTTAGGCACGTCCCCCGCCTTAAGCCTCGCCTCCTCTAGGATAACAGGGGTCCCTAATATAAGATACCTCTTCTCCTCTAGTGCGGGGCAGGTGTAAAGAAGATGAATCGTGGTTTACTCGTCTTCTTTACAGTATCTGCAGGCCGGGCTGTCAGTCAGCCTCAGCTTGTGCTTATATGAATTCTGAGTACTATGGATGGTTATGATTCTCATCAGGGTTCTGGTTTTGTGTCTGTTCAATTTAATGAATTCTTGAGCCCATTTCTCAATCTCTGAGTATTCGATGAAGAGTTTGGTTATTCAACAACCTGTTACTTCTCTAACCTAACCTAACCTTACTAAATTATTTAAAATTAATCATAAGATGATATCAACTGCTTACCATAGTCAAACTATTGGTGGATGTGAGAGAAATCATAAGAGTTTTTAACGAGTATATGCATATGTACATAAACGATGCTAAAAATGATTGGTCCACTTGATGCCAATACTACGCGTTTTGCTACAATACTACTCCAAAAACTTATCACAATTATATTTCATTGGAACTAGTTTTTGGCAAAAAGGCAAATCTTCCTGAACTTTTGTAGGGATCTTGCGTAGAACCTTTAAATATATAATATAGACGCATACGATCAAGAACTTCGATATAGGATGCAATTAGCACACAACAGAGCAAATATATTAGAAAAATCAAAACTAGACCGTAAAAATCGACTAGACATTAATACAAGAGAACTCGATTTAAAAAAGGGCGATCTGGTGTCAGTAACAAATGAAAATCGACACAAATTCGACCCTTGGTACAAAGGTCCTTTAGTTGTCGTTGGTATCCAAAATCCCAATTGTGTTATTACTGATAATAAAGGAAAACAAACTGTAGTTTATAAAAATAGAGTTAGAAAATATACAACTTAGAAAGGATCCGGTAGTTCAAATAATATTGTTAGTTTTAACTCTTACCTATTTGTAAGGTATGCATAAACAGGAATTATTTACGATTATTTTGGTCTCGACTGGAAAGTGTCTTTTACAAGTGGCCATAGTAGGGGCCATTCTCCAGGAAGGCATGGTGTGATACTTCCTGTTTAGACGTTAAGTAATATTGCATAATTGAGCTATCGTCGATTCTAGAGTTCAGTAGACGATGTATAGCAAGTAGTTACCTAGTTAGTTCAAAGTACTTTAGTATTGTAATGCATACGCATTTTATATCGATATTATAAATGTAACCATACCAATACTTAACATACATCTATTAGAATAAACTCTGAACAACCAACAACTCGTTTTAATTAATTTTTACACATTCCGCCACATGGTGAATTTTGAAGAGTGTCTGCATTAGAATTTATTGCTTTTTATATAGAACCTTTTAATTGTACTCTTGTAATTTTAGTCACCAATGTATGAGTTGAGAGTTTCTTTCAGACTAAATAGCTAGGTTAAAGATGAAAAACAGGTGACAATTGTAAAGTGTCTACCATAAAGATAAGAGTGAAAATGTTTATAAGCCCATACATACAATTATTAATTTTCTATTGAATATCTTTCTTGTTTGGGTTAATGTATGCGATGTAAATGCTACTGGTTTATCGGATTCAATAGTCCCTTACGATAGTATACCATCTAGGGCCACATTAGGTGCATCCGTAGATAAAATATAATATTTTTTAAAATCTGGATATTGTAATATAGGCTAATTGCATATGATATTTTTACATGTTTTACATGTTTAAATTTCCAAAAATGATATAATTATAATATACTTTGTATATACTATGTATAATATACTTGTATATACTAAGTTTTTGTACCCTTTGACTAAATTGTAAAGCGGTTTCATTCTGAATGGGCCTAAGCCTCGAGTTTGAATGACAACATGATGTAAATAACAGAGGCGGACTTACAATGAAGAGCAGATTACATATAAAAATTATTCACCTATTAGTTTACCTTTCATTGCGTGGTCATTTAAGAACAAATGAGGACTTGTATTGTATTCCTAAGAATGCGTAGTCAAGTCTGGGGGCGGGGCAGGGCAAGTCACACGTCACCGTATTGTCAAAAGGATTTGGAGAACTCAGTAGGTCTTCAAGGTAACATCACCACACACCTAATACTATTAACGCGTATGATCACATGAGTATATTATTAGTAGCTGCTTTAAATGTTCAGCAATCAACGGGCGACATCTGTTAGTAAATATCCATTTATAATGTGAAAATGACCGTTCTACATCAACGGAACATACTGGAAATATGAATAATGCTGTAGTCTTCATATTGATTTCTGGATTAGTAACAAGAACTTCTTTCTGCTGTAAAATATCTACTATAACTGCTATAGTAAAAAACCCCGGGCTGTTATACAAAACTGCAGTAAATTTTTTCTTTATAACTTTTGCAGTATCCCCTCTTCAACTTAAAAATATACTGTCGAATCGAAGGTCCCAAACAACGTTTATAGCATCCACTATAGAAAATTCATCTGTCTGCAGTTCTCTTTTCAACTTTTCAATGGCCTTTGGTATGTGCGAAAAATTGCCATGTATATACGCCTCGATCCACGTTCCTCACCGGATTATTACAGGCGCTGGAGGTAGTAATTGTGTGCGGGAAAGCATTTCTGTGATTAATGTAACTCTTTGCGGGGCCTTTAAAAACGCTTGTTTGATATTCGCTATCACGCAGTCGACATTCGGATAACGGCCACGGATTGCCTCTGTACGTTACATGGAACATATCGTAAGTATACGTTCCCTTCAAAAGTCGACAAGCCAATTTCATGTATATCGCAGCATCCGTAAGAAAAAGTAGAGCCATGTTTTTGTTTTCCTCATGTTTAGCGCCCCATACTTCTTTTAACATCTCATCAACTAATTTTGCATTATTTGAACGGTTTCAGCATTTGTCTTTGTTAATATTTTTCATACTATCACATGTGATTGTGTGATTGAATATCGCTCATTTCTCCTATAACATACGCCATTTGCAAGCCGCAGGCATTTGTGGTTTCATTAACAGAAACCCATAAATATTTATCCTCAACTTCTCTATAAACAGTAGATTTGGCAGTGACAGCAGCTTGCGGTAGATAATTCTTTGTCGATTCTGTGGGCACGTTTACTTCCCCACAAATTCCAAATTCCCCATTTAAAAATTTTTCTATAGTCTTTAAAACTAGGATCATCTAGTTCGGTCCACGGGATATTATACCCAACCATGAATTTAACCAATTCGCTATAAAACGACGTGTGTCTTTCACAATCACTGTTCTCCAATAGCCGCAGTTTTGTTTTCCGGATGTCTAACAATATCCGATTTGCGGGTATACTACTATGTATGTATCACAATGGGAACACCGTAATTCACTACCGTCATTTAACACCAACCCCGGAAATTTTGTTATCCACCGCTGTATTGTGGCAAGGCATGGTTTGATCGAGACATTTTAAAATACTTGTCAAATTGTCATGTATTGTAACTATTTGTATGTAATATCGTACGCAAATCAGAATACTACGACAGTCCTGAGCTGTGTACAAACACACACCACTCTCAAATATCACAGTAACTGATCGGACGGCGCGGCATCGCGTCATTGGTCATCCCCGCATATATTTCTTTTGCCCCGCCCTCGCATACCTTTACCATTAGCACATAGCACAATGCATCTCCGACAATACTTTCAATATTTCTAATGAACAAACAAATAGAGCAGCAGGTGGCAGGCGGTCAATGAATACATTTTATTTGATATAAAATTGTTGGTTGTCCTACTAGTGTATACAAGTAGATAATTTACATTACAAAAAAAAGCCAGTGTGGACAAGCTACTGACATGAAATGTTTTATTGTATAATTTATTATAAGATTGTGATAAATTATACGTATTTTGAACGTGATAAGTTATATGTGTTCTGAAATATCTATTAAAAATACAAACACCGTAAAGAAATATAAGATTGTGATATTTCTTTACGGTGTTTGTATTTTTAATAGATATTTTAGAACACATATAACTTCAACTTCGAAATGTCCGGATTCATATCCGGGGCTTAAGCCTAACTATTAGCCTTTTCTAGACTAGACAATATATATTTCATTGAACATCGAAACTTACACGTAATAAATCCCATATATCATCCTAGGTTCTAATGGCTGCCAACTAGGAACAGAGCCTGTACAAACTACAGATAATAAATTGTTATTGGCAAAGGCCAATAACAGCGTGATTTAAATAGCCATAAATTGTAACTTTTTCATTAGTCCTTATTTTTCTATGTATTCATTAAATAATTACAGTGCTCTAGAAAAATCTGTATAAAGTATCAGATCTTGGTTAAAATGTGGAATTTAATCTACATATAACCTAATAAGTTGAGTGGTAACTTGCCTTTCAATCATATCTAAATTTAACCTATTATATATATTATTTAAACTATCTACTATCAACACTTGAATATACAAATATACGTTTTTATAATTGTGGAATAAAAATAAATTCTCTGAAAATCGCACTTTTTTTCCTTAATTCTGTTTTTTAAACTGTTTTCAACCAGTTCCTTAACAGTAATTAAAAAAAAAAGAAGTGTATTACTTAAATCTAACTTAAAATAGCCGTTTGTAAAGAACTTGATAGTTTATTAGGGAATTTATGTTCATTTTATGTAATAATTAGAAAAGAGAAAGGATTATATAAAGGATTATCTCTTATCAATTACAATTCACTTACAAGGGGAGAGCACGACCTGGCAAATTAATTTCGGGATCAGACGCAATATATAATTAGTATAAGTTTAGGGTGTGTGACTGTTAATACATGAACGCGCACTAGCCAGTCAATTCTGAGAAAAACAAAAGCTTTAAAAATCCTAGCGTCACTTATGTACTGGTAAATTAAGTCGCCGTTGGTAAGTGGCCTAGTCGCTGAATGAAAGAGCGCTGGACAGTCAGTTTCGAAACCCGGTCCGGCATTTCCTTTCTCTTTTTACTTTTCCGCACTCAACTATACTAGCGGAAATGTAATGTAATCGTGTAAAGGAAAATTTAAAAAAAAATTTCCGTTTTCGGCCTAAAAACAAAAAAAATGGTTTTAAAAAAATTTTGTCTGTGTGTGTGTGTCGTTATCGTCGGCATTAAAATTTTTTGTTAGCACGATAACTCAACTAAATCGTGTCGGATCGATCAGGTTTTGATTGATTCTGATCGGAGACCTCTCCCAGATGACACCTATTGATTTTGAAGTGGATAGGACACACCCCACCCTGTTCATGGGTCTGTTTGAGAATTTTTTTTTGTTAGCACGATAACTTAACCAAATCGTGTCGGATCGATCGGATTTTGACTAGTTCTAAGCGGGGGCGTCTCCCAGACGATCCCTATTGATTTTGAGGTGGATAGGACACACCCCACCCTGTCCATGGGTCATGAGAAAGCACGATGGTGGACTAATTGAGAAATTTTTTTTGTTAATACGATGACTTAACTAAATCTTGTCGGATCGATTGGGTTTTGACTGATTCTAACCGGGAACGTCTCCCAGATGACACCTATTGATTTTGATGTGGATAGGACACACCCCACCCTGTCCATGGATCATGAGAAAGCACGACGGTGGACTATTTGAGAATTTTTTATTAACATGATAACTCAACTAAATCATGTTGGATCGATCGGGTTTTGACTGATTCTGATCGGGGACGTCTCCCAGACGACACCTATTGATTTTGAGGTGGATAGAACACACTCTACCATGTTCATGGGTCATGAGAAAGCACAATGGTGGACTATTTGAGATTTTTTTTTGTTACGACGGTCACTCAATTAAATCGTGTAGGATCGATCGGGTTTAGACTGATTCTGATTAGGGATGGCTACCAGACGACATCTATTGATTTTGAGGTGGATAGAACACACACCACCCCGTCCATGGGTCATGAGAAAGCACGATAGTGGACTATTTGAGAAAAATTGAAAAAAGTAAAACTGTCGCATAAAACACATATTCTGCATTTATGTGTTGGTTTATTTTTTTTTTGGCCACTCAATTTCGAGATAGAGATGTTCTACGTGCGGAAAAGTCTGTTTTAAGGTTTTAAAACTGTTTATTTAATTTTAAGATTAATCATTTCTAAATACATCTACACTATACAAATAATATTTATTTAATTGCTACCTTATTCTTCACTAGTTAAAGAGAACGGAATTATAGATTGAATAATTCATGATTTAGATGTTTGGCGATGATCATTTCTTATGCTCGTGTTTTGTGTACATAATTAGAGGCGAGGATTAATACGCCCAAGCACAAAGGGCACCTCCAAACTCTTTCCACTGGAACTCAAATTCAAGCATATAATGACATGCCCGTAGCTCTCTCATTTCTTAGACCATATTTTGACCATTTAATTACTGGAGTACAATAATTGACACAATTACAGAGTATATTTTGTTTTCAGACTGTATATTTTGTTTTCAGAGTGTATAGTTTCAAAAACACTTTTGTTGTATTGAACATTTTACAGTATGTTGAAATTTCTATATTTTGGTTGTATGTCTCCTTTAATTTCATCGTATTTATTACTGGTTCATTTGTAATAAATTACAGCAAAACTATAACTAAATTAGAACATGTCACACTTAGAAATACCGCTGCTAATTATTCATTTTTGCAATTTTATTTTAATAATCACTCATATTTTTTTAACAAAATATAACTTTAGCTACGGGTTCCGTTTGTTTTAAATTATACTTCTATTTTGTAAGATTTTGTTTTATCATCGGCATTACATTAAAATTAAGGCTTAAATATATTCTTAAAAAATAATACTTATAAGTACTTATCCTAGCAAATATTTAATTCAATTCTATTTACCAAACATCCATACATCACTAGCAGTAGTAAATCTTCTAAAATTAATACTTTCTGGACTCATCCACTTAATGGGCAATTTTCCTTTGGATGCTTTATAATAACTTTGTTCATCGCCCATCCATCGAGATAATCCAAAATCAGCAAGTTTTACACATTTATCACTACTCACTAAAACATTTCTAGCTGCTATATCTCTATGTACGTATTTTTTTGACTCTAGATAACTTAAAGCTGTAGATAATTGGAATGCATAGAGTAGGAGAGTCGCTAGATCTAAACGACTTTTATTGTTTTGAAGGTAGGCTCGTAATTCACCAAGTTTGGCTAATTCCATCACAATCCAAACAGGCGAAGCTGAACAAACTCCAATCAGTTTAATTATATGCTGGTGGTCAAACTTCTGCATAATATCTATAATATATGCGTAACATTCAGTATAACTGCAGCTGATGCGAAATGCTATTTTACTCACATGCTTCTTCAAGAAATTTTTCTGTTGTTGGAAGATCAGCATCACCTTTACATGTTTTCACAGCCACTGGAATGAGAGCACTATCTTTTCCTTGTACTGTTCCTCTATGAACATCGCCAAATTGACCCTCGCCCAATATTTCATGTAATTCAATTTGGTTTCTGTCTAACTCGTAGTTTTTTGCTAAAAATAAAATTAATTTAATCACACTAGTATTAAAAAATAATCAAAATTGTATTCCAATCACATTTATATTCTTCAATGCTTTCTATTGTATGGAATTCTTATAATTATATAAGAATATATAGTTTATATTATCTTATAATTATATAAATCCTATTTTATGATAATAAAAAAGGATTTTATTTACTCGAAGTATACTAGTTAAGTCCCACGTTATTCTATACCAAAGGTGAATGAGAAATAAAAGAAAATCTTTTGAATGAGCTGATTAGCAAATAAAATATCAAGAGCATTTATACTTATGAAATCTCTCATTAACGAAGAATGATTATCTGTAAATGTATCAATACCCTTATATTTTTTAATGAGGGTGCACATTTTTAATATTTGTAGTAATTTGACAATATGAGAAGGTCAATGCCACAAAATCATTGCCAGATTGGTGAATCTTCGGTATTTAATCAGTGACTGTAGAATTAGTGAACCTATACTATATTTAAAATATAGTACTATACTATGTATTTAAAATATATATTCAGACAATGATAGTTTATTAATTTAAGCAATGTACAATTTACAACTGGTAGTATTATGTGGTATAAACATACATACTATAAATAAGTCGGTAATCATGAACTACTTCTTACTGTAGTAAGCAGTCCATCAGTATAGGGATGATTAACCCGGAAGGCGAATTAAATTATTGTTGTCAATCCATTAATTCGAAAAAATACAGTATTAGATCTCCAGAAATTGCCAGTAGGTATATTAGATTTTACATCCTCAATTGTAGTAATTCAACAATATTTCCCCATAAAGATACATGTTTGAAGTCAAAATAGAGAAAGTTTCAAAATAAAGAAAGTTTTAGGTATGATGGTTGTCTCGTTATAGAAATTTTATATCTAAATGGGTTTTTGTTTAAACTTATAGAGGAGATTCCTCAACAAATGCTTAGTCAAATTCTGTAAAATATGACAATTATTACTTAATCTTTCAGCAATAGCAACAGAATTGCAAGATGTAATTAATAACATATGGAAAACAGTAGGATAAGATAAAATAAAGGCTGGGATGATAAAACAGATTGGATAAAATTGAACAGAAATATTAATGTAATAAAATGTAGCAGGACGAACAAATTAAAAACTATGGAAAATACTTAGAAATAGAGTAGTCAACTCGTATTATAATCATTAAAACAATTTATGAAAATAACATTAATGTAGCAATCACAGTAACCGTACAATCGAATGTGTTTAGGACATATGATGAATTAAAATAAGGAGGAGAGCTAAAGCTGACATTATTGATAGGTAACATGGATAATCAATCAAAAAATGCAAAGCTAGAAATAAGACATTAGAGGTTGATTACAAAAATATTTGAAATATTGAAGTATAAAAAGGAATATTCTCAATCGATGTGGTTATTATGATAACAGAACAAAGAGAACTATAAGCGGACCTACTAAAAACAGGGAATACGATATTAGAATATAGGATGAAGATGAATACAACTAAGACCAACGTAACAGGAAAACAGGAAAAAACTAATGTATATATTGATGGAACTAACATTGAACAAGTAAACACATTTAACTATTTAGATGTAGACATAGAAACATATGGAAAGTATGAAAAGGAAATTATTAACAGACTGGAAAACACACTAAACTAAACTACGATATGAACAGTACGTTTATAAATAGTTTAAAGAAAAACTAAAATCAATGTTTGTCAATATGTACCTCTTTTGGACATGAGACATAAACACTGACAAAATGGGAAAAATAAAAGTAAAAGCATTGTAAATGAAGTGTATGGGAAGAGTAAGAGTAACAAAAAAGGATAAATTGAGAAACCTAGATATAAGAAAATATCTAGAGATTAACGATATTAAATAATACATAGAAAGTAACCATTTAGTTTTTGCTGTTCGCATTCTTCATTTAACTGAACTCTACCTTCGTTATCATCACCATGAAGATTATTACACTTTCTACAAGATGTCACAGATGTCGAAGACTCAAACTTGGAAATGATGTTCATAATTGTTTGATCGTTGGAATGGATCTATTTTCAAATGCAAAAATAAATCGCACAATAACTTCCGAAATAATATTATTTCCATAGTACCAGTTAATATTCTGCATTAGTGTGCACCTACACACGCACGCATAACATTTCTTGTTTGTTGTGCCAAATTTAACAGTTTAGCAATTCGAAATTAAGAGTACTTTATGTATATTCAAATGTAGCAAATAACATGGGGTAAATTACACCTCACAGTATTATTACACTTTACAGATAAATATAAAATACTCAAAGGCAGTTTTGTAATAAAACTAGATAGTTTACTGTGATGTATTGAATACTATCATAGATCTATATAATTTAAAAGGGAGTACAAAAACAGTTAAACAACTAAAGAAAAAGATAACGTGAAAAACTAATTTCTGAAAATACAAAAAAATTTTACATACTCTCACACCAACAATTAAAGTGTTTATTCTTTCTAGGTTTAGGATCCAGTTAACAAATTAAAAAGTTCAATATTCCCTATCCATATGGAAACTGAATATTTTCTATTCTTTTCTATCCTTATGAGATAGGGGGTCCTGTGTAGAGCGTAAAGACATTTGAAATACCTAAAAATTCACATGAAGAAATCTGTCAAATGAAAACTGATTACATTATGTGGAAATTATAATCGGAATTCACTGTATTACAGCGAACAGCGGTGTTTTATCTTATTCTAGAGCCGATCAATTTTGTCAACGGAGCATTGCCGCCCTGTATGTGCACACACGTGGGGACGCTGACGGTGAATTAGCGTCTGCGCTTGATCGATCGACTTCCGCAATAGTTGTTAAACAAATGTTTAATGGCGCACTGTGTATTTTGATACGAATGTTTTTGCATTGTAAAGTGTTATTTCATTATGTCGAATGTACGTAGGACTAAAAAACAACCATATATTGATCAAGTAAATAAGTTTATATGGAAATTTACAGACTAGTTGCATAATCCTACCGTTCTACATGCATGTAATAATAAGAATTTCACATATCTTTGAATATTAAAATTCATTCGCTTTTTCTTCTAGTTTCTCTAGGTCAAACAGTCAGTCTGTATCACACTCTCATTTAATTCACATACCAATTTATGTTGTATGTATGTTATTGCTATTGTAGGTCAAAATAGCAATAATAATACTCAGTACAGACCAACTCCTGTGAGTACTACTCATAATAATATTAGCCAATATAATTATAAATTAAATAGTTTCCAATCAGCTGGTCCTTCTAATTTTGTTTCGGAGGAATTATTTAATGTTGATCAGGAAGAAAATTATGATGAATATTCATTTTACAAAGTCCCAAATTGCGACAAAACTACAAATGTGTACAATAACGATACCAAAAATGTTAAAAAGTGTTACATGTTTATTAAAATTTTTTGTAAATGACTGGCTTCAAATTGAAATTTATGAATCGGTGAATTATTTCATCGAAGGGATATTATGTATACATACCTAACCTACTTGTGTTTTGTGATGGTGATGTAAACAAGGTAATATAAATACCTACATATTTTGTATCATTTATTATTATTGTGTCACTTCTCATTTACTTGTTTGCTTATTATTTAAAAAAATATATATAAATGTTACCAAAAATATTACCAAATTTTGATTTTCAGCGAGGACTAAATCCCAATAAGAATTATTTACAATTGTTAAAACCTGAAGCAATGTACCTAATTATGAATAATCAAATTATACACAACTGGTTTGTTTATCCTAAGAAGCAATTGTCATGACCAAGTTTATTAAAACTAATAGACATTAGATATTTGAAAAATATGTTAAATTTTGACAAATTCGCTGGAGAATTTCCTAGGGTAGGTAGTTAAGTGATATTTTATATTGGTCATTATTTTTGTCCACTTAATAATAATAACATATGAATCTTGTCAAGAATGTTCCCAATTATTGAATAATGAATTGAATAATTGAGTACATTCTTGATGTGGTGGGGTACACCGTTACTACTATAAACACTTTAAATTATAATTTTATTTTGGGTAAGGATTAAAGATGCTCCTACAAGAATTATTAGTAAATATCCAACAGCATCTAGATATCAACGAAGCACATTTATTACTTCTAAACTCGGAAGAATCGAACGGAAGAAGAATGGATAGGATTAATATTTAATTGGAACGCTCAATGATACAAAGTATTCTTTCAATGATTATATGAACTTGGTAGCGTTCTTCATGGATATATAAATATTTTCTAGATTTGCACTAGCATATATATGTATACATACGAGTATATATTAGTCCAATCAAATTACTTTTTCAGGTGCCAGAATATAGGTGAAAATTAGGAATTTAATGAACTACTTTACCCCAACTGAATTTTTGGGCTTCATTTTCAAAATGGCTTCCAAAGTTCGCAAAAAACGGTATTTTTCATTTATAAAAAAACTAAACATTTTAGAAAAACATTTTTGAAACAAAAGTTACAGAAATTTTTAATACGGATTGAATAATGAGGTTTTGATCGATAAATAAATTAATTAGTTATTGCAAAAAAATCGCTAAAAATCGCAATTGTTTCATCTGTATCTCTTTCAAAAATAAATATATTTTTATGAAACTTGGTGAAAGGATAGCTCTTGATGAGCAAAATAAAATGATTTTTTTCAAAATTGAAAATTGTTTTATAGTTTTTGCAAAAATCGAGTTTTCCGAAAAAAAGCGTTTTTGTAAAATCCCCATGATTCATAGGCCGCACATCTTAAAATTTTCTTTAATAATTACGCTATTACGTACAAATATTGCGCAAGTCTCAAATCGATTTCAAATACCGCAAAGAACGATCGAAAAATCGGGTTTTTTTCCGCCCCATACTTTGATTAACTTTTTGATTTCAATTCGTATAAAAATGAATCGAATCGAAATTTTAGATCAGTATGTTAACTAAGCGCAACGACATTTTGCCAAAAATTTGATATTTGTCTTTGACGATTACCCGGAGAACCCAACATCAAGTACAAAATCTGTCGAACGTCTGCGTAGAGTAATGAAAAATAGCGGCCTTGAAATATTATTTATTATTTATTTGTATTAATATAATACAACAATTTTATATCCTAAAGAAAAATTATTTTCTAATGAAAAGAATAAAAAAAATCATAATTATGTTATGTAAAGAACTAGAAAATAAAAAATTCTTACTAAAACTGCCGATGATGAAGAAGAAGACAATATAGTACAAATAACCGGAGTAGATACTGATCTGTTAGTTTTGTTGACACAGTTAGCATCAACAAACAAGAATATAATCTTTCGTAAAACTGCAAAATCTGGAGAAATTTAAAAATTTTATGATTGTGACAGTTTCAAGTACAAACATTTAAAAAAGTACATTGGATTGCTGTACATAATAACTGGATGTGACATAACGTCGTGCTTTTTTAGAAAAGGTAAAAATAAAATTTGCAAAATATTTAGCAATGAATAGAAAGAACTATCAGATCTTGATATTTTTCACAACAAAAATGCAAAACACTAACAAATAGCCAATGTTGGATGCGACATCATTAAAGATTTGTATTCTACAAAAAAAAGATACCGGTACTTTACATACTAAAGATAAAGGTACTTACGTACCTTTATCTTAAGATTTACGCAATTTAAAAGATCAACAAGATCATCTTTTCAATTAGAGTCTTCCACCAACTGAAAAAGCAGCAGCTGAACATTCGTATCGGACTTTTTTGCAGCTACAAATTTGGCTTGGCAATACACACGATCCACAACAATGGGGATGGAAAATCGTGAACAATACTTTGCTGCCTATATATAGTTCTGATCAGATGATTCCCGGATATATTAAAAAAATTGTATGTAGATGCGAAAGCCGTGATTGCAAAACTAATGCGTGTAACTGCCGAAAACATGGATTAAAATGTTCTAATTTATGTTTGAAGTGCGAAGATTAGAATTGTTCTAATATCGAAGAAAAAACTATTGTTATTGAAGATATCGAGGAAGATATGGACGAGCCATGTTTATCAGAAAATGAAATCGAATCAGACGAAGAAAACTTTGACGATGACGATGGTGATGAACAAGAAATCGTGTTAAACATAGCGAAGAAGAATGGAGGCCTAAGAAACGTTCAAAAATAAATTAATATAATTTTCATACAATCAATAAAATTACTGATTGGATACTAGTTTTTATACTTTTATTTTTATGTTTAATAAATCAAGAATTTTTTCAAGACCTTACCGACATTACTTTTATTATTTTATTATGTCAATAAGATACGTACCATTATGTAAATACAAATTTATAACTGATAAAAAAGCTTTATAAATGTACATGAAAAGAAAAAATACACGTAGTTCGTTAGGTAGGATCGACATATAATTAGTAGTATTACAGCCCCCCCCCCCTCCCCGCGCGCATCAATGTGTCGAACCGAGCAAGCAAAATACGGGGCCCATAAAAATGAAGTTTAATGAAAGAAAATGGGACCAATCGTTGCGAACTACTATTATTTATATTGAAGTACAAGTATTCAATTATGACACGTGTAAACTTCAGCCCTTAATATTCATAAATGAGATCGTGGCGATTTCTCGAAAAAAAAAAAAAAAAAAAATCTCGGCCCGTTGATCGTAAGACGGACTTTTTTTCAAGTTCGTGAAAAAATGTCAACTTTCGAATGAAAGTATCGACATTTTGATACGAATTGAAATCAAAAAGTTAATCAAAGTCCTATGGGTATGAAAAAAAAACCGATTTTTCGATTGTTTTTTGAGATATTTGACATATATTTTTGGCTCGCGCAATTATTAAAGACATTTTTAAGCCCAACCCCATTCCTAAAGATGTGGCAGCCTATGAATTATGGGGATTTTACAAAATGCTTTTTTTTTTCGAAAAACTCTATTTTTACACTATAAAATATTTTTCAATTTTGAAAAAATCATTTTATTTTGCTCACCAAGAGCTATCCTTTCACCAAGTCTCATAAAAAAATATTTATTTTTGAGAGATACAGCTATTTGAAAAAATTGTGATTTTTAGCGGTTTTTTTGCAATAACTAATTAATTTATTTGTCGATCAAAATCGCTTTGGGCTTATTCGATCCGCAAACACTCAGTGACCACAGATTTATATATTTTGAAATAAATGTTGAGACAAATAAAGGCAAAGAAAAAGTACAGCCCACCAAATATATAATGGTCACGGCAAAATTCCAAGAGGCTATGAAAAAAGAACTAGGAGAGGCAGGGGATCGTCAAATCTCTTCGGAGGAGTACACCAAGATACTGAAAAGGGTCTACAAGAAAAGTCAAATATCTAGGAATCATAGAGAACCCAACAAATTACCATATTGGTGGACTGAAGAAATTGAGACACAAAGAAACGAATGTAACAGTGCTAGGAGAAGAAGCAACTGTGTTAACTCGAAGGAGATATCGAACAAACAGAAACAGGAAATGAACAGAGACTACAAGGAAAAAAGGAGGAAACTGTGCAAGTTGATCAGCACATCTAAGGGAAAGCACTGGGAAGCTTTATGGAACCAATTAAAAGACGACATCTGGGGAGCAAGCTACCAGATAGTAACCAAAAAACTAAAAGGTATGGTAACACCTTATAATCTCTCAGAAGAAAAGAAAATAGAAATAGCCATGAAATTATTCCCACAAACCAACGATATTTTGGAGGAGGAGATAGAGGAAACGGAAAATGAGATGCCGTTCACCGAGGAAGAAGTTAAATCAGCAGCCATGAAAATGAAAACAGGCAAGAGTCCAGGGCCAGATGGCATACCCGCGGAAGCGGTGATAGCGGCAGTAGAGGTAGCACCCGAGGAAACAACAAAAATGATGAACAATCTGTTAGCACATGGAAGGTTCACAGAAAGTTGGAAGAGAGCTAAACTGGTACTCATATGGAAAGGGAAGGAACCACTGGATGCACCAACTTCCCAAAGACCTATTTGCCTCCTGGATACGCTGGGAAAACTATACGAATCCTTAATAAGGGATAGATCGAAATAGAAAGGGGAGAAGGTTTATCTGATAGGCAGTTCGGTTTTCGTAAAGGGAGATCAACAATTCAGGCAGTCGAGATTGTTCAAAGAGTAGTAGGAGAAAAGAAACACAAACTGTATGCGCTGGCCACCTTAGATGTCCGAAATGCATTTAACACAGCCACTTGGAGTTTGATCCTAGGTGAACTGAGGAGAAGAAATATATCGAGCTATATAATTAGGGTTGTAAGAAACTACTTCAGTCGAAGGAAGATTCTTATTAATCGGAACACGGAAATAAACATGAATATGGGGGTTCCACAGGGTTCGGTTCTAGGGCCGACCCTGTGGAATATACTATATGATGGGGTCCTAAGGATAAAGCTACCAAGAAATATCCAATTAGTGGCATTTGCAGACGACCTAGCCATAATAGCGGGAGCAGGTGATAGATACACGCTCAAATATATAGTCGAAGAATCTATCAAAAGGATAAATGGATGGATGGGGGAACATCGTTTGACACTAGCTCCAGAAAAGACCGAGATAGTCCTTCTGAGGGGACATAGCACAAAATCTATGCTAAAGTTTAAAATCGGGAACGTAGAAATTACTCCGAAAAGATCCTTAAAGTACTTAGGTATTATGATAGATACAAGAGGTACTTTTGGAGAACACATAAAGTACACAGTGGAGAAGGCAGAGAAAAGGATATCGACCTTAATGAGGCTGATGCCAAACGTAGGCGGCCTACGAATTCAGAAGAGATTGGTGTTAAATGATGTTGTCCAATCAATATTGCTTTATGGAGCACCCGTTTGGCACGGTGTGTTAAGTATTAAAAGATATAGTAATATGCTAGTAAAGACCCAAAGAAAAATGCTAATAAGAGTAACAGTATATACAGGACAACGTCGACAAAGGCGCTACAAGTGGTTGCTGGAGTACCTCCCATAGAATTGTTAGCGCAGGAAAGAAAGAAACTTCATGACGGAGGAAATGGTCATACTATACAACGTAAAAAAGAGGAAAGAGAAAACACTTTAGAAAAATGGCAAAGAACATGGAACGAAGAGGTAAATGTGGCTCAATGGACTAAGAAGCTCATACCAAATATAAAGCTCTGGCTGAAATGCAAACATAAAACAACGGACTACTTCCTAACCCAGATACTGATAGGGCATGGATGCTTCCGGAGTTATCTCTATCGAATGGAAAAGGTAAGGGACGATAACTGTATATATTGCGGAAATAGAGATACCCCCGAACATACCTTTTTCGTATGCCCGAGATGGGAAAGTAAAAGACAGGTTGCGTGGACAATGCTCGAACTTGTACCAGTTGCAGAAAACATAATAGAATTAATGACGGAAAAAACAAGAACTTGGCAAATAATTTCATACGCTGGCAAGAGAAATAATGGGAAAAAAAGAACAGGAGGAAAGGGTTAATCAGAGCAGACAAATATAGGAAAACACAGCTGCAACCTGAAATAATGTCGAAAGACGGTTTCGGGTAGCAGAAAGGGAGGCTAAAGGGAGGGGTTTTAGCTGGTAAGAGTCCGGCACTACTGGAAGCGATAGAACCGAAGCTCCGGTGTCCATGATGGATTTCCCCTCTCAAAAAAAAAAATGAAATTATTAATATAAAATTTAAACATAACCCTTCAAAATTAAAGAACAACTTATTAGAACCACTTACATGAATGAAGAAAAAACTTACATTTTTAATTTTTGTAAAAAATATAGCAACATTTTCTTTTATGAAGGTGAACAATTAACTTTTATCGACAAAGATAAACATCAAATTAAAACGTATGACGAAATTCTATTATATTATATGACGAAAATTATAATAAAAACAGTTAATATGCCTGTAGGTAAACCTATTATACAAACATTATTTTCTCAAACAAAAAACAGAACTACTGTAAAATTTTATTAAAGATCAAATTGAAACCAGTACAATTAATTTCTTTAAAAGTTATATTGAACCAAACAAAACTTACGCACGTTTTATTGAAGATGAAAATATCATACAAAACCTTCGTAATGTAGTTAAAAATACATTTAAAAACGCTACTTTCAAATTAGTACGGTGGGCTTGTCTCTTCGAAGACATTCAGGATATAGAAAGACGACATGAGTTATTACAATACATACATGATAGTAAAAGAAATCATAGAGGTATAACTCTAAAATAAATAAAGTATTACTAGCCAAATATAAAAGTTGATGTTCAAAATTATGTCAATAGTAGTGATATTTGTCAAACAACAAAATGCAAACGAAATCCTCATCGTATTATGTTACAAGTGATACCCATAGAAAACAAACCATTTGAAATCGCGCATTTAGAGACACTTCAAATTAAAAATAAAAAATTTTAACAATTGTATATTCATTTTCTAACCATGTACAAGCTTATCCAATGGCAAGTGCTAACATGGTTCATATTATACAATGTATTTTAAAGTATATGTATTATACCCATTGGTTTATAAGCCGATAATGGTTTAATTTAAAAAATAAAATCATGGATCATTTAATTCATTACATAAAATATCCATTACATTACACCGCAAAATCTTAACAGTAACAGTATACTTGAACGATTTTACTCCACCATTTTGGAACATTTAAGAATATTAAATATAAAAATGCCAAATTCCAGTATTACCGATTTAATGCCATATGCAATTTGGAGATATAATTATTCAATACAATCTGTTACAATAATAAAATCAATCAAAATTATTAATGGTCACTTATATACAAACGATATTTTTGATATTGATCTTAATAACTCAAATTATACAGTTGCATAAAGAAAAGGTACGCTTAATGCATGATCACATACATAATTTCTCATAAAAATACAAAAAAAATATAAGTAAGCAAAACTAAAAGCGCATTGAATCTTCTATACAGGTTCAAACCTTCTTCATTACAAACACTGTTACAGGCTCATTCTTCTAGTGATCCACGTCCTGGCTTAAGTACCAAAAATGCAATTATTAATGATTATAAACCTCACATCAAGCATTTTGAAATTAGACGAGGTGGAGCTCATTATGAAAACTTCCAATGGGTTCTAGTAGTAGTCTTAGTACTATATATAATTCATGTAAAACATTTTATTTAGGGAAACGGTTAATACTCGCACTAAACATTTCTCTTGTACAACCTGATGAATTTTTCGATTATCCCTTATATTCCATATGTTCCTTTATGTTCACACTATTATACCTAAAAATACATAACTTAGCATAGGTAATAATTAAATACCAGCCACTTCTATGCCGAAATAAGGGCCCTATGTATTTTTGTGAGGACAATAATCTAATTAATGGATGAGGGAAGAAGACTGTATTTTCGTTACTAAAACTATCTGACAACAATACTAAGTACGAGCAAATACCTACTGCCTAAATCAATTAATAGCCACTTTGTCGAATAAGCCACCGATGGATATTATATAGCTTTACTTTCCGACCAGTTAAAAGTCCAAATTAGGTACGAAAAAATGGACTTTCCAACATTGCAAGGCGATTACCTCATTACGTTACCACTAGTGTATTTTTAAACTCCAGGATACAGATATATTAACGGAGGAATTTTAGAAGGGCAAGCACTATTACTGCCTAAGATAAAAATATCGAAAACAAAATGATGGCTCCAAAATCAAGTTAGGTATTAAGAATATTCGGCTCGATCAGTTGCACACACTTCAGCAAGAACATGAGATAAAATGAATTAAACCTGAAAATGATACCTTAACTAAACCTAATCTACGACAGGGGCAAAATTACATGCTATAATTAGTCATTTTTATAACATTTATTGTTCGTAAAGTTTTGAGGCAGAGATCGACGAAGCCAACCATACATACCAATTTATACTGTAAAATTAAAATTACTAAAGCTTGTTCTGTTTGCTAAACCAAGTTGAAAATGGTTTTTTAAATACTGTTCTTACACAAAACGTAACTGAATTAAAATGCGATGCTGCAAAAATAATAAAAAGCTGACAGTGGCATATCATCGAGGTCCTCACCGCGCACGAGTTATGTAATGAGTGTAGATGACTGACGGGTGACCTCATTTCGTTATGCGAACGCCAGCCTGCTTTCACGTCGAGAGTCGAGGTCTACGGGGATCGCTAGTACGCTGTGGATCGGTTCACTGTTTCCCGTGGATGAATTTCTATACGTGTATTAATATTTCAATATAATCATGTGAATGTGCGCATAGGTAACAAGAAGCCACTTGTTGATAAAGTGCGAGAAATTATTCGTGATTTCCCAGACTTACGTTATGATGTGGCCAAAATTATATGTAACGTGTGTAAAATTGACTTAATGGTGTTGAAGCACACGAGATTGTAGATGGCATGTATCGAGTGTACAACACAGCAATAAAAAAAGGATTTGCCTCAGAGACCTTAGTTTATGGTGGACTTATTATTAATATTAATTTCCTGCAATGTACCCCTTGGTATACTGGACAAACAAGCATTTCGAGAGTTTTGGAATAAATACGTTCCCGATGTCCAGTTACCAAGTCATACGGCTTTAAGACAATATGTGCCTGTGTTACAAGAGGACGTCATAAAGAAAATTAAATGTGTTAAAAAAATAAACAGTTGTGGTTGTGTTGACGGGACGAAGGCGTTAAAAAACATTATGTGGCACATGTGGCCGTACGGGTGCTAAACCATCTCAAACTGACAGTTCCATTGTTACTAGCTAGCAAAAGACTGTAATGTACTAGCGTGCACTAGTGTACATTTGAAATCACGAAATGTCAAGTATTGATGTTTGTGACGGATGGTGCTGCGTCAATGCTTGCGGTAGACCGTTCTCTTCAAAAACACGGCTGCTAGTTTTTACACGTTACGTGTAAAGTTCATGCTCTACATCTTGTGGCAGAAACAATTCGGAAATGATTTCTAGAAGTCGATGCCTTAATAACGAATACGAAAAATGTATTTTTGAAATCTCCGAAACGTCTTAGAGCATTTCACAGGACGTGTCGCGGTATTCCTGAACCTTCACAGCCGGTTCTTACACGTTGGGGTACGTGGTTGAAGGCAGCTTTGTATTATGCTGAGTATTTCCAGCAAGTAAAAGCTATAATACTGCAATTTAATCATGAGGATGCTGCGGCTATCTAGGAAAGTCAGACACAATTTAAAGACAATTCCGTTGATTACAAACTATTTGTGACAATTATAAAGGATTACACGACACAATAGAAAAATTACAAAACAGTGCATTATATTTAGCGGGCTCATTGTAAATAGTAAATTAAGTCAGTTCTATGTCACATGGCATAAGTGACGTAAAACATGAAGGTGTTAGAAGGAAGTTGCAGTAGATGTTTAACGATCTCTCTCCACATATAAACATATTTTTTGCATTTTGAACTTGCTTCCTGGAGTCAATCATAGAAACATACCTGATGCTGAAAAGTTTTTACGGATCTGGGGCAGTTTATGATAGGGACACCAACCATCTACGAGTACTTCATAAATCTGGTGAAGAGGGTAAGTGTGCAACAGCTCATTGCTTCTATTAGTACTGACTTTATGTTATGTTTATTATATGTATTATGGGGCGTACACCTATGGGGTGGTGCGCTATGCCAGCTTTAGTGATAACATGATAGTCTTACATATCATGTATATATTTCATTCGCTACATCTTGTGGCTAAAGCAATTGGAAGATATTATCCAAACGTAAATGTATTAATATCATCTAGAAAAGTTATATTTCTCAAATCTCCTAAATGTATTCCAGAATTTGGCAGACATCCCAACATACTTGAACCACCCCAGCCGATTCTTACTCGCTAGAGCACATGGTTACAGGTAGTATTTTATTATCTTGAGCATTCCAAAACCACAAAACCTGTAGTGTTACAGTTTGATCCTAAAGAGACAGCTATTATCAAGGAAAGTCATGCGATAGTTCAAGGTCCTTAAATTAAAGCAGATTTACAAACTATTCATAACAATTATTAAGGGACTAATGGAGGTAATAGAAAAATTGTAAAATGTTTCCTTGTCGTTAGTGGAGTCACTGTATATAGTGAATGTTGTACATACATAGATACATGATTAAAGGGATGCAAAAAATAAGTTATAACAAACTTTGACTGTTTCAAAAAATAATTTAGATTTTTCCAAACTAAAATACATGTATAGTATTTTTATAATATCACTAG
The DNA here is from genome assembly GCA_037954035.1 of Rosalia funebris. Classification (NCBI taxonomy): domain Eukaryota; kingdom Metazoa; phylum Arthropoda; class Insecta; order Coleoptera; family Cerambycidae; genus Rosalia; species Rosalia funebris. The sequence goes on from JAZFAV010000016.1 coordinate 40,242,163, forward strand.
ATGTCGGATGGTTGTTTTTTCGTATAAAAACATTTTTCACCATGGCGAACATCGTTCGCTGAAACTGTAGAAACGTACCTAATGCTGCAGACGTTTAACTGAGCTAATTCAGCTGATAATGGTGTTATATTGTATAACCAGGTGCTTATTATTATTTTATTTTTTAGTATTTCTTAATGTTATTGAATTATTAATTCATAATTCAATTATTCGCAAAGGTGAGGCTTCTGGTACGCTTTGTAGTAATTTGCCTTTTTCATCACTAGTTCCCAAATTGTACCACTCCACTATTAGGTATTTTATAAAAAATAAGAAATAATCAAGGCTAAAAGTTCTTGTTTTGTAACACATTTTTTTATTAATCAGTTCAGGTTACCTATAATAAGAAGTAACACCATACACGTGGTAGACAAGGACAATATACTACCTACAATTCTCCATCATTCCCCCGTCGAACCACAGATCAGTCAGATGACATATCCACGTGAAATGTTAAACACCTAATTTATTATGAATTAAATTTTTAATGTAGAAAAACACCACAAGGCCCACCATATTTGTATTGGACTATTTATCCCTTTCCATTCTTATTACTTCCTTTAGAACAGAATTAGCGCCTCCTACGAAATAGTTTTACTGGCACTAACTTTCCCACGGAATGTTTAATGAGCGTTATGAATTTGGAAAATGAAGTACTCTTTCCGTAATATGTACTCGTATTACGTGGTATTAAAATTCATTTGATATAAGTTGTTTGATTCAGTTTTTTTAGAAATGCTCAAATAACTAAGGGCGTCTAAATGTTATATAAGTATTTTTTGACCTTACCGTGAAATTAAAGTAACATACATTAAATAAACTATATTCAATTAAGGAATGTTTGCGTTCTGTAAACTATCATATTCGTCCATAGATTTAGTGACGCGATATTACTACAAAGTCTCAACGAATTTATATTTTTAAAATATGTATAATTATCACAACCATAAGATTGTGATAATTATACATACTTTATGTGTGATGAATAAGTAATATTCATAGTAGTTGTTTCAATGAATGATTTAATTCTATAGTCAATGGACCTATAACACGAGTGTCTTTAGATCCCTTTAAATTAGAAATATATCAATAGTGTGAGAGGACATATTCTATGAAATAAAATTTTTATTATTGCCTGTATTAATTCGGTGTAACGATACACGAGATGTTTATGTTAAGGCCCGACTCTCGGTCGCCTCCAAGTATGTCCGGAGTGACTTGGATGACGGGACTTGGATGTCCGAGAGTCAGACCGGGGGAATATTTGTCAACTGACAGAGCGTAAAACGTGTACTGGTGAATTCAGGGAATAAATTGTACGAACTCTTCCTCGGTTTATCATTATTCTTAACATATCAGAAGTGGGATCATAACTCCACACCACAGGTGATGTGATCAGGTGTTTGGACCGTTCTGTATAACAGGTGATCAGGTGATTGTGCCGTGCTGCAACAAATGCTTGGTAGAACATTGGTGAGTCCTTGACTTTTGTTTTATCGTCTAAGTTGCCTGCTTGTCTGACTAATTCGTGAATTTGAATTTTGACAACTTGCATTTTGTGTCACTCGAGCTAATATTTTCCTTATATTAATGGATCGACACCGACGTAGTCGAAGGCATAGTCGGGCCAGGAAAGAACGGCGCCAGCGTTTTCGGTCGCGTAATCGTTTACAACGATTGGAAACGCAATTTGAAAACAGATTTCAAAAATTAGAGGATCTAATTCACCAGACATTTCATAATTCCTCTGGCCGGCAAGGTAGGGTATCGCCGGAGACGCGTCGTTCGCGGTCAGGATCCCATACCCCACCCGGTAGCCCGACGCGTCAATCGACTGAACGACCTTCTACGACGGGAACTAATACCAGTAATAAATCAAAATCACACTTACGTGATTCGGTAATGCAACGTTACGTGGGGCGGATGGAATTGATCCCAAAATTTGATGCGTCAATCGAAAGCATTACCATAAACCAGTGGTTAAATAAAATTGATTCACTAGGCGAACTTTATGAATGGGACGATCGTGCAAAAATATTTGCTATGATAAGTCATCTTGAAGGTAACGCCAAAGCATGGTATGATTGTCAAACGGAAGTTGATAGTGATTGGCGGCAGTGGAAACAAAAACTAACTCTAGCCTTTCCGTCTGTCCGAAGTATAGCGTTGAAATTGAAAGAATTTGTAAACACGGAAAGACAGCATAATGAAGACGTTGTGTCATTTTACTATAACAAACTGTGTTTAGGTAAACATTGCGACCTACCCAACCATGTCATTACAGACTTCATAATTTCTACAATCAATAATAATTTACGTAAAGCGAGTGCTCAGGTCGCGAGTTGTAAAAATACCACAATTACAAAAATATTAACAATACAAATTAGTAAAAATACAAACAATTATTAAAATTTATTGTTGAGTCAGATTTCTCGAATATCACAGCTCGTAAATCTGACCAAGGAAATAAACAAAATTTGAGCAGCTCCAGCAAAACGCTTGGTTGTTATACTTGTGGTAAAATAAGTCATAAAGCTAACAATTGTTTTAAAAAAAAGACATCTAACAACACAGATACAACGAGTAAAATAAACAACCACACCCTGCAGTTATTGTAAAAGAATGGGTCATACAAGAGAAACATGTTTCAAACTGAAATTAAATAATGAAGCTGTCAAGATAAATCACATTACTCAAGATGATCGGAAATACCATGTGGATGCAAAAATTAATAACGAAGTAGTGAAAGCATATGTTGATTTCGGGACCGCATGCACGATTTTGAGAAAGACTAGAGCAAAGACGCTTGGACTTTTTATAAATAAAAATAAGCAAACATTAATGCAAGGATATGGTGATGCAATTGTAACGTCTTTAGGGGAGACAGAAGCGAAAATAAAGCTGGATGACGTGGAAAGAAAAGTGGTAGCGGATGGTTCTCAAAGCATGGACTTGTTGATAGGACGGTCATTTACCGAGTTGCCAAGAGTATGTGTTATTAAAAAGGAAAACAGTTTGTGCTTCTATGATGAAAATGATTACAGCTTACCTACCGAAGCGGTCGAAGACACTATCAAGTATCCCTTGCGTACCAATGAAGAAGTAACGATAATTCCTGGAATCAATATAATTAAAGTCGTGTGTGAACTAGTACAAGGCTCCTTAACACCGGCGCGCTCCGAATGGAATTTAAATGAAAACATTGTTATAATTCCAGCAAAGCAAATTGATATAGTACTCGGACTAGGAATTCTGACGGTCTACAATGTCAGCAAGGTAACCACGTCATTTAAATAAGGGCAATGTGTGGCGCGGGGAATCTCTTCGGAGCAGTCTTTAGAGACCGAAGTACTTGCAATACCATCGCCTGCTGAGAACATACAAGAGCGTCTAACTACCTTGTTCGAAAAGTACAAACGGTGTTTTGCTGCAAATAACTCGGAATTAGGAAACACAAATGTGGAGATGCAGATAAGACTCACGAGCACAGTGCCTGTGTGTTACCGCCCTTATCGGTTATCTTATCATGAGAGGGAAGTGGTCAGGCAGATTGTCGACGACCTTCTAAAAAACGATATAATTGAACCAAGTGTATCTCCCTACGCCAGTCCCATCCTATTGGTAAGGAAGAAGTCCGGGGAACTGCGCATGTGTGTGGACTATCGCAAACTTAACGCGATAACGGTCAAGGAGAGGTACCCGCTTGCCCGAATTGAGGACCAGTGGGATCGTTTGGCAGGACAAGTTTGGTTTTCCACACTTGATTTGGCATCGGGATATCATCAACTAAAGATGGCCAAGGATAGTCGCCCGTATACCGCCTTTGTGATACCAGACGGAGATTATTAATATAACAGGGTTCCTTTTGGGTTATCTTGTGCACTATCATTTTTCCAGAGGGCGATTAATAACATTTTGGGCCCCTTCCGCTTTTCGTTTACCCTCGTATATCTTGATGATATTCTTATCATGGCCAAAATACTTGATGAAGCCTTTGATCGGCTCGAAAAGGTACTAAATGTGTTCAGTACAGCAGGGCTGACGCTTAACAAAAAGAAGTGTTCATTTCTACAAAACGAAGTAGAATATTTGGGATCCATCATTAGAAATGGAGAATTAAGACCATCGGTAGAGAAAGTAAAAGCTGTGTTAGAATTTCCAAAACCCAGCAACGTCCATGAAGTTAGAAGATTTCTTAGCTAAGCCTCGTACTTTAGAAAATACATTAAGGACTTCGCAATAAAAGCGAAACCACTAACAATGCTAACCAAGAAGAATAAGGAATGGAACTGGACAACTAATCAAGAAAACTCATATCAGTTACTCAAAAGCTTGCGGAGTGACGTTCGCGTCGACAAACGGCGTGCAATATTGAGAGGCAAGCAAAGCGTATGAAGAAGCGTTTTGATGCGAGGCATTTGGAGCCTATCCAATACCAGGTTGGGGACATGGTTTTAGTGGAGCGAAGTCCCATGGTTAAGGGGCGTTCCAGTGGCAAGCTCGTCCAGAAGTTCACTGGTCCTGTTCGAATCACCCATGTGCTGGGGAATGATCGGTACCGAGTAGTATCTCTATCCAAGGACAAGAGACGGTTAAAAGGGGTGGTAGCCAGTGATCGTCTAAAATTGTTTAAGATGCAGAAGGATCATTAAGGGTGAGTTGAATGATACAGAATTTGGATGTTCGCGTTTGACTAAGATTACCTGCTTTCATTTTTGGCAAATCAGTAGTACATTGGTCTTAATGACTTAGAGATTGAAAGAAATCCCTCTTGATGTTTACTGAATTGATGAGTTAATGAGTGTGAACAAATCAGTAGTACATTAGTCTTGATGGCTTAGAGATTGAAAGAAATCTCTCTTGATGTTTACAGAATTGATGAGTTAATGAATGTTGGCAAATCAGTAGTACATTGGTCTTGATGGCTTAGGGATTGAAAGAAATCTCTCTTGATGTTTACTGAATTGATGAGTTAATGAGTGTGAACAAATCAGTAGTACATTGGTCTTGATGGCTTAGAGATTGAAAGAAATCTCTCTTGATGTTTACTGAATTGATGAGTTAATGAGTGTGAACAAATCAGTAGTATATTGATCTTGATGGCTTAGAAGGAGGGAGGGAGGGAGGGAGAGGGAGAGAGAGTTCAGTTCGTTTAAAAACTGAACGTTACCGACTACCCTCTCCGACTGCATTTTGCAAATGAAGTGCTTCAACGCTTCCCAACGTTTGAAAACATTCTGTTTAGTGATGAAGCGAACTTTCACTTAAATGGCCACGTAAATAAACAGAACTGCCGCTACTGGGCCAACGAACATCCAAGACAGAAACATGAACAATCACTACATAGTCCAAAAGTTGTTGTGTGGACTGCCATGTCTGCTGAAGGCATCATTGGGCCTTATTTTTTTGAAGACCGGCGAGGGCGAGCACTTACGGTAAACAGTGGTATTGCGATATGTTAAGAAACTTTTTGGTTCCACAACTGCAGGAGTTTGAAGGATTTAATGTGGAAACATGGTTTCAACAAGATGGGGCCACTTGCCACACCTCAAACCAATCGCTTGCGGTTGTCAATGAACTTTTTCCAGGAAAAGTGATCTCTCGTCGAGGCACCATCAACTGGCCTCCGAGAAGCCCCGATCTTACACCTCTTGATTATTTCTTATAGGGATACCTTAAAGAGAAAGTGTATGTAAACAAACCACGAACTTTAGTGCAATTAAAGCACAACATTCGCACCGAAATGGCCGCCGTTTCCAGAGAGATGTGTAGACGCGTGGTGACTAATTTCCGTTTATGGTTAGAGGAGTGCCAGCAGCGTGAGGGTCAACATTTGGAGAACATAATCTTTAGTACTTAATTTTCCAAAACTTTGTCTAAAAATTAACAAAAAAATTTATTTTTTCTGACTTCTAGTTTTTTTTTTATTGAATCTACAAATACCCCCTACCCTTTCTGGACACCCGTTATGTTGCAACTAGTAGTCACTTACTTCTAGGAGCTGGCCTACAATATTCATCCCTATACTTATCATGAGATTGAACAACCTAAGGATACTTTCTATGTAGAGTGTAGACAATTAGTTTACTAGTGTAGAATTAAACTTTTCTATAGTAAACCAGGCTCAAAAGTTCATTTAGGAAAAACCAATATTCTTGGTCTATTATGGCACAGAAAAGAGGGGATACTTTGTCGGTTTGTGTCAAGAATCGAAGTAACTAAAAGGACATTACTGTCTATTGCTCACAGGGTAATTAATCCTGTATGATGTATGTCTATATTCTCTAGAGTTAATCTCTTTAGGTTAATTTTACAATATACCTGCAAATAAAACGTACGTTGGAATGATGAGCTGAATGAAGAAACTCAACGTCAGTTTTTATATTGAGTAGAAGACTCCAATATCTTGAGTGAAATAAAAATTTCCAGATATTTTTCTAGTAACAAATAGCTTCAGGTTGGAACTCATATATTTTATGAGTCACAGTTCCTTTATGCTGCATTTATTTTTTAGAGTACAAACGGATTTACCACATATTTACTACATATTAGCCGATCATCAATCAGTCATTTAATTAGATTAATATTCACTAAAAGACTAACTGAATAATGTATGAACTTTATACCGTGAGATTTTAAGCTTGATTGGACATCCCACCGGCAGCTGGCGAACTGTAAGTGTACTTTTAGAGTTGTTTACAACGACTATAGGATCACATTTAGCTAATTTTATTAGAATTAATTCTGTTTGATAATGATGCTGACTTTTTTTTGACAGATTTCTCCATCGTTTTAGCATAGATTAATTGATGATATTTTAAAATTTACATCAACGGAGCAGTGAAGACATGTTCCTGGTAATATAAATCTGGCATTATTGAAGTCCAAATGGTGGGTGGGACCTTATTGGCTGAAAACTTTTCTAGAGTTTTGGCCTCTTAACAAATTTAGTTTTGACGAAAATCGAATTGCACAGGAAACAAAAAGTCGCCTTCATCTTATACTGTTGAGAAAAATCAATTAAGTGATGAACACTGCCAAGATGATCTAAATTATAAGTACATTTTTTGTTGAAATTATATTATCATCAATTTAGTTGCGCATCACTCATGGTTGCGATACCATGTGGCATTCTTTTAATGTATTTAGAACTATTCTCTTAATGGCTTTGCCAGTATATTTTGAAACCGATTGCAGTGTATATACTATAACATCAACAGATTTCTTTTTTAGAATCCGTTGTTTTGTTCAGAAATAACCATAATTTTTTTATTTTGTAATTCAGATTTAATCCTGTTTTCGATTGCTTCGCGAGCAGATAAAATCTTTTTTCGCAACGTTATTCGACTTGGTAATTGGCAATCGATGTATTTCTTCCAGATCGAACGATATCCGTATTTAATACTCGAAACGGTATATTACTAGCAATCAGCATGAAACTTAAATCAAACATAAATTGGGTATTTTATTTTACGCTATTTTTTAGATGTCGCGCGCAGTTCACATGTGTCATATAGTTTCTTTATACTAAATCATCAAAGGTGTATTGCAAACTACTCATATTATTGTTGTATTGTCGTATGATAAGTCTGTATCTCTGTATGTCTGATTCTCCTATAAACTTGTTTACGGTGTCAGAAAATGGTCGCTTATTAGCTCTAGGTACATCCGACATAATTATTGATTACACATAATTGTGCACCAATGGACAACGCGCAAAAAAACCCTAATACAATAATAATTTATTAATCAATAATCAAAAACAGTTGGAGCTATATTGACTATGGATATTGATTGCGGAAAAATCCAGCGGCAATAAAAGGCCGACGAGCAGCCTAACATCGCCAAACAGCCAGCGTGATGAACTCGGAAGGCACCATTGGAGCTCGGACCAAAGTTACCCACTCTAATAATAACAGTGTACTATATTGTCTATATTTATATTGTACATGTGTAGTATATTGTCACTGTTTGAAATCTAGAATGCTTTAAAAACATTACAAAAATGGTCGTTAGTTTATATTAATAATTTGTTATCCTCTTTCTCGTGGGCCTGTGGCATGTGGACCTAGTAGGATATTATAAAAATATACATAGTACACCGTCAATATTTGTTTGGAACATAGATTGCAGAACAACCTTTAAAAAATACATTTTGTGGGCTAATTATTACTGATTCACGATTTTTTTCATCCTCCCTTCGGTGCACCACATGCCGTAAATAAAAATGTAGTTTACATACACAGAAATTGACCTTTTTTAAAGCCTCAACCTGTGGAGGGAAGTAAGTACCATAATAAGTAAAGTGAAAGCTTATAATGAAGCTTATAAGAAGCTTATAGTGAAATAATTGTCAAAATTTAGTTGAAGCTTTTAAAAATATGCTTTACATAATGCACCGATTATAAATCATATATATTATAAATGACATAATTTTGTTCTTATAGTCATCCATGTTGGCATCACACCCACTATAGTACATGTAATAATTTTAAACTATTGGCTTCATTGAATAGACATGTGGCTAGTGATCAACATGATCAATAATACAAAGTTTGTAAAAGTTTAATTTTTTAAATTCCTCTATTTTATTTTAAAATTTAATGTATGACTTGAAACTTTATTACGTAATCTATACCTTTATTTAGCCAAACAAATTAACACTATTCTCCTATACATTATTTTAACAATCAAAATTATTCTCAAAAATAACAACGCCCCTCTAAAACATTTGTTATGTATTTATCTAACTATAAATGGAGTATTTTTGAGAATTAATTTTTTTTTGTGATGCAGAAATAAAGTTAACTTACCCGCCGGAACAGAATAGTCACCCTCTTCTACAATTTCTGCATAATCTTCTGATAACATCGTTCCTGTAGGATTCGAAACATTTTCTTTATTTGATTTATGTTTCGTTGGATTTGTGTCTGAAAAAAACATTTTTAAAAATTTTACATGGTCACAGTAACAGAGATTTTAGTACGTATATATTATTTCTTCATGGGAAAATGGTACTATGGAAAGGTAATAGCCATTTGCAGAAAAAAAATATGTTCAATCTAAAATAAAATTATGATAAAATTTGTCATAAAATTCATACTTTTGCCATATACACATAAAATTTTCTAAATCCTTATTTTTTAATTTTAGTTGAAGTAAGACCTTGATATCACGCCCGGCCTAGTTTTACTTAAATTTGTTTATTTTCTGGGGCAAAGCACATTGAGCTATGACATTTCTAGAATTAATTAATTTTAAATTTGCTCTACTCCATTTTTCATTACATAATTAACGAAACCATGTACACAGTTATTTGACAATGACTTAAATGAAAATATTCAAACCATTTTATATGTTTTGAAAAAATGTAGTGAATATATATAGAACTTTACAAAATAGCGGTTTTAACACTGCTCTGGAGTCTGGCACTATTTTACAAACTACCCTACCTAAATGAATAATCATTTTGAAATGGGACTTCTTTATAGTAATGTTACTATAAAAAATCCCCCAAAGAAATAACAAAAATGAACATTTCCTCTTTTAAGTATATTAATAAAACATGATTTTTCGAATTTTATGACTTGAATTCATTTGTTTAAACAGTCTTAACTGTTGATGGTGTAGAATCTACTTCAGCAGGAATTTTAAAAGTAGTATGCATTGGGTTATTAATTGTCAGTGCACAAGTATTAATATTTGTTTCAGCATGGGCTTGAAGTGATGGAACGGGATGAATAGGCAGTTCTATCGGGCAGTTTCTACAATCAACGGCTTGAATTGGTCGCTTTGACCAACCTTGGTAATATCACTTAATAATTTGAAATTTTTGATTATTTCGAAAGACATTTTAAGAAATTATAATTTATAACACAGCTGAGATACTCTTTCAATTCCCAAATAGTACTAATTTACAGCTCACTGGTGTTCAGTCCCTATAACGCTCGCATATCTGATACGTTAAGGCTGGCACACTACATTAGTACATCTGTTGGAATTCGTAAATTTTCCACATACTTCCTATGATCTAAGTACGTTTGGATTGTCTGTATATTGAAAATAAGGTTGGCGACCACTTTAAATATATCACGTATGCATTATTGAAAATGACTAAAATGAAACTGAAAAATTATATATATATATATATATATATATATATATATATATATATATATATATATATATATATATATATATATATAAATTAACTGCAGTTGACGTAAATGTTAAATATTTTGTAAAAACACTTAGTCAATACACTTAGTTAACATAATGTACAGTCATTTCTTAGAAAGTTCTATATACGATCATTATACTTTTATAAAATGTGGATAATTTCTTTTAAATAGAATTATGTAATAACTATATATATATATATATATATATATATATATATATATATATATATATATATATATATATATATATATATATATATATATATAATATTAACAATCTGTAGAGTATTACTATATTAAATTTAGTTTGGGAGCTCGTTAGATTACCTAATATCCACTGTTCCATTTAGTTTTTAATATATCTTAATTTCTTGTATCGAATATTATTGAAAATCTAAAGTGCTTAAAGGTTATATTCAGAAATATTTACTAGTATAAAGGTTTCTATTATTCAGTATATATATGGGTATTGGCTATATAAATTAAATATACATAAACAAAACCACAATGAAAGTATTACTAACCTTTACAAGAACACGGAAATTGCTTCCATATTGTAGCTTGTAAAGAAAATGTAGAGCATTAAATATTTATGTTTGTATACATGTGAGTGCATACAAGGCGAGTGCTTAAGCTGTACATATATTTTAACCACTTAATGTAAACAATTATGAAATTATTATAGTGAAAATTATTTGTTAATAACCTTATTAACAAAGTTATCGAATTTCAAATATTTAGATATATTTGCTGAATATTTTGAGACCTTCTGATTTATTGTACAAAATTTCTGCGATATTTAAGTTACATCCGACTTATAGCGTCTACTACTGCCAAATCTCTGCTGTGTAGTTGCGCGCCTTAGTTGAAAAATTAAAGAATTCCATATTAAATGTATATAAATTCACATTATGTATAATTACATTCCAAATTCTCAAATATGGAAACAACAAATTTTCCATTTCTTACATCCTAAACTCATGTAAAACGATTTCACGATCAAATTAAAGTGATATAGGTACACTGATTATTACTTTATAGAAGTGATATCTCTCCATGATAAAAAAAATACTGTATAGTCTGATTTCAAAATTGTAGGCAAGTAATTCGCAACATGTCGACCAGACAAGGCGCGTGCCTTATACATAAATGTCATACATACATAAATGTCCTCGAATCGGCATTACTGCCCTCATTTACAAAGATTTTCGGTGACATTAATGGAGAAGGTGTTAAGTTCCAGCAAGATAATGCGCCCTGCCACAAATATGCTGTGACTATGAAGTGGTTTTGTGATAACTGTGTTGAGATCTCGGACTGGCCTCCACAGTCCCCCGATCTCAACCTCACTGAACATTTATGGCGTATTTTGAAGCGAAAAATTTAGCAGCATTCTTTGACATCAAAAGAAATACTTAAGGATGTGTTATTTCGGGAGTGGAACACAATAACGGCTGTGGAAAATAAAACGGGTACGGCACTGCCTTCTTTCGCGAGCCCTTCCCGAATCTAAAAATAGAGTGCACGTGTACCAGTGCGGGGATTTTGCGCGTGTGTCGCGAATCGACATCGACTCATATCGAGGGAAGTGAACAGTATGGTCTTAAGTAAGGTTGCCATATTGATGAGAGTGTATTGGTACCGCAAATTATATAGTTTTACTTACTGCTAATATATATTTTATTAAACGGCTAGTGTTTTCTTTTTAGCGAACCCCGTCCAGGGAATAATTACCACATATCTTTGGTGCCGAAACCCGGGAAGGGTAAAACGTGTGTGACCTTTAACGAAACGGCAAGGACATTGTTTGTAACGTGAATTTACTAGCGAAATAAAATTGTAAACGGACCTAGCAGACAGTTCGTGTTGTTTAAAGAAAAGTAAAACGAATTAGAGTCTGTGACTATCAAAAGTTAATGAAAATGGAACCACAGTTTCGCAAAACGTGCAGGGCAAAGGTAACGAGGCTTGTAAACGAAGCTGAAGAGCTATTAAAAGGCGTACCGGCTGTCGAGGAATTGAGAACGATGTACGACAGGTTAGGTAGTGCTCAAAAGTGTTTAAAAGAAGCTAACGAAAAGGCGATGCCGTACATTCAGGAAGAAAAATATGAAGAGGAATTCGAGCAGATTTTAGAGTACGAGGACAAAATCGTCATAACCAGTTCGAGGTTGTTCCAGCGGATAGCAGACGGCGGAGCGGGGGACCAGCGGGATCAGCGCGTGCGCCGGATGGACGGCAACGGCCACGAAGTAGACGCAGGCGACGCGCAGCGCCGCTTACCAGTGCAGTCCCAGGAGCAGGTACAAGGTATTCCCGGTGCAGATTCAACGATGAGTACGGTGAGACTACCCAAATTAAATTTAAAAACATTTAACGGGGATTTGCATGACTTCATTCCGTTCTGGGAACAACTTAAGAGCGCGGTGCATGACAATAAATCACTGGATAGTGCTACGAAATTTAATTATTTAAAATCGGTTTTAACGGGAAGGGCTCTCGAAACGATCAGCGGTTTAACTCCGTCTGAAGCATGTTATAATGACGCAATCGACATGATCAAAAACGAATTTGGCAATAAGGAACGGATTGTTGATAGCTATATTCAACAATTATTAAATTTAAACCCGGTCAAGGGTAAGCATGATGTTGTAGGGTTACGAAAATTATATAACATAACGTCAGCTGTTACACGCTCGTTAACAGCGTTAGGGGTATCATCAGATAGTTATGGGCTAATGGTTAAAACTATTTTAATGAAATCATTACCGTTTCAATTAAAAGTTGAATTTAATAAACTTAATGACATTGATTGTGATACAGACAATTTAAGCAACGAAGAGGAATCGGGTTCAGTGAATTGCCAGAAACAAATTGACATACTATTAAAATTTATAAAACGGGAGATAGATTCTGTGGAATCTGCTCAAGCCATAACGGGTGCGTCAAGCAGTGGCGTATCAAAAGAGGAGCGTAAAAGTACGCATACGACAAAAAACGATCGGGTAAATAATCCGCGAACGGTTTCTGGACTTTTTACTAGTGTAACGGACTGTAAATGTTTATTTTGCGATACAAATACGCACGATACATTTAAATGTCGCAATAAAAATTTAACAATCGAACAAAAACGGGACATTCTAAGAAAAAACAATAGATGTTTTAAATGTACGAAGTCAAATCATATCGCTCGATATTGTAAAGGTTATAATATAATGTGCCAGAACTGTAAGGGTAAACATGTTACTATAATGTGCGATCCGAACTTTAAAAAACGCTTAACCAAAAATAAAAATAACGAGAAAGATGACTCTAAAGACTCAAACGATAATGCGAACGTTAATCGAAATGAAAACTCCGCTGCTCTGATTACAAATGGGGGTTTTAACCACGTGTTGCTGCAAACGGCGTGCTCATATATTTCAGCCGCGAATGAACTTCACTGCAACGGACTTTTCATACGCATAGTGATAGATGGGGGAAGTCAGTTGACATTTATAAAAGAAAACGTTTTTAATGAGCTGAAATTAAAGGTAATAGGGTCACATAAGTTATCTATTATTCCATTTGGATCAAGCAAAAGGGGTCAATCTCAAGACTGTAAGAAGGTTGAAGTCTATTTACGCAGCCAGTATACAAGACAGTTTATTAAGTTGCATGCTGTAGTAGTTCCAGAGATATGCTTCGATGCATTGAATACACCGCCCACGCACATAAGAAAATTAAAGGACTATGAATTAGCGGACGCTCGCGTCGGGGGTACGGAACCACTTGAAGGCATATCGATGCTAATAGGAGCCGACAATTATTGGAAGCTTGTTACTGGTGAAATTGAAAAGATCACGACAGATCTAACGGCAGTAAATACCATGCTGGGATGGACTCTGCTTGGACCCACGCCGATAGACAGTTATAACGTAAATGTAAACATAAATTTAGCTACGGTTTTGCACGCAACATCCGAAGAGGATTTTGATATAAAGGACTTTTGGAATTTAGAAACTATAGGTATATATAATCCGAATAACGTTAACAACGAGAATTTCACTAAACAATTTTGTAATTCTAATATAAAAATGAAAAACAACAGATATGAAGTTGAGTTGCCTTGGAAACTCGAGAACGTAAAATTGGACGACAATTACACTCAAGCTTAAGCGAGAGTAAAAAGTTTAACAAGAAATCTAATCAGAAATTCTAAATTAATAGAATACGACAAGGAAATTCGAAATTATTTAGATACTGACTGCGCGGAAAAGGCACCGATCGAACAAACGGAAGGTAGGACGTATTTCATGCCGCATAGGCCAGTTTATCGCGAAGATAAAGACACTACGAGGGTGCGCGTCGTTTATGATGCGTCTGCGCATGCGCCGAATCTTTCGTCACTAAATGACAATTTATTATCTGGTGACAACCTGATTCCGGAATTGATAAAGGTACTATTAAATTTTAGAATCGGATGCATCGGAATATGTGCGGACATAGAAAAGGCGTTCCTGCAAATTTCATTAGCAGAAAAAGACAGAGATTCACATAGCTTTCTTTGGTACGAAAAACAAATTAATGATGGAGCTGAGTTGTCAGATATCGTTCCTTATAGAATGAAACGGGTAACTTTTGGGGTTACTACAAGCCCATTTCTATTAACGGCTACTATTAATAAGCATTTATCAAATCAACCAGAAAAGTTTAACGAAACATGTACGATATTAAGAGAATCGTTTTACGTCGATGACTTGGTAATTGCAACAGACAACGTAGATGACGCTTTAAAAATATATAATGAGTCAGTCCAAATCATGAATAACGCTCAAATGAATTTGAGGAAATGGATCAGTAGCGATGATCGTTTAAATAACCTCTTTAAAGAGAAAAGTAGCAGAAACTCTTCCTTTTGTCCAAAGGTATTAGGTGTGCTGTGGTATACATCACAAGATGAACTTGGCATGAATTTGGATTCCGTGACAGCCTACGCTGACCAGGAAAAAATAATAACGAAACGGAATATTTTGAAAACGATTTCCAGAATATATGATCCTTTAGGGTTTTTGGGACCGTGCATTATAATGCCCAAAATATTGTTACAAAAAATTTGGAAAGAAAATTTCGACTGGGACAGGATATTACCGGAGTCAATCCAAACGGAATGGCAAAATTGGGTAAATGATATTAAAAACCTAAACGATTTTACCCTTTTGAGATGTGTTAACGACAATTCCAAGACATCTGTACAACTTCACGTTTTCGCGGATGCTAGTCCTCAAGCCTATGGGACAGCGGCATATGTGAGGACCTACGACAATAACGTTTATCATTCAAATCTTCTAGTGTCAAAAAATAGGGTAGCGCCTATTAAATGTAACGGCCAAAATGAACTTACTTTGCCACGATTAGAATTAACGGCTGCTGTTTGTGCCGCTAGGTTACAGAATTATATAGTTAACAATACCAAATTGCAGATCGAAATTATTTATTTGTGGACAGACTCCAAGATTACGCTCCATTGGATTAGAGGTAAGGCTCAAAGATGGAAAACATATGTGTCCAATCGAGTAAGGGAAATCCAATCTTTAACAAAAAATTGCATATGGAAGTATTGTCCAGGTGAATATAATCCAGCGGACCTAGTCACTAGAGGTATTAAGGCGAAGAAATTGGTAAAATCAGATTTATGGAGAAATGGACCAAATTTTCTACTTGAACCAGAAGAAAACTGGCCTGAATATGATGCAACAGAAATTGACACGGAAAATGACAATGAAAATTTTATACTAAACGTCCAAATGTCAGAAGAAAATGAACCATTATTCGATTTAGACAGATATAGTAGTCTAGAGAAAATTTTTAGAGTAACCAGTTATATTTTCCGATTCATTAGAAATCTAAGAACAAAAGAAAAGGTATTAGATCCACTTCGAACAGAAGAACTGAAGCAATCGGAAATATATTGGTTAAAGCATGTTCAAGAAATAGCATTTTCCGAAGAAATTAAGACACTAAAAAACCATTTAACCTTGAACAAGAATTCTCCAATCTTATCATTGTCACCATTTTTGGATAGTAATGGATTAATGAGACTAAAAGGACGTCTCCAAGAAAGTGATTTACCTTATGAAGCTCGACATCCTATTATTCTTCCTAAATCGAGCCCATGGGTAAGAAAACTCATTTTACAGATACACGAAAAGATGCACCACGGAGGAGTAAACTTGGTCTTAGCAGAAATTCGAAAAACTTATTGGTTAATAAGAGGTAGACAGAAGATAAAGTCAACCCTGGCGAAATGTGTAATATGTAAGAAGTTCAGAGGAAAGCCCGGGGCAACGGAATTTGCTCCTTTACCAAGAAATAGAATTTTGGCAAGTCGTGCTTTTGAGTTTATAGGTACCGACTTTGCAGGACCCCTTTTCATAAACGAAGATGGCCACTCCAGAAAGGTCTATATAATGTTAATAACATGTGCAGTCACACGAGCTGTACATTTGGAATTAGTTCCTGACATATCAACAGAAAGTTGCTTGAGAGCCTTACGAAGATTCATGTCAAGAAGAGGTGTTCCTAGTGTAATTTATTCTGACAACGCCAAGACGTTTAAGAGAGCAGCCTTGGAGTTAGAGGAACTTAACAAAATTTTAAGAAATACGGATGTCCAAACCTTTTCCTCAAGAAATCGGATAAGGTGGAAATTTATTGTAGAAAGAGCCGCATGGTGGGGCGGATTTTGGGAGCGTTTGGTAAAGACGGTGAAAGATTCACTGAAGATGAGCATTGGGAAGGCCACTCTTAATTTTGACGAACTACAAACCGTTCTTAGTGAAGTAGAGTCAATGGTAAATGCGAGACCCTTGACATATATTGATGGTGATCCTAACACCCCCATATTGACACCTGATAAATTCTTAATCGGAGATGCAAACTCAGACGTGACGGAGGATATTCCGCTAGCAGCGATCAAACGAAACGATCTCCTACAAAAATGGACGTTCAGACAGTCCAATTTAAATAAATTTTGGCGAAGATGGACATCTGACTATTTACAACAATTAAGGACAGCGCATCACTTAGACCCCAAGAACTCAACACCTTTTAAAGAAGGTAATATTGTGTTACTTCACGATCAAAGCGTTCCTCGAATTTTTTGGAAGATGGTTCGCATTACGAATACACATTGCGGTCGCGACGGAAAAGTGCGGGCATGTACTGTAAGACTCCCTAACGGCAAATTATTAAAAAGACCAATTAATTTGTTATATCCACTAGAGTTAGACAGCGAGGAGAAAGTGCTTTGCACTTCGGGGCCCGAGGATGTGGAAAATAAAACGGGTACGGCACTGCCTTCTTTCGCGAGCCCTTCCCGAATCTAAAAATAGAGTGCACGTGTACCAGTGCGGGGATTTTGCGCGTGTGTCGCGAATCGACATCGACTCATATCGAGGGAAGTGAACAGTATGGTCTTAAGTAAGGTTGCCATATTGATGAGAGTGTATTGGTACCGCAAATTATATAGTTTTACTTTGCTTACTGCTAATATATATTTTATTAAACGGCTAGTGTTTTCTTTTTAGCGAACCCCGTCCAGGGAATAATTACCACAACGGCAGAGGAATGTCATAAACTGGTCAGCAGTATGCCTAAAAGGATAGCTGCGGTCATCCATGCTAAAGGAAGTCAAACTAAATATTAATTATATTTAGTATAATTAATATTATTATAATTACTAAATTATAATAAATAATAGTTTTATTCCATTTGTTTTCAGTTATTTTATTGTAACTACACACCGTTTCAATATATATATAGATTTGTTTAAGGTGCCTAATACTTTATATATATATATATATATATATATATATATATATATATATATATATATATATATATATATATATATATATATATATATATATGTATGTATGTGTAACGCTCTCCACGGCAAGTATCAGCACCGCCTCTCACAGATCTGGTCTTCAGAACTGTCGGGGAAGAACAAGGTGTCTGCAACAAACATGCTTGCCGTTCCGATCCTTGTCTACTCCTTCGGAGTAGTCAAATGGACACAGAAGGAGCTGCGACGACTCGACGTAGTAACCCGAAAGAGGATGCATCTCAGTAGGAGTTTGCATCCCAGATCGTCCGTTCCACGATTATATCTCCCGCGATATCGCGGAGGTCGTGGACTCTTGAGTTTGGAGTGTCTCCATAACAGGATGGTTCAATTTTTCGTACCGAACTATATTTTAAATTCAACTCACGACAGGCTTGCCGAATCGAGTTCCTTGGACAATCTTCAAAATACTGCAAAACATTGACAACGGTATTGTCAAAATTGACCCTTCTAACAATTTTTTTTCCTTTTCGAGAAGAAAATACCTGGTGATTTGTATGTAAATTGCATTCCAATCTTGCAAATATTTTAAAGCTTGGAATAACATGTTCTGGGTATCTCTGGGTGTATAACTGAGCTACTATTCTAGGGTTCTTTTAAGATTCCCCATAAACTAATAGCATATCGACTTTCGTTGTGCATGAACATTGTTAAAAGTCAAATGACAACAAAACAATATTTCAAAAAATAAAACCCGCCACAGGTAGGATTCGACATCTGTCCCGGATTGGAACCGAATGACATACAGCTATTTCGAACTTATTAGTTCTCATCGGTGCCGTACACGGTACGCCGATCCAGGACAAATTCCGAATGAAATCGTGGGGTATACATCTATATCGATACAATCTGTCAGTAACATATAAGTCGGAAATTGAAAAAGGAACCACCTAACCGCCAAGCAGTTATCAAAGTAGTTCCCGAATAGCAACGCTATTACATATTCGCTATAGGAAACAACGACTTCTCAGGCTAAAGCCCCGCGCCAGGTATTGAATTATACATAAAAGCGATCCTCGACCCCTTTATCGTGTTTCTGCACGTATTATTTAATGATTTTAGGTATAATTCAATGCCTGGCGGGGCGTTAGCCCGAGGAGTAGTTGTTTCCTATAGCGATTATGTAATAGCCTTGCTATTCGGGAACTACTTTGATAACCGCTTGGCGGTTTGGTGGTTCCTTTCTCGATTTCCGACTTATATGTTAAAAACAATATTTGTCAACCATTAGATTAATTATTGACAGATGCGATTTTGCTATTTGTTTCCAAAGGCTACTTGTTTATATCGTGATGATTACGAATTTTTGATACTTTTTTTTTTACAAATTTACTTATAATTTCTTAACGGAAAAAGATAGCAACATTTTTTCTTTACAAAATTGGTTCACAAAAATTAACTCTTTTTAAATATGCCAAAATATGGGTGCTTCTAGGAAAAAAATTCGATGACGTCATTACTTTGGTTTCCAAATATGGAAAAATATGCAAATTCGGCTTAAAATGGACCTTACTCAATCCTATTTAAGAATCTCTTTTCATATTTTTTTTCTATCGTTTTTCCTTTTCTTATAATAGAGCTGAGACATCGAGATTCGCTCACCCTGTACAATGTGAGTAATAAAACAACCACGTCTTCTAAACAGCAACTTCTCGAAATCTTATCCACTAACATTCAAACGTTTTAATACTCGCATTATAAAATCGCTAGCGATTCCTTGCCGAATTTTATTAGCGTTTAATTCTTCAAATGTCCTTCTTGCTCTGATTTCCAATTCTTCTCGTGAATTGATGGGCGTCTAATACATTTTGGTTTTCATCTTTTCCCAAAGATAAAAATTAAGCGGGGTGAGATCCGCTCTTCTAGCGGGCCATATCCAGGGATGTCGGTACCTCGTCGTCCAACCCATCCATCTTCAAATATATCGCTCTAGATACCAACTGTCATGTTGATACCAACAATTTTCAAATTCCAGTAGTGGTAAATTATCCAAAAAATCGGTAACTATCGTTTTTAGTATCTCCATATAACGCTGAGAAATTAAGGTTCCATTGTTAATATGGAATAAATTTTCCGGGAATCTCCTTTCTCTTATTATAGCGTGAGGGTTTTGATTTACTCAAATATGACAGTTATGGATATTAAATATTCATTCACGAGAAAACTTCGATTCGTCGGTCCAAATATTTTTTTTTCAGTCATTATCTTGAATGTGAATTAAAATCATTTCAAAAAATTAAACACTAGTACCTGCATCTTCTGGATGCAGAGCTTGAACTTTAGTAAACTTATAGTTATGCATTTTGTATGCTTTCTTCCTTTACATAATTCACCCTTACAGAATAATTTAGAATGACTAGATGAACATTTATTTGTTATCCATTGCACATCGCACTTATTGTTACTGCGTATTGTTACTATCTTACTTAAATTAACAACACTGCACATGTTGTTAATTTAAGGATATTTCTAAATATCTCTAAATAACTCAAAAACCGTACAATTTATGTATAGAAATGCCCATATAGGTACAAAGGCATTTAAAAAAAGAAAGGAATGGGGTTATGAAATACAGTATGTTCCATTTGAAATAAGCCACTTATTGAAGGTCGAACTTAACAAAGTTTGACCCTCCGTTTTGCACACGCTGCGTATTTTGAAGCGTTTATAATTTATACATCCATAACGAACCAGCCCTACAGGAATGACAGAACCCTGAATACGACAATCCTGAACAGTACAACTAGAACATCAAAATATCAAAAATCAGCAAAAAAATATTTATTTTGCTCAACAAAGCGCAGAAAAGTGGAGAAATGGAGTGAATTCTCTCCTCTTCCGTTAGAACCTAATTCTTAAAATAGTTTCAGGAGTAGGTGAATGTTTTCAGCAATTTCGCTGAAATAGTGATTTTTAAGGAGGTTACGAGTGGTGAGGGGTAAGGGAATTAGCCCTATGCTCGTCACGTATAAGGTGTCAGTGTTTCAACCTACAAACGAAAAATTTGTATCAGTAAATTTCGAAATTAGCACTTGATTGCGTCGCTTTCAACGCATATTCTTTCATAAAAATTCGTAAATAACCATATTTCATATAAAAACACTAGCGTTTTTGCAAATTGACAAATTTGTGAATTTGTTATCTGGGAGCACAATACGCCGTAACGTTGCTGTAAAACTCGTAAATTTAGTGTATCTTCGTTGGCAGTATGTCGCCATAAAAATTTATCCTAATCTTAAAATGTCACTGCGTTTACGTTGTAAAGGGTAAAGGTTTCGTTTCCAAAAGTCAGTTAAATTAAATCCGCATGGTGTCTGAAACCGGGAAAGGTAATGCGGGACGAAAAGCGATAGTGGAATTAGTAAAGAAACAAAGAAGCCAAAATTGTCGAATGTTTGTGTTGGCGAAGCTAGTGCCCATCGCATCGTTTCCCTAAGTCATTTGGAACAAACTATGAAATGCTCCTCGTGTGACGTGTATTTATCCTTCGAAAATATCGTAAATGAAGCGAAATTTGGGCTTGCTTCGGAGCTAACTTTAAAATGTCACAATTGCTTATTGCTGAACAAAGTTTCGACTGCCAACCAATACAAGAATTCCAAGGATTACAATTATTTGAATAGCGCTTCGCGGCGTTGCCGTATCAGCCCACGACGCTAAACGCTTTGATCTTTAATTTGCAATATAAAATAAACCAGATGGTCAATTTTCATGCCGATTGCGTCATTGCATTTCTTCGACAAAAAGCACATATTTTTGATTATCCGAATATTCCGGCAAATGATTTATATTATCAAATCTCATATCATATATTGATGTTGGTGCAACTTTTCCTTTGTTGAATTTTTGTCCATTACTTTTTAAAAGACTTAGAGCGAGGTATCTTCGAAATTTTAATAGGGCACGCGACATTTCGTGGGATGCGCCTTTCTAAAAAGCAGCCACGCATTTACAACAGATACATCGAAGAGATGCGAAAATATTGGCCACCACCATGTTCTCTGCCTCATTCTCGTCCTATAGACAGCGACTAATCCATCCTACTTATCTACACCTCCCAAACCTTTATTGTAAGTTTCAAAAACTTTAGGTTGGGGAATGGAAATTTTTGATTTACTTTCTCGACAGTATCACAGATACTCTGGCACAGTATCCTAATGTAGACTGATGATCCAATATTTTTATGGAAATAAAATAATTGTCCATAAAGATTTTATATCCTTGATTTGGAGGAATGTCAGCTAATTCTAACAAACTTAGCACAACAGTGCCACCCAACCCAAACAAATTTCTTTGTTTTTGAATATTTTTGATTTTGCCAGAGTATATATCAAAACTCAGCATATATGCACTGTTAGTGCATATTGTCCAGTATTTGAAGCCAAACCGTATATACTTCCCCTTGATAAACTGTTTGGTAAAATGTTTACCATATACGGTATTATGCTCTCGTCAATACTAACATACTCATCTAGGCCACCGTATGTTTTCATTCAATTTCTCTATTAGGGGCTGCAGTTTATACAGTTTGTTGTCGTTGTCGATTTGGCTGTTGTCATTCAAATGTAAATGTCATAGAATTGTTTCAAATCTATTTAACCTCATGCTTTCCGATAACATTTTTGATACACCGCTTTCATTTGACCAGTATAAGTATTCATTTGGATATTTACCATATCCGGACAGCAAAAGACCTCCAAAGATAACAAGCAATTCACTTATTGTCATATATTCAAGTTAATAGTTTTTTTTTTGCTGAGCATATAAATTTGTTTGGTTCTCGATGTTTGCCATAACCTCTTCATCGGAAAATAAATGGAAGAATTTTAGTGGTCTTTTTTCATTGACTATATCGGGAGGGTTCTTGCCACTACCATTTTGCTGAATACCAAAAGGCAACTTTTGATTGGTCCATTTTTTTTCAGTGGTGGGGGTTTGTTAGTTTTTGTTTGCAAGTTGTAGGTTGCATTTGGAAATAATTGTGCAAGAGGTATGTCATGTCTTCGTTTGTGTGAGGTGTGGTAGGATTTGCAACTCCATCAGTAGCTCCATTTGTGGCCGGTGTTTTAAATTGAATATCATCATCATAGATATCCGTATCGAGATGGGCCATAGGAACAAATTCGCTTTCCGCGCGCAACACAGCTGGACCCAAGTGAGAAATGTTGGCTTCATGGTCATCATCAGACAGGTTCTACGTCTGTATCAGCTCCATCTGTAAGTGAAATAATATACATATACTCGTATATTGCCACTTTCAACGTCACTTTCCTCCAAGCAGTCAATAAGCTCAGAGAGAGTCAACCTATAAAACAGACAATGTTTAGGGAAGGTGTACAGGGCGCATAAGGTTCAATAAAATGAACACAACAAAAATATCCATGTTTTTCACATCAAAATATAAACTATAACGTACACGATATTTTATACGTGCAGCTTGATGTTTTAGAGATGGGTAATCAAAATATTGTTGATCTGTTGCAAAGTTTATAAAAATTAATTAGTGTAAACTTACCCCTGTTGCGACTGCTGTAGAAACTCGGGTTCATAACTCTTCAAAACCCCAAAAATATCACTGTACATCAATTAAGCACAAAACTGAACCTATCAACACGTTTGTTCAACAACAAAGGATGATTCTAGACTAATATGGAATGACAGATGGTGTAGAAAAATTATCGGCCGAAATAACCTCGTTCGTTTGCATAACTTGCGATGCGGATTTGCAGTGAACTATGTAAATTAAAAACATAAGTAACTGTCACAAGGTGTATACAGATCTCCCATAGCCATTTGCACATTAATAGTTTCATACGTGAACTCCTAAAATATTGTGATGGTCGATAGTTACTATCGACCTAATGTAATGACTAGAAGAGACTAGTAGTGATTCTAACGGTCAGAATTGTGAAGGAATTTTTTGTGTTTATTTTATTTATGACCATTAAGGATTAGATGGCCATTAAATAATTTTCGGTGATACGAATAATCCATGTAATTAAATATGTACTAAATAAATATGGAGTAACAAAATTTCTAGTTAAGAAAACAAACTCCTCAAAAGAAATTATATATGTTTTGGATATATCCAAATTAACTAGCGAGGTAGAATTACTAATTCCCACTAGCAAATATAATGACTATGACGGTGTTTTGTTTTGTAAATAAATCAGGGCAAAACGAAAAATATTTAATGCGCTAACTCTATAGAGGGAGTCAATGTTTCAAAATTTTACATCGATACGGGATTTTGTAACGCACATTATGGAAAACCGTAATTTATTGTCAGTTGATATCAAAATTTTCTCTTGTACAGTATTGGAAAATCGGTCAACTTTAAAGACGAATATGTGAAATTTGTTTTTGAGTATTTTCGAAGGGATTTCATCGTTTGTTTATCGATAGAGATATACATACAGGACACCCCATATGACATCGGTAGAAAACAAATAGAAAAAATAATAAACATCGTGCGAGCCTTCCTGGAAATTAATTGAAGATTTTGGGTACCAGTACGAGAAGATTAAGTGCCACATTCCACGAGCAACAGTCAACCGTTTCATGAATTTTACATTCGCAGGGGTTATATACGTATTACGTGGAGATACGCATATACGCAAAAGTTCAAACTTTGCTCCCAACAGATTTATCATGACAAAGGCAACTTTATAAATAGATACAACAACGGTATAAACAGAATAACATTTTTAAGATTTGTTTTGTAGGCAGATGAGAATGATGGATTTGCCAGAGCAAGGGTTTTTAATATCCACAATGCCCATATTTGGGTTGATGAAAATCAAATTTGAGTTGTATATGAATATTTGGATAGGAATTATTCACAATATTCTGATTGGTCCATACATATTTACCGAAACATCTGAATGGAGAAATGTATCAAAATTTTTTTAATGAAACCTTAAAAGGTTGTTTGGACGATTTATTGCATATAGTAACAAAGATTGATGTGAATTCAACATTATGCTCTCTCACATATTGCGGGGAACATCGTTAATTGGTTGAATAATAACTATGGTGATAAATGGATACGTCATATATAAATTTTATGAAATAGGACGTCAAAAACCAGACGTCATCCACCGCGGTAGCCTAATTTAAATCCATGTGATTTTTTCTTATGGGGCCATATATCTTATAGTAACTAGTTTATGCCGTGTCAATTAATGCAATCGAAAAAATTGCAAGAACGAATTGAAAACGCAACTAATATAATAAGAAATTATCCACATGTTTAATAATATTCGTGAAACGCTGATGAGGAAGACATGGAATCATATACAGAACAATGGTGGACATTTTGAAAAATTTATGTGATTTTATTAAGAATTGTGCCTAGGAAAAATAAAAAATGTTATAAAATGAAACAATCTAATTGGAAGTGAGGTGAAGTGATGTGAAATGAAGTGAAGCAAAATGTAATGCGGGCTCCATGTAGCATGGTCTCGGGTAAGGTGAGTTTTTATTAATTTCATCATTTTTATTCTTTGAAAATATTTTTACTTTTAATTATTGGTATATTAACATTTTTTTACAATAACAATTTATAGTTTTTCGAATATCGTTTGTTGTGCTCTTATTTATTAAAATGCATAGTGGGATAATAGGCCTATAGGCGAACAGCCCACTTATAAAAAAGTAACGCCCCAAAACAATACCTCAGCGATGCTGTGAAAACTTGTTGGTTTTAATTTGTCAATTAAAATAATATTTTATTGACATGAAAAAATGTATTTTTGGTATTCAAAAAAACAAAAATCTGCAATGTAGACATCTCGTCTCCGATTTGTGAGAAATTGATGAGAAGCTAACAACAGTGCATTTCTCTAATGGAAGATTAACCGCAGCCGGCCCGCTTGATCAGCGGTAACCGACATGTGACGATGTATTAAGGCAAAATTTAGTATTCTATTTTTTACTAAAAAAAAAGTACATAATAATATCCACATGACAGAATACCCTTCTGGTAAAAATATATGTACAATCCAAGGACTCGCTTTGTATATTATTTTTTTATATACATGGTACATTTACACTAGTGATGAGTTGCTAATTAGCAGTCTGCTATTTTTTAACTGCTAAATGATAAATAGCAGTAGCAACTGCTACAGGTCCTTAAAAATAGTTGCTATTTTTAGCAGTATTTCACGTCTTCACGATCTAATCTGGTTGTCCGCTGCAGTGCCAGGCTGCTACGGGGACTGATTAGACGCTCGGCTGCAGTCGAATCGGCCGGCGAGGATTCGGGTCGGGGAGCTTTACCCGCGAGATGCGCGCTCACCGGTTATTAGCATTTAAAAAATAGCAGATTGCTATTCAGCAAGCCAACCCAGCGAATATTTAACAGTGAAAAATAGCTGCTATTAAAATAGCAGCTATTTTTAACTGCTAAATAAAAATAGCAGTAACAATATTAGCAGCTATACAAAAATAGCTGATTCGACCCATCACTAATTTACACACTAGTTACTACAAATTCTGTATAATGTTTTGTTTTATTAACCACTAAAAAGCATTTTTCAGATACAGTGAAACTTCTGTGATTTTCTGTATCCCGAAATTGTTTTCAGGCATTTACATGTTCTGTACAAACATTATCTTTATTCATTTTTTTTTTAAACATTTTTGATAGGATTCGTGTTAAAGAAGTTTTACTGTAATTAAAAACAGTTTAAATATTGGAATAAAGTGAAGGCATTGTAGATATATTTTTAATGTATACATTCATTTGCTATTTACCATTTCAATACTTGATAACAATTAGGATTATATTCCAGAAGTAATTAAATTAGTTGCACAATTTAGACTACTACTGTATACTCACTAGATGTACTTGGTTCTACAACTGGTGTACAACTATAATTAACATTCTTCTACTGTTCTAAAATAATGATAATAATTCCTACCTTTTCTATTCCAAATAGACGTTTGGGAACCAGAATGTAGTCGACAATATCCATCAATTAAATCTGCCAAACTTTCTGCAACATCTAAATTGGGACATGTGAAAAATAAAACTTCCTGTGTTCCAGCCACCCTTAACTGCAATGTGGCTTTAGTATGTTCTTCACAATCACTGATTAGTGTTTGAATAGCTTGAATTTGATCAAAATCAGCAATTTTGGTTGTTGACGATTGAACATTAGTATGTGATATCCCAATGTCAGGTCCTATAACTAATTCGACTGGTACTGTAAAGCTACTTCCAAAATCAACTCTAAACCTTTCTTGATCAAAATTAGTGTGATATTTCAAAATATCTAGAAATTTAAACATGCTTTCAACATCTGTGAGATGTGAAAATTTTTTAAACTGAGCTTGAATACTCTTTCTGAGTGACTTTAATTTCATTTTTTCTAATACACTATTTGGTATAAATTTTTGCATGCCTAGTTCTCTTTCCAAATACTCAAAATTAGACTTTTTGTCTAAAACATTTTGAGGCATATCTTTAAAATATTTACGAATTTCTAAACAACACAATTGCACAGCCACATCTTGGTCAATCTTCCTATGTAACTCGGTATGGTAATCATTTCTAATCTAAAAAATAATAATAATAATAAACATATTTTTGATATCACTTTTTAATTACATGTTCTTTTTTAACAATTTATATTTCATTTACAATTTTACAACTTTTAGTATATATTTTTGGTATTTGTAACACCAATAATGTTGCAAAGGTAAAAGCAAAAGGCAAAGGTAAGCAACACAAAGGTTCTAGGAATTGTTTTTCTTAGTTCTTGCCATTTATGATATAGCATGAAAGGATATTGTTATATGATATTTTCTATGATTACTTAAAGGTGTCCTTACTTAATATATCATGTTATCTCCTACCTTTAAGTTCGAAATGGCAGTAGGGTGAAATTTCATATAACAACACCCCCTTATAATAGTAAACAGCAACTTTTTATAAGTAAAATCAGTTGATAGTGGAATCGATGATTAAAGCAAAATTATTAATTGCATACAAATAATGTATGTAAATTTTATTTTATATGAAATTGTAAAAAGCATTAACATAATAATGAAGCGTAAAAATTCCCAATTGAAATTACTTAAAGATTGAATTTTTAAAATACATTACAATGCAGTATAAAACAAATTCAAAATATTGAAATAGTAAAACATTCAAACTGAGTGTGAAATAGTGGCCTTGAAACACTAACACTGTAACACTGAAATGTAAATTAATTGAATTCAATTTCTTCTTGAAGTATATCTTCTGGTCGAATTGTTAGTTTTCTTCTAGGAAGGATATTAGGAACATATTTTAGTTCCCATATAGAGTTGCTTACATCCATTCAAATTTGAATGTGGTATACATCAATGAATCATCCCACGCAATATATTTTTGTGAAGTTGATAGCACGTGATATAGACCAGTTCTATTATTTAAAATATGTTGATCTGGGTGGAATTTTTATGAGTCTATGAAGATGTTTATGGGGAGATATGAGTCTATTTGAAAGGAGTTCATTACATTTAAATATTTGGCATTATTTGACAGTTAAATAATCAACAACAAATTATTTTGGTGTAAATTTTCTGAAATGTGAAGTGAAGTAACGAGACTTTCAAGGTTGTGAAGTTCGAATTGAATTTTCCAAGAGACGTTAACATTGCTCAAAAAATGGTAAATTAGATTCAATTACCTATATTTTATCTGCTATTTTGTAAATCATATCTGAAATAATATTTGTCTCTATTAAATGTATCCTTGTCAATTAGTAATTTTGAAATATTTTTTGTAATGAAATAATCAAATTATCCGTATAATTTTTTGGTATTTAAAATATCATTAAGATATTTTATAAGCTAAAGATACAGATAACATTTCAAATGTTTTTTCGGATATCTCAAAGAAATTCATTGGGGCTTCAACCAAAGCGACTTTATCACCTAGTTGATGAATTGCCTTTCAATTTTGTGCATATCACTATCGAAAGTTTACTCATCGATTCATAATTTCTAAATTGTTTCATTAAATGTTTTATGACTTGTCCTTACTAATATTTGATTTTTCATTAGGTCTTCGATATGGTGTTGATATTGATTTAGTTTAGTGATATTATTTGTGAAATATTCACCATCAGAAACATCAATATTTCCGGTGATTGATTTACATATACTACCTATTCCGTGTATTACGCTCGATTGAAATGTTTCTATAAGAACTTCAATGAAATTTTCCTTGATAGAATCTAAAATTTGTGATCTGAAGTGCAACATACGTTTTCAATTGAGAATAAAACTTTTTCATGACATTATAGTCTATTATAGTAGTATTATATAGTATTATAGTCTATTTTATTTAACATTTATGTTATTGAGTTTATAGTTAGGTTATTGTTCTTAAAAGCGGTTTTAATATTTGATAGATTGTGTATATGCAGGGCCCATTTGTCATTGGAAATGACAATCCTTTTTTCAGCGTGCTAGTAAACTCCTATTGCGTTGTATGGATATATAATGGAGTACTGTAACGTTGAAAATAGAGAAGGGCATTTACTATTGTCTTTGCGGTTTTTTCGTTAATATGATAGGACTGTTTATTTAGTGAGTTCGTCTCGAATTGTCAGGGCATAATTTCTTTCGGAAACCTCCAAGATGTCAATGTTTATTCTTTCAAATGCGGTTTTTGGAGTTTTTGTAATACAAGGGGAAAATCTATTTTTTTTTTCGATTTGTTTTGTGTTTTTTATAAATCTGACAATTTGTTATGAAATTTTCAACATCTTTTGTTAATTCTTTCTAACTGTATTTTTCTCTAATGTGCCAAATAATTTCTTATACACCACAGTGGATGTTAACTTTAACTATGTTGTTAACGTTTAGACATTTTAAGTTTAATATTATTTTCTGCGAAAATAAAAGACAGGAGACGATCTGATGAAAACCGAAAAGTAGATCAAGTTAAATCGACATTTAACTTTATTTTAACTCGCCACTTTTGCTTGTCTGAAGTTTTAAGCTTTATTGGTATTACCCAAATAGGGTATGACCAGGGAGAATTGTTTTAACATTTTTAAAAACCTGCGTTTTAACTGTTTGTAAATAAGGAGAAATTGATATGATATGGTGAATATTGGTTTTGAGCTATTTGTATCCATGGAATGTTTTATTTCATCGATAAATGTTAAATGGTCTCCTTTGAGGTAAAATATATCTTCAAAGTCTAAACACAATTGGGTAATCAATTACTGTACTTCATCGCATAGATATTTTAAATGAAGACGTCTTTTAATTTGATCATTTCTGTCTATGTTTCCGTGTCGCTCTTGTTTAATTTAAAGAAAAAGTTTCAACTGGCTTTTATTGTATTTCAGAAAAAAATATAGTTTATACTAATAGCATTTGCATTTAGTACTGAAGAAATTCTCCATTATTATTTATTTGAACTATTGCATTTGGGAGACATACTTTTTCTGTTTCTGTAGCTAACAGCATAGCATCGGTGTTTCATGAGTTACATTTAAATCCATAAATTTGTTTGCCTCATGGGTCATTAGATTTAATTAGTTTAGTAGATAATTAAATTTAGAAATTTTATTAGCAAGTTGATTTCGATTATTTTTGTTTCTGAAAATGAATCTGAACAAAAATAATTCATAAACTTTATATCTAAATCACAAAATATAAATTTTGGGTGGATTACTAGCTAAGGGTAGATTAGTTGATATTAATTTTTTGATTTGTTATGCTTTGTATAGTTATATTCTCTATATAATAATCCTAGCTTTCGACGTAACTACCAGCAGTATAGTAGCTTTGATTTGGGTCATCTACAAAGTCATCGTTAAAATAGTGTTGGTCGTTAATTTCGTTGTCTGTAAGACTATTAGCAGTATAATAATCTTGATCATTTTGGTTAAAATGCAGAGTTCTTCTATTATGCGGACCCTACACGATCAATCGGAATGTCACTCAGGTAGAAAACTGACAATCGGAATGAAGATGTAGGGTATTGAATGACGGAATGAAGAATGCGATTGACAAGATCCGGATTTTTTGAATTCGCGACGTCAATCACGGTAGGTGGAGGGGAGAGTGTCATTTTTATTGATGATGTGAGGAGACAACCTTCATTCCGCGTTTCAGTCTGTAGCAGATATCATTTTTTACTGTTTACAATTCGCCTGTTAAGAACCATTTTACTATTTTTCACCATGGAGCAGCGTGAGGAAGTTAATGACCCTTCCAAGGATGATTTGTTGAGGAAATTTATTGAATTATACGAAACCTTACCGGAGTTGTGGAATAGCGCATCTCCCTTTTACAGTAATAATTAGACGTTGCGGTTCACTTTTCTCGGCAGCTTGAGGTTAACTGAGTAGACTGGAATGATCTCCGGAATGACCGTGTAGGGTCCGCTTGGAGCCTAACATCATTCCTGGCACACTGTCAATCTGAATGATTCATTCTGATTGATCGTATAGGGCCCTCTTTAAGATTAGGTTTACAATTAGGATTTCGTTGAGTTACGGGTGTTCTTAAACTACTGAAATTTGAGTTTGGAGCAATGACTGGTCGTTTATTTTATTAAAATCTTTGGATTTGTTGAGGTACGAAAAAACTGTGGTGTTGATTTTGTGAATTTGACTGATAGTTGGGTTCTCTATGCATTGTTGCAATTGTTTAGGTGGAGGTGCATTTGTTCTATGTACAGGGGTTTCTAAATTAAGATTTGTTATTTTCAAAATAATTTAATTGTAATTTTGAGGCTGTTGTTAGCATGTCTGGTGCGCATGCATATTTAGAATCATAGATTCCCTTAGATGTTATTGAGCTTCTTTTTGCTCTAATGTTAAACGTTGTTTATAAATAGATGAATGTAATTTTACCTCATACAACTGTAATCTAGATGATAATGAAAGTGGTGATTCATTTGGAAGCTGTTGCATTCTATGTAATTCACAACGGAAATGAGTAAAACAACTACTAAGTTTTATACCACTATATTTTCACAGAAACGTGACTGCAGTTTCGACAATTTTTGTCATTTTCAAACGATGATTCAACTAAGAATAAAATACAAACATTCTGTTCCTATAATATATACTATCCAAATACAGAAACTAAGTGTTATGACAATAAACAAGTAGTTAAGAAAACGTGTTTCATAAATGGTACAATCCCGACCATCAAATTGTGGGAATTTCCATGAATATTATTAAGAACTTTATTTATTGAATTATACAGGGGGTTAATTAATTTGAGTTACAGTAAAAAGAGGAGAATATAGTATATCTACTTGATCATTTAACAAGCTAAATTATCACTATGGCTGTATTTATAGATTTATATTGCTTCTAATCAATTAAGTTTTAATCCTTTGTTGGCATAGTGTAGGATTTTCATATTATTAATATCTGGGAAATTATGTCCACTTTCTAAGATATGATTAGCAAAAGTAGAATCTGTTTTTTGTAACCTGAAGGATCTATTGTGATCAAGGTACCTAGTTCTAAATTTACGTCCCGTTTGTCCTATATGTGTTATATTGCACTCCGAGCAATTTAACCTATAAACCCCCGATTTTTCATATTTATTAGTTTTATCTTTGGCGTTATAAACTAAATTTGATAACCTTTGTTGAGGTTTCAATGCTACTTCGATATTATGTTTTTTGAGAATATTTGATATTCTTATTGACAATGTATCATAATATGTGATGGTGTCATAAGGTATTTGTTTATCTTCTCTAATATTTGGATAAATGAATTTAAAAGTATACTGATTTTGTTTTTTGTTTATTAATTTGGTAATAGTTTTTGTTGGGACACCATTGTTTTTGGCTATATTTTAAATTGTTGTAAGTTCTGTTTATATCTGTGTTTCTGAGAATTCTAACCCGGCCGCAATATTCAAATGTGCTTGTTTAAATATAAAGAAGATGTTGAATGCAAAAAAATAAATTTAACTGAAAAGGGCAGGAAAATGCCGAAATTAACATAAAATATATGAAAACACTGACGTAGTTTTCCACAAAACACTACACTCGATGTTGTGTTTCGCCAACAAAGGTCGGAGTTCAATGAGTCGCAACCGTGACGGTCAAGGCTCACTGAGCAGCAACAATAATTTACATGTACATGTATATATATATATATATATATATATATATATATATATATATATATATATATATATATTTATATTTATATATATATATATATATATATATATATATATATATATATATATATATATATATATATATTTATATATTTATATATTTATATATTTACCTGGTCATAATAATAATGAAACGTAACTTTGTCCTTATCATAAAGTTCCTTAAGACTAGGCGGCAAATATCTAATTCGGAGATCATACCGCCACTCAGACATCAAATGTTTCTTTAAGTATTTTTCATGAACTTGTTGCATTGTTATGTCTTGATGTAACCAATGCACCTAAAACAATAATAACTTTTTATTAATTGTTACTAATTATTTTATTATCTATGATTTGAATGTGAATGAAAAAGTTCACAAAGCCATAATCAACAGGGCGGTCATTTTGACCATTTAAGATGTCAGAAAATCCCCTCATCAATATTTGTGAATTACATTGCCTATTTAGTTGTTTATGCCAACGTTATGAAAAAAGGAGCCAAAATGAACGGTAATGCCCGAACGCCAAGGACGTCCGTCGTACTAAGCTACAGCTTGAATGGAGATTTTTTATAATTGAAAATTTATTGCAGCTGAATTATTAATTCTAAAAATATACATACATATATATATATATATATATATATATATATATATATATATATATATATATATATATATATATATATATATATATATATATATATTATGACGAAACATATGTAAATCAGTGATGTACAGCGAGATCCCAGGTTCATCCCAACTAATTTCAATGATTAAAACAATTTTGAAGGTTGAAATAATCATCAGCGCGAAGTACCATGGTATTCTTTAATTACCTGGATTTAGCTTGGAAAAATTTAGTACCTGGATGCCAAATATTTCCTCATATATTTTGGTTGGCTTGTATAGAAGTTCAGAAATTGAACCTGTGCTTATAAATACCAAAACATCCATAGCAGCGAATATTTTCATTAGCATATAACTATAATTTAAGGAAAAATTAAATACATTCAAAGGCTTGCACTCCTATAATTTTGTAAACTAACTTATATATAAGTTACTTATATTGCAAAAATACTCACTAGCGCATATTTATATTTTAAGGAAAAATTACGTACTGGTAAAGTATATACACTCCCATATTTTTGTTGTTGACTTCAATAGAAATACTGAAGTTGAAACTGCCGTCGAAATATTAAATATATATATATATATATATATATATATATATATATATATATATATATATATATATATATATATATATATATATGTATATATATATATATATATATATATATATATATATATATATATATATATATATATATATATACAGGGTGTTTACTAAACATACGGCAAAAATTCAAGGAGTGATTCCTTGAATTATTTTAGAAATATTTTGTCCTTTGATGATTTTCGGGAAATCACTTTATTTCGAAAATACAGGGCGATAAAGATTTTTTGACAATAAATAACAATATTGATATTTTGAAATTAGTAACACACGAGCGCCCTCACGCGACATTTGACATTTGACTTTTTTGACATTTAACATGTTTGCGAGCTAAACGTTTCTCAGTGAAGTCCTCTATAATGGATCGCTACACGAATGCCGAGATGACTAACATGCATTTCATCTATAGATTTGCCAATGGGAACTCATTACAGGCTAGGCGGTTGTACAGTGAACGATTTCCGAATCGTCATGTTCCTGATAGAAAAAAATTTCAAAGTATTCATCAACGCCTTCATGAAACAGGCACAGTTCGAAAAAATGGAGGACGAGGAAGGTCAATAACAGTAAGAACGGTAGAACTGGAAGAAAATGTGTTGAACATGGTAGAGGAAGATACGAGGATAAGTACCTCTACAAGAAAAATTGCAAATGCATAGTTCCATGCTAAGTAATGGAACTGTGTGGAAAATTTTGAGGCAGCAGTTTTTGTACCCATACCACATGCAACGAGTTCAAGCACTTATTCCTGCTGATTTTCCTCCGCGTATTGTATTTTGTCAATGGTTTCTCCAAACATTGGTTCAAATCCCACAACTACTGTCGCTGATTCTTTTTACTGATGAAGTGAATTTCTCGAGAAATGCAATAAAGAATTTTCACAACAGACATGTGTGGGCTGAAGAAAACCTACATAAGGTAATTCGAGATCGCTTTCAACAACAGTTTTCATTAAATGTTTGGATTGGAATTGTGAGTGACTCCCTAATTGGACCGGTATTTTTACCAAGAAGATTTACCGACGAGGTGTATCGAAATTTTTTGAAACACCCACTACCTGGATTTCTAGAGGATATTCCATTGGCAAGAATAAATGTTATGTGGTTTATGCATGATGGTGCACCAGTGCATTTTAGTTTGGTTATTCGTGAGTTTTTA
The DNA here is from genome assembly GCA_037954035.1 of Rosalia funebris. Classification (NCBI taxonomy): domain Eukaryota; kingdom Metazoa; phylum Arthropoda; class Insecta; order Coleoptera; family Cerambycidae; genus Rosalia; species Rosalia funebris. The sequence goes on from JAZFAV010000016.1 coordinate 40,277,812, forward strand.
ATAGCAACATATGAAGATCGCTGGATTGGACGAGGTGGACTCCACTTATGGCCTGCTCGATCCCCGGATTTAAATCCCTTGGATTTCTGTCTATTTCTGTTTATATATATATATATATATATATATATATATATATATATATATATATATATATATATATATATATATATATATATATATTGTGAGAGGACATATTCTATGAAATAAAATTTTTATTGCCTGTATTAATTCGGTGTAACGATACACGAGATGTTTATGTTAAGGCCCGACTCTCGGTCGTCTCCAAGTATAAACAATGACGGGACTTGGATGTCCGAGAGTTAGACCGGGGGAATATTGGTAAACGGACAGAGCGTAAAACGTGTACTGGTGAATTCAGGGAATAAATTGTACGAACTCTTCCTCGATTTATTATTATTCTTAACATATCAGAAGTGCGATCTTAACTCCACACCACAGGTGATGTGATCAGGTGTTTGGGCCGTTCTGTGCAACAGGTGAACAGGTGATTGTGCCGTGCTACAACAAATGCTTGGTAGAACATTGGTGAGTCCTTGACTTTTGTTTTATCGTCTAAGTTGCCTGCTTGTCTGACTAATTCGCGAATTTGCATTTTGAGAACTTGCATTTTGTGTCGCTCGAGCTAATATTTTCCTTATATTAATGGATCGACACCGACATTGTCGAAGTCATAGTCGGGCCAGGAAAGAACGGCGTCAGCGTTCTCGGTCGCGTAATCGTGATCGTTTACAACACTTGGAAACGCAATTTGAAAACAAATTTCAAAAATTAGAGGATCTAATTCACCAGACATTTCATAATTCCGCTGGCCGGCAAGGTAGGATATCGCCGGAGACGCGTCGTTCGCGGTCAGGGTCCCATACCCCACCCGGTAGCCCGACGCGTCAATCGACAGAACGACCTTCTACGACGGGAACTAATACCAGCAATAAATCAAAATCACACTCACGTGATTCGGTAATGCAACGTTACGTGGGGCGGATGGAATTGATCCCAAAATTTGATGCGTCACCCGAAAGCATTACCATAAACCAGTAGTTAAATAAAATTGATTCACTAGGCGAACTTTATGAATAGGACGATCGTGCAAAAATATTTGCTATGATAAGTCATCTTGAAGGTAATGCCCAAGCATGGTATGATTGTCAAACGGAAGTTGATAGTGATTGGCGGCAGTGGAAACAAAAACTAACTCTAGCCTTTCCGTCTGTCCGAAGTATAGCGTTGAAATTGAAAGAATTTGTAAACACGGAAAGACAGCATAATGAAGACGTTGTGTCATTTTACTATAACAAACTGCGTTTAGGTAAACATTGCGACCTACCCGACGATGTCATTACAGACGTCATAATTTCTACAATCAATAATAATTTACTTAAAGCGAGTGCTCAGGCCGCGGGTTGTAAAAATACCGAACAATTATTAAAATTTATTGTTGAGTCAGATTTCTCGAATATCATAGCCCGTAAATCTGACCAAGGAAATAAACAAAATTTGAGCGGCCCCAGCAAAACGTGTGGTTGTTATACTTGTGGTAAACTAGGTCATAAAGCTAATAATTGTTTTAAAAATAAGACATCTAACAACACAGACACAACGAGTAAAATAAACAACCACACCTGCAGTTATTGTAAAAGAATGGGTCATACAAGAGAAACATGTTTCAAACTGAAATCAAATAATGAAGCTGTCAAGATAAATCACATTACTCAAGATCATCGGAAATACCATGTGGATGAAAAAATTAATAACGAAGTAGTGAAAGCATACGTTGATTTCGGGAGCGCATGCACGATTTTGAGAAAATGATTACAACTTACCTATCGAAGCGGTCGAAGACACTATCAAGTATCCCTTGCGTACCAATGAAGAAGTAACAATAATTCCTGGAATTAATAAAATTCAAGTCGTGTGTGAACTAGTACAAGGCTCCTTAACACCGGCGTGCTCCGAATGGAATTTAAATGAGAACATTGTTGTAATTCCATCAAAGCAAATTGATATAGTACTCGGACTAGGAATTCTGACGGTCTACAATGTCAGCAAGGTAACCACGTCATTTAAACAAGGGCAATGTGTGGCGCGGGGAATCTCTTCGGAGCAGTCTTTAGAGACTGAAGTACCTGCAATACCATCGCCTGAAACTGAGAACATACAAGAGCGTCTAACTACCTGTTCGAAAAGGTACTAAATGTGTTCAGTACAGCAGGGCTGACGCTTAACAAAAAGAAGTGTTCATTTCTACAAAATGAAGTAGAATATTTGGGATCCATCATCTGAAATGGAGAAATAAGACCATCCGTAGAGAAAGTAAAAGCTGTGTTAGAATTTCCAAAACCCAGCAACGTCCATGAAGTTAGAAGATTTCTTGGCTTAGCCTCGTATTTTAGAAAATACATTAAGGACTTCGCAATAAAAGCAAAACCCCTAACAATGCTAACCAAGAAGAATAAGGAATGGAACTGGACAGCTAATCAAGAAAACTCATATCAGTTACTCAATATATCATTACAACTTTGGAACTGTTAATGAAATTTTTCGGCATACCAGAGAGAATAATAACGGATCGTGGGAAAGGATTCACGAGTAAGAATATGATGGAGTTCTGTAAACGTCATAATATAAAACATGTGCAAACTGCGATTGCCTGTCCTAGAGCTAACGGGCAAGTTGAACGCTTTAATTCGACAATACTCCGTGCTATGACTGCAGCCGTGCGAGAAAGTTATGACTCTTGGGAAAGTAAAATTCCAGAGGTGCAGTGGGGTATAAATGGTACGATCAATATGACTACGGGTAAATCACCCTCGGAACTATTGTACGGGTTTCGCCCGCGGTTAAGATACGATACTAGTGTTGATAGTCAGGCAGATAGACAGGGTAACTTAGAACGTTCGCGTCGACAAGCGGCGTGCAATATTGAGAGGCAAGCAAAGCGTATGAAGAAGCGTTTTGATGCGAAGCATTTGGAGCCTATCCAATACCAGGTTGGGGACATGGTTTTAGTGGAGCGAACTCCCATGGTTAAGGGGCTTTCCAGTGGCAAGCTCGTCCAGAAGTTCACTGGTCCTGTTCGGATCACCCATGTGCTGGGGAATGATCGGTACCGAGTAGTATCTCTATCCAAGGACAAGAGACGGTTAAAAGGGGTGGTAGCCAGTGATCGTCTAAAATTGTTTAAGATGCAGAAGGATCATTAAGGGTGAGTTAAATGATACAGAATTTGGATATGCTTGCTTTTGACTAAGATTACTTGCTTTCATTTTTGGCAAATCAATCAAAAGAAATCTCTCTTGATGTTTACTGAATTGATGAGTTAATGAATGTTGGCAAATCAGTAGTACATTGGTCTTGATGGCTTAGAGATTGAAAGAAATCTCTCTTGATGTTTACTGAATTGATGTGTTAATGAATGTTGGCAAATCAGTAGTACATTGGTCTTGATGGCTTAGAGATTGAAAGAAATCTCTCTTGATGTTTACTGAATTGATGAGTTAATGAATGTTGGCAAATCAGTAGTACATTGGTCTTGATGGCTTAGAGATTGAAAGAAATCTCTCTTGATGTTTACTGAATTGATGTGTTAATGAGTGGGAACAGATCAGTAGTGCATTGGCCTTTTCAATGGTTTAGAGCTTGAAAGAAATCCCTCCTGATGCATACTGGTTACTCGTCAGATTTTTATTATTTATTTAAAAGAAAGGGACATCGTTTCTGGTTGATTTTATTTTGTTCACAGGTCATGAGGATGGCCCGAGGACGTGCCAGGTCAGGACGGCCGATTGTGAGAGGACATATTCTATGAAATAAAATTTTTATTATTGCCTGTATTAATTCGGTGTAACGATACATGAGATGTTTATGTTAAGGCCCGACTCTCGGTCGTCTCCAAGTATAAACAATGACGGGACTTGGATGTCCGAGAGTTAGACCGGGGGAATATTGGTAAACGGACAGAGCGTAAAACGTGTACTGGTGAATTCAGGGAATAAATTGTACGAACTCTTCCTCGGTTTATTATTATTCTTAACAATATATATATATATATATATATATATATATATATATATATATATATATATATATATATATATATATATATATATAATATGTACAATAAAATTCGATATACAATAATTTTAAATATCTTTGCTATAATTTTTCACGGCACGATGTCACGGGCAGGTTCAACCTCTGAATCTCTATTCAAATCAACCAAAATGTGAGAATATCTACTTTTAACATTACTGAATTCTTCCTTAAAGTATAATTATGCATTGGTGAGTGTCTTGGCGATATGATTTTTTTTAATATTTCGGGTACTGTGTCACCCTTGGATCCTTATTCAAGTCAATCAAAGTGTGAGACTATATAACATTATGGCACTATTTTTTTTTAAGAATATTTGTGCGCCGGTTTTAACTTCGCCGATATGAATTTTTTATATCACAAGGGAAATTTCAACCTTATTTAAGTGAAGAGTATATTCTTTTAGTAGTATTTAATTTTGCTCACAGTATAATTGTGCGCTGGTGAGTGTATTTGTCGCCTATTGTCTAGACTTAGAAATATCTTATATATAGGACTTAAAAGTCTCACTCGCGCAAAAATATGTATGCTTCGTGTGACTTTTCACCTGCTTGAAAATAATAACGTAGCATATCCACCATTTCCAAGTTTGAACATTTATAACCGCATGTTACACAATTGTTCTTACTATTGCAAGTCAATTTATAATACTATAATCGATTTACTGTTGATACGAATGATAAAATCACTTCGCTCGCGAAAGTACTCCAGATAAATTCGTCTTTAAAATCGACCGGTAATTTGACATTTCTTTGTTTCAATGTTTGACAAATTCAACCATGGAGAGGTACACAATTGAGCAGCGCGTTAAGATTGTTGAAGCCTTTTACGAATATGGGCGTTCAAATCAAAATGCATTTCGTGCACTTCGTGACTTTTTTGGTCAGCATAATCGACCAAATGTGTCCACAATCGAGAGAATTGTGCGCAAATTTCAGCAAACCGGGTCTATAGGAAATGTGAAAACACCTGTGCATGCTCGCTCAGTTCGTTCTGCGGAAAACATTGCTGTTGTTCGCGATAGTGTAACAGAAGAGCCGTCAACCTCGACTAGTCGTCGTGCCCAACAATTGAACATCTCACGAACATCACTGATGCGAATTTTGAATAAAGATTTGAATTTACACGCTTACAAGGTTCAATTGACTCAAGAGCTGAAACCTACTGACCATTTCAAGCGTCGTCAATACGCCGAATGGTTGGTTGAACAGACAGAAGTGAATGGTGACTTTACAAAGAAAATCATCTTCAGCGACGAGGCACACTTTCACCTCAGTGGATTCGTTAACAAGCAGAATTGCCGCATTTGGGAAAAGGAGAATCCACGAGTGATTGTTGAAAAGCCGATGCATCCACAAAGAGTGACTGTTTGGTGCGGTTTATGGGCTTGCGACGTCATCGGGCCGTACTTCTTCGAAAATGAGGTCGGCCAAGCAGTTACCGTGAATGGTGTTCGCTATCGCGAGATGATAACGGACTTCTTGTGGCCAGAAATTGAGGATATGGACCTGGACGATATGTGGTTCCTGTTGAGGTTGGTATTGTTAAGGTTAAGGTTGGTAGTACCGAACGAAGTAAGGAGTGAGAGAAGAAATAAGATATGTAAGCATTGTTGTAGCACGTGTTTTTAATTTAATATTAAATACAGTTTACGTTGTTTATCGATGACTCTTATTTTAATTCTACACATAAAGACACAACATGGCGCAGCCGAGGTGAAAAGTAAGTCGAACATGTAAAAAACAACCTGTGGGAAGTGTAATACTGTCAGTGGCGAGAACAAGAACTTAACCTAAAAATATGGAGTCCAAACAGCCGTCAAATCTGTCGTTTCAAGGAAATGTAAGCGAAAATTGGCGCAAATTTATACAAAATTTTGAAATATACCTACCTGGTAGCATCGGGAAAAAGTGTGTTAAAAGATGATGACGAAATGAAAGTGGCAATTCTCTTGAATATAATTGGTGAGGAAGCCGTGGAGGTTTTCAACACTTTTAAATTAGCAGATGCTGGAAAAAAGTCTTATAAATCGGTAGTCAAAGCGTTTGAAGGCCACTGAAGTCCCAAAAAGAATGTAGTTTTCGAGAGATTTAAATTTTACAGTCGAGCTCAACAGGAAGGTGAGGGTTTTGATGACTTTTTAATCGAAGTAAAAAAGTTATCGATGTCATGTGAATTTAAAACATTGACAGAGGAGATGATTCGTGATAAAATAGTATTGGGAATTCTTGATAAAGTAGTGCAAGAAAGGTTACTACAAATAAGTGATCTGATTTTGGAGAAAGCTATAAATGTATGTCGAGCTGCTGAAATCTCCAAATTACAGGTAAAAAATCTACAAGGAATGTCAACAGAAGTAGAAACTGTCAACCAAAGGAAGTTCGGGTCCAGAGGCAACCAAAATAGTTCCAAGAATTCTGAAGGGATTGCAACAGCATCGGACCGAGATAAATTTAAGTGTAAAAGATGTAATAAGTGGCATGGTCCTAGAGTGTCCTGCATATGGAAAGAATTGCAGCAAGTGCGGAAAACTAAATCATTTTGCAGTGTCATGTAAAGTAAAAATTGTGAGAGTGATAAGTGAAAATCAACCACAATATGAAGAATACGAGGAGTTTATGATAAATGCAATTAAAGTAAAAAATCAAAATCAAAGTTTTTACTGACATTGGTGGGTTAGAAAGACAAGTACAAAGCACTAATATAATATTAGAGGCATTTGGTGGCAATGTATTAAAACCTATTGGTACTGTGATGCTCCAAATTCAGTGCAATAATATTCAAATTGCAGCTAAATTTATTATTGTTAATAAAAATGTTTCGCCTATTTTAGGCCTCGATACATGCAGAAAGTTGAATCTTGTTTCACGTAATAAAAATATAAATGAATTGCAAAATAAATTGATAAAGTTTAATATAAAAGATGAATTTATTAGGGAAAACCCCGATTTATTTGAAGGATTGGGAACATTTAGAGATAAGTGTGAAATTCAAGCTAATAAGGACGCCATACCAGTTGTTAACCCGCCCAGTAGGATTCCTTTTGCTTTGCATAAAAAATTTAAATATACTTTAAATAATCTAGAAAATAAAAACATTATATCAAAAGTAGAAAATCCGAAGGGTTGGGTAAATAATGTGGTAACAGTTGAGAAAAATGATGGTTCATTGCGTATATGTCTCGATCCGCGGGAATTAAATTTAGAAATAAAAAGACCAGCTCATGTACTAATTCCTACACTTGAGGACATAATTAAAAAACTTAAAAGTAAAAAATATTTTACAGTACTGGATCTCAAAGATGGGTTTTGGCATGTGAAACTGACTGGAAAAATCCAGTGAATTATGTACGTTTGCAACACATTTGGGATGTTATAAGTTCAATAGATTGCTTTTCGGTTTGAACATGACGCCAGAATATTTTCAAGCTGTAAATCAAAATAACTTTGGTAACGTAAAGGGCGCGCAAGTGTATATTGACGACTTATTAATTGCTGCTGATATGGAAGAGGAGCATGATGAAATAGTAAATGCTGTTATAAAAAGGGCTAAAGAAATTGGTGTTAAATTTAATAAAAACAAAGTACAATTAAAAGTGTCATCAGCTAAGTATTTGGGTCATGTTTTTTCGGCTGAAGGTATGCAAATTGATGAAAACAGAATAAAAGCAATCAAAGACATAATATATCCTAATATTGTTAAGGAGTTACAGAGTGTGCTAAGAATGATAAACTTTTTACGTCAATTTATACCAAATTTGGCTGAGCTAACGGCTTTTTTACGCGAACTGCTAAAAAATAAAGTAAAATTTAAGTGGATGCCGCCCCATTCTGAAGCCTTAAATAAAATTAAAGAGAAAATTTCAAGTGCACCTGTCTTAGCCAATTTTGATGCATCGAAATCAATTGTGATACAAGCCGATGCTTCAAAAAGTGGTATCGTATGTTGTCTGCTCCAGGATAATAAACCTGTTTCTTTTGCATCACGCTCTCTCAGTAATAGTGAAAAGAACTATTCACAAATTGAAAAAGAATTATTGGCAATTTGCTTCTCAGTAAAAAAATTTCACAATTTTATTTATGCCCGTGACGTAATTATTAATACTGATCATAAACCTCTTGTAACATTAGCACATAAGAAAATCAGTGATATAGCTTCATCACGTTTGCAGAGAATGAGAATTCAATTTCTCAAGTATAAATTAATATTAAAATATTTACCCGGAAAATACATGTTTATTGCAGATTTTCTTTCACGATCATATATTGATGTACCGGATAATGAATGTGATGATAAATGGATCTCTGAAACAGTGCACACTTTGAGCAAAAATTTAAATATATCAGATATAAAACGAACTGAATTTCAAAAGGCTACAGCTGAAGACCCAGTTTTAAGTAAAGTAATATCGTATATTTTGAATGGGTGGCCGGAATTTGGTAATATTAATAATACATTTGTTAAATATTACTCGAGATTTCAAACAGAACTTCATGTCGAAGATGGTCTTGTGTTTTTTAATCACCGCCTGGTAGTACCATCTAAACTGAGAACTTATATACTCAAATTACTTCATGAACCTCATTTTGGAGTTAATAAAACTAAACAACGCGCTAGGCAAATTATTTTTTGGACAGGAATGTCAAGTGACAGAAAATATGGTCACATCTTGTCACATTTGTGAGAAACATCAAAATAGTAAGCAAAGAAATGAACTAATTTCTCATGAGATTCCCAATATACCATTTTTTAAAATAGCTTGTGACATGGATTATGGGGGAAATAGTTATCTTGTAGTACAGGATTATTTTTCGAAATGGCTTGAAATAATTTTATTAAAATATAAAACATCATCTGAAGTTATTAATCATTTTAAGAGACTGTTCGCTTCCTTTGGAATACCAAAAATTGTTATATGTGATAATATGCCTTTTTATTCACTTGAGTGTAAAAGGTTTTCTAAAGAATGGAACTTGGAATTTCACACGAGCTCTCCTAGGTATCCCAGAAGTAATGGACAAGCTGAACGGGTAGTACAAACAGCGAAAAAAATGTTTAAAAAATGTTCTCATGATAAGACTGATATTCACGTTGCTTTGTTAGAATTCAGAAATACACCAGTTTCTGGTATAGGTATATCGCCTAGTCAAATGTTAATGAGTAGACTTACGAGAACCAAACTTCCGACACACAATGAACTGTTAAAACCGGCCATACCTCGGGATGCTCATACAAAACTTGTAACTGAACAAGAACGTTCTAAACGCAATCATGACAAATTAGCAAAAAATAATACTTGCAAATATAAACCGGGAGATAATGTTCTTGTTCAAAAAGGAAGAGTATGGGAAAAAGGAAGAATTGTTAATAAACATGAGGCTCCAAGGTCGTATATGATTACGAATGAACGTGGTAATATTATCAGAAGGAATAGGATTCATTTAAAACCAACGAATACAAAGTTTGAGATTACTAATTCTAATATTAACGACGAGGATCAGTCCCCGGATAACAAATTTAAAAATGTTTTTGAGCCAATGCCTCAGACAACCCGTAGTGGTAGGGTGATTCGTATCCCAGAAAGATATAAAGAATATGTATTGTAGCTGTTAATTAACAAGTAGATTAATTAGTTTTCTAAGAGGGGAGATGTTGAGGTTGGTATTGTTAAGGTTAAGGTTGGTAGTACCGAACGAAGTAAGGAGTGAGAGAAGAAATAAGATATGTAAATATTGTTGTAGCACGTGTTTTTAATTTAATATTAAATACAGTTTACGTTGTTTATTGATGACTCTTATTTTAATTCTACACATAAAGACACAACAGTTCCAACAGGATGGTGCCACTTGCCACACAGCCAACGAAACAATGGCACTTTTGAGCGAGAAATTCAATGGCCGTGTTATCTCACGTCGTGGCGATGTTAATTGGCCGCCACGATCATGTGATTTATTTGACACCGTTGGACTTCTTTCTTTGGGGATATTTAAAAGAAAAAGTGTACGTCAATAAGCTAAGAATAATTCAAGAGCTAAAGGATGAGATAATTCGGCACATTAACGACATTGAACCTCAATTATGTCTCAGAGTCATTGAAAATATGGACCATCGGATAGAGGTATGCCACCGAAGCCGTGGCGAGCATTTGGCCGATATTTTGTTTCACACATAATTGTCATAGATAAAATATCTATCATAATAAAAAATATTAAGATAATTCTCTGAAAACTTTTTGTTTTATTCACAATTGACATCGTGCGTTTTGGTTGGACCACCTTTTATAATCGATTTACTGTTGATATGAATGATAAAATTTCGATTTACTGTTGATATGAATGATAAAATCACTTCGCTCGCGAAAGTACTCCAGATAAATTCGTCTTTAAAGTCGACCGGTATTGCAAAAATGTACAAGAGGAAAATTTTAAATCGACTGATAATCAATTACATTTTTCCATTATGCGCATAATAAAAAATCATATCGACGTAAAATTTTGAAACACGGATGCCCTCTATTAAGCCAGCGAATTAGCAATTTAAATATTTTCCGTTTCACCAGGAATTTGTTTACAAAACAAAATGCCCTCGTGACAATTGTATTTGCCAGTTGAGATTAGTTGTTCTGCCTGTTAGAATTCAGCTCTCCCTAGAGGTTGCTACTTACTAATAATAATATTTTGGAGGTTTACATAAGCAACCATCAATATGCAGATATGAGAAATCTGTAAAACACAAGATTTCATAAAACAATATTATTTATGTAATTATTATTGAATGTGCTCTACATCTTGCGTCAAGTACTTATGTTTATTAATTTACGTTGTTCACCGCAATCTGTACCGCAAGTTATAATATCACCCTGTATATTATTTTTGTCTTGAATAACAGTTACGTAAGAATACTTATTATTCATTATCTACAATTATATCATAAGCCTAGCACTGTAAGTAACATAAGTAAATAATTATATAAACTAAGCCCCTTTTAGCGTTGTATTCAGTTAGGCTTTGTATATAGAATAAACGGTGTTTCTTCTGCAGTCGGTTGTTTTATTTGTCAAGAACCCATACACACATTTCTGGCGTAGCCGGTAGGATAGTGTTAGTTGGTCAAGATTAAATTGGTGTTCCCGAGTTACTTTCAAAGACTCATCGCAGAAGATTCAGGCCATCATGGATTTCAACCCTTAAAACACAACACAGACGAAAGAAGCAACAAAGAAAAATCCGTAAAGGAAAAACTGCGAGTACCGAGCATATCCTTTCCCCTACTTACCCTCATCTCGATTCAGTATATAGGCATTGCTGTTTCCATCCTACATTTTTTTTTTTTAAATAAACAGGTAAAAATGCTTGCAGGAACATTTTGACTACTTTACTCGTATTTGAAAAGCTATAAATAGGTTTTATAAAATAGAAAAGTTACATAGATTTATGAATTTCAGTGACTCGGACGACAATCTAAGGTTGCCTCGTACCCGTAGCAATAGTTTTGGTTCAGAATAAAATTCATTTTACGTGCAATAAACAAAATTAACCGGTCAAGCTCGAATTCTAATATTTCTTTAAAAATCAATGAATGAATTAGCATAAAAAATTTACTAAAACAAAACTTTGGAGATCAAAGAGACTTCCCTTGTCTTCAGCAAGATTTATTACATTTAACTTTCGACAGATCTAGAGAAACAATACAATCATTTGGTAATAGTATTACAATTTCAAAGCCTCATGCAATGTAATGTGTAAGTTCATTGTAAGTTGTAACTTCATGTGTAATGTGTAACGTCATGTGTAGGTTATTCCTATAAAACAAAATAAGTTAAGCAAGCCCTAAGCGAAGTTTACACAAAACTAAATCTTGATACTTACACTAGAAATTTAGCATGTACCCACAAATACCAGATAAACCTCATTTTCCGAGTAATAGACAAGGTTTTGATACCCACAAAATGTTTGGAAATCAAAACCTAATAGATACTTTATCAACAATATATGAAGCCTACACCCATGCCAGGTGTCTGTCAAAAAAATTTCTCATCCCACCTATAAAGATACACATACACAATTAAAGGCGCAACCCCGCCCTATTTTAATTTCTCAAGAATTATACAACCAAGAATTCTATACGTCTTTGAATATGTCGATACAACGACATACATACAACTACACACAACCAAACACATCATTTTATGCATCTCACGACTATGACTCTTCCTAACCATACGAAGATGAAATAAATGCCTATAGATGAAGAAACAAACCAAGAGGAAATAGGAAACCTCTACACCAACCCCTTGTATGAAAATCCAGAACATTTTTTTGAGGGCACTCAGTCTCCACAGGAACAGACCTTAATTAATGCTTCTGAACTGAACTCCATTCACGGCTCGATACCTTATATTCTCATTAGAATGAAGCTGCTTATCGATTCTGGTAGTTCTAACTTCATTATACGACCATCCATCATACAAAAACATTTCCCGGGATATATCTATCGCAACCCCATACTCTTTAAAATATGTGCAGGTTTAGTAGATGCAGAATTTCAAGCAGATATTCCCCTATTTTCCAAATTTCAAATTAAGAGAGACACTTCATGTACTCCTCGACGATATCTATTCTTATTTTGATGGTCTTATAGGACTAAATAACATCATGAAATTAAATCTAAAATCTCATTCCTTGATCAAACAGTATTTAAGGGGAGGCTCTCATCAAACTGGACCAAAAAATCGATTTTTTTTTGCCATTTTTGATACCTTATTATATGTAGAATATGTTCCTAAGACGATTTGGCCGAAAACATTTTTATAAAGATATTGCATAATAATGGAACCCATCTTTTTACGAAAAATTATGCAAAAATAGAGTTCGCGCAATAGAGCATATTTCATCCTAATATTTTTGAAATGCTTACCCCAAGTGCCACCATATGTCAGAGTATTTATTTTTATTTATTATAACCATTTTACAATGCCTTTGAGCAGGCATCCTATAGAGGTAAATAAAATTACCTGTGCATAGGAAATGGTACATGAAAAAAGAAAATATACATAGAAACTTAAAACTAACTTAAAACTAAAAACAAATCAGTGCTTGTTTGCACTCTTAAATGGCTATATTTACAAATATTACATAATAAAATGACAAATAATTTTTTTTATTCAACAATTATATAATTTTTTTTTCTTAGACTAATGCGTTCTCTTTGATATAATCTTTGAGTTTTGTTTTTACTTTCTGCTTACTACCACATAACTGTTTTAAATTTTTGGGTAGATTGTTAAAAATGCTACATAATAACTATTTTTTGTAGCTATCGTTTTCGATATTTTCGGTATTTGTATGTTTTTATTTCTTGTTGTGCTTGTCGAATTAATATATTTTTCTCTTAAATATTTATGGTGATATAATATAGATTGAAAATGGAATAATTGCCTTACATTGAGTGGGTATTTTCATTTATGAAATTGTTTTGGCTAATGATTTTCATTATTTTATTTTGTACTTGTATTAGTTTAATGCAGGTACCATAAGCTCCACCCCATGCAATTATTCCATGATTAATTATGCTATTTAAAAATGCATAGTAAACAGTAAGTAGTGTTTATATGCATTAGTGTCCATGATATTCTTAATTTTAGCAAATATAAAAATCAAATATTTGGTTTTTTTGATTATATATTCAATGTGTTGGTCCCATTTCATATTATAATAAAAAATTAATCCTAGATACTTATGAGATTCAACTCTATTTAACAATTTATTATCTAACCTTATATCAATTGTTTTTGGCACACTATCACAGTAATTTCCATAAGTCATAACAACTGTCTTATCTACGTTTAGAGATAGTTTATTTACAGATAGCCAATTCGCAACAGTTTTGAGATATTCATTCATCCTTTCCTCAGCCTTCGCCCACGTATCATCACTCGATATGACGATGGTGTCATCAGCATAGGATAGGATTGTATCATTTGGCATATTTCTCAGTAGGTCATTCACGTATATTATAAACAGTAACGGTCCTAGTATAGTTCCTTGAGGAACTCCAGTTGTTACGTTCTTGTCATCACTCATATTATTCATAATTTTAACTTTTTGTTTTCTACCGACGAGATAGCTAGTGAATAATTCTAGAGCAGTTCCTCTTACACCATATTTTTCTAATTTTTTTAGCAAACTTTTGTGGTTCACCGTATCAAAAGCTTTAGATAGATCCAAGAAGGCAGTTATGAGAGGTTTACTTTTATCTAAATTGCTGTAAATTAAGTTTGTTACGTAGTTCAAACAATCAGTGGTACCTTTATTTTTAACAAAACCAAATTGTTTATCTGATATTATATTATGTTTTTCCATAAATGAATAGTCTGTTGAAAATGATTTTTTTCCAAAATTTTGGTTATATTTGAAATGAGGGATATCGGCCGGTAGTTAGACATAACAGTCTTTGTACCTGCTTTATGGATAGGTATTACTACGGCACTATTTAGTACTAAAGGCCATACCGATTTCTCAATGCATAAGTTAAAAATGTGTTCCAAAGGTTTAATAATGAATTCTGCTATAGTTTGTAAAGTAACAACAGTTATTTCATCAACTTCGCCAGCTTTTTTTTTCATTGAACAAATTATTTTATGTATCTCTATCGCATCTGTTGGTCTAATGAAAATCGATTCTTTGTTACTTTCTGGAAGTTCTAAATCCACTTCGTTCTGTTCAGCAATTTGTTTACTTAATTTCTCTCCTATTGTGCAGAAATACTCATTCAGAGAGTTGGCTATTTCTGCTTTGTTTTCTAGTTTTACATTATTATTATTATAAATACATTCTATAGAATCCTTTTTTTGTACAGTAGTTTTGCCTATTTTAGTCTTAATTGTTTTCCACAGTTTTTTTGGGTTATTACTGTTCCGCTTTATGGTTTCGCAATCAAATTTTATCCTAGCATCTTTAATTGCTTTGTTGAGTCCTTTCAGATAATTATTGTATTCCTGTTTCAAAATGTTACACGTAGGTTGGCTCTTCATTAAATTATAAAGATTTTCTTTTGTTTTACATGAGACCATAATCGCGCTTGTTATCCAGCTCTTTCGAGGTACAAAATCTTTATTTTTATATTTTTTCGTTTTGTTTACAATAAAGGCATTCTCCATACAATTTTTTACCATTGTAATTAGAGATTCAGCAGCGCATTCTGGGTTATCAAAGTGCATAATAGTATTCCAATCTAGTATACTGGCATTTCTCCTTAGTTTTTTGTGACTAATGAATTTAGAATCTGTAAGGTTATTTATTTTTGTAATTTCTTGTTCAATACTTATAAATAGAGTATAGTGATCATTGAAAGGATTTGTTAATTTGTATGAGTTTATTGTAATATTACTAGACTTAATGAAAAAATTGTTAATGCATGAGCCTCCATCGTTGTTGGTGGAGGGTCTAGTTAACTCTGTAAAGCAAGGAGTATATTTGAATTCTAAAAAGTTGTTTACATATTCTTGGCTTATAGATTTTTCGCATATATCTTTTGTATTGAAATTACCGTCCAGTATATCTACATTGAAATCACCCACTATGCAATGGTTTTTTGTTTTCCTCTGGTCTAACATGAATTTATTAATGCAATGTATAAATTCAATTTTTGGTAGATCGCGTGATCTATAAATCGCCGAAACTTTCAAAGCTTCACCAGTTGTTAGTTTAATATTAGTATTTATTATCTTAAGTCTATCTATTTCATCTATGCTAGTATTTTCCCATATATTATCTTTTATATATAACATTACCCCATCAGATTTATTAATTACACTCCCATTATAATAGCTTTTATAGCCTTCTAGGTGATAGTATTGTGGATGTTTTAAGTACCATGTCTCCGTGCACACTATTATCACAGGCTTTCTGGCTAGACGCTCAATAAAGGTCTCTAATTTTTCAAAGTTCGCGTTTAGGCTTCTTACATTTACACATAATATAATGTTTTTGCTATTATTATCGTTGAAACTTTTATTGAGGGTTCGCATATTTCTAAACCCAATTTTACTATTAATTATTTCTTCAAAATTAAGTTCCTCCATTTTGTGCTTGTCTTCTATTCTTATTTAATATACTTGAGTTGATGCTATGTAGACTTGTCGTCGATAAACCAGGAGCCAGTGGTGTCGTCGCCTGATATTGTTGTTGCTCTACTTTACCGAGGTATCTTGGTACTTCAGGAAAAATACTGTAATCCGTTGAATCAATCATCTTCCTTATTTTCGATTTTAACACTTCACATTCAAGACTGTCAAATGCTATATGTCCCGTATTATGTTTGGTTTTATAGTTGATATTGCTATGTAAACAGTTTGGACATTTATAGTGTCCTTCATTGCACTCGCTTGTATTGTGTTTACCGGAGCATTTTAGACATATCACCTCGTTCCGGCAATTCGTCCCTTTATGACCATATCTGCCACACTTGAAGCATGGTTTTACGCTTATGTAGTCGTAGACTCTGCAGCTTTGATGACCTATGTATACTCTGTTCTTGTTTTCTCGAATGTTATTGTAAATTTCGTTAGTTACCTCCAAAATAATCGTTTGCCGGTTAGTTTTAGGATTCGTATATTTGTGAACGACAGTGCTTTTTTTCTTCATGTCATTGAAATTCCTAGAATTGATATTGTTTTCTAGGGCTTCCTTACTTAGATTTTCACAATTGTTAATGCCTACTACTTTTACTTTCGGATTCAGCATTTCTTCTTTCTTTATATTGCACACACTAGTTAGCTTAGCCATTGCTTTTATTGCTTAGTCTGCACTCTCCTCATCCTTACAGGTAATGATTATTTCGTCTTCATTCTTTTTTTTATAACATTTTTTGTTTTAATTGTTTTGTCTTTTATTAAATATTGTTTGATCTTATCCGTGATTTTTTCAATTTTTTCCTCTTTTTTAGTTTTTTTAACAATAACTCTGGGCACACGTTTCGGAGCTCTTTTCTCGTTTGCTGCCGTCATTTCAGCAAAACTTTTTGTTTTTAGAGTTGGAATAATAATTTTCTCCATGTCAATCTTTTCTCTTAGAAGCTGGTTCTTTTCTTTTAATTCATTATTTAGATCTTTTAGTATTGCGTTTTCTATTTTTAGAATTTCATGATCTGATAAAGATTCATCTCCATCTTCACTCCCTTCGAGTTCATTAAGTATCTGTTCCTTAATTTCACTAATAGATGTTTTCTTTATTTGAGCTATTACAGTTTTCAATTCACTACTCAACAGCTGACGATCTAATTCTGAGGTTATGTTTATATCATCATGGTTTGGGCAAATAACGAACACTTCACTTATTGTTTTCACATTGTCTATTCTTTCATAACAACTAGCATGGTATATACTTTCACATATTAGACACACAACAATTCCACTCGCCTTTTTATTATGATACTCAAACGATTTATTTCCAGGCCGAAAAGTGCCACCCGCACTGTCGGCCACCATCATATACATATATGATGATATACGTATATGATATAATATTAGATAGTTTGCCTCTCTATACGTTAATGTCGATGGGTATAGCGTGTAGCGTCAGTCGAACATGTGTTTTTTTACTTTAACATGTAATTTTTGGGTCGCTTGATGAGAACCTCCCCTTAATAATTTTTGTACTCTACCCATTTACATTCGACAACCTGAAGAAACATTTGTCCTTACGAGCAATTATTAAACCCCGACCAGTTAATGATACAGAAATTTTTATCCCCGTATTTGTACTATGATGATTGTCATATACCCGCTACATTAAAATAAGTAAACAATGGATTTGCCATAGCCGAAATACACAATTTAAGCTCACAACCTAAAATCACCCACTTTTCGAAACCTTTAACAGTGTACCCCGCTAGTCAATATGACGTTTAAGAATAAAAAATTGTACTTCCCAATGAATCTTTATGGTATAATCACATAAAAAAATTTCTACATACTGATAACCTGAATTTCAAGGAACGTGTACAACTACTTAAAATATGCGAAAAACATTCTGACATTTTCATGACTAAAACAACAAACTTTCTTTTACGAACAGCAAACATCAAAGACGGACAAAAGACGAAAAACCTCTCTTTACGAAAATTTACCGTTATCCATATATTGATAAGCAAGGAGATCAAGAACAAATCGACAAAATGTTGACAATATTATCAACCTTCGCAAAGCCTCTGAGTCCAGGCTCTATTTGGATTATTCCAAAAAAATTCGATGTCTCTGGAAAACGCAAGTGGAGAATCTTTATTGACTACAGGAAGCTTAATGATAAAACCATGTCCGATAGGTATTCAATTCCCAATATACCCGACATACTCGATAAATTAGGTCGATGCAATAACTTCATGATCTAGCATCTGGGCTTCACCAGATAGAGATGCATTCCGATTCTATTGAGAAAATAACCTTCAACACCGAACATGGTCATTTCGAATTTCTATGTGGCCTAAAAAATGCACCCGCGACCTTTCAGTGTTGTATGGACAATGTTATGAGAGAGTTGGAAAACAAAATTTGTCTGGTTTATACGGACAATGTAATAATATTTTCCACCTCCCTTCAAGAATGTATCCAAAATTTAACAAAAACCTTTGGAACCTTTAGAAAACACAGTTTAAAAATACAAATCGTAAATCCGAGTTCCTACGTAAATACATTGAATTTCTACGACATATAGTTACTACAGAGGGAGTGAAACCAAATTGAAAAAAGTAAATGACAAAAAAATTTCCCATCCCCAAAACAGCAAAAGAAATTAAATATTTTCTTAGTCTTGTAGGATATTACTGAAAATTTATTCAAAATTTTGCAAATGTCACAAAACCAATGACCCAATGCCTAAAAAAGAACAAAACAATTATCCATACCCTCAATTTATGTTGTTTAAAAACTTTTAAAAATATCCTTAAGAACGATCCAGTACTAGCTTAACCAGACTTCTATAAAACATTTGAACTTACTACAGACGCAAGCAAATATGCAATCGGATCAGTCCTGTCAGGGAGGCAAACCAATTTATTACGCTTCACGAACTTGAGAGCCGCGGAAATAACTACTCCACTATCGAAAACGAACTTCTAAGTATTGTATGATCATGTAAAAATTTCAGACCATATCTCTTTGACAGAAAATTAACCATTTATACCGACCATCAACTCTTAATTTGGTTATTTTCATTAAAGGAACCCAATTCTCGACTTGTACGATGGGATCTAAAACTCGAGGAATACGATTACGAAATTAAGTATAAAAATGGTAAATAAAACATAGTAGCGGATGTTCCCACACTTTCCCCCAGAAATAAATGCAATAGAAAATATGAAATAAAAACATCAACAGTTCATACTTCTCATGAAAATCCAATTCTTGAAGTGTCTTATACTGAATTCTCTTTAAATAATTACAAAAACCAAATTATCTTACTGAAAGCAATAATTCCCCAAGAGAAACAGTTATGAGTGAACCCCTTTTTGGGAAAACGAAATTCAGACACTCTTATTACTTTAGGACAGAATCTAAATGATAAAACCACTTTTGAATTCCTCAAACACTTCATAAATCCAAACAAAATCACCCGACTCTGCTTTAGAACTATAGAAATATAAAATAAAATAAGAATCTTATAACATTCCGTCTCGTATAAACTAATATATATATATATATATATATATATATATATATATATATATATATATATATATATATATATATATATATATATATATATATATATATATATATATATATTTCTAATACTAATAGCATGTATTTGATTTGTGTTATTAGTTGTGTTATGTCGTAGTATAAAAGAAACACTAAATACATTGTTTTGAGATTTACCCTCTATTATCGGCATACTATTTTTTTAATGGTAACCTCGCCGTTTTCAGTAAAAATTACGGCCATAGTAGCTTCTTGGATGCGGCGGACAGAGAGCAGATTGTAGAGGCCCCCATTCACTTACAGTTTAACTGCAGGCCAATGACTGCGACGAAAAACTGTAGGCTGAAATCTTATAGCACCACACACATAAACGACTACAGCCTGCAGGCCGTGGTCTGTACAGGTCATGGACTGTCAATTGCCCACACACACACAGATCGCGATCCTCAGTCTAGAGGAGTGCAGTTCGTTTATCAACTTCAGAACTGTCATCAGTTCCGCTTCAGCTATACAGGGCAGAGTCGCATTCCTAGTCATCGATCGCATTTCGCGGAGAAAATGTGCAGTTGTAATATTGAATTTATTGCTATTAAATACTACATCTAGATCACGACGTGAAAAGAGGTTTTGAATGAAGCACTGGCTTCAATAAAGAGGAACTCGTTCCCACATGAGTTTATTGCGTGAACTACGGCAATCGCACAAGGACGATTTACTTAATTACTTAAGAATGAGTGACGATAATTTCTATGAATTGTTAAGTTTAGTTAGACCGTTCATCACAAAGGCAAACACCCAAATGCGCCAAGCAATTAGTGCGGAAGAAAGGCTAACGGTTACATTGAGATTTTTGGCTACGGGTCAAAGTTTTGAAGATCTCAAATTTTCTACAAGGATTTCACCACAAGAACTCATATCACAAGAGGTGTGATAATACTTCAAACGGCAAAATGTGTATACGAGACATCGGTTGAAAACAGCAACAAATCATAGTACCAAAGTGACGGTGTATAACAATCATCCGCAGATGAACCGGACTTTGCGGATTTTACTTTTTTAAGTTCCTTACGAAATGCACTACACAAGTTATTAATTTCTTTCTTCACCGTGTCAATAGTAGCCGAAGGAATCACTGTTTTATAAAAGTCTAATAACTTCCCGTAGGCTTCATCTTTCATCTGTTTATTGGAATAACAATCGTCCTTCACACTCCATAAACACGGATATTGACGATATAAATCAATAAAAGCTGTAATAAACTGAGGTTTGTTTTCCATAACCTCGTCAGTCCAAAACCGGTTAAGTAAATCGAAAGATCCGTGGCCTGTTGTTTTTACCGCAAATACACACCTGTCCGGCGCGGGGACTGCAGTCAAACTGTAAGTGTGTGCGCATTTTGATCTTGAGACGCTGGCCTCACAGATCTAGGCCTCTCAACTGCTGACAGTTCAGTCCGTTATCTCAATCGACCATACATTAACAGATACAGTCCATCTGCAGTCCACGATCTTAATACCGACTATAGGTGTGTGGCTAACCACGACGGATTGTCAGATCGTTGCCTGCAGTTAAACTGTAAGTGAATGGGGCCCTTAAGGTACACCAGGGGCATACAGCACATTTTCTAATACTCCTCGCACTCCTATATTAGTGGTGACTTCGATGCTTCCTCGAAGAACTGCCTTGATCCATGTGTGATTTTTCGCAACGGAGATTTTAACCGGGTGTTCTAATCTTGTGAAACTGGTGAAATAGTGTTTGTTTACTGTGGTCAGTAACACCTGAATGAAAAATAAAACTGATTTCGCCTTCGGTTGATTTCCCATGTGTTAGGGTAATACTATTAACTATAAATGCAAAACTTTCTTCCTGCATAGTTTGAAGTGTTCTATTGTTATTTTGATTTCTCTCATAACAGTAACAATCCTTTTTCAGATGATTAACTCTACCACAAAATCACATTTCATGAAACGTCGATTATCTTTGGTTCTGTTGTTGTGAGTTTTTGGCTTCCATCCCTTTCCTTTTTGATTGTAGTTATTTCTCCTTTGGAAATTGCTTTGATTCTAACGAAACTGGTTATTTCTTCTTTGCTTGTTTTCTGACTTTGTTGTTGCTGGGTTGGCTTCAATTTGTAGCACTTTGGCACTTGTTTCACTGGCCTCTTGTTTTAATTTTGTTTCATAGTCTAATAATTACGAAGACTAGAGAACCTAGTCTTCTTGCTAATAATATTGTTTTCACAAAAGCAAGTGTGAGATTTTCTTTTGACAATGTTTGAATAGCTGTTATGATACCGTCATATTGAAGGTGGCAAAGTTAGCAAGAGATGAGCTACTTTCCCATTTCATTTAACATAGCACCTACAGCTACTAATTCGATTAGCATTTCATCAAACTTAATGAAATGATATGAACAAGGTATCACATTGTAACTTGAAACTCAACAGTTTCTTTTGTACGGCGAGTTGTATTGCTAAGCTTTTTCGCTCATAAATTTCATCTAACTGTTTCAAAATATCCCTAGCTGTTTCTTCTTCGGTGACCATTCCTAGCATTGTATCATTCAAATGTTCGATGATGCAACCTTTTGCAGACAGTTCCACTTTTGTCCAGTTGTTAGGTCTTTCTATAGGGGGATTATCTTCTAAGACCGGTTCGGTACCTCCTCAGCAATTAACGCTTTGATCCTAAATTTCCAGAGGGAATAGTGATGACCGTCGAAGAGTTTAATATTACACTTAGTGTTTTTGTTGTTAGCCACGGTCACTCTCTTTTAACGCATTTAGTCACTATTATTGTTTCATTAAATTGCGAACACTCTGTCTTACGAGATTTTAATCAATACATTTTAATTAGTTTGTGATCTGGGCCCATAACCTATTAGTATTTAGGGTAGAGCCAAGAGAAACACTCAGTAAACTTAACTATTATTTTACTTACGTCCTCACTATACAAAAGACAACGATATGAGTGTTGGAATAATATTCTACATTTTAGTCTCAAAGAAAAATACTGCGTATATTAATTATTGCTTAGTGTACATGTAATATATATACATACTAAATCAGTTAGTTATGTTTGTCGACGTTTAATTCGGTTTTTTAAAAACACAATTATTTCTAATAACTTTATTTAAACATACAACGGTGAACACAGAATCGGACAAATTCGGCTCCATAAAACTATACGAAACTCGTTAAAATCAAATTGTTTACAATTACTATATATAACAAATTCCTATCAAAATAATGGCCTTTATCTAAGATGTGAGGCCCTAATATTACTAAATTGTTATGGGGGTTACAGGGCAGCATTTAATCGTATGACAAGTTAAAAGAGATATACTAAGTCTATTTATGAGATTCATCATTATACACGTAAGTAAATGGGGTTATAGGGCACATAACTCCTCCCCCTTTAAGTTTTGGCTGTCCTCAGACAAAAAATCTTTTATTTCTTGCAATTCAGATGCTTTTACTTTAATTGTAAATTTTTCTTTGCAAAATGTTTGATATAATTTATTTCTATATAAAACAAAAATACATATAATTATAATTATAAAAATAAAACAAAATGTTGTAATTCCGATGTGGGCGGTACGTAGTATTGAAGTCTCTAGTAGAGGTTCTTCGGGTTCTAGCTTATATAGGTCTCTTTTGAGTGATGAGATGTCGTCCAGGTGAAAAGATTGCAGGTTGATATGTCGTGTTAGCGGTGGCTTCTCCATCGAAGATTCCTAATATGGGGAATCTGTAAATTTATCATATTGGTTGTAATTATGTTATTTTTAATAATAACTTTGCAGTTCGAAAATAACTTGTTATTTTTCTGCAACGTGAATCTGGTGATGGTCGAATGACACTTCTCGATTATCTCCTCTGGGTTAGAGAATGATGTTAGAATTCAATTTGATAACAGTTTATACACATTTGCTTTATTTGCGAACGCCAATGAACAGTTTCTAAGTCTTTAATTAAAGAACAGTCTGTTATATGCACTTGTTCACATACAGTTTGTTGAGACGACTTAAGGCATCTTTCCATCCACTTTCCTTCTTGGGAATTTTCTAAATAATGTAATGTAAGAGGCACCAAGATAATAGACTTATTATCGGGTACAGGATAAATTTTCGAGTAATTATAAGGTGTAGGGGTGAGAATAGGAAGTTTAAGTACCATAACAATCGAGTCATTTACAGATACTATGCCAAATTGTGAAAATTCCAATATTTCAAAAATGTGTACATTATCGATTGACACAAGGTTCTCTTTATCGTAATGTTGTAGTAAAAATAAATATAAAGATTGCAATTCCTTTAAAGTTATAATTTCTAAATTTGTAGTTTGTGATTCAGCTAAACTTATGGTTCTTAATAGGACATCTACTTCGTGTTGGTTTTATTGTATAGTATTTAATTGTAAATAAAGTAAATGGAGCTTTTCAGTGCGTCTACAGCTTTCTTTAAAACAGATATAGTGCTGTTTTGCATTTTGTTCAATTTTATAAGATTATCCTCAAATTTGTTTGTAATCTCTTTAAATATTGCAGCTGTGCGACTTATTTTTATATTTAACTTATTCTCATTATCACATAATACTTTGATATTTTCATTTATGTCATTAAGATCATTTTGATCTAAATTATCTGTAACAAATGGTATCATGGAACCTAGTCTGTTTAATAATGACCTACTCCTAGGGTTTATAAGTTTATGTATATTATTTTCTAACTTACTAAGTGACTCTACGAGTATTCTTGTTTATCGGTTATAATAAATACGTGCAGATAACTTATTTATCATCTTAATAGTATTTGTATAAAGATTTTCATATCCTAGCCTAAGTTGTGTGAGATTAAACGAAAAGTAAATATTATAATAATCTAAAATTTTCGCAGTGCCGATGGGTTTCTCGTAGAATCCATCATTTTCTATTGGTACAACTTGCATAGGGTTGACCGTCTGCGTCAGGATCAGGAGTCCCAGCCTGTAATGAAGGATCTTTTCTTATTCTGTATAATTTTTTATAAGGTGGTTCTGCGTTAGCAGAAATTATTTTGTGTTGAGTTTTCTCAATCACAGCGCGTTTTTCGTAACACGGTAAATGTTTTGGAGTTTGTTTATCTTTTCGAATGTAAACGGTTTCATTAATATTCGAAGGGTCTATATTTTCACGATTTTCATTTCGTCGGTCTAGTACGTCTCTTTCTTTGTCAATTACTTTATTTTTAATTTGATCGAGAATGGTAGTATTTCTTCTTTTCTATTTTTATTATATCTCATAATGGTCTAAGGATAAATCGAAATCACTATTAAGAGGCCCATAAATTATATCAAATGGAGCATAACCTGTAGCTAGATGTATACTTTGATTATATATTAATATAGCAGTAAGCATTTGTGATGCGGGGCTGTCTTTATTATTTTGCAAATTTATTATTCTTAGTTTTTCTATATGAGTTGAATGTTAAGTGTTCAATGAATGAGTTAGAATTTGGATTTGCTGTAGTGGTTGTATGTGAAGTGATTTTATGCAATTCGTAAAATTTAATCAATAATTTATTATTGAATTCATTACCTTTATCCGCAATTATTTTCTCTGGATAATTATGGTGTGAAAAATAATGCCTTAGCTTCTTTATTATTTCAAGACCTGTTACAGAGTTAATTAAATATGCTTGGACATATTTTGAAAAGAAATCAATTATAGTTAAGAATTTGCAATTTCTATATTGCAAGGTATCAATAAATAGGGCTTTGAAAGGCTCATCATAGGACCATTAAGTTTTGGATTGATTTCTCGTATTTTGAGCGTAAACATAATTCGCATTTATTTATATCAGATACCATATTTTTCATTTTTGGAAAGTAATATTTTTGTTTTAAATTATTTAAAGTTTCTACAATACCGTTATGAGTTTTTTCATGATAGTCTATAACTAATCTTCTTTGTTCTTCATAATTTTCAATATTCACCAGATTTTCATTAGCGAAGCAAAATTTGACTGTGTTATTAAAATAAGTTTTGACAAAGTGTCTAAACATAGATTTTACAAAGTCATTTTGAATATAAATGCAGTATTGATTATTTGGGCTTATTATTTCTTTGAATATTGTTTTTATATTTGTTTGTTATTGTTTTTAAATTAATTCTTTGGAGGTTTGAAAACAATTAATATATTCTGAATCGTTGACGTCTATTTTCGCATACTTCTTTAAACATTTTGTCATAGGGAACACGAGTTTTGCAAAACCTGGAATAAATTTTCTATAATAACCTACAATACCTAGGAATGACTATTTCTTTAACTGTTTTTGGCAAAGGATATTTATTGATTGTTTCTATTTTTGCGGGATTCGGTGCAATGCCATTAGGCGTGATTACATGACCTAAAAATGATACTTCTTTATGTATGTGCGCGCGAGTTTTCCCTTTTTTATCAGAAAAACACTGGCAAGATTGAGTTTTAACAAATACACGTTTTTTCTGCTTTAGGTATATATTAAAGTAAAAAGATGACAAGTGAAACCGTATAATACATGTGAGAAACCGACTAAAACTATTATCTACTCTGGGCTTAAGTATAAATCTTATCTAAACGACGAGGGTTGTTTATGCATTCCGATGTAAGGGCCACGTGCGTGTTCCCATATCGATGTGAAACGTCCTGAGTTGATGCTGATATAATTATATATACACTATAACCTACCACAATAAGTTCGTTAGTACTAAAAATGGACCGTTGCGGCTGAAGTTGATGACTAGGCTTTGTTTTGAATTTAACAATTTATTGATCTAACGGCTGCTCTAAATCCAACGGTCAATGATATTAGGTGACATTAATAAGCAATAGCATAAAAAATACGTTGAGGATTGCACAATGTAAAAATTCACTTTTATCCAACTGTATTTTCAAATTGCTTTCTTTTAATTTTTGTAAAATTAATTTTAAATGGTGCAAATGTTCCAGTAAAGATTTTGAAAACATAACGTCATTCATATAAACAAAGCATATTTTATATAGGTATTCTCTAAGAAAGTTATCCATCATTCGCTGGAATGTGGCGGGAGCGTTTTTTAAACCAAAAGGCATACGCAAATATTCATAATGACCATTGTTAACACTAAAAGCTGTTTTTTCTATCGAATCAGGGTGCATTTGAAAAGTAAGTGCATCGTCCTAAATTATCTAAAATTTTTTCAATTTTTGGCAATGGATATTTATCCTCTATTGTTTTTTCATTTAGACGCCTATAATCTATTACCATTCGTTTTCCACTGGAATCTAATTTTTTCGGAACTAACCATACCTGAGATGAGTAAGGTGATATACTGGGTCTAATTATTTTATTATCAAGTAATTTTGAAATTTCTTTTTGAATTCCTTCTTGCGTGGCTTTGGGGTGTGTGAAGGACTTAGTATAGATAAGTTCATTATCAGTTGTTCTTATATGTTGTTTAACTTGGTTTGTAAATGTTAAATCTGAATTTCGTCATAAAAACAGTCTTTAAATTTCTGGTAAAGTTGGATTAATTTAAATTTTTCTTCGTCATTTAAATGATCAGTTCGTATTATTTCGGAAATATTTTGTTGTTTTGATTTTTCTACGAAAGAACAATTGTTAAAATATTTAGCTGGGAATTCTTTCGTTTAAATTTACATCTACTTGTGAATCGTAAGGATTCGGCAATGTGCAAATAACATTCAGGGAGAATTATGTCATTATTTAATTTTATTTCCGGTATATATATTTCTCCGTTATCAATGGACACCGGTAATTTTATTTGAGTTCTCTCTACAATTTTGTAATTAATTTGGCAGTTATTATATTCGAAATAAAATGGAATATTTTTATTTTGCAATTTTAATATTTGACTTTCATAATCAATATTTGCTTTTAGTCTAAGCATATCTTTAGAACCTATTAAATCATCAAATCGTTTATGTCATGGTATTATTCTTAAATTTATGGGTTCATTAATATCTAATTCGCTAAATAAATCCAATTTTAAATTTTTGTCTGAATGAATTGTTCTGTGCAGGCCAGTAACATGAAATGGTTCACTAAAACTAAAATCTGAAAAATTATTTGCTTTATTTGGATTTATTATAAAATCCGTAGCACCTGTATCTATTGAAATTTTAAGATTCTTATTAGGCAAATAGAAAAATAGTAATTTAGAATTTTGTCCTATATTATTTAAGTCGATAATTGACTCGAGGCCGTTATTATAAAATTTTCAGTTTTACTGGTAGATGGGTTATATATATGATTTTCAATAAAATTTTCCTGGTATTCCGCTAAATTTTCATAATATAAATTTTCAATTAGATTTTCAGTATTTTCTACATTAAACAGTTCTTGAGATGTAAAATTTTGTTTGCTATTAAACGGCTGAAAGAAACTTTGTTTCGGTTGAGAAACTATCGTACGTGTTGACATAGGTTGTACAATTTGTACTTTATTTTGAGATTGGACCTGAGGAGGTCTTTGTTCTCCAAAAGTTTGCCTATTTGTGGTAAAGTTATTTGTATTATTATTGCGGAAAAACAGAGGGCTCTTAAAGTTATCTGAATTATTATTGTGAGCAAAATTTTGTTGTCGTGACAAATTTTGGTTGTTTGATGCCTAGAACTATTTATTGATACGATTTCTTTTGACAAGTTAATTTGAGATTTTCTTTGAAATTGATTACCTTTGAGATATTGAACGTATTCAACTTCTTTCAAGTAATTATCATGATCGAAACATTTGTTAATTGCTTCTGACAATGATTGAAATTGAAAATGGCTTAAATGAGACCAGTAAGGTTCTTTTATGCCTATTAAAAACGTGTGTAACGCATCATTTTAATACATACTAATTTTAAATTCCTTTATAGGTTAGGTTTACATAATCAGTCATGTAAAGCAACATGTTGTAGTAATGAATTTTGAGCTGTTATAATTTTCGTGTAAAATTCTTGAAATGATTCGTTTCTTTGTTGGAATAAACCTTTTAAATTATGTACTAATAAATCTTCATTATTTTATCACCACATTGTTCTAAAAGAGTTTCCCTAATACTTGGCCAATCTGTACATTATTTGAAATTAGGAATTGCCCTAGCTTCTCCTTTTACTTTACCTTTTAATAAAATACTAAATAAAAATAATTGGTTTTCTAATATTTTACCTTGTAGATGTGCTACTAATCCATCTACGCTCGAAATAAAAAGAGATACGTCTGTACCTGGCTGAAAGTTTGGCAAAGCATTAATATATGCAGTAAGGTCTGCATTAGAAATTGCTGGTTGCGTCATATTTGCACTTAGATTAATGTCTAAATTAATATTTTATTTTATTTGAAAAGTTTTTGTCTATTTATTTTATAAGGAGAAAATCGTTTCGATCCAGTGAATTCAATTTCTACAAATTCCGCACTATTTGGTATTTAAATATGTATTCGATTGAAGTAGTTACTTAACTAAGGAAAAAGAGGAACAGTACTTACAGGAATAATGGTTGCCTCCCCATTAATTGTCAGCAAACCTGCAGGTGCCCTGTATCCTATGGGATGTTCTCGATTTCCACCTTGCTGAAGGAGTCTTGTTCACAGAAGGAACTTAGAGCCTGGGTGTTGTCGATTGCAGCCGAAGGATTGAAATCCGCCGAAGAGTTTCTGAAGCGATTTACCTGGGTAGAATCTTGCAGATTTCTTCGTGCAGCAATCCTGTTCGCAGCGCCAGTTATGTTTGTCGATGTTTAATTCGGTTTTTTAAAAACACAATTATTTCTAAAAACTTATTTAAACATACAACGGTGAACACAGAATTGGACATAGATTCGGCTCCACAAAACTACACGAAACTGGTTAAAATTAAATAGTTTACAATTATTATATATAAGAAATTCCTATCAAAATAATGGCCTTTATCTAAGACAATGTGAGACCCTACTATTATTATTATTATATTACTAAATTGTTTTGGGGTTACAGGGCAGCATTTAATCGTATGATAAGTTAAAAGAGATATACTAAGTCCATCTATAAGATTCATAATTATACACTTAAATAAATGGGGTTATAGGATAACTAGTTGGTTTGGCTATATATTATTTAATCTAAACACATTGATTAAGATTTGTATGACAGTTGAAGACCTATGAAAACATAAATAAAGTAACTAATATGCGGCTCATTTTTGAATGCTTTATTGTGCATAATATAAATCTCAACAGTCTTTAATTTTCAAATTATTAGAAAGAACTAACAAAGCTTAGCACGCTTTATAAAAATCAAAAGAACATTCCAAAAGATATTAATAAACTTTAAAAGCTTTACCTTACTACGCCTGTATGAACCAAGAATTCTTAACCACCTCGATTATCTTACATACAGTCGAACCTATTCCAGTCTTACAAATGAGTAAATATCATAACACTCTAGGTAACTGCAGGAAATTACTACAAATTAATATTTAAGAATCTTACCAAGATTTATAAGTCAAATCAAATTGTATTGTCCCCGGAAATATTTCACATTAATGCCCAAAAAGCAAATCAGAAAATATATTTCCATACCAGAATGCCAATTATGCAAGAAATATCTTATACCCTATTCTCTTCTGGAGGAAAATTCTCCAGGAAATGTACGATATATAAAATATGGTACACTGTCTTAATAATGCTTGCAATGGAAGATGAACTTCGATTTAATGGCCACCTACTAATCATGCTGAAGCAGATGGCTTCCAAGACACCAATAGATCCTCTTACACTGACGTCTCCTGATACACCGCCACAGGATCCTTTCTAAAAGGGGGGAGTTATAATATCACCCTGTATATTGTTTATCTTGAATAACAGTCGCATGAGAATACGTATTATGTACAATATATCATATCTTGGTAAATAAACAACCCTCGATAAGGATGATCCATTAGTCTAGCAGTGTAAATAACATAAAGGAACAATTATATAAACTAAGATAAACGGTACTTCTTCCAGTCGGTTATTTTCTTTGTCAAGAACCTATATACACAATATACACATTTCTCGCATATTATGCAACCAAACAAATACTACATTGAATCGGGTTACAAATCAACTCTTCTGCAATTTCTTTAGTTTCACTTATCAATAAGATACGTGACTTAGTATACGGACATGCTGGTTTATACAACTGCAATTTTTATAATTTTTTTTTGTCAGTGACGATCGTTAATGTTTGTAGAGATTATGCTTATTTATGTTGGAAAAAATTAATAGCGTTCTACTTTACAATAAATAATGTAATACTAGTGCAGTGTAATAACTACCATAATAGAGGAAAAATCTCATAATTATGGGAAAACAAAATTATGGAGACAGAGAGTAATAAGAATTTGGAGGATAATGACGAAATTATCCTCTATTGTCACAGTGGTTAGACAACAAATTCTGAAAATGTCGATGACGAAGATACCCTTTACAGCTGCATAACTGCAATTAAAAACGATATCTTAAAAGATCATCAACTCGTACTGACTAGAGCATGTGAAGACATTAATATTGACGTAATAAAGTGAAAGTATCCTTCAGAAATAGAAATAGCAATTGTTGTTAGACCACAGGAAAGGGAACTTTGATGCAGAACTAGAAATATCCGATGAGGAATAAATATATTGTTGGTACAAACCAACTGTAATCAGTGTGGTACGATCTAAGTTGCCATTTATAAATTTGCGTTTGTTTCTAACAGCGAGTTGCTAGTGAGCGCTTATTATTCATTACACATCACATTCATGGCATTATAATTATCAATGACCAATAATAATCTATCATTACCATAATTTAATTTTGGTCTATAACAAATAAGTATAATAACAGAATATGTGAAGTACACAGATTGATTGCATATTGTTTGAAATAAGATGCATACAGAAATGAATTGTATTAAATAAAGTATGCATAAGTAATATACCAAAACTGCAGAAAATGGGTTATATATTATAAGAAAATTATAAAAATTCTTGGATAAAACTTGGAACAAATATTTTTTTTTTATTCTTATAAAATTTTTTGATTCTGCAACTATAGTAATGATGTATTTTATAAAGGAGATGTCCATTCGAATAAGCTCTTTATAGAACCATGTATACCAGTGACTTGAAAAGCACCAATAAACCCATCACTAGTCTAGGATGAAGTTTGATTTAGTTTATTTTCCTTAACCATATTCTTTACGTACACTCTACTGTTGATTTGTCACTTTATTTTTATTTTTCCATGTTTTCTTAAATAAGTAATTAAGTTCATTTACGATATGCACTAGGGACTTATCTCTAAATTGCATAATTAAATAATGTCTAAACCCTGGTTCCCAATAGTTTGGCTGTTTGGTCGAGTGTCTTTTAATCTTTTAAGGACGTCTCTGCTTTGCCTCTCCACTTCTCCGTTTTACTATAGTCAGTAGGGAATTATATTAAATAAGGTTATACCCCTTTCTTTATAGTAATTCTTCATTTCGGCTAAGATAACTACTTTCCATTGTATGAAATTACTGATACTAAGAATCATAATCAGTAGGTAAAGGGCCTATGAAATTGACTGAAGTATCTATTCATAGAACTCAGTAGCGAAGCGTCGATGCAAGCTGAGGGTAGGCTATCCTGAATTAAGCGAGGTTGCTCATTTTTAATGCAATATATATATATATATATATATATATATATATATATATATATATATATATATATATATATACTGAATAGTTGAATCGCAAAAACAACTTGCCTATATTTTTTTGTATATCAATTCTATTCGGCGCGTTTTCTTTTCTGCAAGAACATCTATAGCTCTTGAAATAAATTGGTAGGTTTTGCCGCTTTCATTTTCAGTTTATAATTTTAGTTTATAATTAAATATGCGTCTTTAGTTTTCAGTTTATCATCTGAAGATCAATTATTAAAATAACCACTCCTATTAATTCAAAAGTTTACTAAATCGGCGCGTTCTAAAGCCGCCATTATCCTTAAAAATAACACTAATTACTACCAGTAAAGACAAGTCAATATTATAGCCACTGTATTACGTAAACAGATCGATCAGGCTAGTTAAATTGCATGTCATTTTTCGCGTACTCCCCTCTCCTCCCCTGCACCGCGGATCTCTATAAGTCCGTTAAAACCAAGCCACTGTCTGGGCTGGCTGTCAACAGCCCAGACCGTGGCAGGCCAAAGTTTGCACACTGCCAGTTGCCGGCACTTGTTTAAATGGAAATATGTATGATAATATGAATAGAAAATGTTTATCATTCTGGCAACGGCAAGTGGAATATAAAAAAGGGGTCTACCATCTAAAATATGTAGGGTAGGCTGTGCCTTATAGCCTTAATGGACACTTCACCACTGATAGAACTTATGAAATTTCCTGCGTTTCATTGGTTCTGATGCATTTGTTTGGTCATCGTCTTTTTAACAAAGTCAGTAATGCATACCTTATTTGGACAAATCTTTCCTGCCAGAAATATATTTGTTTATTGTAAAATTATGACGATAATTAGAAAATCATTATTTTCTTTCACCATTTCATGTATTCAATTATCTTTATCAGTATCTATAAAGGGTTAGGTAACTAGTTAATATGTGATCACGCGATTTATGTTTTTAGATGATAAATATCGGATATTGCTCCTACTTTATAATTATATTCCCATATACATATAACGCAGAAGCTATGAAAATCATCCGCTTATTTAGAATTTAGACTTTAACTTAATTTTTAACTTATTTACAAGTTTTTGAAAACTATATTAAGGATCATACTCACATTTGTAGATATATATTTATTCATATAATCCATATAATGTGAAATTTGTTTTGTTGTTATCCATTTTTTAACAACTTCGTTCCAATTCTTAATAGAAAGATTAATAACTGAAATAATAAACGAATATGTTACCTCATTTGAAGGCGGTCTTGATAGTTTCATGGCATAAAGTCCATTGTAATATCTCTCTCCTGTAGATAAACGTTCTGTAACTGTTGATATAATACCCTTAATGTCAACTGTGTCACCATATCTAACCACATTAAATCCACCATTTGGTAAATGAACCTAAAAAAATAGAATATTGAAATTAATTGATATTGGCTTCTGTGTTAAATGCCTTCATTAACGTTTTCGAAAATCTATTAGTTAAAAAAAGAGAATAGTTTCAATATTGTTTACCTTGTTTTAAGATAGTAAGTAGATCCCTGTCCTCAGTTTTTTTATTAATTACAATAAAAAGCAAAATTGGCCTGACTTAAATTTTGATTTTTGCTTTATGTTATCAATTTTGGTGTCCCATAGAGAAATTCTACTAATAGAACAATATTGTTTTTTATATGAACTATGTGTTTTCAATAAATGAAATCAAATATTCTGAGGAACTCTTTTACTACTTTTTTACTTGCTTTCACTTTTTAAGCAAGGATGATAATAAAGGTTAGTTGAAACTATTTTTTTGACATAAAATGTAATAGTATTAAATAATAACAAAACATCTCTATTATTCATTACCTTTACTGTGGCTTTATCAGTAGTAGCTGGGCTACTTTGGGGAGACTTTTTTGGACTCTCCATGTTCGCTCTTGCTGGGGCATACCGGATTGGTGACCCTTGATTTATGGAGGGTGCTGATGATACATCACTGTAACAAAAATATAAATTAGTCAACTCGCATAATTTATAGAAATATATATGACAGTATTAAAACATAATTGGTTGATAAAACGCCTAACGGGTGCAGTATATAGCATAGTATTTATTTATATATATATATATATATATATATATATATATATATATATATATATATATATATATATATATATATATATATATATATATATATATATATATATATATATATATATATATATATATATATATATATATATATATATATATATATTTATCAGATTCTAAGATTCTAACATATTTCTATACACACTACCATATAAGAATTATATTATATTACAAAGCTCCACCACAACAGAACCTTGCAATGCCGGTATGGAATATTGATATTTCTCAGTTATATGTGGGAATACTATTAAGAGTTAAGTAGAAAAACTGGTAACAAGGAGAAAATACACCTCAACCTTCTTAATGCAGAGATTATAGGGATGGAAGCAAATTTCACCATATCAGAAAACTTAACACAATCAGATGAAGGAAGAAGTTCTGCCCTAAAAGACGAAGCTGAGGAGATGGTAGAAGAAAACGGTGTTGTTTAAATAAGCAAAAAGTATATTATCAATCCACCGTGACAATACAGCAAGGCTAGTCTAAACAGCCCTAGAGTGGAGAAACGCCCTCTGAGCAGATGAAAATTAAGAAACGTTTACCCTCTGATAGAAATTTATAAAGACCAGCTGGAAAATCGGCCATACTAGAGTAGTGCAGTATGTTCACTATCGTACACCCAACCACCTACTATTGCGGTGCAACAAAAAGTGTTTTTGTTAAATAAAATATCCTCTAACAGTAGCTTATAAAACTAGCTGGCAAAGAAGTTATTAGAAGGTGCAACTACAAAAAAAAAAGTAATTATTATTTAGTCTTAGCAACTGGAATTAGGGCTATAATAAAATTATATAATAAAATAAGTTATAATAAAATTTGTTGTGAAATCCCAGCTGATGTTCCATATCTGCGGTTTTTAGGGCTGCACTTTATTAATTCTAATAATTTCTCATCATACGTTCTCACTTCGCGTGAAATGGCTGAAAACTATTATCAATCTGAAGATACCTTTAATGTGGATGATCTTATCTACAAATCCATTCCTGTACCAAACCAATTGTTTATTAGAAATTAGTAAACAGGGCCAGGCCAGAAATATAGTTTTTTAACATTGGGCTGTACCATAACCATTTATAATTTGTGAACCAAGCAGATTTGAAATTTACGTTATTAGATTTACCAGATTTCTTAATCTCGTTGTTGGCGAATATTGATAAAATAGTCGTAGGTCTATCTTCCAGTAAAATGTCTCTTTTATCTTCAAATTACAAACAATATCGTTAACTAGATTCATTATAAATAATGTCAATTATTGTTTCATTTAATATTGTCACTAACAAAGTTGAAAAATCACTAATTATACGATTACTCAGTTGGTCAATCAACACATTAAAATCAAAAAAGCAAGTCGAAAATGATGAAAACAACGCAAATTCAATAAATTGCTCAAATTCAAAAACAGACCGCGCTTCAGTGCATTAAATAGATGCAAGCCCACTGTACAGATACCCTATAAATTCTCGGGAAACTCTTCACCTAGGTGGAGGGAGAAGGCGGACATAGTTATTGCGTGACGTCACGTTACCATGGCAACCCGCTGTAACAGTGCATATTTGAGGGCATTTGATTTTCATCTCTGCACCTGTTATTTATATTATAGATAACGTGCGCATGGACTATTGAAGATTTAAAGGACGTTCCAATATAAACACAGTGTTCTACTAGCAAAGCGGTATATTATGCTTGACATAAAAATATAATAGGTTTTTTATAACAAGATTTATTTGAATGTACATATTAAAGACATGATTATATATCCCAAAAATATAAAAAAAAGAAAAGAAATCCCAGTCTCAATTTCTTTGGTGAAGAGACACTTCACCTACTTCACCTGAATAGCCGCCACTGACAACTACCCAGTTCAGGAAGGGAACCTCAGTACCGGAAGCATATTTCCGTTCCCTATACTGGTAGAACTACCCATTGCCATACACGTATAGGAAAAATCAAATCTATTTCATGAATTTCGTTCTCTAAATGTTTCTAGCTACCAATCTTTATCTGTATATCCCTAAGTAGCTATAATGCTATAGAAAACGTATTTCCCTATTCAGGACTCCATTGCCTATACCAACACGGCAAAAGAAAACTATAGCATGATTATTAAACAGTCGCAGATATGACTGCATTTAAATTATCCTTAAGATAAGGATCTTTATAGCGTGTGAATTTAGTATCTTTTTTTTTCAACTTAAAACATATTTTTGTTTTGCAATCTTTGTTTCTATCCCTGTTGTTTTCATTTTGCCTTATCTTATTTTTGGCACTGTGTTGGCACAGAAAATATTTTCTAAATTGTAACTTCTGAATCTTGAGATAATTTTTAGCCAGAATCCATTGCGTGCAAGTAAGACTTGAAAACCGTTGCAATTAATTCATACAGCAAGCATTGCAACTTGGTTCCCTGGATATAATTGTTCTAATTTTATATGGTTTTCCGTATCATTTTTAACAATTTTATGGCTAGTATTAAAATTTTATGGCTAGTATCAAAGCTTGTTGCACATGCCAGTATAAAAAAAACATATAACATAAACATAACGTGATATAATTCTCGCTCCAACTGTCCGAGAGAGAAACTTATTAATTGTCTCGCTCCATCTCCAACAAGACCTCTCCCTCAGCTGGCCATATAGGAGTATTACATATATGATAGCCAATTATAACTATAACCGAATTAGTGGAAACTTGGTTTGCTGCTCTCCAATGTATTTATACCCTCAGTAATCCGTAAAATTACACATATTATTAAAAATAAATTTGTATTATTTTAAAAAGGTATGAAATTCCAAAAATTGTACTTGTGACAGTCTATATTTTTGTATAAATGGATTTTTCACATTGAAATTCTAAAATGGCAAGAAAACGCGTCACCTTGAAAATGTTCGTCTGCGGCGTCATTAAAAAGCTTCGCCCTGGTCTACCTCAATAATATCTCCAATGTCCCCGGATTAAACCCTAAAAATCTGGTCACCCTAAACTATCCGCACCACCAAGTTGCACACGTCGAAATCCTTTAAACGACGGTACTGCAAGATTGTTCGTTTAGCTTCTATAAATCGGTTATAGTGTATAGTATTCATGTAAAAACTATTATTAGAATATTTTGAGGACAGTACCTTCAGATACTCTTCATGTAAATTTTTATTAAATACATTAAGTGGGTCCATGTTATTCTGTTGATAAACCAACAAGCGAAATGACGAAATATTAAATCATGCGACAAAACCTAATACCAACCGAGATGATGCGATGCAATACTGCCGTGTTAAAGACGATGTAACAAATACGCGTACATTAACGGGCTACTACTAACTGTACCTAGGTTTAACCGGTTAAAAGCAAAATTGAAAAAGGCACTTTAGACTCAAGACTTGGATAATCCGCAGATTAACCAGTTAAATCTAGGTTGTGTCGTCCTAAACATATCGTCACCTTAATTGTAAGACCTTCCAATTCCCATTTTTATAGAAATTAGCATTTTCTGTCATATGTTGCAGAAGATAACTAACATATAACATATAAGTATTTAACTAACATCTATAAATACTTTTAACTCCAAAAGTACAACAAACCTCACAAACTGTTAAATAGGAAACTACGTATCTCCACAGACTGAGATTATTGTAATAGGTAAAACATCTAACTCCAAAAAAACTTTGAATGAGAATTTTCAGATTCTGAACTTGGTCAAGAATTGATAGCAACAAAGGAAAAATAAAACTAGTAAATTATAGTGATTCTGAGACTAATAGTGAAGACAGACCAGAAAATGAAAAAAGAAAACGAAGCGGTATTAAAAAGCAAACGAAGAAAGCGTCATGAAATGGACGAAAATTATTGGCAACAGAATACACAGCATTCTAATAGAGAAAAGGATGTAAATGGAAGTATGATATTGAAATAAGTGGTCGTATTCTGAAACCTAGGTACAATTACCGTTTAATGAAAAATAATACTGTAATTAACTGTGCAATGATTTCGGACTCTGATAGAGAACGGATACTTCAATACTTTTGAAACTTAACATGGAACGAAAAAAAATGTATAGCAACGTGCTTACTATAATGAAATCTATAAAAAGAACTAGAGACAGAAAAGAAGAATGTAATTCCAGAAGAAGCTATAGACTTGAGTATTAAAGATCAATGAAAGTAAAAAAAAGAGTGTTTTTAAAAATATGTTTCATAACACATTAGGTATTGGGTCTTGGAGCAGTTTAAACTGGAAGAAAAAGGTATTAAACAATTTTACATTCCAAGATAATGAATGCAACAGTGAGGATGACTGAGGAATATGATTCGAATACGCCTTTTACAGAAAGACGGAAACCATTATTTTCCAATTAATTTGCGTGGATAATTTTTTGATAGCCTGCCTGCTATGGAATCCCATATTCTTATTCAAAGAAATCTTATCTAGAACTCTTGTGGAAATAAAAAAAACTCATGTTATGTTAATGATTGGTGCAAAGCAAAAAATGAAAACGCACTATCGACGGCCAAATTTTTACAAACTTTTGAATCACAAAATTTTAGTTTATTTCGCCCTAAAAGGGACGAGTGTGGTGTATGTGTGGCTATAGAGCTAAAAATATCGTTAAACTAGTATACCTGACACACCAAGAAAGGAAAGAAAAAGCCAGGAAAGAAAAAGAAGAAGACAAAGAAAAATAATGTTTTTACCATGGACATGCAGTCAGTTATTCTTTCACTAAAGTCTAATGTTTCCTTTTTGTATTATAAAATGAAGTTGTCGGTTCACAATTTCACGATATATAACCTCTGAAATAAAGATGGTGTCTGTTATTTGTGGAACGAGGCAGAGGGGCCCCCCTCTGCCCCTCCCCCCCCCTCTCCCCGTAACAACGCCCAGGAATGTTCCTCAATTGTATCAAATTTTGTAGAGGAATTAATCTCACTTTAGGACTAAAGAAGAAAATAATCCTCTATAGCGACAGTTGCACTTATCAAAATCATAACTCCCTTTTGACCAATGCTCTCATCAACAGTGCGATAAATGACGAAGTCACAATTCAGCAGAAGTTCCTTGAAAAGGGAGATACACAAATGGAAGTGCTTATATGCATTCGTGCATCGAACGTAATGTCAAAAACATGAAAATTAATGTTCCAGTCGATTATGTAAATGTTTCTTTGAAGGCGCGAGAAAAGCCAAGGCCCCATAAGGTTCGTTATTAAAAACATAATTTTTTTTAAATGTTTTGACAGTGTTAAATTTTATAACTCTATTCGTCCTGGCCGAGAAACAGGAGATTCAGTTGTGACTGACTTACATGCCCTATAATACAATCCCGACGGGAAAATACGTTATAAGCTAAGATTTACCGACAATTGGACTGGACTTTCTGCAAGGAAAAATAAGCATCACAGATTCCTTTCAATGACCTTCCAAGATTCCATAAAGACTACCAATTAAAGAGAGAAAATTTAAGGATTTGCAAATGCTAAAGAAATCACTAGATTCGAATTATCACACATTTTATGATATTTCATTCGAGTAACTTCTAAAATATTTTAATTACTCTAAGAATTACTTAGTTAAGCAATTTTACAGTTCAATAAAAGAGTGTGAAAACGTGTAAATCCGTCAATGTGTTTTATTTAGTTTATAAAACCTCCTAACTCCACAAACTAATTTTAAAATAAAAAAATTATAATTTAGTCTAGCATAACCCTTAAATTTACTACCAATTCCTAAAAACAAAAATTATATCGATATAACACTGAACACAACAGTGTTTTTTTATTCTACCTGTAAAATAATGCGTTCAGGAGTTAGAAGGTTTAACAAATAAGGTCACGATAGGTATACAAAGTTTAACGTATACAAAAATTATTATAGCTGCCCACTTGAATGTCATGAGATGAGACATTCATGTAGCAGCGTCGTATATAAGCTACTGCGTATAAATTACAATAATGTATATATGTACTAGTAATACTAGATTTATGTAATATGTACAGCTTGTCAATATTAGGAACTGTCACTTGTTCCTATTCTTGTTCAAAGTGAAAATCGAGTGTACAGTCAGTGAAAGAGGTGAATTAAGTGTAAATTGCAAAAGTATATTATGAATTACTGCTCAGTCCAGATGAAATAGTTTTGAATGTGAATGTACACAGAGTTCGATCTGGTCGCGCGCAAAGTGCATCCTTTTTTCTACGAATGCTGCCTCGCTCTTTCTTCTACGCTTACACTTTTTCCTATTCTTGACAAGCTGTAAGTGATTTGACGCAACGCTCACAGGTGAGCAGCCATTATTTTTATATATGTACATTTCTACTAAAAATACGATTTAAAAAAGACTTGTATTCATTTTGTATGCAATATTCTTTGAAAATCATTTAATTCTACATGTAATTTGTATGTTGCACATCTCTAATATGGAAAGTATTATAATAGTGTTATAAAATAGTATAGAAATATTTTAGTAGTACCCAAAAGCCCAGGCTTACCATCCAGATATACCATCGACGGTAGATAACTACCGTAAGTAAGTAACGAAGATACTAACAAAGGACATGAGTAGCACACGTATTAACGGTCACAGGACAAACTTAACAAAGTGAAGGAGGATCTACAAGATAAGGGTCTATCGCTTGTGCTAGTGCAGCGGATGGCTAACCGAAATACGAAACAAGTAATGCCGCTATAAATTGTTCAACTAGCTGAAGCGAGGGAGGTATATTCCATGTAAATAGTTGTTGCGGTCTGATTATCGCGGTAAGGACAGCAGGCGGCCCCCATAGTGAGCCAACATCACCACTATCGATGTTTCGAACACGCGCAAATTATATACTCCGCACAGCCCAAATATGCGATGTGCAAGTAACGAACGCCTCTCGGGTGTCCGCTGGAAAAACTTTTTAGACAGTTCTAGTGTGCGTAATGTCCGTATTACGCACACTAGGACTGTCTAAAAAGTTGGCATATAATACAATAATTAAATATTTTATTTAGTCACTCCCCTAATTTATACTATTATATAAACGAAATACCAGATGGTTATGCTTGTCAAATCCACTCCACTGCATCAAATAACTCATTAGTTGAACCCAACTGCCTGCTAGGACATCAAGTGTATCTTCAATAGAATAATTGTCGCCGATGTGAATAAACAAATTATGTGGCAAACTTGTAGACCCCTTGTCCAGGATCTGGTTGTTCTTTTAACGTCTTCATTTATACCATAAATTGGAATTTAAAAAATTACAAACTCGGAAAAGGAGAAAATAAAATAAGTACAGATACAGTAGGAATAAAAAAAGTACGGATACAAAAGGAATTTAGAGGGCGAGTAAAATTTATTGTAGATATACCTAAACTTGGATTCGGCAATGTTAACGATGGAAATACAGCCTGAAGTTTCTTTAACAATACAGAAGTTTCATTCAGCTGATATTGCAAAAATATATGTAAAGTTAAATGCATACGATAACGACAGTTGTATCTAATAGCCATGAAATTAATATTGGAAAATTTAGAGAGTTTTGAAATAATACTGCCAGACATTTTGTAGTTAATGTTCTTAGTATAATCCTATAATAATAAATATCCTT
This sequence comes from Rosalia funebris, assembly GCA_037954035.1. Taxonomy (NCBI): domain Eukaryota; kingdom Metazoa; phylum Arthropoda; class Insecta; order Coleoptera; family Cerambycidae; genus Rosalia; species Rosalia funebris. The sequence continues at coordinate 40,320,016 of JAZFAV010000016.1, forward strand.
GGTACAATATGTCATCTATTCTACACAAATATTACATTCGGCTTTGGGGGTGGAACTTCTGAAGACGTATACTCATATGGAATGGAGACTCCTCTGGAATACTGTTTACTGTTGTCTTTTGGATACTTATGGAAAATGGGAATTGGTTTCGTTTTGTAGAAAGAACCCATATAATGAATATAAGCAATGAGGTAATAATATCAATTATAATTCAGGTCCAAATAGTAATTTCTTCCTAAAACGTACGACTTGAATTTGTTTTAGCTTATCAAATTGTTTGAATAAATTATGTAGTTCATCTAATTGTATTTTAGATATCGGAATTTGATATTTGACGGAGAGGACAAAATATTGGAACCTTGTACATTTATCTTCGGGTTGTGTAAGTTTTTTGGTTGATAGATATTATACATATCCAGTCTTAATATAATTAACTATTCTTATATTGGAATATGTTTATTTGATATTTAGCGGCGTATCAGGGGTTGCTATAAGATGATTAATTATTCGATGAAAGAGTCAGGGTTATGAATTTCTTGGCATTGGTAAGTGTTGACGTCCTTGAGGATTGGTGTAGAATACAGTCGTCCTATTTATTCTGCATATGATTAGAGTACATTACATGTTCTTCCAGTTTAATACATTCGTCTTCTTGATAGTAATATTTGTCAAAATAATAGGATGGGGGGATCGTATGGAGACTCTGAACGTGATCCCAGACGAGCAGTATACCTATAGGAACGAACACTTGACAAAGCTACACATCTTGAGTTTCGTAGAAAACGCGACGGAGGGTTTTCATAGGAAAAAATATCACAAGAGCAGTGTAGATGGATGTCTCCAACAGGATACAGGCGTTCGACAGGGTAGCACGATGGCCTATTAGTCAAAATGTTCGGCATGGGGTTTCCAGTGCTCACTGGTGATCTACATTGTACCTAACCAGATGAGGTTCCAGGGTAAAGGTATGAATGAGATTCTATTTTTGCTTAGAGGACGCTGGAAGCAGGAGTACCATAAAGGAACCGTTTTATCAGCGGACCTATTCTTCATATTTATGGTAGACTGCCCGCGGACGAATCACACTGCTACGGCGCTATACATCGACAACACCGCGTGTATCGCGATGAGCGCACGTGGTGACGAGATGAGGCCGCGCTGAAGCTAGAAGAATAGTGTGAATGATGGAAGACAAAAAGATAAAAAGAGCCATAAATGCTGCCAAAAGCAAGACAATCCTATTCAGAAAAGCCAGAGATATCCGTGAGACACGTGGAAATGACCGGCGACAGGATCGTCTGGCAGGATCGTTTACTTCGTAAAACATCTCGGAGTCATCTGGACAATTATCTGACGTGGCAGGATCATATCAGAAGAATGGCCGGACGAGTCAAGAACAGCCTAAGCAGGATAATCCCTCTGCTGTGAGGACAGGACGCTGTCAAATAAAAAGAAACAAACTGTTACTAATGAAATAGGTCCTTCAGCCCCAGCCAATGTAGGTCCGCACGATGAGGATACGTCGCAAACAATTACCTCCAGAAATTACAGGCTGTTAGGAACATAACGCTGCGACGAACCGTGGACGCTCTATGGCTCGTAAAAAAACGCAGACATTCGGAAGGACCTGAAATACACGACAGTAATTGAGAGAATAAAGCAGAAAGCCAGGATAACTTTAGATCAAGCGGAATATTACATAAACCCACTGATAAAATTAGCCACGAATTACGGCCTGCATAAAATACATCGTCCAAACCTCAAGTGATGGTAGATCTCGGACAAGTACCAAAAACTAATCTAACAGTATTAAATTTGAAAACATAAATGCAGTTGATGACATGATATAGGGAGGATATATTTGGCTTTAAAACAGATATGACGCATTCGTCGGCAAGGATCATATCGTGTTGAATTTTTTGGGTATCAATTAATGTTTTCATAGGCTATTTGGAAATCCCATATATAAATACAAAATTGGGTATCAATTAATGTTTTCATAGGCTATTTGGAAACCGGTAATTTTAACCAAGCCAAACCAGATAACCAGGTCGTGTGGTTTTACCAGGGTTTACTAAACCACACTAGGAGATAGGGAAAGTAGATACAAAAGAAAACAGTACGGTGGTGTTATCAAATTGTGCATTTAGCTATTCGATTTGAAACGAATAGTTTCTACTTTCGATTAGTCGAATAAATTCAGTAGAGGATTATCGTTATCACAGAGTCATTAAATGCAAATATTTAATTTATTAAATGTTGAGCTATATAAGTGTCTCGGATAAGTGCTAAATGTTGTGCTAATGGCGTAGCAGCACATAATTATACACGAGGAAGTAAAAATTTGGATTTTGGACAATCTTTAGCTTGTGAGCCAAGTAATTTATAGTTGTATTACTCAATTTGTCTTCTGTACGCACATAAACTACTATTACATACGCATTTATGCTGATATATGAAAATCTGATTAAGTTAATTCAAACTTTATCAAATAGAAATAAACAACGAAGTATTTTTAATTTATTTAAACATCGTTTAAATAAATTAATTCGTTTAATTTAATTTGTTAATTTGTTTTGAATTTTAAACTAATCTTTGGTTATTTGTGTGTGTGCTGTTTAGTCCCAATCAATATTTAATTCACACGATTTTTTTATTAACAATTTAATAAAGAGTAAGGGGAGACAAAAATCCTAATTGATTAAAAAATACGAGAAACACATGATAAAAAATTTCTTTTAGTGAATTGAATTATTTTCAAATTTAATTTGAAAGTAAATATATCAAGGTTAAGGTTCCATTGGAGACCAAGTATTTTCAAGTTGGTTATTTTTGTGGGTGCTGTTTGGTCCCAATCAATATTGAATTCCCGCAATTTTTTCATTAACAATTTAATAACCAGAGTAAGGGGAGACAAAAATCCCAATGGATTAAAAAATACGAGTAACACATGACAATAAATTTATTTTAGTGCAGCGAGTTATTTGGCAATTTAATTTGAAAGTAAATACATCAGGGGCGTAGCCTACATAGATGCGAGTGATGCGTCGCATCCCTTAAGAAATTGGCAAATTAGTGTTATTTAAAAGTTCAATCGATTTATTCAATTACAATTTTTTAATTATTTTAAACCGACCGCAAACAGTGGCGGCTCTTGAGTTTTACAACTGAGGGGGCAATAAATAAATATTAATTTATGTATATTTTTAAGCACCTACACGGTTACATTTTTAGGTAGGTATATCGCAGTGTTTGAAGCCAGGTTTTAAATATCAGAATACATTTAGCTTTAATTAATTTTCTTGAAAACAAAATCCATACGCCTTTCTTTGCGTTGGGTGAAATGGACGATAACAAGTAGTTCATTAAAATTTGTGGTTGACGTTATTAATTCCTTTTCAATTGAACACATTGCTAATGCATAGTCTACTTTCTTTCATGGTATTTCTTGAAAATGTTTTTATTCTTTTTAAAGTACAAAAACATCGGTCACTCTCGGCTGTCATCATTGGCACTGTACACAAAATTTTTAATAATTTTACTGTCTCCACAAACGAAGATGTTAAGTTATTTTCATAAAAACATTGTATTAATGTTAAGGTACTTGTAGCAGTTGCAAAATGTGGTCTATTATAAAGCATTATTAGTTCATGTTTAAGTGCAATTGGATCCAAATCGTAAATGTTAACAACTTTCTGAAATTCAGTTTCGGGAAAATTTACTTGAAACGTGGAAAACAACTGAGGTTGAAACTGATGAGCTATAGAGAAGTAATCACTAAACATAAATCGGTCATCAATATTAGAAATAATAACATCACACGCTTCTTTAGCAGCCATTGCATGTTTGTCTTCAAAACGCTGCCTTTTACGATGGGAAGGTCCCTCGTGGTCTTCATCATCACTGTTTTCATAAAAAATTAAAATGTTCATAATTTTCTTAAAAAAGTGTAACCAATAATTAAAATTATAATCCTTTAAAGTATTTTTTAAACCGCTACCTTTTCTTACGGTTGATGAGTCACTAGTATCGTTTAAAATTTGTTCCAGGCATCAAGATCAATAAAATCAATTTTGTATTTAAAAACAGTCACTACACACCGTGATTTAAAATTCCACCTGGTTGGCGCAGATCGCGGAAGTCGTTTTTTCACTACTTCATGCAGAACATTAGTACGTTTTGGAGATCACGAAAAAAGGCAGAAAAGTCATCTAGGTTTGAAAAAAAAAAACTTTATTATTTTGTGAAGCAAGCGCGTTCAATAAAATTAAGTTCAACTGGTGTGCGTGGATTTTTTCAAGTTCCTTCAAAATAATGTTACTTATGCCATCAGCAGTGTGATCCTGTTCCAAGAAAAGCCATAGAATGTTCATATATTTTTCCATTTAACTCATAGCGAACTATAAAAGCTGGGAAATTGTAGCTGCATTTGTAATTTCGTCTGCTTGAATGGCTATATATTGCGTTTTGTTGATTTCATTCAGTATTAAATTACGGCAAACATCGTAAATACAATCCAATAATTCATTTTGTATAATCTTTGACAAACCCATAAACACCCTATTATTAGATTTTTTGATATGCTCCTTCAAAGTACCGTCGATTTCCGCAAGCAAATTTACCAATCCACGAAGAATTCCGGGGTTCGCACTGCCTTCTTTCTCATCGTGACCCCGTAGTGTTATTTCAAACATTCCACAAAATTTAATACAATCAATTAACTTGCTAAGAATATATATGTCGATTCTTAGCTACCTGTTCATTTTGTTGGATAATATTTAATCGATATGCACTATTTAATTGACACATGATATTCACTTTTCTTAAAATTGAAAATTCAATCACATTATTTAAATGTTTTCCGCTAATGTTATGCCTTTTAATGTTTTCACTGAGGTATTTCAAGTCACAAATTCCCTTAGATTCCAAGAAGGATCGCTTTGTAGAGAATTTCGAATTAAACAAACGAAACAAAACAAAAAATGGATTTCGAACACTACATCTACACAACGAATCTGCTAAATCGTACATACTTTTATTAAATTTTCTCGTATAACTTTTGGCTCCTGATATTTTCCGGAAAATTGTTATATTCGACCGAGGACATCCCAAATTTTTCATTTGAACCTTGTTATCTATTAATTTTAAAATATTATCTACTGAATTATTCATCATGAATAAATAGTCCCGTAAAGTCGTAAACCGCAATAATTGAAATTATGTAGTAGGTTTATGAATGTATCTAGCACGACACACGACCGCCACAACACACTATGAAAGCTTGGCTTGGGGCAATTTGATTTTCGCCCAAATGATGACGTAATTCGACGGACTTTAACTGCATGCGCTATGCTTCCCACATCCGACCATCCCGGGTGGCGCAGGACTACTTCGTATGTCACCCCGCTGTAACCAGTAGTACACCTTCATTCACAAATTGCGCGGTTCCAGCAAGGCAGCCAATTAAAATTAAATTTCAAATAAAACAATTATGAACAAATAGAACTTCAATTGACATAATGATAAAATTTACGCAGAACCTGAATTAAATTATTAATAAAATAGGTATATAACTTTAAGAACTTGAGGAATTAGTTGGGGGCACTGCCCCATTGTCCTCCCTGTACCAGCCGCCACTGGTACCATTACATACTATAATTTAAATTTAAAATATACGAGTATTTAGGTATGTTATTTTTGATTGTATAATGTTTTGGACGGACAAGTTGTCCTGTGTCTAATTATGAGTTCGTATGGTGTAAAACCATGGGTTTTGTTTACTGAATTATTGTACAGATTATTGCGTATGGAATAATCGTCAAAGGGTACTCAATTGGATTCTCGGCTCTATTTACTCTTATAATGTTTTACAGTGCAGCGTGAAATCGTTCAATACATCCGTTTGATTGCAGACGGTTAATGCATAAGGCCTTTGAGTAATGCATTATCAAACTCGCTGCCATAATCGCAATGTATTCGGAGAGGTGTATCATAGTGTTGGAAATATAAAATAGTAAACTGTTGATTTTGCCGATTTGCCTTGAAGAGGGCATGCCTGTGTAAATTTGGTTATTCTCTCTAATTGTTAAGACGTGGCATTGTTTAGTTAGAATTTCTAGAATGTCATGTTAATTATCTCAAATATCGGTTTTGGATTTCAATTATTATTAAGGGATTACTTACATTTATTTCGCAAGGTTTTTTCACATATTTCGCAGTGTTAAATATATTTTTCTATACTCTTCGTTAAACCCGACTAATTGTATTTTTCTCTTATTCTACGAATACCTGCTTCATTTATACAGCGATGTAAATTCATTTTTCCATTATGGTATTGACCTACAGTTATTGGAATCTGATCTTCATCTGGGTTTTTAGATAAATTTTGACAAACTACTAAATTTTGATTTGTTTCTATAAAAATAAATGATTTACAATTGAAAATTCCGAGTTACATTCGATGAAATAGGTTTTTGAAAGGTCAAGTGTACTTTTATCTGTGTACAGAGTAATGAACATGGTTTCAGTTTTACTAGATACTGTGTCAATTTTTTTATCATCAAATTTTAGATTTTCTTCCATGTCTTCTATTATTTGTACTGAAGTTCTTCTTAGGAATACGATATCTTTTTTTTTAATAATTGATTGTTAGTGAGCTTGATTTTATTATAATCGAATAGTGATTGCATGTTCTAAAGATGAACGAATATTTCGATTTCGACGTAATACTTCGGTAGCCTCGAAATTAGCTGATTGTCGAGATTGAAGTAAACATTTTGTTACATTTTATTTTTATGTGGGACAAAACGTATGCATTTTTATTAATGTTGCTGGGTTTATATAGAATTTCGTAATCGTGTTCCCCTAATTTTATTTGCTAACGCACTAGGTGACTTCCTGCATATCTTATTGACAATAGCTTGTAGTAGCTTATTGACAAGATTAATGGTATATGGTCGGTGATTATCTTAAATTTTCTTCCAAAAAAATACGGTCAGAAATGCTTGATGCCCAACAATAGGGAGACGCTCTTTCCATTGTTGAATATGTAACTTCGGCATGACAGAGTTCTTGAAGTAAAAACTGTATGTAAATATTTTCATATTTCCATATTTATATTCCTTGAGAATTGCCCTGATGGCAAAGGAAATTTCATCTATAGTAAATCAACGTTTTAAAATCAAATTTGGATAAATTAAAATAAGGATTGATGTTGGTGATTCCTTAGGTTCACTAAGAGATTTATACAAGGTAGAGTTGAAATAAAATAGGTAATTGCTGGGGTATTTTTGAAACCAAAGGAGAACGGAACTCCTAATGTCCATTTTCGACAGAAAAGCTTGTTTTTCATGTCTTTAGGATCGATTTCGATTTGGTGAAATCCTGTTGCTAGGTCTAACGTCGTGGAGTATTCATTTACTCCTGCTGTATATTTCATTGATATATTTACAAAGTTACTATCAGAACTCTAAAATGAAGAAAACTGTACTTCATGTGATGTACGTAACTGGAAACTTATGTGTAGAATAGAGGAATAATTAATTAATAGTATCACAATTATTTGATAGCAGTATGATTATTGTACTGTATTTATACCATCCATATCTGTGGCGATACTTATTTATATCACACAATTTTTACATTTCAGTATTCTATAATTAGGTTATATATTCAGTAATTTAGTTTATTTAAAATTATGACACTTACGTTTCTAAATATTGAAATATCCTATATACTGGTTTTCGATACATTAGAAACCCCTCCACCTTTTCTACCATCATTCTATCACTGACAATGAATCATATTTGTATAGCTTGAAAGAAACAAACAATATTTTCACAGCTGAACTGTCACTGGTCACAACTGAGGAAGCTTGCATCAGCCTTGAATTTGAATGAATTCTCGATTTTATTTTGATTTTCAACGGTGTGAGAATAACATTTATTATACGCGGTACATAATTTTCCGTTTATTATCGATAGTAATTATACGTCCTACCACAATACACAAGTCTACTGTATAATATAAAGATTATAGCGGTCGCAGTGGCGGCATTGCAAGCGCGCATGCGTTGAACAAATTCACCCCGATCGTTACGATTTGCAACCCTCACGTGCATTATTTCCAATTTTCACTTGCCTAACTTTCGATAAAAATGTAAATGAAGATAATCTGTTGACGTTATTATCTATGTAAGTTTCGAGTAAACAGAGAACACCTAACTTACAGGTATATCACCGCTTTACAATAAGCGGTTAAACTATTTATAAGACGCCCACTTTATATATATATATATATATATATATATATATATATATATATATATATATATATATATATATATATAACCTAGCAGAAATGATTATACTAAGTAATGTATTTCAAGAATGATCAATTACATTAAGAATATTTAAGATTCAGTTTATCTAATATCGTTTTTTTAATAAGTTTTTTACTTGTATCTAGTATCGTTTACTTTTAACAACATAACATTGTCTGATAATTCTCACGTTTTACCATATTGGTCTGTAAATCATCCTGATTGTTAACATTGGGTTGATTTGACTTTTACAAATGAGTATGGATGGTAACAATTAGAAAAAGCAATACAAGATCATTGTTTTTGAGAACTTCGTCTCAGCCTCGAGTTTATAAATGAAACGTTTCCATAGAGATGGAAATGCTACAAAATGACAAACACAAATACTTTATCATTGTAAGACTTGAAAGAAATAGCATCCATATCAGAGTTAGATTAAATACATATTGTGATATTGATCTGAAGAAATCGAAAAAAACTATATCAGCCTTTTAAAATTTTGATGAAGTTTGTCTTAAATTGATCTGAAGTTATTTTATATTCCTCGTTATACTTGATATACTCGTACATACCTTCAAACATGCATTTTACGCATGTTTGAAGGTATCAACGAAAAAATGGCAAAAGCTGTTTATGTTTATAATACCAAGATCACCCCTTCTTGGTATTGATGGTGTATAAAAGACATTGAGATTAAAAAGAAACACTAATTATGTATACTCCAAATTATATAATATAAATATATATTTGTAAAACATACAAATATTTATTAAAAGCATACAAAACTCCTTATAAATTTAAAAGCATTACCTATTTGTCCATATTATCTTTTTTTTTTTTTATTTGACCTAATTGAAACCATAATAACCAAAATCTGACCCTTCCTGGTCAGAACAATGTTGACTTAATCCAAAAATCTTGTGTTTTCTAGTAATAAAATGTATAATAATCATAAAAAGGAGTAGATTAAGATAATTACTACTAATGCGTCGTTAACGCATCAACTTTCTAATGTCGTACATCACTATTATCAAGATAACATTTTAACTACGAAATAATATGTAGAGAATTTTACGAGACTGTTTTGGCACTAATATACTAGTTACATGCTCAGTGTTTATGATTTTTACACATATATGTAAGATATTGTTATATTAACTTAATAAGAAAAACAATAAAATTGGTATAAGAAATATAAAATTACAGATATGTATATTAGTAAAAGCAATGTAACTATGAGCAACAACATTTTTTTTAATATTCATAGTCTTTTATTTATTTAAATTTTTTACATTTATAAAAACATTTAATATACATAAGCGAAGAAAAATAAACACAAATAAACGGCACTGTTATTCCACATCGTGATTATTTACATCGTTGTTGTCTGTCAATTTTCTTGTAACGTTTTCTTGCATACATCTATATAAATAAAAATGTAAATGTTCGTTTGTTCAAAATTTTAAATCTTCGAAAGTTTTTCACCGACTGCTTTGAAATTTTGGCACAACGCTGCATTCGAATACGCGCATCTGATTAGCGCCTAACCAAATATAATACTACTAATATATACCTACTATTATATAGATATTACACCTGTGACAGGTAAAGTCGCAGCAATGCGTGGCGGAGTACAGCTAGTATAAAATAAATATGTTTTAATAAATATATTTAGTTTGTGTATACATAAAACTGCTTAATTTTTAATATATCACAGTTTTGATCTACACGAGAATCCTAAAATCAATACAGATGGTTTATATTTTTATAACAATTAAAAACGCAAAATATTTTACATTGAAACCTAAATTAGTCAATTATGTTTTTTTTTTCTATTTTTTATTAAAATAGCATACTGTACACTAATACAATTAACAACGACTACTGTTAATTACATATTTACAAGTTTAATTTTAAATAGGTTTATACTGACAGTGTCAGTATAAACCTAATTAAAATTAATTTAGGAAGGGTGTCAGTCTGACACCCTTCCTAAATTAATTTTATTTTTCATCCTTATAAAGTAAGATATTCGTTCTTCCTATGTTATAGCCATACGATAAAGCATCGTTGTATTAGCTACTGACGTGTAGTATAACTTACACGGAGTTTTTGTCTTCGGTTTTGAGATAACATCATTAGTTCAAGCGATTTATTTATTATTAAAATATATGTTTTACTGGTTTATACATTTACCCAATAGAAACCCAATTACAGGACAAAAATATTACAAATCGGGTATTAAAACATAATATCTGGACAGTAAAACCAAATTCTAACATGTTGACATAAATATAAACTACTTCACGAACAATTGATTTATCCTCATAAATTGGGTACCATATTAAAGAAACAAACTCTAATCTGGAAGGTACAAGTGAATAAAATAAAGTTTTTAATGATGTTTTAGTTGTTTATGATTTACAGTTTCTTATAATAAAACCTTTTTTTTTCAACTGACCCGACTATACGTGCTATATGTTATATGTTAATGTGCTTATTAAAATATCAAACAGTATACTTAAATATTTTGTGGCATATTGTCTGCTTAAAAGAGTATTATTCAATGAATAATAAAAAATAATTGGTCCTTGTTTACGGGAATAACTAATTATATTGCCTTTATAATAACACCACTCCTCGGCCCTAGCAATTTGAGATTATAGGAATAAATAATCATTTAAGTTTTATTTTGACAAATATTTTCATAATATTTGAAACATGCAGTTCAAGCGAAACCTCTCCATGGCCTGGATCGATTGCCGTGAGGCATTTGACATGACATCTCATGAGCTTGTTGTCTACTTGCTCTGATGTCTTATGCCGCCCAGTCCCATAGTGAGGTGCACTGAAGAGCTGATGCTGCTCTGGAAGACCCGATTTACTATACCATCCGGTAACGTCAGGGTCGAGACAGAGCCGGTAACGGGTCGAGACAGAGCAGGCAGTCCGAATGGAGTTTGGGTTAGACAAATGTGTACTTATCCATCTCAAGAGAGAACGAAGCGAGGATTACATAGATGATGCGCAAAAGACGCCCACGTCGTAAGAAATACTTTCCGCGGCAAGTATATGCACCGCCTCCGATAAATTTAGTTTTCGGAACTGTCGATTAAAAACAATTTGTCCGAAATTAATGCTTGCCGTTCCGATTCTTCTCTACTCCTTTGGAGTAGTAAAATGGACGCATAATGAGCTGCGGCAACTCCATGTAAGTACAGGAACGGCCATAATCAAGTACCCGATTTTAAGTAGCGGCCGTGTACAGTGCAAGGAAATAAAAAGCAAAAAAATATGGGTAGGACATTTATTTGTATTTAAAGTTTAAGCCTAAACTCAATTAAAGGTTATGTCAGTCAAATGACCGCCTCTAACTGCGATGCACATCTGAGCTCTTTTTACGGCATGTTCCATAACTCGAGTCAAGACATTTGGCGTTTGATCCTCTATTTCTTGACGGATATTATGTTTCAGCTGCTGTAGCGTCTGAGGGTTATTGGCGTATACCTTTCCTTTGAGATAGCCCCATAAGAAGAAATCAGGAGCCGAAAGATCTGGCGATCTCGAAGGCCACGCTAAGTCGCCAAATCGAGAAATTAATCGTGCAGGGAACATGTTGTGCAACATGACCATTGTCTCTCTGGATGTGTGCACAGTCGCACCGTCCTATTGCAACCACATATCCTCCACTCCTAGGTCTTCCAACTGAGGTAACAAAAAGTTATTCAGCATTGCTCTATAGCGCTCTGCGTTGACCGTAACAGCAGTGCCTTCATCGTTCTCAAAGAAATATGGACTAATTACACCTTGGGCAAAGACGCCGCACCATACAGTGACTCGTGAAGGGTGTAGTGGTATTTCCTGAAGAATACGAGGGTTTTCTGTACCCCAGTAGCGGTAATTCTGCTTATTTACAAATCCATTTAAGTGAAAATGAGCTTCGTCGGTCATAATCAGTTTATGTGGAAAATCGTCAATATTGTCGTTAAGGTTTAGGAGACTGTGACAGTATTCCAGGCGTTGTTGATGGTCTCTGGAAAGAAGCTGCTGTGCCACCTGGATTTTGTATGGAAATGCGTGCAAATCTAACTTCAAAATTCGCCTCAGGGACGTCCGAAACGCCCAATTGCATGGCGCGTCTTTCTGTTGACGTTCTTGGATCTTCTGCAATGCTTTCTCTTACACGCCGGATATTTTCAATTGAGCGTCCTGTTCGTGGTCGTCCAATATTGCATCAGCCGTTGTCCCACTACGCCGAAATTGTTGACATAAGCGGCGCGGCGTATTGTCTTTCCAGTTGGAGCAGGACGATGAGGATATTTTCGGCGAAAATTTCGCTGTGTTGAAATAACCGATTCATTGTTTTTAATAAATAAAATTACTATTTCTGCACGTTCCTCTAGTGTATATCGATTCATAATAAAACTTGAATATGTGCACTGGAGAAATGTCAAAAGTAAACTAACGAAAGCTGTCAGATAAAACAATTACGAACGCTTCAAATCGGGTACTTGATTATGGCCGTCCCTGTACTAGCAAGAACATGCATCTCAGTAAGAGTTCGCATCCTATGTCATCCGTTCCAGGGCTATATCTCCCAATATACCAAGGAGACAGTAGATTATGGCGTCTCCATAATCGTATGGTTCTCCTTTCGTGATAACCGCTTGGCGGTTTGGTAGTTTCTTTCTCGATTCCCGATTTATATGTTACTGACATAGATCGTATCGATGTAGATTTATACCCCACGGATTTCATTCAGTATTTGTCCTGGATTGGCATACTGTGTACGGCACTGCTGAGAACTAATAAGTTCGAAATAGCTGCCTGTCGTTCGGTTCCTATCCGGGATAGATGTCGAATCCTACCCGTGGACGATTTTATTTTTTGAAACCTTGTCTGATGGTGCAGAAACACGAGAAAGGGGTCGAGGATTTCTTTTAGGTATAATTCAATACCTGGCGGGGCTTTAGCCTGAGAAGTTGTTGTTTCCTATAGCGAATATGTAATTCGGCAACTACTTGATAACCGCTTGGCGGATTAGTAGTTCCTTTCTCGATTTCCGACTTATATGTTACTGACATAGATCGTATCAATGTAGATGTATACCCCACGGATTTCATTCGGCATTTGTCCTGGATCGGCGTACCGTGTACGGCACTGATGAGAACTATAAATTCGAAACAGCCGTCTGTCGTTCGGTTCCTATACGGAACGGATGTCCAATACTACCCGTGGCTGTGGTGGGACTACATAAGTGAAACAGTAACGCGGACCAAAACTGGTCAGCTTTGCGCATGACGTCATCATCGGAAAAAATCCATTGACGGGTATACGTTTCACACGTTTGCCGGTTTTATCGGCTATTTAATAATTCTTCATCGTTTGTACAAACGTTTTTTTGCTTTTTGAATTTTCTGTAAGTGAAAGTGATTGATCGCAATGCATAGCTGTGCATGTTTGGGTGTACTAATTACACCAAGAAAACCAAGAATACCACCGGCACAAGGCATTTTGGATTTCCAAAGGACCCTGAGAGGAGACAGCAATGGATAAACGTCTGTAAAAGGAAGGACTCGTTTAAAGTTGAATAGTAAGTGAAAATAATTAAAAATGCAGGGCATAAACATCATGTTTTTATAGGGTATGTGACATGTGTGTTAAATATATAATAATTAAATATATAATAGTAAAATATATAATATTATGCAATACATGAAACTATATTAAATATATTGTGTAATAAAACGAGTTCAATCAAAATTAATTTTGTTCTAATTTTATAATCCAAATCCCAGTACGTATTCTTTATATAGTCAACTTCCTTTTATAATGAAATATTTAATTATCATACATAGTGTGTCGACGGATGGACACTATATAAATGGTAGATCTGGAACATTTTGAACATTTAGTGTAAATCAATTTTCTTGTTTTACTTTGAGAGAGCATTAGAAGAGGACGGCGCACCGTCTTACCTATGTAGTCCCACCGCGCATTTCATTTTTTGAAATAAAGATACAAGCTGTAAAATGTCGATAGCTTGTATGATGTCATCAGTTACATAAACAATCAAAGTAGAGATACTAAAACCTTTTCGAAATCCTGACTGATTTGGGAAAATTATTTCATTTTCGGTAATTTGTTACGGATTTTTGTTTTTAGATGTAGGATTAATACACGCTACTTCGATTGAGGAGATAACTGTCCTATTTCAGAATATGTATTAATTATGTGTCAATGGCGCAGATATCCATTGTAATGAGCTGCAACATTTTTGCAGCTAGTTGATCTGGACCCAATGCCTGTGGCTTTTGTTTAATTATGATTTCCTTAATTATTTTAGTTTTCACATGACTATAAATGAATGAGATCATCATTAAATTTAGACATAATATTTATGGTTATGCTCATCATCATCATCATCTATTTTAGGTATGGAATCTATGAAATAGTTAATACTGGCAAGGTCAGACAAATTCTCAGGAAAACTCTGTGGAATTCTGTCTCTTATGACTCCACATGCCTTTAACTTAGACCATAACTTAAAATTATTCTAATTGATATTTACATTATATGAGTAACAAACACGTTCTTGTTTTAAAGCCGTGTAATAATAATTATGAATATCACTGTGCAATTGCCCATGAACAGTATTTTTGTTCCTTTCGTACCAAGCAGGAAATGCATCAACCAAGCATTTCTTTTAATAGTTCTTATCTGTTTTAAGGTGTCTCTAAGCCGTGGTTCATGCTTTTTGTTTGATTTAAATGATTAAATATTTAATGGAGAGGGTATTTCAGAGTTTCATTATATTTTCATTAAAAAATCCACTTTTTGTTCTAAGGAATTGATATCATATATAGAATTCCAGTGAATAATATCACTATTAGAGCAACGTCTCTATTAAAATTCTCGATGATAAAATTTTTAGAACTACTAAATTATTTTACTGTAGTTTTGTTGTCGTTACTACTTAGTTCAACATCACAAGATGTTCAGTTATAATCTTAAAAACATATACTTAAACTTCAGCTAAGAATACTAAGATCTGAATTAATTATTTATTAAATTTAATAAGTATTCACCTGCTCCACTTACCCGGGTGAGATTTGTTATTAATTGTTTATAATCATACACATGAGGTGTTTCTTAAAATAAATATATAACAGCAGGGTTATTGTCATTAAACATGTTGATATTTAAGTCACCCATTAATATAAAAATATTATTTTCTATTAAACAATTAAAGTCATCAGTTAGTACTACTATAATAAAATATTAAAATAGTGAGAAAAACTGCCAATTGTACAAGTAACTTTGCATATATTAACTTATAAGTAAATATGTGACATGTCTCCTCAATCAGTACAAAAAACACCAGGAATGATTTATCTAAAGAGGATTTCAAATAGAGAGCAACTCCTTTCACCTCTTCATTTACGATAACGTCTTATTCGTGTACTTAGGTATATTAAACAAATATCTGCAGTGTCAACTATAAACAATGTCTCACTAACTCCCACGACTATGTATGAAGTACATTCTACAAGACTTAATGTCATTAAACTTATTAGACACAGAGATCTAGCATGGAAATGGCAAAGTATTGTATTTAAACTCAAAAAATCTATATTAAAACACCTTAGTACATAATATAACTTTCACATGATATTTCTACTTCAGCAAGGTAAATTAAAGATTATTTTATATAACCGTAATATTAAAAATTATGTAATTAATCGTGTCTTTTGATTGTAAATTTACGTTTATTGATCACATCAATAATACATTAGTTGTGCTTTAAAATTATAGTTTTATATATCGAAACCAGGGATTTTTTCAACAGGAAATGTACAAACATTCAAAATTAAGTTTAGATATAAACTGAGTATCTACATACATAATACATAATAGAATAGCTCGAAATCGAATACAATTCGTACTATATTAACAAATTTATATAGTGTATTAAAACATCAAATTCATTTTTTTATTTTATAAATAACTTCCTAACTAATTATATAATATATAATATGTTTTGCAGTGTATATATAAATTTGCAAAAGTAACTTCATAACGGTTAATTTTTTTTCTTTTATTCCCCTGTTCAGGAAAAGTAAAAGAAATTTTAAAATTAGAATTATTAAGTACAAAGTATTTGAAACAAGTTATTTATCGCATAAAACAAAACTGTTAGAGAACTTGCAGATTAAGTTGACTAAAATATATATTTTTTTAACAGTATTATAATGGTGGGTTTTATTTTCAAACGCATAAGAGCTATCTCATTCAAATACATTCAACCATCAGTGACATTTCACAGTGTCTCATTTCTTTCTTTCGCAATCCCTGTAAAAGAAAAAAAAAGTAATAATGGCAAATAAAATATTCCTATTATATGTAGTTCTTATATTCAATATCATCTGAAAAACTTCGTCATAATATTTTATATTCATATTAGAGAAGTGATGCATGAAGCTGTACATACCTATATAATGATGTAATTACAAACGTATTAATGCAAAATAAAACGTACTTACATGTAGAAGATAGTTATAATCACCCATATTAATGTTAGCATCTCCAACACAATAATCATGGTCCTTTGCCATGTGAAAAACTACACGAATCACACAAGGTACTATACAAAATACAGAAATTAAAATATCACAAAAGGTCAACAAAGCCTATGAAAATGACAAGGCAATCAAGTCCAGTCATTTCAGTAATTGATGAATGAAATAATATTTATCTCTATTGGTCATTTCTGAAAAAGGCTCTTGTATCTTTTCACTTCCACAACAGTGGGAAACACGCCCACTTTTCATAATGCTATAAGGGAGGAGGTAATTGACATTACCTTGGGCTCTAAACACTTGGCGTGATACGGGCGGAACTGGAGAGTCTCGGATGAACCCATACTCTCGCATCACTCTGCCATTAAGTTTGATCTGGAAGTGGGCGAGCATGAGGAGACGAAATGGGTCCGTAACCCCAGATTCACGAACTGGGAACAGTTTAAGTCGGATCTTCTAGTAACAGTTCGGGGGATCCCCTCCAGAATTAGTGAGATTGAAGTACCGGAGGCGGCAGCCTCCCGACTGAGTAGAGGATTGATAGAAGCCTATGAAGGAAACTGTACACCTAAACGAGCTAGGCCGAAAGGCCAGGTAAGATGGTGAAACAATAAGTTGGAAAACTTGAGATGTAAGGTACGAAACCTTCTTAAGGTTACCAGAAAATGTAACAGCCGTACAACTTGGGAGGACTATAGGACTGCCAGGGATCAGTATAAGGCCGAGGTTAAGGAAGCCCAAAGAAATAGTTGGGTTTCTATCTGTAATGAGATAAATAAGGGAGCTGAGGCAGTACGGCTGAACAAGATCCTAGCCCGCAGCCCGGAAGCGATACTGGGATCGCTCAAGCTCCCTAATGGTAAATGATCGGAATCGGATGAGGAAATCTTAGATCATCTCATCAAAGCACATTTTCCGGGCTTTTATAGACCGGAGACGGAAGACATTTCCGACCTGCTAGTAGGAGTACATAGGACCTGGGCGGTAAATCGAGAGGAGGACGACAGGGAACTTATGAAGGAGATAGTCACACCGGCTAAGATGAGATAAGCCTTGAGGTCCTTTGATCCATATAAATCGCCAGGATCGGACGGCATTTATCCGGTACTTGAAAGGTTAAAGGATTACCAAGTAATTGGATATGCCGATGACTTGATATGATAATAACGAGTAATAATAACGAAGGGCCCTTTCCTGGAGCCGATTCTCGATATAATGCAGGGAGCATTAAATAAGGTTGGGAATTGGTGCAGGGATAGGGGGACTCTCGGTCAATCCCTCTAAGACTGAGGTGATGGTGTTCACCAAGAAATATAAGTGGAACAGAACATGTCCGCTGAAACTTGGTGGCCAAGAACTAAGCTATAATAGCGAAACCCGAATAGACTCTCAAGAGAGCTAACTGAGGAGGGACTCCTATGGATGTCCTCTGACAGTACGGGTGTCTACTTCCTGTTTGACAAGAAATATAAGATCACCCTCACCAGCAAGACTGACTGGATGGAGGGTCGAGCTGGATTACCGCTCAATGGAAACATCTGGTACACTGATGGAGCCAAGAGTGGGAACAGAGCGGGTGCAGCGATGGGATAGGTAAAACCTTCCCCCTGGGCAAATACACTACCGCACTCCAGGCCGAGCTAGTTGCAATTACATACGGTGTTCTGAGGGCCGACCAAAATCGGACCCAGGAGAAGGTATGTATCTGCTCGGATAGCAGGGCGGCGTTGGCAGCCCTGAATTCAGCAACGACAAAGTCGAAGCTTGTCTATAATTGCTTGAACCACTTGGCAGGGAAGAAACTGTTATGGACACTTGGGCATAATGGCATTAAGGGAAATCTAATTACAGATGACCTTGACAGACTAGGGACGAGAGAAAACCTCTATGGACCAGAACCTGCATTGGGAATAAGTCGGAATCTGATCAGAGATCGCATCAATCGCTGAGGCAAGAGACCAGCACAATAAAAGATGGAGAGGAGTAACGGGTTGTCGAATAACCAAACTCTTCATCGAATACTCAGATTGAGAAATGGGCTCAGGAATTCATTAAATTGAACAGGCACAAAGCCAGACCCCTGGTGGGAATCATAACGGGCCACCATAGTAGTCTGAATGCATATAAGCACAAGATGAATCGAAGTTTCCTCGTCTTCTTTACAGTGAAGACGAGGAAACCTCGATTCATCTTCTTTATATACCTGCCCCGCACTGGAGGAGAAGGGGTACCTTATATTAGGGACCCCGTTATCCTAGAGGAGGCGAGGCTTAAGGCGGGGTACGTGCCTAAATTGCTCCTTTTATGGGATAGCATTTTTGGATAATGACCCGGATAAGAGGGGATCGCCAAAGGACTACCCATGCGATCAGTGGCTGATGAGGCCCAAACCCATATAACATAATGTAATGTAATATTTTCACTTCCAGCTTGTCAGGAATAGAACAAGTCTCAAAACTGCAATATCGGACCACACATGAGGTGCACAGTAAATAGCCTGGTCTTTATTCAGTCGCATTGAGTCATTGTGACCTTTGCAGAGTGAATATCGAGTATGTATGAATGGTCAAAAAATGTACATAAAGTTTAATCTGGCCACGCGGTTTCTCTCCGAATACTGCCTCACTATTTCTTCTACGCATACACAGATAATCTCACACTTTTTCCTATTTTTGACAAGCTGTATTTCCTATTTTTGACAAGATGTGTACATACACATCTGTACACATGCTGTAATATTTAATTTTCATAAACCAGTCAATATAATTATCAATATCAAATACAATTTTGGTCAGTTGAATTTAGTACTTATAAAACTTACTCCTCCATGAATCCTTTGTACAAATTATTTAGAAAACATGTAGTATATACATGTAAAGGGTATATAACATTACACCTACATAACATTATATTAGTAGTCATGTTTATAAACTAATAGCATTGATACAATTACTCATTTTGTAAATATCAAGAAGATATTCATTATAAGTGATGTGCCATGTAATGTACAAACATTATACTGATAATAACCTACATAGTTAAAATCTTTATGAATCCTCTAATACAAATACCTAATTCTATGTTATTTGATGAGGAAAGTCATTCGCGATTCGTTCAATCGCCATTTTTAGCAAATAACAATCAACAATTTTCATATGTTCAGTGTTCAGGTACAGTGGGACCATAAAGTTTGCACACCATGCATAACACAAGAAATGTTTGTTAAGAAATTAAATAATATAGAATAGCATGTATACATTTATTTAGGAATACACAACAAACAAGGTTCTATCAAATCTATGTATTAAAAGAAATAACATAATAAAATTAATTTTCTCCAAGCAATAAAGTATTTGCACACTCTAATCAAAGCTGGTAAAAACAGATTACTTATTGGATCTAATATTTTGTGTGTAGACCACCAGCATCTATAACTGCCTGAAGGCATCTATAACTGCCTGAAGGCATCTAGACATCGACATCATTAACTTTGCTGTTGTATTAGGTGAAATTTTATACCATTGAAGTTGAAGAAAATGTTTCAAATCTGTCTTATTTTTAATATTATATTTACGAATGTTCAAGTCAATAATACGCCAGAGATTTTCAAGAGGATTTAGATCTGGACTTTGGGGAAAATGGGGAGTTTTTTTTACATTGTATAGCATCCACTGTTTGACAATCCTGGCAGTATGCTTCGGATCGTTATCTTGCATAAAAATATATCGGCCCTCTAAATTCATTTTCTGGACACTGGCTTGTAAATTATCACGCAAAATGTGTATATACTTCCGAGCATCCATAATGTCATCAATAAATTGTAAGGTACCTACTCCATAATACGACATGCAGCCCCATACAATGACAGGTGCTCCACCATGTTTCACGGTAGGGCTGATATTTTCTTTATTAAATTATGTATTTTTCTTGCGTCATACGATCTGCCTGCCATCAGACCCAATCAAATTGTACTTACTCTCGTCGGAAAATATTACCGACTTCCAGTAGTCCAACGGTTTTGTTTAAAATCTTTGGCGTATTGAAGCCTCTTAGCCTGATTAGTGTCGCTTATGTACGGCTTGTTTCGTGCCACCCTGCCATGATATCCTGCACTTCGTAAAACTTTTCTCACAATTTCTTTGCAGACATTTTTTCCAGTGTCTGTTGCAACTTGAATTGCTAAGTTTGTAAATTCACTTTTGGATTTTTTTTAACTTCCTTTATAATCACCCTTTCGTTTCTCTTGGTCAGCATTTTCGATCTCCCTAAACGTTGTTTATTTTCAACTGATTTTGTTTGTTTAAACTTATTAATTATGTAACGCACCATACTAAATGGTTTTTTAACTATTTTACCAATTTAACACAAGCTTTCTTTCTTGAAACAAGGTGATTTTCTCTTCTGTTGTTAATTCTTATATTTTTGGAGCCACTATTTAGTTTCGTTGAAGCGCACACATAACAACACAGCTAACATATCATTAATACCAGTAGTATGAGTACACATGCATGTATATATGTATGTATGATGTCTCGTACTTCGACAGGATCAAATCTGAAGACTACCGTATATGCACATGTGCAAATACTTTATTGGCACCACAAAACGAAGTTTTGAACCTCAGCACTAATAATTTGTTTTAATTGTCATATTTACATATGTGTCTGAATACTACTTTTAAGAATGCATTATATACATAAGCGGGCAATCAAAATTTTTATAATTTACAAAAAAAAAACTGATACTTCATGGTCCCACTGTATGTCTCAATATTTTATGTTACCCTACTAATTTATAAAGATGTATTATATAGATACCTTAACCTATAACACAAATTCAAAATAGAACTTTCAGTAAAATATATTCTGAAACCAAAAAAACTATTTGTAACTTTCAAATAGAGATGGATAGACAATAAAATAAAAACAATAATCGTAATTATAAACACATATTCCTAATTTTGTATGGGCTACTTACACTTAATTTCTCCAAAGAAACAAAATGACTGATACAAATTATGCACTCAAAAGTCAACAAACATGTATAAAAACTCGCACAGAATATATAATTTTGATCAACGACAACGATTATAGGATATAAATTTAATAAAAAATATCAAAAGGGTATATCAAATTATCAGTATAACTACCCAAAAACCCAAGGAACATATACATCAAACATATACATCTAGAGGCGTAATCTATTAGAGATGGGCCGTTCGCCAACGAACGAATCTTTTGGAACGGATCTTTGAAGTGACCGAATGATCCGAATCACTATTTGAAAATTGAACGGATATTAATGATTCATGGCACAGAAAACCCAGCGGCCAGCAGGCTTAGATTGTTATGAGTGGGAGTGGGGAGCCGTTAGTTGCGCGATATCGGTCATGTTTGTCAGATTACAGTAAAATGCACTACCCGGCGTTGCGCTGATTGATCGGATTGGTTCAATCAAAGTTAACTGGCGCGTTTTTTGGGATTGAAAGCTTAAGGTTATGTCTTCACTTTGACAAATTTCCTTAAAACGTTGTTTGTGTACATGCATATTTTTTGCCGTTTCAGAGAGATTGTTTTACAAACCTGTTCGTTAGAACATATTGTTTGGATACTAAGACCTTATTTTAGCAAGAAATCATGTATCCATCTTCATGTTCAGGAACTTTTACACAAAATTAGGGAAATTAATGTTTCTAAGGACCAGATATATAATGCAGACGAGTCATCTTTTATGGAAATTATTACCTGATAAACATGTGACATCTAACGAGTAGACCTCACCCGGAAGGAAGTCTGAGAAAACACGAATAACATTTCTTGCATGTACTAATGCTACAGGCACTCACAAGAACTATTTGTGATTGGAAAATCAAAAAATCCTCGCTCTTTCAAAAACATAAATTTACCTGTTGAATACAAACATTCAAAAAACCTTGGATGACCGCGGATATATTTAAGCAGTGATTTCATTATTCTTTTGTTCCACAAGTAACTAGGTTCCTCAAAGCAAAAAGAAATTCCAAGAGAAAGCAGTTCTTTTACTGGACAATGCTCCTTCTCACCCTCCAATAGAAGAACTACAAACTGACAATGGAAACATAATCACAATCTATATGCCGCCCAACGTAACCGCTCTAATACAGCCAATGGACCAGAATGTAATACGGCTCACTAAGTTGCATTATCGGAATAGTCTGCTTTCCACTATCATGGCAGATCCAAATCAGCCTGTTTCTGTTGCTCTAAAATATTTAACGCTAACACAATCGGTAAATGCTGGAAGAAAATTTTTGAATATGAAGATATGAATAAACTTCAGATGAAGAAGACAGTATTCCTCTTAGTATCCTAAAAGAAAAATATGACTTTAAAGAAGTAAATCAAGCTGTAGAAGAAACTATAAATTTGTTAAACACAATTCGACCTGAGGTATATAAAATGTATGTTTTCTCTTTGTATGTAGGTGCGATGTATGTTTGCAGGAAAATTGTACACGAAAGATGTAGAAGTGTGAAATAAAGATTATGTATATTGTGAGAGGACATGTTCTATGAAATAAAATTTTTATTATTGCCTGTATTAATTCGGTGTAACGATACACGAGATGTTTATGTTAAGGCCCGACTCTCGGTCGTCTCCAAGTATAAACAATGACGGGACTTGGATGTCCGAGAGTGAGACCGGGAGAATATTTGTAAATGGACAGAGCGTAAAATGTGTACTGGTGAATTCAGGGAATAAATTGTACGAACTCCTTCTCGGTTTATTATTATTCTTAACATATCAGAAGTGGGATCATAACTCCACACCACAGGTGATGTGATCAGGTGTTTGGGCCGTTCTGTGCAACAGGTGATCAGGTGATTGTGCCGTGCTGCAACAAATGCTTGGTAGAACATTGGTGAGTCCTTGACTTTTGTTTTATCGTCTAAGTTGCCTGCTTGTCTGATTAATTCGCGAATTTGCATTTTAAGAACTTGCATTTTGTGTCGGTCGAGCTAATATTAGTTCCTTATATTAATGGATCGACACCAACATAGTCGAAGTCATAGTCGGACCAGGAAAGAACGGCGTCAGCGTTCTCGGTCGCGTAATCGTGATCGTTTACAACGATTGGAAACGCAATTTGAAAACAGATTTCAAAAATTAGAGGATCTAATTCACCAGACATTTCATAATTCCTCTGGCCGACAAGGTAGGGTATCGCCGGAGACGCGTCGTTCGCGGTCAGGGTCCCATACGCCACCCGGTAGCCCGACGCGTCAATCGACTGAACGACCTTCTACGACGGAAACTAATACCAGCAATAAATCAAAATTACACTCACGTGATTCGGTAATGCAACGTTACGTGGGGCGGATGGAATTGATCCCAAAATTTGATGCGTCAACCAAAAGCATTACCATAAACCAGTGGTAAAAATAAAATTGATTCACTAGGCGAACTTTATGAATGGGACGATCGTGCAAAAATATTTGCTATGATAAGTCATCTTGAAGGTAATGCCAAAGCATGGTATGATTGTCAAACGGAAGTTGATAGTGATTGGCGGCAGTGGAAACAAAAACTAACTCTAGCCTTTCCGTCTGGCCGAATTATAGCGTTGAAATTGAAAGAATTTGTAAACACGGAAAGACAGCATAATGAAGACGTTGTGTCATTTTACTATAACAAACTGCGTTTAGGTAAACATTGCGACCTATCCGACCATGTCATTACAGACGTCATAATTTCTACAATCAATAATAATTTACTTAAAGCGAGTGCTCAGGCCGCGGGTTGTAAAAATACCGAACAATTATTAAAATTTATTGTTGAGTCAGATTTCTCGAATATCATAGCCCGTAAATCTGACCAAGGAAATAAACAAAATTTGAGCGGCCCCAGCAAAACGCGTGATTGTTATACTTGTGGTAAACTAGGTCATAAAGCTAATAATTGTTTTAAAAATAAGACATCAAACAACACAGACATAACGAGTAAAATAAACAACCACACCTGCAGTTATTGTAAAAGAATGGGTCATACAAGAGAAACATGTTTCAAACTGAAATCAAATAATGAAGCTGTCAAGATAAATCACATTACTCAAGATCATCGGAAATACCATGTAGATGCAAAAATGAATAACGAAGTAGTGAAAGTATACGTTGATTTCGGGAGCGCATGCACGATTTTGAGAAAATGATTACAACTTACCTACCAAAGCGGTCGAAGACACTATCAAGTATCCCTTGCGTACCAATGAAGAAGTAACAATAATTCCTGGAATCAATAAAATTCAAGTCGTGTGTGAACTAGTACAAGGCTCCTTAACACCGGCGCGCTCCGAATGGAATTTAAATGAAAACATTGTTATAATTCCAGCAAAGCAAATTGATATAGTACTCGGACTAGGAATTCTGACAGTCTACAATGTCAGCAAGGTAACCACGTCATTTAAACAAGGGCAATGTGTGGCGCGGGGAATCTCTTCGGAGCAGTCTTTAGAGACTGAAGTACCTGCAATACCATTGCCTGAAACTGAGAACATACAAGAGCGTCTAACTACTTTGTTCGAAAAGGTACTAAATGTGTTCAGTACAGCAGGGCTGACGCTTAACAAAAAAAAAAGGAAGTCTTCATTTCTACAAAACGAAGTAGAATATTTGGGATCCATCATCTGAAATGGAGAAATAAGACCATCGGTAGAGAAAGTAAAAGCTGTATTAGAATTTCCAAAACCCAGCAACGTCCATGAAGTTAGAAGATTTCTTGGCTTAGCCTCGTATTTTAGAAAATACATTACTCAAAAAGGAGCTTGCGAGTGACCCTGTTCTGGCATTGTACGATCCAGACTTAGAAACGCAATTGCATACGGACGCGTGTAAGTTAGGTTACGGAGGAGTCCTCCTGCAAAGACAAAAAGATGGACTCTGGAAGCCGATAGCCTATAGTAGTCAACAAACCTCAGAATGTGAGTCGAAATACCATAGTTTTGAACTAGAGACTCTGGCTGTTGTCGTTTGCGTCAGGAAATTTCGGAATTTTTTATATGGCAGGAAATTTACGATTGTAACAGATTGTAACTCTCTTCGTCTGTCTTGGACAAAGCGTGATTTATCCCCACGAATCGGTAGATGATGGGTGGAGCTACAAGAATATGAATTCGAGGTAGTCTATCGACCGGGAACCCAAATGCGGCATGTGGATGCTTTGAGCAGAAGCGTAGTGGCAAATGTGAATTTGATTAAGGAATCCGACTGGGTTCAATGTGCTCAAAATGAGGACGATGACTGCAAGTCTATTAAATTGCAGTTAGAAAAAGGAACTGCCGAAAAGGTTTACGCCATGGTGGATGACAAACTTTGTCGCATCGTTGATGGACAGCTGAAAATTCTTATTCCCAAAGATGTTCGATGGAGAGTCACAAGGTTACATCACGACGAAAATGGGCATCCAGGTTTATATCGAACTCTCGAGTCACTACGAGAGAAATATTGGTTTAAGGACATGAGGAAATTTGTTACGAAGTATGTGAAATACTGTATACCATGCTTGTGTGCTAAAAAGCCAACGGGTAGGCAAAGAGGCCGATTGTATCCCATCCCCAAGGTAGATAAGCCGTTTCACACGTTACATTTAGATCATTTAGGGCCTTTTTGTAAATCCCCTGCAGATAATACATTTATGTTGGTAATTGTTGATGCCTTCACGAAATTTACATGGGTCGAGGCTGTACCAGACACCAGTACTCAATATATCATTACAACTTTGGAACTGCTAATGAAATTTTTCGGCATACCAGAGAGAATAATAACGGACCGTGGGAAAGGATTCACGAGTAAGAAAATGATGGAGTTCTGTAAACGTCACATAATACAAAACATGTGCAAACTGCGATTGCCTGTCCTAGAGCTAACGGGCAAGTTGAACGCTTTAATTCGACAATACTCTGTGCTATGACTGCAGCCGTGGGAGAAAGTTATGACTCTTGGGAAAGTAAAATTCCAGAGGTGCAGTGGGGTATAAATGGTACGATCAATATGACTACGGGTAAATCACCCTCGGAACTATTGTACGGGTTTCGCCCGCGGTTAAGATACGATACTAGTGTTGATAGTCAGGCAGATAGACAGGGTAACTTAGAACGTTCGCGTCGACAAGCGGCGTGCAATATTGAGAGGCAAGCAAAGCGTATGAAGAAGCGTTTTGATGCGAAGCATTTGGAGCCTATCCAATACCAGGTTGGGGACATGGTTTTAGTGGAGCGAACTCCCATGGTTAAGGGGCTTTCCAGTGGCAAGCTCGCCCAGAAGTTCACTGGTCCTGTTCGGATCACCCATGTGCTGGGGAATGATCGGTACCGAATAGTATCTCTATCCAAGGATAAGAGACGGTTAAAAGGGGTGGTAGCCAGTGATCGTCTAAAATTGTTTAAGATGCAGAAGGATCATTAAGGGTGAGTTGAATGATACAGAATTTGGATATGTTTGCTTTTGACTAAGATTACCTGCTTTCATTTTTGGCAAATCAGTAGTACATTGGTCTTGATGGCTTAGAGATTGAAAGAAATATCTCTTGATGTTTACTGAATTGATGTGTTAATGAATGTTTGCAAATCAGTAGTACATTGGTCTTGATAGCTTAGAGATTGAAAGAAATCTCTCTTGATGTTTACTGAATTGATGAGTTAATGAATGTTGGCATGTCAGTAGTACATTGGCCTTGATGGCTTAGAGATTGAAAGAAATCTCTCTTGATGTTTACTGAATTGATGAGTTAATGAATGTTAGCATGTCAGTAGTACATTGGTCTTGATGGCTTAGAGATTGAAAGAAATCTCTCTTGATGTTTACTGAATTGATGAGTTAATGAATGTGAAGAAATCAGTAGCACATTGGTCTTGATGGCTTAGAGATTGAAAAAAATCTCTCTTGATGTTTACTGAATTGATGTGTTAATGAGTGGGAACAGATCAGTAGTGCATTGGCCTTTTCGATGGTTTAGAGCTTGAAAGAAATCCCTCCTGATGCATACTGGTTATTCGTCAGACTTTTTTAATTTATTTAAAAGAAAGGGACATCGTTTCTGGTTGATTTTATTTTGTTCACAGGTCATGAGGATGGCCCGAGGACGTGCCAGGTCAGGACAGCCGATTGTGAGAGGACATGTTCTATGAAATAAAATTTTTATTATTGCCTGTATTAATTCGGTGTAACGATACACGAGATGTTTATGTTAAGGCCCGACTCTCGGTCGTCTCCAAGTATAAACAATGACGGGACTTGGATGTCCGAGAGTGAGACCGGGAGAATATTTGTAAATGGACAGAACGTAAAACGTTTACTGGTGAATTCAGGGAATAAATTGTACGAACTCTTTCTCGGTTTATTATTATTCTTAACAATATACAAGAAATTGATGATCCTAATGAAAACAGCTACGATACCAGAGATGAAGATGAAAACTGAAAAGATAATGCCAGAAGTCGATTCCAAAGAAGTTCTTGATGCTATAAATATGGTTATTGAATATCAAGAAATAAACTGCTTTGCTATAGATCTGCTGACACTTAAAAGGTGTAAGGAAGCAATTACAAAAAGGCTCTAGGAACAAAAAAAGAAGCAAACAAAATGAACAAACTTTCAGATATTATAGACACATGTATGTATATATTAAAATGTATATACTTGTACTTGCACCTAGGTACTTTATATTTCTTAAATAAAGTTCATATGTGGGAATACGTAGGTAGTTTGCCTTAATTAGTCTAATTTTATATGCTATCCAGTAATATGAACAATTCACTAGTATGAATCCCTCTTATTTTTATTAGTTCACATCAGCGAGCGGGTACTGTACATATAAATAGGACCGAATTGTTAACCAGGTTTATTAAGTTCTACAAACGTTTAAGTTTTCTGGGGTACTGCCTATAACCACAATGTTTTTTCGAAATTTTGAAAACGGAATGTACTGGGTCCTAGGCGAGGTTTAGAAGGGTTTCACCTCCGCTATTGCACCAAATCGACGCCCCCCCCCCCCCCCCCTTTGATTTTTCCGAATTTTAAATAAAGCACATTTTGAACGTAGCTATCTAGTGTTTTATTTGGGTTTACCACAGTTATTCCCGTTACATGAGTGTCTTATTTTATTCAAACAATGAAACTATTAAACTTTTGTATAATTAAATTAATTAATCTGGATTTTTTTTTCTATAAAAAAGTGTTACTAAGTATTTATTTACATATTTTTATTCAGATACACTACATTACATCTTAAACCTAAAATATTACCTATCTAATTTCAGTTTATTAGGTAGGTACAACATTAAATTTTTAAATGAAAAAATTGGTAAATCTATTATTGTTGTATTACTTTTTTTATTTAGCCATTCATTAGACAAATCGTAAAATGCAAATAACACGAAATAACGTACCATTTTTAAACATGAAACCCGCCAAAATTTAAATTAGGACACGCCCACCGACCAATCAGCGCAACACCGGGTAGTGCATTTTACTGTAGTTTGCGTTTTAATGTAGTCTATGGTGTTGATATTGAATTGATAATCGTTGTATCTTAATTTAGGTTAGGTATTCTGTGGTTTTGTTTAAAAATGACACTGCCTTAGCGTTAAATCTTGTAGAATAACTATATATTAAGTTAACGTATATCTAAAAAATAAACTATTAGAGCGCAAAAATATTTTGATTAAGACGACGGTTAAAAATGACTTCAATTATAAAATTACAAGCTCTCTCAGGGGCTATGGATGAATCTCCCCCTTGTTATATTCTACAAGTCGATGATGTTAGAATATTACTAGATTGTGGTTGGGATGAAAAGTTTAACATGGAACTTATTAAAGAAATAAAAAGGTAAATTTAATTTATTATATTCAAGTTATGTTCATTAACAACATATTTACAGGCATATACATACTATTGATGCAGTATTATTGTCTTATCCTGATGTTCCCCATTTAGGTGCCTTACCTTATTTAGTTGGTAAATTAGGTTTAAACTGTCCTATATATGCTACGATACCAGTATATAAGATGGGACAAATGTTTATGTATGATTTATATCAATCTCAATATAATATGAAAGAATTTTGCATTTTTTCTTTGGATGATGTTGATGTTACTTTTGAAAAAATTATTCAGTTAAAGTATAATCAAACAGTACCCTTAAAAGGTGAGTAAGAAATGTATTAATGAGGGTTCCATTGTGCCCTTATTTTGTTTACATATTTTAGGAAAAGGTTATGGTTTAACTGTGACACCATTACCAGCTGGCCATATGATAGGTGGTACAATATGGAAAATCATGAAAGTCGGAGAGGAAGATATTATTTATGCAAATGATTTTAATCACAAAAAAGAACGACATCTAAATGGTTGTGAATTGGAAAAATTACAACGTCCCTCATTGCTTATCACTGATGCCTTTAATGCGACCTATCAACAAGCCAGAAGGAGAGCTCGAGATGAAAAATTAATGAGTGAGTGTATTTAGTAGAATAGCTTACATTACCAACACATTTAATATAAGTGACAGTTTCTAAAAAATAATTTTTCTAAACAGCTAGTTGGTATCTGAAATAAATAATCCGAGTCAGTCCAAAGTTTTGAAATAATTCGGAATATTTACAGGTTTAAAGGTTGTTATTTTAAATCTATTTGTTTACTTGGTTTCTATGTTTTGGAATTTGTTCTCTTGTTTATTTAAAAAGGATCTAAAAACATTATAATTTTCTCAATTAGCCTAATAATATTGATACTAAAATATACAGTTGATACAGTGTTTTTTGAAGTATTTCAAGAATGTTAATAATAAAAGTATATGAACCTAAAGAAAGAATAAGAAAAGATACAATCATTAACAAACATAAATACATAGGTCTGAAAAGAAATATTTTTTTCCTTTTTTAATACTCAATAAATATTTAATTTAATATATTGTTAATATTATGCTGAAGATAAATATTCTATATAATATTTTCTTTTACTTTATCATGCTGCAAATACTCAATTTCGTTTATACTTTATTTAATTTATTTTACTTTTTCTTCAAAAAAGGTTTATTCACATTTTAGTTGGAACAAAATGTTCAGTATTCCATTATTTAAATTTAATCTTTTCCGCGGTTGTGTTCTTACTACAGATTTGGCAACTGATGCATGCTCCGCAAAAAGACCTCCGCAAAAAGAAGAAGAATGTGAATAGAGTATATTGCACAATAACCATTTTTATAATTCTTCTAATAATTGTTACTTTTGCAAAGAGAAAAAAACAAAGCCTATATGTTTTTAGAGTAAAGTCGTAATGAAATTAATTCCCACAAAACATCTAATTGTAACACTTTATTCACTAATTCTCTAATTGGAAACATAATGCTTTATTTTTATTTTAACCATGATTGGTTCCTGTAATAAAACAACTTAACATTTGAAGAAACCTGATAATTAAAATAACTATTTAAAGAATTGAACTATTAATGCAAATAATCCTCGCTTTATGCTCCTTCAAACAGCTCTTTGAATAAAACTAGTTTGGTAAAATCTATTTTATGAAACATTATCATTTTATAAAAATGTCCCAATAAAGTAAAGTAGAGTTTTGAATAATTGTTTTTACACCAAGAAAAAATGATTAAGGAATAGTTTTAATTAAATGAACGTATGATGTTTTTATGAAGACATAATTTGCATCATTGAATAAAATTCTTTCTGAGTTGGTTAGCATGTTGATTATTTCTTGATTTCAAAGTGGCAAAAGTCTGGCGAACAGGGTGATAATTATACAGATATCTCTTCATTCTATATGCCTGTTTGGATATGTTAAGAAACTGCTGAATTGGTGGATAAAATGTGGAGGAACTATTATGTTGGACCACATAGTCCACATAGCCAAGGAAAAGTCTTTTGTATGGATATTTAATACTGGTCAGCATAAATTTACACCGAATTGTTGAATTAATGTAAATTATGAATTATGAATATTGGAATATTTCGGTGTTTCGAAAACTGCCATAAAGTAAGCGCCTCTTCGGCCCATAAAATGTAATTGACAAAATATGGGTCTTTTAATTTACATAACATTTCTCTACAAAATTATAGCCTTCTCAAGTAGCCCTCTGGCAAAATCTGTTGGATACATTGAATGTGGTAGGCATGTAGTGCTTGTTTTCTTATACTGTGGGGTGCACTATCATTCTTTGTATGCCAACATTATGTGATATGTGACATATGCTAGTTAAAGGATCCTCTTTATATTCATCCAGCATTTCATGATCTACAGTATGTCTCGGCCTTCTTTCATGCCTTACCACATATTCATTGTGAACTTGTATAAAAACACGGTCATTTGGATAGTGTTCTTAGTTGGGATATTCTCTGGGTTGCTGTATTCTCTTGTAGCAGGCCTAGCATTTGCATTATAAAATCCATAAATATTTCCATAAGTATTTCTGCATATTCACGTTGTATGGATGGCATTTTACTAGGTCTAAGTCAACCAAGGTCCCATTTACAATAATGTATTACAAGACAGAAGCAGTACAAAAAACTTTTGGCTAAATGAAATACATACTTTCATTTAGTGAAAATCATTTTTCCTTGATGTAAAAACAATTATTCAAAACTCCTACTTTATTCAATTATGTGGTGGAAAATAGAGCACGATTTTAGGAAATTACAATAATTTATTCAATTAATTGTAGATAGAAACCAGTTTATAATAAAAATACCCTAATAAATGAATATCAGAACGAATTTTTCATAAATTTATGATAAGAAAACAGCAAAATAGCAAAAGCATAAAACAGGAACATTTTTGCACTGGTGGATCGCTTTTTTGAATAGTTATTTTAATTGTTAGGCTTCTTCAAACGTCAGTTTGTTTTATTAAAGGAACCAATCATGGGATAAATAAAAGCATCAAAGCATTATCAGTATAAAATAAAGCATTGTCTTTCCAATTTGCGAATCGAGTTAACCCCTTGTCCTACAGCGAGTGAGACTCGTGGTAAGAAATTTAGGCAGACCTTCTGCAGATATACACTTTGCATCTTATTTGTGGTTTTGAAACAATCGGAATCACTGTATTCTAGTGCTGTTCTGTTAGGCCAAATACGGCAAATTTTGTCATTTCATTCAGCGCTCGGCGTTTAGCATATAGCCAGGAGAATAGCTATTTTGATATAATTTGTTTAGTCCTTATTATATAAGGCATTTGCAGATGGGTTGGAGTATAATATCCCTATTTCAGTAGTTTGAAAATTACCCTCTGTAAAGTAAAACTTTGCATTATATTATATTTTATATTAAAAACACGATATTTACCACTATCTTTTATAAACTTGTTTATACAATATTTGAAATATATATGTTATTTTTATAGCTCTAATAAACCTGAAAATAAATTGATGACAAATATTTGTGTAGTATGCCCTTACAAAGCCTTCCTTTTGCCCTCGATAGTCTTCAGTCGCCGAGGAAAAAGTTCCACCCTGAGAACTATCCAATCTACTTAGCGGTTCCTTTGATATATGCCGCCAAAAGTGACGCGCTTGATTTACACCACTGCTAATTACGCTGGCGCGTGCAACTAATTGTTATGTTATTTGTCACCTTTGACGCTAAAACCCTCGCGAAGACTGAGCCTCGATACCGAACAGAAATTACAACTAGAAGGTTCACTCTAAGCTCCGCCCGCTAAGTTTCCCTTCTTGCCCCGTCACGTCGTTCAGCGAATATAACCTAACTAGCACGCGACGCGTGTATAGGATCATAGGAAGTGTCCCCCATATACCTACTAAAGAAGGCCGCCGTTCAACAGCTTCATGGCGGCAATGCCTTTGTAAGCGAAAGATAAAAGTATCGCCGTAGAGTGAACCTTCTAGTCGTAATTTCTGTTCTGTGGCTTTCGGAGCCGGTCCGCTAGATCTCACGGCCCGCCGATACACTTGAGGACTATACAATTAACACCTGTTTGGCGGTTCCTTTGATGTACGCTGACAAAGATTAAAAAAGTTCCCACGCTCATCAAAATTTTCCCAGGCGAAATCATCGCAATGCCTACGCAATATATCTGCAATCATCAAACCACTTTTTGAAAAGGTCTTTTGTCATCCACGCACTTTTTTGACCATAATAGCGTACAGGTAAATCAATGTTTCTGAATGCACGTGGTTTATTAGATTTTCCAATGACCACCATATTTAGCGCGTGTATACCAGCAGCATTAGCACATGGTAGTATGGTTACACGCTCTTTACTTACTTTTCGTCCAGGTACGGATTTTTCGTTATAGGAAACGAAAGTTTTGTTTGGTATCACACGCCAAAAAAGCCCTGATTCGTCTGTATTGTACACCTGTGACGGGTTAAGATTTAAATCTTTCACCTTTTGCAAAAATCTTAATTTAAATGGCTCTATGCAGGTGGCATCATTAGAAAGTTTCTCTCCTGTAATAGTCATTAAACGTATGCCATGACGACTTTTGAAACGTTCTAGCCATCCCTTGCTAGCCACAAAATCATCTTTTTTTATTATTTCCTTATAAAAAAAATTAGCTTTCATGGCCAACATGGGTCCCGAAATGGGCGCATGTCTATTTCTTTCCTGAAGAAACTACATGTACAAAGCTTCTTCCACTTCTGGATGTTCAGCTTTCTTGAGTGTCTGCCTCTTGCCTGGTCCACAGTCAGTAGTTGATACGAAGTTTTTAATCTTCTCGTGATTTTTTTTGATGTCATAAATTGTAGATCGGCCTACGCCGTATTCATTTGCTAAACTACTGAAAGATTCATTACGATTTAAGCGGTCTAAAATATCATATTTTCTTTAATTATCAGTGTTTTGTGCTTTCGCTTCTGGGCTTGTGACGACATTATGTACTAGGTACCTACACGTAATACACAATGAATAAACAGTAAACAATGAATGCACGCTAGGCCGCACCGCTATCACATGTAGTTAAATTCAAACTAAGCAATCAGAATCAAAACAATACCTACGCGTCGAACACAATAGTGGTGGCGCGTACAAGTTGTAACCTGTTCAATCATGCATTATCTACATTAGCGAAGATTGTCAAAAAAATATGTATTCAATAATAATAGACATGTCGGATTAGCCAGGGGACGGATTACCGGGGGTCCACTGTACTTGCTGATTCTGAAACAGACATTGGGAGAAAGTTGATACATTTTATAATTATAACAGAACATATTTTTGGAAACATATTCTGAGCTAAACAACTTAAAAATTAATTCTGAAAAATCAAAAGTGATGAGGTTTTCAAAGGGCGGATTTAAAACAAAATACAATTATAGCTTTCTTGTTAATTGGTCCGAGATAGAAATAAAAACTAAATATACCTACCTACGAGTCGAATTTGTCTGTTCTCCTTATTTAGAACAATGAGTATGTCTGCCACTTTAAAAGTCAAACATGTGATTGGTACGAAACTCTCTCTCTCTCTAAACACTGCTCTCTAAATCTAAAGCAACTTCATAGAATACTAGGTTAAAGTTGTTGATGATTCCATTGTTGTTAACTCGTTATCATCATGCCTTTCAGTGTGTTATCCTTTGTTAGCTGGAAATTATTCAACGAGTACAAGTGTCCTATTTTAAAACTGCTTCTTCCTCAGAACACCCCTGATTTTTTAGCTCCCCTGCTTGGAAACAGGTAAAATCATATATCGTTTCTAATATTTAGATATGCTTTAAATTTTTAAAGATTTTAAACATGGATTACCATAGGTACTCAAGAAAGTGTTTTTTTTTAATTATATAATAGTGGTCCTACTGACAACATATATAATGGGTTTTGCAAGTTAAATCATTTTTCACTGAAATTGATTCTGTAAATATATTTGGACAATGTAATACGTATATAGGTACTGAAAAGAAATAAGATTGCACTTCTTAATAGACATCAGCAACTGTGTCACAGCGATGACAGATTATTTAATCTTATTTTAAATACAAAATTGATATAGTTTTGTTCATTTTATTTCACAATTACGTTTATATAAACTGAGTATGTTACGAATCACATTCATGGGATGCTACTAGGAAATTAACACAGTTTATTCTTTGTGCAACAGATTCCAACTACAAAATTTAATCCATTTATTTTTTGACTGTCCTCTGCTTTCTGTTATAAGGCCACGTGCAGTTTTCGTGCAGCTGGAAAATTTTCCTTCGCTGATTGATACTTCATGTATCATATGGAACTGTATCATTCTCATAAACATTCTTAGGGCTTTTTAATGAATGAATAATTCGTTTATTTTTCTTATAATTATTATATATTATATAATTCCATAATTATTTTTGCCAATTTTGGTTTTATTATTACTGTTAGTTGCTTTAGTTTATTGTTTGTATTTTTTCTTTTGTTTTTTGTTATATATTGCACACTGTATATATGTATGTATTAATAAGCTGCTCGCTATCAGATATGTATCTTTATAAGCTATAAATTTATTATTATTAAAACCGTAGTTTTCAAATTTGGGCTAGTTTAGCTCGTTGTAAGATATTAATAGGTTTATATATTTATCTTTCTCACTATATTAATTATTATACCAGTCAAACTGACACAAAAAAAACACTGTTTTTAATAAAGAATATATAGAATGTTGAATTGAAAACAAATTTTTTATAAAATCTCAGCTTTGTTTTTTAAAAAGACGTATTTTTATATAATATGTTGGAGGTTTGGGTAAATAAAACACGGAGTGAGGGGAGAAATGTTCTATTCAGTATGCGAACCAAACGACAACTAACTATTTCTTTTTGTGTGTTACAAATATAGAAATAAATAGCGTATTAAGATCAAAGTAGTTTACAGTAATAAATCTCATTAAAGACGCCGCTAAGAAATCAAAACATACTGACTAATGGATTGACCTTAAACCAGTTATACATTTTGCTGATATCCAACACTCCCACTCAAAATTATAAAAAAAATATATAATAGGGTACATATACAGGGTTGAAATATGTAGATGTTTAACGTATGTAAATAAGTATTGCCACGCACCTCTCTCAATCTTGCAGCAGGTACGGATTTTGTGAATATATCCGCTTGCTGCTTTCTTGAGGAAACATGAGAAAGAACAATATTACCTTTTTGTATGTGTTTTCTTGTAAAGTGATATTTAATGTCTATATGTTTGGCCTTTTGTGGTTAGTGGGGTTTTGGCAATGCTGATACAGCCCATATTGTCTTCATAGATTACAATCGGGTTATAAATTTGTATGTTTATGCTTGTTAGTTATTATTTTAACCAGAGGGATTTACGAACACATATAGTGCAATATATTCCGCTTCAGTTGAAGAGGTAGCAACACCTATCAACATCGTTACTTCCCCAATCAGAATCCACATAACCAATTTGTATCTTATTATAATCACTTTTAGTATAAATAAATTTCAAATCAAGAGTACCTTTCACATATCGTAACACCTCTTTTTAAATTTGGTAGAGCGTTTTATTATTATTTTTTTTTTTCATATTTACTCATAATATATATTGCAATATTTAATGCATTAGCTAAATCAGGACTCGTGTTTAACATAGCGTACATGAGACATCCAATAAGATTTTTACAAGGAGCATCGTAATGTTCTTCAGGCATCAAAGTTAGATAATCTACTTTTTGTTGGTAAAGGAGTTTTTATTGCATTACTATCCATCATATTAAATTGGTTGAGAACATTTGTTAAATATGTTGTTTGATTTAGAGATATAGTGCAGTCAGATCGTACAATTTCTATACCCAGAAACAAACGAATTTCTTCCAAGTCAGTCATTTCAAAAACCTGCTTGAAATATGTCCTAAAATTTGTCATTATATCAAGATCTTTAGTAATTATTGTAACTATGTATATCGTCCACATATATAATGACATAAATATTTTATTAATATTTTGTCTATTTAAATGATAAAGGCATGGATCAACTTGAGAATTTATAAAACCTTTTTCTCTTAAAACTGAATCAAAACATTCATACCAGCATTTAGATGCCTGTTTTAAAACCATATAATGCTCTATTAAGTTTACTTACTTAATTTACGTTAGGTGTTACACCTTCCGATATCTGCATATATTTTTGCTCATGTAACATTTCATGCAAAAGCATGGTTTTCACACCTATTTGATGGATTAGAATATCAAACTGATTTGCAAATGCTATTAATAATCTAAAAATGGAAATTCGCGCCACTGGTGCATTGGTTTCCTGATTTTTTTCAGGGTACTAGCCCCTTGTCACCAGACACGCTTTATATTTTACAGAATTTCTCAAAACGTCTTGTTTTAGAGTGAACACCCATTTGCAAATTATTATATTTTTATTTAAGGGTTGTGTTACAGTTGTAACGACTTAAGTTCGTCCTTGATGGCTTGCTCCCACTGATGTTTATGTGCTCTCTGCTGACTCTCTGTATATAATTTTAGTATTACATTGTTTATATTTTGAACAGAGGCTACATAAGTTAGGAGTTCATCAATAGGTTCTTCAATGTATGACCTTTTCGGACAATTCTTAAGTCTGTCATTTCTCCTGAGTTAATCATCATATAATGAGTTTATTATCTCATTTTCTAGTGTTTCAGAATTGTTGCTTGTAAAGATTTTCATTTGACCATGGCCTGATGTTTCAGGCATCTGAACTATCGGCGTTTTGTTTATTGTTTTAACGTCTTTTGATGGTTGTGGCCTGGAGACCTTGTAATTTATTTCATCAGCGATTATGTCGCGCGCTGTTATAAATTTTTCAGTCTCAACGTTCCACAGTTTATACCCATTTGTTTCGTAACTAATAAATATACATTTTATTTATGTATAGTCAAATTTACTTCCTTTTGTTTTAAATGTACATACATAGTTGAACCAAAAACTTTTTTTTTTTTTGCGAGTGTGCGAATCATGCGTTCTGCTACACCATTTTGTTGTGGCTTACTTGGGGAACTGTTATATGGAACGTTATCTCTTTGTTCAAGCAAAACTCTTAAACTCATTTGATAAATATTCACGCCCATTATTATAATATAAATATATAATTTTTAAATTAAAGTGGGCTTCACTTCTAGTTACATAATCTTTAAAGACAGTAAAGACTTCTGACTTACGAATAAGTAAATATGTAACTGTATAGTGTATGAAATGATTCACAAGGTAACATAGTAATTTCGATCAAGTATGGTTGCAGGTGTGATTGGTCCTCAAACATCTGTATGAATAATATACAGGGACCGATTAACATGGTCTTTATTTTTACATTTATTAAATGGAAGATTGGTTTGTTTACCAAACACACACCCTTCACAAAGATCATTTGTAACTTGTAACTTAGTTAGGTCATAAACGTCTTGCGTCATATCATGATTTATTAGCTGTTTTAACTTATTGTTACTGATATGATCAAGACATTTATGCCATAAATGAAAAATTATTATTTGTATTTAAAGATCTACTTACAATATTCGCCATGTTTTAATCACACCAAAAGTTACTGCAACTAGGCTATTCTGTGGCATACCTGACATGATGATTTGTTTATCATCATTTTATACTTCAACCCCTGATTTACCAAATATGACCGTTAATCCACTCTGCTGGATACGACCCACGGAAAGGAGATTTGCTGTTGCTTCTGGTGCAAAAAGAACGTCTTCTAGAGTTCCTGAGATATTCTAGTTTTAGCAACACCCACTCTCACTGGAGACTTCAAAACAGTGTAGGACGTAAAGACGTCTTCTCGATTCACTATATGGTCAGTTGTCCCGGAATCCAAGGGAAAAGTAAGTCTTTCTTCATGAGAGATAGGAAGTGGCTGGCTATGTAACATGAATGCAAAACTCCCACTGATTGTAAGATTCGTTTTCACAGGTTGTTGATTTCCTAACATACGTATATAATGAAAACAATCAGCCTTATTGTGATTATATCTTCCACAATGATCACATTTCACATTCGATAATTTATATTTGTCCTTAGTTTTCTGTTCCTTTTGGGAATCAGACTGTTTTCTCAGCTTCCACTTTTTCTCCTTTCGTTTCCTTTTGTGCGTATTATTGGTTTCACTTGGTTCAGGCATCATGGAAAACGCTATAGTGTTCAACTGACTTTCTCCCAATGTTTCTAACGCAGTGATCACTCCATCATACAGGTAGCGTTAATAAGAGATGAGATTTTGTCCATTTGCTGTGCTGTGCTGTGATATTATCAGGAATTGATCTACTACATTAAGCACTTCGAATTCAGCTAGTAACGCACGAACGCGATATTTCCAAACACTATTTGTCAGCAGTAAATGGTTGTATATTTCGTTTGGATTTGTCCATTGTGCTTAACGTAATGTACACAACGAATACACACTACTGTATAACTTATAACGCACGCACCTGGGCCCATAACCTGTTGGAGGTTTGGGTAAATAAAACACGGAGTGAGGGGAGAAATGTTCTATTCAGTATGCGAACCAAACGACAACTAACTATTTCTTTTTGTGTGTTACAAATATAGAAATAAATAGCGTATTAAGATCAAAGTAGTTTACAGTAATAAATCTCATTAAAGACGTCGCTAAGAAATCAAAACATACTGACTAATGGATTGACCTTAAACCAGTTATACATTTTGCTGATATCCAACATAATACAATTTTTTAATTATGTTCCAAGGAATCATAATTCGAATTTAGGCAGTCAGTATGTAAAAGTATACCCTTAAATTCAATGGATTTCATAATTGAATTTAAATTTTAAAAACAAATTTTAGGCCTTTATTTTCATTATTTATTGTATGTAACAAATGATGTCAAAATCATGTGATAGTTACATCTAAAAATATGTAAGCGCAATTTTTTGGCTATAACTCACAAGTTGATGATTCCTTAATATTATTATAAAATATGACATATCCCAGGCCTTGAAAATAGCTGTAAATTCCAACTAAAAACATTCCCTAGGAATAACATTAAATCCTATGCTTCAGTAATTGGGATTAGTTCATAATTTTTTTTGCCCTATAAATACTTAAATGTAATGTACTGAACAATTTATTGTCTGTTTCATCGCTATTTGCTATTTGTCAAATTGTCACTAAAGTCACTATCACTACTTTCTTCAGAATCTTCACCCATATTTATGAGAAACCGGCCTTGATTAGGGTTTATGGCTCTTCCGAGTTCAATGTACTCATCTTCAACTTTTTTTATATGCTCTATACATTTCTTCCAGTTATCTGGTGGTACTTTCTCTACCTCCGATTTTATAAGATCAATAACTTTTTTATAAAATTTTGAAAACTTATTGTTTCTTCGAATTCCTTGCTTTAATTCACTCCATATTAATTCAATCGGGTTAAATATGCAAAAATACGGAGGTGATCTTAGAGTGTCCATGGGCTTTAACCATCTCATCGATAAAATATTTGTTAGAAAAAATATTCTTTTTTACTATTTCCAAAAGTTGAGCCTTCGTAAACTTTTTCTCAAATGCTATTTTTTTTAAATTGTTGAATTTCTCCTTTCTTAGTGCTTATATTTGGAATCTTCTCTAAACATCTTGAGTGGTATAGGGCGTTGTCTAAGACAATAAAGCTATTGCTTTCAACATTCGGAAGTAAGGTATCTCTAAACCATTCCTCAAAAATGTCAGCATTCATATTTCGATGATAGTCCACGCTTGAATCCTCCAATTTTATTCCACTA
This sequence comes from Rosalia funebris, assembly GCA_037954035.1. Classification (NCBI taxonomy): domain Eukaryota; kingdom Metazoa; phylum Arthropoda; class Insecta; order Coleoptera; family Cerambycidae; genus Rosalia; species Rosalia funebris. The sequence continues at coordinate 40,361,638 of JAZFAV010000016.1, forward strand.
AGTTTGAGGCAGTTAGGAACCCATCTATTCTCAGTACCACAATGTAAAATTAATAATCTTTTTCCTCTACTTGGAGACATATCTACTTTATATCTATCTGAACTATCCGTCCAGCCTCTTTTGACTGTCATGTGTGTCGTACCAAGTTTCATCCACGTAATAAATCGGTCTTTGTTCTTCTCTAAATATTTTTATGCTTTCCAAGTATTCCATACGCCACAAAACAATTCTACGACTTTCCATTATCGTCGTCCTTTCATTGATAATTTTAAATCTAAATCCTACTTTTTTAAGCCATCGCCAAAGTGTTGCTTTATTAATATGCAACATACCATTGTCCTTCAATTCCATATGTAATGAATCGACAGTTGGAATTAATTTTTTTTATATTTGTCGTAAATTGTGTCTTTTACCTGTGATGGATCAATTTTCTTTAGTATTCCTGCGTCATCTCGTACTTTTAGTTCCCTAGCTCCCTTTTGAAGTATTCTATAAATAGTCCATATCGATATTTCTGTCAAATATGACGTTTTCTCTACAGCTCATTTCTCTTCCTCGCTGGTTACTATATTTTTGTATGCATTTAATACAATTTGTTGTTCTTGTTTTTCTAAATGTTGTACACCTGTTTTGTTTTCCACTGCCGTCGTAAATTGAGGATCTTCCCACTGTTTAAACATTTTACCATATTTAATAAATCAACTTATTAAACAAAATTATTATTAAAGGGCACCACCACAAACCACAAACTGATAAATACCCACTAAATCACAATATCTATCCCTCAAAATATAACCACTCTAAAATACTAAATATACACCATGAAAACACGAAATATTAAACAGCACAAAAGTCTCAGAGTTAAGTTTAATCAAACACGCGTAAAAATTGAATATTAGACTTACCGAAATCCGTCCCTATTGGCACATAACCTAGGACAATGTGGGTCCGATTACAGTTTAGAGGTATTTAATATCGGTTGTCTTTATCTTTTACAGCGTATTCTAAGGCAACGTATTTCGAGATTTTCTTGTTGGTTCTGGCTTGTATCGTATTAGTACACTAGAGATGTATGGAAAAGGCTACGTTGCCAAATATTGTTAGTAAGTACTTTAATAATCTACGAGAAATACTCAATCTCTTACACGTCTTATTCGGTGGTTCGTCTTTTACGTCTTATTCGTATCACACCGACAACATTGCGATCGCCCAGCCATTAAGTATAGCACGTCATATTGGGGTAGAATGGGGTAAACAACAATTGGTGAACTAGAAGTAAATCAGTTATTCTTTAATTTCGTATCTATTTAAATTAATTAATTGTTGGTAATATATAAAAACACAACAATTTGTCGCATGGAAGCGCATTTATAGTGGCTATTTTTACTTGCCGTAACAAATGTTATCTGTCTCGGTCTCCCATTCAGTCGACTGCCGGTTCGATTGTCGGTATCCTTTGAGATTTTTTATTGGGCAAATAGAGATGAAACAGACAAACGTGTTTCTATTTTTATTTAAAAGTCTGAATAAACCACTACTACTGGTGTTTTTCTTATTCTTTAAGTTATCTCTATATGAGCTTAGACAAATGTAACGATTATATACTGAATAGAATTGTTTAATCATCTCTGTGATTCTGTAAGAACTGGTCTCTAAGACTTGGCAGAATGATAGCAACTGGAATATCTTCAAATATAATTTGCTTTATAATTTTTTAAACAATTTTAATTTCATTAAATTAGTATTTTTATTTCAAAGCTTTAACAATAAGAAAATAAATCTGCATTGTGAGTAAAAGTCTGTCCAGCACGCAGGCGCAGGGGTGTCTCCAGGATCCTACTCGCTTTGGTTTGGCACCATTTCCTTACTCATTTTGCTTCGGGGTTTCCATGGTTCTCGCGTAGGCGTAGGCCTGGTCCGGTATGATCCGGCGCCTCTCATACCTCTGCGCGTCTCCATAGCCTTGCAGAAGTTTCTTCCTCTCCTTTTCCTAGTTCACTCGGTGTTGGCTGCTTCGTCAACGCGCTGGCGTTGGGTTGGCACTCTTCGCGGTGCTGAGCATGGCCGACGAGCGTAACCTATGAGAACGGAATGAACTTCCAAATTCCTCTCGACTTGGGGCTACTTCCCCCTGGTGGCCTTCGGCCCTTGTCTCCTGCGTGGGAGACTCCCATCGTTCGACGGTGATCCACGGCACTGGACCTCGTCCGGCGACTCGCGACGCGGTCGACGCGTCCCTATTGTTTTCTCTAGGTGGCCGCACCTAATGCCTGTAGACAGGTGGCGGTGAAAACCGCTTGATTCCTCGGTTGTAGATGGTTTCATACAAGATAGCGTATTCTTTATGCAGATCATTCTTTATGCAGATCAATTTATGTGGAGCCTGGCCACATAAAATATCCACAGGTCGGTCGCTTCCCTCAACTGCTAGTCTTCGCTGCTACTGTGTTACATCTGAACATCACGTAGCACTGGCACTCATTCACCAAGACTTACCCAGCCATCCTGTGTTTATCCTCTCGGGAAAATTACTGTTAGTATGAAATAACGATGTCACCAAAGTGGCGTAATTTCTAGCGAAGTTTCGTGATTGGTTACAAAATGGGCGGAGTCTGTATGCATGAATTGATTCGAGACCGTGTCCACGACACAGCCTCGCACATATAGAATTAATCTATCAAGTGGTGTAGTGGACAACACTCCGGGTCAACTCCGAAGGGGAGGGACTGGTTAATGTTTTTCATATACTTGACTTGCAGTTCGATTTGAAATTGACATAGGTATGGCAGGTATCTTCTGAGGGTGAATTATTAATTACCTTGCAGATAGTCTCCAAATTCCCTGGATTAATATGGGGTAATGATCCTAATTGCTTGGAGCTAGCCTAGATTGCCAACTCCGAGTAATTGGGCGTGGGTTCGATTCCCACATAAGTCAACTAGGTATGTCTGTGTGAATGTTGGAGGTTAGATAGAAGAATAGCATTAAGCTAACTTCGCTCTTACAAAACCAAACGTGCAAAAAAATCAACAGTAGTTGAACATGTATGAAACCGTACACAGATAAAATAATTTAACACTTTTTAAAAATCTATGAAAGACATACTTTATTGTTTGAAAAATTATAATTTTAATTGTTTCAGCTAATATTTTACAAACTCTTCGAAATAATGGCAATGTTTTAATATCTGTGGATACAGCAGGTCGAGTGCTTGAATTGGCCCATATGTTAGACCAGCTATGGAGAAATAAAGAATCTGGTTTACTAGCCTACTCTCTTGCATTATTGAATAATGTTAGTTATAATGTGGTTGAATTTGCAAAGTCACAAATAGAATGGATGAGCGACAAACTTATGAGAAGTTTTGAAGGAGCCAGAAATAATCCATTTCAGTTTAAACACCTTCAGTTATGTCATAGTTTGGCAGAATTAAATAAGGTATCCAGTCCTAAGGTTGTCTTGGCAAGTTTTCCGGACATGGAAAGTGGATTCTCTAGAGAACTTTTCCTTCAATGGTGTTCGAATCCGAACAATAGTATTATTATTACTACCAGGTAAATTTTAAAGGTTGTGCTATTTTATCCACATTTAGACTAATATATTAACTTATCTATATGACTTTTTACTCTAAAATGGTCAAATATAGTAACTCAGTATCACAAAGCCTAGAGTTCCATTATTACTATTATTTGTTTAATAATGATCCTAAGCAGGTAAAGATTTGTATGATATCTTAGCCAATCTAGTAATTTCTCAGTGATTATAAGGTTTTTTCTTATGTATTCCAAAACAATATGTTTTCTCAAGATATATATATATATATATATATATATATATATATATATATATATATATATATATATATACAGGGTGATTCAGCTAACCCGGTCATTAAAAGTTTATGAACTTCCCATTGGAATTAATTTTTTAAAATTTGGAATCAGGGATTAGCGAGGACGATCTATTCAACTAAAGTATTTTTGCTTTTCTGACACTTCCGATTATACCGAAAGTAGCTATCAACTTCCTTATTTTAAATAGAACACCCAGTATATTATTACATTTTTGAATTACCCTGCTAATTTTAAGTGAACCTTCTTAACAATTCCCTATACCTATCTTCAGCAGTTTTTGAGATATTTTAATTTTTTTGAAAAAATTAGGTTTTGTAGTATCCCATTGGAATGCTCGTCACTTATTCAAAACAAAAGTTATAGTAGCAAATTTTGGGCTGTAATTAGGCGGACTATTAAGCTTTCAGGTGATATGTAGTTTGATATTTTATTATTTACAGCGTGTCCAAAAAATTTAGTTCATTCTGACAAACTTCAACTGCTCAAAGGTCAGTTTTCTTAAACGAAACACCCTGTATTTTATTGCTTTCTGTGATGGAGAATTAAGTTATATTTCAATCTGTATTAGGATTCCCTATACCTATCTGCTACCGTTTTCTTGCTATTGAGGTATTTTTTATTCAATACCATAGTTTTCCATTTTATTAATTTACTTCTGACCAGCGGGCCATGAAAATTAAACAACGTAACATTTATATTAATTTTTTATCATAAGCAATGTTGCAAAATTATTGAACAAAAAAAAAATCATCATGAATAAAAAGCATATTTTAAACGATTTGGAACTTACATTAGCCTAAACAATAAAACATAATAACAGTAATAACTAAATGTTAACAATTAGGTCTTATTGGTGTAACAACTGTTCTATGTGCCGTCCGTTGTGTTCTAAGCACAATAAAACTCGTTTATTAATCTCAACGGTCGTAGATTTCAATACCATTCCTTCATCTAGTTCGGTGAAGGCAGTTCTAACTCGATGTAATAAGTCATCTCTCGTATTGACGGGCGTTGAGTAAAAAAAATATAATTTTATAAAATTTTAATTTTAATTTTATAAAAACATAAACATTTAGTTATTATTGTTATTATATTTTATTGTTTAGGCTAATGTAAGTTCCAAATCGTTTAAAATATGCTTTTTATTCATGATGATTTTTTTTATTCAATAATTTTGCACCATTGTTTATGATAAAAAATTAATATAAATGTTACGTTGTTTTAATTTTCATGGCCCGCTGGTCAGAAGTAAATTAATAAAATGGAAAACTATGGTATCGAATAAAAAATACCTCAATAGCAAGAAAACGGTAGCAGATAGGTATAGGGAATCCTAATACAGATTGAAATATAACTTAATTCTCCATCACAGAAAGCAATAAAATACAGGGTGTTTCATTTAAGAAAATTGACTTTTGAGCAGTTGAAGTTTGTCAGAATGAACTAAATTTTTTGGTAAATTATAAAATATCAAACTACATATCACCTGAAAGCTTAATAGTCCGCCTAATTACAGCCCAAAATTTGCTACTATAACTTTTGTTTTGAATAAGTGACGAGCATTCCAATGGGATACTACAAAACCTAATTTTTTCAAAAAAATTAAAATATCTCAAAAACCGCTGAAGATAGGTATAGGGAATTGTTAAGAAAGTTCACTTAAAATCAGCAGGGTAATTCAAAAATGTAATTATATACTGGGTGTTCTATTTAAAATAAGGAAGTTGATAGCTACTTCCGGTATAATCGGAAGTGTCAGAAAATCAAAAATACTTTAGTTGAATAGATCGTCCTCGCTAACCCCTGATTCCAAATTTTAAAAAATGAATTCCAATGGGAAGTTCATGAACTTTTAATGAACGGGTTAGCTGAATCACCCTGTATATATATATATATATATATATATATATATATATATATATATATATATATATATATATAAATTAAAGTACTTATTTATAATGGAGATGTGATTGCATAATTTAAATTTGTTTTAAGGACTTCACCAGGTACTCTAGGTAGAGATTTAGTTGAAAATGGTGGAGGACGCACAATAGATTTAACAATCGAAAGGAGAGTGAAACTTGAAGGTAGCGAACTTGAAGAATATGAAAAAAGACAAAGAGAAAAAGGCGTTGAAAGTAGCATGAAAGAGTAAATATACTGTTTTTTATTATACTTATATTATTACTAAATAATACATAATATATAGGTAACATATTTTTGAATAACATTTTTATTTTAGTGATATTGAGACTGATTCAGATGACGATATTGAGATGTCAGTCATCTCTAAGGGTAGACATGATATTGTTATTAAACAAGAGGGAAAAATATCTGGAGGGTTTTTTAAGGTGACGAAAAAACTTCATCCGATGTATCCTTTTCATGAAGAGAAAATTAAATGTGACGAATATGGAGAGATCATTAAATCTGAGGATTATAAACTAGTTGAAGTTACTACAGAAACTGAGGATAATAAAGAGAATATAGTTATCAAAAAGGAGGATGAAGAAATAAGTAAGTCTGTTAGCTTTAGCAGCGAAAATGCGAATTGTGTGTGTGTGAGCGCGCGCGCGTGCGTGTATACGTGTGTGTGTGTGTATAGATTTTTTGGTGGCAAAGCTAAAGTCGTGCATGCGTGCTAACACGACCTTAGCTCACCACTACATGATTCATCAGGGATATTTTATATTCCCCATCACCATATTTAAACTAGAAAGTTTAAGGTTTTAACTACGTTTAAGGTTTAAAGTTTGCGCTGTTTTTGATAATGTTTAATGTATCTTGATTTTGTTAAGGACTATATAATCAACATAATAAGATGAGTACATGCATCTTGGCTAAAGTCATGCAGGGAAACAAACCACCCTCTATGTGGCTTAACAGCGTGTCTAATGGCAGCATTTTCTGTACAATAGAATAAGTTTGTAATTTAGTGTACATATTCTCAATAAATCAGTGAAATAGTGACCGGTGTAGTGAGTTATACTTTCTAATCCAAAGATATAACAAGAATAATACAAAATAAAAAACTACAGGCCACAATTTAAAATACTTAAAAGATACAGATAATTAATATTCGATGTTAGCGATGTACAAAAGAAGACGTCGCTAACAGATTTGTTTATATTTTGATTTATTTAATGTGATAGTTAACTATGTAAAACTGAAGAGTTCTTAAGTTAATGAGAGTGAATGCGATACACCATCTGTAATATTAAAGTGATATTCTTGAATAGTTTGTCTTTAGAAAATCGTCACAAGATATGTTGATAATTTCTGATTCATACACCAAAATCTGCCTATATATTTGCTTTATATCAGTCGTGAAAACTATCGGACATAGATGAAATACTAACTAAACGATAGATATATCTCACTGCAATTTTGGTCCAACAAGAAGAAAATTATTGAGAGACAAACTTGACTCTGACTAGGGGGAGCTACAAAAATAGCACACATTGTTGTAGTTAAATCGGTTAACTCGCTAGTTTAAAGATGACAATGGGGAATATAAAATATCGCCGATAGATCTTTTTGTGGTATGGCTAAGATCAAATAATTGGAAACAAATAATCTAACATGTGATAATCTCCTGATATTGGGTTCAATTTTTTGAATAAGTTTTCTTATATTTATTATATGGGCATATAATGACAAGACCAGCGTTCATTGGTCGTTAAGTCATAGACATGTATCTCTTAGCAGTATAAAACATTTCAGTATCTTTTGTTAATAAGAAATTGTTAATGGTACTAATTATACTGCCGTATACAATGTTTATACAAAAGGTATCAGAATAATAGTTTACTCTATTGAAATAGAATCGGACATCCCAAATCTTCTCAAATTATATTTTACTAGGAAATTATACTCATAAATCATAAACCATTTCGGACTTCAGCATATTTCATCAGATTGCCCTACTTATAAACAACTTAAAGAATTTGTATTAGATTCTGTTGCTGTTGATAACAAAATTGCAATTTCCTCTGTAAATAAATAATTGACAGTTGTAATTGATACTTTTATTAATATTAGGGTCTTAAAAAATCTTATGAACAATTTCCAAAATTTGTGTTTAAGCAATCGGATGTATTACGCTATTTTTATTCATAACAAATTGAAAATCCTTGCTTTAAATAAATATTCTGCTATACTTTCGTTGCTTTGGCTCTTTTCCTGCCTCTCCGGTTCGCTCTTGCCCCGCCTGGGACAAGCGGTAACCGGTGATCCGGTGCCGGCGTCCGGATGATGAACACGAGGGATTGACCCACGCTTCTATTCACGCAGAGCGCAGCAAATACGGCTGATCCTTCGGTGGCCCTTGCTACACGCCCTTTTCAAGGGGTTAATTGGTTTAATGGATGAATTTTATGGGCTAGGCCACATAAAATATCCAGTTATATATATATATATATATATATATATATATATATATATATATATATATATATATATATACATATATACATATACATATACATATACATATACATATACATATACATATACATATACATATACATATACATATACATATACATATACATATACATATACATATACATATACATATACATATACATATACATATACATATACATATACATATACATATACATATACATATACATATACATATACATATACATATACATATACATATACATATACATATACATATACATATACATATACATATACATATACATATACATATACATATACATATACATATACATATACATATACATATATATATATATATATATATATATATATATATATATATATATATATATATCATCATCATTAGGTCATCAGTCCTAAGACTGGTTGGACGCTAACCTCCAGCTTCTCCTATCTTGTGCTAACCTACGCATTTCGCTAATTGTGCTACAACCTACATCCCTTACTATTTGCGAGCAGTAGTCTAATCTAGGCCTACCTCTGCCTTTCTTCACTCTTCGTTTTTATTCACCCTCATTCCGTATTCCTCTGTCAACACTGCCTCCATTTCGTTCAATGCTGATTCTAATTCCTCCTTACTAGATGCTAATACTGCTATATCATCCGCGAATCTCAGCATTTTTAGTTTCTGTCCCTGTACTTTAATCCCGAAATCCACTCTATCTTTTACCACATTAATCGCCTCTTCGATGTACAGATTAAAAATTAGTGGTGATAGCGTACATCCTTGTCTTACTCCTTTCCTAATACCTACTTCCCGTTTTTCCCCTTCTACTTCTATAACAGCAGTTTGCTCTGTGTATAGATTGTGTACTACTCTCCTATCTCTATACTTCATTCCCGCGCTCTTTAGTATCTCGAACATTTTTTCCCATCTTACGTTATCAAAAGCTTTTTCTAAATCTACAAATCCTATATAAGCGTTCTTTCCTTTTTCTATTGTTTTCTCTAACATTACTCTTAGCGCCAGAATAACTTCGCGAGTTCCCCTATTTCGCCTAAACCCGAATTGGTCTTCTCCTAGTATTTCCTCCGCTCTATTTTCCATCCTCTTCTGCACTATTCTAGTTAAGATTTTTGACGCATGGGAAGTTAGGCTAATCGTTCTAAAATTCTCGCATTTGTCGGCTCCTCTCTTTTTCGGTATAGTAACGATAATGTTCCTCTTATAATCCTCCGGCATCTCGCCAACACCCACTGAATAACAAGGCCTTAGTGCTTGTCGTGTGACGTCATCAATGTAGGCCGTGCAATTTTAATCATATAAAGGGATACATACACTAATATTTATGAAAACTATCAATAGTAACTTATTTTAAAGAACGCTAGTTATATGACAGGCTTCTTGACAAATCCCAAAAATTATGTTTGAGTTTTGGTTTAATACTAGGTGTAGTATTAAGTGCAGGCTCCCAACTCCCCTACACCTGCGCCAAAATTCAGGATATGTATTTATGTATAATAAACATTTTTCGCACTACTGAAAAGAGATTATTACACATAAATACATATACTGAACTATTACACACCTTCTCTTAATTATTATTACTTAGTAGGTATAATATAGGTATGCATGTTCATGTTATGCAGTTTCAAATTTCATTTACCTACTACCTAACATCGTGCATAACTTAGTGTTGAGGTGAGAGTTTAGGTATAAAAAATATATTATAGCACACAAGCCATGAAAATACATTAATTAAACTTTTAAAGAAATAGGTCCCAAATTATATACGTTTAGTTATAAAAAATATTTATGCATGTATAGGTAGGTATATGGCCTACTTGTAATGTATCGAGTTTTCTTTTTTATTTCCTTTTTTTAAATGGTCGCTATTTTTAGCGCAATAATTTTTTAAGAGGGCATTGGAAATACTTTTGAGAATAATTTTTAAAATGTCTTTTCCATTATGATTAGCGCATCCATCGAAATGTGAGACATGTTTCTGTTCAATACAATATTCCAAAATTAAATGAACCATGAACGATCTTTTATTATAGATTTCTAGAAATGTGTCCTCAAATTCATTTATTATTTTATTGAAGATTATATAAGTCACAGATAGGACATTTATAACTTGTCCTTGGGGATATAAAAGTCCTCCACGATTTAATTTATTAATGAGATCAAAATTGTCCTCAACAATAAATTGCTCGTCATATACTAATTTTTGTTTACAGCTGGCACATTGTAATTTTTTTAAAGTAATATAGCAACAATAACCACCTAAATATGTAATTAACGGCAATACATCGTTGATATCGTGAAAGTGATCATCATTTATTAAAATTTGAGACAATAACGTTTTAATTTGAGAAAAGTCTTGTTGGGAGCAATTTTTGCTTATTTCAAGGGCTTTTGACAAATTTAACTTATCAATATTTTTGAGATTTTCATCTTTACTTGCCGTATTTTGACATCTTTTGATAAATAAAAGGGGCAATTTAAAAAATAGATGGTATACAGTCTTCTTTTAGCCGTGGTTTTAGTAAATCTATTGTAAAAATCTTACCAGTGTTTGAGTCTTGAACTGTTGTACTTTTTATTATACTACCTTCAGGAAAATGAGCTTCACATACTCTCGTGTTGTTTGTGGGCTGAATGTTATTTCGGGGTATCGCTTTTAGCAATTTTTGTCGTAAACTTACGTCCTTTGGAAAACCGAAAACATGAACTTTAGGCCCATTTTTATAATAGTTTCCGTTACAGCGAGGAACACAACACTTTTGAGGCATAATTTCACTAAGTATCAGTTACCACAAAACTAGCCGAAACCAAGAGAAAAACATACAATTAAACACGAACAAAAACTTATAAACTGTGCTGTAAACAAACCGACGGACCGCCAAAAAAGCAACAGGTTATAAGTCCGAAATATATGGTTTTACGTATTTAAAAATACGCCTAACAATATAAATTGTATACCTAAATATACAACGAAATATTAGGTACAAGTTTCACGCACTTAAAAGCACATAAATAGTTCTGATTTCAGAAAAATGTAAGAAATAACGCTGAATATAGCAACTTTTAGGTTTAGAGGTTAACGTACCAGATGAGCGCTGTTGCCGGCTCCGTAAGGAAAGTATTTTTGTTAGGGAAGTCGAACAAGGTAGTAGTATTTGATAATTAAATAAATAAATTACGAAATACCACATTAAAAAAAAGGAAAGAACATCTTATGGAAATATGTGTTTTACGATATTGAAGAAGAAAATGGTAATATAAGAGAAAGAGATACATCCTTTATATACTGGAATCCTAATATTCGCTAGTATCGTAGTAGTCTGGCAACGTTGCAAACATCTGTTGCCTTTCGATCGTGTTTCGCCACCGGTAAGCTGGCTTCCTAAATCTTCGCTACATATCGGAAAGGCCTATTACATTCATGACGTCACGAGCTAAAATTTTGTGAGCGCTTTGTCCTTATGTAGAGGTGTTGTTGATCTCGCCCGTTTCATATATGTATTTTACCAGTTCAAACATCCTATTTACTACTTTCTGTCCCGCACATTTCAAAATTTCCGCCTGTATTTTATCTACACCCGGCGCTCTATTATTCTTTAGCCCCCTTAGTGCTATTTTAAATTCCTCTCTCAATATAGGTTTTCCTACATCTTCCCTATCGATGCTAGATTCTTCCTCTAATATCTCTCCTAATTCCTGACCCTCGTATAAATTTCCTAAGTACTGCTTCCATCTATCCGCTTTCTCCTCTCTTCCTATCAGTATGTCCCCCGATTGACTCCTAACGTGTCTACTTATTGTTCCTATATCCCTGAAGTTCCTCTTAATTATTTTGTAAGCCTCATCGGTCTTACCTACTTGCAACTTATCTTCTACTTCTTTGCATTTATCCTCTATCCATTGTTCTTTCGCTTTTCTACATTTTCTAATGATTTCCCACTTTATTGACTTTTAAGTTTTCAGTCCTTCTTGGTCTCGTCTGTTTTTGTAGCCTCGTCTCTTTTGCATTAAGTTTAAGATTTCGTCCGTTATCCAGGGCTTCCTAGCTTCCCTTTTATCGTGTCCTAAAACGTCCGTAGCCGCGGAAGCTAGACTATTCTTGATACCCTGCCACTCAGTTTCTGCGTTCTTGATTTCGTCCTTACTCGTTTTATTTATTAATTGATCTGTTTTCTCCTGGAACTTATCTTTCATTTTCTGATCCCTCAATATGTCTACATTTATACGTTTCTTATCCTTCCGGATTTTCAGATTTTTGAACTTTAATCTAGCTTTCATGACTACCAAGTTGTGGTCGCTGTCTACATCTGCTCCTGGTCTACATCTGAATGCTAGACTACATTCCTAACCAGAATGTAGTCTATTTGATACCTGTCTATCCCTCCTGGCATTTTCCATGTGTACCTCCTAACGTGATTCTTGAACAATGTGTTCGCGACTACCATCTTATGCTTCTCACAGAATTCTATCAGTCTGCTACCTCCCTCTCTTTCCGGTTTCCTAATCCATAAGGACCTACAAATTCTCCTTCTTTCCCCTCACCTACGACTGCGTTAAAATCTCCTACTATTATTAAATTTTCATGACCCTTTACAAATCCTATTACCTGCTCTATGTCCGAATAAACGGCTTCTAACTCTTCCTCACTGTGGCTAGAAGTAGGCATGTATACTTGCACTATTACTGTTTCCACTGGCTTCGAATCTAACCTAACCATCATTACTCTCTCGCTGTATTGTAGGTAGCTATCTACACACTGTCCTGCGTTCTTCCGCATAACGATCCCTACTCCCGCGTTTCCATTTACCGATCCTGTGTGTATTACCCTATAGTCACCGCTCCAAAAATCTCCTACTTCCGGCCAGCGCATCTCACTTATACCTACTATATCTAATCCTAACCTATCCATTTCTATCTTCAGATTTTCTAGCTTCCCTGCCTGTCTCATGCTTCTGACATTCCACGCTCCGACTCGTGAAATGCTACACTTCTTACTATTATTGCACTCGATCACGTCTCCCGGAACAGTCCTCACCCGGAGATCCGAACGGAGGACTATTTTACCTCCGGAGTTTTTTGCCCCTCTTTTTCCTCTTGCCTTCCACATCGCAGTCGTGTGTGTCATAGCACCATACCAACCCCCACGGTTTCTGCCACTATGACTACTGAAAGAGCTGCTACCCTCCTTCAGGGACTTGCCTTAGTCTGGTTTTTCAATAAGGACCCTCCCACTATGGTTAAACCTATGGTACGGCTCCTTAAATCATTAAAACGCGCAAGCCGACCCATCCGTTCTAGTTTGCACTAGAACTTGAACCTTGACGAAGTTCTAGTGCAAATACGATGTACCGATTGTTTAGGTTCTAAGCACACAGCAAAAAAAGTGATTTGAACTGTACTTGCAGAATTTACAAGAATAAAAAAGTTAAGATTTCGTGGCCTCCCACTGTTTCTGCGGCCTAAGTTACAAGCTCCGTATAAAATATGAATATCTCAAACTGTGTCTCTGCGTCTTAAATAAGTAAGCCTTACTAATGTTGTATCTACAAATACTTGTGGTTACTTTGCCACTGTTAAAGTCTTGTTAGGTAGCAACAGTCAGGCTAATTGTATTACTAAAAAAAATGTGCTAATATGCTAGGATTACCTCAACAAATTTAAAAATTACTGTTACTATGTTATTATATGTTTAAATAAATTATATTTATTTAAAAATAACAAATTATAATCTTTTTTAATAAAAACCCTTTTTTTCTCTATATTTATTTTAATATTCCTCCCTCGTTTTGGTTCACTTTACATATCGTGTCATATTATTCATTTCAAATTCTTTGTTTCAGCTGAAATTCCCGAATTTCCCACAAAGTGTATAGTATTAAATAGGACAGTACAAGTGAATTGTCAAGTACAATACATTGATTTTGAAGGAAGATCAGACGGCGAATCCTTAATGAAAATCTTATCTCAGTTGCGACCAAGAAGAGTGATAGTTGTCCGGGGAACTCCAGACAGTACTAGTGTAATTGAAAAACATTGTCTGGAAAATATTCAAGCAAGAGTTTTTAGTCCAAAAAAAGGAGAAGTAGTAGATGCCACAAGTGAAACACATATTTATCAGGTAATTATATTATATATATATATATATATATATATATATATATATATATATATATATATATATATATATATATATATATATATATATAATTGTTTTAAAATTTGGAATATCTATATGAGACTTATTTACAAATTTAGTGATGTGTACTATCAAAATGGTCGATCTTTGGTTTTGACGGAAATACCATCATTTGATTTATTAAATGAAACACCCTATATATTTTATTATTTTTAGAATGTACGGTCCAAATTGTTCGATCTGATCATTGTTTTCATTTCTTTTTCAAAAATTATTTTAAATTAGTTGGTTTATAAAGCCTGGTTTTCGTGGCCGCCCGGTGTGTATAAAATTTTAAATAAAATTTTTATATGAAGTTTAAAGTAAAAGTTATAAGGGTTATAAACGGTCAATTTTTTTATTTCTGTTTAATTTAAACTTATTTTAAATTTGGTACAAATGTAAAATAGTATGGTAGAATACTCCACAATCCTGAACCAGACATATCCCCTTTAAAATTCACTTTAGGTCCACTTGTCGATAGAAACAAAATATCCGCGTAAAATATATATCAAATGAGCTCACTGTATTTATATGTTAGTCTACTGTTGTTTGTAATAAATGAAAAATACCATAAGAGTAATTTTTATTACTTTAAAACAAATAAAATATTTTTATAAAATAAACATATTTAAAAAAACACGTAAATATAATCCTACTTAACTAATCCTACTTTTTTTAACCGTCGGTAGTACAATGGGTCGGTTCTATGCTTTCCCAACGGAAGGTATAGTGCGACTGGCAGGTAGCACAGCGGAGGTAGCTGTATGGCGGAGTTGCCCCCAAGGGGAGGTATTATCACCTCTTATGTGGTGCCTCGTGGTAGACAGTCTTCTGGCGAGCACTGAACCAGTCGGGCTTCTATGCCCAGGCTTATGCAGATGATCTGGTCATTTTATTGCAGGACCATAAAATCGACATACTGGACGGGCTTCTATCAGAAGCCCTCCAGGAGCTTGAGAGATGGTGTCTTGATGAGGGGCTTAAGGTCAACCCTGATAAAGCTGACCTGGTTATTTTTACCAGAAAACGGAAGTTAGGACCTTTACCGGAAATTCAACTGGCGGGAAAGGTCCTTTCATACAAAAACTCATCTAAGTATCTAGCGATCATAATAGATTCCAAGTTAACATGGAATGAGCATATAGTTAACCACACCAAAAAGGCAACCTCTGCACAATGGGCCCGTTACACAGTGGGTTATATAGCAAATCTAGCAAATAAAAATTCGAACACAGAGTAAAACACGTTTTTTTATCAATTTTGTGACACGTTAGGGTTTCAAATAAGTATTCAATCTTATAAAAACTCAAAATAAACGAGAGGTCAACAGTCTTTAAAAATACTTAATGTAATAGTATAAATTAATTAATAAATTAATATATACTAATTAAATATTAAATCCTTACGTTAAAGTAATTTGAACAAAAGAAATGAAAAAGAACATTAAAAATCTATCAACACATACTCTACAAAAAATTACACAAAAAATACGAAATTTAAAGCAGTTTGGTTTTGAAAGTTTGATGGATGCATGCGCGTGATATGTCATTACGAACTACATGATTTACTAATTAAATATTAAATCCTTACGTTAAAGTAATTTTTGTAAAACTAAGAGGTAACATTATTCTTATTTCCTATAAGAAGGAAATGGTGCCATTTATACTCATTAGAGTACATACTCTAATCAATATCTGAATCTTCCATAGTAGTCATCATAATTTAATGACATTTATATCAAGAGGCTTTCGATAGGAACGTATCATAGAATTCGACTTCGATAAACTTGATATGAATGGATCTGAAGTAAACAATAAACAATGAAATAAATCTGTCATTGTTTTTTCGCGGGAGAATTTGCGAGTGTTAAATTCTCGATATTTTTTTAAATTTTTGTTCCTGCACTCGAGAGCCTCTTCCCAAAATATTCCTATGGGAAGAACAGTTGTTTGTATAATATCTGCCCCATGAATAAGGATTTTCTGAATGCTGGAGGACATATAGTACCACGGATACAGATTAACATATTTTTGAGCGGTCTCTTTCGCAAATTCTCTGAAAGCATCTATGTTTACAGCATATCCAGAAGACATTGTCCGCAATATCACAGAAAACCGTTCTATCAAGTTCTTATCAATACCAGTAATAGATGCTGCGAGAGAAGGCTGCCGGCAAAAACGTCTAGATGTATTTCCATCATTCGTGGTACCAAAACCAGGTTTTGGTATATCTATGAGTAATCCCATGTCTGACCTTAATGTTCTCGTTATGTGTTCTTTCCGTTCTTTCACTATTGTCTTATCTGCATTGCCACGGATTTGCCATTTCTGTATAGTAAGGCGATAAGATATGTGAAGCAAAAACTCTAAACATTTAATCCAAGCGTGCAAGGTGGACACTCCGAAATCTAGGTTTTGTTTATTCGGAACACGTTTAAAAATTTCGTCTAAGTTCATAATTTTTGGAGATGCCCCACAGATACCACATACTTGTGTGTAGATGATTCGGTAATTACACCAAACATCTTGCCGTCTATCATAGTTAACTTAAAAGCGTGATTAACAGTGACGTCTTGATCACAAATCTTGACTTTCGTAGGTATAATGTCCTTTATTGGATTGTCTATATTCGCAATTTCTCTTTTAGAGAGCTCGGTGGTTTCTTTTTGAAAAGTATTTTTAATTGGTCTGCAGAACCTTGTCGATGAAGGGCAACAGTTGTTGCATAAAACCTGTTGGTCATTTGCTTGTAAATGAAGAGGAACAAGACATACAGCAAAAAGGTATGAATCTGTGCGAGTTTCACTCCCTTCACCACCAAACTTTTGCTTATAAGTCGAGTGACCTGCACTTTCATCGCAGCCCCATTTGTATATAAGAGTAACACCTCTTGTTAACTGCGATATGTTTTGCTATAATACATCTTTTTGTAACATCATAAGCTTTTTCGTTGTATGATCTACCAGTGCTTGTAACTCAACTTCACCGCAAATGTCTGAAATTGATATAGACTCTTTGTCCGGATAGCAGTCCTCTTTTGCTTGCTTCAGTACATTGTAGGAGGGATAAATATATAGCTCTCGGCACTTTTCGGCAATTAAATTTTATTTCAGGCGAATCTAGACGATCAGCTAGTTATTGAAAATAACCCACTGTGCGTTATGAGGTCTAAGTGCATGGGTTCTCCCGCCCACAATTCTCTTTCAATTCATTCATTCCTCCTACTTTTAATCTTCCGGTATATATATATATATATATATATATATATATATATATATATATATATATATATATATATATATATATATATATATATATATATATATATATATATATATATATATATATATATATATATATATATATATATATATTGTACACCATATTGATGGATGTCCATTTTCTTTCTCCAAATAATTCTGGATACAATTCCATTATTTTTTTTACTTCCGACTGTTGTTTATAAAGATTTTTTTTGTTTAATGTATTCTGCAAAGTATTTAGAAATTAGTCGCTTCTACTCATCTGTCCAAGATTGTCTCTCTATTTTCTTCCTATTAACCTTTTTCTCGTTTTCTTCAGCGGGGTGTTCAGGGGTGTTTTCATCAACCTCTTGCATTTCTTCCTTAAATTGAGGAGTATCATTCACAAGCTGTTCAAAGATATCTTGATTACCCACCACAGGAGTTAGTTGAATATCAATTTCGTCTAACTGTTTTCCTTTAAAATTTTCAGCACCACCTTCCATCATCAGTAGCAAGAGCTTTGATACTTTGGCAGTTTGATAGATATTGTCTGACATTCTGTAAACATTGCAATGTGTTTTGAGCATATGGCCCATAAATTTGGACAATTGTTCCATATCGTTATTAGAAAATTGTAAGAGTTGTGTGACAGTAGCTAAATGTTTACATAGGAGTGTGGCAGTTATGCTTTTTGGATGCATAACACCACATTTTTGTACATATTTCTGAATAATTTTTGTGCCATCTACGAACCCCTTGCCTTTAGTGTGAAAAATGTAATCGTTGTCCTTCACGAACTTATTACGTCAATTTATCAACAATTCAAAGTGTTTTCTCATAGTAGGAGATAACAACATGGGCACTCCACGACCACGTTTCCCCCTAATGACAAAACGGCTGTTAGTATTTAGTAGAATTTTTTCAGTTTCTGTTAAACAGGTTTTAAATTCAGTGTCTTGTTCTGAAGAGTCTAAATTAATTGCTTTGTAAGTCTGTACCTTTAATTATGCCACTTCAGCGGGACAACGCCTATTAAGAAGTAAAATTTGAGTATACAAAATGTCTTTTCTTGTATTATATGCATAAGCATCATCACTATCTTTAAGTTTAGAATACTGTTGTTCAGCAGAATTAGATAAATAATTATTTAATTTTTTTAAGCCAGCTGTCAACAGAAGGAGCTCTTCTATGTTCCATTTTTTTTTCGTGCAAATTTCTGCCAGATTGAGCTGAAATCTCGTCTGCCCATTGCCATATTATAGTGTTTGCAAGGTAGAAAGTCTTCAGCTACTGATGTGACAATTCCCGACTTCAATCTTTTAACCGGTCTTAGTGTTATATGTGTTCGATTACGAAGAAAATTTCCTCTCTTCCTCAAGTGTGAAAATCCAATCCTTTTTTCTTTTGGATCATTTGCAGACAGTATGCGCACTACTTCAATTTCGAAGGAATGCCATGTACTGACGAGTCTCACAAAATGCGAAAAATGTTTATCGCAGAACATGCAGAAATCTCTTCGATCTTTATAATTTTTTTTCTAACGCTTTCAATTCCCCCCTGAAATTAAAACGAAATTAAAATTTTTAGTCATTCTTTACAAGATTCAGATAACAATACATGTGAAACATTTTTTACCTCGTTTGATTCTGGAACTGGGACTTGCTCAGTAGGCGTCTTTACTGAGGAGTTATGAGAGTGCTCACTGTTTGTACTTTTGGCAGGTAAAACTGGAATTTTGTTCATAATATATTATTTCTTTTTGTCGTGGAATCTCCCAACTCTAGAATGAATTGGCTATTAGAAATATCGACTATATCAGGTGCACACCCCCCCCCCCCCACACTTATTTGGAATAGAAATACATTTTATCTAACCACACACAAAAATACATTCCGGTGTACTGACATAATTCCTGACAAGTCAGTTAAATTAGTAGCGAAATTTGAGTTTGGGGAAATTGATCATATATACATATATATACGTTTTTTTTTAATTTAACTGGAAACCAAGAATATGTGAAACCCGTGAACACTACCAAAAAAATTAAAAGAGAAAATCTGTCCATAATTAAGTTTTCTATAACTTTGGTCCCATAAGAAATTTTGATTTTCTCAAATCTAGCTTTTCCGCAATAAATAAAAAACTTAATTATTGAAAAATTCATTAGGTATAACACATAACTGTATTCTTTTGAAAAATAATACAAAATTAGTTTAGATTGACATTTCCTAAGGAAATAAAGAAAAACCAGAGTAATGTAAAAACTAAACTTTTCTATCAAGCTTTTCCTCGGTGTGGCTCCGAAAAAAATGCATGAAATTTTTAAAAATTGAGAATACGAAAACTGAAAAAAAAATCAAAACAAAATGAGTTTAGATTCGCGTTTTCTACAAGAAAATAAAGAAAAAGTGAGCTATATATAAATATTAGTTTTTAATTTATTGCGGAAAAGCGGTTGAAAACATTAAAATTTCTTATAAAACAAAAGTCGTTGAAAATTTTACATTTTTTTGTTAAAATTATCAAACAAAATTTTATATTTTGCCGCTATTTGACATCATGTTTAGCACATGAAAACCAACAGTTTTATGTAAAAAAGTGTTGCTTCTAGATATTTCTCAAAAGTCACGATTTTTTCCTAATTTGAATGACTTACTAGTAACTTCTATTTTTAAATAGTGCTTCATATTTTTTTAATGTTAAAGGTCACATACATACAATCCGAAAACACCCCGTATAGGGAGCAGACAGAAAAATCATACCTTTTCTTCTTCTGGGCATGGTGCGTAATCAGGATCTGCGAATGAATCATCTTTGAAAGAATATATATCCGATCCATTAATAGATCCTTTTTTAGAATTTGTTGAAGGAATAATTGTTTCTATTGACTTTTTTTCCTTATTAGATATATTTTCTTTATCTTCATTTATTAAATTCCCTTTGTTTATAAAAATATTTGAAAGAACATTTATTCCTTTTTTTCATCAGGGCTTATCGCCGGTTCTATTAATGTTATTGTGTTAACCCAATCTTGTACAAATTTAATTTTTTATAAGGAGGTGTGTATTTTGCAGAATATATATCTTCTTTATCAAACTGTTGATGCTTATGATTGTCAGATTTAAGAACTTGTCTGTTGTTCTCCTTTTCATTTAAATTCTTATAAGTAGGGGTTTTGCCTCTGCTATTGCCTATTAGAAATAAGATATAAACTGACATCATTTCCAATATTAATATAGATATTTCGATTTGAATAAAATTTTACGCGAAAACTTATCATAGTTGAAAATTATTACCGCCACTATATTCAAGTTCAAAAACCAGTTTTTCTGTCATATGTCTATGAGGAATAGAGCTTATGTGTGCGCACAAACTGTTCCATTTGAAATAAGCCACTTAATGGAAATCGGAGATGTCGAAGTTCGACCTATTTTTTTTGCATCCTGTACATTTTGGGGCATTTGTAATTTGTGCGCGCATAATTTCCCACCCTCGTAGACATATGGGAGAAAAATCGGTTTTAAGAATTTAATAAAAAGTATTAAAAATGACAAATAAAATAAATATTTTGTCAAATTCAAAGGTCTAACTAATAATACAAATGGTATTTAGTACATTTTAGTACCGTGTTTTCCCACAGTGCTTTATATATGTATAATGATTTTAAAATCCTGTTATTTAATCTAAAATGCTAATACCCTGTGTTTAGTCATATTTCTATATTTAAAACTGTAGGAGGTAAGGCGGTATAAATATAGGTACAGTGTGCACACTTGTAAACTATTTTTTCTTTAACAAAAGTAATTCTGAATGAAAACTTTTGCCTATCCTGAAAAGTTCTTAGTTATTCTCGGCATTTCAAATTACTATACATCATGATTGGAAATGATAAAAATAAAAAAAATTTACAAAAATACTTTTATTTTATTGCATATATTAAAATTTTATAGTTATGAATAATGCTAAACGCAGTCCTAATACAAAGTTTTACCCACGATAACTAGTGAGTAACTAATTTACTTATTAATTTATTAGTAATTATTTTCTTAAATTTGTCATTATTAAATTTTGTAAATTATTATCTCAGCCAATCCAAATTAGAAGAAAATTTAATTATTCTATGCGGATAAAACTTTGTACAAATTTCTTCAAAAGATTTGGTTATATTCATTAAAAGAAAAATACTCTTGTTACAATTTTATATTGTCTTAATTTTCGATCACCCGATGTAAATTGTACTCCTGAGAATAATATTTGATAAATGATTTTTGTCAAAAAAATAAAAAAAGTTTACAGGTATAGTTAAGTCCATCCGTGGACACACTGTATAAACAAACACCCTAAAATGGAAACAAACTTATCTCCTTACTACATAATAATTCAATGGGCACTTTAAATTATCCTATCAAAAATATTTATTTTTTGGGTATTATGGTAGGTTATAGTGATTGCCATGTAATAATATTGTATATTTTACGGAAAAATAGTAAAACTATTTTATCGAAGTATGAATGTGACATTGCTCGTCATATTTAACAAATATTTCTTAATGATAACTCAATTTACTTCAATCAGCAAATAGATCATAAGCAAATCCTCATAGTACAGTCAAACATAATAATCATTTATGCACCAAATGAGTTAAATGTGAATAAACATTTTAACTCACGTGGTTTATACAATGTTCTATACAATTTTGACAATATTAATATTTTATATAAAAATTTCATTCAGTTTTGACGTTTTATAAACTGTCATTATTAATAATATTAAATTTGTTACTTCGCGTTTTTAAGTCGCTAGTGACTTTTTTATTTCACTCATTGTCAGTGAATAAACAGCAACTTATTATGAAGTTAATAATGACAGTTTTAAACGTCAAAATTGAATAAAATCAATTTATTATGAATAGATGGTACTCTATTTTTCATTGATATGACACCAATATCGGCCTGTGCCGTAAAAATTTAACAGTCAAGGCCGTTATTTTTCTAACAGTTGGCAGATTTTTTTAATCAATTTTTTTTCATATTTTGACAAAAATTACAGCATTTTAATTAAAAGAAAAACTAGTTAGCATGAAAATAATAACTGGTATTGCCCGAAATTATGAATTTCTTCGTTCTTTATCAATGTTTATTTGAAAAATTCAAGGCTTACAAATCGTTACATCGATACATCGTTAAATATTAAAGTAGGTATTTATGGTATAATGAAAAGTACTGAACGACGCACGACCGATGCGCAAAACAGACGCGATTGAGTAATATCAGGATAAATCTCGGTCGCACAATCATGTTCAGAATGTTGCGCGCGCAACCAGGTTGTATACAGGCATACGAACGCGCAACCAGGTATACGAACAGGAGCGACGAAAGCGCCACCATAGTAGAATGTGGAAATAGTTGGAACTAAAGTTTGGAGATTCGCACAAAGGTGAACCATTTTCAAATTTGTTCTATGCACTGTAGGGGGCGTTTGAAAGGCGTTTATAAGGGTCCGTAATCCTGAACCATATATATGGTTCAGGTTTGTATCGCTGAATCAGGATCTTCCGCTTGAAAACATACGGTTGGTTCAGGATTGTATGAAAGCGTTATATATATATATATATATATATATATATATATATATATATATATATATATATATAGCTGGGGTGCAAAACCGGACCGGCAACATCAGCGCACCCGGGAGGGGATATCAGATTCCCCTCTGGTGTCGGCCGTCGGCTTGCTGGACCAACTCCCCGGTAAGACCGTACATCTTGTTCCAGCTGGCAGAAGAAGAGGCCCCCACGATCGACCCCATTCGGATAGGGGTCATGGGCAAGGTGGTGGGGCCCAACCGGACGGATTGCCCGAGGACAACAGACGCAACGAACAAGGACGCTTTGAGTGGACTGACGAACTGAGGGATGACCTGCTGCAATGCTATGAAAGCAATGAGCCCATACGGAGGGGATACATGGCACGTATGCATACTCTGTGGTGTGAATTACACCCAGAGCATGATTCCTCCACACCGCAGAATCTGCGTAATTATGTATCCCATCTTCGTAGAAAGGGTTATGTGAGGACTGCGCCCCGATTGGCGAATGACGTAGCTGAAAGGCTGCCTAATGAACTAGTTGAGCATGCGGTCTTCACCGCTCCACCAATAGTAGAGGGCCTCAGTACCGGAAGGGGGTTACATCGCATAAGACCCCCTAGGCCACAAGACCTGGCCAGAGTGGATGCTGAAGTTTAATCATCGCTTCCAGAAGGGGCTGATATTTGGCACATAAATTGTGCCGTGTACACTGCCGCCGAAAGCTTCTTTCATATGGAGAGGGCGAACAACTCTTCCAATAGGCCTTTTACGCAAAAATTACGGCGAATCGCCGCCAATTTAAGACGCGTCCATCACACACTCAATGATGTAGTGCTATGTACCACCAACGGTACTGCCTTGATAGGATACGGATGCTAGTGACGTGCAAAAAGTCACTAGTGAGGCGGGCGCGAAGGCTGGTGGATAATAATTTGTTCCACCAAAAACCCTCGCGCCTATTCGAACCGCCTCAATCTGTTGTCGAAAATCCGCCGGCTGTAAATCAGGTGGAAAACTTTTGGAAGGCGCTGTAGGAGCAGAAGCTCCCGCTCCAAAGAGACACTCCAGTCCTGGTACACTTTGAAGACTTTTGCGAAGGTCTTCAGCGACCAGAACAAGTGTGCCACCTGATAACCCCTGAAGAGGTTCGAAGAGCTCTTGCGGCCTCTAAGAAATTTGCTGCTCCAGGTCCCGACGGGATAAATAACTTCTGGTGAAAAAAATATCTAGTACCCACCACCATTTAGTCAGAATTTTTATCACCTGGCTAAGTGGGGAGCAGCAAATTCCTTCTTGGGTTGTCGAGGGGCGGACCGTGCTAATCCCGAAGACCTCAGATTTGTCCAACCCAAAGAACTACTGACCGATAACCCGCTTAAATGCATGTTACAAGGTATTTACACGCATCTTGTACATGCGAGTACTTCTAGCAGTTGAGCCGATTTTCGAGGGGATGTACGAACAACGAGGGTCTAAGAAGGGGTCGCTGGCTGCAAGGAGAATCTGTTGATCGACGCGTGTCATGCAGGACTCCGTGCAGTACAAGCGAAACTTTTCCATGGCCTGGATCGACTAACGCAAGGCATTCGATATAACATCGCATGAGCTAATAATTCACTTGCTCCAATGCCTTGTGGTGTCCGGTCCTGTAGTGAGATGTATTCAAGAACTGATGCCGCTCTGTAGGAATCGGTTTACCATAGCATCGGGTGATACTAGAGTCCGGACAGAGCCGGTGTCGTTCAGAAGGGGCGTGTTTCAGAAGACTCCCTTAGCCCCCTTCTGTTTTGTATCTCACTGCTGCCATTGTTCGTGTCCCTCAAGAAAACCCGTGGCTATAACTGCGGCACGTCCGGTGATCGGAGGCATAAGGTCACACATCTATTTTACATGGATAACCTAAAACTTTATGCCTCCGGAGAAGGGGAATTACGCCAGTCCTTAAGGGTGGTGCAGGAATACACACAGGCTATCGGGATGGAGTTCGGGTTGGACAAATGTACACTGGTTCATCTCAAGAGAGGGCGAAGCCGGGAATACGCAGAGGATGCGCAGCTCGTAGACGGAAGCATCTTACACCAATTAGATGCCGGAGAGTCCTACACCAACTTGGGTGTTGAGCAACGCTGCACCCAAGAGGTAGGTGTCGCTCTCCGCGGCAAGTATTAGCACCGTCTCCGACAGAACTGATCTTCAGAACTGTCGGGGAAGAACAAGGTGTCTGCAACAAACATGCTTGCCGTTCCGATCCTTGTCTACTCCTTCGGAGTAGTTAAATGTACACAGGAGGAGCTGCGACGACTCGACGTAGTAACCCGAAAGAGGATGCATCTCAGTAGGAGTTTGCATCCCAGATCGTCCGTTCCAAGGGTTATATCTCCCACGACATCGCGGAGGCCGTAGACTCTTGAGTCTGGAGTGTCTCCATAACAGGATGGTTCTGGACGGAGCCTGTAAAGTTATCAGGAGTTTCGGATTCCTTTCTCTGCATGGTCCGAGATCAGGAACATTCAGGGATAGGAGCATTTTTATTTAAGACAGTACGTAGAGCAGCCGATGATCTCGGTCTCGTCTTCGACGCCGAACGGGCCAATCATGACCCTGTCGCCGACTTGGAACCCGTTCGGTTAAAAGCCCAAGTAAAAGCTGCAGAGCATTTAAGAGCTCTGCAGTTTCACAAGGATAAGCCCATGCACGGGGTCTTCTATAGGAATATGGAAGCCCTGGGCTTATGCGAAAGCAAAGCTTTCTTAAGGTCAGCCCGGCTAAATTCAGAGACCGAGGGATTCATCATGGCTTGCCAAGATGGTGTATTTAACACGCTCTATCGGAATCGTGTCATGGGTATGGAGGTCCCTCATGTCAGCTGCAGGGCCTGCCGTAGAGCGTCGGAGATATTGATGCATTTACTGTCGGCTTGCGCGGTATATGCAGTCTCGGCCTATATCCATAGACACAACACAGCGTTACGGGTGCCTTATCATTTAAGGCACTCGTATCAAATAGACGAGACAACAGTGCTGCCTTACGCTCCGGGGGATATTGAGTCCGTTGTGGAAAACGAGAAGTGTTGAATATATTGGAATTATTCGTTTCCCACCGTCAGGCAAATACAAGCCAACAAGCCTGACGTAGTCCTCCTCGACCACCAACTCAGGATAATGTTCGTCATCGAGTTCTCAGCACCCGGTGATAGTAACATTGTTTTGAAAGAGGAGGAGGAACGGACAAAATATCGAGACTTAATCTTCGAACTCTGCGGACTCTATCCAGACCATTCTGTTAAACTTAAGGTACTGATTGTAGGAGTCCTTGGGGGAGCGAGAGATACACTGCTTTCAGAATTAAAGAGCATGCCGGAACTCGGTAGAAATCTTAGCCGGTCGCATGCAGAAGGCCGTAATTCTCGGTTCGCTTCGTCTACTCAGGGCATACGACTCAGCCCATGTTTTATATTGACATCTGTCAAAAATATGACGTCATCGGAATTTTTCTCAAATGACAATATATGGCTTGTTATACATCATTTAAAAGCTCTTGTTTTACTCAGTATGTTCCTAGATTTTTTTTTTGCAATTCTGTGCTGCCGTTTCAATTTTCACAATTGAACGGTCGCCATGACCGTTCAATTGTGAAAATTATCTTAAATTAATTCCCAGTAAAAGAATAACCTTTTCTTGTTTTATTAGAAAAAAATGCAAACATAATCACACTAAGACCGTCCTAAGGCTTTATCATTCAATGCCTGCCCTTACATTAAGTTTCTTGATCTAAACACTGCAATTCTGCAAAATCATGCAAACAATTAGTAATCAAGATGTAAACTTTGCCGCAAATATTTTATTCTCAGATGAAGTAACTTTTAACGGTACTGTAAATAGGCAAAATTGTCGATATTGGTCCAAAGAAAATCCACATTGGATTCAACGAGCTCATTGTCAATCACCTCGGAAATTAATATATGGGCCGACATATTGAAAGATAGTGTTAGGACCATTTTTATTTGAAGAAAATTTTACTGGTGAAGCCTACTTGAATTTCTTGCAGTTTGAACTTTTGCCGACTTTAGTCACTCTTTATCCTGACCACAATAATCCCGATTTGCCCAGTCCAGAAATTTCCGAAAAGTCCTGCAACAAGATGAAGCCCCGCCCCACTATGCAAGACAAGTTCGGGAATATCTCGATTTGATGTTTCCAGGAAAATAGATTGGCTGACGGGGTCCCATTGAATGGCCAGCCAGGTCACCTGATATGACCCCTTTGGACTTCTTTTTGTGGGATTATTTGAAATCCAAAGTTTTTTTAAT
Organism: Rosalia funebris; assembly: GCA_037954035.1. Classification (NCBI taxonomy): domain Eukaryota; kingdom Metazoa; phylum Arthropoda; class Insecta; order Coleoptera; family Cerambycidae; genus Rosalia; species Rosalia funebris. The sequence continues at coordinate 40,389,259 of JAZFAV010000016.1, forward strand.
AAACCAAGAGATATTGATGATCTAAAGTGCCGCATAAGAACGAAAATACGAAAAATTTCACTGGAAATGATACAAAATGTTCAAGAACAATTTGTTGATTAGCCACGGGTTTTCCTGAGGGAAACGGACAACGGCAGTAGTGAGATGTAAAGCAGAGGGGGGCTAAGGGAGTCTCTCTGAAACACACGCCTTCTGAACGACACCGGCTCTTTCCAGACTCTAGTATTACCCGTTGTTATGGTAAACCGAGTCCTCCAGAGCGGCATCAGTTCTTGAATACGTCTCACTGCATAACCGGACGCCAGAAGGCATTGGAGCAAGTGAATTATTAGCTCATGCGATGTCATGTCGAATGCCTTGCGGTAGTCCAAAGGAAAGGTTTCGCTTGTACTGCACGGAGTTCTGCGTGACACATCTGTCAATTAACAGATTCTCCTTGCAGCCAATGTATCTTCTTAGAACCTCGTTCTTCGTATATCCCCTCGTAAACTGACTCAACTTCTAGGAATACTCGCATGTATAAGATGCGTGTAAACATGCATTTAAACAGGCTATCTGTTGGTAGTTCTATGGGTTGGACAAATCTCCGGTCTTCGGGATTAGCACGGTCCGTCTCTCGACAAACCTAGAAGTTTAACACAAGTTTATTTTGTATTCCTTTTTATTAATTATATTTATATTAATGATATTTATTTTTTAGGTTCGATTAACAGATGCATTGGTTTCACAATTAAATTTTCAAAAAGCTAAAGATGCAGAGGTTGCATGGATTAATGCTCAAATTGTTATACGAGAAAGTCAGGCCGATGCTAAACGAATGAGTATGGATAATGAGCCTATGGAAGGTAAGTGATGAAAAAAATGATGAAATGAAGTTAACTAATATACACATATTAATACTATCGGCTGTACAGGTCAGGTAATATATATATATATATATATATATATATATATATATATATATATATATATATATATATATATATATATATAGGTATATATATATATATATATATATATATATATATATATATATATATATATATATATATATATAGGTATATATATATATATATATATATATATATATATATATATATATATATATATATATATATATATATATATATATATATATATATATATATATAAAACAATAATAAATGAAACGATATTAGCAACAAGAAATTATACACTTTCATAAAATGCTATTTAGCACCATTAGTTATCAATAGTTTATCATGCTGGTCTGTGTCAAGTTTTGCTTGAAACAAATAAATCATGCTTGTTTAAGAACGTCACTTTTAAGTCTGTGTTTTGTGTAGTAGATGCAAAATGAGTGATAAAAATTGCGAAATTCCAATTCTGTTAGAAAAATCACAATAGATTTATGGAAAGAGAAAGAATCCTTTCGAAATATTGGTGACATCATGAATTGAATTGAATACAGTACGTAATGAATCAGTACAAATCTACCGGTTCCTATAAAGTGCGGGCACGGCCTGGTCTCCCCAGGAAGTTAACTGCACGGGAAGAGTCTAGTGTTGTCAAAAAGATTAGAATCAAATCTAAAATAAGCCCTCCAGAACTTGCAGAAGAAATCAGGTAAGAGTTCTCAAAAAATATTAACCCTCAAAGAATTAAAAACTGCTTGCATCGAGTAGGTTATAATAGTTGAGTTGCCAGATGAAAACCATTAACTTCAGAAAAAAAATCTAAAAACACGTTTGAAATTTGCCCGAGAACATGCTAAGAAAACCAATGAGTTTTGGGAAAGCGTTATCTTTAGTGACGAAACAAAAATTAACCCTTTTGGCCGGGATAAAGTTTGGAGGAAAAAATACAGCTTTGAAAATGTTTGTCCTACATTGAAGCACGGAGGAGGTAATGTTTTATGGTGGAGATGCATGTCAGCTAATGGGACAGGCAAGTTAATTTTCATTGACAGTATTATGGACCAACATGCCTATTTAAACATTTTAAGGAATAATTTAAGACCAAGTTTTCAAAAACTTAAATTTGAGGGGCGTTATTTATTCCAACAAGATAACGACCCCAAGCACACTGCTACGCTTGTACTTGCATGGATGATCGATCCATAATGTCCGCCAACAACTGCATACACCACCGCAATCACGGGACCTTAATCTTATTGAACACCTGTGAGAAGACCTCAAGAATAGGATAAAAGAAGAGTGGGAGAACATTCCACCAGAAGTTACAAGAAAGCTTGTATTAAGTCTTCCAAAAAGGCTTAATGCAATCATTAAAGCAAATGGCAATTGTACAAAATATTAGACTTTAAGAAAGTTTAAATTTCTCATAAGAAATGTTACTGTATGGAAACTTATTTGACGTAATTTCTTGTTGCTAATATCGTTTCATTTTTATTGTTCAAGTAAAGTGTTTCAAGCGACTTTATTTTTATTACCCCTAATGATATGGTCGATATTTTCTTGAAACGTATTTTTAATTAGATTTAAATAAAAAATCGCACTAAGAAAAATGTTGAAAAAGAGACTAGTGTATAATTTTAATTTTTAATTTTTTTACAGTTGATGACGAGCAAAAAATTTTAACTCTAGAACCACATAGCGAAGATCTATCACATGATCCTGTTTTTATAAATGAATTGAAGCTTTCAGAGTTTAAGCAAGTTTTAGCTAAGAGTAACATTAGTTCAGAGTTTTCAGGGGGGGTTCTATGGTGCTGTAATGGATCAATGGCTATAAGACGGGTAAGTTTTTTCGTTATATATATGTATATACTCGTGTATATATATATATATATATATATATATATATATATATATATATATATATATATATATATATGTATATATATATATATATATATATATATATATATATATATATATATATATATATACATATATATACATCTATATCTATATATATATATACGACAATTTCCTACAACTAAAATTAATAAGTAATAATGAAAAGTTATGAAATCTGTAAACACATATAACCTAAAACTTATTTTGATTATACTTCGTTACTTACTCTAATTGGTGATCAAAGTTGAAAAATATCAAATATAAATGCCTAAATAACAACAAAAAAACATAAATAACCATTAAATATTAATTAGCAATTTTAAAATTCAAACATTAAAATCTCAAGTTACTGTCTAACCTCAAATAACTGAAACAGGGCTAAACAGGCTGTCAGCCACCATAGATTTAAGAAAGGGCATAGCATCAGCTGTTAAACCGCAGATGTTACTTTGTAAGGTCAACGTACATTATCTCGGAGCACATAACCTATAAATAATAACGTGTTGTGATGATATTAATGTATAATGTGTATAAAGGTAGTGTTGTATCATTTACTTACATTAATATTAGGTATCCATGTAATGTAAAATGCATGTTATTTGATAAGAAAAAGTAGTGTCATGTGCGAAAGTTGAAAATTCGTTTTCTCGAAAACTGTCCGACTGCCAAATACTGACTGCCAGATCCTTATTCAGCGCCCTCGAAAATAGGAAGGTAGCCTAATTTTGGCGAGGATTAGAGAGTTTTACGCTAATGTAAATTATTAGAAATCTTATAATTACGGTATTACCTTCGCAAGAAGCTAGAAATATTTCTACTTCGGTATTTTACAATTTTGTAATGTAAACTATATACAAAATAGCCCTGCTAAAAATGCATCTCATATCTCAGCTCTGTTTATTCCACGTTATTTGCAATAAAATCAATTTTTGGCCATTTATTTGTCAACTAAAAGAAGAAAATGTAAATGTGAAAATTTGGCAACAGTGGCCGTTATACGTCTAATCATACTTGTATCATGAATATAGTGTATACAACAAATAAGTGTTTCTCAAAATGTTGAGCAAATTTTTCTAAATATTAAAAATTCAATAACTCCGTTAATAAGTCCGATATTAAAAAATGGTTTTCGCAACAATGATTTACTACGTGTAGCCATTAAGTGGTTAAAATGTTGTACACCTTAAAGACACACCTTGTATATATATATATATATATATATATATATATATATATATATATATATATATATATACCGTTCTTTAATTTTTTTACTAGACAGCAAGTCAATCGGTCGATTACGTATAATATGTAGGGAGGGGACGCGGACGGTACGCCCTGCTTCAGGCTGTCCAGTGTCGATAATTAGCGGCGCTACGACAGTTACGTTCTACACGCGAGGGAGTGTACATCGTATTTGTAACGGGGAAAAACTTTTACGTGAGAAGTGATGTTGATGGGTTTATTGTTAAAAGATGATCAAGGTATTTAAAGAAAAAATATCTTGGCCATATTTAACAGCAAACTATGTTCTTTTTTGCATTATTTTTATAATTGGTTTTGCATTAAAAAAAAGTGCCTTCTAATAAAACGTTTAAAAATAAATAGATTCTCTTAAAATAATTAAAAATAAAATACAAACTCTTAAAACTTAAAAAATATCCCCTTGAACAAGAAAAAAAAAAATAAAGAAAATTTTCGAAGATGCCTCCGTCTTGCGCCAAACAATAATCCAACCTGTCGTAAAATTCTGAACGAACGTTGGTCAGCATAAGAGGGCTAATAGTTTGAAATAAATTTTCAATATTAACCCTCAGTTGATTTAAATTATTAGCTCTTTCATGAGGATGCCCGTATAACTTTGATTTAATATACCCCCATAAGAAAAAATCACTAGGGGCCAAGTTTGGCGATCTTGGTGACCATTGAATTACGCCTCTCGTAGATATAATTCTTTGGGGGAATATGGTATTCAAATAGTCAATGACTATTCTTGAGTTATGGGCCGGACACCCATCGTGCTGGAACCAAACGTTGTCAAAATTGGGGTTAATGTTTGCCAATGCAGGAACAATTTGGTTTTGAAGAAGATTCAAATAAGTCTCCCCATTTAAATTTCCATCAATAAAGAATGGTCCAATAATATCATTCCCATAAATACCAGCCCAAACATTCAATTTTTCGGGATATTGTGTCCTTGTATTTAACAGGCGATACTGATTTTCAATAGCCCAATACCGTAGAATTGATGGATTGTGCCTACCATGTAACGGAAACGTGGATTCATCGGTGAACACGATGTTATAAATAAAATTGTCATCCGCATTTGCACGTTCCATTACCGTGTTACAAAATTCCATTCTACGGTACTGGTCTTCATCGAAAATTTCTTGATGGGCTTCGTATTTATAGGAATGATATTTATTTTTCTTTAAAATTTTGTGAATTTTACCCACACTAAAATCAGTCTTCTCGGAAATTTTTGGGATAGAAATATTTGAATCTTCTTCTACCATTGCACACACCATTAATTCCTGCATTTCAGCATCCTCGTTAATTCTAGGTGTCTTGTGGCATTTACAACCTAAAATGCATCCCGTTGACTTAAACTTTTCGACTACTGTCGATATTTGTGTTCAAGGCAGGGATCGGACGATTTACATATTTGACTGAGAAAAGGTCCCTTATTGCACGTAATGAATGTCCTTGAAGAGACCATGATCTCAAATCAATTTTTTCCTCAAGTGAGTACGTCATAATTACTAAGTTTTGAACTAAGAGAATCTATTTAAAATTACACGTATTACTACGAAGTTCACTCGTCTAAATGCCAGACACGTATGCGACGGTAAATGTGAAATCTAAATCGTCGATCATCACGGCGCGGCGTACGACCGGACTCTCCACCTGAGCGGTGGCTAATTTTCCGAGAAGGACTGAACGGTGGAACCTATGTACAGTTTTAAAATGAAAGCACGGTATATATATATATATATATATATATATATATATATATATATATATATATATATATATATATATATATATATATATATATATATATATATATATATATATATATATATATATATATATATATATATATATATATATATATATATATATATATATATACAGAGTGAGTCTTTAAGGTGTCCATATATTTTACCAGCGGTGTATTTGGGCACATGGAGCATTATTGTGTAGTTTTTTTACTTAAAAAAGTAATATTTTTTTGTAAATTTTGCCTTAAAACGCCGTCACATGTTGGTTACCGCTGATCAAGCATGCCGACTGCCGTTAATATTCTATCACAGAAATGCCACCAATTTCTCACAAATTGGAGAGAATATCTACCTTATATATATATATATATATATATATATATATATATATATATATATATATATATATTTTATATCACTTTTTATTTAATTAACTTTTTAAAAACAATTTATTTTTAATTTACGATTTTGAACACTTTGCTATGTCAAAAAAGGAGTAACCGACTTTTATAATTTAATTTAGACTTGTTCGACGTTTACTCGACGACTAATTGAATATTACTATATTTGCCGATTACTATATTTGCCGATTACTGTATTTGCCGATTACTATATTTGCCGATTACTGAAGCTACCAATGGTTGTTTCTCTATTTAAAACATTTCTGTATGCTGATGCTGCAGGAATGTTCTAAGAAGTGTTTTTCTCAAGCTTTTAGCAAGTTGCAATAATTGCGATAAAATACAATGTAGGTTTATGATAAGCACGAAAGGTTTTTAGTTACGCGATAACCGCAATGACTTTGGTATACTCTTTTCTGGACATAACATCCTGTATGCTAATGGCCTGTTACAATGTATATTACAATATTATAAAATACAATATTAATCTAAGTCTTAACCTAATATAAGAGAGGATTCTATATAACAACTCCCCCTTTATAATAAAAGTTGGTGTCATACAACAACTTTTTTGTAAAAATCGATTACAAAATCGATGGCGTTAAGTTCATGCAAGCACGTAAAACATGAAATTGCATATAAACTTTTTCTTTAAATTGACAATGGGATTACATTAGAAATAGAAATATAATTAAATTAAAACATTGGGATAAAGGTTAAACAAAGTGAGTTACACTGATTAAAAGTTAAAATTAAAACTTGAAACGGAATCTAGCACTGCACTAGCACTGTAGCACTGAAAATTAGTTCAATTCAATATCTTCTTCGGATGGTTCTTCTGGTCTGATTGATGGTCTTCTCCTGGGAAGGATGCTGGCGAAGCTTCTAAATGTTTTCCTTGGTCTAGGTGGAGGTGGCGGTGAATTGGATGTAATAGCAATGGCTAATCTATTTCTTTTTCGGCATTTACAACAGATGTATAATAAGATAATGCCGATTATTGCAGCAATTGTGAAGTACGTGAACCATGAAATATGTTTGGTGATGAACGGTTCATTAATCATATTATCCAGCGTTTTTGAATATTCGTCTAATTTATGTTTTGCGATTTCGAGGTCTTCGGTATTAAGATTATTTAATTTTAATGGTTGTAATTTTGGAATTTCGAAATCGTCGGGAATGTCATGACAGCAGTTGTATGGAATTAAAATAGGATGAGCATCGAGCTCCTTTACGGTGGTTTCCTTCGAATTGGATTGTATTTTAGTAACTCCTACAAATGCACTGCATTCTGGTTGTAATGTCAGAATGGAGTTTTTGAAAATAATTTCTGTCTTGGTATTTATCTGCTTACAATTTATAGTGACTTGAAGTGGTTCAGAGTTTACGATGAGCCATGAGTTGGTTAGTTTTTGAACGTTATATCCTTTTGCGAATATTAAGGACGTTTCGCAATTTTCGGGTAGTGTTTTTAGATTTTTCAAGATGCGTGCCTCGCACATGGCATTGTCATCTATGGGATATGCGAAAAGGTTTGTACAGAGTTTTGTTCCTGTATAAAGTTGTTTGCATCCGTTCAAATTTGACAAGGGTATGTACATCAAAGAATCATCATCACGCGCAATATATCTTTGTGAAGTTGACAGTACATGATATAATCCAGTTCTGTGATTTAGAATTGGTATAGGAAATAATTTAAAAAGTGTGTATCTTTGTTGATCAATTAATGGAATTTTCAAAACAAAAATAAGATCTGAATCTGTCTGAAAGGCTTCTAATTCCATTATGTCTAAGTATTTAGCAATATTAGATAACTTGATAACCAATGGCAGGTTGTTTTGATGTAAATTTTGAGATATTTCCTGAAGTGATGTAACCAGATTTTCAGGATTAATTATTGATGTATGAATTATTTTTAAACGCGCGAAAGTGACTGAATTTATGATATTGTTTAATTGATCCTCGATATACAAATAACTCTCCATTAGAAATTCACATTGTTCTAGAAATCTCAATTTGGCTTCGATGACTTTTATTTTGTCAGCTGTTTTGTAAATCGTGTCTGAAATAATTTTTATGTCCCTATTAAAAGTGGCTTCGTCAATTTGTAATTTTTGTATAGTGGCATTAAAGTTTTTGATAACAGAGGTTGTTACTGAAATTTGGTTTTTTAATAAACTTTCTAATTGGAATTCATCTTTTGCTAGTTTCTTAATACAATCTGAATAATATTCTCCATCTGCAGAGTCTAAATTTCCTGTGATGGTTTTAAATATTGAGCCAATACCGTTAATAAGTCCTCGTTTGTAGCGTCTGGTGTCGAAATAAATTTCATTTAATTTCTCTTGTATTGATTTAGAGATTTGCGTAAGCAGGCTTACATGGGTTTTAACTTCTCCTCGAAATAGGTTCATATTTTCGAAAGTAGGGTTGACTGCGTGTAAAAGAATTTCTAATAAGTTTTCATTATGTTTGAAAGCATTTTTCAATGACGATATGTTTTTGTGAACTAATAGGGTCCTAATAGGGTAATTGTTTGTTTGAAATCACTACTTCACTTTCCTTATGGAAATATATTCCGATGGTATTATTTATAGGAGATATGGTGTATTGTGAGGCTACTGTTCCGATCAGAAGCAGAAACCTGAAATTAAATTTTAATTTTCAGAATAAGGTTTCATCCTATCAAAGTTTACTTTCGTAGTTTGATTCGTTTCTAAATTTTGTAAAATTGCTGAATTTTGAAATATTTCTTTTATTCTAAATGGGCCATTAAATTTATTGTGAAGTTTGTTTTTTATTTGTGATTCTTTCACATAGACTTTGTCACCGATATTAAATTTAGGTATATTTTCCGAAATGTGTTTGTCAAATCGCGTTTTCGCTTTTTCCTTTTGGAGGTTCGTTTTTGATCGTGCTATTTTGTAGTACCATGAGATTCTATTATTTAAATCTCGAACATATTTAGAAATCAGTTCTTTTTGGTTGTATAGTGTTTCGGGAGGACGACTAGATGTATGTCCGAAGACTAATTCATATGGTGTGAAACCATGGGTCTTGTTTACAGAGTTGTTATAACATATTACTGCGTATGGAATAACCGTTAAGGGATGTTCATTTGGATTTTCTGCTTTATTGACTCGTATCATTTCTAATAATGTCGAATGGAATCGTTCGACGGATCCATTTGATTGTGGATGATTGACGCTAGAGAAAGTCAGTTTAATGTCGTAAAGAGTACATAAGTCTTTTAGTAACGTATTGTCAAATTCTCTGCCGTAATCACAATGAATTCGGAGAGGTGTTCCGTAATGTTGGAAGTACAAAAGAAAGGTGTTGACTGTCGATTTAGCTGATTTGTCTTGAAGAGGGTATGCCTGTGTAAATTTTGTTAATTCGTCCCTAATTGTCAGGACGTGATTTTTTGTTGGAATTTCTAAAATATCTATGTTGATTCGCTCAAAAGGTGTTTTTGGAGTTTCCGTGATAACTAAAGGGTTGCTTAAATTTTTACGTAACGTTTTTGTTTTTTGACAAATTTCGCAGTTCTGAATGTATTTCTCTACGTGTTTTGTTAATCCTGGCCAATTATATTTTTCGCGTATTCTACGGATAGTTTCATTTATACCACGGTGAAGATTTGCTTTACCGTTGTGGTATTGATCTATTATTATAGGAAATTGATCTTCGTCCGGTGTTCTTGTTAAATTTTGACAAATTGTTAAATTTAGATCTGATTCAGTGAAGATGAATGATAGCATTTCTAAAATTGGAAGGTCTGGATTATTTTCGACAAAATATGTTTTCGAAAGGTCGAGAGTATTTTTATCCTTGTATAAGGTAACAAACATTGTTTCAATTACTTCATCTGCATCAAAAGGTAATAAGATTATATAATATTTGCGATGTTTTATAGTTTTGCTAGATACGGTATTTATTTTATTGTGATCAAATTTTGGGTTCTCATCAAAAATGTCTTCTATTATTTTATAATGAAGATCTTCTAGTTTATCTTTCCTAAAGAATACTATTACGTCCTTGTGTTTTTTGTCTAATAGTTGGTCATTAGTAAATTTAATTTTGTTATAGTCAATTAAAGATTGCGTCTTATAAAATTTTACAAATGTCTCTAATTCCTGTGTACATGTTTCTGGGGATATTTCTGTAATTTCTGAATTTATTGATTCATTGTCTGAATTTGAAGTTAAAGTTTTAGTAAGAAATTCTGAACATTTTTGAAAATGATTGATCTTTATTCTAGATAAAGCGTCAGCGTTTTTATTGATTTTTCCCGGTTTATATTGAATTTCATAATCATACTCCTCAAGCTTTAATCTCCAACGCGCTAGGTGACTTCCTGGGTCTTTTATTGATAGTAGCCAAGTTAGAGGTCTATGATCAGTTATTAATTTAAATTTACGTCCAAAAAGGTAAGGTCTAAAGTGTTTGACCGACCAGACAATAGCGAGAAGCTCTCTTTCAATTGTGGAGTATTTAGTTTCGGCATGACATAAGGTCCTGGATGCAAAAGCTATAGGTAAGTCTTTTCCTATTTGTCCTTGGGATAGAACTGCTCCTATTGCATATGAGCTTGCATCTGCCGTTAAGATAAAGGGTTCATTAAAATTTGGATATATCAAAATAGGGGTTGAAGTTAACGATTCTTTTAATTCTTTAAAGGATTTCTGGCATTCGTAATCAAAATGGAATAATATGTCTTTTTGTAACAATTTCGTCAAAGGCTTAGAGATTTTTGCAAAATTGGGTATAAATCGTCTGTAATATCCTGCTAGTCCTAAAAATTGTTTAATTTCTTTTTGATTTGTCGGTTGAGGAAAATTAGCTACACAATTAATTTTTGTTGGATTTGGTTTTACTCCGTCGGGTGTAATTATATGACCTAAATAAGCGACTTCTTTGCGGAGAAATTCGCATTTGTCGGGTTGTATTTTTAAATTCGCGTTCCTTAATCGTTTGAAAACTTCAGTTAATCTACTAATATGTTCGTGTATTGTTGGTGAATAAATTATGATGTCATCCATGTATACCAGACAACGTTCGTTTTGGATACCTAAGAGTATGTTATCCATAACTCTCTGAAATGTTGCGGGGGCATTTTTTAAACCAAAGGGAAGACGAGTGAATTCATAATGTCCGTTCTCTACCGAAAAAGCTGTTTTTGCAATATCCTTTGAATCAATTTCGATTTGGTGAAAACCTGAAGCCAAATCTAAAGTTGTGAAATATTCACATTTACCTAGTTGATCTAGTAAATCGGATATATTAGGGAGAGGATATTTATCTCCTATGGATATTTCATTTAGTTTCCGATAGTCGACGACAACGCGCCATTTTTGTTTCCCGGAGGCGTCCAATTTTTTCGGAACGACCCATACTGGTGAAGACCATGGAGAAATAGATGGTCTTATTATGCCTTGGTCTAACATTTTTGAAATTTGTGTCTTTACTTCCTCTTTATGGATGTGAGGGTATCGGTATGATTTTGTGAAAATAGGTTTTGTGTCTATCGTGTCAATCGTATGTTTAATTTCGTTTGTAAATGTCAAATTGTCACCTTCTAAGTAAAATATATCTGAATATTCTAAACATAGTTCTTTAATTAAAAATTGTTCTTCCTCGTTCAAATGTTCAATTCGCAATTGATTTTCAATTTCAAAATTTCGGTCTGTGTAATTTTGATTTTTATTTACTGTGTTTGTATTTAATAAACTTGAATTTTTAATGGGCTCTAATTTTAAATCATCGAAATGTATAATTTTTGGAATTTCATTCGCATTAATTATTGATGTTAAAAATTCTCCTTTTTCATTAATTTTTACAAGAGCATTTGGAATTCGTACTTTGCCTTTTTCTTGACCGCTTAAAATAGCGTCCGTATTAAAGAGATTACATTGAATTTTAAATATTTGCTCAGTACGAGGGGCGATCGAAATGTTATTTTTAATAATTTTGGTTTCTAAATTTGGTGGCGTGTTTTCTTGTTGTTCGTAATCGTCAGTAACTTTAAATAGTGGGACAGTTTTAAAATTGGTTATGAGTTGTCTGTTTTTAATGTCGATTATACAATTGTAGTGTTCTAAAAAATCAGAACCTAATAGTCCGTCAAATTCTATGTCAATGTCATGAATATATACTTTATGAGGGTCCGAATCTGTAAATGGTATAAGTGTTGACTCTTTGATAAAAATTCGTTCATCCGTTATTCCCTGTATAATAACATTTTCCGAAAATCTTTTAGTGTAATTCTCACAAGTTCTGGGTTTAAATATCGAAAGTCCTGCGCCTGTATCGATTAAAATTTTGAATGTTTTGCTAATATCTTTAATATAATATAAATTTTTTGAATTTACAGTTAAGAGGTTTTGATCTACATGAATTTTTTGTCTTTGGGTTGTTGGTTTTTTTTGCATTTTATAATTTGAATTTTGGTTGTCTCCGAATCTGGAGGGTGGTCTTGATGGTCGAGGATGTGAAAATCCTGATTCGTATTTTGTTCTGTCGGATCGTTAGGGTCATGAAATTGATGAGCAGTATCATCATATGTGTTATAGTTCTCATATGGTGAATATTCTTCACAGTATTGATTTTGAAAGTTATATGGATGAGCGGTATCATCCGGGTAATATTGTGGGGTTATTTCTTGCTGATGAGCTGTATCATCATATTCGTTATACTCACAATAATTTTGATTCATATGATGAGTTTTTTGTTGGGTAAAATTTGGGTTTGGCCTAATAATAGATGGTCGTTGTTGCGAATAGTTAGGGTTTGGTCTTATAGCAGAGGGTCTATTTTGTTGAAACTGTTGGAAATTTTGATTTGTTTGAGGTCTGACGTTATTAGCATTAAATGGTTGACGTGGTTGAAAATTATTTGAATTTTGCGAAAAATTCGGTGTGTAATTTGGCGTGTAATTTGGTCTAGTCTGAAAAGTTCCGAAATTCTGTTGGGTACTCCTACATTCGTTAGAAGTATGGCCAATTCTTTTGCACTTGTTACAAATTTTCTTATTTGGAAAATTTTGAATATTATTAGTGGGTGGTCTGTTAGTTCTATTAAATTTTTGTGTTTCAAAATATGATAGTTGTAGCTCTCGTTTTATTCGGGCGACAGCTTGAAGCATATCACTCGGATTACTTGCTCTAATAATGGAGCCTAATTTGGGATCTAAACCTGTTAATAGTGTGTTTAAAGTCATTGTTTCAATCAAGGTACTTTGCGCTGTTTTTTGTTCTGCGGTAAGCGGTTGCTTTTGTATTGCCGCATGCATTTTTGCGTTGTGAGTCTGCAGTCTAGAGACGAAATTTAGTGCAGACTCGTTAGAATTTTGACTTATTCTTTGTAGGTCTTGAATTAAAGCTGTGAGATCTCTAGAATCTCCAAAATGCGTTTCTAGTAAATACTTAATCTCATCCCAAGTGGATGGATTACGGGAATTAATTAACTCGGCGGCTTTGCCTCTGAGCTTATTTTTTACGTGCAATGTTAGTAAAATTGTTTGGTTATCGATGGCCATATCGTAAGCACATCTTACTGCATTGAGAAAAGTTTGAAGGAAAATTTGATTTCCATCAAATTCAGGTACTATGGAAAAAATTTCCGATAGCCTATACGGTTCAATATGTTCTTCAGCCATTTTTTGGTTATTAAATTATCAAATGTTTTATAAAAACAAAATAATAAATAATAATTTTAAAATTAAAAGATTTCAATGATGAAAAAATGTATTTCGTTTCACTGGTTTATATCAGTTATTCGTACGTATTGTACGTAAAATAAAAATATACACAAAAAATTGTACAATGGGGTAAGCGAGATGATTCTTTGCGACTTACCAAGTTGTCGATTTCATTCGTCGGCTAGGGTCCACTTCCAGTGAGGCAGATCCGTGTTCTGGATAGGGTTGTCCTGGCTGATGTTGAATATCGTGGAGAAGAGGTCCGCAGACAGTGAGGCAAGGTCCGTGTTCTATCCGGGTGTCCTTCTTCTTTTTTCTTAAAACTAAGTTGCTTTTTCTTTCTTGTTTATTCTTCTTTAATTATTTCTTCTTGAATTATTTCTTCTTATTTCTTGAAACTTCTTGTTTCTTTTCTTCTATTGGTTCTTTCGCTTAGGAATTGGAATTCCACAACTCTAGTTAGGCAATGTCCGTGTTCTAAAGTTGCGCGAAAATCCTACCGACTGCGCCAATTTTTATATCACTTTTTATTTAATTAACTTTTTAAAAACAATTTATTTTTAATTTACGATTTTGAACACTTTGCTATGTCAAAAAAGGAGTAACCGACTTTTATAATTTAATTTAGACTTGTTCGACGTTTACTCGACGACTAATTGAATATTACTATATTTGCCGATTACTATATTTGCCGATTACTGTATTTGCCGATTACTATATTTGCCGATTACTGAAGCTACCAATGGTTGTTTCTCTATTTAAAACATTTCTGTATGCTGATGCTGCAGGAATGTTCTAAGAAGTGTTTTTCTCAAGCTTTTAGCAAGTTGCAATAATTGCGATAAAATACAATGTAGGTTTATGATAAGCACGAAAGGTTTTTAGTTACGCGATAACCGCAATGACTTTGGTATACTCTTTTCTGGACATAACATCCTGTATGCTAATGGCCTGTTACAATGTATATTACAATATTATAAAATACAATATTAATCTAAGTCTTAACCTAATATAAGAGAGGATTCTATATAACATATATATATATATATATATATATATATATATATATATATATATATATATATATATATATATATATATATATATATATATATATATATATATATGAATATAAAATACATTTTTATTTCTTTAAACTTCTATTTTAATTGGTAAATTAAAATCAACAAATTTCCAACACCACCATTGAGGTATTGCTTTGGAGCGTTACTTTTTTGGTAAGTGGGTTGTTCGCCTGTAGCCATTACCCCACTATGAATTTCTATAAATGCGAAAACAACGAATGATATTTGAAAAACAAGCAATTGTAATTACAAAGATATGCCAACATACTAATAATAAAAAGTAAAAACATTTTCAAGGAATAAAAATTAACACTCACCTGACCAATAACTAATTGACCCACTTTACATTTCACTCTACTTCCCTTAATTTCACGTCACTTCACCTCACTTTACAACCGATCGAATAAGATTATTCACATGATTTCATTTTGTAACATTATTTTTTCCTGAGCATACTCCTTAACCATAATAAAATCACAAAAACTGTTCAAAGTGACCACCATTATTCTGTATACATTGCCGTGTTCTTCTCACCAGCGATTCACGAATATTTATCATCAACAGCTATGGATCATCTCTTATTATATTAGCTGCGTTTTTAATTCGTTCTTGCAATTGTTCAATTGTATTAACTGGTACGGCATAAACTAGTTGCTTCATATGGCCCGATAAAAAAAATCACATGGATTTAAATCAGGCGATCGCGGTGGCCAACGAATCGGTCCATGACGTCCTATCCATCTATCACGATAGTTTGTATTCAACCAATCAATGATGTTTCTAGCAGTATGTAGGGGAGCACCATCATGTTGAATCCACATCAGTCTTCTTGTTGCTAAAGGCAATAGACATCCAAATGATCTTCTAAAGTTTCACTTAAAAAATTGAGATACATTCCTCCATTCAGACGTCTTGGTAGTATGTACGGTCCAATAAAAACATCGTCAATAATTCCTGCCAAAACATTCACTGAAAATTGTTGTTGGAAGCTAGTCTCTCGTACAGCTCAAGGATTTTCATCAGCCCAAATGTGGGTATTGTGGATATTAAAAATCCCTTCTCTGGTAAATCCTGCCTCATCTGTCCATAAAACGAATCTTAAAAAATTTGGATCCTGTTCAAATTGTTGTAACCATTCACAAAATTGTCTTCGACCTGCTAAATCTGCTGGAAGCAAAGCTTGAACTTTCTTGACATGTACGCGTGTAGCCCTTGCGAACGTAACATTCGTGAAACGGTTGACTGTGACACGTCAAATCGGGTACTTAGTCTTCTTGTACTGGTGCCATGATCTTCTTCAATTGCATCCAAGAGAGCCGGCACAACATTTCTTATTCTTCTTGTTTGTTCTCTACCGATGTCTTGTGTACGAGGTTTAAAACTTCCAAAATCTCGCAACCGCTGAAAAATCCTCACGAAAGTGCGTTCCTAATGAACGCACTTTCGTGAGGATAGATTGAGTGTAGATTTCTCGCGGGATATGTTTCTGGGTACAATCTTCTTGCTACGAGTGCACTTTCACCTGCTAAAAAATAACAGTGCAGCATATCCACCATTTCGGGGTTTCAATAAGCCATTTGCACGTTTTATTATAACCGCACTTACTACTACACTATAAATTGTCTTTACTGCCTGTCATGTTAAAATATAATACTACTATCGATTTACTATATCTCTGTTTATATAAACAATGATATAAATTTGATAGTACTTGAAAACAAACTACAAAAAAATCGTCTTTAAAGCCGACTGATTTTGCAATAACGTACCAAGACGAAATTTTCAAATCGACTGCAAATTGACAATTAATTTTTCCATGATGCGACGAAAACAAAGCGATATCGACATTATCAACATGATCGAAATTACATCTTCAAACAGCGGTGCCCTCTATTAGCCAGCGAGTTAAATATTTTCCGTATCCATGGGGGCTCATTTTACAATATTCATTATTTAAACCAAGGCAACCATAACCGTATATTTTTTGTGAGAGAAAATAATAAAATGTTGCTGTTCCTGATACTAGGAGAGAAAAGTTCTTTTGATGTAAATTTAGGCCTTAATTAGAAAATGATATCTGTAACATCTATTTTAAAAATTATTTAAAAAATGTCATAAAAAGAATATATCAAATAGATTTGATTAATAAGGCATTTTCCACACAACCATTTTCATTGCCAACATGAACAATAATCAGGCCCTTTCCCTTAGATATGGGTTCATTTAAACCTAAAGAACTGCCACCTGTCTATTCCTTTCATACTGTGTACGAACTGTGAATATAAGTTTCATCTAATATAAATATTTGATTCTTCTCATAATCAGTCATATGTCATAATATTTCATAAGAGTTTTTCTGTTATCACTAGCTTTTTTCCACCTGTAAGGTAGAAATTCAAACAATTTATCTTCATATGCAGATCCTTCGAATGTTCTTGCTAGTAGTATATAATTTTGCAACTACTCTGTACTTACTAGGTCAATGGAGCTAGAACAAAGTAGAAGTATATTAGCAAAAAATAGTTACTTATGCTTAGTTGACAATAATGTATTCTTCATAAAAAATATTTATTATAATACAAAGCATCTTACCAAAATTGTTTACCCGATTGATTTATCTTTGTGTAGCATTTATATAAGTCCATTTTTCTATGGAACTAATTTTGCCATCGAAAGGTATACCAGTTTTTGTGATTTTCAGTACTATATCTGTGTAAACAAATCGAGCAGTTAATAAAAAACTCTCAGGAAATATTTTGCAGTTAATAAAAACCTTTTACAGTAGGCCTTCTCTTCCCTATTATATAAAATTCCTGAATCATCTTCTACAAACATTTTTCAGTAGAATTATGTATGACTATGTACGTACGAATACAATTTTGTGCTTTGTGGAATCAATGCTTCGAAGATGTGCAAGCCCATAAGGGACAATTTACCAAGTATTAATAGACACATTTACTGTGCACTATAAGTTGAACTAAGTCTATAACAAACGTTATGTGTATCTAGGACTGATATTTCTTGGAACAGCATTTGTACTATAATATAAATTTTATTTTTATACTTTTCGTTTTATCCCATATTCCAATTTTCTGTTGAATGTTGTGAATTACATCCACAATGTGTGTTCTAAATAATATACACTTTATTTCTGAACATTTTACTTAGTACGTAATGAGACAGATACATTTTTATGTAGTTACGCCCTCACTGCTATTCTTCCGAACAGGACTGTTTAATTTAATTTAAAGAATACATGAAAACTGCATTAATACACAGAGACATAAAAGTTTTTTGGTTCACTTTTTGCTAATTGTAATATCTAGGCTGATATTAAAAATTTGTCCTCTTAATTAATTGTTATTAATATTAATCCTTTAAGATAAAACTGTATAGAATGAATTAAACTTACAATACAGTATTATACTGTATACATATTAAAATGATTCTTTAGTGCTTATTATAATTATTTCTACCACTAAGAGCGAAATTTACAATTCAGTATAGACTTAAAATACGTTAATTTTGAGGACAACTTCCATAACAATAATTTCTATGGTGAAAGTTAAGACTTCCCCAAAGCAAGGCAAAATATTCACAACGATGGCGACAACGACAATTTGGCGTAAGTTTTACGCGAATTCAATACTGAACACTGTCATTTATCGCCAAGCATCATATACATGGTTGTCAACAGATTATTATCAAAATGCAATTTCGCCGCGTCTGAGAATATTTCGCCTTGGTTCGGGAGTATCTTAATAATGAATTTAGCTCAGAAGAACGAATACATTTTTTATCATTGAATCATTCTTCCCTTATTTCGAGTCTGTTGGCTTCAAATAAAAAAGTCTTTTTGTGGCTGTAACCCAAGGATTGTATAGGGAGTAGGATAGCTGGATCGGCCGAATTCTTCGTCCGCGGTAGTGGAGATAGTGACGTCACCGCGGACTACGGGTTATAATATTCATATGGTTTTATTGACGTTTCCTTCTGTTTTAATCTATTTTAATTAGATTTTGAAATGGTATAGGTATAATTAAAATATATATTAGTTCTACATTAGGTAGAGTATTGTAATTTGAATTATGTACAGCCTTTTTGAAACTGCTATTAAAATTAGAAGCAAGTGTATACTCACGAGAAACAAAATGTTTTATGGGCTGTATCTGTTCTTAAAACTGCAATGCTGTTTCTTGATAATAAAATATATTTTATACCTATTAGGTAAATAAATAAATGATTAGGTAGGTATTTATTATTTATAGTTTAAGAATGTAAATAGGTAGTTATTTTATCATTATTCATTTAGCAAACTGCATATTATAAAGGACCTTATAATTCAGTGTAGTGAAGAAATTAAAATGGACATAAAATACATTCTCTACCATATTATTTTTCAAAACTTTATACCTAAGGGGTAAAATCTACCCTTAAAGTTACAATTAGTTATCGTAATTATTTTCTCGAATATAACAGTAAAAATATAAACCACTAAAAATATGAACCAAATTTGGAGTCATTTACTTTTTTGTCATAAATATTGACTATATCTATGTAGGTATGAGAATAATTTCCAAAACTACACGTGTGAGGGGATAAAATCGACTCCTAAATATTAGGGATATTTATTTTCTCAAGAATTATAAATATTTTGAAAGAAAGCTGAAAGGGGTCGATTTTACTTATCTTTTTTATATACAAAGATATATTTTTATTTTAGTTTTCACAGTTAAGAGGGTGAACTATCCACCTAATAGTTGCCACTGGAAGTATAAACTTAAAATTGACGAATAGCTTACTTTTTGTATCATATAGGTACATCCACCACGATGAATGATTTTCTAAAATTCTACCCCATAAGGGGGTGAAAATCGATCAACCATTAAAAAATGGAAAATTAATTTTCTCCAAACTGGTAAAAAAAAGATGCTAAAATCGTTGATATTTTTTATTTACAGTATATACAGTAAGGTTTAGCGGTAAGGGATACAACATATATTAAAAAC
The DNA here is from genome assembly GCA_037954035.1 of Rosalia funebris. NCBI lineage: Eukaryota > Metazoa > Arthropoda > Insecta > Coleoptera > Cerambycidae > Rosalia > Rosalia funebris. The sequence goes on from JAZFAV010000016.1 coordinate 40,409,258, forward strand.
TATTACCTACGAAAATATACATCAATAATACAGTCTTGTATGTTCGTTTAACAAGTAAAATAAAGATTTGTATGATATTTCACAAAAAAGGTTTGTTTTCCAAATTGCTACTGGAATATGTTCTTCATTCCATTCAAGATAAAAAATATTATATTTATTAATAATATAAGTGAGGTAAAGGTGAGGAGAAATAAGATAAGGTGAGGACTTAATGTGGCATTAAGTAAACTACTTAAGTAATTAAGTAGTTTACTTAATTAAGGCAACACGACAGTTGTCGCAGCCATACATTGCACAACGACGTCCTGGCATTTCGGTTACTGAAAACAGATACACATGCCTATTAATTATAAATAAATATAGGTATACTGCATTACTTAGAGGAAGTTGTTTATATAAAATGTGTATATAAAACACATTTTGCTATTATGATGTTAGTTAATAGGGGTACCTATTATAAGCAATATAGGTACATATTACACTGCCATTAAGTACTTATTACGTACTTATAGGTATTTTATTTTTGTACCTATATCAGTATATCATATTTGTACATATTATTTACCTACACAACAAATAAATCATCTAATTAATTAAATATTTAAATGTATTTAAGGTACCTATCTATTCTACCCATATACCTACCTCCATATTTTTACTACTGAAAAGTACCTATATAAAAGCTATTATACCTTATTAGGTAGATATAAGTCAAATAACAGATCTATTGTTAATCTATTAAGCCCTATTAGTATCCTCTATCTACTTTTAGCCTTATTTTTTTAAATTTTTTCTCGAAACCCCACCTAATATTTCGTCAGATATGGAACAAGTTTTTAGTCATTAAATAACATTCTGCTATTTACTCAAACTTAAATCAATACTTACGCAAACAATAACGTTCCCTTTAATATCACTTCACCACTCAAATGCACGAAAAATATTAAATATTATTCAAATTGCCTGAATTTACACAGCACTTCTGAATACGTTTAATAACGTTTTAACGGTTATAGTCCGCGATGACGTCAAAACATATTTTAAAGAAGTGGGGCGCTGTCTACATTGAAAGATAGAGATCGAGCAATCCTATTCCCTATATAACCCACAAGGCCTTCTAATACTCATTTACATTTCAAACAATGACTATACTTAAGAAATGTTTCAGATTTTGTATGTTTGTTCAGATTTGTGTACCATAAGGTAAAAACTGTACTCAAACAGTTTTTACCTTATGGTCATTGCCTTATTATATTATACATGTCTTATATTTAATTACAAATATTAGTGAAAAGTATATTTTTATATTATACACTCATAAACATATACTCGTGCGTGTACATATAATTTTTTGAACTGAGCACATAATTACTATGGATGTTCCGTATGATGACGTTTATTTATTTGTTCATCTATTTTTATAAGTACTAATTTTATTACAAATTAATCACCTAATAAATTTAACATGAAATTTAGAATTAGCACCATTTATCTGAAGTGGGAGCCAAACTCAAACTTTAGCAAAAATGTAAAATTACGTTGTTATATAATATTTTTGAAAAAGGCGCACTAAATCAATTCTTACATTGGTAATTTTTCTATCACTGGTTTCAACTACAGTTACTCATACTGTTTGTAAAACATACAGTTTTTCAAATATTCAGCGTCATTGTTCGTATGACAATAGTTGCGAATTAATTTCTAAAAATCATATTAAACAAAAATAGTTTTTCTTTCTCAAAAACAGTTCATTTTATCGATATCAACCAAGAGTGCCTTTTTTTTAGTTTAAGGTTCAAGCTATTTAAAAATATTATTTGTGCCTTTATCATAAAGGGTGTAAAAAATTGACATTATTGTGCTACAGCTAGTCCGTCCCTGGCAAACCAAATACAAATTGTTTTCATGAGTCAATTTTTAAGGAGTCTTATGTATTGTACATCGTATTAAAAAATAATTGAATTACACAAGAATTTTAAAAGTTATTAAAAAAAATCGATTTTCAGGGGCGTCCGTTAGGGGCCTGTATCTCCGTAGGGGTGCTCTCTGTGGAAAATTTTTATAGGAACTTATCATGTTATTTTAACCTCCCCTGTATAAATCCGAGAGATTACCCACATATTCTGGGACACTGTATACATAAACAGAATCAGATTTAGATATTTTGTATCTAACTCTGCGAAGTCCGTAATGAACTGACAATAGCCAAATTCTCTGGTAATAGTAGCTGGCATACTTGATCAGGGATAACCAAACATGTGACGGTGTTTTAAAGAAAAATTTGGCAAAAGTAATTTTTCTTAAATTCTTTTCTAATTTCTTAAAGAAAAAAGTGCCATAATAATGCTCTACAGTGTACTAGACACTGCTGGTAAAAAATGTATGTACAACTCAAAGACTCATTGTGTATGCAATGCACGTCTAAATTGCACTCTAATACCTTACATTCTGAGTATTCATATTATCATTTAGGAAAAACCTGGATTCAACGATAAAACAAATTGATTTTGAATATTTAGGTTCGCGCACTACTTTCTCTGATAACATTTTACAAAATTGAAGGCTGCGATTGGGAGCATCTTCTATGAGCTGGTGAACTATTTTAATTTGTAGGGTGAAATTTTTGTATATTTAAAACCCTTTACATAGTTTTTATAGATACTTCATAAGATTGTATGGTATTCATTACAGCTTCAGCAACAATATTTATTTGTTATTTTTCTGCCTGGGCGTCGTTTTTTTTTTTTTTTTTATCCGGAATACTACTTGTTCTCTGAAACTTCTGCAGGATCTGTAATATATATGAGACAGGGCGATCAGTATAGCTCTCATTGAAAGTTTAGATTTCATCCAGTCTTACCAATAATTAGAATCACATTAAGCTTTTCTTCTTAAATACGTGCCATATTATTAGAATCAATAAAAAGTATGCTAAAGTGAATTCCTAAATGTAAATACAAAATAAAATTCGGATGTGTAAAAACCTCTAAGTGGCTATTTGCATGATTTCTGTCAGAAAATACCTTACCTTCAGAAGGTTACTTAATTTTTACAGGGAGGTAAACAGTTTGATGGTTTGCCAACATTGAGTTTAATCGATTTTTTCAAAAATCAAAAGAGATGTCATAAAAATCAAATGAGGTGTTCTCATTTAAAAATAACTTTCAAAATGCTGCCTCAATCCCATCTTTGATGATTATATCACTATTTATTAACCAAAAGATTATTTTTATACTTTAATGTATGTATGCCAATTTCGTTCTTATTGTATCGCATATATTTTCTATCTTAACATATAACTAGACTAACTTAACTATCTATATATAGAATGCTGTCTTAACATATAACTATTGTAGTTCATAAACACCGTTGGGTGTTTATTAATGTTGGAGGGAACATTGGATGTTGCTATTCTCTATTATATACTTATTTTTTTAGGTGGAAACTGGGCGAATTATATTGGAGGGATGTATATCAGAAGACTATTATAAAGTAAAAGAACTGTTGTATGGACAATATGCTATTTTATAAGCTATAGAATTTATATATATATATATATATATATATATATATATATATATATATATATATATATATATATTAATTAAATTAACATCTTATAGAGTAAATTTTAACGTTTTTCTTTTATGAACTTTTATTGTATTACTTTATGTATATGTATGTACAGTATTTATGTTTAAAATAATAAAAAAAATATAGAATATTGTATCCTATTGGTTTTTATATTAATATTAAAGCATCTAAATAGACTTATAAGATTAACAACTGTTCATTTATTCATAAGCATAGGAATCTCAATTAATACATTGACATGTATTACTTGAGATTCCTATATACACATTATGCTTTATGTTTATGTACACAGATGACATTTTCTGCTCATATTATCTGTATACTGTGCAGACTAGAATATGGCGCAATATGAAATTGGTGATTATCTTTTCGAATATTGCCAAATGGTACTGGGCATGCCATAAATACAGGGTCCGGCAGAGTTGTATGACAGCCGTTTAATAAAACAAGATGATTATCTCCTCTAACATTAAGAATTATTTCATCTATGATACTATCTTTATTATTGAAAACCTTTTTTCAATAATAATAGAATTAGAATTTATCCTGTGATATAAATTAAATTACTCTCCTCGGATGATTAAAGTTTACTAATATCTGTCAAACACAAAAGCAAATAAAAACTTTAGGCTTCAAGGTAGGGCCAATAGAAATAATAATACAATGATTCTGATTTAGAAACTTAGGTTAATTTTTAGAGCTATATTAGGCAATTACTTGGCAAAACATTAACTTTAATTACAGGTAGAATTGAATTAGATTCTTGGAATAAAAAAAGAAATACTAGTTTATTTTATTTATCAAATATCAATATAATATAAGTTATTATATGAACTCCAAAATTTAAAATCAAATCTAAAAGAGGGTCCTTATAGTTTTGGTATTTGTTGTCAGTATATAGGAATTTAATTTTTGCTGCCATTAGCCATGACAATTTAAGACAAGACACAAAAAACTGCACAAAGAAGCGAATATTGAAAAATGAATTTTAATACCATTTTAAAATGTCTCCCACCATATATCCAAACAGATGTCAGGATTAAAAATCCAAATTATTCAGAAATAACTGCAATATGTTATACAAGAGGAAAATCTTATGGCAATTGTAAATAAGGGACAAAAAATTGAAATCGACAAATTCCCATTGTTAATGAACCAGCCAAATCATATGGTAAGGTGTACTTTCCTTAACGTTTCTTGGAACCTTCTAAAAGGATATTCCCATGTCAACCTATTCAAGTTACACCAAGACAAGTCGCACATAAAATTTCACAAATCAAAGTACTTGGTAAACGATACACTAACTATTAATGCATGGAAACCAAGGATTCAGTCACCGACTTATAGACTATAACGTCTACAGTATTCTATTTATACTCTAACGTCTACAATAACTCATTGTGTATCTACAGAAAATCGTCCATTTAGAGCATTATCGAGCCTTACATCCATAGCTGAATAATTACACAACCGATTATGATGAAGTTAATTAAGAAAATTGACAAATTACAAACAACAAGAACTGCAATATGAAAATGAATATAACACGAAGAAGAACGCCAAGAAGAAACCACCGAGTCACAACCAAAAGTGGAATGAGGAATGTGCATGATGAAAAATATTTTATCCACCAAGCCTCTGTACCAGATATCACCTAGAACTAAATTATATTGATCAACGTTGATTACCTTTTATTGAAATTTCTGGATATCATAAATCTCTATGTTTCCGTATTGATTCTGGCAGCAATATATCTTCAATAAACTCAGTTTTAGCATTTCTGGATTTCATAAACCTCTACGTTTCCTTATTGATTCTGGCAGTCATATATCTCCAATAAACCCAGTTTTACCTATTACCAAAATTAATATAATTCAAACATCATGTGGTCTATAGACAGCTAAATTTGAATTTCATTTCTGAGACTGGTTTTCAACGAATTTCTAACAAATGGAAAAATTATATTTACATTATATGGGATTTAATTAGAAATTAATTGAAAAATATGGGATTTAATTGGAATCTACAACGATATCTATATAGACATACTACAAAAATTGCTGTATGTCAATGTTCCCCCTCGAAATGAGATCATTTCAATATCACTGTCAACGAAAATGGAATTTTAAGAACTATACTTCCTACTAATGCTGTTACTGATGAAACATATTATATTCCAACTACTAAGATTAACAATCATTGTTTTATATCGAAATGTATAATGAATGTAGAAAAGGGATAAGCAGCCCTTGAAATCCATAACGTAATATCAAAGATGCATATATAAATCTTACATATTCATTAGAAGTATTCCCAATCGATCACTATATCATTTTCCAAAATGAATTTACTTGCGAAAATAACAAGTTTATCGATTTACCCAAATCAACGAGAAATTGAAAATCTACATCTGGACCATCTCAATCAGGAAGAAAAATCAATCCTGATAAAACTATTTTAAACAATATTTCAATATCCGAACATTTACTACAAATAATATACAACCTATAATATACAACCTACACATTTAATACAAATAATAGATGAAAGATCCTATTTACACAAAATCATACCGATGTCCTGAAATTCATAAGAATGAAGTTAAAGACTAAATGGCGAATATGCTAGAAAATGGATGATTCATAAGAGGTAATACAGATTCTCAATCTAGTCCGATTTGGATTATAGCTAAAAAATCTAATGCAAGTAAATATAAAAAATGGAGATTAATCGTGGATTACAGAAAATTGAAAAACAAAACTATTCAGGAATGTAACCTATACCTAACATCGATTATCCTTTGCGCAAATTAGGCCGATATCAATATTTCACCTCTCTGGAGCTAGCAAGTAATTTCATCAGATCCCTCATAAAGATAGCATAGTGAAAACAGTATTTTCTGCTGATTAAGGCCATAACAGAGTACTGTTTGGATTGAAAAATGTTCGGGCAACTTTTCAAAGAATGATGAATGAAATATTAAAGGAATTAATAAACAAAACCTGAATGAACATACACAATATTTAAAAGAGGTACTCAGAAAATTTCGGAAATGTAACCTGAATGTTCAGCTAGACAAATATGAATTTATGAAGAAGTCGAATTTCTAGAACACATAGTTATAACAAAAAGCATTAAACCTAACTCAAGGAAAATCGATGCAATCCTGAATTTTCCAATTCCAAGGACAACACAAGGAAGTTTAATCTAAGACTTTTTGGTATGATAGTATTTTACAGCAAATGTATTAATAATCTAACGAAAATTGCAAAACCTCTCACCAGCTGTTAAAAGAAAGGATAAAATGTTGAACATACCCAAAATTGTATACAAGCTTGAAGAACATATAAGGCAATATTATGTAATGAACATATTTTGTCATCCCAAGTTTAATGAAGTATTTACATTAGTAACAGATGCAAGCAAGTTTGCTGTAGGTTCATTACTTAGCCAAGATGGAAAACCTGTATGCTATACAATTCGCACCCTAAATCCAAGTGAGATAAATTATTCAGTAATAGAAAAAGATTTATTTGCTATTAGTTAGGCAGTCAAATACTCCCAACCTTTCTTGTTTGACAGATTTTTGAAAATTAAAATTGACAATCAACCTCTGAAATGGTTGGAAAATCTAAAAGAACCAAGTTTAAATCATGTTAGATGGAAATTGCTTTCCATCTGCAGAGTATGATTACGAAATAGATTATATTAAAGGAAAAGATAACATTGCTGCTGACCCTCTATCAAGGAAACCCCCCAGATAAACGAAGTATAGATAACAAGTTAAAAAAATATGTAAATTGGGAAATTAATGTAACGACAATCCATTCAGCAGTTGAAATACCCCTACTGCTTTGTCCTATATGGATATAATTATGTTAAGGAACAAATTTTTGATATAGATATTCAAAAGGAGACACAGGAGAAGCGTTAGAAACATTTATTGCAAATTTAGATAATACAGTTACATGTGTATTTTCCAGATAAACAACATGATACTTATTTTATTCAACATATACAACAGTTAATTACAATAAATTCGAAACTAATGATTTGCTCTTCTAATCGACCTATGTGATCCCAGATGCACACGAACAGGATAAAATAGATTACTATTATATTTATAAAATGGATCATCAAAGCATTACAACTATAATTAACTCACTTAAAAAAATATTACTGGCCAAACATGACTAAACATGTGAACAATTATATAATAGGCTGTGACTATAGTCCCGCCTCGGGACCCAGGTCAAGTCCCGAATAACGTCATCAAATGACGTTATAGGTAGCGTTTCGAACTGATATTCCTTACCGACTTGGGACCAGCATCCGGTCTCAAAAACGTCATCATTGGCTTTATCGGGATTTATATTCGGCCCCGACGCATATAAGGAGAACCGCACCTTCGTTAGCTACTTTTTTTTTACTCAGAATGAGATTGTCTACATGTCTGTGTAGTTTGGATCTTTCAAACTCTGACACCATGTATACTATGTATGTAAATAATGTTTGTAACTAACGAAAATGCGGTTCTTATAAATTCGGGACCGGATGAGGGTCCCACGTCGGGGCGGAATATAAATCCCGATAAAGCTAATGATGGCGTTATTTAATGACGTTATTGCTGAAATAAATAGTCAAAGACTACAACAAATTATATATTAAATGTTTATGTTGCACCATCTATGGGTTAATGATCCAACGTGGATCCAACTATGTGAAGCGCATGTGTATTGTGTTAATCTGTTTTTGAAATAAAAAGTACAAGCAAGGTGTGTACTGAGTTGTGGATGTGATATCCTCGTTTTCTTTTGTATTCCCGAATTTCATCAGGTTAAGGGCCCAGTTTTTCTTTTCTTCCTGCGCGTTTTTTTACTGTGTGTAAAATGTCGAGTGGAAGTTTAATCGCGAGTGTTCCCAAATTACGTGGACGCGATAATTATGAAAAATAGGCTTTTGCAGCCGAGAATTTTCTGTTGCTCGAAGGTCTACAAAAATGTGTGGACGACACGGAAATGAATGCTGGCAAGATTAGTCAGGCAAGAGCTAAACTCATTCTTACGATTTATACGTCGCTTTATATTCATGTGAATAAAACAGAAACAGCAAGTGAGCTGTGGGAGAAATTGAAATCTTTGTTCTCAGATAACGGATTTGCGAGAAGAATCGCCCTGTTAAGGTCACTCATTTTCATGAGGTTGGATACTTGTGAAAACATGAACGACTACGTAAATCAAGTGGTGGAGACATCGCAACGACTACAAAGCACGGGTTTCAAGATAGATGACGAATGGGTCGGTTCGTTGTTACTGGCTGGCTTATCGGAGAAATACCTTCCAATGAATATGGCAATTGAGCACAGTGGTATGAGAATTACCACTGATGCCATAAAAACGAAGCTTTTGGACATCGAATTTGATGCCGATAAAAAAGGCAGCGCCTTTGCCGGTAAAGCTAGTGTAATATCTTCAAAGAATGTTGGCAACACTGGTGACAACCGACAGTCAAATGTCAACAAGAAAGAAAATATCACATGTTATAAATGTTGACAAAAGGGGCACTATGCAAGTTGCTGTCCCAAGAAAGGGAATAAGTCAGCGGATAAAAAGACATCTAATGTGTTTAGTGCGGTCTTTATAAACGGGAAGTTTAGTGCTGAAGACTTTTATATTAATTCGGGTGCGAGTATGCACATGACACTGAATAAAGACTGGTTAATAAAGATAGAAGGACATGAAATTTCAGAAATTGAAGTTGCGAATAAAACAATGATCTCTGTCGAAGGTTCAGGTGAAATGTGTTTAAAAACTGAAGTAGACAATCATGTTTTTGATGTAACCGTCAAAGAAGTTTTATGCATTCCGGAGCTGTCAACAAATTTGCTGGCAGTGAGTCAGCTGATCAAGCGAGGTAATGAAGTTGTTTTTGATGTAGGGGGCTGCAAGATTTACAATGGACAACAAGAATTAATAGGTATCTCTTGTCTGGAAAACAATGTGTACAAGTTGAAGACGCATGTATCTCCTCAATGTTTTTTGAGTACCCATACAGTCACGGGGGAGATATGGCATAGACGATTAGGCCATCTGAACACAGAAGATTTAAATAAAATGAAAAAAGGATCTGTGGATGGTTTGACCTGCCAAGGAGAAGTTGACATTAGTAAGCTTAGCTGTAAAGTATGTAATGAAGGTAAGCAATGCAGATTTTCCGAATAAGAGTTTGAGAGCAAGTGCTTTACTTGAACTTATCCATACTGATTTATGTGGACCTATGGAAGTTACGTCACTTGGAGGTTCTCGATATTTTTTGTTTTTTGAAGACGACTTTAGCAAAATGACCTTTGTATATTTTTTAAAGAACAAAAATGAGGCATTTAGTAAATTCAAAGAATTTAAGGCTATGGTAGAGAAGCAACAAAATACTCAAATTAAAATTTTGAGGTCAGATGGAGGCGGAGCGTTTTGCTCCAAAGAATTTGACAATTTCCTAAAAGATTGTGGAATAATTCATCAAATTACCAATGCGTATACCCCTCAACAAAACGGATGTTCAGAAAGGATGAATCGTACAGTGGTTGAGAGAGCCAGATGTCTCTTATTCTATGCAAAATTAGGGAAGGAATTCTGGGGCGAAGCGGTAAATATAGCCGTATATTTGCAGAATCGTTCCATAGCTACTGGCCTACAAGATAAAACGCCTTTTGAGGTATAGACAGGCAAGAAGCCTGACCTCAAACATTTAAGAATCTTTGGGAGTATTGCCATGGTTCGCGTTCCAAAGGAAACTAGATATAAATGGGATAAAAAAATCACATGAAATGATTTTTATGGGGTACAGTGATTCTATTAAGGGATACAGAGTATATGACCCGAAAACTCGAAATATTAACATTAGTAGAGATGTTAACATGTTAGAAGAGACACGAAAAGAAGTCATCATCATGAGGTCATCAGTCCTAAGACTGGTTGGACGCTAACCTCCAGCTTCTCCTATCTTGTGCTAACCTACGCGTTTCGCTAATTGTGCTACAACCTACATCCCTTACTATTTGCGAGCAGTAGTCTAATCTAGGCGCCCACCTCTGCCTTTCTTCACTCCTATTTCTGCCTCCAAAATATCGCGGACTATTCCCCCATGTTTCAGCAAGTGGCCTACCATTCTATCTCTTCTCTTCTTTATGTTTTTCCACATACTTTTTTTCTCGCCGACATTCTCCAATACTTCTTCGTTTCTAACCCTATCAGTCCATGGTATTTTCATCATTCTTCGGTAACACCACATCTCAAAAGCTTCTAATTTCTTCCTACTTGCTTCCCCTACCTCCCAGGTTTCGCAACCGTATAGTGCCGTGCTCCATACATATGTTTTCAAAAATCTCTTCGTTGTTTCTAAGTTTATTACCCCCGAGCATAAAAGTGCTTTCTTTTTGTTAAAAGCTACTCGACCCTGCGCTATTCTTTGTTTTATGTCTTTATCGCTTCTTCCATCCCAATTTATTTTACTTCCTAAATAAGTGAAGTCTTTAACTTCCTCCAATTTTTCATTATTAATTTGTACTTTCGTTTTTGCTCTGCTCTCGCTCCCTCTGCACACTAACACTTTAGTTTTGTTTTTATTCACCCTCATTCCGTATTCTTCTGTCAACACTGCCTCTGTTTCTTTCAATGCTGATTCTAATTCCTCCTTACTAGATGCTAATACTGCTGTATCATCCGCGAATCTCAGCATTTTTAGTTTCTGTCCCTGTACTTTAATCCCGAAATCCACTCTATCTTTTACCACATTAATCGCCTCTTCGATGTACAGATTAAAAATTAGTGGTGATAGCGTACATCCTTGTCTTACTCCTTTCCTAATACCTACTTCCCTTTTTTCCCTTTCTACTTCTATAACAGCAGTTTGCTCTTTATATAAATTGTGTACTACTCTCCTATCTCTATACTTCATTCCCGCGCTCTTTAGTATCTTGAATATTTTTTCCCATCTTACGTTATCAAAAGCTTTTTCTAAATCTACAAATCCTATATAAGCGTTCTTTCCTTTTTCTATTGTTTTCTCTAACATTACTCTTAGCGCTAGAATAGCTTCGCGAGTTCCCCTATTTCGCCTAAACCCGAATTGGTCTTCTCCTAGTATTTCCTCCGCTCTATTTTCCATCCTCTTTGCACTATTCTGGTTAAGATTTTTGACGCATGGGAGGTTAGGCTAATCGTTCTAAAGTTCTCGCATTTGTCGGCTCCTCTCTTTTTCGGTATAGTAACGATAATGTTCCTCTTATAATCCTCCGGCATCTCGCCCGTTTTGTATATGTATTTTACCAGTTCAAACATCCTATTTACTACTTTCTGTCTCGCACATTTCAAAATTTCCGCCTGTATTTTATCTACACCCGGCGCTCTATTGTTCTTTAGCCCCCTTAGTGCTATTTCAAATTCCTCTCTCAATATAGGTTTTCCTACATCTTCCCTGTCGATGCTAGATTCTTCCTCTAATATCTCTCCTAATTCCTGACCCTCGTATAAATTTCCTAAGTACTGCTTCCATCTATCCGCTTTCTCCTCTCTTCCGATCAGTATGTCCCGATTGACTCCTAACGTTTCTACTTATTGTTCCTATATCCCTGAAGTTCCTCTTAATTATTTTGTAAGCCTCATCGGTCTTACCTACTTGCAGCTTATCTTCTACTTCTTTGCATTTATCCTCTATCCATTGTTCTTTCGCTTTTCCACATTTTCTAATGATTTCCCACTTTATTGCCTTATAAGTGTTCAGTTCTTCCTCGTCTCGTCTGTTTTGATAGCTTCATCTCTTTTGCATTAAGTTTAAGATTTCGTCCGTTATCCAGGGCTTCCTAGCTTCCCTTTTCTCGTGTCCTAAAACGTCCGCGGAATCTAGACTATACTTGATACCCTCCCACTCAGTTTCTGCGTTCTTGATTTCGTCATTACTCGCTTTATTTTTTAATTGATCTGTTTTCTCCTGGAACTTATCTTTCATATTCTGATCCCTCAATATGTCTATATTTATACATTTCTTATCCTTCCGGGTTTTCAGATTTTTGAACTTTAATCTAGCTTTCATGACTACCAAGTTGTGGTCGCTGTCTACATCTGCTCCTGGATAACTCTTACAGTCTTGAAAAGAAATAAAATTGGAAATTGTTTATTTGCTAAAAAAGAAGTAAAATCGGAAATTTACCCTGAAAAAGAAGAAAAAGAGATACTTTTTTCAGTGGGGGCAGAAGAGGAAAATCTAGAGATTCATTTACTTGAAGATTCCTATGAAGAGGAAAATGAAACTAGTGATGAAGATTATATAGGTACAAGTAGTACGCTAGAAAATACAGAAATTAGAAAATCGAGTAGAGTGAAAAAAGAGAAAAAATATGAGGATTATGTAAGTTTTTTATACGTCAGCCAAAGTGGATTGGGTGAACCAACTACAGTTAAAGAGGCTCTGACAGAACAGTGGAAACGTGCCATCAATGATGAACTCAAGTCGTTTGAAGCAAATCAAGCTTGGACTCTAGAAAATCTGCCCGAAGGAGCTATGTGCGTTAAAAATAGGTGGGTGTTCAAGAAAAAATTTGATAGTGCGGGAAATGTGAAGTTTTGTGCGCGTTTAGTGGCGAAAGGGTTACCCAGAGGCCTGGGATAGACTACGAAGAGACTTTTTCTCCAGTGGTGTGTCACTCTACATTGCGATTGTTGTTTTAATTGTCTGTTAGTTTAAGCTTAAATATTTGTCATCTAGATGTTAAAACGGCTTTGCTTAATGGCATTTTACGTGAAACTGTTTATATGGAACAGCCTGAATATTTTAATTGTTCTGTTATTGATAAACATAAGGTTTTAAGGTTGAATAAAGCTATTTATGGTCTTAAACAGGCATCAAAGGCCTGGAATGATAAGGTCAATGTTGCTCTATCTGAGATTGGATATAGTAAGTCAAATTTGGAACCATGTTTATTTGCTAAAAAAGGTAGTAATCAATCTTTGACAGTCGTCAAAGCAACAAGCCTTTGAGGCCAAGATCCAGTCGACCAGACAACAGGTATCCTGTATCCAATGTGTGATGGGCTATATGGCAGCCAATAGGCCTTTTACGCCAAAATTACGGTGAATCGCCGCCAATTTAAGAAGCATCCATCACACACTCAATGAGGTACCACCAGACAACACTGCCTTGATAGGATACGGATACTAGTGACGTGCAAAAAGTCACTAGTGAGGCAGGCGCGAAGGCTGGCGGAAAATAATTTGTTCCGCCAAAAATTGTCGCGTCTATTCGAACCGCCTCAACCTATTGTCAAAAATCCGCCGACTGTAGATCAGGTGGAACATTCAGCAGAAGCCAAAGATACACTCCAGCCCTGGCACACTGGAGATTTGTCCAACCCAAAGAACTACCGACCGATAACCTGCTTAAACGCATGTTACAAGGTGTTTACACACATCTTACATACAGTGAGTACTCCTAGCAGTTGAGCCGGTTTTCGAGGCGATATAATACGAACAACTAGGGTCTAAGAGGGGTGTCGCTGGCTGCAAGATGAATCTGTTGATTAACATATGTGTCACGCAGGACTCATGCAGTACAAGCTTCTATGGCCTGGATCAACTACCGCAAGGCATTCGACATGACAGCGCATGAGCTAATCATTCACTTGCTCCAATGCCTTGTGGTGCCTGGTACTGTAGTGAGATATATTTAAGAACTAATGCCGCTCTGGGGGACCATAAGATAGGGTGATACTAGAGTCCGGACAGCGCCGGTGTCGTTCAGAAGGGGCGGATTTCAGAGAGATTCCCTTAGCCCTCTTCTGTTTTGCAGCTCACTGCTGCCGTTGTCCGTGTCTCTCAGGAAAACCCGTGGCTATATCTGCGGCACCCCCGGCGATCGGAAGAATAAAGTCACCCGTCTATTTTACATGCATGACCTAAAACTTTATGCCTCCGGAGAAATGGAATTACGCCAGTCCCTAAGGATGGTGCGGGAGTACACGCAGGCCATCGGGATGGAGTTCGGGTTGAGCAAATCTGCACTGGTTGAGGACGAAGCTGGGAATACGCAGAGGATGCGCAGCTCGTAGACGGAAGCATCTTACGCCATTTAGATGCCGGAGAATCGTACACCTACTTAGGTGTTGAGCAACGCTCCACCCAAGAGATTGTAAAAAATGCTCTCCGCGGCAAGTATCAGCACCGCCTTCGACAGATCTGGTCTTCAGAACTATCGGGGAACGACAAGGTATCTGCAACTAACATGTTTGCCGTTGCGATTCTCGTCTACTCCTTCGAAGTAGTCAAATAGACACAGGAGAAGCTGCGACAACTCGACGTAGTAAGTCGGAAAAGGATGCATCTCAGTAGGAGTTTGCATCCCAGATCGTCCGTTCCACAATTATATCTCCCACGACATAGTGTAGGTCATGGACTCTTGAGTTTGGAGTGTCTTCATAACAGGATCGTTCTGGATGGAGCCTGTAAAATCATCGGGGGTTCGGATCCCCTTCTGTGCATGGTCCGAGAGCACAAACATGCAGGGATAGGAGCATTTTTATTTAAGGCAGCGCGTAGAACAGTCGATGAACTCAGTCTTGCATTCGATACCGAACGGGCCAATAGCAACTCTGTCATCGAGTTGGAACCCGTTTGGTTAAAAGCCCAAGTAAAAGCTGCAGAGTATTTAAGAGCGCTGCAGCTTCACAAGGATAAGCCCATGCACGGAGTCTTCTTTAGAAATATAGAAGCCTTGTTCTTATCCGATAAGCTGACCTATGCCTTCTTAAGGTCAGCCGGGCTAAATTCTAAGAACGGGGGATTCGTCATGGCTTGCCGAGATGGTGTATTTAACATGCTCGTCTAACGAAGTCGTGTCATGGGTATGGATGTCCCTGATGTCAACTGCAGGGCCTGCCGCAGGGCGTCAGAGACACTGATGCATTTGTTGTCTGCTTGCCCCGTATATGCAGTCTCGGCCTATATCCATAGATACAACGCAGCGTTACGGGTGCTTTATTATCATTTAGAGCACTCGTATCAGATAGACAAGACACCAGTGCTGCCTTACGCTCCGGGGGATATTGAGTCCGTTGGGAGAAACGAGAAGTGCCTAATATATTGGAACTATTCGTTTTCCACCGTCAGGAAAATACAAGCCAACAGGCCTGACGTAGTCCTCATCGACCATCAACTCAGGACAATGTTTGTCATCGAGTTTTCGGCACCCGATGACCGTAACACTGTTTTGAAAGAGGAGGAGAAACGGATAAAATATCGATTTTTAATCTTTGAACTCCGTAGGCTCTATCCAGACCATTCTATTAAACTTAAGATACTGATTATAGGAGTCCTCGGTGGAGCGAGAGATACACTGCTTTCAGAAACAAAGAGCATACCGGCATACTGAAACTTGACAGAAATCCTAGCCGGTCGCATGCAGAAGGCCGTAATTCTTGGTTCGCGGTTCTCGGCTTTCCTTCGTCCAAATGAGTTTCCTCCAGTTAGTGTTCAGTTTTGGTATTTTATATTTAAGGAGAGGTATTTAATTTGTCAAATTGTTTTTGAGACATTAGAAAATATGTGAAAAACCGGTCTTCAAATGAACTCAATTCACATCACAATCGGTGAAACTCGCCGAACTCCTTTTTCATTTATTTCATGCACCCATTTTCTTTTCGTTACATAAATTGGTGGACATGTTGAATTGAAAAGACGAAAAGAAAACATGAATTCAACTAATGAATTGGAGAAATCACACAATACATACCCTTGATAGCGACTGTTTTCATACTGGTTTGCCTCGACTTGCCCACATTCTGTCTGACTACCCTAGTCTGCTGCAGACTACGGTCCATCTGTCTGCGTGGACAGTCCGCCCCCTGTTTGACCGAGCCTTTATCCTCCTTGATGCCTGCCTCGTACGTGGGCACAAGGTGGAGTCTGCCTTGTGCCCTTCCCGTATGCCATCCGACATACGGGACAAAAGTAGGCAGTCTAGCACTCTGCCACTTTGTGCTCCTCCTGTCCGCATCTGAGGTACATGCCCCTCCTATCCGGCCCCATGCACAGTTGAGGGTAGTGACCCGTCCTCCAGCATCTTTAAGCGGAGGGCTTGGCTTGAACCCTGTATCTCCCCCACCCTATTTAGATCCTGCGGAGATCCAACAAGTTTCCGCCCTCCGCCCTATCGATCCCTAGGATTGCCGTCTGGCTGTCTCCCAGTCCTACCCTGTGCGATCGTACCAGAAACTCCTTCGCAAAAATGTACTATCTTCCTCCTACCTCCTCCTTCGCCTCGTCCTCGATCGCCAGCACGTCGATGTCCCTTACCTTCAACTTCGCTGCATTTTTCATTGCCCCGGCCTCGACCCCTTCTAACTTGCTGGCGATTTATTTTCTTATGGCGTTGGTCTTCACGCCTCCCTCCCTCACTTCCAGGAAGAGTTTCCCAGTTCCTCCCCTCCCGATCTTTATGAGCCCGTTTATTTCAACTCCAATCGCTTTAGAGTCGACGCTGCTCTTAACTCTCCTTAGCGTTTCGGCGTAGCCCCCGTATCTTCCACCAGTACCTCCGCCGGCTTATAACCTTTTCTGGCAACACCTAGTGGTCACACTCTGTCCTCCGTCCTGGGTTTCTCCCTGTTCTTCCGGCAATATCTTAGGTCCCCCGAGCGGTATATCCTGATTCTGTAGCCAGCCAGTGTAGCAGCTGCTGACACTCCCTAGTTATAACTTGAATAAAGATACTCCTTGCCCTTGACACCGCCTCTTTGATCTCCTTCTTAGACTTCGGGTTCTCCCTCAACAGCTTGCTTAGGTGCTTCATTATTCGTCTTATCTTCGTTACAAGGTCATGTACGCGCGCGGGTTCCTCCTTCTGGGGGGAGGTCACCATACCGCCAGAAGCCTCCCGCTCTCTTCTCATTCTTTCAACTGACCTGGCCTCCTCCTCATCCCATTAGAGTTCAACAGTGGCCACATTTCCACCTGACGTTCCCGGGAGTGACGTCTCCGCCGATCACCAGTTTCTCGGTGGAGACGTGACTACATCAGGCCCGCCACCCTACTACCCCTAAGTCGGGATGCCCCATATCCCGTCTGCGTGCCCTTTTTTTGCCGGGGGGACGCTCTTTTCCTGCTTATTCACCTGTATTACTTGCCTGGTTATAGCCAATTTATTTTCCATTTCAATCAGTGGGCCCATACTAGGGAGAGAGCACTTATACTGCGAGGTGTGCTTGATACTCCGCAGATTTTAACGACTTCACTATCGGTTTATTATAGAGGTTCACTCTTAGTGAGTCGGCCGGTTAAGGCAAGTCCCTGGTCCCGGTATCCGTACAACGTTCCCATACAGCACCACGCAGTCGGTGCAGGTACAGGTACAGGTCGTTGAAGTACGGGCCGAGATTACGGTATATAGTGAGTATCGGATACTCACGGCTAGAGCCCCCGGGTTGCCAAACCCAAGCGTCTAAACGACGTTTGTCCTGGGTTGAGCGGCCCCCACGTTCGGAGAGAGAATGACCAAGGAAAAATGAGAGGATATCCTAAAAGGTTAGTATAGTAAAAGGAAAAGGAGCCAGATAGAAGATAAGGCCTAGTAAGCGACAAGGCCTGTGACATTCCGTGCTGCAGTTGGCCAGATTTAGTTTTTGCCGTTCTCTCTCCAACCCACCAGCGAGGGTGTCCCTAAAGAGACAAGTACCTGCTGGAAGGGACGTTAGGGTCATCACAGCTACTTAACTCCTCACCATAACAAAATCCTGTCCATAAAGGGGAAAATATGGTCAATTGCAATGAATCTAAAAATTTCTTAAATAATTTAATCAGTTCGGAAAACCATCAATCATTATGTCAGACCAAGTATCAATTCATTTTTATAAGCAATTAAGTAATGTTTTATGTATTATATGGGAACCATCATCTGATAATTTTAATATTTGTGGTTACACACAAGAAAATAATATGTTTATGAAAAGGAATATCCTTTCAGAGATTGCTAAATTATTTGATCCTCTAGGACTTAGATCCTCTAGGATCAAAGCACTAGTCCTACTAGAGAGCATTAGTCCTATAAAACCTAAAGTCTAGGTTTTATAGGACTAGTGCTTATAATAGCTATAAAATGCTAATGCAAAAAATAGGGGCTAGTAAAATTAACGGGAATGATGAATTATAGTCTGATTTCAAATAATGGATTATTTTTTCTAAATATATCAATAAATTAAGTAAATTAAATAACTCTAGATTTTTGCATTATTCTCAAGAAATTAAGGTTATTCAACTACACGGATACTCAAATGTATCTTTTAAAGCAAACGGCACTTGTTTTTACCTTCGCAGATAGGTAGAGTAGAGTATTTCCTTTGAAAGTTATTACTCTTCCATGATTAGTATCTATGTGGATTTTTACTTATTGTGAGAATGTATCATAAACTAAGGTTTACATTTTGGATACAGTTCTCAAAGGCAATTCTATGGACGGATTCAAAGATTGTTTTACATTTGTTGCAAGGTTCGTCTACAAGATGGACAACATTTGTCTCAAATAGGGTATCATAAATATAAGAATTAAGTTAAGATACATTATGGAAACATGTGCTTTCTAGTGAAAATCCTGCTGATCGTATTTCTAGAGTTTTAGAGTTTTATATATCGAATCTCTCATTTGCTACAGTCGGTGCTGAAATGAACCGCATTTTTAGTACGACTCTGTATTAAAATTCAAACATGAAAATATTGCTTCTTCTGGATAAAATCCAGAAGAAGCAATAACAATGACAGTACTACTTACTGTCAAAGAACCAGATTCCCATGCTTCGATTTAATTTATACTGTTGCTCGAAGTAGCTATTTCGCCCCGTTCCTCTGGATATACTCTCGGCGACCCAGTCGAGAAATCACGCCACCCTGTGGCGTCACGATTTTGTACGACAGCGCCGGCCTCAGAGAGTATAAATATCGTAGTTTTGACGTGATTCGCTCTCTTGCTTAGCGTCGAACTACGAGTGGCCTATTTTATATAGAATACTCGCCAACAGCTAAGTCTTGATCAGCTTACTAGTATAGCTTTGAACTTCGAGTAACCTATTTTGTATAAGAAACTTGCTATAGTATAGTCTTGAGTAGATCCTGCGACCTGGATGTTTTATGTGGCCTGGCCCATAAAATTTCTACTGAAAGGATTCCTACATTTACTCTCAAAAAAAGAGGTTTTAATTAACCGTTTATCCAACGACTTCAGGTATCTGTGTAGAGGATATCCGCCAAGGTACCTCTGAGAGGGTATTATCAGGGTGTCCTCGTTTAGTTTGCTTGGTTTAGTATTTGAGTAGCCTACCCGCGGTAGGATACTTGGTACAGACCTTGCTTACGCCAGCTACAAATCGAGCTGCCTGCCCGTGGTAGGGAACTCGGTGGAGGCTAACAGAGTAATACAACGAGGTGAACCGTCCATCGCCAACCTTAGTACCTGGCAAAGGGGTGCCATTTCCCGGTCTACCATCGTCGGATCGACAAGTTGTTTCACCCGTCCGCGCCGAATTTCCATTTTCCACCGAGGGAAGTAAGCGAGCGCATAAATTATTGCACGTTTACGAACGCCAGTGAGTGCGCAGGAAACACACCGTCGCGAAATTGCGGTTCGACGTCCTGAGTCGGGGACCAGCGTTGTATGTCGGGAGTGTGAGCCTGGTAGCAGATACCATCCGAAGGCCAATAGGGGTTGCTGTCTTAGACGAATTGAGATTGGGGTATGTCCGTTCCATATTATTCTAGGTGTGCTTCTACCGATCGACACTCCTATCGATCGACACTACCCCCGAGCGCCCGCTCTCGGTCTGGTTCTGTGCCCCGGTTGGTCACAGTCAAATAACATTACAACAACATTATAACAAGTAAGTTTTAAGAGCGAAGGTTCGTTGAATAGAAATTGTATGGAAAGAATTTGTCTATTAGCAATTGAATATACGTACAAATATTACCATATTTAAGATCCTATTCATTGGTTACCATTTAACAATTTGTATACGGGGTATATCAAAAGATATACGAGGTACGTACGAAAGTAGAAAGAGTGAACGTATCCCACGATGAAGACATGCAGCAGCAGAAAGCCCGCAGAGCCCGAGCGAGACCCGGCCACTGCTGCTTACGGAAACAACCCCCATGCAGTGGAAAGGGAACGACAACAACAACAATAACAACAAACAACTCGGAGCGCCTACGAACAGCGGTCCGTACTCGCGCCAAGGAGCAACGCGGTCAGCCGGATCCTGGAGGCATCCTAGCATGGCTGCAATAGCGTCCACCCTGATGTCATCATCGGGAGCGTTAATGTTGGCAACGCCGCATCACGTCGACAAGGGACGTGACGTGGAGGGGTGATCCCGGAAGGGCGACGTGTACGTCGAGACGAGGGGCAACCCTTCGTACTCCTTACACAGGCACCCCCATCACCTACCATCTCCCATCCCAGGAGGGATGAAAGCGAGAGGAGGAGCCTCCTATGAAGAGGCGGGTACGAGACGTCGATATTACCCCTATTGAAAATTTATAATAGAGGAACGACGATTTTTCGACGATTCCTATTTATATCATTTTGATTTTCATTAGCCTATACCTCATCCACAAGTTAATCCGAAGGTGCAGAATTGATCAGTACCAAGTATATTCAGTAGCTCGGCATTCTTCATGAATTATGCCCTGAGGATGGAGTAGTTATAGCAGCCACATTCCCGCAGTAGTTGTAAAATTCGATATCTTCATCTTTTATTTTATACAACAGTGCTGATTGTTTAAAATGTACTCATGTTCTAACTCTCAATCTCATCTTTATAGTTCTGATTTTTTAACATTCGCAAAGCTTACGTGTATTAATTTAATAAACGGAAATTTCATTTTAATTTTTTTTATCGAGACGAGAAATATACTATCAGCAGCGAATTTCGTAGCCTGCGTACCTTTAACAATATACATAGGTTTTATTCCACAAGGCACAACTTGTACTAATGGTCAAATAGAACATGCGATGAAAACGTTTAAGAATAAAATATTCTTATCATTCTTCCAAACCGTTGAATCCGAGAAAATAGGGCAGGACCTTGACTAAACTCTTTAGAAGTACAGTTAGCTTTGAACAGTACATGCCATTGGGCGACAGACTTTACTTTAATCCAACTTGCTATTTGGTACAAAAATTTATTCACTTAATTTACACCAGAAGAACAAAGTGAAATTGTTCTATAGTACGTTACCACTTTAACTGGCAGTGACTCATACTCAAATATTTGGAGCGTTGCGGCGGAGAATGAGGTAAGGGGACGAAAAGCCATAGGCGGGTTATGGAAAAAGTGGCAAAATTTTAAAAAATGTGAATAAAAATATGTTTGCCTTAGATATATAGAGTGGGGAGGCTTTCACTGTTTTTTACACCCCCTCCAAGAGGTACAGTGCAATAAGGTGCATTTTTTATACTGGTATCCCTAAGAAGCATTATCCAGTAAGAAAAGGATATTCACGAATAGAAAGGCAGTCAATGGACTGTTATATTATCTAAGGTTAAGAAAGGCCCTGGTTTTTATAAGTGATCCGAGTCTGATGCTGACTTGAAATTAATGCCACTGCTGCTGTTGTGTCCCACATTAAAGACAAGTGGTTCAACTAACACTTCCACTCGCACATCTAGGCCTCACATCCGCTGCTCCGCCTTGATCACATGGTGAATGTATTTCTGCCACGACTGTACAGTTACATTGGCAATAGCTTCGTGAAATACCGGCTTTACCTGAGATAATTTGAAAGTGGTATTCTTTCGCCCCACTTCACCCTTCACGTACGCCAAGCCAGTTCAGTAGGGTTCAATTCACAATGGTACGTCGGTAAGTGCAACACCGGATCCTCGTGCGCACGACCCATTTCATCCACTACATACTTCACATACTGCTTTTTGTGTACACGTGCAATTTCTAAAAGCTGCACTTTGAGGAATGTGTCCTCATATGGAATGTTTTTTTATGTTAGCCAATCCATAAATTGGCCTTTGCGCCACGATGAAGTGGGTAGACTTGCTAACCATCAGCTATGATCACGGCTTTCTAATCGTCGGCGCGTTGTGCATGACAATAACACAGCCAGGTTCTACTTTCGCTAAAATGGTTTCGAACTATTTTTCGAAAACCGCACTATCCATGTCCTCGGGGTAATCGCCCGTTTTCTTGGACTCAAATGTTAACAGTCTCTTCTACGAAACCGGTTCCACTCCCGATATGGGTAATTATCAATCGGCGCTCCTTCTCAGCAAGAGCCTTTAATCCCGTCGAGAACCCTTCCAAGAAGGCTTCCCGTCGATTGGTAATGTTCAAGTCTTGCCACACTTTAGAAACTGTATGTCCCTCGTTCACCCACGTTTCATCCATATAATAAATTTTTGTTCCTTCACTTTGAAGTTGCCGAATCTTCTGTAAATATTTTCTTCGCCACATAACAATTTCATTTACTGTCTATAAGTGTACTTTTGCGACTACACAGTAAAAACCGAAAATTTAAGCCACAAATGGTACGCCTCAGTACTCTGCTTTAAATATGGGGAAGGCTTTCATCATTGACGACTGCTCCTCTCTCGCCTCTCTGGAAGCCTCTCGCTTCCTTATTGTTAGTCGCCGCTGTAAGAGGCACTGACTCTTCCTTCTTTTGCTCATTTAAACACCGATATACAGTCCTAACTGACACTGAAGTTAAACCACTACATAGTTTTACTCCATCAACTATCGATTATCTCAGGTTATGTGCCATAATTCCCTCGTACACACGGCAAATAATTTCACGTTAATGGGGCGTTAAATGCATACATTTGCGTTTCGGTATCGAAAACACATTTTCTTTATTACAGATGACTGAGAGCTCCATTTTAAACGCCGAATACTGGAGAGAATACCGAATGCTTAATGCTTGAGCACGTGACAGCCAGTGAGAAATAATCTCAAAATATTTGTAAACATCGAAGCTACTCGGAGAAAGCGTAAGTAGCTTTCGGCTCCTTCCGCACTGTTTTCGAGCGTTCAGTGTGGTTCGCTCTTTCAATTTAGATGACGCGTCGATCGGTACTCCATTTCTTGAAGCGGAAGCTTGCGTTTATTTTAAAAGCTTAATAACTGCATAGAATTTGTATGTACACTTCATAGTGATAGTGTTTTAATATTATGTATGAGTCACTACCAGTTAAAGTGGTACAGTATTATAGAAACTGACACGGGGTTTTAGGCCGAACCTGTATTGCCAATAATGTAGGTAATTACCTAATACCGTACGAGACGGGTGAGAAGTGAGGAGACGCCATTGCGTCGATCTCCCTGAAGAAAGCTAGATGAAATTTACCTTGAGAAGGGGAAGTTGATCGGTCCTCTACTCTCATTATATTATATTGTAAACTATAGTCATCATTTTTAACTTTTTAACTGTGCATAACTTCAATATGATAAATTAAATTACGAGGTTGATTACTTTCTATTTGCTCTTATCTTCAACTAAATATATTTCCTCATTTGAGGAAACCTTGCCTTCATGGAATTATTCAATTTGAACAAGAACATATATATTCGCGCATGTGTAATTTATATTAAAAGCTTGATGATATTTGTTTGTGTAGCGTCGTTCACGGTCATATAGACGCCGACGCTAAGATAACATTAAACAAGTGAATACCGTGCCCAACACACTTTACTGCTATCTTAAACACCACCCAAGATTTCTACATAAGAAAAATTATAAAATAATTATATATTTACTATTTCACTGTACGGATCAGGTTCCTGCTGCAAAGTGTGAGTATTAATTTCTTTTATATATGTATATATATATATATATATATATATATATATATATATATATATATATATATATATATATATATATATATATATATATATATATATATATATATATATATATATATATATATATATATATATATATATATATATATATATATATATATATATAATTTATTATTACAGTTAGTTATAAATTGTAAAAACATATTTTTATATCTACAAGGACTTATTCTTTAAGAATTCATAAATTTTAAAGAAGAATCAATAGCGTAATTACGTTTTTGTGGATTTTTGCCATACTTCATTTTGATAAACTTTGTGTCGTTTAAAAAAATGCTATATCTAATTGCTGTCGGTCTGGATTAAATTATTCATACGGATTAGATGCTAAACTCTCATAGTTTTATTCTTAAAATGAAATAATTATCCCGTATGAACCGTAGTTCTGTTATTTGCAGCCCCGGATCTATGATTTTCCGAGCCGGGGCAAAACCTTGATATTAGCGTCCCTCCCCTCCGGCATTTGCGATTATTGGTTATAAAAAACTCACAAAACAAATATACTGGGTGGGATTTTTTGTGACCGGAAGAATAAAAACCCTTAAATTAATTCTCTCTTTATTACCTGTTTGCTAATAATTTTTCCTTATGTCTGACATTAATATAGAATACATACAACCAGTGTAGACAACGTACAAGCCAGACTTTACACACACCTTAAATCTCAGCAAATTTTACTATCTAATCTTGCTACAGCCTTACATGTTGAGTTTTTCTTTCTGCGAAAGATTTTATTACATCATGAAAGTTCATTTCATAGGCAGTTTTATTTTCGATGACTATAATTGTGAGGCCAGATAGATGTTCCTGATTCATTGTTGAACGCAGGTAGGTTTTAATTATTTTTAGTTTGCTGAAACTTCGCTCGCAGCTTCCAGATGTCATCGGTAATGTGCAGTATATCCTTAAGGCTACACTAATATTGGGAAAAGCTTCTTGCAAGCCATGTTTGCATATATGTTGCAACAAGTCTAATGCACTTGTCCTTTCGTTGATTCTGATTACAAGTCTAGCTTGCTTTTTAAATACGGCGAGTTGCTGGCAGAAATGAACTGCGTTTAAGAATCTGGAATATTTTCGAGTTAGATCGGCTCCATTTTTCTGCAGATCTTCAGTGAACATATTTACAAATACATGGCCACTGAGGAAGGCGAAATTTTCATTCAGGTTCCTCCCGCTTTCTACCCTTGTTCCTAATTCTGTTAAAATTTTGCCAAATACTACTTTTATATCTTTGGAAAACAGTTGAGTCGGGTCTAACGTTCTTGATTCGTCCTCGCAGATTTTGTCTCACCTTTTCCTTCTGAAAATTCGTTTGAGGACTGACACGATTCCCAACTTTACTGATAAAGGTAGGCGCAACTTCTTCGATCGAATATTCCATTGGTTTTTCTCTCATTTATTGCAAGTTCTTAATAAGCTCTTGCATTAGTACCACAGAACGCGAAATGATTATGTTCTTTTTCTGTATTTCGACGTTAACTCTTAATTTCTCGAAGTATATTAGCCCAAATGAATATTAGCCTCAAATGAACACTCGATAGTACGACGCGCTCTGGATGCTAGACGCTTTAGTGAAACAAGTTTTTTTTCAAACATATGAATTTGGCGCCCCCTTAAATTGCCGCCCGGGGCAGGTACCCCGGTTTGACCCCCCCCCCCCCCTAGATCCGGGGCTGGTTATTTGTTGTGTCCTACTTACTGTTGTGTAGCTACTTTTATGACATAGAGATATTTTATTAGAATAAACATCTAAATGCATCATGTAGTAGTAAATCTGAATAAACTTCATTTCGATAACAAGTTAAGATGACATAAGAACCAATTACACATTATCAAAAAATATCTTAATTTCTTCTCATAGGGAAGCACTCTATCACGCCTAATATGCATTATGGCGACAATACATAATGTCATCTTCCACACTTTGGTTCTTGTTTTGCTAACTATGGATTGAGTAGAGGGTTTTTGTTATTTTGAAAGTTATTAAAAAATTTTGAGTCATATTAAAACAATCCAGACTTCAGACATCTAGGTTCTGGGAATTAATATATTACCATCATCGAAAATAAACGCGTTACAAAACAACAATATAAAAATCTTCTTTTCCCGAACATTTTACAGGAAATGAAAATGAGGATATCCTTATAAGTGTACAATCCTTCCATAAGCAATATCTTCAAAACGTATAACAAATAATGTTCAAAAACTTGTGAAATATTATTATTTTACTATATTGTTAGACAAAATGTTTATAAAAAGCCAAGTTTTCTTCAGCTGCGTGGAAACGCCAAATTGGGATCGGATAATTAAAAAAAAAGTCTGAATTGATTGAGATGTCACAAATATAGGAGTTATAGTGGGAGTGATGATGTTCATTTCGAATGTTTGTTGTATTTTGAAGAATTATCGCTGTATCTGTATTTCTTGTTTTTTTTTTCACAAAAAAGAATTGTTAATCCTTTATTTATTTATTTAAGTCATAAATCGTTGAAACCAGCTCATCAAAAAGAATTCAATAAAAATCAAATTCTATTAAAGAGGAATACTCTCTTGTACCGCACTTATATGATTGAGCCTGTATACTTAATATTTCATTTAGGTATAGCTTTTATATTAATAGTCGACCGGTCCGAGCGTTTCTCATAACTTTGCAAAATAACTAAAAACCATAATTCAAAATATGATCCAATCCACATTCTACATAACTTATTCGGGAATATGTATTTTCTTTAAATTGTACATTATGGCAATGTTCCAATACAAATTCAAAATAGATTCTTATAAAAATCTTCTGTATTCTTATCTGTATTGTAATTAAAAAGATTCTCTCGGAGATAGCCCTGAGATAAAATATATAGAAAGCCGTAAAAAAAAAGTAAAATTAGACATAGACTGGCTTTTTGAAAATTACATCCTATGAAACTGTCGTGCAAAAAGGTTGACCCAACATAATTTTATGGTTATATTTATTATATAGCCTTTAAGAGAGCTAGTCTTGTATAATTTGAATTGATAAATTATTGGTTCTATTTTATTCTACACTTTATATTATTCCTAATTAACAAGTATACAAAATATTTATATTTAGATCAATACAAAACAATTTATTATCTAATTTCATATATAAAACTTTTACATATTCTTTCATTGCAGAAAATATGACAGATTGATCTGTCTGTCTGATATGATGATTAATGATAAATAAATTAAAATTAAATTAGATTAAAAACGTTATTAATTTCCACTGTAGAGTTGGTAATTTAGGCAATATGTTTGATGAAGGTGGTAGAAGGAATTTATTGTTTTGTTGATCTATGATTTGTTATAACTATGTTATATCAATTTAAAGCAAAGTGTGTGATTTACCTTGGATCAGTATCAGTGATTTTAACTTGGTTGAGAAATTGTTCTTCGTCAAATTCGAATAATTTTCCCATATGTTTAAATAAAACTTTTATATAAATAAATACTTTAAGTAAGTTAATATGCATCGTATATATTACGTAATATGCATAATAAATCTTGCAAACCTAGATAACACTCGCAAACACTTTTAATTAGTCAATGTTGGTTTGTCATTCTAAGTGGAATTTACTTAATGCACATTTTCAGACCAAAAATCATTTGATCGTTCCATGAAGTTGAAAGCTACGTTGGCGTGGTATATATAATATACTCCCAATAAGCGTTTAACTATGCCATAGACATAATCATGGTATGACGAGGTAGACTTTTCAAAAAAGGTGTTAAAAATAAAATAAAATAATTTAAAGATAATTTTCCACAGATTATTAGAGGTGTTTTTTTTTGTATTAATGTACACTGTGACTATTGGATATTCCATGAGAACATCTTTACCAGCAACATCTTGGACTCATCTGAATGTTGTATAAGACCAGTATGAACTATTTGGTCTGCCGTGGCATGTCTCTCGTAGACCGCTTCGAGGTAGAACGAATGCAGACGATGTAAGCTTTTGCGCGTGCTGCGTCTAATCTGACGCTGAGCGTAGCCTCGAGCTCTATCAAGCCTGGCTGGTCGGTAGTGACGTTGAGCTTCTTGTAGTCTTGCTTCGAAGAAGCTCCTTCGCTTTCTTGTTGGCTTTTTGGACTCAACTTCTATTTTGTTACACACATTATACCAAAAATAAAGATATTCGATCTTTCTGGTGGTTTTTATTTAATAACAGCACGTATTACAGTAAAGCCCAAAATGTGAGTTTGATCTAACTGTTTCGAAAGACTAAAAAATCTGTTCTGTCCCTAACTGGGAGGAATACATATATATATATATATATATATATATATATATATATATATATATATATATATATATATATATATATATATATATATATATATATATATATATATATATCTATTAGGAGTAACAAATAAAGAATAATTAGATATGATAAGTCTTGATGTATAAAGATAAATTACGAGTAAAATGCATTAGTAACAATAAACCGTAGATAAACTACGGTCTTAAACATTACGTGAAAAGATAAGTAACGGCAAAAATGCAAGGTATGGCGGATATGGTTCAAGAAATGTAAATCATCACTTTATCGCATTTTATTGTTGTATCTATTTATAGAGTTATTCCAGGACTGGCCTGCTTATGGTGTACCAATATAACTCGGTTGTCACGGGAGCCGGAACCGCCGACGCCCCCGCCCGAGGGAGAATACGCGAACTTGGGAAAACCTCGAAAATTCACCATCCGCGCATCTTCACGGTGGTGGGATAGATCGCTGGGGTGCGACGCCCCTAGTCACTAGACTAGGAGGTTGTTATGGCTTCCGCAAAATGATTGCATATGGGTAGTGGCAGAATACCGCTAAGGGGCGCAGACATGGCCACTCAATATTGTGATTTTGGTTTCCTAAACGCATGAACAAAAAAAAACCTCATACAAAACTTCTTGACAGTTGTTTGATAATTTTTTTTTGTTTTTTCCCGTTTTCTTTGTAGCTTTACAGCTAGTATGGCATTTTCGACGGATTACCGGTCGCTTCTCTCTCTCTCTCTCTCTCTCTCTCTCTCTCTCTCTCTCTCTCTCTCTCTCTCTATATATATATATATATATATATATATATATATATATATATATATATATATATATATATATATATATATATATATATATATTGTTAAGAATAATAATAAACCGAGGAAGAGTTCGCACAATTTATTCCCTGATTCACCAGTACAAACATCAAGAGAGATTTCTTTCAATCTCTAAGCCATCAAGACCAATGTACTACTGATTTGCCAAAAATGAAAGCAGGTAATCTTAGTCAAAAGCAAACATACCAAATTCTGTATAATTCAACTCACCCTTAATGATCCTTCTGCATCTTAAATAATTTTAGACGATCACTGGCTACCACCCCTTTTAACCGTCTCCCGATGCCAAATCAAGTGTGGAAAACCAAACTTGTCCTGCCAAACGATCCCACTGGTCCTCAATTCGGGGAAGCGGGTACCTCTCCTTGACCGTTATTGCATTAGTTTGCGATAGTCCACACACATGCGCAGTTCCCCGGACTTCTTCCTTACCAATAGGATGGGACTGGCGCAAGGAGATACACTTGGTTCAATTATATCGTTTTTTTAGAAGGTCGTCGACAATCTACCTGACAACTTCCCTCTCATGATAAGATAACCGATAAGGGCGGTACCACACAGGCACTGTGCTCGTGAGTCTTATCTGCATCTCCACATTTGTGTTTCCTAATTCCGAGTTATTTGCAGCAAAATACCTTTTGTACTTTTCAAACAAGATAGTTAGACGCTCTTGTATGTTCTCAGTTTCAGGCGATGGTATTGCAGGTACTTCAGTCTCTAAAGACTGCTCCGAAGAGATTCCCCGCGCCACACATTGCCCTTGTTTAAATGACGTGGTTACCTTGCTGACATTGTAGACCGTCAGAATTCCTAGTCCGAGTACTATATCAATTTGCTTTGCTGGAATTATAACAATGTTTTCATTTAAATTCCATTCGGAGCGCGCTGGTGTTAAGGAGCCTTGTACTAGTTCACACACGACTTGAATTTTATTGATTAGAGGAATTATTGTTACTTCTTCATTGGTACGCAAGGGATACTTGATAGTGTCTTCGATCGCTTCGGTAGGTAAGCTGTAATCATTTTCTCAAAATCGTGCATGCGCTCCCGAAATCAACGTATGCTTTCACTACTTCGTTATTAATTTTTGCATCCACATGGTATTTCCGATGATCTGGAGTAATGTGATTTATATTGACAGCTTCATTATTTGATTTCAGTTTGAAACATGTTTCTCTTGTATGACCCATTCTTTTACAATAACTGCAGGTGTGGTTGTTTATTTTACTCGTTGTGTCTGTTATTAGATGTCTTATTTTTAAAACAATTATTAGCTTTTTGACCTAGTTTACCACAAGTATAACAACCACGCGTTTTGCTGGGGCCGCTCAAATTTTGTTTATTTCCTTGGTCAGATTTACGGGCTGTGATATTCGAGAAATCTGACTCAACAATAAATTTTAATAATTGTTCGGTATTTTTACAACCCGCGGCCTGAGCACTCGCTTTAAGTAAATTATTATTGATTGTAGAAATTATGACGTCTGTAATGACATGGTCGGATAGGTCGCAATATTTACCTAAACGCAGTTTGTTATAGTAAAATGACACAACGTCTTCATTATGCTGTCTTTCCGTGTTTACAAATTCTTTCAATTTCAACGCTATACTTCGGACAGACGGAAAGGCTAGAGTTAGTTTTTGTTTCCACTGCCGCCAATCACTATCAACTTCCGTTTGACAATCATACCATGCTTTGGCATTACCTTCAAGATGACTTATCATAACAAATATTTTTGCACGATCGTCTCATTCATAAAGTTCGCCTAGTGAATCAATTTTATTTAACCACTGGTTTATGGTAATGCTTTCAGTTGACGCATCAAATTTTGGTATCAATTCCATCAGCCCCACGAACGTTGCATTACCGAATCACGTGAGTGTGATTTTGATTTATTGCTGGTATTAGTTTCCGTCGTAGAAGGTCGTTCATTCGATTGACGCGTCGGGCTACTGGGTGGGGTATGGGATCCTGACCGCGAACGACGCGTCTCCGGCGATACCCTACCTTGCCGGCCAGAGGAATTATGAAATGTCTGGTGAATTAGATCCTCTAATTTTTGAAATCTGTTGTCAAATTGCGTTTCCAATCGTTGTAAACGATCACGATTACGCGACCGAGAACGCTGACGCCGTTCTTTCCTGGCCCGACTATGACTTCGACTACGTCGGTGTCGATCCATTAATATAAGGAAAATATTGGCTCGAGCGACACAAAATGCAAGTTCTCAAAATGCAAATTCGCGAATTAGTCAGACAAGCAGGCAACTTAGACGATAAAACAAAAGTCAAGGACTCACCAATGTTCTACCAAGCATTTGTTGCAGCACGGCACAATCGCCTGATCACCTGTTGCACAGAACGGCCCAAACACCTGATCACATCACCTGTGGTGTGGAGTTATGATCGCACTTCTGATATGTTAAGAATAATAATAAACCGAGGAAGAGTTCGTACAATTTATTCCCTGATTAACCAGTACACGTTTTACGCTCTGTCAGCTTACAATTATTCTCCCGGTCTAACTCTCGGACATCCAACTCCCGTCATTGTTTATACTTGGAGACGACCGAGATTCGGGCCTTAACATGAACATCTCGTGTATCGTTACACCGAATTAATACAGGCAATAATAAAAATTTTATTTCATAGAACATGTCCTCTCACAATATATATATATATATATATATATATATATATATATATATATATATATATATATATATATATATATATATATATATATATATATATATATCGCACAGGAAGTGATGATGGAACTTGTCCATTCTGAGTCAAGCAGAACTACTGCTCTTTACCCATCTTATCTTTGTAAATCTAAACCCTTTCTTTTAGGGATAGGCCTACCCTTTCCCCCGCTAGCGCTGGTCTCGCTCCCTCGCGACAGACGAAAATGTGCCACTTCCCACCGCGGGAGCGATAACAAACATCAGTAAGTCCGGGCTGACCTCACTTGGCCCTAGCTTCCGCTAGATAGAACCTCTTCGATGAGTTCTGGATATGGGTTTTGTCTGTTTAATAATTTTTGTCTTCGCAACGCGTTGCACCGCTCCGATTTCGATTGTCAGGAGGGGACTCACTTTTGAGGTCTCTTGCAGATCTCTAGTCATCATGTGTGCTCACTGCGACCTAGCGATAAACGCAATGTCATCGGCGATATGACAGTGCCATAGTGGTGTGATCTATCCGTGGAAGGTCTGCCCCATATCGAGAACTTGAACTAATAAGTCATCGTGCTACACCCAGTCGAACGCTTTGAAGACGTCCAGGAGTTTTTTTGCTCCCATGACGTTTTTTTTTATTAAAATACTCCGTCGCGAACTCTACGAGTCTCAGGATCTACTGCTCATTTAGATTTAGAGAGCTGTAATTTAATTGTAACAGGGTGCTCTTATCCTCAGATTGAGGACTTCTTAAAATCCCTAGAGAATTCCTTCCAGAATCCAGAAATCCCCAGAAAAATACCCGCTTCTGTATTTAACGCGTTTGGACTGTACAGTGCATCTGCTCTGTGTGTGGCCCTAATCCTGCTCCTGTAGGTCCTCCTTTACATTTACGACGGTTACATCTTCTGGGATACCACGTAAAACTACTCTTCAGTGGCGGCTATTTAGGTGAAGTAGGTGAAGTGCCTATTCACTAAAGAAATTGAGACTAGGGTTTTTTTTTATATTTTTGAAATATTTAATCATGTCTTTAATATGTACATTCAAATAAATTTTGTTATGAAAAACCTAATATATTTTTATGTCAAGCATAATATGCCGCTATGCTACTAAAAATATTGTGTTTATATTGGAACGTCCTTTAAATCTTTAATAATTTATGGGCGCGTTATCTATAATATAAATAACCCGTAGGTGCGGAGGTGAAAATCGAGCGCCCTCAAGTATGCACTGTTACAGCGGGTTGCCATGGTAACATGACGTCACGCAATAGCCTACATCTGTTTAGTCCATCTTCTTCTACCACCCGGGTGACGAGTTTGGCGAGATATTATCGGATAACTGCACAGTACACTCACATCTATAGCGCGGTCGTTTTTGAATTTGAGCGATTTATTGAGTTTGCTTTGTGTTTTCATCATTCTTAGACTTGCTTTTTTGATTTTAATGTGTTGTTTAATCAAAGTATGTTATTCAACGTGTATTTTCAACTTTGATAGTTACGGTATTAAATGAAACAATAATTTACACTATTTATAATGAATCTAGTTAACGATATTATTTGTAATTTGTTGAAAACACCGTTCTGTCGCTAGAAAGGCGAAGGTAAAAGAGACGTTTTACTGGAAGGAAGACCTACGACTGGTTTATCAATATTCGTCAAAAAAGAGATTAAGATATCTGGTAAATCTTATAACGTAAATTTCAAGTTTGCTTGGTTCACAAATTATAAATAGTTATAAAACAGTCCAATGTTACAAAAACTAAGCATTTAAAATGTGAAGTACTATTAAAAAATTTCGTAAAAACTAGAACTCTATAGCCGACGCTTTAAAAGAGAATGGTAGAGTTTATAAACTACAATTACTGGCGATTATTGACGTTTTGTATCTTGGCAAGCAGGAATTAGGATTTCGCGGCCACGACGAAAGCACAGACTCTCTAAGCCGTGGAAATTTCAAAGAACTCTTACAATTGCTGTTATTAAGGTGTCCTTTAGAAATTAGAAATCATTATGAAAATGTTTTCAGTGGAAATTCAAAAACACTCGAAATGAAATCATCAGTCAGTTGCATATTTGATTATATGAGTGAATATATAAAAAATATATTAATGAAGCGTTGTTCTTTTCTATACAGGTTGATGATACTACTGATATCACATAAACCTCTCAATGTTCCCTAATAATAAGATTTATCAATTCTGAAGATCTAATAGTAGGACGTTTTTTGATATTTCTTGATGTAAGTACCGACAGGACAACAGAGGTTTTATATACCATGTTGGATCAACTATTAAATCAATTTGATTATAAAAATAAATTAATAGGGAAGTGTTATGATGGTGCGAGCATCATGTCTGGCCACATAAATGGACTTCAGAAAAAAATCAAAGATAGAGCTCCGCAAGCTGTATTTGTACACTATCTAGCACACCGTCTTAATCTTGTATTACAACAAAGTTTTAAAAAAATATCTAAATATCGAATATTTATCTCACGAAGAATTCAACTGAGACTTCGTCACGAGACTTTCCGACGAGAGTTGAATTCCGTCATTTTTCCATCATTCAGCAAAGCGATCCTATGCCCTTTCCTCAACATCCGTATGACATATACCGACTATTGCAGAAACTCGATGGTGTTTCAATTCCAAATTAGTTTATACAATAGTTCAGGACTGGAATAAACTGAAAGAAGAAGTGTTTGAATTTATTATACCTTCTGAAGAATCGGACCAGAAATCGATTCAGCTTGCTAGATATTTTTTAAATGATATGAACGATTTTAATCTTTCGTTTTTGGTAGTAGTAGGTATTTACTGATCGAATTTTTACGAATAAAAATCATTAGATATTAATTTTTGTGTGCATCAAATAAAACAGACTTTACTTATGGACTTAAAAAACGAACTTTGCCTGTTATATAGTGATGAAAGTTATAGAAATATACCGCTGCATGAACTGCTCAAAAAACTGAATGAATACAAAGACATTTTTATAGAGGCTTACAAACTGTCTTGTATAATTTTAACTATTCCATCAACAAGTGCGTCAGTGAAAAGAAGCTTTTCGTGTCTTAAACGTATAAAAACGTATTCAAGAAATATAATTTCCCAAGAAAGACTTTCATCTTTAGCAACTATTTCTATCGAGAAGGAATTGTTGGTAGAACTAAAGAAGAATCAACCATTTTACGAAGATATAATAGATAACTACGGCTCACTAAAAGATCGAATAATTGATTTGGTGTACAAAAATTAAATAGCTATAAGGTTGGCTATAGATAAGTCTTCAGAAAAATCAATCTACTTTTTTCTAACTGTTTACACATCCTAACCTTTCACCTATTTTGTAATCCGCGAGCCGCCACTGCTACCCTTAGTAGTTCGCCTTCCGATAAGGAGTAGGTATGATCGGTATGATACTTCTGGCTTTGATTAGCTAGTGTCCCGGTCAGACGCTGATAATAGTAATAATCGTCAACAGTCGCAGGGTAGACCTATATTACGTCGCTTATATGAGCCAGGCCGGCCTTGATATAGTTTATACCGGCATTTTTTAGATTTTCACTCATTGCGTTCCAGTTTTCCTTTTCTTTTAAAGGATAACTGGCAGAATTCTTTCCGAATATTTGGGATGTGCGCTTTAGAATTTCCCATATCCCTGGGTTTTCCTTGAACAGCAGTTTTCACCGTTGTTTTCAGTATTTTCCCGATTGCGAGTTTTTCCGCTATCTTTATAAGGGTTTTGGTCGGTTCCGGTGACAAAGAGATCACTGCGTCCTGTAGTGGAGTATGTATCTACTTAATTTTTTTAGTGTTGATCATCACGGCCGCGTGGAGGTAATTAGTCACTATTCGCGATTATTGCAATATCCTCCTACGACGATTCATAAAACCCTCTAAGTTTAAGATACAAAAATATAACGGTTAAATCAAAAATATTAAAGGATGGGTTATTAAGCAAAAATGTTATTGAGATGTGGGAATGTAATATTCGAACTACAAAGTAACAAAATTCAACTATAAATACAAACTCAAATATAAAATCAAAAATTGTGACAATCTAAATACGTTGACATACGTTCCCTTTATCCTTGAATGTGCAAGGACAGTAAGTTCTTTGTACGGCAAAAGTGACCGAAGAATGTACAACATAGGATTAACGAACTTATAAATGTAGAACCCTTCAAAAACTCACATTGTATTATCTATGAAGATGAATGATAAACTTGTTTATCCTTTTCTGAACTTGTGGACATTCAATAAACCAATATGACCGTAACAACAAAGGACTCTTGTTTCAATTGCAAACAGTAACATTAATTTAAGCTCATATAAGTATCTAATTCAGAAGGTATAAGAAGTAGGATATAAATAGCATGGCAGAAGTAAATGGACATAAGTAACAAGGCATAAGTAACAGGGCTGACATAAGTAAGGGTAAAAAAAATGATTTGATAATAGATAGTCACCGTAGTACAGTATAAAAGGAAACTACATACATTCAGCGGTAAACGCTATTCTTATTTAAAAGGCATAAACTATCTACACTTCTTGAAAAACGATCATAAAACTGCAATAAGTTACACTGGTAGGATTTCCGAATCCTATTAATGTAACTTGCAATGCGCTTATATGATCGTTTTTCAATTTACATAAATTACCTTATTTGACAAATTTATATCGAACGAGCTATCGTTGAGTATTATTTATCTTTGAATTATTATTGTAACGAATATTTACATCTGATATTTCAGATCTTTTATGTTGTTCTGTTTTTTTACAGATAAAATCGTAATTTGTTTTTCGACTAATAATCAACAAATGGTCTTCAAATTCGATATGTCATCCAAAGAAGATATAGGTAAAGAATTTACTCTTGAAACCAACTCAAAAGAGGCAATGTTCGAACCAAAACCCAAACCCAAAATGATTAGACTTTTAACAGTTTTAGCATATGTTCTTAGCGT
Source organism: Rosalia funebris (assembly GCA_037954035.1). Classification (NCBI taxonomy): domain Eukaryota; kingdom Metazoa; phylum Arthropoda; class Insecta; order Coleoptera; family Cerambycidae; genus Rosalia; species Rosalia funebris. Next base: position 40,446,548 of record JAZFAV010000016.1, read on the forward strand.
GTCTATGACAGCAATCCTTCTTTCGATATATTATATTTTCATGTGGGATGGTCGACCACAAGTAAGTCCCAGAAAGGATAGTTATGACAGATTAATAGAAGAAAATAAAAACGTAAGGTAAATACAGTAGTTTGTAAGCGTAAAGAAATTCTTAAAATAAAGAAGCGTTATTTTCATAGCATATTATTAGCACGTCTAAACACTCCCTAAGCGTCTACTTGAGAGAAGATCGCTTATGGAGTGTTACGAAATCTCAACATTGTACGATTCAGTGAATCTGGCGACCTGCATAGAGTTATATACATATATTTTATGTACAATATGGTATATATACATTTCATAACAATATTTATATCCCACCTTTACCATTACGTCATTATAATGCCGCCTTTACAGCTCTCTCGTGATTCCTCCTCTATATTTCCATAATTTAACTGTCTTTTAATTGTTCTACGAATATACCTCTTTAGTTTTCACTGTGATTAATGATTAAAAAATATTGTTATTATAGTTTTACATTATAACTAAGAAATTAAACAGTTATTCTCTTTTAGACATTTGCACTAAAACGTTTCGAAATTCATATATACACTTTATTTAAAAAGTCCAAAGTCGTCTTTAACGTCATCGTCAAGTTCAAAAGTCAACTAGCCAACAACAAATTACTCATGTCACAACATTATTTTTATCTAAAGAATTTTGTCTCGTGACCAGAAATATGCAGATGAAATAAAGTCCGACTGTTTAACATCGGCAATTTTAAAAATTATTGTTCAAATAGGTTTCCAAATATCGACTGGCCAAAACTTCGTGGGCCACTCCATATATATATATATATATATATATATATATATATATATATATATATATATATATATATATATATATATATATATATAATTATTTCATTCCAGTTATACTGTGCCGAAATTTTCAAGACATATTTTCGAAAGAAGCGATATACTTAACACCTCAAATTCTTTAAACGCGAAGAAAATGTATCACCATCTTCCTTCAATGGCTCATTTGTGGAGGGTGAATTATACCAGTGATAATTATGAACATAGAGCCACAACAGTTGAAAACAATATTAACCTAATTTCTTTAAATGCATCTGAACTGGGTAAGTCAAAATCTTACAAATTGTGGATTTATTCACATATCTTCATATATCATTTCTTGTTTTCAATCTCCCGAATTACTACCCTTATGATATAATATAAATATACAGAATATATATTTTAAGAATATATCACCGTGTATCTGATCAATTGCACTATTACTTTAAGACTATCACTATTGCCATTAGATGTGATTCATATATTCAAATGCGTGAAGAGATCTGATTTAATAATGAAAATTATTTTATTTTATTTTAGTAATTAACATCAATTTCTGCATTTTTTTTAGTTCTTGATTTATCATGTTGCTTAAGTATAATCTCTGGAATGAAGCGATTTTACCCATTCAATAATCCTCGTTTTGTTGTCACCTACATTTGTGATCAAATCAATCCCTTCAATTACCCGTCATAAGACAAACATCGTTTGAACGTAACATGTTCGCAGAAACTCTATTAATAACGTAATCGATATACATTTGCTAAAGAAAGAAAACTTATAAGTTCAGCGTTATATAAAGATTTAGTTAATATATAGATGAGCATGCATTGTTGAGGTATCTTTAAAATGAATGTAGTAATGTTATATTGAATTTTGCATGGGAAATAAAATAGCATTCACGTTGTAATTTCATGATAATTCAAGAAATCTAAAATATATATATATATATATATATATATATATATATATATATATATATATATATATATATATATATATGTATATATGTATATATGTATATATGTATATATGTATATATATATATATATATATATATATATATATATATATATATATATATATATATATATATATATATATATATATATAGATATATATACCGGGTGGCTTAAAGTGGATGGCCTACTAAAAGTATCTCAAGAATGAATACGCATACTTCCCTGAAATTGTAGGTGTGCGTATAATCCCTAAAGTTCTCTAAAACGAAACTATTTTTATTGTTGTACCACTTCCGGTTATACCGGAAATCGAGATCAACTTATTTTAAATGGAAGATGCTGTATATTATTACATATATGAATTCTACGCAGCATTATAAGGTGACTTTCATAATACTTCCATGTTACCAAGTTTAGCCGTTTTCGAGAAAATTTGGTTTTTGTCAAAAGAAAGGTAAATTCACTGTCTGACGTAAAATTATTCTATTTTTACCGTGTGAGAACTAAAGCGGCAATATTTGCAGATTTGATGGCCCGATGTTAGGATTTCTGATTCTATCTTTGAAGTTCCTAGATTTCATACTGGGGGTTGAAAATTTGACGTCGAGTTTGGTTAACTACAAGCCATGAAAACTTGACTTCTTTAAATAGAACACTCCGCATATTTTGTATACTTTGGATTAAAAGTGTCATTCTCTCTCGATCGATAATATACTTCCCTATACCTATTCGTATTCGTTAAATTACTCTCACAATTTTGCCTCGAAGAAATTATAATTTAATAAGTATTTCTCATAGAAGCAGTAAGTGGTGTACATAGGAAAATTTGCTTAATTTAATGACACTAAACTTATTTTGTATTTATTGTTTATTTTGAAGTTCTGCTACGAATTCCAAAGCCACCTTCCCAATACACTAGCTGTTATTTAGTCGATTATACTAGAAACTAAAGGTAACTTAAAAACCACAAGAGTTAGGTATAGGGAAGTATATTATCGATCGAAAGAGAATGATATTTTCTCATATAAGTTCATCATGGTCTACCAAGACCATTTAACAAAATTCGTCCAGATCAGGCTTTTGCAGTCGAAGAGAGCAGAAGTTGCAAAAAATTTACTGGATATATTTTGAATTTTTGGTGCTCCGTCCATTTTGCAATCGGATAACGGTAAGTGTAGTCTATTATAGTTTTTGGTAGTTATCTATGCAATTTTGTTTCCATGTATACTTTTTAAGCGGCTTTATAAATTTGTGTGGAATAAATTGTATATTGTAAATTGAATACATAATTTTGTAGGAAATACTACTTGTTCGGTGGGTGTAAATTTTGAATAATAGATGTGCAAATGAGTGAAAATAAATTACCTAAACAGTTAGTAAATTTGACGTCATAGTATGTCCAAGCTCGTGGCCTTGGTGTTTGAAGTAAACGAAACTCTACGAAGGAAAAGTAATCGAGAAACTTCTAATTTAATATAGGAAATGGTACCGCATGGCGGCACGCGAGTCAATAAAACCTAAGGAAATCGGGCATAATGATTAATCTGACTGCCATGATATGACGTCATAGCGCAATATTTAAATACTTCGAATGAATTTAAAATTTTGGTAGTGATCTTTTCTTATCAGTTATTTCCACTTTAGACTATAATTAAATAAAAATAAAATTTCATTAAAAGAGCCCATTGAATCAAATTTCACAAAATAAAATTTTGCAATTTGCAATTATGAGAACTGACTTCACTCCTAGAAAATCGAATTACTACCTGAAATATTCTATTGGGTGTTCAAGAGGGGTCAAAAAGGTTTATTGTAATATTTGTACTAATTACTAATCCAAGATACCCTTTCAAGAAAATCACCGAGAACCAAAAACATCAAATTATTTTCACTAGGTCGGGAATTCGCAAATCGTATCATCGAGGAGTTGTGCTTGATGTGGAGTGGACTAAGAATTGTACATGGAAACCCAGACATAGCCAGTCACAGGGAAGCGTGGAGCGAGCGAATTAGGACATCCAATTACAGGTCTAAAGACAGGTCTTTATTACACTACCTAATTTTACTTTCAGATTATCGAAGGTATTCAAACAGAAGAAGAGCTAGAAAAGACAATTAATGAAGAGGCTCACAATGAAGAAGACGTTACTCCATTAAACACCGCAGAAAATGATGAAAGGGGGGATGTCACTGAGGAGACTATCTGTTCAGTTTGTAATACGAAAAGTTGTTTACCTGGTGGAACATGTACAATTTGCTCAAGTAAAAAACAAATTATTGCAAATACACGCGAAGCGAAATCAAACTTGGAAAATCAGGCAAAGAAAATCCCTGATGTTGATAGAGGAAGAGGGGACTTTAGAAATATCTTGATGTCAGTATTGAAGCCAGTTCACGGTATGTGACAACAAACTTATGTCCGGAGGTCAGGTATATAAAAGGTGTCATTGTAAAGCAAAGTGTGCCACGCTTAAATGCCGCTGTAAATCTGCAGGAGTAGTATGCAATTCGAAATGTCATTCCAGCTTATCATGTGCAAATAAATAATGTTTACGGCTCAAATTAAATAAATGGATAATTTACATTTCTTTTTACTTCTGATACTGTTTGCATTTTATGCTTAAAAATATTTCTTATTCTTATGTTAGAATAATTCTGCTTTTGTGTTTGTTCAGAAAAATAAATAAGTTTTCCTCAGAATAATTTTATTTTTATATTCTACTACATACGTGCGAGATTGGTCGCGTTTGTACTTTCAATTAGTATCCTCTACGTGGTTTAGCCATTCCTCCTTGGCTAAATCTAGAATTACTTGGATAAAGCAAGACATCATTGAATCCTTCGCGTTTTATCCAGTCCGTTTGGATAATACCCGAGATATCTGGTAAAAACTAGTTTTATCCAATTGCGGGCTTTAGCCGTAACATATATATATATATATATATATATATATATATATATATATATATATATATATATATATATATATATATATACAGGGTGAGCCACGGTGGATGGAATATTAAAAGTATATGGAGAACGGATCTACCGATTGCTTTGAAATTTTGGTTACCAAAATAGTCGAGTATGATCTATGCAACTAAAATATATTCGAAAGTGCGGTGTTGTCACTTATACGTAAAACCGGCAACATCTTCGTTATTTTAAATAGAATACCCTATATATTTTTACATATTTTGGATCGTCGTCTCTTTCTGAGTAACGTTTGTTAATATTTCCCTATATCTATCTCAAGCCGTTATCGAGATAATAATTCTTTTCTGAATTTATTGCCAAAAATTTTACTTTCAGTAAATCGTGTTTTCTCCTACCTACGCAGCAATTAAAAGATAATTTTTCAGTTGTGGCTAGGCAAGGCCTGGGGGCATCTTCTTCATTAATCAAATGTTTCCAACATCATACAGGGTGAGTTAGAGAATGCTTTCTATAAGTGACTTAGAGAAATGCACGAAAGTCAATTTTTTTAAATATAATGCCCAGTATATTATTACTAATTCGGAAAGGTGATACATTTACCTATTTAAAAATGTTAATGTCTTCTATACCTAATGCGCACCGTTTTAGATTTATAGGCACTTTTCTGTAACCCTTCCAAGAATATTATATCTTTTGGTATGTTGTCATAACGTGTGGGCCATGAAATTTTTATTTTATCATTTTGTAATGACAACAGACATGTTATTTTTCTAAATAAATTTGACATAAGTAATATTTGCACTTAATTTGAATAGCTGCAGCACAAATATGGCAGAAAATAATTATACAAACGCAATTTTAATGGATTTGTTTACTATTCATGGACAGTGCAATAAGATTATCAACAGAACTTGTAGAATATTTAATGGGGAGTATCCGAATTTGCCGCAGATGAACAACAGAAACTTTCTACGAATTCAGAGAAATTCTATAAATTTTGATTCGTCATTAAGAGAACCTAAAAAAAGGAAAGAACGCTTATATAGGATTTGTAGATTTAGAAAAAGCTTTTGATAACGTAAGATGGGAAAACATGTTCGAGATACTAAAGAGCGCGGGAATGAAGTATAGAGATAGGAGAGTAGTACACAATCTATACACAGAGCAAACTGCTGTTATAGAAGTAGAAGGGGAAAAAAGGGAAGTAGGTATTAGGAAAGGAGTAAGACAAGGATGTACGCTATCACCACTAATTTTTAATCTGTACATCGAAGAGGCGATTAATGTGGTAAAAGATAGAGTGGATTTCGGGATTAAAGTACAGGGACAGAAACTAAAAATGCTGAGATTCGCGGATGATATAGCAGTATTAGCATCTAGTAAGGAGGAATTAGAATCAGCATTGAACGAAATGGAGGCAGTGTTGACAGAGGAATACGGAATGAGGGTGAATAAAAACAAAACTAAAGTGTTAGTGTGCAGAGGGCGCGAGAGCAGAGCAAAAACGAAAGTACAAATTAATAATGAAAGATTGGAGGAAGTTAAAGACTTCACTTATTTAGGAAGTAAAATAAATTGGGATGGAAGAAGCGATAAAGACATAAAACAAAGAATAGCGCAGGGTCGAGTAGCTTTTAACAAAAAGAGAGCACTTTTATGCTCGGGGGTAATAAACTTAGAAAGAAGGAAGATATTTTTGAAAACATATGTATGGAGCACGGCACTATACGGCTGCGAAACCTGGACGGTAGGGGAAGCAAGTAGGAAGAAATTAGAAGCTTTTGAGATGTGGTGTTACCGAAGAATGATGAAAATACCATGGACTGATAGGGTTAGAAACGAAGAAGTATTGGAGAAAGTCGGCGAGAAAAGAAGTATGTGGAAAAACTTAAAGAAGAGAAGAGATAGAATAGTAGGACACTTGCTGAGACATGGGGGAATAGTCCGCGATATTTTGGAGGCAGAAATAGGAGTGAAGAAAGGCAGAGGTAGTCCTAGATTAGACTACTGCTCGCAAATAGTAAGGGATGTAGGTTGTAGCACAATTAGCGAAATGCGTAGGTTAGCACAAGATAGGAGAAGCTGGAGGTTAGCGTCCAACCAGTCTTAGGTCTGATGACCTAACGATGATGATTAAGAGAACCAAGAAATTTACCGAAACCTATGACATCTGACGAGGTAAATTAAATCAATGTGCTAGTGTATTTTCATGTAAATCCCCAGTATTCCATACGTTGTGCTAAACAGGATTTAGGATTGCCATATTCATCCATTCGAAGAATACTAGCAAACCATAGAATGCATAATTATAAATTTACAAGAGTCCATTTTCTCATGCCTCAGGATTATCTACGGAGAATAGAATTTTGTGAAATATTGCTAGTACGTATGCAAGAGGACCCCAATTTTTTAGAGAAAATTATATGGACTGATGAATCCAAATTTTCTAGGGAAGGGATCTGTTGTTCATCTGCGGCAAATTCGGATATTTCTCATTAAATATTCTACAAGTTCTGTTGATAATCTTATTGCACTGCTCATGAATAATAAACAAATCCATTAAAACTGTGTTTGTGTTAATATAGGGAAATATTAACAAAAGTTACTCAGAAAGAGACGACAAATGCAAAAATATACAGGGTATTCTATTTAAAATAACGAAATTGTTGCCGGTTTTACGTATAAGTGGCAACACCGCACATTCGAAAATATTTTAGTTATATAGATCATATTCGACTATTTTGGTAACCAAAATTTCATAGCAATCGGTAGATCGGTTCTCCATATACTTTTAATACTCCATCCACCGTGGCTCACCCTGTATATATATATATATATATATATATATATATATATATATATATATATATATATATATATATATATATATATATATATTATATTATTTTGTATATTTGATTTTTTAAAATGATTTTATTTGAAAAGCTGTGTACGTACACAGTCTGAGAAATATTACAATAATTGAATTAAAATGAAACGTATATTTCAAGTGATTTTAAGAAGTGTTGGTCATCTGGCACGCAGTGCTTTTTATAACCTACTATTGCCATGCAAGCTTATTGTCAGCATTTCTAGAATTGCAACAAACTTGCATGTTTACAAAGGTTCTGCGAAAGGAAGTTGTTATCGCTTGATAAAATAAATGAGACTAATTTTTTAATATGATATAATGAAACGTAAGCGTCTTTACGCATATAACAACTCCCTCTTTTAAAGAAAAGTTGATGTTGTAACGTCAACTTTTAGGGTTGATCCTCTGGGGATGTATCTTCATTGGAATGGAGATCGGGTCTTCTTCGTAGGATGCTTCGGATTCTTTGTAGAGCATGTACATAGATGGGTGCTGATGGCTGTCGACCGTCTTTGACGTTGACGATCACTGGCTTTGACTTTTTCTTACATTTACAGACGATGTATAACAAAATAAGACATATAAATAATGCAATTAAAAAATAAGTTAACCATGATATGTTTTTGTTATAAAAGGTTCATTTATCATATTGTCTAAGTCTCTTGAATATTGCTCCAATTTGTGATTTGCATTTTCCAGGTTGTCTATATTTAAATGGTCGAATTGTAATGGTTTTAATTTTGGTAATTGTAGTTTGTCTGGAATATCGTTGTAGCAATCATATGGGATAAGAACTAGGTGAGAATTGTCTGTAACATCGAGAGTCTTGCTGCTTGTAGCTTGCACTTTTGTTATACCAATATAAGCGTAATATACTGATTCGAGTTTTAATATTGAATTTTTTGAAATTGATATAATGTTCGTGTTTGAATTTAGACAGTTTATAGTTATATGAATTGATTCTGTAACGATCACTAACCACATATTTTCCTGAAGTTTTTGCACATTATAACCTTGTCCGAATATTAAAATACTGTCACAGTTTTTGGCAATATTTTTGAAATGTTTTAAAAGTTGGGCTTCACATGGTGCGTTGTCGTCTATTGGATATGCGTAGAGGTCTGGACATAATTTCTTCTGTGGACTTAATTGTTTACATGCACTGAGATCCTTGATGGGGATATACATTAAGGAATCATCATTTCGCACAATGAATTTTTGTGAAGTTGACAAAATGTGGTGTAATCTAATTCTATTGTTTGCGATAGGGATAGGGTACAGATGATATGAAGTAAAAACTTGTTGTTCAATTAATGGAATTATTAATATGAATATTAAATCTGAATCTGTTTGGAATGCTTTTAATTTAATAATTTCTAAATACTGTGCAATATTTGAATATTTGACAGCAAGGGGTAGACTATTTTTCATTAGATTTGGGATATTTTTTGTAAAGAAGTAATTAAGCTATCTGGTGTAATAATTGATGAATGTATAATTTTTAAGCGTGCAAATGTTATGGCATTTAAAATATCGTTTAGATAGTCCCGAAGGTACATATAACTTTCTAAAAGTTTTTCACAAATCTCAAAGAATTTCATTTTAGCTTCAACTAAAGCAATTTTATCACTTAGTTGATGAATCGTTTTTTCAATTTTGTTCATTAAACGTTTGTTCGTCAATCTGCAACTTTTGAAAGGTCTCATTAAATGTTTTTACAACTTCGGTTGTTACCAAAATTTGGTTTTTCATTAAATTTTCCATGTGGTGTTGGTCTTGATTTAATTTAGTGATGCTCTTTGTAAAATATTCACCGTCAGAAGCGTCAAGATTTCCGGTGATTTATTTGAATATACTGCCTATTCCGTCTATTAAACCGCGTTTGAATCGTTTAGTTTCTACTAGAACTTCATTAAATTTTTCTTTAATAGAAACCGAGATTTGTGTTAACAGAGTAACATGTGTTTTGACTTCAGAATAGAATTTTTCCATAGTATGATAGTCCTTGTCTAGTCTTGATGTTATTGAGTCTAAGATCCGGTTATTATTATTAAATGCATTTTTAATGTTTGTAAGATTTTTGTGTACAAGTAAAGTCCATTTGTCATTGGAAATTACAATTCTTGTTTCGTCATGGTAGTAGATTCCTATTGTGTTATTAATTTGTGAAATTTGGTACTGCGAAATCGCTGTTCCGAACAGCGTGAGGAAGCTATAAAGATATTAGTCTTCAGAAAAAGGTTTTAGTCTGTCGAAATTTGCTTTTGTTTTTTTGTCTAGTTGTTATATTTAGACGAATAGCTGAATTTGTATGTAGTTCTAAAATTTCGAAAGAACCATTGAATTTATTTCCTAGTTTATCTTTCTTCTGGGATTCTTTTAAATATACTTTATCACCAACTTCGTACTTTTGAGGATTTTGTGAAACATGTTGTGATTTTGTCGAAACGAGTTTTTGATTTTTGTTTTTGAGCTTCTGTTTTAGCTCGAGCTATTTTGTAATAATATGATATGCGATTGTTTATGTCTTTGATGTACTTCGTAATGAGGTCTTTTTGATTATAGAGAGTTTTTGGGGGTCTACTGGATGTACATATGTCCAAAGACAAGTTCGTACGGTGTAAACCCGTGCGTTTTGTTAGCTGAGGTATTATAGCAAATTATTGCATAAGGGAGTATATTAAATGGATGTTCATTAGGGTGTTCCGCTAAGTGTACTCTAATCATTTCAAGGAGGGTAGCATGGAATCTTTCTAGAGAGCCGTTAGCCTGAGGATGTCCAACGCTTGAATATGTTAGTTTGATGTCATAAAGGTTACATAGATCTTTAAGAATTGCGTTATCGAATTCTCGACCATAGTCGCAATGAATACGTAAGCAGGTACCATAATGTTGAAAGTAGACGAGAAGGGTATTTACGACGGTTTTTGCAGTTTTATCATTGATAGGATAGGCTTGGGTAAATTTAGTTCGTAAAGTGAGTTCGTCTCGAACTGTTAATGCATAATTTTTTTCACGAACTTCCAAAATATCAATATTTATTCTTTCGAATGGCGTTTTGGGTGTTTCTGTAATTATAAAGGTGTGAATCTAAATTTTTCCTGCATGTTTTGGTCTTTTGACATATTTGACAATTTTTTGTAAAGTTTTCTACGTCTTTCGTTAATCCTTTCCAATTGTATCGTTCTCTAATTCACCTAATTGTCTCGTTTACACCACGGTGGATGTTGGCTTTGCCTGTGTGATATTGATCTAAAATTATTGAAATTTCATCCGCGTCAGGTGTTTTTACTATATTTTGACAAACTTTGAATTTAATTTCTTTTTCCGCAAAAATAAAAGATAAAATTTCTAAAATAGGTAAATCGACATTAGTTTCAATACAATAAGTTTCGTTTGATTTAAATAATTCCTGACTTCTATAAATGGAGGCAAATAATGATTCAATTACAGTGTCGGGATCATAAGGAAGAGGGACTATGAGATAGCACCTTTTTCGAACTGTTTTACTAGAAAGTTGATTTACTTTTAATTTTTCAAAATTCGCATTTTCTTCAAGAATATCTTCCAATATTTTGTTATGGATGTCTTTCAAATTGTTTTGTTGAAATAAGCCTAAACTATTTTTGTTTTCTTTGTCTAAAAGTTGTCCATTGGAGTATTCGATTTTCGAATAATCGATTAAGGATTTTGTTTTGTACAAGTCAATGAATGTTCCGTGCTCTTGAGAAAGGGTTATGTCTTCGTCAATTTCTATGTTTTCGTCTAATTGAGTTGAGTCTCTTTCTTCATTAATAGGGTGTATTTTAATTTGGGGACGTTTTATATGTGACTGAAAATTTGAAATTTCTTGGAAATGATATGGATATTTATATTTATATATAGTTATAATAAATATTTATATAAAGATATAAATGTTTATTCTCGAGAGAGCGTCTGCATTTTTGTTGATTTTTCCAGGTTTATACTCAATTTGATAGTCATATTCCTCTAGTTTAAGGCGCCAACGAGCTAATCGGCTGCCGGGGTCTTTCATTGAAAAAAGCCAAGTGAGGAGTCGGTTAACAATTTGAATTTTCTACCGAGAAGATAGGGACGAAAATGCTTTACTGCCCATACGATAGCAAGGAGTTCTCTCTCTATTGTGGAATATTTTGTCTCTGCTTTATAGAGTGTTCTGGATACAAAGGCTATTGGAAGGTTTTTCCTATAAGGCCTTGTGAAAGGACTGCACCGATTGCGAAAGCACTCGCATCTGTAGTAAGAATAAAAGGTTCATCGAAATTTGGATAGACGAAAATGGGGGTAGTTGTAAGAGCTTGCTTTAAATCTTTGAAAGACTTTTTACACTCGGAGTCAAACTGGAACATCTTTTTGTAATAGCCTATTTATAGGTTTAGAAGTTTTCGCAAAATTATTAATAAATCGACGGTAGTAACTTGCTAATCCAAGGAAAGATTTTATTCCTTTTTGATTGGTCGGTTGTGGGAAATTTCTAATACATTCGATTTTTGATGGATTTGGTTTTACTCCATCTTTGGTGACAAAATGACCAAGATATGCCACTTCTTTGCGAAGGAACTCGCATTTGTCTGGCTGTTCGTGGATTGTCGGACAGTAGACGACGATGTCGTCCATATAGACTAGACACCTCTCTTTTTAAATTCCTAACAGGATGTTATCCATCACTCTTTGGAAAGTTGACGGAGCATTTTTGAGGCCAAATGGAAGTCTAACGAATTCAAAATGTCCATTTTCGACTGTGAAGGCTGTTTTTTGAATATCTTTAGGATCGATTTCGATCTGATGGAACCCGGAGGCTAGATCTAGGATAGTGAAATACTGACATTTGCCAAGTTGGTCTAACAAATCTGAAATGTTGGGTAGGGAATATTTGTCATCTATAGTTAACTCGTTAAGTTTCCTATAGTCTACAACGACTCGCCATTTTTGCTTTCCTGAAGCGTCAAGCTTCTTGGGAACAACCCAAAGAGGGAATGACCAGGGGGAATTGGAATGTCTGATGATGCCTTGTTACAACATTTTTGAAACCTGATTTTTGACTTCTTGTTTGTGGATATGAGGATACCGATGACTCTGTAAACACTGGTTTTGAGTTATTAGTATCTATGCTATGTTTTATTTCATTAGTGAAGGTTAAATTATCACCTTCGAGGTAAAAGATGTCTTCGAATTCTAAACATAATTGTGTAATTAATTCGGATTCTTCTTCGTTTAGGTGTTCTAAGCGAAGTTGTTTTTTTATTTCGTCACGTCTGTCTATGTACGTGTCCGTGTCGTTCACATTGAAATTATTTAACGAAAAGTTATTGATCGGTTCTAATTTTATTTCTGAAAAACTTATCGTTTTAGGAATTGCGTTAGCATTTAATACTGAAGCAAGAAATTCCCATTAGTATTTACTTTGACAATTGCGTTTGGGAGACGTACTTTTTCTATCTCCGTAGCTAACAGTATAGCTTCGGTGTTTATCAAATTACATTTAAACTTACAAATTTGTTCGGTACGTGAGTCAATAGAAATTTGATTGGAAAATTGATTTTGTATGTTTTGTTTTTGGAAATTTGGATTTTCTGTAGCTTTAAATAATGCTATTATTTTAAAATTTGTAATTAATTGTTTATTTTTTACATCTACTATGCACTCATAATGTTCTAAAAAATCTGAATAAAGTAATCCGTCAAATTCAATGTCTAAATCACAAATATAAACTTTATGCGGATCTCTGGCTAGAAATGGTATAAGAGCAGACTCGTTAATATGGATTTGTTGATTAGTTATACCTTGTATAGTTACATTTTATGGAAACCTTGTTTTAAATTTTTCACATGTTTTATGTTTAAAAATTGATAATCCTGCACCTATATCGATGAGGAGATTAAAGGTGTTGCTTGCGTCTTTTATATAATACAAATTTTTTAGAGTTAATAGCGAAAGAAATACTTATAAGAAAATTGTGATCTGATGGGATTTGATCTGGATTGCGGTTGTTTAAATTCATGGATTGAATTTTCGTTTGGAGTTCTGATATTTGGGAATTCTGAATTTCTATATCTGGGGGTTCTGTTTGAAAATGAGGACCTAATTGAAAATCCTGATTCGGGGTATAGTTATTGTCGACATAATAATTATCATGATTTCCTTGTGAATGTAGTTCTTCATTCTCGACTTCATTATTAGCTGTATAATAATCTTGGTTTTCGGAGTAACTACTAGCAGTATAGTAGCCTTGATTTTCGGGATAACTACTAGCAGTATAGTAGTCTTAATTCGGATCGTCAATGAATCCATTATTTGAAAAATTTTGATTGTTAATAGGACCATTAGCAGTGTAGTAGTCCTGATTATTTTCATTAAAATGTAAAGTTCTTCTATTGAGATTTGGTTTATAATTGGGGTTTGGCTGAATTGCCGGTGCTCTTGAACCACTAAAATTTGAGTTTGGAGTAATGACCGGTGGTCTATTTTGCTGAAAATTTTGAGTTTGTTGAGGTGTAAAAGCCCTTTGTTGATTTTGGAAATTCGATTGGTAATTTTGGAATTCCGACCTATTAAAATTGTTATTTGAATTTTGGAACTGTCTTTGACGACATTCATTAAATGTATGCCCTATTATTTTGCAAAATGTGCACTGTTTGGGTGGAAGCGAATTTGGTTTACGTACAGGGGTGTTAAAATTACGATTTTAACACCCCTGTAAAAGTTTTCAAAATAATTTAATTGTAATTCGCGTTTTATTCGAGACACAGCTGTTAGCATATCTGGTGGGTTATTTGCTCTAATAACATGTCCTATTTTTGGTTCTAAACCGGTAAGAAGTGTATTTAAAACCATGGATTCCGTTAATTGCAATTGAGCTTCTTTCTGTTCTAAAGTTAACGGCTGTTTGTGAATTGATGCATGTAATTTTGCTTCGTGCGATTGAAGTTTAGAGGTAAATGCAAGGGGTGATTCGCTCGGAAGCTGTCGCATTCTTTGCAAATCTTGAATGAGTGAAGTTAAATCTCTAGTATCACCAAAATGAGATTCAAGGAGCTGTTTTATTTCGGTTAATGTATGTGGATTGCGTGAATTTATTAATTCAGCGGCTTTGCCTTTTAATTAATTTTTTATATGATGTGTTAACCAATACCTTCTGGTTACCTATTGACATATTGTGTGCTGTATTACACGAATTTATAAAAGTATTTAAAAATATTTGATTCCCGTCAAATTCTGGGATTATAGAAAAAATTTCACTGAGTTTATAGTAGCTCAACAGCTACTGGAGGTTGTTGGTTCTGCATTCTTGGCATATATTTTGGCATATACCAGTTAATAATTAATTAAAAAATATATTTGGGGAAAAGAGAAATAGAACTGTTTTACAATATTAAAATATATATATATATATATATATATATATATATATATATATTTATATATATATATATATATAATATATATATATATATATATATATATATATATATATATATATATATATATATATATATATATATATATATATGGGGGAAAAATAATAAAAACGAGATGATTCTTAAATGTACTTACATAAATTTCCACATTCCTTGTTGCGGGAGATGAAATTCGACTTCGTAAGCATTGCTACACCAGGTGAGCGTCGATTCCTGATGCCGAATAGACCGTCTACTACTCGCTGGATATGTAGTTGAGTTTTCTTTGTTGCTTGTGGGACGTATTTTTTTTCTTCTCTTGAAGGTTTGGAAACCACTGTGTTTAAATTAGTATGCCCGTATTTTTAAACGCGTTATGAGAATCCTACCGACTGCGCCAATTTTTATATATCATTTTGTATATTTGATTTTTTTTTAAATGATTTTATTTCAAAAGCTGTGTACGTACACAGCCTGAGAAATATTACAATAATTGAATTAAAATGAAACGTATATTTCAAGTGACTTTAAGTAGTGTTGGGTATCTGGCATGCAGTACCTTTTATAACTTACTATTACCATGCAAGTTTATTGTCAGCATTTCTAGAATTTCAACAAACTTGTATGTTTACAAAGGTTCTGCGAAAGGAAGTTGTTATCGCTTGATAAAATAAATGAGATTAATTTTGTAATATGATATAATGAAACGTTTCATTATATCATATATATATATATATATATATATATATATATATATATATATATATATATATATATATATATATATATATATATATATATTTTAATATTGTAAAACAGTTCTATTTCTCTTTTCCCCAAATACATTTTTTAATTAATTATTAACTGGTATATGCCAAAATATATGTCAAGAATGCAGAACCAACAACCTCCAGTAGCTGTTGAGCCTTATAAACTCAGTGAAATTTTTTCTATAATCCCAGAATTTGACGGGAATCAAATATTTTTAAATACTTTTATAAATTCGTGTAATACAGCACACAATATGTCAATAGGTAACCAGAAGGTATTGGTTAACACATCATATAAAAAATAAATTAAAAGGCAAAGCCGCTGAATTAATAAATTCACGCAATCCACATACATTAACCGAAATAAAACAGCTCCTTGAATCTCATTTTGGTGATACTAGAGATTTAACTTCACTCATTCAAGATTTGCAAAGAATGCGACAGGTTCCGAGCGAATCACCCCTTGCATTTAGCTCTAAACTTCAATCGCACGAAGCAAAATTACATGCATCAATTCACAAACAGCCGTTAACTTTATAACAGAAAGAAGCTCAATTGCAATTAAGGGAATCCATGGTTTTAAATACACTTCTTACCGGTTTAGAACCAAAAATAGGACATGTTATTAGAGCAAATAACCCACCAGATATGCTAACAGCTGTGTCTCGAATAAAACGCGAATTACAATTAAATTATTTTGAAAACTTTTACAGGGGTGTTAAAATCGTAATTTTAACACCCTTGTACGTAAACCAAATTCGCTTCCACCCAAACAGTGCACATTCTGCAAAATAATAGGGCATACATTTAATGAATGTCGTCAAAGACAGTTCCAAAATTCAAATAACAATTTTAATAGGTCGGAATTCCAAAATTACCAATCGAATTTCCAAAATCAACAAAGGGCTTTTACACCTCAACAAACTCAAAATTTTCAGCAAAATAGACCACCGGTCATTACTCCAAACTCAAATTTTAGTGGTTCAAGAGCAACGGCAATTCAGCCAAACCCCAATTATAAACTAAATCTCAATAGAAGAACTTTACATTTTAACGAAAATAATCAGGACTACTACACTGCTAATGGTCCTATTAACAATCAAAATTTTTCAAATAATGGATTCATTGACGATCCGAATTAAGACTACTATACTGCTAGTAGTTATCCCGAAAATCAAGGCTACTATACTGCTAGTAGTTACTCCGAAAACCAAGATCATTATACAGCTAATAATCAAGTCGAGAATGAAGAACTACATTCACAAGGAAATCATGATAATTATAATAACTCTTATGTCGACAATAACTATACCCCGAATCAGGATTTTCAATTAGGTCCTCATTTTCAAACAGAACCCCCAGATATAGAAATTCAAAATTCCCAAATATCAGAACTCCAAACGAAAATTTAATCCATGAATTTAAACAACCGCAATCCAGATCAAATCCCATCAGATCACAATTTTCTTATAAGTCTTTCTTTCGCTATTAACTCTAAAAAATTTGTATTATATAAAAGACGCAAGCAACACCATTAATCTCCTCATCGATATAGGTGCAGGATTATCAATTTTTAAACATAAAACATGTGAAAAATTTAAAACAAGGTTTCCATAAAATGTAACTATACAAGGTATAACTAATCAACAAATCCATATTAACGAGTCTGCTCTTATACCATTTCTAGCTAGAGATCCGCATAAAGTTTATATTTGTGATTTAGACATTGAATTTGACGGATTACTTTATTCAGATTTTTTAGAACATTATGAGTGCATAGTAGATGTAAAAAATAAACAATTAATTACAAATTTTAAAATAATTGCATTATTTAAAGCTACAGAAAATCCAAATTTCCAAAAACAAAACATACAAAATCAATTTTCCAATCAAATTTCTATTGACCCACGTACCGAACAAATTTGTAAGTTTAAATGTAATTTGATAAACACCGAAGCTATACTGTTAGCTACGGAGATAGAAAAAGTACGTCTCCCAAACGCAATTGTCAAAGTAAATACTAATGGAGAATTTCTTGCTTCAGTATTAAATGCTAACGCAATTCCTAAAACGATAAATTTTTCAGAAATAAAATTAGAACCGATCAATAACTTTTCGTTAAATAATTTCAATGTGAACGACACGGACACGTACATAGACAGACGTGACGAAATAAAAAAACAACTTCGCTTAGAACACCTAAACGAAGAAGAATCCGAATTAATTACACAATTATGTTTAGAATTCGAAGACATCTTTTACCTCGAAGGTGATAATTTAACCTTCACTAATGAAATAAAACATAGCATAGATACTAATAACTCAAAACCAGTGTTTACAGAGTCATATCGGTATCCTCATATCCACAAACAAGAAGTCAAAAATCAGGTTTCAAAAATGTTGGAACAAGGCATCATCAGACATTCCAATTCCCCCTGGTCATTCCCTATTTGGGTTGTTCCCAAGAAGCTTAATGCTTCAGGAAAGCAAAAATGGCGAGTCGTTGTAGACTATAGGAAACTTAACGAGTTAACTATAGATGACAAATATTCCCTACCCAACATTTCAGATTTGTTAGACCAACTTGGCAAATGTCAGTATTTCACTATCCTAGATCTAGCCTCCGGGTTCCATCAGATCGAAATCGATCCTAAAGATATCCAAAAAACAGCCTTCACAGTCGAAAATGGACATTTTGAATTCGTTAGACTTCCATTTGGCCTCAAAAATGCTCCGTCAACTTTCCAAAGAGTGATGGATAACATCCTGTTAGGAATTTAAAAAGAGAGGTGTCTAGTCTATATAGACGACATCGTCGTCTACTGTCCGACAATCCACGAACACATCTATCGTCTCACAGAAGTGTTTAAACGCTTACAAAAAGCGAACCTAAAAATTCAGCCAGACAAATGCGAGTTCCTTCGCAAAGAAGTGGCATATCTTGGTCATCTTGTCACCAAAGATGGAGTAAAACCAAATCCATCAAAAATCGAATGTATTAGAAATTTCCCACAACCAACCAATCAAAAAGGAATAAAATCTTTCCTTGGATTAGCAAGTTACTACCGTCGATTTATTAATAATTTTGCGAAAACTTCTAAACCTATAAATAGGCTATTACAAAAAGATGTTCCATTCCAGTTTGACTCTGAGTGTAAAAAGTCTTTCAAAGATTTAAAGTAAGCTCTTACAACTACCCCCATTCTCGTCTATCCAAATTTCGATGAACCTTTTATTCTTACTACAGATGCGAGTGCTTTCGCAATCGGTGCAGTCCTTTCACAAGGCCTTATAGGAAAAACCTTCCAATAGCCTTTGTATCCAGAACACTCTATAAAGCAGAGACAAAATATTCCACAATAGAGAGAGAACTCCTTGCTATCGTATGGGCAGTAAAGCATTTTCGTCCCTATCTTCTCGGTAGAAAATTCAAATTGTTAACCGACTCCTCACTTGGCTCTTTTCAATAAAAGACTATGGGGTAATATGGGGGAAAAATAATAAAAACGAGATGATTCTTAAATGTACTTACATAAATTTCCACATTCCTTGTTGCGGGAGATGAAATCCGACTTCGTAAGCATTGCTACACCAGGTGAGCGTCGATTCCTGATGCCGAATAGACCGTCTACTACTCGCTGGATATGTAGTTGAGTTTTCTTTGTTGCTTGTGGGACGTATTTTTTTTTCTTCTCTTGAAGGTTTGGAAACCACTGTGTTTAAATTAGTATGCCCGTATTTTTAAACGCGTTATGAGAATCCTACCGACTGCGCCAATTTTTATATATCATTTTGTATATTTGATTTTTTAAAAAATGATTTTATTTCAAAAGCTGTGTACGTACACAGCCTGAGAAATATTACAGTAATTGAATTAAAATGAAACGTATATTTCAAGTGACTTTAAGTAGTGTTGGTTATCTGGCATGCAGTACCTTTTATAACTTACTATTACCATGCAAGTTTATTGTCAGCATTTCTAGAATTTCAACAAACTTGTATGTTTACAAAGGTTCTGCGAAAGGAAGTTGTTATCGCTTGATAAAATAAATGAGATTAATTTTGTAATATGATATATATGTTACGGGTAAAGCCCGTTATTAGATAAAGCTAGTTTTAACCAGATATCTCGCGTATTATCCAAACCGACTGGATAAAACGCGAAGGATTCAATTATTTCTTGCTTTATCCGGATAATTCTAAATTCAGCCAAGGAGGAATGGCTAAACCACGTAGAGGATACTAATTGAAAGTACAAACGCGAACAATCTCACACGTATGTAGTAGAATATAAAAATAAAGTTATTTTGAGGAAAATTTGTTTATTTTTCTGAACAAAGATAAAAGCAGAATTATTCTAACATAAGAATAAGGAATATTTTTAAGCATAAAATGCAAACAGTATAAGAAGTGAAAAGAAATATAAATTATCCACTCATTTAATTTGAGCTGTAAACATTATTTATTTGCACGTGATAAGCTGGAATGATATTTTGAATTGCATACTACTACTCCAGATTTACAGCGGAATTTAAGCGTGGCACATTTTGCTTTACAATGACATCTTTCATATCTCTAACCTCCGGACATTGATCGGCGATTGGTAATTTGGCGTAAAGATATATTTTCAGATGATAAGTCATCAATGTTAATAAGTTTGTTGTCACATATCGTGAACTGGCTTCTTGAAAACATTTCCTCCACTGTTCCACTTTCATTGCCTAAAATTTATGCTCTGTAAAACCTGAAATTAGTTAGTAAAAAGAATTATTTACCCAGTCGATACAAGCCTTCTTCTCCTACCTCCAATACTGACATCAAGACATTTCTAAAGTTCCCTCTTCCTCTATCAACATCAGGGATGTTTACTCGCACAGTATCCCCTACGTTACAAGGAGGGAATTTGACATCCGACATTTTCTACGTTTTCTTTGCCTGGTTTTCCAAGTTTGACTTCGCTTGGCGTCTATTTGCAATAATTTGTTTTTTTCTTGAGCAAATTGTACATGTTCCACCAGGCAAAGAACTTTCCGTATTACAAAGGGAACAGATATTCTCCTCAGTGACATCCCCCCTTTCATCATTTTCTGTGGTGTTTAATGGAATAACGTCTTCTTCATTGTGAGCCTCTTCATTAATTATCTTTTCTAGCTCTTCTTCTGTTTGAATACCTTCGATAACCTGAAAGTAAAATTAAGTAGTGTAATAACGACTGTATGATTTATTCTTGAGAGAATTACCTCTTTAGGCAGAGAAGAAGATTTAAGTCCAACTTTGATATCGGTTCCAAACATGGCTTTGTAAGGTGAAAGTTTTATGCCATCATGATAAGCTCGCTTTTTCATAAGTTGGACGAATCGCAAACCTTTTGACCACTTCCTGCCATTCTCATCGCTCATCCATGTCATGAGCATATTTTGGATGTCCTGATTCGCTCGCTCGACACTTCCCTGTGACTGGCTATATCTGGGCTTTCCATGTACAATTCTTAGTCTGCTCCACATCAAGCACAATTCCTCGATAATACGATTTGCGAATTCCCGACCTAGTGAAAATTATTTGATGTTAGATTAGATGTTTTTGGTTCTCGGTAATTTTCTTGGAAGGGTATCTGGATTAGTAATTAGTACAAATATTACAATAAACCTTCTTAACCCCTCTTGAACACTCAATAGAATATTTTAGATAGTAATCCGATTTTCTAGGAGTGAAGTCAGTTCTCATAATTGCGAATTGCAAAAAATTTTATTTTTTGAAATTTGTTTGTGTTTATATATTTTTTGAAATTATAACGTCATATCATGGCAGTCAGATTAATCATTGTGCCCGATTTGCTTAGGTTTTATTGACTCGCGTACCGCCATGCAGTACCATTTTCTATATTAAATTAGAAGTTTCTCAATTATTCTTCCTTCGTAGAGTTTCGTTTACTCCAAACACCAAGGCCACGAGCTTGGACATACTATGACGTCAAATTTACTACCTGTTAGGTAATTTATTTTCACTCATTTGCACATCTATTATTCCAAATTCACATCCACTAAACAAGTAGTATTTCCTATAAAATTATGTATTCAATTTACAATATACAATTTATTCCACACAAATTTATATAGCCGCTTAAAAAGTATATATGGAAACAAAATTGCATAGGTAACAACCAAAAACTATAATAGACTACACTTACCGTTATCCGATTACAAAATGGAGCACCAAATATGCAAAATATATCCAGTAAATTTTTTGCAACTTCTTCTGCTCTCTTCGACTGCGAAGGCATAATCTATACGAATTTTGTTAAATGGTCTTGGTAGACCATGATGAACTTATATGACCCATCTGGGTTTGACTACATGTCTGTCAATTCCACTTGGCATCTACTATTCATTTCCGAAAATATCATGGGTTTGGCAACCATTCTCTTCTTAGTGTAGTTCTGTTTTTCTCTGACATGCAATACAAAGTTTTAAATAAACCATGAACACTTCCTGAGTTATATTTTTATATTTCTCGTTCACTTCCTTAAGCATGCGATGTTTTCTTCCGTGTCTAATTGCTAAGTGGATTTTGTGCAGTATGCCAAAAATCTCCTCGTTCTTCACAAAATACCTTATATTTGTTTCGCCATCAGCCACTGGAGAAATGGGTCCATACCACCAACCACACAAACATCAAACCTTTTTAATCGTCGATACTGTAGTGCTGGTTTAGATTTTGCTTGTTTTGCTATTTTTACTGACTCCAAAAATTCACAATATTGGACAGAATTCATGCAACAAGAATTTGAGTCTTTACGCGACACTAAATCGCAGAGCATTTCGTTAAATCCCTCTTTAAAACAAGAACGTACCACTTCTATATCAGTCGTCATCTTGTCAACTCCGGAACGCGAATGAACGATTTTAGTGTTTTGTCCAAGCGTCATTGGAAAATTTAACTAGTGTTAACCAGTTTATGTCCGAAAAGCAACGTACGCTATCTGAATTACCGACTTTATCCACTATATTTGGATAATTCTAACTTTATCCGGGTAATTCTAGTATTATCCAATATTCGGGCTTTAGCCGTAACATATACATATATACATATATATATATATATATATATATATATATATATATATATATATATATATATATATATATATATATATATATATATATATATATATATATATATATATATATATATATATATATATATATATATATGAACAGTACAGGAGAAAAACGATCAGAGTCCATTTTTCATTAGAATTTATATAGCACCATCGCTTAGCTCTACCACTAAACTGTCTCTGAGTATATTCGTCCCAGCTAAAAAGAAGTACAGTCGCATTAGATGAATTAAAACTTAAAAGCTATACAATGCAAAACCAATCATAGTCCAAGCGCTCCCGCATAAAAAGTGGAGGCCACTTCTTCGAGTCTATAAAACAGTCCATACGCGATAGTGGCTGTCACTGTTATCAGTGATTGTCAGTTTTGCTTATTCAGTACATTCAGTGTTTGTTTTGGTGTGTTAAAAGTAAAATAGTAGGTTATCTATTTGAAAATGGAATGTAACGCAGATAGTGATACTGAGTTCGTGTCGACAACTAAATCAACTAAAGAACGAACAATAACTGGCCATTTAACAGACGTTTTTAAAAAACTAAGAGTAAAGGGACATACTATAGGTAACAGCTATCAATGTTCGAATTTGAAGTGCTTCGAAAATATTACTCAGGGAGAAAGAGATATGCTAATTAATAATTTCAACCAGTATGATACCTACAATGACCAAAATAGTTATCTTAGTGGATCAATTTCTGTACCCCCAGTACAGCGAAGAGTACTTAGGCGTTAAAATAATTAGGAATGGAAAAGCTTCTGATATACAAATATGTTATAAAGCGTTCTTATCACTACATGGAATAACTAATCGAAGGGGTCAAACAATTAAAAAGGCGCTGCTATTTACTAGGGTATCAAAGCCAGATCAAAGAGCAAAGCATCAGAACTGTCCAAAAAAACTTTCTACTGAAACGATATATTGTGCGATATCGTTTCTCGGATTTCTGAAAAGAAGAAAAGCGCACTATAGTTATTCGGCGAAATGCAGAATCGCTTCCACACTTAGATAATTTGTATAATAAATCCTTGCCTGTAAACCTTTTAAAACTTACTGATATTAAGCACTTGAAACAGTACGAATTTAATAAATTCACAGCAATTTTTTGACACTTTACTTGGTTCACCTAATGTCAGGTCTGAAGATCCTGATGAGCTACTCCCTATAGTAGAACGGAGTATATCGAAAGCCTCCCCTTTCGATATACTCCGGTCTATTCCGGAAAGTCAACAGAATTTTACGACAATAGTAGATCGTATGGAGATGCGCTACGGTGACAAACACATGCAACAAGTCTACCAAATGCAACTGAAGAGCCGAAATCAAAGGAGCAGCGAGACATTGCAACAATTTGGGGCAGACGTCGACCGACTAGTACAGCTGGCCTACCCAACAGCACCTCAGGAGTTTGCAAATCAACTGTGAGTGCAAACATTTATAGATGGCTTGAAAGACCCGGACATGCAGCAGGTGCTGATAATGTCACGACATGACACTCCCAGTAAAGCATTAGCGCACGCCCTAGAGTTTGAGACCGCAAAGCAAGCATCGAAAGGGCACGTGCGGGTGCGCATGACCGAAGTCAGCGGTGAGGAAGAGACCAAGCAGGATCAAATTGGTAACTTCCTGCTGGAGTTGAAGAAGGCTTTGTTAGAAAACCGAGAACCGCAGGGACTAAGGTGCTGGAATTGCGGCCGCATGGGACATCTTCGACGTGATTGCCGAGCTCACGGGAATCAAGCGAGCAGCAGAGATAGGCAGTTGGAAAACTAAAAGCAGCCGACTTTAAGGGGCGCAAGTTGACTGCACTCTCCTACCAAGCCCCATCGACAATCGTCATCAGCAAAGCCAACAGCTGTGGATCACTACTCCTCGAAGGCACCATCAACGGCCACAGTGCGAAGATGCTTGTGGATATCGGAGCATCAAGAACTTTTATTCGGCCTGCTAAGGCGGTTGCATAGCGAATAAAACCTTCGAGAAAGAATTTGTTGTTGAAAACAGCGACAGGCGAAACCACAGAAATCCAAGGAGAATGTCACGTAGAGTTGCAATTAGGGGATATATGCATTGTACATCGGGCCCTGATAGCACCCATAACTGATGATGCCATCCTTGGACTGGATTTCATGGAAGAACACAACATCAAGTACAATGCGCATCGGAAGCCAGGAGATAGTAATTACTAACTCCAGGAGCGACGTCACCACAAGCAGGGTAGTGGTGGTCAAAGATAAACTGTTACCAGCTCATGCTGAAAGTGTGCTCCATGTGGAAGTAACTGGCGTTGATGGAGGACTGGTGGGAGTGGTGGAGCCTAATAACCCGGATTTGACAGAAAAAGCCATTTTAACTGGACGGATACTTGTGAAGACGGGGAAGACAATTCCAGTAAGAGTTGCCAATTTGAAAGACTTTAAGCAGAAGATCACCCGGGAAACAGTGCTAGGAACATTCGAGACGGTCACACTAGTTCATAACTACGAAGTGGAAGAAAAAAAGATGCTCATGGAAACAAGCAACTATCAACTGCGCTTCGTGAGTTATTAGAACGCTCTAGTACCCACCTACGTAGAGAACAAATTGGACAACTAGAAAAACTATTGGCGGAATTTAATCACGTCTTCGCACTCTCTGAAAACGACTTTGGCCGAACTAGCATGGCCTATCACCGGATGACACAGGGTCGGCGCGACCTATCAAGTATGCCCCCAGAAGAGTACCTTGGGCTAAGCAGGAGAAAGTCAACGACTTAATTAAGACTTAATTAAGACTTTCCAGAGCTGGAAAGCATCACCACAATGCTGACGCCATGTCTAGAAGGCCATGTGCAAATGATAACTGTCAGCATTGTTTGAATCTGGAGCAAAGGGAAGGATTCTCTCAAGTGACTTGTTGCCTAACAACTGTACAGTCGGATGAAAATTGGGATGCAAACATACTAGCCGAGGATCAAAGGAACGACGAATATCTTTGGCCTATAATGCGTTGGAAAGAAACAGGAGAGAATAGACCATTATTGGCAAATATCACCGACCTCGGCGCAATTACGAAATGTTACTGCGCTCAATGGGACTCACTGGTTATTGACGGCGGGGTTCTGAAAAGAGTTTGAGAAAGTCCGGATGGTGCAAGGAATCGACTACAGATCGTGCTAACCAAGAATAGAGTGGCCGAGGTTTTGGAAAATGCTCACGGCGGAACTGGAGGAGGGCACTTTGGCGTAGCTAAAACCATGGGTAAAGTGAAGGAACGATTCTACTGGGTAGGAAGTCGGCCAGACGTAGAAGATTGGTGCAGGAAATGCGACGTCTGCGCTAGCAGCAAGGGCCCAAACACTCGGCGCCAGGGACGCATGAAGCAATACAACGTCGGTGCTTCCTTTGAGCGAATTGCTATCGACGTCGCTGGGCCATTTCCACGCACTGAATCGGAAAATCGTTACATCTTGGTGGCTATGGATTACTTCAGCAAATGGCCGGAAGATTACGCCATACCTAATCACGAGGCAACCACTGTAGCCGAGCAACTTGTCGACAATTGGATCAGCCGCTTTGGAGTTCCATTAAAACTACATTCCAACCAAGGCAGCAACTTTAAATCGGGTGTGTTCCAGGGAGTGTGTCAGTTGCTCGGAATTCGAAAGACCAGAACAACACCATTACATTACATCCCCAATTGGACGGAATGGTCGAGAGATTCAATGGTACACTGGAGACCAATTTGAGAATGATGGTTAGCGAGCACCAAGCCGACTGGGACCAACACATACCGATGTTCCTGTTGGCCTATAGAACTGCTGTCCGTGAAACTACTGGGCAAACACCAGCCCGCATTCTCTTTGGCAAGGAGTTAAGACTGCCGGTGGATTTAATGTTCGGAAGACCGACTGATCAAGCGATGACAATCGAAGACTACCTACAGTCCCTGGAGAAACATCTCCAGGAGGCTCATAAGGCCGTGTGAGAAAAAACCAGATTTGAAAGCGACCGAATGAAGACAAGGTATGACCGAAGGACGAATACTGAAGGTTTTCAAGAAGGCGACCTAGTCTGGTTATACAATCCATCTCGCAGAAAGGACCGAAGTTGCAGAAATCCTGGGAGGGTCCTTACAAGATTGTGACCGAAATAAATGACCTAGTTTACCGAATCCAGAAAGGACCACGCGCCAAAATGAAAGTTGTTCACATCGACCGCTTGTCACCATTCCGAGGGCGATCTACTGATCGGGACGATCAGTACTAGGAGGGGGGCAGTGTCACGAACGCTTCGAGCGATCCCGAACGCCGGGAATATTCGTAACCTTGAGAGCGTGCAGTATTGATTCCCAGCGCGTTCTATACTAGAAGGTTCGCCAAAGTTCTTTGTCTAGAAACGCCTGGAGAGACGTTCCACTGCCCATATAAGAATTGTGTCGTCTGGCCAGCAGTTAGTTGAATTTGGACCGCGATAGTGAGCGATACAGTGCGAAGAAAGTGATATACAGTGCGAAAATTAGTTTATAAAGTTAAAGTAGATAGAAAGTAAGTTAGTTAGTTGGACTTGTGGATAGTTGAGTTGTAAATAAGTGTTCGAGAAATAAAGAACTTTCTAGTAAATTCGTTACAATATATATATATATATATATATATATATATATATATATATATATATATATATATATATATATATATATATATATATATATATATATATATATATATATATATATATATATATACACTGTTTGTATCGACGTTTCGTACCCGCCTCTTCGTAGGAGGCTCCTCTGCTCGCTCCATCACTCTCTTCTTTCTCGCTTTCATCCCCGTAGGGATGGAAGATGGTAGGTGACGGAGGTGCCCGTGTACGGAGTACGAAGGGTTGTTTCTCATCTCGACGTACACGTCGCCCTTCCACGTCACTCCCCTCGGTGGCGTGTCGTGATGGTATCTGTGTTAGCGCTCCCGATGATGACATCGGGGTAGACGCTCTCGCGGCACGCTGGGATACCTCCAGGATCCGGCTGACCGCGTTGCTCCTTGGTATTTGTACGGACCGCTATTGGTTGGCGCTCCGTGATGTTTGGGGTTATTGTTGCCGTTGCTGTTGTGGCTGTTATTGTTGCCGTTGTTGCTGTTCCCTTCCCACTGCGTGGGGGTGGTTTCCTGAAGCAGCGGTAGCCGGGTCTCGCTCGGGCTCCGCGGGCTACTGCTACGTGTTTCCATACCGTTGGATGCGTTCACTATTTAACTTGTACAATATAAGATCTTTGAATTGTAACTAATGAAATAGAATCTTAAATATTGTTTTATTCGTACAGTTGTACAAATAAGACAAATTCTTTCAGCGAACCTTCGCTTTCTTAAAAACTACTTGTTATAATGTATTGCCGCCCTGGGAAACAGGACCCTGCGCGTGAGCGGGCGCTCGGGGGGGGTCTCTTCACAGTGTCGAGCGGTGGCGGCAGCGGCGGCGGCGGCGGCGCGACCTAGAATAATTTGGAACAGACTTACCTCAATCTAAATCGTCTAGTACAGCAGCCCCCTAGTTGCCTCCTGTCCTCGTCTGCCACCAGCTACACACTCTCGTGGTATAACGGCGATCCCCGACTCTGGATCTAGAACCGTTGACTCGCACGCGGTCGATACTCTCGTACCGTGGTTCACTGGCATGCACCGCTGTTGGCGAGCGTGCAATAAAGTTCGGTTTTAAGTCGCGAGAGTTTCGTTCGCTTATTCCCTCGGAGGTATATCAAATAGGCGCGGACGAGTGAAACCCCGTCGATCTAGCGGTGATAACCGGGAAAAAATACCCCTTTGCAAGGTACTTGGAACGATGCGATGGACAGTGAAAACTGTTAATCCAATCGGGGGAAGAATGTGTTGGGACGAGAAATTGCAATGTAACAATTCTTTTTATAAATAATTTTATGGGCCAGGGCCACATAAAGCATCCAGTTCTCACGATTCTAGCAGACTCTTAACTTTTTAACCAAGTACTATATTTAGACAGATCACTCGAAGTATCAAATCGAACCATGCAAACCAGTCCGCTATTTATACTCTCTTGAAAAACGGCCGTCGGAGAAATCGCGCGTCACTAGTGACGTCACGATTCCTTGTCTGGGTCTCCGAGAGTATATCCAGAGTGGGCGGGGCGAATAGCTACTTCGAGAGATCCTATAAATTAAAATGAGTCACCGAACTCTGTTTCCTCGACAACTTGTTGACGTCTCGTTCTGTCTCTTCGTAGGAGGCTCCTCCTCTCACTCCATCACCCTCTTCCTTCTCGCTTTCATCCCCGTAAGGATGGGAGATGGTAGATGACAAGGGTGCCCGTGTACGGAATACGAAGGGTTATTCCTCGTCTCGACGAACACGTTGCCCTTCCCGAATCATCCCCTTCACTTCACGCCCCTCGGTGGCGTGTCGTGATGGTACCCGCGTTAGAGCTCCCGATAATGACATCGGGGTAGACGCTTTCGCGGCACCCTGGGATGCCTCCAGGATTCGGCTGACCGCGTTGCTCCTTGGTACGGGTACGGACCGCTGTTGATTGGCGCTCCGTGACGTTTTGTTTTGTTGTTGCTGTGGCTATTGTTTTTGCCGTTGTTGATGTTCCATTCCCACTACGTGGTGGTGTTTTCTTGAAGTAGCGGTAGCCGGGTCTCGCTTGAGCTCTGCGGGCTTTTTGCTGCTACGTGTTTCCATACTATTGGATGCGTTCACTATTTAACTGTACCTTGTATGATATAGGATCTTCGAATTGTAATCAATGAAATAGGATCTTAAATATGGTTATCTAACCATACGAATAAGACAAATTCTTTCAACGAACCTTTCTTTCTTACAACCTACTTGTTGTAATGTATTGCCGCCCTGGGGCACAGAAACCTGACTGCGAGTGGGCGTGGATGGTCTCTTTACAGTGTCGAGCGGTGGCGACAGCGCGACCTAGAGTAATTTGGATCGGACTTACCCCAATCCAAGTCGTCTGATACAGCAGCTCCCTAGTTGCCTCCGGTCTTCGTCTGCTACCAGGCACACGCTCCCGTGGTACAACGGCGATGCCCGACTCGGGATCGTTCATTCGCGACGCGGTCGATACTTTCGTACCGTGGTTCACTGGCATGCACCGCTGTTGGCGAACATGCAATAAAGTTCGGTTTTAAGTCGCGGATATTTCGTTCGCTTATTCCCTCGGAGGTATATCAAATAGACGCGGACGAATGAAAACCCGTCGATCCAGCCGTGGTAACCGGGAAAAAGTACCCCTTTGCGAGGTACTTGGAATGATGGACTGTGGATATCCTCTTCAAAGTATCTTCTATGCGATTCTCGGTTAATGAAAACCTCTTTTTGTATTTGCTAAACATTATTCCCTAATTTGAAGAATTTTATGGGCCAGTCCATATAAAACATCCAGTGCCGAGTATTTTAGCAGACTCTTAACTTTTCAACCGAGTTCTCTATGCAGGCAAATTACTCGAAGTATCGAAGCTAAGCAAGATCGAACTACGCAAACCAGTCCGATATTTAACTCTCTTCGTAGAAATCGCACATCACTAGTGACGTCACGATTCCTTGCCTGGGTCGCCGAGAGTATATCCAGAGTGGGCGGGGAGAATAGCTACTTCGAGAAATCCTATAAATTAAAATGAGGCATCGGACTCTGTTTCCTCGACACCTCCCTCCTAAGAATACCTGGGGATTCTGGATTTTTAGTTGTGGCCTAATCTCTTTTTGGGATCGTTGGTCGGCGACGGCGTTGCCGTATGGAGACGTCCGGCCTAGGATCTTGGTTGGGGGACAAGGTAATCTGGATCTGCAAGTTCGATTATCGCACATGAGATGAACTTACAAGAAACTCATGTGGGTCCCTCTTTTCCTGCCTAAGTATAAATGCATCTTTCGCGACTATGATTTTCCGGAAATCATCTTCAGCTTTCTCGCTAACACAAAAGTAGTTAGGATGACTGGTCTGCTGGTCCAACTTGACCAGATGTACCTGAAACAGAAAATAATACACGAGAGCAAGTATGCGTAGGGCAGATTGGGTAACCTTGGCGGCAGAGAGTCGCTCGCCTCAATCTCAACTCGGGTTGAGGAGAGCTATCGCTGGCGGTTACCCTTGGGGCTGTTGCGCCTAGGGAGTCCTGTCCCTGGTGTGTTGCGCAGGGTTTCTTTTCGATGCGACACCTGGGCTGGGCCGCTCTTACTGGGTGTGTTGTCGTCGTCACTTTCCTCTTCAGATTCGCGAAGGTTCTCATCAGCAGCGGCGCCTTCAATGCCCCATTCAGGATTGTCCGGCGGAGGGGGTCTGAGGTCATCGATATGTACTTTGATGTGTAAACCGTCTCGCTCCACGGTATAGGTACTGTTCCCGTGGCGAGTTATGACTTCATGTGGCCTCGTTCATTTTGCCTGGAACGAATTGTTGGCTTGCCGGAATTCACGCACCATAACTCGTTGTCCTGATTGAAATTCCACGGCCGCGTCTCGATGCTCCGGGTAGAGATTCCTCGCGTAAACGATCTGTCGTGTATGTGCCCTGTTAATCCCTTTCCGACGTGCCTGTGTGGTTCGGTCGGGAGGTAGTCACATGGTGACCGGGACCGCCCACTCCCCCGGTTTTGGCAGGATGGCTCCAAGGTTGATTTCGGCCGGTGCTTGTCCTGTGGCCGTGCTTGTGCGGTTGCGTAATGTGAAGAGAGCCTGAAAAAGCTACAAGTCCCACGTCCACGATATTCAGGGTGAAGCAGACTCCTGTCTGCTTCACTCTGAATATCTTCTTCAGCTCCTACACGCGCCGTTCTACTGGGTAGACTTGCTGATAATAGATCGGAGAGGTATAATGGTCGATCTTTCGGGCCGCGAGATATCGCTCCTAATGGTGCCCCGTGAAAGGCACAAGGTTGTCGGTTATTATGGATTCTGGGTGTCTTCAGCGCGCGAACACTTCTTCCAAAAACGCCAGAATTTCGGTTTGGTTGCCTCGGGGAGCAGCTTTAGCCTCGACCCATTTGGAGAATAGGTCAACAAGTACAATGATGTATGTATTCGTTGCCCCGCCTTGTCTTGGGGTATTGCCCAAGTACATCCAAGCTAACCGCCCTCCATGGTGCTTCGGGATTCTGTGGTCGTAACGGCGCAGCCTCTTGCCGCTTTGCATTAGAGGCATTGCATATCAAGCAAGCCCTAACGTGCCGCTTCACCGATATTGTCACTCTCGTACAATAAATACATCCTGCGAATCGAGAGAAGTGTCTCCTTTTGTTCTGGATGCGCAGCCAGTAGCAAATCGTGGTATTCCCCCAATACCCTTTCCCGCATGTGAC
This sequence comes from Rosalia funebris, assembly GCA_037954035.1. NCBI lineage: Eukaryota > Metazoa > Arthropoda > Insecta > Coleoptera > Cerambycidae > Rosalia > Rosalia funebris. The sequence continues at coordinate 40,478,780 of JAZFAV010000016.1, forward strand.
ATGGAACTAGTAGCGCATGCCGATCTACAACTTCTTCCATATCTGTCCATCTTCTACGAAGTAGCTTCGGGTAACATTCTCTTCTTCCGCGTCTTAAGAGGGGGAATTCTGCCGCAGTGATGTAGGATGGCGCCACTTGTACTTTATTTCTAAGCTGTAGATTTTTGTTACGAGAACAATATCCTTCATTTCTCATGATGAAATATTTTAAGGATGTTATAAGGCAGCGTCTTACATATTTTTTATGGCGTATTATTTGTTTATAAACTAGATAATAGCATTTATAGTTTAAACAACAAAGTCGTATAAAAGATCACAAACACATTTGTATCAAAATTTCTTTATGTCATCTCCTACTATAAACCTTTATCTTCAACCCCTGAAAAGTAGAACTCGATAGGAAACGTATTTTAGGAAATCTACGGTTTCAGAAAATAGCTTGCATTCCCGCTCAAATTTGTTGTTATTACATAGCCGTTTTACACACTCTGCCGTTGTCTTAGACTAGCAATTAGTTCAGCTTTATCATCTATCACAGATGGCCAATCCAAGAAGATCGTATATTTAGTCTGCGCAAAAGCTATCCTAGTGTCGTAGTATTACAGAATGTATTTTATAAATTGGTATTATAATGCATTATGATTCATATCGGTATGCGTTATAATATTACTTTTATAACGCATAATTTATATACTATAGCCTATGGCAGATATGAACTAGCAATTAACTTATGTTTGTTTAATCAAATACAATTTTTTAACTGTTACTGACAGAGATCGTATCGATAAAGATGTATACGCCATAAAGTTCATTCGGCATTTGTCCTGAATCGGCGTACCGTGTGCGGCACTGATGAGAACTAACAAGTTCGAAACAGCTGTATGTCGTTCGGTTCCGATCCGCGACAAATATCGAATCCTACCTGTGGCGGGTTTTATTTTTTGAAACAATTTTAACGATAACAAAAAAATCATTATTTTAAAATTCTGATTCAAATTTAGCAATAGTGATTACGCATTTAGTATGGCAGAACTGACAACGGGGGTTTTATTTAATTTTTATTTCAAACGACAGCACTCAATGTGGTGGTTTGGTTTATCATTCACATCTGACAACCGGCGACTCTCGTACCAGTTTCGTAGATTCACGTCGTGTCGTATAAGTTCACGATAATACGAGTATATTAGGCATCGGAGTTAGGACACCATGTGATATAATAATAAGTAATGTCATAGCTCATCCTTCCACCGTCACCGAACAGAAATTACAACTATAAAAGGTGCTTTTATCTTGCGCCTTTAGAACGGCGGCCTCCTTCGTACGATACTATATATGCGCCACGTGGTAGTTAGGTAATTTTCCCTGGACAAAGTGGCGGGGAAAGGAGGGAAACTTAGCGGGCGGAGATTAGCGTGCACCCGTAATTTCTGTTCGATACCAAAGTTATGTCAGTTAGGTATGTGTATGTAATTATTGATATGATACAGTTTCACGCGGTTTAAAATTTTTAGCTTTTGTTTTACTTTTCATTTTTTATAACCTTTTTTTTATAACCTATATACGTTTTTTTTCAAGATTATTTTTTATATTCTTAATTTCCCTAAGTTACACTTACGATTTTTTTTCTGAAATAAAAGCTACATCAATGTTTTTCCTGCCATTATCATTTTCAGTTCCGACTTGAAAATTGGACACGATTACAACTTGTACTTTTTATTTTCATATTTTACATACATATGTTATAATATGTATCTAATATATAGACCCAAGCAAATAAGAAACATGGGTGCTCAGATCTAGCATTTATATAGTGTCCATCCGTGGACACACTATATATGATGATTATTTCATTATATAATTTCATTATATAAGGAATACGTACTGGGATTTGGATTATAAAATAAGAACAAAATTTATTTCGATTGATTTTATTAGTCGGTATATTTAATATAGTTTCATGTATTTATTTCATAATATTATATATTTTACTTGTGATAGTTGGAATAAACTATTTGTTTAACGTTAATGAGGAATATTCCAACATATCAACAGTACAATAGTATAAGTAATTGTCAAGGTGTGAATTAGATACGTAATCTGATATTCACTAATTAACCGGTGTGATTTTGTACCCATCCACAAAATTCTTGCTGGTGCAAATGGTGTTTACCCACGGTGCTTACATTTGGCAGGTCTTTTATTTCATATTGGCTCTATCCATCCACATCCACATACACAAATATAATTAGGATGTTCGATATTATTGTTCTAATCCACAAACACAGAAATATACATTGAATACTTTGCATTACGAGGAACATTATATAAAAATAAGATAAGATGAATTTACAGTTTAAAAACGTATTAACTCTATCTCTCGAAAACAACTCTAGGATACATTAACGGGACGTTTTAAAACGCAACTGAACTTCGAACAAAACTCGAATTTGATAAATATTTGGCTATGTTCAAAGATGAATAAAATGTGAAAAATATGATGTCGAGAAGATGTCTCCAGTGGACATGGTAGACAAGTAGGTCTATTTTCACAGGGAATGAGATGCATCAATGTGCCCATTAAGGGGACGTTTGAAAACGCAACTGAACTTTGAAAAAAAATCGTATTAGATGAAATTTTGGCTATGTTCAAACATGAATCAAATCTGAAAAATACGACGTCGAGCAGATGTCTCCAGTGGACATGATGGTCAAGTAGGTCTATTTTCACACGGAATGAGTCGGATCAATGTGCCCATTAAGGGGACGTTTGAAAACGCAACTGAACTTTGAAAAAAAAATCGTATTAGATGAATTTTTGGCTATGTTCTAAGATGAATAAAATCTGAAAAATACGATGTCGAGCAGATGTCTCCAGTGGACCTGATAGTCAAGTAGGTTTATTTTCACACGGAATGAGTCAGATCAATGTGCCCATTAAGGGGATGTCCTAAAACGCAACTGAACTTTGAAGAAAAATTGTAGCAGATGAATTTTTGGTTATGTTCAAAGATGAATAAAACTTGAAAAATACGATGTCGAGCAGATGTCTACAGTGGACATGGTAGTCAAGTAGGTCTATTTTCACAGGGAATTAAGATTTTTTTTCAAAGTTCAGTTGCGTATTAAAACGTCCCCTTAATGGGCACATTGATCTGATTCATTCCGTGTGAAAATAGACCTACTTGACTATCATGCCCACTGGAGACATCTGCTCGACATCGTATATCGTATTTTTCAGATTTTATTCACTTTGAACATAGCCAAAAATTCATCTAATACGATTCTCTTTTCAAAGTTCAGTTGCGTTTTACAACGTCCCCTTAATGGGCACATTAATGTGACTTATTCCCCGTGAAAATAGACCTACTTGACTATCATGTTCACTGGAGACATCTGCTCGACATCGTATTTTTCAGTTTTTATTCATCTTTGAACATAGCCAATAATTCATCTAATACGATTTTTCTTCAAAGTTCAGTTGCGTTTTAAGACGCCCCCTTACTGGCACATTGATCTGACTCATTCCGTGTGAAAATAGACCTACTTGACTATCATATCCACTAGTGACATCTACTCGACATCGTATTTTTCAGATTTTATTCATCTTTGAACATAGCCAAAAATTCATCTAATACGATTATTTTTCAAAGTTCAGTTGCGCTTTAGAACGTCCCCTTAGTGGGCACATTGATGCAACTCATTCTCTGCGAAAATGGACCTACTGGACTATCATGTCCACTGGTGACATCTACTCGACATCGTATTTTTCAGATTTTATTCATCATTTTGAACATTGCCAAAAATTCATCTAATACGATTTTTTTTCAAAGTTCAGTTGCGTTTTAAAACGTCCCCTTAGTAGGCACATTCATCTGACTCATTCCCTGTGAAAATAGACCTACTTGACTATCATTTCCACTGGAGACATCTGCTCGATATCGTATTGTTCAGATTTTATTCATCTTTGAACATTGCCAAAAATTCATCTAATACGATTTTTTTTTAAAGTTCAGTTGCGTTTTACAACGTCCCCTTAATGGGCACATTAATGTGACTTATTTCCCGTGAAAATAGACCTACTTGACTGTCATGTCCACTAGAGACATCTTCCCAACGTCGTATTTTTTAGTTTTTATTCATCTTTGAACATAGCCAAGAATTCATCTAATACGATTTTTTTTCAAAGTTCAGTTGCGTCTTAAGACGTCCCCTTAATGGGCACATTGATCTGACTCATTCCGTGTGAAAATAGACCTACTTGACTATCATGTCCACTGGAGGCATCTGCTCGATATCGTATCTTTCAGATTTTATTCATCTCGGAACATAGCAAAAGATTCATCTAATACGATTTTCTTTCAAAGTTCAATTGCGTTTTAAAACGTCCCATTAGTGGGCACATTCATGTGACTCATTCCCTGTGAAAATAGACCTACTGGACTATCATGTCCACTCGAGACATCTGCTCGACATCGTATTTTTCAGATTCTATTCAACTTTGAAGATAGCCAAAAATTCATCTAATACGATATTTTTTCAATGTTCAGTTGCGTTTTAAAACGTCCCCTTAGTGGGCACATTCATGTGACTCATTCCCTGTGAAAATAGACCTACTGGACTATCATGTCCACTCGAGACATCTGCTCGATATCGTATTTTTCAGATTTTATTCATCTTTGAAAATAGCAAAAAATTCATCTAATACGATTTTTCTTCAAAGTTCAATTGCGTTTTAAAACGTCCCCTTAGTGGGCACATTGATGAAACTCATTCTCTCTGAAAATGGACCTACTTGACTATCATGTCCAGTGGTGACATCTGCTCGACATCGTATTTTTCAGATTTTATTCATCTTTGAACATGGCCAAAAATTCATCTAATACGATTTTCTTTCAAATTTCAATTGCGTTTTAAGACGCCCCCTTAATGGGCACATTGATCTGACTCATTCCGTGAGAAAATAGACCTACTTGACTATCAGGTCCACTGGAGACATCTGCTCGACATCGTATTTTTCAGATTTTATTCATCTTAGAACATAGCCAAAAATTCATCTAATACGATTTTTTTTCAAGGTTCAGTTGCGTTTTAAAACGTCCCCTTAGTGGGCACATTCATGTAACTCATTCCCTGTTAAAATAGACCTACTAGACTATCATGTCCACTGGACATATCTGCTCGACATCGTATTTTTCAGATTTTATTCATCTTTGAACATAGCAAAGAATTCATCTAATACGACTTTTTTTCAAAGTTCAGTTGCGTTTTAGAACGTCCCCTTAGTGGGCACATTCATGTGACTCATTCCCAGTGAAAATAGACCTACTTGACTATCATGTCCACTGGAGACAACTGCTCGACATCGTATTTTTCAGATTTTATTCATCTTTGAACATAGCCAAGAATTCATCTAATACGATTTTTCTTCAAAGTTCAGTTGCGTTTTAAGACGCCCCCTTAATGGCACATTGATCTGACTCATTTCGTGTGAAAATAGACCTACTTGACTATCATGTCCACTGGACACATCTGCTCGACATCGTATTTTTCAGATTTTATTCATCTTTGAACATAGCCAAGAATTCATCTAATACGATTTTTTTTCAAAGTTCAGTTGCGTTTTAAAACGTCCTCTTAGTGGGCACATTCATGCTACTCATTCTCTGTGAAAATGGACCTACTTGACTATCATATCCACTAGTGACATCTACTCGACATCGTATTTTTCAGATTTTATTCATCTTTGAACATTGCAAAAAATTCATCTAATACGACTTTTTTTCAAAGTTCAGTTGCGTTTTAGAACGTCCCCTTAGTGGGCACATTCATGTGACTCATTCCCAGTGAAAATAGACCTACTTGACTATCATGTCCACTAGAGACATCTGCTCGACATCGTATTTTTCAGATTTTATTCATCTTTGAACATAGCCAAGAATTCATCTAATACGATTTTTCTTCAAAGTTCAGTTGCGTTTTAAGACGCCCCCTTAATGGCACATTGATCTGACTCATTCCGTGTGAAAATAGACCTACTTGACTATCATGTCCACTGGACACATCTGCTCGACATCGTATTTTTCAGATTTTATTCATCTTTGAACATAGCCAAAAATTCATCTAATACGATTTTTTTTCAAAGTTCAGTTGCGTTTTAAGACGTCCTCTTAGTGGGCACATTCATGCTACTCATTCTCTGTGAAAATGGACCTACTTGACTATCATATCCACTAGTGACATCTACTCGACATCGTATTTTTCAGATTTTATTCATCTTTGAACATAGCCAAAAATTCATCTAATACGATTATTTTTCAAAGTTCAGTTGCGCTTTAGAACGTCCCCTTAGAGGGCACATTGATGCAACTCATTCTCTGCGAAAATGGACCTACTGGACTATCATGTCCACTGGTGACATCTACTCGACATCGTATTTTTCAGATTTTATTCATCTTTGAACATTGCCAAAAATTCATCTAATACGATTTTTTTCAAAGTTCAGTTGCGTTTTAAAACGTCCCCTTAGTAGGCACATTCATCTGACTCATTCCCTGTGAAAATAGACCTACTTGACTATCATGTCCACTGGAGACATCTGATCGATATCGTATTTTTCAGATTTTATTCATCTTTGAACATTGCCAAAAATTCATCTAATACGATTTTCTTTCAAATTTCAGTTGCGTTTTAAAACGTCCCCTTAATGGGCACATTGATGCAACTCATTCCCTGTGAAGATAGACCTACTTGACTATCATGTCTACTGGAGACATCTGCTCGACATCATATTTTTCAGATTTTATTCATCTTTGAACATCGCCAAAAATTCATCTAATACGATTTTTTTTCAAGGTTCAGTTGCGTTTGAAAACGTCCCCTTAGTGGGCACATTCATGTAACTCATTCCCTGTTAAAATAGACCTACTAGACTATCATGTCCACTGGACACATCTGCTCGACATCGTATTTTTCAGATTTTATTCATCTTTGAACATAGCAAAAAATTCATCTAATACGACTTTTTTTCAGAGTTCAGTTACGTTTTAAAACATCCCCTTAGTGGGCACATTGATGTGACTCATTCCCAGTGAAAATAGACCTACTTGACTATCATGTCCACTAGTGACATCTACTCGACATCGTATTTTTCAGATTTTATTCATCTTTGAACATCGCCAAAAATTCATCTAATACGATTATTTTTCAAAGTTCAGTTGCGTTTTAAAACGTCCCCTTAATGGGCACATTGATGCAACTCATTCTCTGTGAAAATGGACCTACTTGACTATCATGTCTACTGGAGACATCTGCTCGACATCATATTTTTCAGATTTTATTCATCTTTGAACATCGCCAAAAATTCATCTAATACGATTTTTTTTCAAGGTTCAGTTGCGTTTGAAAACGTCCCCTTAGTGGGCACATTCATGTAACTCATTCCCTGTTAAAATAGACCTACTAGACTATCATGTCCACTGGACACATCTGCTCGACATCGTATTTTTCAGATTTTATTCATCTTTGAACATAGCAAAAAATTCATCTAATACGACTTTTTTTCAGAGTTCAGTTACGTTTTAAAACATCCCCTTAGTGGGCACATTGATGTGACTCATTCCCAGTGAAAATAGACCTACTTGACTATCATGTCCGCTGGTGACATCTGCTCGACATCGTATTTTTCAGATTTTATTCATCTTTGAACATAGCCAAAAATTCATCTAATACGATTTTTTTTCAAAGTTCAGTTGCGTTTTAAAACGTCCCCTTAATGGGCACATTGATGCAACTCATTCTCTGTGAAAATGGACCTACTTGACTATCATGTCTACTGGAGACACCTGCTTGACATCGTATTTTTCAGATTTTATTCATCTTGGAACATGGCAAAAAATTCATCTAATACGACTTTTTTTCAAAGTTCAGTTGCGTTTTAAAACGTCCCCTTAGTGGGCACATTCATGTGACTCATTCCCTGTGAAAATAGACCTACTTGACTACCATGTCCACTGGAGACATCTGCTCGGCATCGTATTTTTCAGATTTTATTCAACTTTGAACATAGCCAAAAATTCATCTAATACGATTTTCTTTCAAATTTCAGTTACGTTTTAAAACGTCCCCTTAATGGGCACATTGATGCAACTCATTCCCTGTGAAGATAGACCTACTTGACTATCATGTCTACTGGAGACATCTGCTCGACATCATATTTTTCAGATTTTATTCATCTTTGAACATCGCCAAAAATTCATCTAATACGATTTTTTTTCAAAGTTGTTGCGTTTTAAAGCGTCCTCTTAGTGGGCACATTGATGCAACTCATTCTCTGTCAAAATGGACCTACTTGACTATCATGTCCGCTGGTGACATCTGCTCGACATCGTATTTTTCAGATTTTATTCATCTTTGAACATAGCCAAAAATTCATCTAATACGATTTTCTTTCAAATTTCAGTTGCGTTTTAAAACGTCCCCTTAATGGGCACATTGGTGCAACTCATTCCCTGTGAAGATAGACCTACTTGACTATCATGTCTACTGGAGGCATCTGCTCGACAGCATATTTTTCAGATTTTATTCATCTTTGAACATCGCCAAAAATTCATCTAATACGATTTTTTTTCAAAGTTGTTGCGTTTTAAAGCGTCCTCTTAGTGGGCACATTGATGCAACTCATTCTCTGTCAAAATGGACCTACTTGACTATCATGTCTGCTGGTGACATCTGCTCGACATCGTATTTTTCAGATTTTATTCATCTTTGAACATAGCCAAAAATTCATCTAATACGATTTTCTTTCAAATTTCAGTTGCGTTTTAAAACGTCCCCTTAATGGGCACATTGATGCAACTCATTCCCTGTGAAGATAGACCTACTTGACTATCATGTCTACTGGAGACATCTGCTCGACATCATATTTTTCAGATTTTATTCATCTTTGAACATCGCCAAAAATTCATCTAATACGATTTTTTTTCAAAGTTGTTGCGTTTTAAAGCGTCCTCTTAGTGGGCACATTGATGCAACTCATTCTCTGTCAAAATGGACCTACTTGACTATCATGTCCGCTGGTGACATCTGCTCGACATCGTATTTTTCAGATTTTATTCATCTTTGAACATAGCCAAAAATTCATCTAATACGATTTTCTTTCAAATTTCAGTTGCGTTTTAAAACGTCGCCTTAATGGGCACATTGATGCAACTCATTCTCTGTGAAAATAGACCTACTTGACTATCATGTCCACTGGAGACATCTGCTCGACATCGTATTTTTCAGTTTTTATGCATCTTTGAACATAGCCAAAAATTCATCTAATACGATTTTTTTTCAAAGTTCAGTTGCGTTTTAAAACGTCCCCTTAATGGGCACATTGATGCAACTCATTCTCTGTGAAAATGGACCTACTTGACTATCATGTCCGCTGGTGACATCTGCTCGACATCGTATTTTTCAGATTTTATTCATCTTTGAACATCGCCAAAAATTCATCTAATACGACTTTTTTTCAAAGTTCAGTTGCGTTTTAAAACGTCCCCTTAGTGGGCACATTCATGTGACTCATTCCCTGTGAAAATAGACCTACTTGACTATCATGTCCACTGGAGACATCTGCTCGGCATCGTATTTTTCAGATTTTATTCAACTTTGAACATAGCCAAAAATTCATCTAATACGATTTTCTTTCAAATTTCAGTTGCGTTTTAAAACGTCCCCTTAATGGGCACATTGATGCAACTCATTCCCTGTGAAGATAGACCTACTTGACTATCATGTCTACTGGAGACATCTGCTCGACATCATATTTTTCAGATTTTATTCATCTTTGAACATCGCCAAAAATTCATCTAATACGATTTTTTTTCAAAGTTGTTGCGTTTTAAAGCGTCCTCTTAGTGGGCACATTGATGCAACTCATTCTCTGTCAAAATGGACCTACTTGACTATCATGTCCGCTGGTGACATCTGCTCGACATCGTATTTTTCAGATTTTATTCATCTTTGAACATAGCCAAAAATTCATCTAATACGATTTTTTTTCAAAGTTCAGTTGCGTTTTAAAACGTCCCCTTAATGGGCACATTGATGCAACTCATTCTCTGTGAAAATAGACCTACTTGACTATCATGTCCACTGGAGACATCTGCTCGACATCGTATTTTTCAGTTTTTATGCATCTTTGAACATAGCCAAAAATTCATCTAATACGATTTTTTTTCAAAGTTCAGTTGCGTTTTAAAACGTCCCCTTAATGGGCACATTGATGCAACTCATTCTCTGTGAAAATGGACCTACTTGACTACCATGTCCACTGGAGACATCTGCTCGACATCGTAGTTTTCAGATTTTATTCATCTTTGGACATAGCCAAAAATTCATCTAATACGATTTTTATTCAAAGTTCAGTTGCGTTTTAAAGCGTCCTCTTAGTGGGCACATTGATGCAACTCATTCTCTGTCAAAATGGACCTACTTGACTATCATGTCCGCTGGTGACATCTGCTCGACATCGTATTTTTCAGATTTTATTCATCTTTGAACATAGCCAAAAATTCATCTAATACGATTTTTTTTCAAAGTTCAGTTGCGTTTTAAAACGTCCCCTTAATGGGCACATTGATGCAACTCATTCTCTGTGAAAATGGACCTACTTGACTACCATGTCCACTGGAGACATCTGCTCGACATCGTAGTTTTCAGATTTTATTCATCTTTGGACATAGCCAAAAATTCATCTAATACGATTTTTATTCAAAGTTCAGTTGCGTTTTAAAACGTCCCGTTAATGTATCCTAGAGTTGTTTTCGAGAGATAGAGTTAATACGTTTTTAAACATCATTCATCTTATCTTATTTTTATATAATGTTCCTCGTAAAGCGAAGTATTCAATGTATATTTCTGTGTTTGTGGATTAGAACAATAATATCGAACATCCTAATTATATTTGTGTATGTGGATGTGGATGGATAGAGCCAATATGAAATACAAGACCTGCCGAATGGAAGAACCGTGGGTAAACACCATTTGCACCAGCAATAATTTTGTGGATGTGTACAAAATCACACCGGTCACTAATTATCCAAATATTAGACCTTCTAGAACCTAAAATTAGAAGGAAGAAAAGGCCTCTGCGTAAAAAAATACAACTATTTGTCAGCGGCCTGCTGATTCAAAAAACATGTTAGTTGTTTAAATGAGAAGTGAATGTTTAGAGAAAACATATGTACCCTGAAGATCTACATAATCTGATATAATTTATAAATAATCCAAATATGGTAGTTAAATATTTGTTATAGAACCTAAATATAGAAAAAGAGAAAAGGCCACTGCGTAAAAAAGATACAAGGTATTTGTCAGTGGCTTCACAAAACCAAAATTTATTAAATAATCAGCTTAAATGAATGACGAATATTTAGAGACACATGAGTAAGATAAATAAAAAATATCATATAAATAAGGATACAGTATACTATTTCTTTATACCAATATTCTTATAAAATAATAGAATAAGCAATTATAAAGTTGATTTCTGCCTTGTAGATCTACATAAACTGATATTATTCAGAAATGATCCAAATACTTGTCGTAGTTTCTAGAACCTAAATATAGGAAAAAAAATTTAAAAGGCCGCTGCGTACAAAACATTCAATTAGGCACTTGTCAGCGGCTCGCTGCCTCATAAAACAAGGTTTCTTAATCTTTGTTTTGTTTAAATCGGTTTAAATGAACGACGAATGTTTTAGAGAAAAATATTTAAGACACAGTTACAAAAATAATACTTATAATATATAATAAGGATACAAAATTCTGTTTCTTTTCCTTATACTAATATGTCCATACAATAATATAGGCAATTATAATGTTGATTTATGTCAATACACAATAATATGGCAATTATAAATACTTGTCATTCCTTGTACAACCTAAACATATATAGAAGAGAAAGACAAAATCATTTGACCACAGCTGCAAAAAATACACTAAAAATATAATAAGAATACAATATGTTGTTTGCTTCCTTTATACCTAATATATCCATGGCATAATAGTATAAACAATTTTGAAATTCAATTGGGCCATATAGATCTACATAATGTGATATTTATAACTTATCCAAATACTAGTCGGTTCTTCTAGTACCTAAACCTAAACCTACAAGAAAAATACAAAAAAGGAGTTGATACAGCTGCCAATGGCGGCTAGTGGTGATTTGTTCTAGGTGGGCAACAACTAACTTCCTATAACAGGTATGAGGTTGGGGATCTATATTTTTATTTTCGGCTCTAGCGCATATGCTGCAAAATTTATTTCGCACATAAATAAAGAGCAATTCACCAATATGCTGTCCAATAATTCCAACCTAAATAATATGTATTAGTATTTAAAAAATAATACTGAAAATAATAACAATAAAATTAATATCATGATAATAATATAATTATTAGAAATTCTATTGTCTGACAAATAAATAATATAATTTACAGAATTACCATTCCACATAAAGCCTTATAATTAGTGCCATATCAGTAACTTATAAGTCGGAAATCGAGAAAGGATCCACCAAGCCGCCAAGCGGCTATCAAAGTAGTTCCCGAATAGCAAAGCTATTACATAATCGTTCTAGGAAACAACTACTCCTCGGGCTAAAGCCCCGGCAGGCATTAAATTATACTCAGAAGCGATCCTCGATCCCTTTCTCGTGTTTCTGCACGATCAGATAAGGTTTCAAAAAATAAAACCAGCCACAGGTAGGATTCGACATTTGTCCCGGATCGGAACCGAACGACATACAGCTGTTTCGAACTTGTTAGTTCTCATCAGTGCCGCATACGGTACGCCGATTCAGGACAAATGCCGAATGAACTTTATGGTCTATACATCTTTATCGATACGATCTCTGTCAGTAACTTATAAGTCGGAAATCGAGAAAGGAACCACCAAGCCGCCAAGCGGCTATCAAAGTATTTCCCGAATAGCAAAGCTATTACATAATCGCTCTAGGAAACAACTACTCCTCGGGCTAAAGCCCCGGCAGGCATTGAATTATACCCAGAAGCGATCCTCGATCCCTTTCTCGTGTTTCTGCACGATCAGATAAGGTTTCAAAAAATAAATGTGCCATATGATCTTTTGCTTCAAGATCCATCAATATACACTGTAATCCAAGGAATTCCGTCAATGCATATAGTTCCTTTTTGTAAAGCATTATCTCTTCCTCTTTTGCCAGCATTTTCCATACTTTCCCACAATGATGTTTTCCAAATCTAGTCACAAATAAAAAAAACTAATCCTAACACATTTATTATATTCTCAAATCATGAAATTCAAAATACACCTGATGGTATTGCTAAAGGTAAGATATGCTGTTGGTAATGCTAATATATAATAGGTATGTGGTATTATTTTCTAGGTACATGCATACTAAGTACATACAGGAATATAATAAATGTGTTATATGTGTTATGTTGATCACAGAAAAATATTAACTAGCAGAAGAATCTTTTAGGTATAAAGTAATTAGTTATTATAAGTAGTTAGGTATTAAAAAAATTGCAATAAAAATGATATAAAAGAAATATCCCAATTTTTGTTTTTAAAATAAAAAAAATATTGCTTACATCTCCCAAATAACGTTCATACTCCTGAAATTGCTTTGGAGGCATGTTTGGTATATCCATGCAACTAAGCAATTCAGACGTATGACTATAAGTACTACCAGTAGCCAGTGTTCCCCAGACATTTCCTAAGTTTATGATAGATACATTTTTAATTGGGTTTTCAGTCTCAAAACTATATGCATTATTACATATATTACAACTTAGCACAATAGTTGAAACTAACCGGAACATTTTCTAATTTCATTTTCTATTCATAATTTGCCCAAGGTATAGGATTTACTATGTTTTCTCTCGATTAATAAAATTTGGTCTATCACATAACCCAATTCTACAATTCTGTTTCTCTCAATAATAGATTGAGAACTAATAGGTTACTTGGCATAGTCTAACTCTTAATTTTCAATACTACAAATAAAAAAAAAAATGTAAAAATAAAATATAAGAATTTAAACAATACATTATTAAGCAATACCTTTCACATTCATCTGATGGAATTACTCCATATTCAATTTCCTCAGCTGCATCCACTTTCTTAGATTCAACAGTATTATCTCTACAATGTTAAATATTGATAAAGGTCTTGAAATGATTTTAACAAACTGTAAAAATAATGGTTTTCTCATTTTTAAGTATAATTATTTACAAATTTTATTTTTTTTTTCACATTGCTACAAACAAGAGATTCTAAAAGTAGTTTTTTATCGTTGGTCTACATAGTATTGTTGAAAATATTCTTAAACTTATGTATCTTCATAGCAGACATATGTAGCTTCAATATAAAAAGATTATATTTTTGCGTATATGTGTACTCGTATAAACTGTGAATATTGTTACAAGTACACGAGTACGCCTAATAATAATATCGAACGGTGTAATAAATACGCAATTAAAACGGAACATTTTGTCTAAACTCCTTTCGGCTAAATGTTCCCAATAATTCAATAAACGTTCAATCAAAACACTGTCCTTTCAATCATAAATTAACATTACGAGTACAATAGATGAGCACACCCGCCATCGGGAACGAGACCTGACGGCATGTGATATAAAACTTTACCTACATTATTTCACTTTTCAAATACAAATCCTTCAAATTATGTACTATTCATTTCATCGCTATTTGCCAAATAAAAAACTCTCTTATCTTGCCGATAAATGGAACAGTCTACCTGAGTTAGCCATAAAAACAAGCCACGGTATGTTTTGAGATTTTTTATTTGGCAAATAGCGATGAAATAAATTATATTACTGCATCCATTTTTTACCATTCCTCATATTATTTAATTTAAAAATAAATAAAGCCAATCAAATAATCTCGTACATATTATGTAAAGTGCTCCTCTACTTGAAAAACTACTGTAGAAATGTAAACACGTACTTTCCATTTATAAATAAGTACTCAGATGCTTATAATTTACGAACAAAATATTATTTTCCGATGAAATGCCTTATAAGCAGCATAAAAACAGTTTAAAGTTAATTTCAAAAATGTAGAAATTCTATAAAATTTGAGTAATACCGAAACGTACTATAATCAATAAGTACTCTAAATTATAATAGCTATAATAGCAATACATTATAATAGTTACAACCTATACATGTATGTACATATATTAAAATCGATAAAATATATACTATTCATTTCATCGCTATTTGCCAAATAAAAAACTCTCTTATCTTGCCGATCAACGCAACAGTCTACCTGAGTCTAGTCATAAAAAGAAGCCACGGTATGAGATAAAAGCCGTTTGGGATTCTTTATTTGGCAAGTAGAGATGAAATAAACTATACTTACCGTTTTTTTTTGTATGTTTTTGTTTCATCATTTTGCTCCGTTTATTCCGCTTGGGAGTACGCGATTTCAAACGAGGCATTTTCAAATCTTTACTAAACACTCACTAACCTAATCGCCTATTAGTTAGTAGTCACTGTCGACCACTATTACGCAATTAGATTTGTTAATTATATAATCTGTAAACTAAATATTCACTTTTTTAATAGTCACTATCTACAATTAAATATTACACCAAATATAACCGCAGTTATACTTGTTTTTATAGTATATAAAGTTTTAGTTTCTATATATTTATTTATACCATTTTGTCGTAATTATTCGCCTGAAATCAGAATAAAACGTTAACGTGCGCCACGTTCCCATTTCTACATACACGTTTCTTACGAGTGCATATGAATTTTATTTTACTGATCCATGAATGGCCGTCCTAGTATGGCTTCTTCGTGCAGGTCATCGACAGTCAGAGCGGACAGATTCACGTGGACTCCAGCAACTCGTGCCTTTCTCTCGATGGAGACGGACGCCTTGGCGGATGATCCTCGAGTAATTAGCCTCAACTCTGTGCCGACCGTACGCTGCAACTGTCCTGCAACTAGACTGGTCCGAACTAGATTTACGCTAGCACCGGTGTCCACCAGTGCCTTGACTACCGTGCCTCCTAGTTCAAGGGGCACCTGAAGGGCGTCTATACCTCCTCGTGTAGCTGCCACTAAATCCCTGTGCTTCCCCGAAACCTTCTTCTCGAATTGGGTTCGTGTCTTAACCTGGCGAGGGGATCTCTTTTTTTCTTTCTGGATTTTCACCATCTTACTGGTCGGATTCTTCTGATGTAACGCCGCTGAATTTTTCTTAATCCTCTTCTGAACCTTCATTCGTATTTTATTCTCGCTTGATCCCGAAGATTACGTTGCCCTCTTCCTCGTCCCGGACTACGTTTCCCTGGCCGCTGGTGGTCTGTTGTTGCGGTCTTCTGTCTTCGCGACGTCTTCATGGTTCCTTGGAGGTTGCGGGTGGCGAGTTTCCTTCGTTGGGGCTGCCGGCGTCATTCCCTCCACTGGCGCTGGGGTGGTGGCGCGTCGCGTCGGTTTCCCTATTGGTTTCTTTGCTGATGACCTCCTACAGTGGATGGTAGTGGTCTTTCGCCTTCGGATTTTCTTTCCTCGTGCTGGTATTTGCGCCCGCGGTATCGCCGCCTCCTCGATTGTTCGCCTGGAACCAGACTTATTTAGTTTCCTCGACAAGTTGTCGAGGAAACAGACTCCGATGCCTCATTTTTATTTATAGGATTTCTCGAAGTAGCTATTCGCCCCGCCCCCTCTGGATATACTCTCGGCGACCTAGGTGAGGAATCGTGACGTCACTAGTAATGTGCTATTTCGACGACGGCGTTTCCTAAGAGAGTATAAATATCAAACGGTTTGGCGTGGTTCGATCTTGCTTAGCTTCGATACTTCGAGTAATATGCTTATGTAGAGAATTCAGTTGAAAAGTTAAGAGTCGGTTAGAATCCTGTTTACTGGATGTTTTATGTGGCCTGGCCCATAAAATTATTCAAATTAAGGAATAACGTTTAGCAAACACAAAACAATCTTCCACCGATTGGATTAACGGTTTTTACTATACATCGCCATCGTCCAAGTACCTTGCAAAGGGGTACTTTTTCCCGGTTACCACCGCTGGATCGACGGGTTTTCACTCGTCCGCGCCTATTTCATTTACCTACGAGGGAATAAGCGAACTAAACTTTCGTGTTTTAAAACCGAACTTTATTGCACGTTCGCCAACGACTGTGAGCACTCATTGAACCACAGTACGAGAATATTGACCGCGTTGTGAGTCAACGGTTCTAGGTCCTGAGTCGGGGATCTCCGTTGTACGATGGGAGTGTGTGCCTGGTAGCAGTCGACGACCGGAGGCTACTAGGGGGTTGCTGTACTAGACGATTTGGGTTGGGGTAAGTTCATTCCGAATTATTCTAGGTCTCACCGCCTACCGCTCGACACTGTGAAGAGACCCTTTGAGCGCTCACTCACGGTCAGGTTCCTGTGTCCCAGGGCAGCAATACATTACAATAAGCAGGTTATAAGAAACCTGCCCGCACCAAGGAGCAACGCTACCAGCCGGATTCTGGAGGCATCCCAGCGTGCCGCGAGAGCATCCACCCAGATGTCATCATCGGAAGCGTTAACTGGCAACGCAACGACACGCCAACGACGGGTGTGGAGTAGAAGGGATGATTCAGGAAGGGCGACGTGTATGTCGAGACGAGGGGCAACCCTTCGTACTCCGTACACGGGTACCCCCGTCACCTATCATCTCCCACCCCCCAAGGGATCAAACGGAGAGAGAAGAGAGTGATGGAACGAGAGGAGGAGCCTCCTACGAAGAGGCGAACACGAGACGTCGACAAACTGCCGTGTGTACACTGCCGTATCGGACGGAAACCCCACGCCAGTGATTCTACGGCGGCGGTACACTTCCAAGAGGATTTACAGGCGATACCTTTATTGTCTATATTGGTAGCCGCCACAGATGACAGAGAATGTTTCGGCAAAACAAGAAAGTTTTTTATTTCTCGGTTAAAAATGAAATGAACATGCTCCTGCAATGCGCACTACCGTTGGCTATTATAACGCAGATTTAAAATATGAAGAGTTCAGTCGAGTCCCAGTTACCCGTCAGATCGCATCAATCCAAATATCACGAAGTTGTTATTGTACCTATGTGGTACTAATAAATCGTTGTTAAAAAGTCATCTGCAGTATTGCTGCTAGCGAACAACCAACCGAACTTCATTGGTGTGTGAAAACCGCGAACGGGTGTGTTACCGGTGAAAACCTTAACAGTCGCAGAAAAAATCGAAATGATCCATCCACTAGGTCATTTTATCGTGTTGTGCGCCAGTTTTCTGAACATGGGAGTATTCAACCAAGGAAAAGACAACATCGACCAACAGCAACTGGAGAAGAACATGAAATTTCAGTATTGGCCACAGCCAATATGACTCCACATACAAGTTCTCGTGCACTTGCTCATTATCTTGGCATGTTACAAACAAGCAGTCTTAGAATATTGAAACGTCACAAATTTCAACCTTACCACGTATTTTTCCATCAGGAGCTCCATGACTAAGGCTTTCACACTCGAGTCATATTTTAAACTTATATATATGTATATATATATATATATATATATATATATATATATATATATATATATATATATATATATATATATATATATATATATATGTTATATGCGTAAAGACGCTTACGTTTCATTGTATCATATTTCAAAGTTAATCTAATTTATTTTATCAAGCGATAACAACTTCCTTTCGCAGAACCTTTGTAAACATGCAAATTTGTTGCAATTCTAGAAATTCTGACAATAAGCTTGCATGGCAATAGTAGGTTATAAAAGGCACTGCGTGCCAGACAACCTTCTTAAAGTCACTTGAAATATACGTTTAATTTTAATTCAATTATTGTAATATTTTTCAGGCTGTGTACGTACACAGCTTTTCAAATAAAATATTTTTTTAAAAAAGCAAATATACAAAATAATATATAAAAATTTGCGCAGCCGGTAGGATTCTCATAACGTGTTTAAAAATACGGGCATCCTAATTTAAACACGGTGGTTTCCAAACCTTCAAGAGAAGAAATAAATACGTCCCACAAGCAACAAATAAAACTCAACTACATATCCAGCGAGTAGACGGTCTCTTCGGCATCAGGAACACGCAAATCGACGCTCACCTGGTGTAGCAACGCTTACGAAGTCGGGTTTCATCTCCCGCAACAAGGAATGTGGAAATTTATGTAAGTACATTTAAGAATCATCTGGTTTTTATTATTTTTCCCCCATATATTTTTTAATATTGTAAAACAGTTCTATTTTTGTTTTCCCCAAATACATTTTTAATTAATTATTAACTGGTATATGCCAAAATATACGCCAAGAATGCAGAACCAACAACCTCCAGTGGCCGTTGAGCCTTATAAACTCAATCAAACCTTTTCTATAATCCTAGAACTTGACGGGAATCAAATATTTTTAAATACTTTTATAAATTCGTGTAATACAGCACACAATATGGCAATAGGTAACCAGAAGGTATTGTTAACACTTGATATAAAAAATAAATTAAAAGGCAAAGCCGCTGAATTAATAAATTCACGCGATCCACATACATTAACTGAAATAAAACAACTCCTTGAATCTCATTTTGGTGATACTAGAGATTTAACTTCACTTATTCAAGATTTGCAAAGGATGCGATAGCTTCCGAGCGAATCGCCCCTTGCATTTACCTCTAAACTTCAATCGCACGAAGCAAAATTACATGCATCAATTCACAAATAGCCGTTAACTTTAGAACAAAAAGAAGCTCAATTGCAATTAACGGAATCCATGGTTTTAAATATACTACTTACTGGTTTAGAACCAAAAATAGGACATGTTATTAGGGCAAGTAACCCACCAGACATGCTAACAGCTGTGTCTCGAATAAAACGCGAATTACAATTTGAAAACCAACGCGATTTGAAAACCAAAAATTTCCAAATCGTAATTTTAACACCTCTGTACGTAAACCAAATTCGCTTCCACCCAAACAGTGCACATTTTGCAAAAGAATAGGGCATACATTTAATGAATGTCGTCAAAGACAATTTCAAAATTCAAATAATAATTTCAATAGACCGCAATTCCAAAATTACCAATCGAATTTCCAAAATCAACAAAGGGCCTTTACACCTCAACAAACTCAAAATTTTCAGCAAAATAGACCACCGGTCATTGCTCCGAACCCAAATTTTAGTTGTTCAAGGGCACCGGCAATTCAGCCAAACCCTAATTATAAACCAAATCTTAATAGAAGAACCTTGAATTTTAACGAAAATAAACAGGACTATTATTCTGCTAATAGTCCTACTAACGATCAAAATTTTTCAAATAATGGATTCATTGACGATCCGTATCAAGACTACTATACTGGTAGTAGTTATCCAGAAAATCAAGACTACTATACTGCTAGTAGTTACTCCGAAAACCAAGATTATTATACAGCTAATAATCAAGTCGAAAATGAAGAACTACATTCACAAGAAAATTATGATAATTACCCATATGTCGATATGAACTCTACCCCTAACCAGGATTTTCAATTAGGTCCACATTTTCAAACAGAACCCCAGATATAGAAGTTCAGAATTCCCAAACTCTAAACCAAAATTCAGTCCATGAATTTAAACAATCGCCACCTAGATCAAATTCCATCAGATCAGAATTTTCTGTAAGTCTCTATTTAGCTATTAACTCTAAAAATTTGTATTATATAAAAGATGCAAGCAACACCTTCAATCCCCTCATCGATACAGGTGCAGGATTATCAATTTTTAAACAAAAAACATGTGAAAAATTTAAAACAAGGTTTCCAGAAAATGTAACTATACAAGGTATATAACTAATCAACAAATCCATATTAACGAGTCTGCTCTTATACCATTTTTAGCCAGCGATCCGCATAAAGTTTGTATTTGCGATTTAGATATTAAATTTGACGGATTACTTGGTTCAGATTTTTTAGAACATTATGAGTGAGTAGATGTAAAAAATAAACAATTAATTACAAATTTTAAAACAATACCATTATTTAAAGCTACAGAAAATCTAAATTTCCAAAAACAAAACATACAAAATCAATTTTTCAATCAAATTTCTATTGACCCACGTACCGAACAAATTTGTAAATTTAAATGTAATTTGATAAACACCGAAGCTATACTGTTAGCTACGGAGATAGAAAAAGTACGTATCCCAAACGCAATTGTCAAAATAAATAATAATGGAGAATTTCTTGCTTCAGTATTAAATGCTAACGCAATTCCTAAAACGATAAAATTTTCAGATATAAAATTAGAACCGATCAATAACTTTTCGTTAAATAATTTCAATGTAAATGACATGGACACGTACATAGACAGACGTGACGAAATAAAAAAACAACTTCGCTTAGAACACCTAAACGAAGAAGAATCCGAATTAATTACACAATTATGTTTAGAATTCGAAGACATCTTTTATCTCGAAGGTGATAATTTAACCTTCACTAATGAAATAAAACATAGCATATATACCAATATCTCAAAACCAGTGTTTACAAAGTCATATCGGTATCCTCATATCCACAAACAAGAAGTCAAAAATCAGGTTTCAAAAATATTGGAACAAGGCATCATCAGACATTTCAATTCCCCCTGGTCATCCCCTATTTGGGTTGTTCCCAAGAAGCTTGACGCTTCAGGAAAGCAAAAATGGCGAGTCGTTGTAGATTATAGCAAACTTAACGAGTTAACTATAGGCGACAAATATCCCCTACCCAACATTTCAGATTTGTTAGACCAACTTGGCAAATATCAGTATTTTACTACCCTAGATCTAGCCTCCGAGTTCCATCAGATCGAAATTAATCCCAAAGATATCAAAAAAACAGCCTTCACAGTCGAAAATGGACATTTCGAATTCGTTAGACTTCCATTTGGCCTCAAAAATGCTCCGTCAACTTTCCAAAAAGTGATGGATAACATCCTGTTAGGAATTGAAAAAGAGAGGTGTCTAGTCTATATGGACGACATCATCATCTACTGTCCGACAATCCACGAACACATCTATCGTCTCGCAGAAGTGTTTAAACGCTTACAAAAAGCGAACCTAAAAATTCAGCCGGACAAATGCGAGTTCCTTCGCAAATAAGTGGCATATCTTCATCTTGTCACCAAAAATGGAGTAAAACCAAATCCATCAAAAATCGAATGTATTAGAAATTTCCCTCAACCGACCAATCAAAAAGAAATAAAATCTTTCCTTGGATTAGCAAGTTACTACCGTCGATTTATTAATAATTTTTCAAAAATTTCTAAACCTATGAATAGGCTATTACAAAAAGATATTCCATTTCAGTTTGACTCCGAATGTAAAAAATCATTCGAAAATTTAAAGCAAGCTCTTACAACTACCCCCATTCTCGTCTATCCAAATTTCGATTAACCTTTTATACTTACTACAGATGCGAGTGCTTTCGCAATCGGTGCAGTCCTTTCACAAGGCCCTGTAGGAAAAGACCTTCCAATAGCCTTTGCATCCAGAACACTCTGTAAAGCAGAGACAAAGTATTCCACAATAGAGAGAGAACTCCTTGCTATCGTATGGGCAGTAGGCATAGGGACGAAAATGCTTTCGTCCCTATCTTTTCGGTAGAAAATTCAAATTGTTAACCGATCATAGACCCCTCACTTTGGCTCTTTTCAATAAAGGACCCCGGCAGCCGATTAGCTCGTTGGTGCCTTAAACTAGAGGAATATGACTATCAAATTGAGTATAAACCTGGAAAAATCAACAAAAACGCAGACGAAAACGTCCCCAAATTAAAATACACCCTATTAATGATGAAACAGACTCAACTCAATTAGACAAAAGCATAGAAATTGACGAAGACATAACCCTTTCTCAAGAATACGGAACATTCATTGATTTGTACAAAACAAAATCCTTGATCGATTATATATCAACAAAACAATTTGAAAGACATCTATAACAAAATATTGGAAGATATTTATGAAAAAAATGCGAATTTTGAAAATAAAATCAATTGAAGTAAATCAATTTTCTAGTAAGACAGTTCGAAAAAAGTGCTATCTCATAGTTCCGCTTCCTTATGATCCCGACACTGTAATTGAATCATTATTTGCCTCCATTTATAGAAGTCAAGAATTATTTAAATCAAACGAAACTTATTGTATTGAAACTAATGTCGATTTGCCTATCTTAGAAATTTTATCTTTTATTTTTGCAGAAAAAGAAATTAAATTTAAAGTTTGTCAAAATATAGTAAAAGCACCTAACGCGGATGTAATTTCCATAATTTTAGATCAATATCACACAGGCAAAGCCAACATCCACCGTGGTGTAAACGAGACAATTAGGCGAATTAGAGAACGATACAATTGGAAAGGATTAACCAAAGACGTAGAAAACTTTACAAAAAATCGTCAAATATGTCAAAAGACTAAAACATGTCGAAAAAATTTAGATTCACTCCTTGTAATTATGGAAACACCCAAGACCCCATTCGAAAGAATAAATATTGATATTTTGGAAGTTCCTGAAAAAAATTATGCATTAACAATTCGAGACGAACTCACTAAATTTACCCAAGACTATCCTATCAATGATAAAACTGCAAAAACCGTCGTAAATACCCTTCTCGTCTACTTTCAACATTATGGTACCCCCTTACGTATTAATTGCGATTATGGTCGAGAATTCGATAACGCAATTCTTAAAGATCTATGTAACCTTTATAACATCAAACTTACGTATTCAAGCGTTGGACATCCTCAGTCTAACGGTTCTCTAGAAAGATTCCATGCTACCCTCCTTGAAATGATTAGAGTACACTTAGCGGAACACCCTAATGAACATCCATTTAATATACTCCCTTATGCAATAATTTGCTATAATACCTCAGCTAACAAAAGCACGGATTTACACCGTACGAAATTGTCTTTGGACATACATCCAGTAGACCCCCAGAAACTCTCTATAGTCAAAAAGACCTCATTACGAAATACATCAGAGACTTAAACAATCGCATATCATATTATTACAAAATAGCTCGAGCTAAAACAGAAGCTCAAAAACAAAAATCAAACACTCGTTTCGACAAAATCACAACATGTTTCACAAAATCCTCAAAAGTACGAAGTTGGTGATAAACTATATTTAAAAGAATCCCAGAAGAAAGATAAACTAGGAAATAAATTCAGTGGTCCTTTCGAAATTTTAGAACTACATACTACATACAAATTCAGCTATTCTTCTAAATCTAACAACTAGACAAAAAACAAAAGCAAATTTCGACAGACTATAACTTTTTTCTGAAGACTAATATCTTTACAGGTTCCTCACGCTGATCGGAACAGCGATTTCGCAGTACCAAATTTCACAAATTAATAACACAATAGGAGTCTACTACCATGACAAAACAAGAATTGTCATTTCCAATGACAAATGGACTTTACTTGTACACAAAAATCTTACAAACATTAAAAATGCATTTAACAATAATAACCGGATCTTAGACTCAATAACATCAAGACTAGACAAGAACTATCATACTATGAAAAAATTCTATTCTGAAGTTAAAACAGATGTTACTCTGTTAACACAAATTTCGGATTCTAGTAAAGAAAAATGTAATGAAGTTCTAGTAGAAACTAATCGTTTCAAACGCGGTTTAATAGACGGAATAGGCAGTATATTCAAATAAATCACTGGAAATTTTGACGCTTCTGACGGTGAATATTTTAAAAAGAGCATCACTAAATTAAATCAAGACCAACACCACATGAAAAATTTAATGAAAAACGAAATTTTGGTAACAACCGAAGTTATAAAAACGAAGCTTAATGAGGCCATTCAAAATTGACGAACAAACCTTTACTGATGATATGAACAGAATTGAAAAAACGATTCACCAACTAAGTGATAAAATTGTTTTAGTTGAAGCTAAAATAAAATTCTTTGAGATTTGTGAAAAACTTTTAGAAAGTTATATGTACCTTCAGGACTATTTAAACGATATTGTAAATTCCATAACATTTGCACGCTTAAAAATTATACATTCATCAATTCTTACACCAGATAGCTTAATTACTTCTTTACAAAAAATATCCCAAAATCTAGTGAAAAATAGTCTACCCCTTGCTGTTAAATATTCAAATATTGCACAGTATTTAGAAATTATTGAATTAAAAGCATTCCAAACAGATTCAGATTTAATTTTCATATTAATAATTCCATTAATTGAACAACAAGTTTTTACCTCATATCACCTATACCCTATCCCTATCGCAGACAATAGAACTGGATTACACCACATTTTGTCAATATCACAAAAATTCATTGCGCGAAATAATGATTCCTTAATGTATATCCCCATCAAGGATCTCAGTGCATGTAAGCAATTAAGTCCACGGAAGAAATTGTGTCCAGACCTCTACGCATATCCAACAGACGATAACGCACCATGTGAAGCCCAACTTTTAAAACATTTCAAAAATATTCCTAAAAACGGTCACAGTGCTCTAATATTCGGACAAGGTTATAATGTGCAAAAACTTCAGGAAAATATGTGGTTAGTAATCGTTACAAGACCAATTCATGTAACTATAAACTGTCTAAATTCAAACACGAACATTATATCAATTTCAAAAAATTCAATATTAAAACTCGAAGCAGAATGTTACGCTTATATTGGTATAACAAAAGTGCAACCTACAAGCAGCAAGACTCTCGATGGTACAGACAATTATCACCCAGTTCTTATCCCATATAATTGCTGCAACGATATTCCAGACAAACTACAATTACCAAAATTGAAACCACTACAATTCGACCATTGAAATATAGACAACCTGGAAAATACAAATCACAAATTGAAACAATATTCCAGAGATTTAGATAATATGATAAATGAACCTTTCATAACGAAAAACATATCATGGTTAACTTATTTTTTAATTGCATTATTTATATGTCTTATTTTGTTATACATCGTCTGCAAATGTAAGAAAAAGTCAAAGCCAGTGATCGTCAACGTCGAAGACAGTCGACAGCCATCAGCACCCATCCATGTACATGCTCTACAAAGAATCCGCAGCATCATACGAAGAAAACCCGATCTCCATTCCAATGAAGATACATCCCCAGAGGATCAACCCTAAAAGTTGACGTTACAACATCAACTTTTCTTTAAAAGAGGGAGTTGTTATATGCGTAAAGACGCTTACATTTCATTGTATCATATTTCAAAGTTAATCTCATTTATTTTATCAAGCGATAACAACTTCCTTTCGCAGAACCTTTGTAAACATGCAAGTTTGTTGCAATTCTAGAAATGCTGACAATAAGCTTGCATGGCAATAGTAGGTTATAAAAGGCACTACGTGCCAGATGACCAACACTTTTTAAAGTCACTTGAAATATACGTTTCATTTTAATTCAATTATTGTAATATTTCTCAGGCTGTATACGTACACAGCTTTTCAAATAAAATCATTTTAAAAAAAATCAGATATACAAAATAATATATAAAATATATATATATATATATATATATATATATATATATATATATATATATATATATATATATATATATATACCGTGCTTTCAATTTAAAACTGTACATAGGTTCCACCGTTCGGTCCTTCTCGGAAAATTAGCCACCGCTCAGGTGGGGAGTCCGGCCGTACGCCGGCGCCGTGATGATCGACGACTTAGATTTCACATTTACCGTCGCATACGTGTTTGGCATTTAGACGAGTAAACTTAATACGTGTAATTTTAAATAGATTCTTTTAATTCTAAACTTAGTAATTATGACGTACTCACTTGAGGAAAAAATTGATTTGATATCATGGTCTCTTCAAAGACATTCATTACGTGCAATAAGGGACCTTTTCTCAGTCAAATATGTAAATCGTCCGATCCCTGCCTTGAACACAATATCGACAGTAGTCGAAAAGTTTAAGTTAACGGGATGCATTTTAGGTTGTAAATGCCACAAGACACCTAGAATTAACGAGGATACTGAAATGCAGGAATTAATGGTGTGTGCAATGGTAGAAGAAGATTCAAATATTTCTATCCCAAAAATGTCCGAGGAGACTGGTTTTAGTGTGGGTAAAATTCACAAAATTTTAAAGAAAAATAAATATCATTCCTTTAAATACGAAGCCCATCAAGAAATTTTCGATGAAGACCAGTACCGTAGAATGGAATTTTGTAACACGGTAATGGAACGTGCAAATGCGGATGACAATTTTATTTATAACATCGTGTTCACCGATGAATCCACGTTTCCATTACATGGTAGGCACAATCCATCAATTCTATGGTATTGGGCTATTGAAAATCAGTATCGCCTGTTAAATACAAGGACACAATATCCCGAAAAATTTAATGTTTGGGCTGGTATTTATGGGAATGATATTATTGAACCATTCTTTATTGATGGAAATTTAAATGGGAAGACTTATTTGAATCTTCTTCAAAACCAAATTGTTCCTGCATTGGCAAACATTAACCCCAATTTTGACAACGTTTGGTTCCAGCACGATGGGTGTCCGGCCCATAACTCCAGAATAGTCATTGACTATTTGAATACGATATTCCCCCAAAGAATTATATCTACGAGAGGCGTAATTCAATGGCCACCAAGATCGCCAGACTTGGCCCCTAATGATTTTTTCTTATGGGGGTATATTAAATCAAAGTTATACGGGCATCCTCATGAAAGAGCTAATAATTTAAATCAACTGAGGGCTAATATTGAAAATTTGTTTCAAACTATTAGCCCTCTTATGCTGACCAACGTTCGTTCAGAATTTTACGACAGGTTGGGTTATTGTTTGGCGCAAGACGGAGGCATCTTCGAAAATTTTCTTTAGTTTTTTTCTTATTCAAGGGGATATTTTTTATGTTTTAAGAGTTTGTATTTTATTTTTAATTATTTTAAGAGAAGCTATTTATTTTTTTTTAACTAAGTGCCTTCTAACGTTTTATTAGAAGGCACTTTTTTTTAATGCAAAACCAATTATAAAAATAAAGCAAAAAAGATCATAGTTTGCTGTTAAATATGGCCAAGATATTTTTTCTTTAAATACCTTGATCATCTTTTAACAGTAAACCCATCAACATCACTTCCCACGTAAAAGTTTTCTAAAACTAGTCCTTCAAGAGATAGGGGAGCAACGCGGTGCAAATAAGGGCCAGGCAGGTTGCAAAGAAAACCTGTTGATAGACCGCTGTATTACGCAGGACTCTGTACAATACAAGCGGAATCTATCGATGGCCTGGATAGATTAACGCAAGGCATTTGATTCAACATCCTACGAGCTGTTGATTCACTTGCTCGGATGTCTTGCGGTACCAGCGGTACCAATAGTGAGATACATACAACACCTACTACCGCTCTGGAAGACCCGCTTCACCATAACATCCGGTGAACGGCGAGTAACCACGGATCAGGTAGTATTTAGGAGAGGAGTGTTTCAGGGGGATTCCCTAAGCCCTCTCCTATTTTGTATCTCGCGATTACCCGTCACTTGAACTTCGCCAAACTCGCGGGTACAATTGCGGATCACCGAATAATCGGAGGAATAAGGCCACCCATTTGTTTTACATGGATGACCTCAAGATCTATGCCTCTGGAGAACAAGGCTTGCAAAACGCCCTCAGGGTAGTGCAAGAGTACATGTGGGCAATTGGCATGGAATTCGGATTGGACAAGTGTGTAGTCTTCCATCTCAAGAGAGGGCAATCTAAGGGGATTCCTGAAGATTCGCAGATAGCAGACGGAAGCATCCTAAAACATTTAATAAATACAGACACTGACTCCGAAAGATTTGGTCACCATATCTACCGGAGAAAAACAAGGTGTCTGCAACAAATATGCTCGCCATTCCGGTACTGCTATACTCATTCGGAGTAGTGAAGTGGAGTGTCGATGACCTGCGTAGGTTAGATAGGAAAACCCAAAAGATGATGCACATACATATAGAAGCATTCATCCAAGATCGTATGTTCCTTGGCTATACCTCCCGAGACAACGGGAAGGCCAAGGACTCTTGAACCTGGAGTGTGTGCATGACAGATTAGTCCTGGGCATAGCATGTAACGTTGTCCGCAGCTCGAATCCACTCATGCGGCTAATGAGAGATCATGAAGTTGCAGATGTGGGAGCGGGCCTATTTAAGACAGCACAAAAAGCCACAGAACGATTCGGTCTCAGATTCTACCACAGACGAAGAGGCGGACAAGATGATGACATACAGTCAATCACTGAACTGGAGCCGAATCGTCTGAAAGCCCGAATAAAAGCTGCCGAACAGAGAAATCTATTCAGGGAGCATGTCGATAAGCCCCTACTTGGAGTCTTCTATAACAACATTGAAGCACAGGGTTTATCGATGGCGATGACCTTCGCTTACTTGAGGTCAGCCGGGCTCAGATCGGAGACCGAAGGCATTATAGCGGCCTGCCAGGATGGTGTTATAAACACTTTGGTCTACCGCAGCCGAGTGATGGGTGTGGAGGTATCTGATGCACTTGCTATCGGCGTGCCCTGTGTATGCGGTCTATATCCATCGGCATAACTCGGTATTATGTGTGCTATATTACTACCTAAGGCGCTCGTATGGAGTGGACAAAACGGCGGTGCTGCCTTACGCTCCTGGAGATATTGAGTCTGATGTCGGGAATGAGAAGTGCCGCATATATTGGAACTACTTGTTCCGGACCGTCAAGCGAATACAAGCTAATAAGCCTGACGTCATCCTCCTTGACCATCAAACCAAGGTGATGTGTGTTATCAGGTTCTCGAAGAAGAACAGAGAAAAACATCACCTTAAAGGAGGAAGAGAAACGAGCTAAATCTGTCAAATCTGTACTTTGTCAATATGGTGGTTCTGGTTATCGGTGTTCTCGGAGGGATAAAGCTTACGGTGCTGTCGGAACCGAATATCATTCCGCCTTGCCAAAAATCGGTAGAGTGGTTGACAGGTCAAATGCAGAAAGCAGTCATCTTGGGTTCTCTGCGTTTACTTAGGGCACATGATTATGGATCCACGGTAACTAACTTCACAGGCTAGTGAGGCGTTGTTGTGGATAATACTCCGGCACTTTTCTTACGAGTATCGGAGCCGTGGGAGAACTGTCCGGTATCCGGAATTGGAGTATATATATATATATATATATATATATATATATATATATATATATATATATATATGTAATATATATATATATATATATATATATATATATATATATATATATATATATATATATATATATATATATATATACTCCAATTCCGGATACCGGACAGTTCTCCCACGGCTCCGATACTCGTAAGAAAAGTGCCGGAGTATTATCCACAACAACGCCTCACTAGCCTGTGAAGTTAGTTACCGTGGATCCATAATCATGTGCCCTAAGTAAACGCAGAGAACCCAAGATGACTGCTTTCTGCATTTGACCTGTCAACCACTCTACCGATTTTTGGCAAGGCGGAATGATATTCGATTCCGACAGCACCGTAAGCTTTATCCCTCCGAGAACACCGATAACCAGAACCACCATATTGACAAAGTACAGATTTGACAGATTTAGCTCGTTTCTCTTCCTCCTTTAAGGTGATGTTTTTCTCGGCAGGAGCCGAGAACCTGATAACACACATCACCTTGGTTTGATGGTCAAGGAGGATGACGTCAGGCTTATTAGCTTGTATTCGCTTGACGGTCCGGAACAAGTAGTTCCAATATATGCGGCACTTCTCATTCCCGACATCAGACTCAATATCTCCAGGAGCGTAAGGCAGCACCGCCGTTTTGTCCACTCCATACGAGCGCCTTAGGTAGTAATATAGCACACATAATACCGAGTTATGCCGATGGATATAGACCGCATACACAGGGCACGCCGATAGCAAGTGCATCAGATACCTCCACACCCATCACTCGGCTGCGGTAGACCAAAGTGTTTATAACACCATCCTGGCAGGCCGCTATAATGCCTTCGGTCTCCGATCTGAGCCCGGCTGACCTCAAGTAAGCGAAGGTCATCGCCATCGATAAACCCTGTGCTTCAATGTTGTTATAGAAGACTCCAAGTAGGGGCTTATCGACATGCTCCCTGAATAGATTTCTCTGTTCGGCAGCTTTTATTCGGGCTTTCAGACGATTCGGCTCCAGTTCAGTGATTGACTGTATGTCATCATCTTGCCCGCCTCTTCGTCTGTGGTAGAATCTGAGACCGAATCGTTCTGCGGCTTTTTGTGCTGTCTTAAATAGGCCCGCTCCCACATCTGCAACTTCATGATCTCTCATTAGCCGCATGAGTGGATTCGAGCTGCGGACAACGTTACATGCTATGCCCAGGACTAATCTGTCATGCACACACTCCAGGTTCAAGAGTCCTTGGCCTTCCCGTTGTCTCGGGAGGTATAGCCAAGGAACATACGATCTTGGATGAATGCTTCTATATGTATGTGCATCATCTTTTGGGTTTTCCTATCTAACCTACGCAGGTCATCGACACTCCACTTCACTACTCCGAATGAGTATAGCAGTACCGGAATGGCGAGCATATTTGTTGCAGACACCTTGTTTTTCTCCGGTAGATATGGTGACCAAATCTTTCGGAGTCAGTGTCTGTATTTATTACATGTTTTAGGATGCTTCCGTCTGCTATCTGCGAATCTTCAGGAATCCCCTTAGATTGCCCTCTCTTGAGATGGAAGACTACACACTTGTCCAATCCGAATTCCATGCCAATTGCCCACATGTACTCTTGCACTACCCTGAGGGCGTTTTGCAAGCCTTGCTCTCCAGAGGCATAGATCTTGAGGTCATCCATGTAAAACAAATGGGTGGCCTTATTCCTCCGATTATTCGGTGATTCGCAATTGTACCCGCGAGTTTGGCGAAGTTCAAGTGACGGGTAATCGCGAGATACAAAATAGGAGAGGGCTTAGGGAATCCCCCTGAAACACTCCTCTCCTAAATACTACCTGATCCGTGGTTACTCGCCGTTCACCGGATGTTATGGTGAAGCGGGTCTTCCAGAGCGGTAGTATGTGTTGTATGTATCTCACTATTGGTACCGCTGGTACCGCAAGACATCCGAGCAAGTGAATCAACAGCTCGTAGGATGTTGAATCAAATGCCTTGCGTTAATCTATCCAGGCCATCGATAGATTCCGCTTGTATTGTACAGAGTCCTGCGTAATACAGCGGTCTATCAACAGGTTTTCTTTGCAACCTGCCTGGCCCTTATTTGCACCGCGTTGCTCCCCTATCTCTTGAAGGACTAGTTTCACGTGCTCCAACGTCCTGACATACAATATGCGTGTAAACAACTTGTAGCAGGAATTGAGGCACATAATCGGCCTATAATTTTTCGGATCGGACAAATTCCCTTTCTTGGGGATAAGTACAGTTCGTCCCTCGACAAACCAATTCGAAATCTGCTGCCCCTCGTTCAACCACGAGTTGGAAACTCGGGCCAGACGGCGGTGTGTCGACGGAAACCATTTCCACCACCATATATCCAATCCGTCTGGGCCCGGGGCAGTGAAGTTCTTAGTTCCAATAAGTGCTTGTTGAACTTTCTCCAGATTATTGCCTTCATACTAATTGACACTATACCGTTCTTTCATTTTTTTACTAGACAGAAAGTCAATCGGTCGATTTCGTATAATGTGTAGGGAGGGGACGTGGACGGTACGCCCTGCTTCAGGTTGTCCAGTGTCGATAATTAGCGGCGCTACGACAGTTACGTCCTACACGTGAGGGAGTGTACATCGTATTTATAACGGGGAAAAACTTTTACGTGGGAAGTGATGTTGATGGGTTTACTGTTAAAAGATGATCAAGGTATTTAAAGAAAAAATATCTTGGCCATATTTAACAGCAAACTATGATCTTTTTTGCTTTATTTTTATAATTGGTTTTGCATTAAAAAAAGTGCCTTCTAATAAAACGTTAGAAGGCACTTAGTTAAAAAAAAATAAATAGCTTCTCTTAAAATAATTAAAAATAAAATACAAACTCTTAAAACTTAAAAAATATCCCCTTGAATAAGAAAAAAAACTAAAGAAAATTTTCGAAGATGCCTCCGTCTTGCGCCAAACAATAACCCAACCTGTCGTAAAATTCTGAACGAACGTTGGTCAGCATAAGAGGGCTAATAGTTTGAAACAAATTTTCAATATTAGCCCTCAGTTGATTTAAATTATTAGCTCTTTCATGAGGATGCCCGTATAACTTTGATTTAATATACCCCCATAAGAAAAAATCATTAGGGGCCAAGTCTGGCGATCTTGGTGGCCATTGAATTACGCCTCTCGTAGATATAATTCTTTGGGGGAATATCGTATTCAAATAGTCAATGACTATTCTTGAGTTATGGGCCGGACACCCATCGTGCTGGAACCAAACGTTGTCAAAATTGGGGTTAATGTTTGCCAATGCAGGAACAATTTGGTTTTGAAGAAGATTCAAATAAGTCTTCCCATTTAAATTTCCATCAATAAAGAATGGTTCAATAATATCATTCCCATAAATACCAACCCAAACATTAAATTTTTCGGGATACTGTGTCCTTGTATTTAACAGGCGATACTGATTTTCAATAGCCCAATACCATAGAATTGATGGATTGTGCCTACCATGTAACGGAAACGTGGATTCATCGGTGAACACGATGTTATAAATAAAATTGTCATCCGCATTTGCACGTTCCATTACCGTGTCACAAAATTCCATTCTACGGTACTGGTCTTCATCGAAAATTTCTTGATGGGCTTCGTATTTAAAGGAATGATATTTATTTTTCTTTAAAATTTTGTGAATTTTACCCACACTAAAACCAGTCTCCTCGGACATTTTTGGGATAGAAATATTTGAATCTTCTTCTACCATTGCACACACCATTAATTCCTGCATTTCAGTATCCTCGTTAATTCTAGGTGTCTTGTGGCATTTACAACCTAAAATGCATCCCGTTAACTTAAACTTTTCGACTACTGTCGATATTGTGTTCAAGGCAGGGATCGGACGATTTACATATTTGACTGAGAAAAGGTTCCTTATTGCACGTAATGAATGTCTTTGAAGAGACCATGATATCAAATCAATTTTTTCCTCAAGTGAGTACGTCATAATTACTAAGTTTAGAATTAAAAGAATCTATTTAAAATTACACGTATTAAGTTTACTCGTCTAAATGCCAAACACGTATGCGACGGTAAATGTGAAATCTAAGTCGTCGATCATCACGGCGCCGGCGTAAGGCCGGACTCCCCACCTGAGCGGTGGCTAATTTTCCGAGAAGGACCGAACGATGGAACCTATGTACAGTTTTAAATTGAAAGCACGGTATATATATATATATATATATATATATATATATATATATATATATATATATATATATATATATATATATATATATATATATATATATATATATATATATATATATATATATATATATATGTATCATGTAAGCACGAACACTCTCTAACATTTCTTCATTTATTAATGCCACAGTATCATGAATCCGAGCCACGGCATCTTCAGCATTCGCAATAGGTATGGAGTAAACCTTGTCAACGTTACGTAACAACCATCTGCAGAAATTCATCCGCAGCGGCATATCCCCGTCATGTAAAACGTGAACTTTTTGAGGCCGGTATGGATGTAAGCCATTTCTTCGTAACAATCTGTGAATTGTGGTTTTTGGAACATTGACTTGCGATGACACACTGCGAAGGCTTGTTCTTGATTATGCCTCAACAATGCCAAGAATTTGTTCTTCTTAATCAAGTCTCAATCTGTTTGAACGTCTTGAAAGTTTTCTTCGGGGATTCAAATTACCCGTCTCCAATAACCGATGTTAAGCGCGTCTTATGGTTTTGGCATCAGGATGACGCCGATTTTGAAACATTTTCGCATATGCAGTAGCCACAGCAGTTGCATTATCATCGCATGCACCCAGTGTTTTCAACATGTCAACATAATCTCGATTACAGTAGAAACGTTCCATTTCAAATTACTGAAATGTTGCAAAATTATGTAAATGTAACACAAGCAAATAGCGTTTGGCAGTTTTGACATTACTAGCATCAAGTTTTTGAACAGAGACCTATCGGAGCCTGGCTAACGTGATCCCTTCTTAAAAAAGACATGACAATCGAAATTCGCAATCTCGATCGAGTGAAACCGCTATAGCATTGGTTGAGATTCACATCGATCCATTTTTTTTAAAGGCTCGAATTCAAACTACTGCGGAATTAATATGACACAATCACATCGGCTGGGCTCTGATTAGTTTCTTATGCGTTTTATTAGTTTTTCCTTCATAACTCGTTAACGAAGGCCAAACGGAAATTTCATCACTCTTAACTTTCGATTTGTTTTAGTTCACAAAGTCAAATTCCGAAAGCATTGATGATTGACCGCAGAGTGATTCCTTGAATTATTTTAGAAATATTTAGTCCTTTGATGATTTTCGGGAAATCAGTTTGTTTCGAAAATACAGGGCGATAAAGATTTTTTGACAATAAATAACAATATTGATATTTTAAAATTAGTAACACACGAGCGCGCTCACGCGACATTTGACTTTTCTGACATTTGACATGTTTGCGAGCTAAACTTTTCTCAGTGAAGTCCTCTATCATGGATCGCTACACGAATGCCCAGATGACTGACATGCATTTCATGTATGGATTTGCCAATGGGAACTCATTACAGGCTAGGCGGTTGTACAGTGAACGATTTCCGAACCGTCATGTTCCTAATAGAAAAACCTTTCAAAGTATTCATCAATGCTTTCATGAAACAGGCACAGTTCGAAAAAATGGAGGACTAGGAAGGTCAATAACAATAAGAACGGTAGAACTGGAAGAAAATGTGTTGAACATGGTAAAGGAAGATCCAGGTACCTCTACTAGAAAAATTGTAAATGCTTTGAATGTAAGTAGGTAATGGAACTGGGTGGAAAATTTTGAATCAGCAGTTATTGTACACATACCCAGATCGCTGATGGACGAGGTGGACCCCACTTATGGCCTGCTCGATCCCCGGATTTAAATCCCTTGAATTTCTTTCTATGGGGCCATCTGAAGTCATTAGTTTACACTACTTCAGTAGAAAATGAAGAAGAATTGAGAAATCGAATAATTGAGAGATGTAATTTAATAAAAAACAACTTTCGTGTTTTTGAAAGAGTTCGGGAATCAATGAGGAGAAGATTGGATGCATGCATCCTAGCTGGTGGTAGTCATTTTGAACAGTTCTTATAAAATAAAAAGCTTTCAATGTCATATTTATGTAATAAAATATTGTTATTGTTGAAAAACTTTTATCTCCCTGTATCTTCGAAACAAATTGATTTTCCGAAAATCATCAAAGAACAAAATATTTTTAAAATAACTCAAGGAATTACCTCTTCAATTCTTGCCGTATATTTAGTAAACACCCTGTATATATATATA
The DNA here is from genome assembly GCA_037954035.1 of Rosalia funebris. Classification (NCBI taxonomy): domain Eukaryota; kingdom Metazoa; phylum Arthropoda; class Insecta; order Coleoptera; family Cerambycidae; genus Rosalia; species Rosalia funebris. The sequence continues at coordinate 40,515,330 of JAZFAV010000016.1, forward strand.
TATATATATATATATATATATATATATATATATATATATATATATATATATATATATATATATATATATATATATATATATATATATATTGAAACGTCCACTATAATACCAAGACAGTTGAAAAGGATTTTAAATGGATTTATAACAGTTTTTTAGTTAGTAAACAATATCGTAAGTTATGTAATGTACTTATTGCATGCTTAGCCAGTCAGAACATCTCCTGTCAGCATATCCTGATAAAACAGACATTTTGGCAACATGTGCCATATAAAGGGACGTAGGAGTAGCAAGCTACACACAAGTGGCCCCTTTGAATCCATATATTGACTTACCGCTTTCACTATTTAAACCTATCATTATATTTATGCCACACCACTAACACAATCTTTATTTTATTGTATCAACAACACCGTCACAGTCACTATATCTATCACTATACATATGTATATGCCACACTTATCACACATATTTTATTTTATATTACCAATCACTGTCACTATCCCACTGTCATTATGTTGCGTCGCACTGAAAATATTTTCTTAATGTCATTATTACAAGAATCACTCACTTCAGACAACACGACTCCCACTTGCAATATTACTATTCCATAGTTGGTCACTATCAAAATCACGATCACTGGAACTGCTATCGCCTAGATTGATTATAACTGGATCTATCAACGCTTCCGCTTGTGTGTCAAGATCCCACATGCATTGTTCCTCTTTCTTTACGTGCACAATGCACTTGGACCATGTTTCCGCGGTAACGCGGCTGATAGCATCGTTTAACAGCAATTTAACGTTTCCCAGTTTAAAAGTCCTATTATTTCGTGCTACGTCCGTTTTTATTTGCGCCCAAATCAGCTCTATGGGGTTCAATTCGCAATGATATGGTGGTAAACGAAGTATTGTCACATCACGAGCTTTCGCCATTTCATCTACTAGATATTTAATGTACCGGCTTTTTTCTCGCTAAGCAATTTTTAACCACATTTGATTAATGAAGAAGATGCCCCCAGGCCTTGCCTAGCCACAACTGAAAAATTATCTTTTAATTGCTGCGTAGGTAGAAGAAAACACGATTTACTGAAAGTAAAATTTTTGGCAATAAATTCAGAAAAGAATTATTATTTCGATAACGGCTTGAGATAGATATAGGGAAATATTAATAAAAATTACTCACAAAGAGACTAAAATTCAAAAAATGCAAAAATATACAGGGTATTCTATTTAAAATAACGAAGATGTTGCCGGTTTTGCATATAAGTGGCAACACCGCACTTTCGAAAACATTTTAGTTGCATATATCATACTCGACTACTTTGGTAACCAAAATTTCAAAGCAATCGGTAGATCCGTTCTCCATAGACTTTTAATACTCCATGCACCGTGGTTCACCCTGTATATATATATATATATATATATATATATATATATATATATATATATATATATATATATATATATATATATATATATATATATACAAAATATAAAATTGGTTCGTTAAAAGTTAAAGTTTATTTTTATATTTTGTTTAACTATCAATTGAAAATATAAATCGAAATATTTAAAGCAAATTTCTTATAAGACGTATAGGAATGATTTTCCTAGTAAAAATAAGGTGTAAAAAATTATTTACTTATTATTAAAATATGAAAAATAACAATTTTGATAATTTTTTTTAATGAATACAGTCAAGGATTTTATAATCTGTTGTGTAGATTTTGATATTAATTTGAAGACTGGGGCATCACATCTTAAATGAAAATACATCCTTAAACAAAAATATATTCGCGCCATAATCATGCGCATTATATACATCTATTTAGCTGATGTATTGATCACTGGACACAAGCCAAGTACGTCAAAAATTCAAACGAAGGTGCCCTAAATTCTAAAATTGCGAGTGCACGATGAGTAGTTAATTTTTTGTTTTATGAAATGATCGGTTGTTTAATGAAGTAGCTGATAGTACATTTCAATATACAAACCATAGTACCTTTGAATATTACAATAACTTCTCAGCGTGGCTCGTTTTATATATTATGTTAAATAAAATATTCGGGTTTCTATTTACAATTCAGGGTGGCGTTGAAATTAATTGAAAAAACTTTTTCTTTACTAAAACAGAAAATGTCGTATAAATCTGCCAATGGCATTAAGATAACTAAATGTGAATCGCAGCAATGCAACACAGACGCTTCAGTTAAATTTGCTGGGGAAGAAGCGAAGGATCGCCTATACGAACCTAAACATAAAAAGAAATTAGTGCGTGTTTTAACAGTAGTTGCTTACGTATTTTTCGTTTCATTGGCAGCTATCATGTTATCTTTGTACTATGTATTTTTGTGGAATGGTGATCAAAAAGTAACAGTTAAATATGTAATGCTTCGACAACAATATCAATATTTAAGCAATAAGTGTGACAGCATACTCGCAGGTAATTTAAATTTTAATTATCTATTTTTACAACGTTATATATATATATATATATATATATATATATATATATATATATATATATATATATAACCAATAAAATAAAATCCTGTTATATTTTATAATAATACTATAATGTAAAATAAAGTATTATCATTAATTATTGTACTTACTTACTTTCTAAAGTATTATGAATGAATTCAAAAATGAATGAATTGCTCGGTTGTTACAATCCGATTTTCATGTTATTTGTAACTCGTATCCTAGCTCGATTCGAAAGTTCAAATTTTCATATAATATATGAAAATTTGATATATATTTATTTATATAATATATAAATAAATATAATATATAAATTTTTGTGAAAGTTTCAAATAATTTGAAATTCAATATATATATATATATATATATATATATATATATATATATATATATATATATATATTTATGTATATATATATATATATATATATATTGAATATATATATATATATATATATATATATATATATATATATATATATATATATATATATATATATATATATATATATATTTTTTTTTTTTTTTTAACGAATTTACTAGAAAGTTATTTATTTCTCGAACACTTATTTACAACTCAACTATTCACAAGTTCAACTAACTAACTAACTTTCTTTCTACTTTATATCACTTTCTTCGCACTGTATCGCTCACTATCGCTGTCCAAATTCAACTAACTGCTGGCCGGACGACACAATTTTTATATAGGCAGGAACGTCTCTCCAGACGTTTCTAGATAAAGAACTTTGGCGCACCTTCTAGTATAGAACACACTGGAAGTCGACACCGCACGCTCTCGAGGTTTCGAATATTCCCGGCGTTCGGGATCGCTCGAGGCGTTCGTGACACTGCCCCCCTCCTAGTCCCGATCAGTTGATCGCCCTTGGAATGGTGACAAGCGGTCGATGTGTACAACTTTCATTTTTGCACGTAGTCCTTTCTAGAATCGGTAAACTATGTCATTTATTCTGGTCACAATCTTATAAGGACCTTCCCAGGATTTCTGCAACTTCGGATATCAGCCCTTTTTACGAGATGGATTGTATAACTATACTAGATCGCCTTCTTGAAAGCCTTCAGTATTCGCCCTACGGTCATACTTTGTCTTCATTCGGTCGCTTTCAAATCTAGTCTTTTCTCGCACGGCCTTATGAGCCTCCTGGAGATGTTTCTCCAGGGACTGTAGGTAATCTTCGGTTGTCATCGCTTGATCAGTGGGTCTTCCGAACATTAAATCCACCGGCAGTCTTAATTCCTTGCCAAAGAGAATGCGGGCTGGTGTTTGTCCAGTGTTTTCATGGACAGCAGTTCTATAGGCCAACAGGAACATCGGTATGTGTCGGTCCCAGTCGGTTTGATGCTCGCTAACCGTCATTCTCAAATTGGTCTCCAGTGTACCATTGAATCTCTCGACCATTCCGTTCGATTGGGGATGTAATGGTGTTGTTCTGGTCTTTCAAATTCCCAGCAAATGACACACTCCCTGGAACACACCCGATTCAAAGTTTCTGCCTTGGTCGGAATGTAGTTCTAATGGAACTCTAAAGCGGCTGATCCAATTGTCGACAAGTTGCTCAGCTACAGTAGTTGCCTCCTAATTGGGTATGGCGTAAACTTCTGACCATATTCTGAAGTAATCTATAGCCACCAAGATGTAACGATTTCCCGATTCAGTGCGTGGAAATGACCCGGCGACGTCGATAGCAATTCGCTCAAAGGGAGCACCGACGTTGTATTGCTTCAGCGTCCCCGGCGCCTAGTGTTTGGACCCTTGCTGCTAGCGCAGACGTCGCATTTCCTGCGCCAATTCCTACCTAGTAGAATCGTTCCTTCACTTTACCCATGGTTTTAGCTACCCCAAAGTGCCCTCCTCCAGTTCCGCCGTGAACATTTCCCAAAACCTCGGCCACTCGATTCTTGGGTAGCACGATCTGTAGTCGATTCCTTGCACCATCCGGAGTTTCCCAAACTCTTTTCAGAACCCCGGCGTCAATAACCAGCGAGTCCCATTGAGCCCAGTAACATTTCGTAATTGCGCCGAGATCGCTGATATCCATCTATAATGGTCTATCCTCTCCTGTTTCTTTCCAACGCATTATAGGCCCAATATGTTCGTCGTTCCTTTGATCTTCGGCTAGCATGTTGGCATCCCAATTTTCATCCAGCTGTACAGTCGTTAGGCAAGAAGTCACTTGAGGGAATCCTTCCTTTTGCTCCAGATTCAAGACAGTGCTGGTAGTTATTATTTGCACATGGCCTTCTAGACATGGCGTCAGCATTGTCGTGATGCTTTCCAGTTCTGTGCTCAATGGTGAAATCAAAGATCTGTAATCGCTGAAGCCATCTCGCAATTTGCCCTTCTGGATTTTTGAATTGGAGTAGCCACTTAAGAGAAGCGTGATCGGTTCTTAACAGAAATCTTCGTCCGTACAGGTACTTGCGGAAATGCTCCAAAGTCTTCACTACGGCTAGAAGCTCCCGTCGAGTTACACAGTAGTTTCTCTCGGGTTTGGACAAGGCTTTGCTGAAATAGCCAATTACTTTCTCCTGTCCATCCTGTTCTTGCGACAGTACCCCTCCAATTCCCTTGCTGCTGGCATCGGTGTCTACGATGAATGATTTGTCAAACTGTGGATAACCTAATATTGGAGCTGTAGTTAGTTTTTCCTTCATAGTCTCAAAGGATCCTTCGCAAGCTTCGTCCCATTGGAGAATAATTCCATCTTCTGTCAATATATGTAGGGGCCTCGCAATATCGGCGAATCCTCGAATAAACCTTCTGTAGTACGAACAGAGACCTAAGAAACTCCGTAATTGATGCTGGTTTTTAGGAACTGGCCAGTTGCGCACCGCTGTCGTCTTTTCTGGATCAGTACCTACGCCCTCTGCACTGATGACATGTCCAAAGTATTTGACCTCCGAGCAGAACAGATTACATTTTTTTGGGCTAAGCTTTAGCTTTGCAGTGGCCAACTTTTTGAAGACTTCTCGCACGTTTGTCCAATGTTCTTCAAAACTCTTTCCCAGGATGACTACGTCGTCGAGGTAAACCAAGCAGATCTTCCAATTTAGTTCTCGCAACACAGTGTCCATCAGTCACTCGAAGGTGGCGGGGGCATTACACAGACCAAACGGCATTACGTTGAAATGCCAGAGTCCATTTCCGGTAGTAAAAGCGGTTTTTTCCTTGTCATTCGGGTGCAACTCCACTTGCTAATACCCACTCTTCAAGTCCAGCGTCGAAAACCACTTCGCTCCAGATAGGCTATCTAGTGTGTCATCAATCCGTGGCAAGGGATAACTATCTTTTTGAGTGACGCCATAAGTTTCCTGTAGTCGACGCAGAACCTTGTTGACCCATCCTTCTTCCGTACAAGGACTATAGGAGAAGCCCATGGACTCTGAGAGGGTTCGATAACGCCTTGCCCTTCCATGTTCTTAATTAAGTCGTTGACTTCTTCCTGATTAGCCCAAGGTACTCTTCTGGAGGCCTGCTTGATAGGTCGCGCCGACCCTGTGTCAATCTGATGATAGGCCATGCTAGTTCGGCCAAAGTCGTTCTCGGAGAGTACGAAGACGTGATTAAATTCCGCCAATAGTTTCTCTAGTTGTCCAATTTGTTCTTTACGTAGGTGGGTACTAGAGCGTTCTAGTAAATCACGAAGCGCTATTGTTAGTTGTTTGTTTCTATGAGCATCTTTTCCTTCTTCTACTTCGCAGTTACGAACCAGTGTGACCGTCTCGAACGTTCTTAACACTATTTCTCGGGCGATATTCTGTTCAAAGTCTTTCAAATTGACAACTCTTACTGGAATTGTCTTTCCCGTCTTCACAAGTGTCCGTCCAGTTAAAATGGTTTTTTCTGTCAAGTCCGCCACTCCACCACTCCCATCAGTCCTCCATCAACGCCATTTACTTCAACATGGCACTTTCAGCATAAACTGATAACAGTTCATCTTTGACCGCAACTACCCTGTTGTGGTGACGTCGCTCCTGAAGTTAGTCATTACTATCTCCTGGCTTCCGATGCGCATTGTGCTTGACCCTAGGTCCAGCTTGATGTTGTATTCTTCCATGAAATCCAGTCCAAGGATGGCATCATCAGTTATGGACGCTATCAGGGCCCGATGTACAATGCATATATCCCCTAATTGCAACTCTAAGTCACATTCTCCTTGGATTTCTGTGGTTTCGCCTGTCGCTGTTTTCAACAATAGCTTCTTTCTCAAGGGGTTTATTCGCCATGCAACCGCATTAGAAGGTGGAATAAAAATTCTTGATGCTCCAGTATCCACAAGCATCTTCGCACTGTGGCCGTTGATGGTGCCTTCAAGGAGCAGTGATCCACAGTTGTTGGCTTTGCTGATGACGATTGTCGATGGGGCTTGGTGGGAGAGTGCAGCCAACTTGCGCCCCTTAAAGTCTCTGCTGCTCGCTTGATTCCCGTGAGCTCGGCAATCACGTCGAAGATGTCCCATGCGGCCGCAATTCCAGGACCTTAGTCTGCGTGGCTCTCGGTCTTCTAACAAAACCTTCTTCAGATCCAGCAGGAAGTTACCAATTTGATCCTGCTTGGCCTCCTCACCGTTGACTTCGGCCATGCGCACCCGCACATGCCCTTTCGATGCTTGCTTTGCGGCCTCAAACTCTAGGGCGTGCGCTAATGCTTTACTGGGAGTGTCATGTCGTGACATTATCAGCACCTGCTGCATGTCCGGGTCTTTCAAGCCATCTATAAATGTTTGCACTCACAGTTGATTTGCAAACTCCTGAGGTGCTGTTGGGTAGGCCAGTTGTACTAGTCGGTCGACGTCTGCCCCAAATTGTTGCAATGTCTCGCTGCTCCTTTGATTTCGGCTCTTCAGTTGCATTGGGCATGTGTTTGTCACCGTAGTGCATCTCCATACGATCTACTATTGTTGTATGTATTGTTGTATGTTGTAAAATTCTGTTGACTTTCCGGAATAGATCGGAGTATATCGAGAGCCTCCCCTCTTAAGGTGACGATAAGAGCTATAGCCTTTTACTGATCGTCCCAATAGTTTGCGCAAGCAGCAGCCTCGAATTGTCTTCGATATAGCGACCAAGAACTCGAACCATCAAAAGTTGGTGCTGTTACTCTGGCCGACTGTTGGACCCCAGGTGCAGCACTTGTAGGACGTATTCTAACCTCCCTTTGGATCTCTTCCACTTTTGATGCTAAGGACTGATTGTTTTTTTTTGTATCTTCTCGTCTATAGTATAATATATATATATATATATATATATATATATATATATATATATATATATATATATATATATATATATATATATATATATATATATATATATATATATATATATATTCTGACAAACTTCAACTGCTCAAAAGTCAATTTTCTTAAATGAAACACCCTGTATTTTATTGCTTTCTGTGATGGAGAATTAAGTTATATTTCAATCTGTATTAGGATTCCCTATACCTATCTGCTACCGTTTTCTTGCTATCGAGGTATTTTTTATTCGATACCATAGTTTTCCATTTTATTAATTTACTTCTGACCAGCGGGCCATAAAAATTAAAACAACGTAACATTTATATTAATTTTTTATCATAAACAATGATGCAAAATTATTGAACAAAAAAAAATCATCATGAATAAAAGGCATATTTTAAACGATTTGGAACTTACATTAGCCTAAACAATAAAACATAATAACAATAATAACAATAATAACTAAATGTTTATGTTTTTATAAAATTAAAATTAAAATTTTATTAAATTATTATATATTTTTTTTACTCAACGCCCGTCAATACCAGAGATGACTTATTACATCGAGTTAGAATTGCCTTCACCGAACTAGATGAAGGAATGGTATTGAAATCTACGACCGTTGAGATTAATAAACGAGTTTTATTGTGCTTAGAACACAACGGGCGGCACATAGAACAGTTGTCACACCAATAAGACCCAATTGTTAACATTTAGTTATTATTGTTATTATGTTTTATTTGCTACTATAACTTTTGTTTTGAATAAGTGACGAGCATTCCAATGGGATACTACAAAACCTAATTTTTTCAAAAAAATTAATATATCTCAAAAACTGCTGAAGATAGGTATAGGGAATTGTTAAGAAAGTTCACTTAAAATCAGCAGGGTAATTCAAAAATGTAATAATATACTGGGTGTTCTATTTAAAATAAGGAAGTTGATAGCTACTTCCGGTATAATCGGAAGTGTCAGAAAAGCAAAAATACTTTAGTTGAATAGATCGTCCTCGCTAACCACTGATTCCAAATTTTGAAAAATGTATTCCAATGGGAAGTTCATATACTTTTAATGAACGTGTTAGCTGAATCACCCTGTATATATATATATATATATATATATATATATATATATATATATATATATATATATATATATATATATATATATATATATATATGTATATATGTATATATATATATATATATATATATATATATATATATATATATATATATATATATATATACATATATATATATATATATATATATATATATATATATATATATATATATATATATATGTTATATAAAATATATTGTATTCCATTCATTATTCATAGTAGCTCCCACACTTCTATAACTTTATTATCAGGTAACAGAAAACCTTCAGTATGTTATCTGAAAGCCAGCCGTAACTCAATACTGCTACGTGTTTTATCATATACCTATATACATTGTAACCAACGTTTATGATGATTTGCTGTAACCTTATAATGTTCTTTCTTTAAATTAATCTTTTGCTAATTATATTTTAATATTACTTTCAACGATGTCAGCATAACGAAACTTATAAAGTCGCAGCAAACCCGTTGCACGAGCAGTATAACTTAGTATAATTTTAACATAGCTTTAGTATTATTGTTATACTCACACATCTAAATTCTTGTTCGTCCGTTAAATAAAATAAATTGTTTTTAAAAAGTTTAAATCCAAACAAGTGATTTAACAAATTTGGCGCAATCGTTGTAGGATTTCACGTGTTATTAGAACATGGATTTGCCTCACTAGTAACGTGATTCCAATTCCGAAGTGAAATCAAAGAACAAAGCTCAAGAAAAAAAGAAACACGAAACAAGAACACTTCATAGAAACAACTTTAAAACACGAAGACTTCAACAAAGAAACAAATAAAATAAGAAAGAAAACAACAGAGGAAATCGCAGATAGAACACGGACCTGCCCTCACTGTTTGTGATTCTCCTCTGCAAGCCCATCCTTCCGGAAGACACCCCGCTTCCAGAACACGGAATTGCCTCACTGGTTGTGGACTCTGGCCGGAAGACGAATGGAAGAAATTTGGTAAGTCAAAGAATTGACACGTTATCTTTGAAACATTTATTTATAATTTTAAGAAATATTATACAAGATATAGACCAAAAACTATTATCCTTCCCATTTACAAATTTATTTTTATTTAATTGTATTTAATTAAATAACTGCTTAAAATATTTAATTTAAACATAATAATTAACTAACTTATAAAAATGGCAAACGAAGCTATCTTAGAACCTTACAAACTGTCAGAAATTTTCTCAATTGTTCCGGAGTATGATGGAAATCAAATTTTCTTGCAAACATTTCTAAATGCTAATAAATGCGCTTTCGACATGGCATCAAAAAATACTTTTAACTCTCCATGTGAAAAATAAATTACGTGGAAAAGCTGCTGAACTAGTAAATTCTAGGAACCCGTCAACTTGGGAAGAAATCAAATATCTATTAGAGACTCACTTTGGAGACTCTAGGGACCTTACGTCTCTTATTCAAGACTTGCAAAGAATCAACCAACAATCTAATGAATCTGCTTTAAATATTGTATCCCGCTTACAAACGCATAATGCGAAGATGCATGCAGCGATTCAGAAACAACATTTAACTGCGGAACAAAAAACCGCACAGTCAAATTTAATTGAAACCATGGCACTTAATACTTTATTAACAGGGTTGGATCCAAAATTAGGATCTATAATAAGAGCAAGTAATCCTGGATATTCTGAAGTAATCCTGAAGTAATGGATATGCTTCAAGCAATATCCAGGATTAAACAAGAACTTAAATTGTCATACTTTGAATCTCAGAAATTTCAAAAAGCGAACAAACCATTACCACCTAATTCATTAAATGCTAAGAAGATATGTACATTTTGTAAACGTAATGGTCACACAATAAATGAGTGCCGAACGAAGCAACAAAATTCTTCAGCACCTTTCCAAAATTTTTCTAGACCTAATTTTCAGCAAAATTTCAATCAAGCCCAATCTTCCAATTCAAATCCGAATTTTCAGCGACCTCAATTTAATTCAAATGGAAATAATAGACCAATGAATTCAAATTACCAACAAAACAGTTTTCAACAAAACAGGCCTTCAGCTATTAAACCGAATCCCAATTATACAAACCAATCAAGACCACCAATAATTCGGCCAAATCCGAATTATAATCAACAAAGAGCTCATCATATAAACGCTCAAATGAACCAAAATTTTGATGAGACGGCTCATCAATACGATTCACAGTACACTGATGATACTGCTCATCAGTACAGCTCACATACACAATATACTGATGATACCGCTTATCAATATAATTACAATTGTGATCAAAATTATGAACAATATCAAGATTCATATTCGGACGAACCAACATATCAACAAAATTATAAATTTTCAACAGACCAATTTAATTATTCTGATACTGATCAAGATTTTCGGCAAACTACTCAAGTTCAAGATCATCCACCAGATCAACAACTATGCGAAATAACGGAATTAGAAAACCAAATTCAAATAATGAATTTGAACACCAACCAACAGCAAGACGAACAAATATTCCTATAAATAGAGGAATATCAAATGCTCTTTTAACAGTAAATCCCAAAATCTTATATTACATTAAAGATGCCACTAAAAAATTTAAAATATTAATAGATACAGGTGCTGGACTATCCATATTTAAGCCAAAAACTTGTGAAAAATTTTCTAAACGTTTTCCTGAAAACGTTATAATACAGGAAGTTACCGATCAAAAAATTTTAATAAATGAATCTACTACACTCGTTCCGTTTACTCTCAACGATCCTCACAAAGTTTACATTCATAACATTGATATTGAAATCGACGGATTACTAGGATCCGATTTTCTAGAACATTATAACTGCATTATTGACATAAAAAACAGACAATTAATTACAAATTTCAAAACTGTATCTTTATTCAAAGCCACAGAAAATTCCACTAACGTACAAAATAATAAAAAACAAAATATTCAAACTAATCAATTTCTCAACAAAATTTCTATCAATCCTCGTACAGAACAAATTTCAAAATTTCGATGTAATCTTGCAAACACCGAAGCCATATTAACAGCTATGGAAATAGATAAAGTACGACTTCCTAATGCACTAGTCAAAATTAACAATAAAGGAGAATTTCTTGCCTCCGTATTAAACGCAAACGCAGTCCCAAAAATAATAGACTTTTCCGAAATTAAACTAGAACCAATTCAAAATTTTTCATTACATAATTTAAACGAATATAATTCTGAAATTTATACAGATAGACGCGAAGAAATAAGACAGCAACTTCGTCTTGATCATTTAAATGAGGAAGAGAAAGAAATAATTACTCAACTTTGCCTAGACTTTTCAGATATTTTCTATCTCGAAGGAGATATTCTGACATTTACTAATGAGATCAAACACACAATAGACACCAACAATGCTAAACCTACCTTTACAAAGTCGTATCGCTACCCTAAAATTCATAAGGAGGAAGTGAAAAAACAGGTATCGAAAATGCTAGAACAAGGTATTATCAAACATTCAAATTCCCCTTGATCTTCACCGATTTGGGTTGTCCCCAAAAAGCTTGATGCGTCAGGGAAACAAAAATGGCGTGTCGTAGTTGACTACAGAAAACTCAATGAGTTAACTGTAGGAGATAAATACCCTTTACCAAACATTTCTGATCTTTTAGACCAACTTGGCAAATGCCAATATTTCACCACCCTCGATTTGGCCTCCGGTTTCCACCAGATTGAGATCGAACCCAACGACGTTCCAAAAACCGCTTTCACTGTCGAAAACGGTCGTTTTGAGTTTAATAGGCTTCCATTCGGTTTGAAAAATGCCCCATCAACCTTCCAAAGGGTAATGGATAACATCTTAATAGGAATCCAAAACGAGAGATGCCTCGTGTACATGGACGACATAATCGTCTATTCCCCAACAATCCAGGATCATGTTTCACGGCTTACCGAAGTCTTCAAACGTCTTCAAAAAGCTAATCTGAAAATTCAACCGGACAAGTGCGAATTCCTTCGTAAGGAAGTTGAATATTTAGGTCACCTCGTCACCAAAGAAGGTGTAAAACCAAATCCAATTAAGATCGAATGCATCAAAAATTTTCCCCAACCAACTAATCAAAGAGAAATTAAATAATTTCTTGGCCTCGCCGGATATTACCGACGATTCATTGATAATTTCGCCAAAATTTCCAAACCTCTCACTAAATTACTGCAAAAAGATACGGAATTCAATTTTGATTCGGAATGTTTAAAATATTTCGAAGATTTAAAACAAACTCTTATTTCGAGCCCCATACTATCGTATCCAAATTTTGACGAGCCATTCCTACTCACAACAGATGCGAGCGCTTTTGTGATTGGCGCTGTACTTTCGCAAGATCCTATAGGTAAAGATCTTCCCATAGCTTTCGCCTCCAGAACTCTCTGTAGCGCGGAAACAAAATACTCAACAATAGAACGAGAACTCCTCGCTATTGTTTGGGCCGTAAAACATTTTCGCCCATATATTTTTGGAAGAAAGTTCAAATTGATAACAGATCACATACCTCTTACCTGGCTTTTCTCTATCAAAGACCCCGGTAGTCGCCTAGCACGCTGGCGTTTAAAACTTGAAGAGTACGACTACCAGATTGAATATAAACCTGGCAAAATAAATAAAAATGCGGACGCTTTGTCCCATATTAAAATTAACCATTTGCAAAAATGCGCAGATTTCGAAAATAAAATTTTAACATCAAATACAGATGACGAATCAATTAGTTCAGAAAATACCGAAATTTCACCAGAATCAATTTTACTATAATTAAATACATTTGTTCACCTATATAAAACCCAGTCATTAATAGACTATTCTAAAATTAAAATTACAAACAATCAATTATTAGACAAAGGACATAAAGACATAATAACGTTTTTCCAAAAGGACAAACTCGAAGACTTACATTACAAAATAATTGTCGAGAAAAAACCAAACTTTATCCACAATAAAATTAATATAGTCACGAGTAAAACGGTGAAAAACCGAAAATATTATATTGTTTTGTTACCCTTCGACACCGAAGAGATAATCGAAACAATGTTTATTACTCTTTACAAAGACAAAGACATTTTCGAATCTTCAAAAACATATTTCATTGAAAACAATTTAGAATTGCCAATACTCGAAATGTTGTCATTTATTTTCACTGAAAAAGACTTAAACCTAGTTAGTTGCCAAAACATAACTAAAACGCCTGACGAAGATCAAATTCCGATAATATTAGACCAAAACCACACCGGAAAAGCAAATTTGCACCGCGGAATAAACGAAACAATTCGGAGAATAAGGAATAAATATAACTGGCCCGGCTTAACTAAAGACGTAACTAAATTCATTCAAAATTGCGAAATATGCCAGAAAACAAAGACTTTACGGAAAAACTTAAACAATCCCTTGGTGATAACTGTAACACCAAAAACACCATTTGAAAGAATAAATATCGGTATACTAGAAATTCCAAAAAGAAATTATGTCTTAACTATTAGGGATGAACTAACCAAATTTACTCAAGCGTACCCATTAGAGCATAAATCCGCTAAATCAACAGTAAATACATTACTTCTTTATTTTCAATATTTTGGTACTCCGCTTCGTATACATTCAGATTACGGTAAAGAATTCGACAACGTACTACTCAAAGACCTATGTACTTTATATGACATAAAATTAACATTTTCTAGCGTTAGCCACCCTCAATCAAACGGATCTGTGGAAAGATTTCACTCCACACTTTTAGAGATGATTCGTACTAATCAGGCTGAAAACCCTAATGAACATCCACTAAACGTAATTCCTTACGCTGTTATTTGTTATAATAACTCGACAAATAAAACACACGGTTTCTCTCCATACGAGCTAATATTTGGGCATACGTCCAGTCGCCCACCTGAAACTTTGTATAACCAAAAGGAGTTGATTTCAAAATATATACGAGACTTAAATAATAGAATCTCGTACTATTATAAAATTGTACGTACAAAAACTGAGCTTCAAAAAGAAAAAGCTAAAATAAGATTCGATAGAAGCGTTTCAGAACATCCTACACAACATAAAATAGGTGATAAAGTCTATGTAAAGGAATCTCAAATTAAAGATAAATTACATAATAAATTTAACGGTCCTTTCGAAATAATAAAAATCTTTCAAAATTCTGCAATTTTATTAAATCTCGAAACGTTACAAACGACAAAAGTCAATTTCGACAGGATGAAACCATATTTTGAGAATTAAATTATTTTCAGGTTTCTTCTGCTGATTGGAGCAGCAGTATCCCAATACACCATTACTCCAATAAACAACACCATTGGAATAATTATCATCGAGACAGCGAAATCGTTGTAACAAATAAACAATGGACTCTTCTGGTTCACAAAAATATTTCATCAATAAAGAACACTTTTGAACATAACGAAAAAATGCTTGAAATTCTCTTACACGCTATTAACCCTATATTTGAAAACATGAACCTTTTTCGAGGTGAAGTAAACACACACATCAGCTTATTAACGCAAATTTCAAATTCAATTCAAGAAAAATTAAGCGAAATTTATTTTGATACTAAACGTTACAAACGTGGAATTCTCAATGGCATTGGTACAATATTTAAGTCAATTACAGGAAATTTAGATTCCGAAGATGGCGAATACTACATGAATTGCATCGATAAATTAACTAATGACGAGCATCAATTAGAAAATTTAATGAAAAATCAAATCTCAGTAACAACATCAGTCATAAAGAATTTTAACGCTACCATACAAAAATTGCAAATTGATGGAGCCACCTTCAATAGAGATATAAAAATAATATCAGACACAATTTATAGGACAGCAGATAAAATTAAAGTAATTGAAGCAAAATTAAGATTTTTAGAAAAATGTGAACTTCTCATGGAAAGTTACCCGTATATCGAGAATCAATTAAATGACATTCTAAATTCAATAACTTTCGCGAGATTAAAAATTATTCATACGTCCATAATCAATCCTGAAAATTTGATAACCTCGCTTCAGGAAATTTCACAAAATTTACACCAAAACAATTTACCACTCATTATAAAATCTTCCAATATTGCCAAATATTTGGATATTATGGAATTAGAAGCATATCAAACTGATTCAGACTTGGTATTTGTATTAAAAATCCCTCTAATAGACCAACAAAGATACACCCTTTTTATATGATATCCAATCCCTATCCTAAATAATAGAACTGGTCTATATCATGTTTTATCTTCATCACAAAAATACTTAGCGCGTGACGTCGATTCTTTGATGTACATACCCATCAAAAATCTGAAAGACTGTAAACCACTTTTCCTTGGCACAAAGATATGTTCTAATCTATTTGCATACCCCATCGACGACAATGCTATATGTGAAGCTCAAATCCTGAAACACTTAAAAACTTTACCTGAGAGCTGCCAAACTTCAATAATATTTGCAAAAGGCTACAATGTCCAACAACTAACGGACTCATCATGGCTAACAATTACTTCAGAACCACTTCAAATTACTGTAAATTGCAAACAAGGAAACACCAAGACAGAGATCATTTATAAAAATTCCATTCTTAAATTACAACCTGGATGTAGTGCTTTCATAGGAGTGACAAAAATACAAGCAGACTCTAAGAACTTTTCAGAAACCAGTGTTAGTGATCACCCTATTTTAATTCCCTTTAATTGTTGTCAAGGAATCCCCGATGACATCCAATTCCCAAAATTGGAACCATTAAAATTGAATAACTTAAATGTGGAAGACCTCGAGATTGCCAAACACAAATTGGACGAGTATTCTCGAACGATAGACGATTTTATTAACGAACCATTTGTCACCAAACACATCTCTTGGTTCACTTATTTTATCATTGCACTAATAGTAACTCTCATTTTGTTATATATTTTATGTAAATGCCGAAAGAGAAACAGATTAGCAATCGCCCTCACATCAAAACCACCTGGACCTTATAAACGCTTAAGAGAATCCTTCAGGAGCATCCTGCCCAGAAGAAGACCATCGATCAGACCCAAAGATGTAATCCCAGAGGAAGAAATCGAACTAAACTAATGTTTTTCAGTTATAAATCGGTTTCAAAGACTCTATAAACTTTAATTTTGTAAATTTTTATATTCAAAGATATTAATTGTATAATTTAAACTTAACTTAAGGCTTTATATTCTCATTTAACTTTATTATTATTGTATAACTTCAATAATCGTTAAATTTATAATTACTAATTTCAATTTTACTTATTTTTGAAAAGTTGCTGTATAACACCAACTTTTTGTTAAAAAGGAGAGTTGTTATATAAAATATATTGTATTCCATTCATTATTTATAGTAGCTCCCACACTTCTATAACTTTATTATCAGGTAACATAAAACCTTCAGTGTGTTATCTGAAAGCCAGACGTAACTCAATACTGCTACGTGTTTTATCATATACCTATATACATTGTAACCAACGTTTATGATGATTTGCTGAAACCTTATAATGTTCTTTCTTTAAATTAATCTTTTGTCAATTATATTTTAATATTACTTTCAACGATGTCAGCATAACGAAACTTATAAAGTCGCAGCAAACCCGTTGCACGAGCAACTTTAGTATAATTTTAACATAGCTTTAGTATAGTATTATTGTTATACTCACACATCTAAATTCTTGTTCGTCCGTTAAATAAAATAAATTGTTTTTAAAAAGTTTAAATCCAAACAAGTGATTTAACAAATTTGGCGCAGTCGTAGGATTTCACGCTTTATTAGAACACGGATTTGCCTCACTAGTAACGTGGAATTCCAATTCCGAAGTGAAATCAAAGAACAAAGCTCAAAAAGAAAAGAAACACGAAACAAGAATACTTCAAAGAAGCAACTTTGAAACACGAAGACTTCAACAAAAAAAAAAAAAAAGTATATATATATATATATATATATATATATATATATATATATATATATATATATATATATATATATATATATATATATGGGTCATTCCATGTCAAATCGACCAATAGTTGGAATCGATTTGGACGAATTTTGGTGAGAAGTTTCCTTTTATCATATTGTCAGGACCGCCTCGAGCGATCCCGAACGCCGGGAATATTCGAATCCATCGTTTGATGCTCCAGTATCCACAAGCATTTTCGCACTGTGGCCGTTAATGGTGCCTTCGAGGAGCAGTGATCCACAGCTGTTGGCTTTGCTGATGACGATTGTTGATGGGGCTTGGTGGGAGAGTGCAGCCAATTTGCGCTCCTTAAAGTCGGCTGCTTTTAGTTTTCCGACTGCCTGTCTCTGTTTCTCGCTTGATTCCAATACAATACAATAAAATATATTTATTTACATTATCTGACTAGAATATTTTTACAAGCTCATACAACTTATTACATATCTGTCTGCCGGTATACAAAACAATTACTTAAAATATATACACATATTTAAATATTGCATATACAATACACGATCGTGATGCACCCTAGGTCTCTCAGGAATGTTTTTGGGCGGTTCTATCCCCTACACTGAAATAGGGAGGAGAAGAAACCGTCCCGTCTATGTTCTGACCTGACTTGTATGCGAGCTTTTGTTGTTATGTTTTTAGGGCCCTACTCCCTTAACATTATAGGGCGTTTATTTTAACCTTTAACATTAGTTATTCTAATATTAATTATACGCGTGTCTGTTTCTTTTTATTTATGTTCATTTTGTTTAATATTGCAGGAAAAGTCGTGCATAAAAACCTGCTTTAGATAATAATTACTTACTACCGACCATAATTTATATTTTCATTGTTTTGTGTTCTTATGTTGGGTTGATTATGCTTTTAGGGGCTTATTTCATTGCTACTGGCTTCGCTTCCGTGTTAATTATTACGTCGGGTATTTCAAGATTGCCGCCGCTGTTATTCGGCCACCTGTTTTGTTTATTGTGTTTATTTGCGCGTTGTTATAGTGTTGTTATTAATGTTATATTGCGTTTAAATTCTCATGAAGGTACTTATGTACGTGTAGAAGATTTTTGTCGATATTGGTGACTTGCCGCGTTAATTTTGCTGTATGGACATTAATGGTGTAAATTTTATTTGCTGTATCCTTTATCAAGTCTCGTATGTATTGTATTTTTGTCATGTCATGTAAGTATTTAATGTTAATGTATCTGCTGGAGTTTGTTAACAGACGCAGCGTTTTGTTCTGCGTTGTTTGTATGTAGTCTTTGGTATTGCGTTTTTGTAATGTTATGCCACGCTGGGCTTGCGTACGTCAGTATTGGTCTAAGTATTGTTTTATATAGTATTGTTTTATATAGGTATAATATTTCTGGAGCCTGTCAGTTACGTGTGCCTTAAATTTGAGTTGCCGGTCCAGTATTATGCCTAGATATTTTACTTTTCTACTTTCATTAATTATGTTATTATTTATTTGTATGTTACTTGTTATGCGTATCTCTGTGAATCGTCTAGTCAAGGTAAGTTGTTGCGTCTTGTCTGTGTTTATTTTTATTCTCCATAAGTCAAAGTAAGGTTCTAATGTAATTAAATGCTGTTTTAATTTTTTGTATTGCAGTCTGTGCGTTGTGCGAGCAGCTGTATATCAACGTATCGTCTGCATACTGTATAGTCGAAGTATTTGGATGCATTGGCAGATCGGCAACATAAAGAGTATATAAAACTGGAGACGGTACAGTGCCTTGAGGGACCCCTGCAGTTATGTGGCGATATCTGGATATTTTTCCCTCAACTTTGGTGGCTATGCTTCTATTTTCGAGATAAGATTTTATTAAGGATACCCAATATCTAGGGACTCCGAATTTCTCTAATTTAATTAGCAGGCCGTCATGCCAGACAGTGCAGGCCGTCATGCCGCTCTCATGCTAGACATCGAACACCTTTTCGATGTCTAGCATGAGAGCGGTGGTAGTTTGCTTTTTGTTATTTGCTTTTATAGCGTCTTGTAGGAGTTTAACTAGAACATGCGTGGTTGGTCCCATGTCCTCTCCCAAAGCCTAATTGTGAGTCTGGTAGTATGTTTTTGTTGTCTAATACCCTTCCCAGTCTTGTTAGCAGTATTTTTTCCGCTACTTTCAACATTGCATTCGCCAGTGCTATCGGCCTATAGTTACTTGGATCTGTGAGATTTTTGCCTGGTTTTGCGATGGGTATAATGATCGCTTTCTTCCAGTTATCTGGGAAATATTGAAATTTGATGATGGCGTTGATTATATACATATAATACTATGATTGCCTTTTTTGGGAGGTTTTTTAATTAGAATGTTAGGTATGTCGTCTGGTCCGCGCGCTTTATTATTTGGTAAATATCTTATTATTTGCGTTAATTCGTCTGGAGTCGTGTATATTTCTTCTAGTCTCCTGTTTCTTATAGAGTATATGTCTTGTGTGTTGCGTGCCTGTCTTGTTATTTCTCTCTGTTCGTTAGTTACGTCTGGCAATGTCGTACATGTTTTTTGTATATTTCTATTTATTAAGTCTTTCTGTTCTCTTCTGTTATTGTCTGTGCTGTCAGTCAGTGTCGCCACAGGAGTGAATTGTTTTCTTAATAGCTTTGTGATCTTCCATATTTAATTGTCCTGTGGCTTTAGTGTCATTAATTTTTTCTCCCATTGTTGGTTTCTATAGTCTGATTAGTCTGTGAGTTTTTGTTTTATATTTTCTTGTAGATCCGTCAGTCTTCTCTTGTCTATCTGTTTATTATATTTTTGATATATTCTTCCAATGTTGTTTTTAAAAGTTATTAGCTGCTGAATTTCTTTAGGTATTAGTTCTGTGTGTGGTGTCTGCTTTTTTAGTTTCGTTGTTTTATCACGTGCTGTCTTTATTATCGTAGTTAGTTTATTTAGTTCCTGGTCTATTTCTCGTCTAGTATGTATAACGTTGTTTATTTTTAAGTCTTTGTTTATATATTCTCCGTATCTTTTCCAGTCCGTCGTTTTGTAGTCATATATATGTTTTGTTATGTCTCGTTCTTCAGTTGATTTAATTGTCTGTAATGTAGGGTTGTGGTCACTGCTTAGTTCGTTCAGTATGGTCGGTTTAATGTCGTGTAAATAGTCTTTTACTATTGTAATGTATATGTAAGTCAGAGTCGTGTTATTACTCGGGTAATGTGTTGGAGAGTCTGGGACCTTTATTGCTATTCCGTTGTTGATTGCAAAAGTGTTTAATAAATTGCCATTTTTATTGTTTATGTGATTCCTCCAACTTTTATGTCTGGCATTCAGGTCTACCAGCACTATTAGAGGGATTTCTGTCATTACTTGCTCTATCTCTTCTTTAGTGATGTTTATTCTTGGAGAGTTATAAACTACTCTTATCGTGGTGTTATCTTTTAATTTTATAGCTATATTTTCTTGCCTGATATTTAGTTTGTTTAGTTGTTAATGAGGTACTGTTTTTTTAACTAACAGTGCCACCCCTCCTCCTCTATTTAGTGCCCGATCATCCCTATATATTGTGTATCCTTGTATTTTAATTTTGTTATTTTTTAATTTTGTTTCGGTAATACCTATTTTGTGTTGAGTTAACAAGTGTTTTAGTTCATTTATGTTATTGATTAAGCCGTTTGAGTTCCAGTTAACTAGCTTGAATTTTGTGTTCCGGTTATATTAAATTTAAGAAGCTCAGTAGTAATGAATTTTTGCGTTACCACTAATAACATAATAGGATCGGTTATATTGCCTATCATTTCGTTTAGTGTATATATGGCCTTAAATGTGTTAATTAAATTTATTTTTGAGTTTAGTATTGTTATTTATTTGGCCAGATCAGTGAAATCGACGTTTGGGATGCTACCTTCACCTACCCTGTTAGTTTCCGTGATCCGTGCTACTGGTTGCGTAGCTACTGGGCGTTCGCTTTCTGTCGCCTGGCTCTGCCTAGCTCTACGTTGTTCCCAAATATTCGTAACTGGCTGCGGTGCTGGTACATATCTCTTTCTCTCTGCATTTGCCGGTCCTTGTCTCTTATCTGTTAATTGCTTCAGTCGGTATTAATAAACGGGACATTCTGTGCTCGACGCCGTATGTGGCCCTGAGCAATTTGAGCATTTTGTTTCCTCTTCCGTGGTTTTCTCACATTCTCTGGTGAAGTGGCCCTGCCCGCACTTCACGCATTTAGGTTCTCTATTACAGTTAGACGTTGCATGCCCCCACAACTGGCACCGTCTACATTACGTTATTTCCCTGTTGTTTGTTCTCTTCTCCAAGGTGACTTTTGTGTGCTGCAAATATGTTACTTTCGATTGTATTTCTTTAAGAGTTATGTTGAAGTCCGTCATTACCAAGTATAATGGGGAGTATTTTATTTTCATGCGATACACACTTTTTGTCGTGACTTCGTATTCTTCCATCTCTTCTTTTATTTCATCTGTTGTCGGATTTCCGTACATCCCCCTCAAGACAAACGCATGTGTCTTCTCGCTGTGGAGTGTATATGTGTGAAATGCCGTGTTTTGGGCAATTAGCTTATTTTTATATGTTATATACTCTTCAATGTCTTTTATGTAAAGGAGTGTTGTTTTCATAGCATATTTTATGTAAAATCCTTTTTTATTTATTTCGTTAATTAATTCGTGATGATTTTTGGGCTTTCCTTGCATTACTGTCGGTGGTATTATGTTGCTTCTTGATGAAAAAAATCCAATCCAATTATCCAAAATGTTAGATGAAAATATCATCCGACCATCTAATTCACCATGGTCTTCTCCTATCTGGGTAGTACCCAAAAAGTTTGACGCTTCAGGCAAGGAGAAATGGAGAGACATAGTAGACTACAGGAAGCTCAACGAGTTGACTGTAGGAGACAAATACCCACTTCCTAATATTTGCGACCTTCTTGATCAACTTGGCAAATGGCAATACTTTACAACCCTTGATCTGGCCTCTGGTTTTCACCAGATTGAAATCGACCCGAGAGATATTCAAAAAAACCGCTTTTACTGTCGAAAACAGTCATTTTGAATTTGTAATACTTCCCTTTGGTCTTAAGAATGCCCCATCAACGTTTCAAAGAGTGATTGATAACATTCTTTTAGGTATACAAAATGAGAGGTGTCTCGTCTACATGGACGACATCATCATCTACTCTCCCACCATCCATGGCACACTTTTATTCTCACAGAAGTCTTCAAAAGGTTACAAAAAGCAAATCTGAAAATCCAACCAGATAAATGTGAATTCCTACGTAAGGAAGTAGCTTATCTTGGTCATTTAGTAACAAAAGAAGGTGTAAAGCCAAATCCGTACTAAGATGGAACGTATCAGAAAATTCCTCAACCCACCAACCAAAAAGACATAAAATCCTTTCTATTCCTTGCAGGTTATTACCGCAGATTTATTCATACTTTTGCCAAAATATCAAAAGCATTAACTAAATTGTTACAAAAAGATACTCCCTTCATCTTTGATTCCGAATGTCAAACATGTCTTTGTCCGAATGTCTTTCGAAACTTTGAAACAAGATCTAACTACAACTCCTGTTCTCGCATACCCAAATTTCGAAGAATGCATCGTAGTTACCACAGACGCAAGCGCTTTTGCGATCGGCGCAGTACTTTCCCAAGGTCCTATAGGTAAAGACCTACCTATAGCATTTGTTTCTAGGACCCTTTACAAAGCCGAGACGAAGTATTCCACAATAGGGAGAAAACTTCTCGCTATTGTCTGGGCAGTTAAACATTTCCACCCATACATCTTCGGCAGGAAATTTAAACTCATAACTGATCATAGACCACTCACTTGGCTCTTTTCGATAAAAGACCCAGGAAGTCATTTAGCTCGATGGCGTCTCAAGCTCGAGGAATACGACTATATAATCGAGTATAAACCAGGAAAGGTTAATAAGAACGCCGACGCCTTATCCAGGACAAAAATTAATTATTTTAAAAAAATTTCAAATTTTTAATCCCAAACAAATTTATCACCGATTCCCGTATATCCAACCCAAACAACTGACGATAACGGAATCGACTCACAAAATGACGAACAACCTGACGACGAGGAAACTAATAACATTTATCAAGAATTTGGAACTTTCGTTGAATTATACAAAACGAGATCTCTTATAGATTACTCTAAAATCGAATATTCTAACAATCAATTACTTAATAGAAGCAACAAAAATATTTTATCATTCTTCCTGCAAGACAATATAAGAGAAAACCATAATCAAATTCTAGATGATCTGTTCGAAAGAACGCAAATTTTCAAAAATTAAAAATAAATGTTTTATCAAGTAGATAGTAGCAGTTCGAAATAGGAAATACCTCATTGTTCCTCTCCCAAATAATCCTGATACCGTAATAGAATATCTTCTTGCCTCAATATATAAAAGTCAAGACATATTTAAATCATCCGAAATCATCATTCATATTATGTTGAAAATAATGTAGAATTACCAATTCTCGAAATCTTGTCATTTGTTTTAGCGGAAAAGGACGTAAAAATAATAGTGTGTTAAGATATTACAAAAACACCTGAACCAGATGATATTCCTATCATCCTGAATCAATATTACTCCGGTAAAGCTAATATTCATCGCGGCATAAACGAAACTATCCGCCGCATTAGACAAAAATATCATTGGAAAGGCTTAACCAAAGATGTTGACACCCTTATCAAAAATTGTCAAGTATGTCAAAAAGTTAAAGTCTGTCGTAAAAATTTAGACACACCACTAGCCATTGCAGAAACCCTAGAACTCCTTTCGAGCGAATAAATGTTGATATCTTAGAAGTGCCTACCGGAAACTATGCCCTTACAATTAGGGACGAGCTTACAAAGTTTAATCAAGCTTACCTAGTTAATGATAAAACCGCGAAAGCTGTAGTAAACACCTTATTGCTTTATTTCCAACATTATGGAACTCCCCTAAGGATCCATTATGATTATGGAAGAGAGTTCGACAATACTCTTCTTAAAGATTTATGCATTCACTACAATATAAAGCTCACTTATTCTAGCGTAGGACACCCCCAGTCAAATGGATCCCTCGAAAGATTTCATTCGACACTTTTAGAAATGATTAGAGCCCACATGACCGAAAACCCCAACGAACACCCTTTCAATATATTGCCATACGCGATAATTTGTTATAATAATTCAATCAACAAAACACACGGATTCACGCCGTATGAACTTGTTTTTGGTCAGACCTCTAGTAGCCCACCCGAAGCTCTATATAATCCAAAAAAATTAATCACTTAAGTACGTTTAAGATTTAAACAATCGTATATCCCGATTATCACTATTATAAGGTAGCACGAGCCAAAACCGAATAACAAAAACAAAAAGCAAAAGCTCGTTTTTATCAACACGTCTCCGAAAATCCTCTTAAATATGAGGTTGGAGGCAAAGTGCATTTAAAGGAATCCCAAATTAGGGACAAATTGCGAAATAAATTCAATGGCCCCTTTGAAATCTTAGAAATACATAACAATTCGCTATTCTTTTAAATACAAAAACAAAAAACCAAAGCAAACTTCGATCGACTAAAACCGTATTCTGAAAATTAATTATTTTACAGGTTTGCTATGCTGATCGGTACAGCATATTCCCAATCTAAAATTACACCAGTAAAAAATACGATAGGAGTCTACTATCACGACGAATCAAAACTAATAGTCTTCAATGACAAATGGATCCTATTGATGCACAAAAATTTATCAAGTATTGAAAATGCGTTCAACAGTAATAATAACATTTTAAGGGCTATAACAAACATGCTTAATAACAATTACCATAGCATGCAGAAATTTCACTCTGAAGTTAAAACACATGTCACGCTATTGATACAAATTTCGGATTTAATTAAAGAAAAACTCCAAGAAATTCTAGTAGAAACAAAACTCTATAAGCGCGGAATAATAGACGGACTAGGTAGCATATTTAAATCAATTACTGGCAACCTCGACGCCTCTGACGGTAAATTCTACACAGACAGTATTAATAAATTAAACCAGGACCAACGTCAAGTGGAAAACCTACTAAAAAACCAAATTTCTGTTACTATGTCAGTTATGAAAACATTTAACGAAACAATTCAAAAACTTCAAATTGACGAAAAAACTTTCAATGACGACATAAACGAAATTAAGAGAGCGATTTACCAACTAGGAGGTAAATTTGCCCTAGTCGAAGCCAAAATGTTTTTCTTTGAAATTTGTGAAAACCTACTCGAAAGTTATATGTACCTTCAAGATAACATTAATGATATTCTAAATTCTATTACATTTGCACATTTAAAAATTATTCACTCATCAATCATTACACCAGATAGTTTAATTCAGGAAATATCTCAAAACTTAATCAAGAATAACTTACCCTTATCAGTAAAACATTCAGAAATTGCTAAATATTTAGAAATAATAGAATTAGAAGCATTCCAGACACAATCAGACCTTGTTTTCGTTTTAAAGATTCCACTGGTAGAACAACTATACACCTTATATCATTTGTACCCCATTCCCGTCCTAGATAATAGAACTGGATTGCATCACATACTGTCACTTTCTCAAAAATATATCACGAGAAATGATGATTCTTTGATGTACGTACCCATCAAGGATCTAACAGGATGCAAACAACTAAGTCCTCTTAAGAAACTCTGCTTCAACCTCTATGCATATCCGATAGATAATAGTGCAGCATGTGAAGCCCAACTATTCAAAAATCTTGTAGAAATGCCGAAGAACTGCCATAGCATTTTAGTATACGGACAAGGCTATAAGGTACAAAAACTCGAAAACTGGTGATAGTTTCAAGTCCCACTCATATTAAAATAAATTGTGCAAATTCGAATACAGAAACCACCATAATTAACGAAAATTCTGTTTTAAATCAGAATGTAACGCATTCGTCGGCATTACAAAAATACATGCCGAAAACCGCACGACGCTTGACATAACAAGTAATCCATATCCAGTGATAATTCCCTACGATTGCTGCAATATGATCCCAGAAAAACTTGAAATGCCCAATTTGAAACCTTTACAATTCGACAAACTAAATATCGAAAACTTAGAAGTCTCCAACTATAAGCTATAACCCCCCTTCGTGACTAGAAATATTTCATGGTTCACTTATATAACCATAGCTCTATTAATCAGCCTGATCCTACTCTACGTAGCCCTCAACTGTAGAAATAGGTTCAAAATTAACAACATACACAGGGAAGCACTAAAAGGAATTAACACCCTGCTAAGAAGAAGGCCAACATCCATCAGACCAATGAAGATACTCCTGAAGAATTATCCTAAAAGTTGAAGTATAACATCAGCTTTTTTTGTAAAAAGGGAGTTGTTATATGCGAATATTCACAGCAGCTAGTCTCAGGCACATCGTATTACGATATTGTATTTCATTTATCAAAAGTGATAACAACTTTCTTGCAATATTATTGTGAACATGCAGGCATCACGCCACTTTGAGTTCTGCTGATGCTTACGTGGCAATCCAAGGTTATAAATATTATGTTCAAACAAAATTAATTCACTTCAGAAAAACTCAAGTCACAAAAACATCTTTATAAAACAGTATAATAAACAGTCGATTTTAAAAGTAATTTCTGAAAGTGAAAATCTAATATATATATATAATTGTTTTTTTTACTAAAAGCCAGTCACACCGTTCGGAGGCTCCAACTCACACAGAAGGTGCGCTGGTAATACCAGTAATCACTCCTCGCGTCCGTTCGATTAGTGATTACTGGGCCGAGTCGTGTGCCCTGGGTAGACGAATCGAACCGAGAATTACGGCCTTGCATGCGACCGGCTAAGATTTATGCCAAGTTTCGGCATGCTGGTATGCTCCTTAATTCTGAAAGCAATATATCTCTCGCTCCACCAAGGGCTCCTACAATCAGCACCTTAAATTTAACAGAATGGTCTGGATAGACTCTGCGGAGTTCGAAGATTAACTCTCGATATTTTGTCCGTTTCTCCTCCTCTTTCAAAACAATGTTACCATCACCGGCTGCCGAGAATTCGATGACAAACATTATCCTGAGTTGGTGGTCGAGGAGGACTACGTCAGGCTTGTTGGCTTATATTTGCCTGACGGTGGGAAACGAATAGTTCCAATATATTCGGCACTTCTCGTTTTCCACAACGGACTCAATATCCCCCGGAGCGTAAGGTAGCACTGTTGTCTCGTCTATCTGATACGAGTGCCTTAAATGATAATAAGGCACCCGTAACGCTGTGTTGTGTCTATGGATATAGGCCGAGACTGCATATACCGGGCAAACCGACAGTAAATGCATCAATGTCTCCGACGCTCTGCGGCAGGCCCTGCAGCTGACATGAGGGAGCTCCATACCCATGACACGATTGTGACAGACGAGCGTGTTAAATACACCATCTTGGCAAGCCATGATGAATCCCTCGGTCTCTGAATTTAGCCGGGCTGACCTTAAGAAAGCTTTGCTTTCGCATAATCCCAGGGCTTCCATATTCCTATAGAAAACCCCGTGCATGGGCTTATCCTTGTGAAACTGCAGAGCTCTTAAATGATCTGCAGCTTTTACTTGGGCTTTTAATCGAACCGGTTCCAACTCGGTGACAGAGTTGTCATTGGCCCGTTCGGTGTCGAAAACGAGACTGAGATCATCGGCTGCTCTACGTGTTGCCTTAAATAAAAATGCTCCTATCCCTGCATGCTCATAATCTCGGACCATGCAGAGAAGGGGATCCGAACTCCTGATAACTTTACAGGCTCCGTCCAGAACCATCCTGTTATGGATGGATATATAAATCGACAGTCCGAGATTCCTGAATTATTGCTGAGGTTTAACATTATAAAATAACTTTTGAATTACCTAGAGGAACCTGAGTTAACTGCACACAGTTGCTACGACACCTTTATATATATATATATATATATATATATATATATATATATATATATATATATATATATATATATATATATATATATATATATATATATATATATATCGTATACATATAGGGGTGAAAAATCGGATCAACAGCGTCCTCGTGGCGCGCCCTGGACAGGTAGGGGTAACTCTGCTGGACCAATGTTGGCCGTAGGCTCTTGGGAATAACCATCCCCAGGGTCTGAATCTAATTCCAAACCAGACCAGAGAAGGTGCTCCTTACAATCGGCCTCATTCGGATAGAGGTCAGATACAGGTGGGAGGGGCCTTACCGGACCGTCTCAATGGCAACGACCAAGGCAGTGGACATGGACGCTTTAGGTGGACGAGGGAACTAAGGGTTGATCTGCTTACTTGCTACGAAAACAGCCGCAGTGGATACATGGCGAGATTACACTCAGCTTGGAGTAAAATGCATCCCGAGCATCGCGCCTTCTCTAAACAAAATCTGTGAAACCAAGAATTCTATCTGCGAAGGTCAGGATATATGAGGTAGCCCCGTTAGCCCGATATACTACTTGCTGCACCTCTACCACAGCAAAGAGTTGACGAGGAAAATCCACGAGAGTATGCCGAGCCCTCCATAAGGACAAGAGGTAACCTTAATATCAGGGTTAACCTAAAGCCACAGGATCTGGCAAGAATGGATGCTAGAATCGATGAGGAACTTCCAGAAGATGCACACATCTGGCAGGTCAATTGTGCCGCCTACAACGCCACTAAAGAGCTCGATCCACGTGAGAGGAATTGTCTATCTCGTTCCTATTGGAAGACTCTTTCAATAGGAACGAGAAAACCAAGCGGCAAGTAGAGCAGATCAAAGGCAAAATACAGTCGGCCAGACAGCGTGCCTTTCGAATCCAAAGTGTGGTGGAAAATATAAGAAAAAATCGGCAGTTTATACCTAAAGTCCGGCGTAGTATCGCCGGACTCAGAACGCCAACACCACACTCTAAATCAGACGGTGCTCTTAGCTACCAATCACTACTGTTTAGACAGGATTCAAGCACTTATGGCGATTAAGAAAGCTTTGAGTAGGCGGATAAGGAGCATGGAACAAAACAAATTGTTCCATACAAATCCCTCCCGCTTTATTCAAGAGTAACAACGTGCTGTCGAAGGTCCGCCGGCTGTAGAGGATGTCGAAAACTTTTGGAAGGAAATCTATGAAACGACACGTCTATTAAATAACCCTCTAGTGATCGCACGCTTCCAGGCTCTTTGGGACACTCTCATTGGAAAACCACAGGAAGCGTGCCCGGCAATTAGTCTGGAGGAAGTTCAACAGGCACTTGTTGGAACTAAGAACTTCGCTGCCTCAGGCCCAGATGGATTGAATATATGGTGGTTTCCATATGGTGGGTTCCACTGATGGAACAGTTTTCGTCGACCCACTGCCGCCTGACCCGAGTTTTCAACTCGTGGTTGAACGAGGGCAGCAGATTCCGGATTGGTTTGTCGAGGGAAGAATTGTACTTATCCCCAAGAAAGGCAATTTGTCCGATCCGAAAAATTATAGGTCGATTACGTTTCTCAACTCCTGCTACAAGTTGCTTACACGCATATTGTATGTTAGGACGTTGGAGCACGTAAAACCAGTCGTTGAAGAAATAGGGGAGCAATGCAGTGCAAAAAAGGGCCAGGCGGGTTGCAAAGAAATCCTATTGATAGACCGCTGTTTTACGCAGGACTCTGTACAATACAAGGGGAATATATCGATGGCCTAGATAGACTACCGCAAGACATTTGATTCAATATCCCATGAGCTGTTAATTCACTTGCTCAGATGTCTTGCGGTACCAGTACAAATAGTGAGATGCATACAACCTACTGCTCTGGAAAACCCGCTTCACCATAACATCCGGTGAACGGCGGGTAACCACGGAGCCGGTAGTGTTTAGGACAGGAGTGTTTCGGGGGTATTCCCTAAGCCCTCTCCTATTTGGTATCTCGATATTACCCTTGTCACTTGAACGTCGCCAAACTCGCGGGTATAATTGCGGACCACCGAATAATTGGAGGCATAAGGTCGCCCATTTGTTTTACATGGATGACCTCGTTTTGACCTTGTTTTACATAGATCTATGCCTCTGGAGAGCAAGGCTTGCAAAACGCCCTCAGGATGGTGCAAGAGTACACGTGGGCAATTAGCATGGAATTCGGATTGGACAAGTGTGCAATCTTCTTAACTTCTTAAAGTCTAGTTAACTTTCTTCCCTGATTTGATCACCAAAAAATAACTTAACGCCGAAATATTTCAGTAGCATTTTATTAAATTTTTTAATATACAGAGATAAAAACTAATCTAACTTGGTTCCCGCTGTACATTCACCTATATATAGACTTGGTGGATGTACAGTCAACATTTTGTTATAATGACAATTGTTCTTTATTCTATTTAACCTTATGTTATGTATTTTCTATGAATGTCGACTAAAAATAAATATAACAATTAATGATTACATTATATAATTCCTCCCACCATAGACGGAGGCATAGCCGGAGACGGATCCTTGTGGGTTGTTGACAATTTAATTTTGATGGGGTTCCTGATTCTGCATCGGTTGTAAATGTACAGGAGGCCTATTATCAGGAGTGTTGTAAAAATATTGATACACAGTATAACGATCCAGGGGTGATCGATTGGGTCCAAATCGGGAGATTGTAAGTTAATATGTCTCAGGTCACGAAGCTATTGATGGAGTTCTTTTAATTCCGTGGTAAGCACATTGTCTAGAGAGAATGAAGAACAATTTGATGTCATAAGTGGTTCCGGTAGAAAATAGGTAGTTGAAGTTGGGAGTGAAGTTGGATATGTGTATACTTCTTATTGGTCAATCCAAAGAGTACAATTGGCTTTGGATCATGTCGATAATACAGTGACTGTTAGTGTCCATAATGTTGTCAGACAGGTAGATATCATCGAGAAGAGGCAGGCAGCTCTTGGTCAATCCATGCATCTTCATTTTCAGCACGGAGTATCAGGAAGGATTTAGAGGGTAGAACTGTCAGACTTTTATAGGGTAGTGGTATAAATTTAAACAAAAAATAAGTTTTTTCTTTTAGAATTGGTACTAAAATTGCGATATATAGTTTTGAATTTTTAATAAAAGTTTTTATTTTAAAAAGGCTGAAGTAATAATGAATATGAAACATCGGAATTTCGCTTGTTTTATATATGTTATATAAAAGTACTGTTTATATACATTGTTAACTTAGAATATTTCAGTATATAACGCATAACTATTATCTTGCGAGAAGGTAATATGATATCCTGGGAGTCTATTATCATTCTCTTTCCAGAGATAGTATATCATACGATACCTACTTAACTTTTGATTGTGCATTGTATATTTCATTTATCGCTAAATGTGATGGCTTGGAGTAATGCCAAGGCCTTCCCGGAAAACCACGCTTTGCAAGCGTCAGCGTCTGCATTATAAACTTATAAATTACATCCAAGCCAGCACTAAGTTAGTCTAAATTGTAACTTAATTTCGTCGTCTATGACTTATTACAAACTTATGTAAAACATAAATAAAACAGTGTTTAATATTGTTTTATTAATATAATTGTTTTTAAAGAACTTCTTATATGCTGAAATAGCATATAAGAAATTAGCACAGCCGGTAGGATATCGCGCATCGCTAGAACACGGACTTTTGCCTCACTGGTGGTGTGAGATTCCAATCTCTAAAAGCGGTATCCGAATCAAAAAGTGCTACGAAGAAGAAACAAAAAGTGCTACGAAGAAACAAAAACAAGAAAGAAAAAGCAGTTTACAAAGCAACTCTTGAAGAAAAGATATCTCAAGAAGAAAGAAGAAAAGAAAATAAATCAATCAACAGCAGTGAACTTCGGAGTAGAACACGGAGCCTTGCCTAACTGCCCGCGAGTTCAGCCGACACCAGCCTATCCTTTACATTGGCCCACCGTCGCTAGAACACGGACCTGGCTTCGAACCCATTGGCGGAGCAGATGGAAGGAATTTGGTAAGTCAAGGAATTGTCTTGCTTGCCATTTTTATTGTATACATTTTACTCACATTTATTTGTGCGTTTAACGATATTTTATTACGTTACAAAAAAGGACATAGACCAGTCCGGGTTATTTTTACATTTAAAATTTCATTTTAACTAATTAACAAAAATGTCTAACGAAAATCCTAATAATGCTAATGAGGAAGAACACGTAGAACCCTACAAACTCTCCGAAATCTTTTCAATTGTACCAGACTTTGATGGTTGTCAAATTTTTTTGCAAACCTTTTTCAATGCTGTAAAATGTGCCTACAGTGTAGCCGTTGCTAACCAACGTATATTTTTGACTCTCCATGTAAAGAATAAATTGCGTGGTAAAGCTGCAGAGTTAGTTAATATTCTCAACCCTTCCACTTGGGAAGAAATTAAAAACTTACTTTAACCCATTTTGGCGATTCCAGAGACCTTACGTCTCTAATACAGGATCTTCAAAGGATCCATCAGCAAAGTAACAAAAGTGCTTTAAATTTTGTGTCTCGATTACAAACCCATAACGCGAAAATGCACGCAGCCGTGTAGAAACAAAAGTTAACACCCGAGCAAAAAACTGCTCATTCTAATTTAATAGAAATAATATCGCTTAACACCCTTTTAACTGGCCTAGATCCAAAATTAGGATCAATTATTAGAGCTAGTAACCCTGCTAATACGCTAACTGCAATTTCACGTATCAAACGCGAGTTGCAATTATCGTATTTTGAATCACAGAAATTAAGAAATCAAAAACCTTTGAATTCAAATTTTAAAATATCAACGCCAACACAAAATAACTCTACTATAGAAACTTGTAATTTTTGTAAAAGAATCGGCCATTCTACTGATGAATGCCGTACCAAGCAACAAAGTGGTTATCCACCACAATTTCAAAATTTTTCGCGTCAAATTTTAACAATTTTAACAACAATAATAGCAATCAACCTCAACAATCAGCCTCTAGTAATTTTCAGAGACCTCAAAACAGTCAAAACTCGTTCAGACCACCTAATCAAAACTTTGCTCAAAATAGTTTTGAACAAAGCAGGCCACCAGCTATCAAGCCAAACCCAAATTTTCCAAATCAACAAAGACCTTCGGTCATCAGGCCAAACCCAAACTTCAATCAGAGAGCCCATCATGTAAACAGGTTCGATGATCAATATTATGATGAAAGCTTTAATCAAAATCAATATGAGACTGATCAAACTGATCAATACCAATATTACAATTACGATCACGATAATTCCAATCCAAATAATTACAATTACGATCTTAACAATACTGATAATACTGATTATCAGCAAATCGATAATTATTGCTATGATGATACTGTTCATTAAATCCAAAATTTCGACGACCAATATAATTGTAAACCCAATCAGGATTTTCAACTAATTCAACCCCAAGACCAACCCCCGAATTTAGAAACCCAAATCTCCAAAACCCAAACGCAGTTTCGAGCAATGAACCTCAATCAAAATCAACCAGTCGAACAGACATTTATATAAATCGTGGATTTACAAGCTCTCTTTTGACAGTAAGTTCCAAAAATTTATTAAACTTTTAATTAACACAGGCGCTGGACTTTCGATTTTTAAACCTAAAACTTGCAAAAAATGTAATCAGCGTTGTCCTAAAAATTTTATTATTCAAGGTATAACTGACGAAAGAATTTTAATCACTGAATCGACTTTAATTCCATTTGCAAAAGGTAACCATCACAAAGTTTATATTCACGATATAGACATTGAATTTGACGGACTACTGGGATATACGCCCAGAAACATGTCAAACTGACATGTTTCTGGGCGTATAGTAGAAATAAAAAATCAACTCAGGTTAGATCATCTAAATTATGAAGAGAAAGAATTAATTTCCGAAATTTGCTTGGAAATTTCAGACATATTTTATTTAGAGGGAGATAAATTAAGCTTTCACTAACGAAATTAAACATTCTATTGATACTGGTAAAGTGAAACTTATTTTCGCTAAATCGTATCGTTACCCACATATTCACAAAGATGAGGTTAAAACCCAAATTTCGAAAATGTTATCACAAGGTATTATACGACCATCTATTTCACCCTGGTCATTCCCAGTTTCGGTCGTACCGAAAAAACTAGACGCCTCTGGCAAAAGTGGCGCGTTGTAGTTGATTATCGTAAACTTAACGAAATATCCGTCGGAGACAAATACCCTCTCCCGAACATATCAGACTTATTAGACGAATTAGGAAAATGCCAGTACTTTTCAACCCTTGACCTAGCTTTAGGGTTCCATCAAATAGAAATAGAGCCAAAAGACATTTCCAAAACTGCATTTTCTGTAGAGAATGGACATTTTGAATTTATCCGTATGCCGTTTGGATTGAAAAATGCTCCTGCTACTTTTCAGCGTGTGATGGATAATGTCCTTTTAGGCATAGAAAATGAACGCTGCCTCGACTATATGGACGATATTATTATTTACTCCCCGAAAATTCACGAGCATATTAATCGTCTAACCGAAATATTCAAACGTTTAAAAAAAGCAAACCTTAAAATTCAGCCTGACAAATGTGAATTCCTTCGTAAGGAAGTCGCTTATTTAGGACATTATATTACACCAGAAGGAGTAAAATCGAACTCAGATAAAATTAAATGTGTTGCGAATTTTCCAGAACAGAAAAACCCAAAAAGACATTAAATCATTTTTAGGCTTAGCCGGTTATTATAGACGTTTTATACCCCGATTTGCTAAAATATCAAAACCATTGACAAATGTTGCATTTAATTTTAATTCAGAATGTTAAAAATCATTTGATCAACTAAAAGAAACCTTATGAACCTTATTTCTATTCTTATTTATTCAATTTGTGATGACAAATTTATACTTACAACCGATGCTAGTTCTTTCTCTATCGGAGCCGTTTTATCTCAAAGACTGATAGGTAAAGACCTGCCAATAGCTTATGCTTCATGAACACTGTGTAGCGCTGAGACTAAGTACTCCACAATTGAGCGTAAGCTCCTTGCAATCGTTTGGTCCATAAAACACTTCAGACCGTACCTTTTTGGCTGGAAATTCAAATTAGTAACTGATCATAGACCCTTGACGTGGCTTTTATCAATAAAAGATCCCGGCAGTCGCCTAGCGCGTTGGCGATTAAAACTCGAGAAGTACGAGTATGAAATTATATACAACCCCGGTAAAATAAATAAAAACGCAGACGCTCTTAGTCGTATAAAAATCACTTTCAAAAATTGTTCAAAATTTCAAAATAAAATTCTGACATCAAATTCTGACAATGAATCGAACGCAAGCAACCGAAATTGCTCCAGAAGCTATCGTACAAGAACTAGAAACCTTTGTAAATTTATATAAAACTCAGTCACTAATTGACTATAATAAAATCAAAGTAACAAATAATCAATTAATTGACAAAAGATATAAAGACGTCATTACATTTTTTCAAAAAGACAAACTAGAGAAATTGTATTATTCAATAATCGAAGACATTTTCTCGAAGGAACACCAAAATTTTGTCACAACAAAATTAATATTGTAACAAGTAAAACTGCTAAAAACAAAAAGTATTATATTGTTTTATTACGCTTTGATCCCGAAGAGATAATAGAGACAATGTTCTTAACTCTTTATAGAGACAAAGACATTTTTGAACCCTCAAAAACGTATTTTGTCGAAAACAATTCGGAACTTCCTATTTTTGAAATGCTTTCTTTCATTTTTAGTGAAGAAAATCTAAATTTCGTAGTATGTCAAAATATTACTCAAAAGCCCGATGATGATCAAATCCCCTTGGTCTTAAATCAATATCACAACGAAAAGACAAACCTACATCGAGGAATATATGAAACCATACGTAGAATACGAAACAAATATAATTGGCCCGGTTTAACCACAGATGTAGAAAGGTTCATTCAAAATTGTGAAATCTGTCAGAAAACTAAAGCTTTACGAAAAAATTTAAATAACCCATTGGTAATCACAGAAACCCCAAAAACCCCATTCGAACGAATCAGCATCGACATCTTAGAAATTCCTACTCGAAATTATGTTTTAACAATCAGAGATGAATTGACAAAATTCACAGGTCTATCCTATTCAAGGTAAATCTGCCAAATCAATCGTAAACACCTTACTGTATATTTTCAGCACTACGGTACGCCTCTGCGTACCATAGTGCCGAGAATTTGATAATACTTTACTAAGAGACTTATGTAGACTACATGACATTAAACTAACCTTCTCAAGTGTTAACCACCCTTAATCTAATGGTTCAGTTGAACGCTTTCACTCAACATTACTTGAAATGATACGAGCAAATACTTCCGAAAACCCAAACGACCATCCCTTGTCAATAATACCATACGCCATTATATGTTACAATAATTCCGTAAATAAAACACATGGCTTCACACCATGCGAACTTGTCTTTGGACACACATCTAGTCGTGATCCAGAGACCCTATATAATCAAAAAGAGTTAATATCAAAGTGCGTACGAGATTTAAATAATAAAATTTGATAAAACTACCAAATAGCCCGATCAAAAACCAATGCTCAAAAAGAAAAGTCGAAAATTCGATTCGATAAATACGTACCAGAAAAACCCAATCAATTTCAAATCGCTAACAAAGTTTACACTAAAGAATTTCAAATTAAAAACAAATTAGGTAATAAATTTAATTGTCCATTCGAACAATAAATATTCAAAAACTCTGCAAGACTCATGAATTTAGAAACATCACAAAAAACAAAAGTAAATTTCGATCGAATGAAGCCTTATCTTGAAAATTAAAATTTATTTGCAGGTTTCTCTTGCTGTTTGGCACAGTACTCACTTAATACACCATTAAACCCATTGACAACACCATCGAAATTTATTATCACCTAGAATCAAATTTAGTAACAACAAACAAAAAATGGACTCTCCAAGTTCACAAAAACATTTCTAATATAAAAATCGCTTATGAACACAATGAAAAACTACTAGGTACACTTCTACAAACAATTAATCCTACATTTAAAAATATGAATCTCTTTAAAGGCGAGGTTAAAACACATGTCAGTCTCCTAACTCAAATTTCAAAATCAATTCGAGAAAAATTAAACGTAATTAAAAAAGCGATACAAGCGTGGCATTATAAATGGTATAGGCACCATATTTAAAGCGATCACAGGTAACTTAGACGCTGAAGATGGCGAGTATTATAACAGTTGCATTAACAAATTAAATAACGATGAACACCAATTAGAAAACCTGATGAAAAATCAAATTTCAGTCACATCAGTAATAAAAAATTTTAACGCTACAATTCAAAAACTATAGCTTGATGAGTGGACATTTAATAATGACATTAAATTGATTTCAGACACAGTTTATCGTACGTACATCAGACGAAATCAAAATTATTCGATAATATTGAAATTTTCAGAAAAATGCGAAATGCTTATGGAAAGTTATCTACATATCGAAAATGAGATAGATGATATTTTAAATTCAATAACTTTTGCAAGATTAATAATAATCTATAGCTCCATAATTACACCCGGAAATCTGATTACCTCACTTCACCAAATTGCTCAAAACTTACACCAAAATAATTTACCACTTCCTACTAGAATGTCAAACGTTGATGAATACTTAGACGTAATGGAACTAGAAGCTTTTCAAGCAAATGATGATTTAATTTTTGTATTAAAAATTCCATTAACTGATCAACAAGTATACATTTTGTTTAGATTATTTCCAATTCCAATTCTAAACAACCGAACTAGTCTATACCACATTTTATCAACATCTCAAAAATACATTGCGCGAGATGACAATTCTTTGATGTCATTCCTATGTTTAACCTGGATGATTGCAAACTACTGTTTCATGAAACCCAAATTTGTTCTAACCAGTTCGCATACCCTATCGACAAAAATGCCATTTGTGAAGCGCAAATCATGAAGAATCTGAAATTCATACCCGAAAATTGCCAAACCTCGCAGATATTCGTAAAAGGTTATAAAGTTCAAAAATTAACCGGAAGTACTTGGTTAATTATAAATTCAGAGCCTCTACAAATCACAATCAACTGTAAATAGAGAAATTCAAAAACCGAATTGATTTTCAAAAACTCGGTCTTAAAATTACAACCAGAATGCAATGCATTCATTGGAGCTACAAGAGTACAAGCAGATCCCAAAGACTTTTCTGAAACAACCAGTGACTCTCACCCAATTATAATTCCATACGAATGTTGTGAAGACTTTCCTGACAGCATGAAAATGCCAAAATTTCAACCGTTAAAACTAAACAACTTTAAAACGTAGAAGACTTGGACATCGCTAAATACAAGTTAGACGAATACTCGAAAACCTTAGATGACTTAATAAATGAACCATTAATTTCTAAGCATATTTCATGGGTCACATATTTGACAATTACCCTCATAATCGGTATTGTCATACTTTACATTTTCTGTAAATGTCGTAAGAAGAGGAGACTCGCAATCGCCCTTACGACCAATTCGCCTCCACCTCCACCTAGACCCCAAAAAAGACTATTTGGAAGTATCCTTCCAAGGAGAAGACCTTCCATCCGACCTGAAGAAGACATCGCTCAAGACACTATTGAACTGAACTAATGTGTTGTGCAAAAGACAATTTGTATTTTATTCATTTCCATTTTTGCTTTTTATATTGTTCAATTTTTTTATTCAATTTAATTTTACTTTCAACTTCCTTAAAAGTTGCTGTAATACACCAACTTTTATTATAAGGAGGGGAGTTGTTATATAAAAGTACCGTTTATATACATTGTTAACTTAGAATATTTCAGTATGTAACGCTGGTAACGCATAACTATTATCTTGTGAGAAGGTCCTGGGAATCTGTTATCATTCTCTTTTCAGACATCATACTATACCTGTTTAACTTTTGATTGTGCATTGTATATTTCATTTATCGCTAAATGTGATAGCTTGGAGTATTGCCAATGCCTTCCCGGAAAACCACACTTTGCAAGTGTTAGCGTCATCATAGTAAACTTATAAATTACATCCAAGCCAGCACTAAGTTAGTTTAGATTGTAACTTCATTTCGTCGTCTACGACTCATTACAAAATTATGTAAAACATAAATGAAACAGTGTTTAATATTAAAAATTGTTTTTAAAAAACTTATAAGCTGAAATAGCATATAAGATATATGTAAGAGTCTAAAATTTACAAAAAATTATAATATTTGAATGTTGATCATCATATAAAATTTTTACATTAGCATTAATTTTCTCTCTGTCGTTGTTATCCATTAAACCAAAGAGGGTGATTATACGGTGAACTAACAGGATTAATTAGACCTCGTTTAGATTTTTTATCGTTATAGTGAATTGTTTGAAATTTATCAAATGTTTTATTTAAAATTAATTGAGCTTGTAACCACTTGATGTATGAGTCATGTTTTCATCCTGTAATAAGGAGGATAGTTTTAAATGTTTTGTCTTTTTTATTTTGTTTTTATGAGAAGTTCCGGCAGAGGTATCGACAGTGGCACTTTATGAATTGAAACACGTTTAAATATTGGTTTTATTTTAGGGTCACGTGGGGTTTTTATATTTAGGTATTCTTGAAATAATATACCTACAGGTCGTAGGTATATTATTTCAAGAATAATCGTCTTGGAGGTCGTCTAAGTTTTTGTTTCGTCTAGAAAGTACTTGAGCTTTTTGATGTTCGATACGACCTTGTACCGTTTGAAAGAGTTGTTTTGCAATGTTTTTCGTCGAGTCAATGTAGTCTTGAGTAATTTTCGCCTCACTTAATGTTGGTAAATTGTCTTTATCAAGATGTGAAAAGATGACATTAAAAAGAGTTAGTTTTGTAACTGAGTGTACTGAGTTATTATAACAAGAAACGGTTAAGATTACAAGATAACTTAACGGCTTATTAGGGTTGTCGATTTTTAAAGTTCGAAGGGAGTCAAGAAGCGTAGAATGGAAACGTTCACAGGACTATTACTGTTGGAGTTTCTAATGGAGGTTATGTGAAGTGCTATGCCGTATAATTGACAATATTCTTTGAGAAGAAGGTTGTTGAATTCTTTGCCAGCG
This sequence comes from Rosalia funebris, assembly GCA_037954035.1. Lineage (NCBI taxonomy): Eukaryota > Metazoa > Arthropoda > Insecta > Coleoptera > Cerambycidae > Rosalia > Rosalia funebris. Next base: position 40,556,227 of record JAZFAV010000016.1, read on the forward strand.
TCGGCAATAATTTGAGAAGGCGTTCCTAAGTAGGAAGTGAATTGAATTAGGGCTTGGACAATATCAATTGCATTTTTTGAGGGGGGTTTAATCGCTTGTCCATATTTAGAAAAGGGGTCCAATACAGTAAGATAAATTTCTGATTGGATATGGAAAAGGTCGATATGTAAGACATCTAAAGGTTTAGTGGGTGTTGAAGTATGTTGTAATGTGTTGTGGATTTGCGTGTTGACAAACGTCAGATTTATATAATGATATAAAAAGATAAACAAAGATTTATATAACGATTAATATCGTTAGACATATTAGGCCAATAGAATTTTGCTGAAATGCGTTTGATGGTTTCATTAATACCTCGGTGTATTGTTTTTGTTTCATGCCAAAATTTATTTTCTTTAATTTTTTCACGATCTTCTAACAGATCAGTGACGTAGGAATTTGAGATTACGATTTTAGTAAGGGGACTGAATTTATTTCTCAGTACAAGTGTTTTTTCTTTTATGGGTTCACTATGAAAATAGAGACAACTGTTGTCTGTGGTGTTGATATAATTTTTAAGATGAAGGAAAATTTCGTCATCTGATATACTAGTTAAAATGTGTCGGGTTTTGTTGAAAAGTTTTCCTAGCGAGGGTAAGAAGCATGCGGCAAGAGTGTTTGATTCAGTAATGATAATTTGCCGATTCTGTAATAGGTGGTGCGCAAACAGAATTTTCGTGTGCGGTGTGTTGTGTATCGTTCGATAGATCATTAAGAAAATTCTCAAGACGTTCAGGATCTGGGCTTGAAAGGTTGTCAAGTATTAGTTCAGGATCTAGATTATATTCAAAGTCTAGATTAAGAAGATTGTCTAAGTTTTCAAGAAAATCAGATAGATCGTCTTGACTTTCTGTAGCTGGGTTATTAATCATAGAAAGTTCATCGTCAAGGGCATGCGTTTCGTTAATTTTGATTCTAAAAGTGCATCTGCGTTCAAGTTGGTTTTACCTTTTTTGTAACGAATTTCGTAATCGTACTCTTCTAATTTCAGTCGCCAACGTACAAGGCGTGACTGTGGGTTTTTTAATGAAAAAATCCATTGGAGAGGTCCATGATCTGAGTATATTATAAATTTTTGACCGAAAAGGTAGGGTCTAAAGTACTTGACGGCATAGACGATTGCCAAATGTTTTTTTCAAGTGTACTATAATTTACTTCCGCGGGGTTTAATGTTCGGGATGCGTAAGCGATTGGTTTTTTATCTTGGGAGAGAACGGCTCCAATTGCGAAATTGCTAGCGTCGGCTGTAAGTTCCAAAGTTTTTGTAAAGTCTGGGTATACTAATAAGGGTTCATTTGTAACTATATTTTTGCATTTTTAGTTAGGAGTTAATAAATTCGGGGTATGAATAATTTTTAAGAATATTAAGAGTTAATAAATTCGGGGGTATGAATAATTTTTTCATTTTTCTTTAAACATTTTGTTAAAGGTTTTGTAAGTTTTACGAAATTGTCAATGAATTTACGATAATATCCAACCAGTCCTAAAAATGATTTAATTTCTTTTGCAATTTTCGGAATGGGGAAACGTTTAATTGCTTTAATTTTGTCGGTATTGGGTTTGATACCTTCTGTGGTAATAACATGTCCTAAGAAAGTAGTTTCCTTTTTTAAGAATTCAGATTTATCGAGAGAAATTTTGAGAGAGTATTTTCGAAAAGTTTCAAAAACTAATTTTCAATTTTGAATATGTTCCTGAAGGGATGTAGAAAATATGATAACGTCATCCATGTAGACTAAACAAATTTTATGTTGAAGGTCTTTGAGTATGTTATCCATTACACGTTGAAATATCGCGGGTGCATTTTTGAGTCCAAAATGCAAATGTAGTGGCCATTTTGGGTGAAATGAATTTTTGGTGAAATGAAATGAATTGGGTGAAATTGAAATCTGTGAAAGCTGTTTTCTCGATAGAATTTGGGTCCATTTCAATTTGGTGAAAGCTTTGCGCTAAGTCGAGAGTTGTAAAATAATTGCATCGTCCTAGTTTGTTAAGAATGTCCGTAATATTGGGGAGTGGGTAACGGTCCTCGATGGTTTTTTTTTGTTTAAGTTGCAATAGTCAATGACTAATCGCCATTTTTGCTTTCCACTAGCATCGGGTTTTTTCAGTACAAGCCATACAGGGCTACTCCAGGGACTACAAGAGGGTCTAATTATTTTTTCGGATTTGATCGTGAATTTCTTCTTTATGAACATGTGGGAATCGATATGAGCGGGTGTAGATTGGGTTATCATCTGAACGGCGAATTTTATGCTTAACGTCATTTGTGAATGAAAGAGATTGGTTAGGAAGTAAAAACATATCTTTGAAATCTTTACAAAGGGATATTAATTGTTGTCGTTCTTCGACATTAAGATGATCGGTACGAATAAGTTTAGAAATATCACTACGCTTAATTTGTGCTGCGTTAGATTGTAAGGGAGATTGAAAAGCGGATTTTATTTCAAAATACTGCAGAGGATAAGCAGTAATAGGGTCTTCAAAATAAATAGTTTCAGCTTCGTTGGAAAGATTGTAAATTTCAACTAAATCTTGGTTATTTTCAGCTGTCGTAACAATGGAGGGGATTTTAAGATTTCCAGAATTTTGTTCGGGAATATAAACTTCTCCTGTTGGGATATTAATTGGAATAGCGGTCTGAAGAATTTCAAAACCATTTATGGTGATACGTTTAGCAGTATCATGGGGTCTCGAAAATAAAGGGGAATTTGAAAATTATCTTCATAGCATTACCTGGTTAGAAAAGTCACAAATGATATGAAATTTGGTAATAACGTCTAAGCCTATTAAACAGTCGAAGTAATGAAAATCGAATAGAATGATATTTATTTTCTCATTAGAAACGCAGGAATTTCTGCACAGAACTGGTTTTGTTTTTGACCTAGTCATGTTTTAATTATGGGATTTTCTTTAAAAATTGTTTCAGGAAAATATTTTTCAATAATATCGGGACGTATTAGAGATTTAGAAGAACTAGAATCAATTAATAATTTCATTGGTGGGTCGTTAATTTGGATATAGGCAAGAGGGGCAGCTAGAAAAGCAATATTGTCTATGTCTAATCAGTTGCAGTTAATGTATTCCGATAATTTGAGTCAATGTTTCTTCTTGGGGGATCTCGTCGTCTGGAATCTCGGAATGAAGATTCCATTCGTTGTATTGGTATGTAGTTTCATCAGAAGTAGGTTCATTAACGTCATATTGAGGAAATACAGTGTTCTCCTCTGGTTTCTCGTGGTTATATAGTTCTTCCGAAATAAAATGTTGTGGGGTCTGATCAAATTTACAGAAGTTTGGTCGAGTCATAGTATGTGATTGAAGTCGCATTTGGGGACGTTTGATAGTAGAGACACCGGACATTGGTGTAGGTTTATATGAAGTCTGGGGTTTACCAAAAACTTGCGCATTTGTAGGGAAATTTTGCTTAATTTGTTTATTTTGTACATGTATAGGTTGCGAGGGAAATTGTTGTAACCTATATTGATTAGGATTCCTTTGAGTATTGAAATTTTGCCTTGAGTGAAAGTTTTGGGATCGATTAACAAAATTTTGATTATTATAATTTCATTGGAAATAGGTCGATTTGATTGAAAATTTGGGAATGGTTTGTACACAAGTTGAATTATTTGAGCGGGGCGTTGTTACAAGCCTAACGATAATCTTTTAAATTCGTCACATTTCACTTGCTAATCTATGAACGAGATGGCAGTCTCAAGTGATGAAATCGTTGGGTTATTTCTTAAAATTGTCTCATAATTATTTGGTAAATTCATTTTATACCTATTAAATATTTGCCGTTGGTATAGGCTAATATGACCACGTTTTTCTTCGGGAGAAATATTAGATAATTGTATTTTAGTAATTAATTTGGATTTTAATTCGATTAAACGATTACTAAAATTTAGAAGCGTTTCTTTTGGATTATGTCGTATATACTGAAGTTCTTGTTCTAAAGTTAAAGTAGTTCTATTATCACTAAAATTTTGAATAAATAAATTTTTCATTTGTGGCCATGTCACGATATCGGGACGACTAGAAAGTAAAATGTGAACTTTACCTTTAATTTTATTTTTTATTGCACTTAACATAATTTTAATGTGAAAAGGTTCATTAGTAGGACTGGCTTCTAATAAATTTTCAACAGCATCAAAAAAGTTTTATAAAATTGACTCATCTCCATCAAAATTTGGAATAAATTCAACAAGATTTTTAACTTTTTGTAGGTCTAATTGAGCCATGTCGATACGTTCGTGTTCTAAATCTAATTCTCTAATTCTATTTAATTGTCTTGGCGAACTAGTGGGGTAAGGTCTACTCGTTAAAAAAGAAAATTAATGCTTAAAATTTGCGTAATGTAATGTAAAAATTGCGAAATTGTTTCTTGCGATTTGTTCTTAACCTAATGAATTACACCCTATCAATGTCAGATAAAACGAAATTCCTACCAAGCTACATAAATCACAAATTATACCTAGTCAAAGGATAATTATTTCTATGATTATTACTAGGGTTGTACCGCTTATACTATACATGTATACTATCTTAATCTTTGTTGGAAGACAGAAAGGTACAGATAGTGCTAGGAAATACTCGGACTTACTTGGTTTCTTCCTGGTCGATCTGAGTGGGGTTGAGCGTTGAGATGTAGGATCATTGTCTTCTAAAGGATCTGGAGCCCACCAGTTTCGCACAATGTCAGCGAGCCTGTGATGACAATCCTACCGACTGCGCCAGTTAACTTTCTTCCCTGATTTAATCACCAAAAAATAACTTCAACGCCAAAATATTTCAGTAGCACTTTATTAGATTATACAAAAATAAAAACTAATCTAACTTGATTCCCGCTGTACATTCACATATATATAGACTCGGTGGATGTACAGTCAGCATTTTCTTATAATGGCAATTGTTCTTTATTCTATTTAACCTTATGTTATGTGTTTTCTATGAATGCCGACTAAAAATAAATATCACAATTAATGATTACATTATATATATATATATATATATATATATATATATATATATATATATATATATATATATATATATATATACAGTGCTATTCAAAAGTCCCCTCCCCCCCCCTCTTATCTTTTTAACGATTATACATAAACTAGTGAAATTTGGTAACTGAATATTAAGGGTTGTAAACTTCCCTACTAGTGATGATAGATGACGTATGCATCAAAGATGACGTCACAAGGTCATTGTGACCAATAATTTTAAATGGAACCCTATGGCAAGCGACACCTCTTTTAAAAGGTATCGAAAAAACGTATTCAATGATACTAATATTGTTTGTATTTATGGTAGTTTTGATGGATTAAATCAGTAATCAGTAAACTTGGATAATAATTTTAATTACAGATTCAAGAATCAGTACCTACTTATAGTAATTGTTCGAAGTGAGCTCCATCTACTTCCTGACAGTAAAACATCCTATTGCGAAACTCTTGTCGTACTTTTTCAAATGTGTCTGTGAAATAGCCCTACATTTTGTAACAATGCGTTGTTTTAAAATATCAATATTGTCAGGCTGAGTGGCGTAAACCTTCGATTTAAGATACCCCCACAGAAAAAAATCTAAAGGTGTGGGGTCCGGTGATCGAGGCAGCCATTCCATTGAACCTCGTCGTCCAATCCATCTACCAGGATATTCTTCATTCAAATACCGTCTTACTGCACCGTAATAGTGTGGAGGAGCACCATCCTGTTGGAATGTTATTTCCAAAATGTCGAATTCATCTTGATTATCTTCTAAAATTTCAAGGATTAATGGTTCTATTGCATTTTGCAACATCTGCAGATACACCTCACCGGTTAAGTTGGTATTTAAAAAAACAGGCCCAACAATGTGGTTTCCCAGTATACCTGCCCAAACATCGACCTTCTCGAGATACTGAGTATGTGTTTCACGAAACATGTGAGGATTTGCGTCACTCCAATATCTCACGTTTTGTGTATTTACATTTCCATTTAGATAGAAAGTACTTTCGTCACTAATACAAATTGTTTTGACATAGTCTGGCTGTTGGTTAATTTTAGTCTCCATATTTTCACAAAATTGCGGTCTGGATCGTCGTCTGAGAGTTGATGAACCATTTTTAATTTGTATGGGTGATGTTTTTTTTCAACACCCTGTGCACTGTACTTTGACTGACTTCACAGGTTGATGCAACTTGAGTTGTTGAAGAAGTAGGATTTACTATTACTTCTGCCAGTATATCAATTTTTTTCTCATCAGAAATTTGTGGTCTGCCAGATCGTTTTGAATCATTAATACTACCCGTTGTTTTAAACTTACGAAGAAGCTCTCTCAAATAAGTCCTCAAAACTGGGCGATCGGGAAACCTTTCATTAAAGATGCGTTCTGCTGCATGAATATTTTCTCCAGTTTCACCAAGTATTAGCATCGCTGCTACTTTATCACCTAAAACACGTACATTTCTCTTTTTGAAGCACTTAAACGTTCAGCTCACAACAGTTTAACAAATTGTTGAATGTACAAATATTTTAAAATTACCACAAGGTACTAAAACAGTTAAACGTTCGATCAACAATACACAAATTATTAAATGTATAAAAACTTTGACAGCTAAAAAAACATCAAATTGGGGAGACTTGCAAAAACGTCAGATTATTTACTGTCCAACTACCCAGTGGCGGAGCTTGAATTTTAAATTTTATTATTAACTGATTTAATTCATCAGCTTTGTGGTTTTTGAAAGCCAGTTGTCAAAACTGCCGTAAATAGACACAATATTAGTATCATTGAATATGTTTTTTCGATACCTTTTAAAAGAGGTGTCGCTTGCCATAGGGTTCCATTTAAAATTATTGGTCACAATGACCTTGTGACGTCATCTTTGACGCATACGTCATCTATCATCACTAGTAGGGAAGTTTACAACCCTTAATATTCAGTTACCAAATTTCACTAGTTTATGTATAATCGTTCCAAAGATAAGAGGGGGATATATATATATATATATATATATATATATATATATATATATATATATATATATATATATATATATATATATTGTCAACGTCTCGTGCCCACCTCTGCATAGGAGGCTCGTCCTCTTGTTCCATCACTCTCTTGCCTCTCGCTTTCATCCCTTCAGGGATGAACGATGGTATGTGATGTGGGTGCCCGTGTACGGAGTACGGAGGGTTCCTCGATGTCTCGACGTATACGTCGCTCTTCCATGATCATCCCCTTCACGTCACGTCCCTTGTCGACGCGACGCGGCGTTACCAACAATTGTGTTCCCGATTATGACATCGGGGTGGACGCCCTTGAGGCCCGCTGGGATGCCTCCTGCATCCGGCTAGCCGCGCTGCTCCTTGGTACAGGCACGGACCGCTCTTCGTTGGCGCTCCATGAGTGTGTTGCTCTTTCTTCATCACCTTCCTTTGCGCGGAGGTTAATTCGTTGTGCGGCGGTAGCCGGGTCTCACTTGGGCTCCGCGGGCTTCCTGCTGCTGCGGGTTTTCATCCTCGTTGGGTGCGGTCACAAACTCACTTTTCGATCGTAGCTCGTATATCCGATCTTATGATATACCTCGTATATTGGTGGTAAATTATATACGTGAGAATAAAATAAATTCAGACAATTTCTGTTTATGAACCTCCGCTTTCTTAAAACCTACTGTTGTAATAATTAGATGGTAATATTATTAATCTACTTGTAGTAATTGGCAAGCGAGGTACAGGAACTTCTGCTAGCGGTGGTCCAGGGGGTCTCTTCACAGCGTCGGAAACAGAACGGGCGGTCGCGGTCCTAGGAAATAATTGGAACGGACGTACCTTGATCCAATTCGTCTAGTACAGCAACCCCCTAGTGGCCTCTGGTCCGGGACCTGCGTCCAGGCACTTACTCTCGGCGTACAACGGCAATTTCCGACTTGAAATTTAGAACCGTTGACTCACGGCACGGATGGTTCGGCACACGCACTGTCGTTGGCAAACGTACAAGGATTTTCGGTTTTAAGACTCGGCACTCGTTTGCTTATCCTCGCAGGTGTATGAAAAGGAGTCGGCGCGGACGGTTTGAAAAACCGTCGACTCCACGGAGAATCCCAGGAATTGAGTACCCCTCTTTGCTAAAGTACTCTGGAGATGTTGGACGAACGGTTATTTAAAACCTCTTTTATGGACGTTCTATGTTGTAAGCAAGTATCTTCCTGAATACCCTATTAAATAGGATACCAAGACAATATGTCAAGCGAACGGTTGAGAACACCCTAGTTCAAGTGTAACGGTTAACTTCGGCCGATTACTCTGCTAGCTTATGCCGAGTTCCCTACCTTGGGCAAGTAGCTGGGTTTGTCACCATGCAAGATACCAACGAATACCCTCTCGGAGGCACCTTGTGGAAGTCTTTACAGAGATACGTGTGAAGTCCTTACGATGTTTAACCTGTTTTTCATGAATGTTATAACTTATTCTTCAATGGCAAAAATTTTATGGGCAGGGCCGCATAAAATATGCAGGTCGCAGGTTCTCCTCAAGCCTTAGCTTTTAAATAAGTAATCGCGTATATATGGATATAGGCTACTCGAAGCGCTGCTAAGCAAGAGAGCGAATTCGCCAAAATCTCCGCAATTTATACTCTCGGGTCCAGTGCCTTCGTACGAGAAGTCATGACGTCACAGATGGCGTGATCGCTCGACGGGGTTGACCAAAGTATACCCAGAGGGGCGTGGCAAATACGTTATTTCGAGCAGCAATATAAATTAAATCGAGGTCCAGGATTCCGTTTCTTCGACAACATGTATATATGGGAAAGTTGTATATATTTTAAAAGCAAATATTTGGGAAAGTTATTTCTGGTAAATTAGTGGAGAAATACAAGCTGTGGAGAAACGAGAAAGTCAGTCAACTTTAGTACCTTATAAACAGACTCGTAGGGACAGGATTCCAGATAGACATGTCACCACAGTGCGAATGTTTTATAAAAACAATAACAACAGCAGAATTGGTGTAGGAAAACGCGAATGTGTGACCAGAAAAGGGGTGAAAAAACAAAAGAGATACCTGTTGGATTCAATCGCCAATTTACACAAGAAGTTCATAACCGAAAACTTCAAAATCAATTACCAGACGTTTTGTCATTTACGACCATTCTGGGTAATTACACCAAAAGTTAACGAACGAGATACATGCCTTTGTATAACACACGCTAATGTCGATTTGAAACTGTCTGCATTACACAATCAAAAGATTTTACCTTACAATAGTCATAATAAACTATTATGAAAACATATGTTGCAATCGCTATGATGAGCAATGTTTGTCAAAAAAGTGTCTAGGTTGTGTTGATAAGAATCCAGGTTACAAAGAGTTGGATTATAACAAGCCTATAGAATTCAGAAAATGGGTAGCTGAGAAGCAAGATTTTCAAGACCCTAAATCTAAAAAATCACGAACTGTAACAAAATATCTGAAAAGGGCTTTTACAGTTCGTCCGTGTCCATTGATAGAAGATTTGCAAGAGGATTTAGAAAATTATCTTCTTTATGAGAGAAATATAATTCATCAGTATAAAGCTATCAAAGAAATAAAAGAAAATCTGAGTGACAAAGAAACAATAATTTACATGGACTTTTCCGAAATTTACTGTACCAAATACAATCAAAAAGTACAAGCCTATCGTTTTGGAGGATCTCGTCTTCAGCTAAGTCTCCATAAAGTCGTAGTTTATATGAAAGGATTCACACAGTCCTATTGCACGGTGTCCAAAAACACCTCACATTCGCCAGCTACTATATGGGTTCACTTGCAGCCAATTTTAAAGCCTTTGCCAGTCCACATTACCTGTATTCATTTGTAAGCCATGGACCTGTAACACAGTACAGGAATAAAACTATGTTTTACATTTTGGCTTCAACGCTTCATCAACTGGTCCCAAGTATTGAAAAATCTTCCTGTAACTATTCAGAGAGCGGTCATGGTAAGGGTGTCCCTGATGGGGTTAGGGCTACCTGCAAGAGAAATGCGGATTCTGTTGTCGCTGCAGGAGGTGACATCGACAGACTGCAGTCTTTTGTAGAGATAATCCAGGAAAGATGTTCTGATCATGATTATTATTGATGATGACGACATTCAGAAAATGACCAACAGCATTCAGAAAAGCACAGCAAATTTGAAGAGTGTCATTGATACCACCAAATTACATCAAATAAAGGTCAAAGTATCAAAAGGTCCCTTGGGATTAGAACGTGGTCCTGCCAACCTGATAATGAAAAGTGTAATGCTTTTTTAATGACGAATGCCAGCATTTCGATTTAGGAGCAGTATATTATGAACGAAGGGGGAAACTTAATGTCGAGAATATTAACACGGATTTAGAAGGGGAAAATGAACGCAGGAATGAATCTCATCCTAACAATAATGAAAAATATGATATTCTGTGCGAGAGTAAGTCCAACACCGAGTCCAATATTGAATTGGAGAATGTTCCTGGGCCAAGTTCCATAACTGTCAATGTCCAGTCTGTCAATATAATGTCGGTGTTAGTGAAGTTTTCCCTCAGAAAAATGGAATATCGTTATATTGGAGTAATAAATGAGATAGACAATGAGGAAAGTTCATTAAGTATAACTTTTCTGAAAGTCTGTGACGATGAAAGTCACACATTTAAAGTTGATGAGTTTGATGTTTCTGATGTAACCTTTAACCAAATATTGGTAAAGTTGCCAAACCCAGATCTGATCCTAAAAGGAAAAAAATATATTTTATTACTTTAAGATAACTGTACTTGTCTTTAAAAAATAGTATTTAATTGTTTGTAAAAATTAACGATAAAACTGATTTCGTTGTAAGCTATAAGCTATAACAATATAATAAATCTGATAGCAACATGTTAAAATATTGATGATGTTAAAATGTTTTGTTTATTGTTAATGTTTATTAATGTTAATTTTGTACGAAGTTAATGTTCCTTTAAAGAGTATAGCAAGACTTAAGACAAGTATAGAAGATTTCATTATTTTGTCAGTCATAAGTTCAATAATGAACATTTTGTTTTTAAACGAAAAAGTTAATTTTGATTTGTTTATTTCCAGTTGTTCTGTAGCAATTAAGAAAATTGAGTTATGTAGTAGTATTTGCTATTGACATGATTTAGCATAGATTAATAAATTTTGTTTAAATTTTAACAGAAAAATAAATACATTTGGTTTGTAAAATTTTAATAAAAAAATGTTTTTCTTTAATTTAAACAGTCCCCTGAAAAAATTAACAGTCCCCTGTCACCATTTTTCCCAAAATGGTCAATAACTTGCAAAAGAAGAAGAAAATGTGTCTGCTTTTTGAATATGTAGAATAAATTACTTTGTTCTTCCGTTGCATATATTTTCTTATATATTTTAAAGAAAAAATATGTATGGGACAGATTTGCATTAGGGAGTTTCCAATTAGTAGAGAAAAAGACCCATACATATATATATATATATATATATATATATATATATATATATATATATATATATATATATATATATATATATATATATATATATATATATATATATATATATATATATATATATATATTTTTTGTATTTACAGAACTGGAGCAACAAATTACAGCACTCGATGTAGAAGCACACACAAGTACTCCTGCAGTTCACACAACGACTGAGGAAAGCATGACTTGGTCTGATGATTATGAAGCTTTACATAAATTTAAGAAGAGTAGTAGTTTTATTAAGAAAATAATGGACAATAAATATTATAACATTTAGTGAAATGAATCTGAAATTATTATTGATGATATAATATTTACTTAGATAATATAGATAAAATATTAATTAACAGGGTAATGCCACATTTTTAATATCATTGTAGCTTGTTTCACATAGTACATAAATAGTATCTTCCTTTGGACGGTTGTAATAAAAATTACCTTCTTTCTTAAATAAATGTCTTAAGATTTTTTTTTTCTAAAGGAATTGTAGTTTTGTTGCTGATAGGAATCCTTAAAAATTTGATTTGGCTATGGATCTCCGATACACAGTCAACCTCGGATATAACTAACCACCAAGGGGATCCAATGTGTGGTTTGTTTCTTTCTTTTCTCCAACACTTTTTTTGTATAACATTTTGCATGTGTTCTACAGCTTCAATACTTTCATTCTCATAATTGTTGAACCGAACAAATAAGTTCACTGTTTTCGTAGCATTCAAAGCTTCCTGAGCCGTCGCGGCGTCGGTCAATCAATCTGTTCCTGTTGATCATCTGGATTATTTTCTTTGTCATATTCCTCATTTTTTATGGATGAGAATATTTCTGAATGAGAATAACAAAGTTTAAACGTTTTTTTTTTCCTCGGGGGGAAAATCTTCAAAAGACACCTGGCCTCTGGTGTTCTGTTACTGTTTGGCCAAGTAGTGTCGAATTCGTATACACCTACCGACTAAAAACCCCCGCTATCCTATCAGTGTAATGCCGAAGAGAACCGCTCTCGCTTTACTTCCCTTCGGCATATCAATCAGGATACTTACTCATTCCCCACTTCCCTTTCCTCCTTCTCTTTTTCCTTCATGATGGCCATTACCATCTGTTCCGCCACTGTCCATCTTTCCCTGCTCTCGAGCATGATTGGGATCATGTTATCTATAATGATAGTATATCCCATCTTTTTCTCTGCAGCTCTCCTTTCTCCTATCCACCTTTTGCAACTGAACACTGTGTGGCCGGCATCGTCGACCTCTCCACAGAACCAGCACTCTCTGCTCTCGCGTTTGTCTATATTCGATAGGTAGTCCGCGAAACAGTCGTGCCCAGTAGGGATCTGGGTTAAATAATACCCGACATCGCCATGTGCCCTTCCGCACCATGGCCTTATATTCGGGATTAGAACTCTTTTCCATTTCCCTCGGGACTCCGCCTCCCATCTCTTCTGCCAGTGTTCCCATAGGCTCTCCCTTGCTGTACCTCTGTCAGCGCCTCCGTACACCTCCCGTCTCTCCCTTGCTATAAGGTCAATGGGTCGTATACAGGCCATCACCAGCGTTGCCGCTACCGATACGATCCTGTATGCACTACAAACCCTTAGCGCTGCTTTTCTCTGGACTTTGGTTAGCTCTCTCCGCCATTTGTCCCTTCTCAATATATCCACCCACACCGGGGCGGCATACAGTAAGATCGACTGCACCACCCCGCTGAGGTCTCTCGGTGGTGCTTGCGCCCATGGTGTCGCCGCCTCCAGGAGCTATTCGCTTGGGAGTGGTTCCTAGCGTCCGACGTGATGGCTCTTCCTAGCGGCGCCTTTTCGGCGGGTGGGGCTCCCGTTCGCCGAGGCTTCACCTCTTCGTCAGCTTCTATTCGTAGCTACGTCGATCAGCTTGCTAATCATTTCGCAGTGTCAAGCGTATAGTAGCCTACGGGTATCTCGTCGCAGTTAGTCCTTAATGGTATCGACTCGGTCCTCTTCTTGAGCTTCCGAAGTCAAACGGTCATACAGGGCCATCTTCATTGAGATGAACTCGAAGGCGTCCTGTTTGTCGATCTGTTCCTCACCGAACAACTTGCGCGTCAGGCCTAAAATGAGACGGCGGAAAATTGTACTCCCACGCGTCTGTTGATCGGTGTTCATTCCTTTCATGAAACGTTCCAGTTCTTTTAAAAACGCTTCCGGGTGCTCGTAGTCAAGGCTGGAGAACGTTAAGTCTGCGGACGGCTTAACATAATCCGTGCGGCCAAGTCGTGTCTGCTCAAACAGTTGCTGGAGAGTCGTAATCACCCGTGTTGGCGTCGAGGATAGGGCGTTCCTGTGGGAACCTTCCTTTAAAACTCTTTTATTTCCTATTGACTGCATAATTATTTTTATCATACATTCTACGACAATACATTTAGATTTAAATTTACAAGACACTAACATATTTACAGAATATTACGCCAGTTAACATACATTATATGCATAAATTTACAATATGCAGTTGTATGCCTACATAGTATGTATCCCGCACACACGGCAGTTCTCTATCTTTTTGGTGGAGTCTATCTCCTCTACTAGAGAGTTACCGACCCCGCCTATTCGCTGTTCAGATCTCGTTATTGTCTATTTAAGACTTTTTTATTTTTAATTTTATCTCACTGTTCCTTTTTTACAATGACTTTTATTATTATTAGCTTTATAGCTTTATGTTTATTTATTGAATAGATTATATGTTTCTTATTTTTGTGTTTGTTCTTTAGTATATACATATCACATATATACGGTAACATCACATATTTATTATGTGATGTTACCGATGTTAAGTATTTAAATTTTCATGAAGATATTTATATGTATGAGGTATTTCTAGATTTATAATTATTAAGTGTCTTGTTAGTTCTGTTCTATGTATCTGTGTGTTGTAAAATTTGTTTGCCATATCTTTTATATATATTTTTATTAGTTTTGTATCAACTAAGTCATGCCACCTTTGTATATTTGTGTATCTGCTCCAACGTATAAGTAATCTTAGCGTCTTATTTTATGTAGTTTGCAGCTTTTGGTAGTGATATGGTAAGTATGGGTTTTAAGGTGGTTTTATATATAGAAAAATTATTATTTTTTTATTGACAATTTGCTGCGTTTATTTATAAGAGGATACAACCTACTGATCACGATATAGTACTTAGTGACTCTGTCTGCAATATGCCCCTTGAACTTCATCTGTTGTTCTAGGATTACTCCCAGATATTTTGCTTCTCGTATTATATCTTCGTTTATATTTATAGGTTCTGTTATTCTTATTTCGGTAAATCTACGCGTTACTGTTAATTGTTCGATTTTAGTGGTATTTATTTTTATTTTTCAGTGAGTAAAATATTTTAGTATGTTATTAATATGATATTTTATTTTATATATCGCAGCCTGCACATGATATGAGTAGCTGTATATTATCGTGTCTTCCGCATATTGTATAACTGTTGTATTTGGGTTTTTAGGTATGTCTGCTAGATATAATGTGAGCAAAATTGGAGAGAGCACCGTGCCCTGTGGGACTCCGGCTGTTATTTCTTTATATGACGATGTTCTATTGCCAACTCTGGTGGATATCTTTCTGTTCTGTAAATATGACTTAATTAGTGCAATCCAATATTCTGGTATTTTTAGTTTGTGTAGTTTTATTAGCAAACCCTCCTGCCAACCTGTGTCGAAAGCCTTTTCGATGTCTACTAATAACTCTGTAGTAGATTGTTTTTTATTCAATCTCTGTGTTGTATCTTGTACAAATCTTGCCAGTGCATGAACAGTTGAATGTCCACCCCTAAAACCAACTTGTGTTTCTGGTATTACTTTTTTAGATGTTACTGTTATTTTAAATTTAGATAATATTATTTTCTCGACTAGTTTTGATATTGAATTGGCCAGTGTTGTAGGTTTATAGCTGTTAGCGTTTGTAGGGTTTTTTTCCTTGTTTTAAAAATGGTATTATTACCACTTCCTTCAGATGGCTGGGAAGTATTGAATCTTTATTATTGAATTTATTATGTACATTATGTTGATTATTGCTTTCATTGGTAGATTTCCTGTGCTCCCTCCTAAGTCCTCCTCGAATTATGTCGCATTCTGTTTCTGGACATCTTGCCCTCTAGTTCAACCTGTTCTCGGGCGCCAAGGACTTTCGTCCCATTTATTGAGCTCCGGATGCTCTTCTTTCGTAATCCAGGGTTGGCTGCTGTTCGGCGAGCCTCCGTTGCAAAGGAACTTTCCGTTCGTGCTTACGGTCCCTACTCTGACGTCATGTCGATGTTGCGTACTCTCCCCTTCGTAGGATGCTCCTCCTTTCGATCCGTCTCTCTCTTCCATCTCGCTTTCACACCCATGGAGATGGGAGATGGCGGATGGCGGGAGTGCCCGTGTACGGAGCACAAAGGGTTGCCCCTTGGCTCGACGTACACGCTGCTCTTCCCGAAGCTCCCTCTCCATTTCACGCCCCTCGGTGGCGTGTCGTGGTGGCACCAGCGTGAACGCTCCCTATGATGACATCGGGATAGACGCTCTAGTGGCGCGCTGGGATGCTTCATGGATCCCGCTGGCCGCGTTGCTCCTTGGTGGGGGGTACGAACCACTGTTGTTGGCGCTCCGTGGTGTTGTTGTTTGTTGTAGTTCCCTTTTCACTGCGTGGGGGTTGACTCCTGCAGCAGCGGTAGCCGGGTCTCGTTCGGGCTCCGCTAACTTCCTGCTGCTGCGCGTCTTCATCTCGTTCACTATTCACTTATACCGGTTTGATATAGGATATTTGAATTGTAACCAACGAAATATTATCTTAAATATGGGTATCTAATCATACGAATAAGAAAAATCTTTCAACAAACCTTCGTTTTCTTAAAACCTACTTGTTGTTATTATTACCGGCTCTTGACACAGGAACCTGGCACGTGCGGGGGTCCGAGGGGTCTCTTCATAGTGTCGAGTGGGGCGGTGACGCGACCTAAAATAATTGAAACGGGCTTATCCTGATCCAATCGTCTGGTACAGCAGCCCCCTAGTGACCTCCGATTCTCGTCTGCTACCAGGCACTCACTTCCGTCGTACAACGGCGATCCCCGACTCGGGACCTAGATATTTTGACTCGCGACGCGGTCGATGTTCTCGTACCGGGGTTCACTGGGCAAATTTCGCTTGCTTATTCCCTCGGAGGTAAAGTAAATAGGCGCGGACGATTGAAAGATCGTCAATCCAACGGTGGTAACCAAGAAAATACCCTTTGCAAGGTATTTGGGGTGGCGAAGTACGGTAAAAACCGCAAATCCAATCGGTGGAAGTTTTGGGATGAGACAATTATGTATAACCTATTCTTCCTCTGAATAATTTTATGGACCAGGACACATAAAATATCCAGTCCCCAGATTTTCTCGCAGACTCTTAGCTTTAACTGAGTACTCTATGTGAACAGACTACCCGAAGTATGGAAGCTAAGCGAGATGGAACCATGCAAACCATTTCAGTATTTATACTCTCCAGGAAAACGACCGTTAGATAAATCGTGATGTCGCGAGTGGCATGATTTCTCATCTGGGCCTCTGAGAGTATGCCCGGAATGGGCGGGGCTAATAGCTACTTCGAGAAATCCTGTAGATTAAAAATGAGTCATCGAACTCTGTTTCCTCGACAGAACATTTTAACGGAAATTTCATTTTTGTTCGTAATAAGTGGTTTTTCGTAATATACGGAGTTCGTTATATCCGAGGTTGACTGTATCCGAGGTTGGCATTTCTTTGTAATAATAATTGCTTGCTTTTCAAATATCGTTTGTTGTTTTCGTATTTATGAAAATTCATAGTGGGATCATAAAACTATAGGCAAACAACCCACTTACCAAAAAGTAACGTAACGTAAAAACGATCTTGGATGAATGCTTCAATATGCATCATCTTTCGGGTTTCCCTGTTTGACCTACGCAGGACATTGACAGTCCACTTCACTACTCCGAATATATATATATATATATATATATATATATATATATATATATATATATATATATATATATATATATATATATGTATATATATATATATATATATATATATATATATATGTATATATATATATATATATATATATATATATATATATATATATATATGTTGTCGTTGATCTCCCGCTCCCTCATTTCCACGGGCGACGGAAACTGGTAGTACCAGCACAAGTTGAGTGTTGCGGGCGCGGCACGCTGGAGTCGCCATTCTCGAACTCCTGGACACCGCGCCCTCGTCGTCGATGATCTCGCGGCTAGGCCGCCCCACTTCGCGCTCCTGCACTGGGGGTGGATGCGGCGCCTCGTTGATTGAGGCTTCCCATATCCTCGATGTCGCCGTTCGCAACCTCACTAGCGGAGAGACCCGCTGGCTGGTTATTCCCTCGTTGAGGTTGGGTGTCGAGGTCGACACTGGCGTCGGGGGCTCCTAAAACCCGACCGCTCCTTGTCTTCATTACTTCGGCGAGGTAGTGTCCCCGCTAGTTATCCATACAGCGTTAACCTCACCTGGGGCTACTCGATGTGGACGATGAACCTGGGGGAACGTACGAAATACGCGGCTGGCGCGGACGGCTTCTAAATGTAGTGCGGTTTCCCGCGCTTTCCCACGTTGGCTTCGGAGAATCCGGCCTCCCAACCTAATACCTGTTAGCCGGCGACCTTCGGAGGAGATATCCACTTTAAGTACGAACAGTTTCGTGTCACGTCCAAGAAGCAGAGATCCCAACTGTACGGCACGCCTAGACTAGCGGTAGGTGGTCACCAGGGGTCGTAACCCCTGTATGTAGGTGCTAGGGGACTAGTGCAATGTCGCACCTGGTTGCAGGGCTTCTTCCCAGTCCTGACCCTGTAATAAAATTAAACATGGGTTATATAAAGCTCTAGGCAGAAATAACTCACCGAGTAAATTGGCGATACCAAGCTAGGCGACACACTCTAGCTGGTTCCTGGCACTAAAACACTGGTGTAGATAGCTGGATAACGACTGCAGCTGCCCCTTGGCGGCGACGGCGTGGCCTCCACCACGTGGCGATGATGAAATCCCAAGATGGCGTCACCCCGGCATCTGATGATCCTCGGAGATGATGAAATACTCGATTAAATAACTCACCTAGATATTCTGCGAAGCCTTTACCAAATCGGTGGATTGATACGCGATGGAAGACCACTACCAATCGTGATGGACGCCCACGTGGCGTAGGTCGGCGGCACTAAAATGGCGCGGCCACGTGGTGATCGTGATCGTCGACGTTAAATGCGTCGAGTGCGACGACTTTTTGTTCGATGAGAAGAACTTCAAGAAACTCACGCGCAGAAAGGTCTGGTCCCAGTTGGGGGGGCCTGCTTCTATCTTGAACCTGCTTCTGCTTGCGTGCTACTCATAAGAGTTACGATGATGGGCCGCTGGTCCTCCGTGGGGGTATCTGAAACATATAACAGAAAAACAACACACACGGGGGGTATATTTACACATGTATGGGGGTATCGTTGTAATGCGGCGAGGCGACGCCCCGGTCCTATGGTTAAGCTGTGAAGGTGGTGCGCTCGTGCTTACCTGTCCTCGTTGTGCGGTGTCCAAACAACACACGCCCCAGCCTATGGTTGGGCTGTGGCAAGCGTGGCTAACGGATCGCGACAGCTCGCTCCTTCTTCTACCTTCTTTCCTGCGGAGAGGGGCCTCGCTGACTCGCGGTCGTAGGCGCGACGGCGGTCCGCGGATGTTCCGATCCTCGACGAGTCCGCTACTGGTATTCCGGTGGTCGGGGCCGAAGGTCATCAATGCGGACTTTGCCTTGTACTCCATCTCGCTCCACAGTGTATGTGTTGTCGCCATGGCGGTTGATAACTTCGTGAGACCCCGTCCATTTGGCCTGAAACGGATCCCCGTCTCGACGGAACACCCTAACCATGACGCGTTCTCCTGGGTCGAAGGTCACACCGGCTTGTCGGTGTTCTGGAAACATGTTAAGGGCGTAGATGACCTGACGATCCCGGGCGCGTTGAACCCGTTGTCTTCTGGCTTGCGCGGTCCGGTCGGGAAGCGGTCGCACTTCGGCGGGTACCGTCCATTCTACCGGTCTAGGCAAGGTTGCTCCAAGGAGAATTTCGGCTGACGATTGTCCTGTCGCAGCGCTGGTGCGATTTCGGAGGGAGAACAGGGCTTCTGGCAGCAGCTGATCCTATTTCCTCGTCGTGGCTTCTTTCGTACGTAGGATATTCTTTAATTCCTGAACCCGTCGTTCCACTGGGTTCGCTCGCTGATGGTACACTGGAGTAGTGTAATGTTCTATTTGGCGGACTGCGAGGTAAGGTTCCCGACATCGGCCTCGGAAAGGCGTACCGTTGTCCGTGATGATGAACGCTGAATATCCGCACCTCGCGGTTACCTCTCCCAGAACCTCGAGGATCTCGGCCTGCCGCCCGTGGTGCGCTACTTTAGCCTCGATTCATTTCGAACATAAATCCACGAGTATGATTATGAACTCGTTTCCTTGCTTCGTCCAGGGATAAGGTACAGAACATCCAGGCTGACGATCTTCCATGGCGTGTCTGGGATCCGTGGTCGTAACGGCGCAGCATCTTGCCGGTGAGCCTTCGTTGAGGCGCACACCAAGCAGCCTTTCACGTGACGTCGTACATCGCATTCCATGCCTCGCCAATCATACATCGGATGGCTAGGTGCGTCTCCCTCTGGCCTGGATGCGCAGCTAGTGGGGAGTCGTGGTATTCTTCCATCACGCGATCCCTCATATGTAGCGGCACGACTGACGCCCGTCTATCTCCATCCACGTATTTCCATATTACACCGTCTGATAAGAAGTACCCTCATGCGCTCCGGATTCCGGCCGTTTGCGATCCTTCGCGGAGCACGAGCTGGAGACGTTTCCGTTCTTTGCGGCACGCTTGATCCTTTAGCTGCTCTTCACGAGAGGTCACGGGGGCAACTTTTCCGCTGCTTCCTCTGGGTTCTCCTCCCCCCTTGACTCGCCTTCGCTGTTCTGTTCTTCCGGCGACTCGATATTTTCTTCTGGTTGTTCTATATTTATTTCCCCCGGTGCGGAGGTACTTGCTTTCAGTTCGTCGACGGCTTCCTCGTCGTCGCTATCTTGGAGCATGTGAACCGCGAGGTATGCGCGGTCTTTCACTTCTTCGGGTTCTTCCGGACGATCTTCCTGTTGTGGGTGTCGTGACAAGAAGTCCGGTAGCTCACTGGTCTGTCCCGGAACGTGTTCGACGGTAAAATTGAAGGCCTGAAGAATGAGGGCCCATCGCATCAGTTTCGACTTCTCGTTTTTGTATTTGTTAAGCCATAGGAGAGCTCTACTGTCTGTGTAGAGCGTGAATTATGTATCTTCTAAGAACTGACGCAATTTCTTCACACCCCATACCACCACGAGGACTTCCCGTTCGTTGACGTGGTAGCGGGTTTCCGTCTTTGTCAGTTTCGCTGAGCCGCAGACGATGAGGTGACGGTTCGTCGTATCTTCAGGGTCGCGCTGAAATAATACGGTTCTTATGCCGATGCGGCTGGCATCGGTCTGCAGGCAAAATTCCACACCTGGCAGCGGACGGTGCAGTTCGGCATGATTGGCCACCGCTTCCTTCAGCTCCTCGAAGGCGATCTGTTGTCGCGTCCTCTATTGCATTCCGCGGCTTCCTTCCAGTACGTCGGTGAGTAGCCCTGCGATTTCCGCTACGTATTCTCGTAGCAATCCAGTCGTGCCTAGGAACGCTTGCAGTTCTCGAATGGTCTTCGGTACTGGGTAGTCCCTAATTTTCTCCAGATAATGGCTCTGCGGTTCATTACGCTCGGACATAATCGTGTGCCCCAGGTAGTTAATTTTACGAGCGCCAAATTTATATTTCCCCGGAGACACATGGAGACCGTTTATACGGAGTCTCTCCAAAACCGCGCTGAGGTGGTATAGATGTTCGTCATGGGTGTTGCTGTATACAACGATATCATCCAGATAGACTTTGACGAATTGATACAAATATCCCTCGAGGACTTCAGCGATCATTTTCTGAAGAGTTCCTGGTGCTCCGGTTAATCCGAATGGCATGACCTCAAATTCATATTGGGCCTCGTCGGGAGTTGATAAGGCAGTGTACTTCTTGCTATCCTCGGCTATCGGTATTTACCAGTACCCGGCCTTCAAGTCGATCGTCGAAAAATACTGCGCATCTCCCAACTCGCGGATCGTGTCGAAGATTTGCGGCAGGGTCCCAACTTCTGATTCTGTTTTTGCGTTGATTTAACGGTAATCCACGCAGAATCGTAGCTCCTTATCGCCCTTCTTCTTTAACAATACGACTAGGGAGTTATATTCTGAACGTGATCGGCGAATAACTCCTTGGGCCAGCATTTCCTGGCAGTGCGTGTTGATTACGCGTTTCTTCTCTTCGCTACACCGACACGGTGGGACCCGCACGGGCACGGTATAGCGTAGAATGATGCTGTGCTGCGTAGATAACACCGTCTCTGGTCGTGGTTCTTTGGAGAATACGTCGGAGTATTTCAAGATTTCCTCGAATTATTCGGTCCGGTGCTCGTCGGGTACTTTGTCGCATATGTGTCCTTGTAATTCTTCCGGTATGAGGGCGGGTTTCGCCTAGCCCTTCGGGTCGTCCCAGTATACGATTGTTCTTCTGCAAGTACCGAATGCGATAGTCCTCCTTTTCCAATCCATCAGGACGTCCTCTTCTTGTAGAAAGGGCTGTCCAAGGATAATTTCTTCGAGTAGGTTGTCCACCCACATACATGCGCAAGTCGACGGGTTCGCCGTATAGGGTCAGTGCCAAGTCCATGACACCCCTTGCTTGTGTACAGAAGTCGCTGGCGGCTAGTCGCAATGTCTTTCTGGCCATTTCCCACTATTTCCTTGTACCAGATCACTTCGAATTAGTTTTAAGCCAGCGCCGGGTCCACCAATGCTTTAACTATCTTCCCCTCTATTTCAAGTGGGATTCGGGGCACGGTTCCTCCCCTAATAGCGGCAACTTCTCCGTAGGCCGGTTCAGGTGCTTTCCCAGACTCAATTTCCTGTAAGCCGTTGTTTAAAGTCGGGACGTGTGTAGATGGTTCTTTCTTAAAATCGCATTCCAGTTCCAGTATGTTCGACTCCGGTTTATTGTTGAAGTCCGGTTTCATTCCTCGAAGTTCACTGTTCTCCTCCAATTCGCTTTCCGAATTTCCATAAATGTCAACACCCAGGTCGTTGACCTGCTCCGATGTGGTGTGTGAATTTACTTCCCGGTGAACTTTCTGTTCCGGGGCATCGACCGGTTCCGGATCGGTACTCATTTTCAGTTCCATCGGGTTTGATTTAATTCCAAGTCCGATGTCAACTTCATGTTCCATTTCGTTTATTGAATTCGATTCCATTGAAGGCGATTTATTTCTGAGTCCAGCTTCCCTATCTTCATCCGTATTCCGTTCGATTACATTCGAATTATGTCGAAGTCTGATTTCGTTTACTTGGTCCACATTTGTTTTAATTAAATTCGATTTATTTCCAAGTCCAGTTTCATCACTCTGTTCCATATTCGGTTGGATTAAATTCGATTTAATCAAAGTCGATTCTATTCTATTTCGAAGTTCCATTAGATTTAAATTCCGATGACTTTATTTCAGTTTATCATACTGATTTGTATCCAATTGACTAAAATTCGTTTTATTCCCAAGTGGCATTTCGTTATCCTGATTTATGTTCCATTGATTTGAATTCGATTCGCTTCAAAGTCCAATTTTATTTCGTTCAGATTCCTTCAAATTCCGTCGATTAATTTCCATTTTACTGTCCGGATTTGAATCCACTTGAGTTAAATTCGGATTAATCCTGAGTTCCATGGCGTTATCTTCCTCCATATTTCGTGGAATCAAATCTATTTCGATTATAAGTCCCGTTTCGAATTTATTACGGCGCTTTAAATCCATGTTACTGTCCCGATTTGTATCCAATTGAATTAAACTCGGGTTCAGTCGAAGTCCAAGTTTATTTCCATTTAATTCGCGGTCATTGTCTTGATCCGCTTCGATTCCATTAATTTCCTCCATCTTGATTAAGTCGCGATTTAATTACGGGTTATTATCCACCTCCGGTTCATGGTTCGCTTGCGTCCGAGTATTCTCGTTCGATTTCTTTCCTACGCCCGGATTCTTCATTTCTTCTGACCCCGCGGAACTTTCCGGGGGCGTCGCAACGTCGGTTGGAGCCGTCTTGCTCGATGTGTCAAGCACCCCCGCCACCGCGGCTCCCCCAGTGACGGAGCTCCCCCAGTCTTCTTGTCGTGCGGGATGTGCATCTCGCGCTGGCCCGGCATCTCAACGTCAGTCCTCTCTGGGGGCCCGGCGTCCTTCGTCACCGGCGTCCCTACGTCACGACGACTGTCGGGATGGCTCTTGACGCCATGGCCGCCGTTCCCGTTACAGCGAACGCTTCATCCGACGCGGCGCGTCGTCGCGTCTCTTGGGCGCCTCTTCGGAGCGACTAGGTGGCGGATCCTTTCTCGAACTCATCGCTCCTCGTCGGGGCGCTCCTCCAGGTCTTCGCACCGGGTGGATCATCCGCCGCGTCGCCGGCTACCCTGGAGCGGAGCTGGTGTATAGACGACGGCGCCGTCGTCATCCGACACCTCTTCCGAAGCCTTATTCCGGGCGGCGCCACTCTTCGGCGTGCGCGACGTCGGAAATACGCCGCTCGGCGCGCTTCCTTCGCGGCCTCTCGCGCGCGTGGCAATATAGTCTGGGGCCACGGCGCCGTCGCCTTCATAATTTTTAGCATTACGACGATTTTCATAATTTATTCCTTGCTCGCGGCGATTAATTTCACTATTAATCCCATAGTTTCGGCGATTTTCATAATTAATGCCTTCATTAATTTCATAATTAATCTCGCAATTAATTCCACAAATTTCCTCGCGATCGTCGTAATTCCCATAATTTTCGTGAATTCGTCTGTTATTTTCGCCGTTCTCCTCCCCGTAGTTTCGGCGATTTTCTCTATAACATTCGTTGTTACGCCGACTTTCGTGATTTCCATAGTTTCGGCGCGGGGCGCGGCGGCTGGTAGTACCAGCCTCTCTTGGTCGTGGATCGAGTCGACGCGGCCCATTGGAGTCGCCATTCGCAAACTCCTGGAGCCCACGCCCTCGTCAAGGAGGACTTTGTGGCTAAGCGCCACCCTACTTCGCGCTCCCGCGCTGGGTTTCGAGGCTCATCTCCTCGTAGCGTTTATCGAGGCCTCCCATATCCTCGATGCAGCTGTCCGCGGCCTAGTTGGTGGAGGGATCCGCTGGCTGGTTATTCCCTCGTTGAGGTTGGGTGTCGAGGACGACATCGGCGTGCGTCGAGTGTCGAGTGTCGAGCGTCGAGCATCGAGCGTCGGGGGCTCCTGAAACCCGACCGCTCCTTGTCTGCATGTCTTCGACGAAGTAGTTTTCCCGCTGGTTATCTATACAAGCGTTAGCCTCGCCTGGGGCTACTCGATGTGGACGATGAACCTGGGGGAACATACGAAATACGCGGCTGGCTTCTAAACATAGTGCGGCTTCCCGCGCTTTCCCACGGTGGCTTCGGAGGATACGGCCTCCCGACCTAATACCTGTTAGCCGGCGCTTCTCGAAAGAGATATCCACTTCAAGTACGAACAGTGGTAACCCCTGTATGTAGGTGCTAGGGGACTTAGTGCAATGTCGCACCTAGTTGCAGGTCTTCTTCCCGGTATTGACCCTGGAAGAAATAAAAACACGGGTTCAAACGCCGCAGTTTCGAACCTGGGCCGGTTCGAAACTGCGGCGTAGGCTGGGCTGATGACCACGTGGCGATGATGCAATCCTCCGTTGGCGTCACTCAGCGTCTGCAGAATCCTCGGGATTAAATCAACACTCGACTAATTAAATAGCCTGGGTATTTAGCGAAGCCTTTATTAAATCGTTGGATTGATACGTAGTGAAAACCACGATCAATCTTAGGTGACGCTGGCGTGGCGTGGGTCGTGACATCACGGCGTGGGTCGGCGGCACAAAATGGCGGCAGAACGAAGCACGTAGACGTCGACGTAGATGCGTAGAGTGCTATGACTTTCTTGATAATTTTCATTGTGGCTGAAGTTAATCTCTGAGTGAAGCTCAGTTCACCAAAAATTTCGCAGATGAATCTAGTCGTCGACCGAAGCAAACGATAAGACGGGCGAAGCGTGTAAGCTAGGCGAAGTGTAGGACACGAAGTGAAGCGAACGACTGAGGAAGAGGCAGGTCAGAGAGTTGCCTGTGTCGACGCGCTCCAATACGCGCTCCGACGTACAGAGCGGGGAACCAATCGCGTGACGGACCGAGATTACTCATAGAAGTACTCATTTTCGGAGAGAAGCATATAACACCTTCCCCCTTGATCGTACTAGATTCTGTCAGCAAAATATTTGGTGTGGAGGTTAGTTTCTCCTCAAAAGCATGCATGAGGAAGTGTTTTGTTCGGTCTTTATTTATTTGGGGGAAAGTGGTCTAGGAAGCGGAAGCATAAAAACGTTGGGGTAAAAAAAAAGGATCCGCAAGTTCGATTACCCAGCGTGAGAAGAACTTGCAAGAAACTCATGCCTGTCCCTTGGTCCCAGTTGGGGGGGGGGCACCCGCTGCGTTTCTCTTGAACCTGCTTCTGCTTCGTCTTGCACGCCACTCATAAAAGTTACGATGATGGGCCGCTGGTCTTCCGTGGGGGTATTTGAAACATAAAACAGAAAAGCAACACACGGGGGTATATTTACACATGTATGGGGATATCGTTGTAATGCAGCGAGGCGACGCCCCGGCTTATGGTTGAGCTGTGGCAAGCGTGGCTAACGGATCGCGACAGCTCGCTCCTTCTTCTATCTTCTTTCTTCCGGAGAGGGGTATTCCGGTGGTCGAGGCCGAAGGTCATCGACGTGGACTTTGACGTGTACTCCATCGCGCTCCACGGTGTGTGTGTTGTCGCTGTGGTGGGTGATGACTTCGTGAGGGCCCGTCCATTTGGCCTGAAACGGATTTTCGTCTCGGCGGGACTCCCTAACCATGATGCGTTCTCCTGGGTCGAAGGTGACACCGGCTTGTCGGTGTTCTGGAAACATGTTCCGCGCGTAGATGACCTGACGATCCCGGGCGCGTTGAATCCGTTGTCTTCTAGCTTGCGCGGTCTGGTCGAGAAGCGATCGCACTTTGGCGGGTACTGTCCATTCCCCCGGCCTAGGCAAGCTTGCTCCAAGGAGGATTTCGGCTGGCGATTGTCCTGTCGCAGCGCTGGTGCGATTCCGGAGGGAGAACAGAACTTCTGGTAGCAGCTGATCCCATTTCTTCGTCGCAGCTTCTTTTGTACGTAGGATATTCTTTAATTCCTGAACCCGTCGTTCCACTGGGTTCGCTCGCTAGTAGTACACTGGAGCAGTGTAATGTTCTATTTGGCGGGCTGCGAGGTAGCGTTCCTAACGTGGGCCTCGGAAAGGCGTACCGTTGTCCGTGATGGTGGACGCTGGGTGTCCCCACCTTGCGGTTACCTCTCTTAGAACCTCGAGGATGTCGACCTGCCGCCCGTGGGGCGTTGCTTTCACCTCGACCCATTTCGAAAATAAATCCACGAGTACGATGATGAACTGGTTTCCTTGCTTCGTCCTGGGGTAAGGTCCAAGAACGTCCACGCTGACGATCTTCCATGGCATATCTGCGATCCGCGGTCGTAACGGCGCAGCATCTTGCCGGTGAGCCTTCGTCGAGGCGCACACCAAGCAGCCTTTCACGTGGCGTCGTACATCGCATTCCATGCCTCGCCAATCATACATCCGCCGGATTGCGAGGAGCGTATCGCTCTGGCTTGGATACGCACTTAGTGGGGAGTCGTGGTATTCTTCCATCACGCGATCCCTCATATGTAGCGGCACGACTAACGCCCGTCTATCTCCATTCACGTGTTTCCATATTACACCGTCTGATAAGAAGTACCCTCATGCGCTCCGGATTCCGGCCGTTTGCGGTCCTTCGCATAGCACGAGCTGGAGACGTTTCTGTTCTTTGCGACACGCTTGATCTTGTAGCTGCTCTTCGCGGACGAGGTCAAAGAGAGGTCACGAAGGCAGCTCTTCCGCTGCTTCCTCTGGGTTCTCCTCCCTTGACTCGCCTTCGGTGTTCTGTTCTTCCGGTGACTCGACATTTTCTTCCGGTTGTTCCATGTTTGCTTCCTCGTCGTCGCTGTGTTGGAGTATGTGAACCGGGAGGTATGCGCGACCGTCCACTTCTTTGGGTTTTTCCGGACGATCTTCCGGTTGTGGATGTCGTGACAAGCAGTCCGGTAGCTCATTGGTATTTCTCGGAACGTGTCTGATGATAAAGTTGAAGGCTTAAAGTTGAAGGCTTGAAGAGAGCCCATCGTATCAGTTTCGACTTCTCGTCTTTCTATTTATTAAGCCATGGGAGAGCTCTACTGTCCGTGTAGAGCGTGAAATGTGTATCTTCTAAGAACTGACGGAATTTATTCACACCCCATACCACCGCGAGGACTTCCTATTCGTTGACGTAGTAGCGGGTTTCCGTCTTCGTCAGCTTCGCTAAGGCGCAGGCGATGAGGCGATTTTTCGTCGTATCTTCAGGGTCGGGCTGGAATAATATAGCTGCTATGCCTATGCAGCTGGCGTCGGTCTGCAGGCAAAATTCCACGCTTGGCAGCGGATGGTACAGTTCGGCGTGATTGGCCACCGCTTCCTTCAGCTCCTCGAAGGAGATCTGTTGTCGCATCCTCCATCGCATTTCAGGGCTTCCTTCTAGTACATCGGTGAGTGGCGCTGAGGTTTCCGCGCATCTAGGCACGTATTCTCGTAGCCATCCCGTCGTGCCTAGGAACGTTCGCAGTTCTCGGTCTGGGTCTTCGGTGCTGGGTAGTCCCTAATTTTCTCCAGGTAGTGGCTCTGCGGTTCATTACGCTCGAACGTAATCGTGTGCCCCAGGTAGTTAATTTGACGAGCGCCAAATTTACATTTCCCCGGAGACACGTGAAGACCGTTTAGACGGAGTCTCTCCAAAACCACGCTGAAGTGGTATAAATGCTCGTCGTGGGTCTTGCTATAAACGATGATGTCATCCAAGTAAACTTTGACGAACTGATGTAGGTATCCTTCGAGTACTTCAGCCATCATCTTCTGGAATGTTCCGGGTGCTCCGGTTAATCCGAATGGCATGACTTCAAATTCATATTGGACTCCGTCGGGAGTTGAGAAGGCAGTGTACTTCTTGCTATCCTCGGCCATCGGTACTTTCCAGTACCCGGCCTTCAAGTCGAGCGTCGAAAAGTACTGCGCATCTCCCAACTCGCGAATCGTGTCGAAGATTTGCGGCAGGGTCCCAACTTCTGTTTATGTTTTTGCGTTGATTTGACGGTAATCCACACAGAATCGTAGCTCCTTGTCGCCCTTCTTCTTTATCAACACGACCAGGGAGTTATATTCGCAGCGTGATCGACGAATAATTGCTTGGACCAGCATCTCCTGACAGTGCGTGTTGATTATGAGTTTCGTTTTTTCGCTGCACCGATACGAGGGAACCCGCACGCGCACGATCTCGTAGGACGATGCTCTGCTGCGTGGATAGAACCGTCGCTGGTAGTGGTTCTTCGGAGAAGACGTCGGAGAATTTCAGTATCTCCTTGAGGTATTCATTCCGGTGTTCGTCGGGTACTTTGTCGGCGATGTGTTTATATACTTAATCCGGCGTGAGGGCGGGTTTCACCTGGCTGCTAATCCGCTGGCGGCTAGTCGCAAAGTCTTGCTAGCCGTGTTCCACTGCTTTCAATGTACCAGATCGCTTCGGATTAGTTTTAAGCCAGCGCCGGCTCCACCAATGCTTTAACTATCTTCCCCTCTATTTCAAGTGGGATGCGGACATAAATATAGACACCCAGGTCGTTGACCTGCTCCGATGTAGTATGTGTATTTACTTCCCGGTGAACTTCCTGTTCCGGGGCATCGACCGGTTCCGGGTCGGTACTCACTTTCCGTTCAATCGGGTTTGATTTAATTCTAAGGCCGATGTCAACTTGTTATTCCATTTCGTTTAAATTCCGATGATTTGATTCCAGTTTATCCTCCTGATTTGCATTCCATTGATTTGAATTCGATTCGCTTCCAAGTCCAATTTTATTTTGTTTAGATTCCTTCAAAGTCCATCGATTAATTTCCATTTTATTGTCCGGATTTGAATCCACTTGAGTTAAATTCGGATTAATCCTGAGTTCCATGGCGTTATCTTCGTCCATATTTTGTTGAATCAAATCCATTTCGATTCTAAGTCCTGTTTCGCATTTATTACGGTGCTTTAAATCCATGTTACTGTCCTGATTTGTATCCACTTGAATTAATCTCGGGTTCAGTCGAAGTCCAAGTTTATTTTCATTTAATTCGCAGTCATTATCTTAATCCGCTTCGATTCCATTAATTTCCTCCATCTTGATTAAGTCGCGATTTAATTCCGGGTTATTATCCACCTCCGGTTCATGGTTCGATTGCGTCCGGGTATCGTCGTTCGGTTTCGTTCCTATGCCCGGATTCTTCATTTCTTCTGACCCCGCGGAACTTTCCGCGAGCGTCGCAACGTCGGTTAGAGCCGTCTTGCTCGAGGTGTGGAGCACCCCCGCCACCGCGGCTCCCCCAGTGACGGAGTTCTTCGGCAATGATGTTCGTATCCTCCAGTTTAGTCGCAGGTCCGAGGGTTGTCCCTGTTGTTTCTTCCGGGATCCTATTCCGGGCGGGGCCACCATTTGGCGTGCGGTACACCCCGGCGCTAACCTTCCGTTCGATGTCCGTGGCGACGCTGATTAATTCCTTCGTCGTCTCGCAGGCCGCACGTCGTATCTGGACGAGGAGGCTCGGCAGGAACTATCCACGTATGAGCGCCACCCTCTGCCCTTCGGGCGTCTCGGGGGCCGCTCGATCGAACAGCCGTGCCTTCCCTGCGATGAAGGCTAGGGCTCCCAGGTTTTCCTTCTGCACCTTGCCATATACGCGGTGCGTGACTTCGGCGAGGCGTTCCACCGACGAGAATTCGTCCGGGAAGTACTCCTGGAACGTGGCCCAATCTCCAAGGGGGCGCATCGCCGTCTCAAACCCATTGTCTCGCCTCCCCTCGCAGACAGCTCCTGGCGAAGGGGACCATCCTCTTCGGGCCGACGTGCACCAGGTCGGCGTAGTCCTCGAACTCGTCGATGAAGACCTGGGGGTCTTCATGGTCTCGGCCGGCGAAAGTTAAATCCGGTGGCGGCCGGGCGGTTTCCATCCGCATCGCGCAGCTCTGGGCCATGAGCTCGCCCATCGCACGAATCATGGTCTTCATGGCCATGTCCCGGGGGACGGGTTCGGCGCGCAGTGCGGAACGGTTGTCGCGCGGTACACCTCCTTCGCGGCCTCTGACGCGCATGGCCATGGGAACTGGGGCCACGGCGCCATCGTCGTCGTCGAGCCCATAGTGTCCATAGGGCTCTCCTCTGGGGTAGTGCTCGTAAATCCCAAAGTTCCTTCCAGGGATCTCGTGCACTTCTTGGTGCTCGGGCGCCAGGGGACGTCTCTGTCCCCGATTTATGGGGGGCTCTCTCCCTAGCCCCACGTCGTAGAATTCTTGGAATCCGTGGAGATCCGGGCCGTTCCATCGTTGGAATTCCGGGCGGTGTGGATATTCTTCGATGCGCCGCCTCGGGGGCTCGTAGATGTCCCATTCATCGGGAACGATTGACACCGGATCTCCAATTGGTGCTCCTGCACGAGCGCCACGTCGACGATCGTATCCATCGATCACCTGGGGTGGCTGCTCGTGTAGGATATTCCTCCGGGTGTCTAGGTCCATAATATCTTCTCTGGTCCCTGCTTGGGCGCCACGTCGTCGATCCTCCTCTCCCTCGTCGCCGCGGGGTGACAAGGGTTCTACTTGAAGGTACAAAAATGGCAGTACGAGATACTTTATACAATATGTATGAAATAGTATGTTATGGCTATATTTATTTTGTTGTGTAAATACAGGGGCATTTATTGTTTAGGCCAAAATGATGTGATAAAATTGTTTTTGTTTCAGGGCAACATGTAACTGTTGGTACTTTAAACGAAGAGCTTAAAAGACGAGAAATAATTCATGTGGGAAAAACATCACTTATTGCTACATTAAAGGAGGTGGGTTTTAAATTCAAGAAGGAAGGCAATCGATGAGCTTTAACCGAAAGACTTAATATAGCAGCTAAGAAGGGCAGATTTTTAAGAAATTATTGTGATAACATGAGTTCATAAATAAACATGTGGAAGGAATCTTTAGCAACATGCAGTGAACATGTGAGCCTTTAGACGTGACATGTTTTATCGCTAATTTCAAAATAATGTCCTATTTAAAACACAAACTGGTTTTTTTTGTATACTATAGCCAGCAATGAAATTATTTGTTTTATGTATTGCTATGAAAATATTTGTTATACATATTTAACTTTTTTAATTGTATAAGTATATAACCACTTCTTTATGGTAGAATAGCATATTTATCATCTTGATAATGATTGTGTTAGTGAAACCTATAATAAAGACATATTTAGTAAAATATTACATTCACTTGTGTTGATTTTTGACATAGTTTTATAACTAAATAAAATTAGTGTTTTTTTTTTGTGAAGGACGTTTATTGCCAGACATTTTCTGTATGTTTATTTTATTCGATACCTAATTAAAATAACATTGTTTTAACACATTTGAATTTGAAGGTTAGTTATGCTTCCTTCGTATAATCTGGGTGCAGTTTAGATAAGAGAAACTCTTGCAGAAGGTGCCCAATTAAAGTCAGTGTACTGTAACAAACTAAAATATACCCAAATAAATAACAGTGATGAATTAGGCGAATATGTACTACTAGTTTGTAATACTTGTAGTTTCATAACTCGTTCCACACATGTTCCACAATAGAGCCAAAGCTTCGATCGGCGGAAAGACGCAGTTATCTTGACAATCACAGATCAATTTGTATATTGTGTTTTTCAACATATTTTTTGCAAATATTTTTTACGTTTGAACCCATGGATTATAAAGTTTGTCACCGTGATAACTTATTTGAAAGGCATTTTCTAGTTTATTTTGGTGCCGGTAATACAGTTGACTGTAAAGGCGGTAAATTTAAATTATGTAAATAGTCACTCATTTGAACTGATTTCTCATCTTAGTTCATACGAATATCGCTTGTGATGTAGTGGTAAAGTTAGAACGACTCGACTGTATTATTATACAATAAATATGAGGTTTCTTCAAAATAAAAACAAAATTTATTTATCCACCGTAAATACAACACATCAAACGACACCATTTGTTGACGAAAAATTCT
Source organism: Rosalia funebris (assembly GCA_037954035.1). NCBI lineage: Eukaryota > Metazoa > Arthropoda > Insecta > Coleoptera > Cerambycidae > Rosalia > Rosalia funebris. The sequence goes on from JAZFAV010000016.1 coordinate 40,589,119, forward strand.
ATATATGCAAATGGTCAATGTTATGCTGCTATTTTAATAGGTGAAGATATACATGAAGCGAGATTATACCCCAAAACATATACACAGAGAAATCTCCTTAATGAACGTAATTTTCTTAGGATTACCGAGATTTTGCGCGACTAAAATTTTTAATCCTATATTCCAGATGTCTGTAGAGAATAGACGACAATAATAAGAAATATTTTGCCAATCCTGTTTGATGTAGTAGAAAATTAAAAAAAATGTTAGCATAAATACAAGAAGAATAAGTACCCGACTATATATGTATCAAAGAAAATTCTAGAGTTGTACAAGAGATCAGCAACAATTTGCGTTGAATTATTAATTTTGGGACAGAAACCATTAACGCCGTTATTAGAACATCCATATTGTTTTTGTGAATTTTAGTAATATATGATGTGTATAATATGTAGGATGAATTGATGTGAAATGTAGGGCGCTTTAATTTTTACTTGTTGAGGCGAGTTTGTATTTACTCTTTACTATTTTATTTTGTTGATGTCATTTTTAATCGTCAAAAATATTTTTACTTTTAATGTGGAATATTTCCATTGTAATAGAAAATAAATAGTTTCTTATATTTCTAAAACCATTTACCATATCCCTTATTTATAAAAATCCACAGTAAAATAATAGACTTATAATCGAACAACTCACTTAACCTTGCAGTAGTGGCGCCCTATACTTTAACCTACGAGCAAAGAGACAGTCTTTGCTCGTAGACTTTAACATGGACGGTGGCGCCGGGCTTCATAGACAAGTAAATAAATAATAAACAAATTCAGCAAATGTTAGGTTTATTTTTGTATATGATTACATTTTCTTTAACACTGGTCTTTATTGTTTGTAAAAGCAATTTGGCTTTTTAGAATATCTTATACAATTTAAGTACATGGAAAATATAATATAGGTACTTCATTTTGTGACAAAATAATAGTAATGCAAAAAATATAGTTAATCAAAAAAAAAAAAGAAAAGGTAAAAATACAAATAAATCTTAAAGTTACAAAACAAGATCTTATTAGTCGTGGTTTTGAAGTTGTCCCACACAGTCACGACATATAGTTTCGGCATGGGCAGACACAAAAATTTTTGGACATTGAACACAGTAATATCTCTTTGCGGCATTCTGTGCACTTTTTCTGGTCCCAGGAGGAATTAATTGTTGTTCACGAAAGTCTGCCTGAATAAATTTGTTGGTCTCCTCCACAATTATATCTAATATGGCATTAGAGAAGAAGAGTTCCCAACATTCAATAGGAGTTTTAGCTAACAAAGCTCTAGGCCTCACCCCTGGAAGATGAAGAACTTTATTCTCCGCTCGGGTGCGTACGGTCTTTGTGGGCATATGTTTCTTCCAAACAGTTACACCGTCTTTGGTAGTAAAAGAAGGTTCTCCTTTGGGTCTAACAATACGCAGTTCATCTTCCACTTGTTCAGTATCTGTATTCCATTCTCTTGTCTCAATTATATCTTCATGTTGTGACTCATCCACGAACTCTTCATTGTCCGTTAATGCTTATTCTAGCAAACGAAGAAGCCTTGCTTGCTCTTTTTCGTAATCCATAATGACTGAAATGACATACAAGATTTGTCATATTCTTGAAATTAATATGTATTTCAGTCCGAATACTTACAACTTTAATGAAGTTAAGCAGAAAATTATGCGACACAGAATTATTATACTAAATAGTTATGTGACGTACATGCTGGCGCCGGGTCTATCAAGCACTTTCAAGCGATAACTATTCTTGCTGAACTGTAAAATAACTCTATACTACACCACGCGTTATTAATCCAGAAAGTAGGAACGTACTGAGAAGTGCGCAACTGTCGCATAATTAGTTTCCGAATTATCCACTAAGCAGGAACGTTCGGGTCTCTCAAACGAGGCGCCACTAGTGCAAGGTTAATAAAGTAGAAAATAATGTCAAAGAGAAATTAAAGAATGTATTTTAGGTATTTCAAAAACAAATCTGATTCTGGATATTTTTATCTAACTCTGAAAAATCCGCAATAAATTAACAACAGCGTAATTCTCTGATAGAACAGTAATGGTAGCTGGCGTATTTGATTAGAGGTAACCAACATGTGTTTAACTCAAAATTTGGCAAAATTTGATTTTTATTTTTTAAAGAAAACTACAATAATGTTTTAGAAAGTAAAAGACGCTGCTGGTAAAAATATATGTACAACTCAAAGCCTCACCTTGTATATAAAGTTGACCCACCAGTTTTATAATAAGTAGTTACTGTCACATATCGTAATAACAATGATCCCTATTAACGGAGGAACAATGAATATGTTCATTGGACACGATAAAATTTGTGCTTTGCTGTATATGGTATCGAAATAAATACATTTTTTTTATATACTACATCTAAACAATCTTAGAAATACTTTATTTAAAATATGTACAATTTGAACTATACTTTTTAGTCTTTTTTATTGAGAATACACTTTTACAGTCTTAGCTCAGCAATTGTTTAAAATTACTCAAAGAAATCACAGGCAATGGATGATGAAACGATGACGCCAAGTTAAATATAGGAAGTATTCGGAAACCAGGAGTATTCATTGGACTAGCTCGTGTAAGCTATTCTATGATAAAAACATATTGTTCCAACTACAATCAATCAAATCCACATTACAATAAAGATAAAATTTAAAGTAGTTTAAGGGTTTTTACATTAAGAATTTTGTTCACAATTATGATTCAAGTTAAGAATTGGCTAATAATCAATCATATATGGTATTTTTAGAGTAAATTATTTTGTTATTCACGAGCATATTTCTAATTGTGTTAACAAAACCTATACTTTGTTGTACGATAAATTTTTAACACAAAATATATTTACAATTGATAAATATAGTTTTATTATCTTCATTATTCGTTGAATCAAAATTTATATAACAAAAATCATGTAGTTCTTTACCGTTTACTTTAAATATAAATTCGATAGGATAACAATAAATATAGACAAGCAAGAATAAAATTTAAATAGCCCGCGTCTCTCTTTAGTTCCCAAAAATGTCTATGAAAGTAGATGTCAGTACGGTAGAAATAATTGTTACAGCTGCTTCCCTTGTTTTCTGTGCTATTAAAGTTTCTTGTTTTAGGTATCTTGTGATGCTTGTGATTTATTCAAGAAGACTAGAGAGTAAGGTGACAGCTCCTCGAAAAATCAGTGGTGGGGGTGGCACGAAAAACGTCGGCAATATGGCAGGCTCGCGTAGAAGCGCGCGGGATTTGCCCATGCCGTTTATCCTCGTCTATCGCGATTTCTCTCTCACACTATCAAAATGTCGGGTTCCATTGAGCCACGATCAGGACTTTTGCAGGCACAATTCGCAACGCAACAGTATCTCGACGCTTTTGACATATTCAACAGCAAAACTGGAAACGCTCAAAACACAGAAAACAAAAATAACCTCGCTCGATTCTACGCAATGACCGCCATGATGAAGCACATCACGTGATCACAGTGCGGACGCTTTTCGTGCTACCGCCACCACTCGAGTTATGTCTCCTGTTCTCTAGTCTTCTTGGATTTATTGTATTAGGTTCATAGAAAATATAATATTAAATAGAAGAAATCTTCCTGATATTTTACCTGGTCCATGCAGCATCGCTCCCAGGCGGTTTGGAAGAGAGAAAATCGATAAATGCCGGCTTAGACGGCATATAACATTTTGATATCGTCACATCATTCTAATTTAGCCCCATATACGTGGGCAATATTGTATACAGTTAAATAGTGATTATAGCGCCGTTTAACACTATAATCGGATATTTTAATTCTATTCTCTCTCAAGCTTTCAACTTTAAATATAAACCCATTATTTTATTACAAATATTTCTGTTTTCAGTTTTTATAGTCGACTGTTTTAGTATTTAATACTCAGTATGTTATTTATATACAATATTCGAAATGGCGTTTTCTATTTCATATATTATGTGGTTTCTGGGAATTATTTGCCTTTCACATTTGCTGGAAGCGTAAACATTATATTAGCTCCTTTATATTTATTTTAATATATAGATTACAATATTCTTAGTTCAGGTTCAGAATTTTGATAGATGTCCTGCTAACTTCATGTGAAGTTAGCAGAACACTCAAAATTTTTTAATATTCAAGAACGGTTAAATTATAACTTTCACGATTAATTAACGTCAAATTATAAACCTATGCATTTTTCCATTCTTCAAAGTTGTTCTGCTAAGTTCACACTGATGATTTTTTTTCTGTGAACTTAGCAGAACTGTCATGAATCTCGTTTGAAAAAGACTTACGGGGGTCAGATTTTCATTCAGGAATTGACCGTTTGCGTTCTTTTAATTAAACGTGCCGTCTTCGAATTCGCTGAGATAATTTTGCAATTTTTTATTATAATTTATCGATTTCTTTCTGTAAACTTAGCAGAACAGCCATGAATCTTGTTTGAAAAAGACTTATGGAGGTTAATTTTACGGTATTTACCGTTCGCGTTCTATTAATTAATCTTGATGTCTTCGAATTCGCCGTGATAATTTTGTAATGCTTCATTACGATTTGTGATTTTTTCCCCGGGAATTTAGCAGACCAGCTATGAATCTTGTTTGGCTTTTACAGCTTAGTTTTCCTACAGAAATTTACCGTTCCCATTCTCGTAATTAATCGTGACGTCTTCGAATTTGCCGTGATAATTTTGCAATTTTTTATTCCGATTTTTGGATTTTTCCCCTGGGAACTTAGCAGAACAGCCATTAATCTCGTTTTAAAATGTCTTACGGGGAGTCAGTTTCCGTTCAGGAACTTATCGCTTGCATTCTTTTAATTAATCGTGACATCTTCGAATTCGCCGGATCACATTTTGCAATCTTTTTCAGATTTTTGTATTCTGTTCCCCGTAACTTAGTAAAACAGCTATTAATCTTAATTAATTCGTCCTCTAGTCTTTTGTGAAGATGTAAATTATCAATTTACATTTTCGTTTATTACGTTTCGTAAACGAATTTCGTTTATACCATTTATTTACGGTTAAGAAGCGGCAATTTCCCATATACTTACTTTTAACAAAAACAAATTTTGATAGATGTTGTGCTAACTTCATGCGAAGTTAGCAGAACACTAAAAATTTTTTAAAATTCAAAAACGGTTAAATTATAACTTTAACAATTAATTAACTGCTAATTAACGGCAAATAATAAACCATTCATTTTTCAATTCTTCAAAGTTGTTCTGCTGAGTTCACACTGATCAGATTCTCTATATTAATGTAATTATTTATGACAACAGCAAAATTACATAAACAATCACACTGATAGATAATCTGAGCGAAGTATATTTTAATATATCAAAATAAAAACCCAAAACAAATTTTACATTTTCAACAAACAAAGAGTAAACACTAGACAAAATCGCATTATCAAGTACATGTAACAAGTAACAAAAAATGTTATGTATGATTATTGTAAACAAATATCACAATACAAAAGACCTAAACCCTCAACATGAACGCTATTTAATGAAATATGTAATATAAACATATCATTATAACATCTATAGTGTAAAAGTATAACACCAGATATAGATTATAGTATCTCTGATGGTTTAATAAACCCAAATGTTGGGAAACCGAACGGAAAATCTAATTATTCTTTTTGATCCTATTCTGGAGATTATATCACTTTTAAGATTTATTGCCTGTTTCTTTCATAAATACTTACAATTCAAAAGACTCGAAGAATCATAAAACTGTTCGAATTGAAGTAATCTATAGTTACTGCAAAATGATGTCATATGCCTCTCTCTGAAAATGAGTACTTCTATGAGTAACCTCGATCCGTGACGCAATTGGTTCCCCGCTCTGCGCGTCCATTTTGGAGCGCACCAATACAGGCACTCTGTGACCTGCCTCTCTCTCAGTCGTTCACTTCGCTTCGTGTCCTACACTTCGCATAGCTTACGCGCTTCGCCGTCCTTATCGTTTACTCCAGTCTTCCTCTAGATTCTGCAGCGAAACTTCTGGTGAACTGTGCTTCACACAGAGATAATTAACCACAAAAAAAATCAATATAAAGTCGTCGCACTCGACGCATTTAACGCCGACGATCACGATCGCCACGTGGCCGCGCCATTTTAGTGCCGTTGACCCACGCCACGTGGGCGTCCATCCAGATTGGTAGCGGTCTTCCACTACATATCAATCCACCGATTTGGTAAAGGCTTCGTAGAATACCCAGGTGAGTTATTTAATCAAGTATTTCATCGTCTCCGAGGGTTATCAGACGCCGGGGTGACGCCATCTTGGGATTGTATCATCGCCACGTGGTCGAGGCCACGCCGTCAAAGGGCAGCTGCAGCCGATATCCAGCTATCTACGCCAGTGTTTAAGTGCCAGGAACGAGCTAGAGTGTATCGCCTAGCTGCGCCATCGCCAATTTACTCGGTGAATTATTTCTGCCTAGAGCTTTATATAACCCGTGTTTAATTTTATTCCAGGATCAGTACTGGGAAGAAGCCCTGCAACTAGGTGCGACATTGCACTAAGTCCCCTAGCACCTACATACAAGGGTTATGACCCCTGGTGACCACCTACCGCTAGTCTAGGCGTGCCGTACCGTTGGGATCTCTGCTTCTTGGACGTGACACGAAACACTGTTCGTGCTTGAAGTGGATATCTCATCCGAGGGGCGCTGGCTAACAGGTATTAGGTCGGGAGGCCAGATCCTCCGGAGCCATCGTGGGAAAGCGCGGGAAGCCGCACTACGTTTAGAAGCCATCCGCGCCAGCCGCGTATTTCGTACGTTCCCCCAGGTTCATCGTCCATCTCGAGTAGCCCCAGGCGAGGCTAACACTGTATGGATAACCAGCGGGAACACTACTTCGCCGAAGCCATGAAGACAAGGAGCGGTCGGGTTTTAGGAGCACCCGGCGCTCGACACACGCCGGTGTCGACGTCGACACCCAACCTCAATGAAGGGATAACCAGCCAACGGGCCTCTCCACCAGCGAGGTTGCGAACGGCCGCATCAAGGATATGGGAGGCCTCGATCAACGTTTCGCGGAGAGGCGCACCCACCCCCAGTGCAGGAGCGCGAAGTGGGGCGGCACCTAGCCGCGAGATCATCGACGACGAGGGCGCGGTGTCCAGGAGTTCGATAATGGCGACTCCAGCGGGCCGCGCCGACTCGCACCACACTCAACCTGTGCTGGTACTACCAGTTTCCGCCGCCTGCGGAAATGAGGGAGTGGGAGATCGACGACATGGCGCCCGAGCAGGGACACGTGAAGATATTATGGGCCTGGACACACGAAGAAATGTCCTACACGAGCGGTCACCCCAGACGATCGAAGAATATCATCGTCGACACGGCGCCCGTGTGGAGATGCCAATTGGGGAGCCGGTGTCTCTCATTCTCGAGGGCCGCGAGATCTACGAGCCCCCAAGGCGCCGCGTCGAGGAATATCCACGCCGCCCGGAATTTCAACGAGGGAATGGCCCGGATTTCAAGAATTCTACGACGTGAGGCTATGGAGATAGCCCCCCGTAAATCGGGGACAGAGACGTCCCTTGGCGCCCGAGCACCAAGAAGTGCACGAGATTCCTAGACGGAGCTATGGGGTCTACGAGCACTACCCCCGAGTGGAGCTCTACGGATATTATGGGCTCTACGATGACGACGACGCCGTGGCCCCAGACCATATTGCCACGCGCGCGAGAGGCCGCGAAGGTGGCGCGCCGAGCGGCGTATTTACGACGTAGCGTGTCGGGACCGCCGCCCCCGCCCCCCCGAAACTTGGCCACTGAGACCGTGATTCGAGCGATGGGCGAGCTGATGACCCAGGCGCACGCACGACGGACAGAAACCGCCCGACCGCCGCCGGAGTTAACCTTTGCCGGCAGAGATTACGAAGATACGAATACCTTCATCGAGGAATTCGAAGACTACGCCGACCTGGTGAGCGTCGGCCCCAAGAGGATGGTCCCCCTCGCCCGGAGCTGCCTGCGAGGGGAGGCGAGACAATGGGCGGAGACGGCAACGCGCCCCCTTGGAGACTGGGCCACGTTCCAAGAGTACTTCCTGGATGAATTCTCGTCGGTAGAACGCCTCGCCGAAGTCACACAGCGCCTATATGGAGAGGTGCAGAAGGAAGGCCAAGGAGCATTGGCCTTCATTGCGAGGAAGGTCCGGCTGTTCGATCGTGTGGCCCCCGAGACGCCCGAATGCCAGAGGGCGGCCCTCATACGAGGACAGCTCCTGCCGAGTCTCCGCGTCCAGATACGACGTGGGGCTTGCGAAACGACAAAAGAGCTCATCGGTGTCGCCACAGACATCGAGAGGGAAGTCATTGCCGGGGCGTACCGCACGCCGAAGAGCAGCCCCGTCCGGAATAGAGTCCCGGAAGAGGGGTCGGACGACGATGACGACGACGCCGTCGTCTACACACCGGCTCCGCGCCAGGGAAGCCGGCGACGCTGCGCAAGAGCCGCCCGGTGCGAAGACCTGGAGGAGCTCCGACGAGGAGCGACGGGTTCGAGAAAGGAGCCGCCGCCTCGTCGCTCCGAAGAGGCGCCCAAGAGACGCAACGACGCGCCGCGTCGGCTGGAGCGTTCGCCGCAACGAGAACGGCGGTCATGGCGTCAAGAGCCATCCCGACAGCCGCCGCCACGTAGGGACGCCCATGACGAAGGACGCCGGGCCCCCAGAGAGGACTGGCGTCGAGATGCCGGGCCAGCGCGGAACGCGCAACCCGCCCCCCGGGAGGACTGGCGCGCCCGAAAAATGCGACGGAGCGCCGCGACGGAAGGCGCGTCGGCGCCTAAAGGAGAGGCGCCGGGAAACGACTATTGCGCTGAGGCCAGGGGCAACCCTCGGAACCGCAACTGAATTGGAGAGCGAGGATATCTCCGAAGAGCTCCGTCGCTGGGGGAGCCGCGGTGGCGAGGGTCCGGGCGTAGGAATGAAATCGAACAACGATACCCGGACGCAAGCGAACCAAAAGCAACCGGAGGTGGATAATAACCCGGAATTAAATCGCGACTTAATCAAGATGGAGGGAATTAATGGAATCGAAGCGGATCAAGATAATGACCGCGAATTAAATGGAAATAAACTTGAACTTCGACTGAACCTGAATTTAACTCAAGTGGATTTAAATCCGGACAATAAAATTGAATTGGACTTTGAAGGCATCTGAACGAAATAAAATTGGACTTAGAAGCGAATCCAATTCAAATCAATGGAACGCAAATCAGGATAACGAAGTGGCACTTGGGAAAAAACGAACTTTAGTCCATTGCATACAAATCAGGATGATAAACTGGAATCAAGTCATCGGAATTTAAATCAAATGGAACTTCGAAATGAAATGGAATCGGCTTTGATTAAATCGAATTCAATCAACGAAATGGAACAAGAAGTTGACATCGGACTTGGAATTAAATCAAATCCGATGGAACGGAAAATGTGTACCGACCCGGAACCGGTCGATGCCCCGGAACAGGAAGTTCACCGGGAAGTAAATGCACACACCACATCGGAGCAGGTCAACGACCTGGGTGTTGCCATTTATGGAAATTCGGAAAGCGAATCGGAGGAGAACAGTGAACTTCGAGGAATGAAACCGGACTTCAACAATAAACCGGAGTCGAACATACCGGAACTGGAATGCGATTTTAAGGAAGAACCATCTGCACACGTTCCGACTTTAAACAACGGCTTACAGGAAATGGACTCTGGGAAAGCATCTGAACCGGCCTACGGAGAAATTGCCGTTATTAGGGGAGGAACCGTGCCCCGCTTCCCACTTGAAATAGAAGGGAAGATAGTTAAAGCGTTGGTGGACACTGGCGCTGGCTTAAACCTAATACGAAGCGATCTGGTACAATGAAAGCAGTGGGAAATGGCCAGAAAGACATTGCGACTAACCGCCAGCGGATTCTGTACGCAAGCAAGGGCACGTTCATTTGGTCGTCCCAATATATTGTGCTTGCATGCGATAAAATCTGTTTTTTTTTTCACAGTATATTCAGCAATATGAAACAGAGGAGCACTTTCAAGTAGTTTTAAATTTTGAAAGCTAGCTGGTAAGTTTTCAAGAATGCACATATATGTGTAATTATGTTTCTTTGGTAGATAGCAGACAGGGCAGATATTCTTAGTGATTTAAATCCTTTTTAGCAGATTCATTGACACTATCAAAATCATCATCAATGAATTTTAAAAAGTCAAGAGCCTCTTCATTTAAAGAAATTGTTTCACTTCCAAAAGCTGATCCTACAATGTATATACACAATATATATGCATATGGTAAACTGGTAATATACCGAGTACAATAATAAATGATTATAAATTGTAAATTATTGTACTTATAATAAACGATTTAATATAGTATACACAATTTTTTGTTTTGACAAATATTGAACATGATTAAAATGTTATTACTCAGAAATTCACCTCCAACATTGACACGTTAGCAATGTTCATTTTTGAGCCACATAACTGTATGAATTTAAAAAAATATATAATGCCTTTATTCAACAATACACATTTCAAATGGATAATTTAACAATGCAGCTTCTGAAGAAACAGAAAGAAATACGTAAAATATTTTTTACAAATCATTATTAATTAGTAGGTGCATAGTTGCTGCTTCTGAATGACTAAACACCCGTGCAGCTACAGAAATTTTAATTTTTTTTAGTTTTGATTTGTTTATATGGTGCTCCGTTAAACGAGGAAGCGCCCTCAAATCACCACTACAACTATCTAATTTTAATGATTCCTCAATATATTTCCCTTTAGTAATTTTTGTTTGCCCCTCTTTATTTATATAATAAATATCTATGTAGAAAAATATTGCGAAGCGGTACTATTTTATTATGGTCTACTTCAAAATGAGGACTTCCTGTTTGATTCTGAGTTTCTATAACCAAGGAATTAATAACACTTTTACTATTACTGCCTTGAAAATAAACAGTGGAATGACAGTCAAACAAGCATCTTTAGCTTTGCTTACTATATTCCATATATTTTATTTTATTTGTGTAAGTATTGATTTACTTACCAGTTTTTAAAAGCGATGAATTCGATGGTAGACCACTGCATGGTGTATATGGAAGATATATCACCTTGTTTTGTATAGGTATGATAATGTTTTGCTGACACTGTAACAAAGTGTTCTTACAAAGCACGTGGAGTTGAGGGTAGACCATTTTCTCTAAACGATTATTAGTAGCATGGTCTTGCTTTGAGAAATGCTCATCACATACTCGATGATACTTGTACACATCGGCAGAGTTTAAATCCTTCAATTGCACATTATTAATAATTTTCAGCCATGTTAAAAAGAGATTAAGTAATTAGAAGGATGAAAAACACAATGCCTGGCATCCGTTTTGTTTGGTATACAGTTAGGAACTTCACAACTAGCTTTTTCTATTTTGATTCAGTAAATACACGAAACGTGAAATACACAACGTGACGTGTAGACACGTACTCAAAAACATTAACAAAAGCGTCTAGAAATAGCAAATAAAAATAAAACACTACTATTTAAAAATAATGAACACAACCTCAAATAACTTACACTTGTAAGTTATTTGAGGTTGTGATAACATTAATTATAAATAACGTTTAATGAATCTCAAAGACATGCGTAAAAGCACATCAAAACGAACTAAAGTATTCACTGACATCTATTGGTTTGGGAGAGAAATTTTCTATCCATCACATGACCATTTCATTTAGTATATCCGCGTTTTCGTTCTATGTAATTATATATACAGGTATTCTATGATTAGGCTGTATGCGTTATATGGTGGTTATTTGAAGGTTATTTTAGGTGTTTTGTATTTGGAACTTAAAAGTAATAAATAATGTCTAAAAGAAAAGTAAAATATAGAGACATTATTGGAAAGAGAAAGTTCAGTTATAAAAATGGGATAAAGTCTATATTTCATAAAACAGCCTTGTATAAAAATGATAAGAAAAAGAAATATAAACGAAAATTTGATGAATTTCGAATAAAAAATCGGAAAACTTTTGAAACCTACGAGAAAAATTCTCTTCAAATTAATTCTTCAGAAAGCGAAACGGAAGAACACGACTTACAAAAACTTCGTAATACATTTAGTGGAAATATAATGAAAAATACTTTGGCGATTGACAGTAGTGAAAATGATAAAAGTTATGTTCTAGGAGATAAAAACATAAGTAAAAAGTAGGTATATTTTAGAGTATATTTTACAGAGTAAAAGAAGGTATATTTTAGTTTGCATTACAAGTTAATGGATAATACTAGTGAGGATGATGGTTTATCAAATGAAAATGGTAATCAGGAGTCAATAAGCCATGAAAATCAGCCAGCTACAGAAGAGAAAATAAGAGTACAAAATAACGATGTTCAAGATGATTTAAAAGACCCATTTATAAAACATCTTTTTTATGAACTTAATGAGAGCGTTCTTGAATCTCTCTGCAATAAGCCAGTATTTTTTGAAGATTATGTGGTATGTTGGCCTCAGCTAGGAAGGCTTATATTTCAAATACCAAAAAGTGTAAGTAATGGAAAGCCTAATAGGGCAGTTGATATATTAGAATCAAAAATGTATGCTCCGCAAGGCGAACTTCCTAAAATACTTAATATGAGTTCTTTAGAAATAGATGATTTATTTTTAAAAAGTCAAGTTGTTAATAGCCTTAAAAATCACATATCTAAGGATTCAAAAAACATGTTGAGTTTTCTACAAACTGAGATATTTTCTATTATAAATAACTATCAAGATTTGTATTACCCTGGAAGAACATTTTGCAATGCAGAAGAAATACGATATGTCTATTGTTTACATGTGGCAAATCATATATTAAAGACCCGAGTTAAAGTTATACACCATAATGCAAGATTATCTAAAAAGGATGATGTCCCAGAGGAATTTCGTGACCAGGGTTTAGTAAGACCTAAGGTAAATGACAAATAATAATATATAATACAATTTAATTAAATGTAGTATGAGTTTACATATACATATATGTCCTATGTATATGTAAGTAATGTCATGTATATGTAATATGTTGTATATACCTACATACATATGTATACATATATGTATATAGGTATATATGTGCCTATATGTGTAGGTATATGTATATGCACATGTATATACATATATTATCAAAGTTAGACACAAAATATCTACAATTTGGATTTGTTTTTGAAATACTAAAAATACATTCCTTAATTTTTGTTGTGGGTTGTCTGCTTATAGGTTTACTATCTGACTGGAAATCTTTATAAATAAGGTAAATATAGTAAATAATTTTAGAAATACAAATTGAAACTCATTTTCAATTACAATGAAATAAAAAAATGTTAATATCCCACATTAATAGTAAAAACATTGTCTATGATTAAAAATGACAACATTAACAAAATAAAATAGTAAATGGAATAGTTAAGTAAATACAAACTCATCTGATCAGACAAAAATTAAAGCATTTGTTTGAAACAAAGGTAGACTTAGCAGAAAAAATTATGTTTTTTATGAAATTGTTATCATTATTACATAGCTGTTCCATTTAATTGCAGAATTGATTTCGCCCATAAAGTCGTCTTCAGACAACCTACGAACAAGACATACCTTAAAAGGATGGTGTTTTGATTTTTTCTGAATTTTCTATACTGTAGACGCTGAAATACGCCATATTGAAATCAGAAGCCAATTGGTTAAGTGTTGAGTGATGAGTTTCTTGCATGCCAACAAAACATTAAGCATTGAACTTATTAACATTAAACTTTAAGTATTGAACATTGATCATCTTCTGATGGTGAAGGTCCACCAGATTTTTGGAAGATCTTGAACACTCCCAGATTCGTGGTATTTAAACCCAACATTGCTTACCATGCTTTGGCTAATGAGTTCTCAATCAGGATGAGTTGGATTGAACAATTTAACTACTTTCATCTCTTGATACGCATCCTGTCTCCAAATTCGGTCATGCAAAGAATTGAATTTCTTTCTCGTTTAGTTAATTTAACCATTTTTTACAAAATACAAAAAAATTAGTTTCTTTGATCTTCTCAAGGTCCTCTAATAGATCAGTGACATAGGAATTCGAGGTTACAATTTTAGTAAGGGGTCTGAATTTATTTTTCAGTACACGAAGTATTTTTTACTTTTCTGCACTCCACTATATGTGGAAAATTAATGTAATCGTGTGAAGAAAAATAGAAAAAACCAAATTTTTGCTTGGGTTTATTTTTCGTTTTTTGGCCTAAAAACCAAAAAAATGGTTTTTAAAAAATTTTGGCTGTATGTGTGTCATCGTCGGCATTTATTCTTGTTAGCACGATAACTCAACTAAATCCTATCGGTTCGATCGGATTTTGACTGATTCTGATTGGGGACGTCTCCCAGACGATATCTATTGATTTTGAGGTGGATAGAACATGTTCTACCATGTACATGGGTCATAAGAAAGTGCAATGGTGGACTATTTGAGAATTTTTGTTTGTTAGCACGATCACTCAATTAAATCGTGTCGGATTGATGGGGTTTAATCTGATTCTGATTAGGGACGTCTACCAGATGACATCTATTGATTTTGAAGTGGATAGGACACACCCCACCCTGTCCATGGGTCATGAGAAGACACGATGGTGGACTATTTGAAAAAAGTAAAACTGTCGCATAAAACACATATTCTGCATTTATGTGTTGGTTTATTTTTTCTTGGCCACTCAATCTCGAGATGTTCTACGTACGGTAAAGTCTGTTGTAAGGTTTTAAAACTCTTTGTTATTTTATAGCTTCGCTATGAAAATAGAGACAACTGTTGTCTCTGGTGTTGATATAGTTTTCAAGGTGAAGGAAAATTTTATCATCTGATATACTGATAGAAAACGTTACAATGTATCGGGTCTTGCTAAAAGGCTTTTCGAACGAGGGTAAGAATCGTGTGGAGTGTTTGATTCACTAATGATAATTTGGTGATTAAATGCATTAACAGGTTCTTTGATGCTAGATATGCTGTATATCACCAGAAATATTTAAATTGAAAAAAAAAACCTTGTATTGGTTGTCAAGGATTAGTTCGGGATCTGGATTATGTTCGGTGTTTAGATCCGGAAAATTGTCTAGGTTCTCAAGAAAATCAGATAAATCTTCAGATAAGATTGATTTTCTGAAGCAAGGTTATTGGTCATCGAAACACCTTCGTCAAGGGCATGCATTTTGATCCCAGGGCAGGGCCATCCCTCGATTTTGAGTTTAGAAATGATCTGTGTTCAAGTTAACTTTATCCATTTTATAATGAATCTCGTAATCGTATTCCTCTAATACTGTGGATCTTTCGAGGAAAAGAACCTCTTGAGAGGTTTATGATCTGCATATATAATACATTTTTTACCGAAAATGTGGGGTCTAGCTAAAAGTTCTTTTTCAATTGTGCTGTAATTTACTTCCTCGGGTTTTAATGTTCGAGATGCATAAGTGATTGGTTTTCTGTCATGAGAGAGTGGCTCCAATCGCGAAATTGCTTGTGTCGGTGGTCAAATGTTTTCTTAGTAAACAATGCTAGTAAAAGGGTATACTAATGTTCATTTGTAAGTAAATTTTTACATTTTTCATGTATGAATGATTTTTTAATTTTTTTTAAGGTTTTGTGAGTTGCGAAATTATCAATGAATTTACAGTAGTATCCATCTAACTCTAAAAAGGATTTAAATATCGCGGTTTTCGGAATGGGAAAGTGCTGGATTGCTTTAATTTCATCAGAATTTGGTTTGATGCTTTCTGTAGTAATGACAGGTCCTTAAGAAATCAGTTTCCATTTTTAATAATTCAGATTTATCAGTATTTATTTATAAGAATTTTAGAGAAATTTTTAGGGAGTATTTTCGGCCTGAAAAATGAGTTTCAAATTTTGGATATGTTCTTGGAGAGATGTAGAAAATACGATAACGTCATTCGTTTAACCTAAGCACACTTTATGTTGGAGGTTTTTAAGTAGGTTGTCCATTAAGCGTTGAAATGTCGCGGATGTATTTTTGAGTCCAAAAGGCATACAGAGGTATTTGTAGTGGCCATTTTCTACTATAATCGCTGTGTTTTTTTTTTTATGGAATTTGGGTCCATCTTAATTTCGTGAAAGCCCTGCTCAAGTTGAAAGTAGCGAGTGATTACATTATCGAAGTTTGTCAAGAATATCTGTGATGTTGGGGAGTAGGTAACGATCGTCGATATATATTTTTTTTATTAAAGTTGCCAAATTCAGTGGCTAATCGGCATTTCTGCTTTTCACTGCCATCTGGTTTTTTTGGTATGAGCCATAAGGGGCTCTTCCAGAGACTACAAGAGGATTTAACTATTTTCGCGTTTAGCATTTTTCAGATTTGATAATGTATTTCGTGTTTATGAACGTGCGGAATTGGTATGAGTGTGTATAGGTAGGAGTGTCATCCCAGAGGCGGATTTTATGTTTCACTTCGTGAAAGGAAGGGATTGGTTAGGAAATTAGAACACATCTTTAAAATGTTTACAAAGGGAAATCAATAATTGTTGTCATTATTTGGCATTAAGATGGTCGGTACAATTAAGTTTAGAGATATCACTGCAGTTAACTTGAGATGTATTAAACTCTTAAGAGAGTGTGAACAGCAAATTTAGTTTCAAAATATTGCAGAAGATAAGAAGTAGTAGGATCTTCAAGGTAGATAGTTTCAGCTTCGTTTGAAAGATTATTAAATCAAGTAGAGATTGGTTGTGGTCAGCTGTCGTAACAATGGAAGGGATTTATTTTAAGGTTTCTAGAGTTTTGCTTGTGGGAGCAAAAATCTGTAAAATAAAGTGGAATTTGAAAATTATCTCCATAGCAGACCTGATTTGAGAAGTTGCAAATCGAAACGGAAAAATATTTATCCATCTATTATATATTGTACTTTCAGGTTCTCATCATTTTGCCATTTAAAGATGCAGCTTATAAGACTATACAAATGCTAATAGATATAATCTTATCAGAAGATAAAGGTAATGTGAATCATAAAAAACGTTTTATGGATGACTATAGTGGTAACGAACTTTGTTTACCCAAGAAAAATCCAAAACCTGAAGACTATGAACTGACTTTTCACGGTAATACCAGTGATGATTTTAAGATAGGGATTACAGTTACAAAGAAAGGTTTGAAGGTACGATCACATTGAATAAAAATCCTATTTCACCTTGATTAAGTTTTATTATTTTCAGCTTTATGCAGATTTCTATTCCTCAGATATAATAGTTGCTTCTCCTTTGGGCTTAAGAACTGTTATTGGCGCAGAAGGAGAGGAAGAACGTGATTATGATTTTTTAGCTTCAATAGAACTTTTGATATTTGATCAAACAGAAATATTTTTAATGCAAAATTGGGACCATATTTTCCATATTTTAAATCACATGCACATGCAACCTAAAGAATCGCATGGCACAGATTTTTCAAGAGTAAGAACATGGAGTTTAAATGGCTGGGCAAAATATTATAGACAGACTTTAATATTTTCTTCATTGATTTTACCAGAAATTAATGCAGTATTTAATAAAAAATGTTTGAACTATGCAGGAAAAGTGAAAGTTGCAAATTTTGTTGAAAATGGTTATATTAGTCAGGTAGTGGTACAGATACCTCATGTTTTTCATCAATTTGATGCACAAAATGCTAGGGATGTGATGGATGTAAGGTTTAATTTTTTTATAAACAAAGTTTTACCATCCCAAAAAGACAATTTAATGAAGCAAACTCTAATCTTCATACCAAATTACTTTGATTACGTCAGAATAAGAAATTATTTTAAAAAGGAAGGCATAGGATTTGTACAAATATGTGAATATTCCAAGGTAAGAAAATATATTTAATTATAATATAAATATTTAATTAAAAGAAGAAATAAATTAAATAATTACAGATTATTACATTGAATCAACAATGATTTTTAGCAGTGTAAAAATTGTTAGCATTATCGGAATATAGTACATATAGGTTTATGCAAATGTATATACATTGCATAAGCCTCGATGTGATACAAATCGTTTAAGAGCATTTAGAATCGGGTCTTTCGTGAGTTCGATAACTAATTTGATATGAATATCCTTACTAGAAAACCGCACAAAGATACATAAAATACACATAATGTAATTGATAGTTTTTCTGTTTCGCAACGAATGACCCTTTATATGAAATAGACCTGTATAATCTACATCACAAAAGATAAATGATTTAAGATGTGTTGGTGTTGAGACATAAATGCAGATTTATATCTAAATAACGGATTTTACAATTTGATTTCTATTCAATGGCCACTATTTTGTTTGTCTCAAAATAATGTAGTTTGTAAACCATGGTGCAAATTACGTATATGCTCAAATTTTATGATTAAAATTACAAATGCATGCTTCGATGGGAGTTAAATCTTTTAAGACATCCTGAACACGTAAAATGTCATTTTTATCAAGATAAGGGTTTAATGATTTCAATTTACTATTAGATTTTACTGAATTTGTATCTTTTAATGATTGGATGTCATCGCAAAATATTGTGATTATATTAGTTTCTAAACTTTCTAAAGTTTCTTGTCTAAATTTAGGTGTTACAGTTATTTTACTAAAGTTATACAGGGTCTTCATTAATGTTTAAATCTACGTGATCACAAAATTTAAACAACCCGCGTTACACCGTTGGTATCTTATGTAACTAAAAATAACTAGATCCAGTGCAGTCCCGATGGGAAAATTTCGAAATAACATTTAGATGTTCAGCCTATATAAGTGAATGAAGTATTCAGAATGTTTCAATATCAATTGTAATGGATTCTCAAATGATGAATTTGATGGGCATATCGTGGCCTTTAAGACAAATGTTATTAAATTGAACCTTGGACCAAATGCTAGGTTAGATTAGGTTTGCTGACAAAATGCTCGTTAAGTAAATAAACAAATTCCATGTAAATATTGAATAAAAATTTTATCTCATATTTTCATTTGATGATTTGAAATTCATCTCGTGAAAAATAATTTCATATGAGATGAATTTAAAATCCAAAAATCTCCCAGTTGGACGAAATTACTCGTTTTTTAAAGTGCTTTTTGTTACATTAGCACAGGAGAAACTTCGTGGTAAAACTGAAATATGTAAAATATAGGTGAGAATAGTGTTAAAGATGTTGAATGTTGAAGATTAAAGTCGAACATTATTGTTTCTAAGCAGCAACAGAAAACTGATATGAATAATGGCGACTGCTGTACATAACTCCATGGACTGTAATACTCTCAGGAATAATTATGTATATAATGAATTCAAGAATTATAACTCAATTCCTGCAACAAGCATATATTTGCGATTTCAATTTAGAAATATACTTTAAACGACATTTTCTTCAGAAAATTCTAAAACTAAATAGTGGGTGTACCACTCCCAAGAATAACTTTAAACGTTATAGATTGAAAAATTATGCTAACTCTTTATGTTCCACTCCTACAGCATTTTACGTAAACAATCAGAACATTAGTAACTTTGATTGAAGCATGCCTATGTAGCATTAAGTTATTAAATTTATCAAAACCAGAAATCCTAGCCTTCAGTTATTTATCTACTTATGACAGTTCAAAAATTAACCCACTGTAATTGTAATCATTGAATATAAATTATTATTTGGTTTACATAAAAAAAAACAATATAAAAACACCATAAAAATAGACAAACTTCCTCGGGTAGTCAGTGAGATTGTTGCTGAGGGAGATTGCACATGAAAAAACAGAGGACCCTCATCCACACCTCGGCAAGTGCCATGCACCTAGCTTGTAATTTACCAATAATGTCCATGGATAGCAGTAGACTTCGATTCTCATTTCAAACGTTTCTGTCATTGAGCCACAATAAACATTAATGGCATAAAAACAGAAACTAGTATTATCTACTTATATTCAATAAAAGCTGCTATTTCTGTGGGTTTATTAAAATTGTAGTTTACAAATAATTGTAAAAATTTGCCAAATACCTAGATAAAAAACCTATTAAACGAAAATACTAAAAATTATTTTATGTAATGACCAGTTTTCAAGTCCAAGTCAATAACAAGACCAAATAGTCTTGTTATTGACTAAAATGCTTACAGATATTAAAAATAGACGTGTTGATTCTGATTTAACAAAAAGATGATTTAATATATAAATATGTAAAAAAAATGGATACAAATTATTAAAGTTAAATTCTTTATCGTTTGTAGATGCATTTTATTTCTCAGGTTTATTAAGCTGTTTACAAAGGAATAAACATAATTTATTTATTTAAGAAAAAAATAAATATACAGGGAGAAAAAATACATAATACTACCATACATTATGTACATAATTTTTTTAGATTACTGAAATTTATATATTGTATAACTATCTTCTTTTTCTTTTAGCTCATAACCCTTGGTGGGTTTTGGCTTGCTCTATGTTCCTCCATCTGGTTCTATCTACCGCTATTGTCCTCCAGTTTCCTAATCTTAGAGTTTTTAGGTCTTCCTCCACATCGTCTATCCACCTTTTCTTGGGTCGCCCTTTTGGTCTTGTGTTTTGAGGTTTCCATTCAAGGATTCTCTTCACAATTCTCTCGCCCTCCATCCTGTATACATGTCTTAACCACCTTCATCCTTTGGCTTTTTATACATCTTACTATATCCTCTCCTTTTATAAGTGCATCAATTTAGTAGTTCATTTCTTATTCTCCACATACCGTTTCCTTGCACTGGGCCGTATATTCTTCTAATGATCTTTCTCTCAAATATTCTTAATTGATTTTCATCATTGTTTGTTAGTGTCCATGTTTCACATCCATAGGTTACTACGGGTCTTATAAGTGTCTTATAGATTGTAATCTTAGATCTTCTATTTAGTATGCTGCTCTTTATTAATTTTAAATAAGCATAGTAACATTTATTTCCTTTTAGGATTCTTGCGCTTATTTCACCTTGGACGTTACCATTATTGGCAATTTTGGTGCTAAGGAAATTGAACGTCTTGACGCTTTTAATCTGAGCGCCGTTTATATTAATATTTGGTAGTTGTATTGGGGGATTCCTGCAGCAATACATATATTTCGTTTTGTCTTTGTTCACTTGTAGGCCTCCTTTATTTACTTGTGGCTCAAGATCTATGGCAGTTTGATTCAAGGAGGCAAGGTCACGTGCAATTATCGTAATATCGTCCGCATACCCAAGTATTTGTGTGGATTTATTTATGATGCTTCCAGCTCTATTCACTTTTCTGATAGCTGCTTCTAGTACTAAGTTGAAAAGCACTGCCAAGAGAGCGTCTTCTTTTCTTACCCCGGCTTTCACCTTAAATTCTTCGCTGAGCTGCTGTTGTACTCTTATAGTTGCTGTCGAGTCTGCCATGGTGACTTCTATCATTTTTACTAATTTTTAGGGTATCCTAGGAGGGTTAAACTTTGTAGCATTTTCTTCCTATGTACTTTGTCGAATGCCTGTTTGTATAACTATACATAACATTAAAATGTACATATAATTAATAATTATAATTCACATAATAATAAAGCTCAAATGTTAACAGAATACAAAATATTTTTTATAAGCAAAAAGTAGGATTAACTGTCTTATTTTTTAAAATAATAAACCTAACCTGACTGTCTACTTATTATGGTTAGGTTAGGTTAGTATCCTTCAAAATAACAGCGTATTTAGTTATTCAATATTCAGAGTTAGTTTTTCGAGCCTCTCCTTATATATGTGGTTTCATCGAACGACACAGAGGGCGTACGAATTACAATGGACGACGCCAACTGCACGTCATTGTATACATTTGAAGTAACTAAACATCGAAAGTTTCTAATAGGTTTTATCACGGTTTAATATATGATATATGATGTGTAAAGGAAGTGTTGTAGCATCTATTGGTATTAATATAAGCTACCTACGTAGTGTGGAGTGAAAATTATTTGATAAGGAAAGTGGCATGTATTACGGAAAAGTGGAAAATCCATTTTCTCGAAAACTGTGTCCGAGCGGATGAAACTGAAGCCAGATTCATCTCCAGCACCCTCGAAAATAGTTAACGGTCAACATTTCGAACAATTATTACAATAGTTTTAAGATTTTTATACATTTTATTAGTTATTGGTATTATTTGCTATTGCTACTTATAGCCTTTATTACTGTTATTGCTGCTTAGATATTATTTTTTCTTAATACTGACACTGTTGTTATTGTTCCCTTAATGACGAACCAAAATTTATAAAATTTCTCTGAATTCGTAGAAACTTTCTGTTGTTCATCTGCGGCAAATTCGGACACTTCTCATTAAATATTCTACCAAGAAGACTAGAGAGTAAGGAGACATAGCTCCTCGAAAAATCAGTGGTGGGGTAGGACGAAAAACGGCGCCAATATGGCAGCCTCGCGTAGAATCGCATGAGATCTGCGCATGCCGTTTATCCTCGTCTATCGCGGGTCTTCACTATTTAAATGTAGGGTTAGGGTTCTATTGTGCTCATTATGTAAACAGTAAACAATTTTCGCGTGCATTTCTTTACAATTGTTGTTTCCGTATTGTTTGGTGAAAACACGCTATGAAAATTGGAATACAGTATTTTCAGTCCTAAATACATAGTATGTACAAAAAATAATAGTTCTGAATGCTTTTCTTTTAGAGCAAGAAATGTTATTACATTTTTTCATCTGTCAATTATAATTTTCTTTTATGTCTGCCACGAGTAGGATATCGATGATAATTTAGCTTTGTGGAAATGAAATAACATAATGAGCTTTTAGTCTAACGAGTTTTAATCATCCACAGGGAGATTACATATTTTAACCATAGCCACAAGTGGAATTGAAAATGTCGAACTGCAATCACTTTTGCATGGGGAAATGAAGAAGTGTTCGATCTCGGAAGGAAATATTTTGTTTGAAAGCTTACAAAGCAACAGACACTCCATTGAAAAGCGAAAAATGGTATGCTGAGTCTGGTTTGGACACCAATTTAAACATATGCATTGATAAGGAGTTGAATGTGAATGTGTATTTACACAGTGAATATTTGGAATGGATGGAATGGGATGTGCTGAAGTCTGTACAAGATATTTCAAACATCCAAGAAGTAACCGATAGTTTTTTTTAAACAATTACTAATCAATTGTATATATTGGGTTAATTTAAAATTTGCGATTTTGTGGTAATAACATTACATATTTACCGACCTTTTTGTATGTTGCTTCAGTAAAAACAAAGCATTCAATAAGAGTACAATTTATTCAAATCAGTGTACTATGAAGGCAATACAGTGTGTGATGTAAAATCAATTAATTTTTCAGAATTAACGTTAGTAATTAGACATAAAATTGAAGGGTACAGGAATAAAACAAGAAATGTCACAAAACTATTTATTCAAGAAAATTGAAATTATAAGTTGCATTCTAATGTAAGCGAAGAAATAACATTGCAATGAAAAGAATTAAACTAAAGTTTTGAACTAAAGAACTAAACTAAAGTACCTAACTAACTTTAACTAACTAACTGTAGTTAAACTTTTTCAATTTAACTAAAAGGCCATAATAATAATATAAAATAAATAATATAGGATGTTACCTCTTACTAAAAAACTATGATAACCAAAAATCTTATTACGGAAACGTTCTGTGGGAAGTTCAAATTCATTATCGTTAAGTGAAGGAAAACTGGTATTTTGAGTTTTCTTTTATATTATAAAGTATTCTTTCCTTGAGCTGCATAATATTAAGGAGGTGACGGCACCTCCAACCATTTTTCTCGTCTCTCACAGTCCTTAAACGAAATTGAGTTGTAAATTACTATTTGACAATTTACTTCTACATTACACTGCACTTTTACTATTTACTACAAAGTAAGCGTCACTATCGGTGTATACAAACATTACAATACTTGTTTATCGAAAGACTTACCTCAGGAACTTTAAAAATCGTTCGTTTATTTATGACACAATCAGGGCTTTTGCTGGAACAATTCGTAACGCAACAATATCTCGACGCTTTTGACATATTTAACGGAAAAACTGGAAACGCCCAAAACACAGTAAACAAAAATAAACATAACCTCGCTCGGTTCTACGCAAGGACCGCCATGGTGCGGACGTTTTTCGTCCTACCCCCACCACTCGAGTTATTTCTCTTGTTCTCTAGTCTTCTTGTATTCTACAAGTTCTGTTGATAATCTTATTGCACTGTCCATGAATAATAAACAAATCCATTAAAATTGCGTTTGTATAATTATTTTCTGTCATATTTGTGCTACAGCTATTCAGATTAAGTGCAAATATTACTAATGTAAAATTTATTTAGAAAAATAGCATGTCTATTGTCATTACAAAATAATAAAATAAAAATTTCATGGCCCACCCGTTATGACAACATACCAAAAGATATCCTTGGAAGGGTTACAGAAAAGTGCCTATAAATCGAAAACGGTGCGCATTAGATATAGGGGACATTAACATTTTTAAATAGGTAAATGTATCACCTTTCCAAATTAATAATAATATACTGGGCATCCCATTTAAAAAAAATGACTTTCGTGCATTTCTCTAAGTCACTTATAGAAAGCATTCTCTAACTCACCCTGTATGATATTGGAAATATTTGATTAATGAAGAAGATGCCCCCAGGCCTTGCCTAGCCACAACTGAAAAATTATCTTTTAATTGCTACGTAGGTAGGAGAAAACACGATTTACTGAAAGTAAAATTTTTGGCAATAAATTCAGAAAAGATTTATTATCTCGATAACGGCTTGAGATAGATATAGGGAAATATTAACAAAAGTTACTCAGAAAGACACGACAATCCAAAAAATGCAAAAATATACAGGGTATTCTATTTAAAATAACGAAGATGTTGCCGGTTTTACGTATAAGTGGCAACACCGCACTTTCGAAAATATTTTAGTTGCATAGATCATACTCGACTATTTTGGTAACCAAAATTTCAAAGCAATCGGTAAATCCGTTCTCCATATACTTTTAATACTCCATCCACTGTGGCTCACCCTGTATATATATATATATATATATATATATATATATATATATATATATATATATATATATATGTATATATATACAGGGTGAGTCTTTAAGGTGTACATATATTTTTACCAGCTGTGTATTTAGGCACGTGGAACATTACTATGTAGTTTTTTTTTTTAAATTATGTTTTTTTTTAATTTTGCTTTAAAACCCCGCCGCGTGTTGGTTACCGCTGATCAAGCATGCCGACTGCCGTTAATATTATACCACAGAAATGCGCTGTTGTCAGCTTGTCGTCAATTTCTCACAAATTGGAAACAATATATCTACCCTACAGATTTCTATTTTTAGAATATCAAAAATACATTTTTTAATTTCTTTAAACTTCTATTTTAATTGGTAAATTAAAATCAACAAGGTTCCACACCACCATTGAGGTAATGCTTTGGCGCGTTACTTTTTTGATAAGTGGGTTGTTTGCCTGTAGCCCTATGATCCCACTATGAATTTTCATTAATGCGAAAACAACAAATGGTATTTGAAAAACAAGCAATTGTTATTACAAAGAAATGCCAACATACTAATAATAAAAAGGAAAAACATTTTCAAGGAATAAAAATTAATAAACATTCATCTGACCAGGAAAATAATTGATCCACTTTACATTTCACTCCGCTTTACTACCCTTAATTTCACGTCACTTCACTTAACTGTGCGTCACTTCACCTCACTTTATAACCCATCCAGCATCATGTTGACTCAACATCAGTCTTCTTATTGCTAGAGGCAATAAATCATCTAAACGATTTTCTAAAGTTTCACTCTGAGATATATTTCTCCATTCAGACGTCTCGGTAGTACAGTCCAATAAGATAATTGTCAAGAATTCCTACCCAAACTCTCGTCCAGCTCGAAGATTTTCATCAGCCCAAATATGGGTATTATGGATATTAAAAACCCCTTCTCTCCAAAGTCAATCCTGCCTCATCTGTCCACAAAACGAATATTAAAAAATTTGGATCCTGTTCAAATTGTTGCTGTAACCATTCGCAAAAGTGTCTTCGACCTGCTAAATCTGCTGGAAGCAAAGCTTGAACTTTCCCGGCGTAATACGCGTGTCGTCTTTCCGAACGTAAAATTTGTGAAACGGTTAACTGTCACACGTCAAATCGAGTATTTATTCTTCTTGTACTGGGGTGCCACATTTTGGTCTTCTTTAATTGCATCCAAGAGAGCCGGCACATTTCTTATTCTTCTTGTTTGTTCTCAAAACATCGGTCTTAGGTACGTAGTTTAAAACTTCGAAAATCTCGCAATTGCTGAAAAATCCTCACGAAAGTGCGTTCATTAGGTAGATTTCTTGCGAGATATGTTTCTGAATATAGTCATTTCTTCGAATGCACTTTCACCTGCTAAAAAATAACCGCACGTTTTTTATAACCGCACTTTATATAATTGTCCTTACTACTTATTGCAAGTCAAAATATAGTACTACTATCGATTTACTGTATCTCTATTAATATAAACAATGATATAAGTTGGAAAGTGCTTGAAAATCGGATTTAAAGAATTCGTTTTTAAAGCCGACTGATTTGCAATAAAGTACCAACACGAAATTTTCACATCAACTGACAATTACGTTTTGCGACGAAAACAAAGCGTCATCGACATAAATCTTCAACAGGCGGTGCCCTCTATTAGCCAGCGAGTTAAATATTTTTCTTATACAGTTGCCTTTATTTTACAATATTACAATATTTATTTAAACCATAATGATATATTATTTGTGAGAAAATAAAACATGTTTGCTGTTCCTGATGCTGTATAAAAGAAGAGTTTTTCTGATATAAATTTAGGGTTAATTAGAAAACGATATTTGTAACATCTATTTTGTACCGTTTTATTAAAATTTCACCTTAAAAATTATTTAAAAAATGTCATACATGCCTATGCAAATCCAATGGTTAGTCTGCATACTACTGGATAATATTATAACTAGTTATAAATGGATACAAATATACAATAATGATAGACAGACACATAGATATTTAGATATTTATTAGTGCAATTCACATAAAGTAATACACACCACAAAAAAGAAAAGTAAAGCAAATGGGGAAATTGTGACAACAAATACAATCCAATGTATAAAAAAAAACAATAATAATACATTTATTATAATAATAAATGTATTATTATAATAAATGTATTATTATTGTTTTTTTTAACAAGGGAATAAGGCAATCAAATAATTATAAATGTAATAAAAATAAATACAAACAGAACATAAAAACAATAACAGGAAACAGTGGCTAGTAAAAAATCTATTCGTTTGAATCCTGTTCTTCCAATAGATACATGTTTTTAATATCACTATTACTGCTGCCAGTATCTACATCTTCGTATCATGATCCTGTAGAACTGCTATCTGTCCATTTATTTTGTACTGTGTGCGAACTGTGAAGATACGTTTCATCTACTCTTGATTCTTCTCACAATCAATCCTATATCATAAGATTCCCTAAGAACTTTTCTGTTATCACTAGCTTTTTTCCACCTGTAAGGTGGAAATTCAAACAATTTATTTTCATACACAGATCTTTCGAATGTTCTTACTGATAGTATATAATTTTGCAACTCTGTACTTACTAGGTCAATGGAGCTATAATAAAGCAGATAGATGTATATTAGTATTCTTCATAAAAAATACTTATTATAATACAAAGCATCTTAGCAAAGTTGTTTACTTTATTGATTTGCCTTTGTGTAGTTTTTATATAACTTAAAGTGCATAAAACAACTACTAGGTAACTGAGTCCTCCTTAATTATAGATATAAACAGTAATATAAATAAATTGAAGTATAATTTACTTCAAGTCCATTTTTCTATGAAAGACTCGCAAGAAACTAATTCTGCCATCAAAAGGTATACCAGTGTCCCTCATTTTACGTATATCTGTGTAAACAAATGAAGCAGTTAATAAAAATCTCTCAGGAAATATTTTGCACTTAGTACAAACCTTTTACAGTAGGCCTTCTCTTCCCTATTATATAATATTCGTGAATTATCTTTCGCAAACATTTTTCAGCAGAATCATGTATGACTACGTACGTAGGAATACGATTTTGTGCTTGTTGTATTATTTTTTTTCTTTGGGGAAAAGGAGGTACCTGAATCTATCACAGCAACTCATTTGAGTACCTGTTGATAGGTATTTTTTTTTTAATTCCTGTTGCGGCTAACATTTTCTTCGAATGTTCACTTTATTCTTGGGATCCTTCTTCATAAATGTTATGACATTACTTATTAATTCTCGGAAACAGCTATGTAACGCTTTCCTTGTTGATTTCTTAGTCACATCCATTTGTCTGCAATTTGAAGTGACAATATACATCTGATACACGTCTAATCTCTACCTAAAAGTGTTATTTGTAAATAAAAACTAATAGTTTGGGTAACTATTAGTTTTTATAAGACAAGTTCTTTCGACTAAAATTAATAAGTAATAATGAAAAGTTATAAAATCTGTAAATAAATATAACCTACAACTTCTTGTGATTATGCTTCGTTACTTACCCTAATTGGTGATTAAAGTTGAAAAACATTAAATATAAAAGTCTAAATAACAACAAAAAAACATAAATTATAACTATTAAATATTAATTAGCAATTTTAAAACCCATTAAAATGTTAAAATCTCAAGTTACTGTCTAACCTCAAATAACTGAAACAAACTGTCAGCCACGGTGTCAGCTGTTAAACGCAGATGTTACTTTGTAAGGTCAATGTACGATGATATCGGAGTGCATAACCTATAAAGGATGTGTTGTATATATTAATGTATAATGTGTATAAAGGTAGTGTTGTATCATCTACTTACATTAATATTAGGTATCCACGTAATGTAAAATACATGTTATTTGATAAAGAAAAGTAGTGTCAAATACTGACTGCCAGATCCTTATTCAGCGCCCTCTAAAATAGGAAGGTGCCTAATTTTGGTGAGGATTTGAGAGTTTCACGCTAATGTAAATAATTAGAGATCTTATAATTACGGTATTACCTTCGTAAGAAGCTAAACATATTTTTACTTCGGTATTTTACAATTTTGTAATGTAAATTAAATAGAAAATAGCCCTGCTAAAAATACATCTTACATCTCAGCTTTGTTTATTCCACGTTATTTGTAATAAAATCAATTTTTGGCCATTTATTTGTCAACTAAAAGAAGAAAATGTAAATGTGAAAATTTGGCAACAGTGGCCGTTATACGTCTAATCATACTTGTATCATGAATATAATGGATACAACAAATAAGTGGTTCTCAAAATGTTGAGCAAATTTTTCTAAATATTAAAAATTCAATAACTCCGTTAATAAGGCTGATATTAAAAAATGGTTTTCACAATAATCATTTACTAGGTGTAGCCATTAAGTGGTTAAAATATATGTACACCTTAAAGACTCACCTTATGTGTGTATGTATATATATATATATATATATATATATATATATATATATATATATATATATATATATATATATATATATATATATATATATATATATATATAATATGAAAATTGATTATTGAACAGGATATAAACTATTCATAATGAATGCAAACTTACTGCTTTTAATTGTACATGAGTTTCCAGAGGTCGTGTCAGGATGATATACTCTTCAATTAGTGCTCTCAATTATAGCAGTCTGCAATGCTCGAGAATGAAGTAGGTTGCTACTAACGAATATAACTAACTAATAACTAACGAGTGGATGTAAACAATATCTAATTTGGAAATTGGGATAATTGCCACAGTACCGCTGTAGTTTTGCTTTGCAATTCAAACTGAAATTTTAGTTATATTTTGCAATAGTTGAAATTTTATTGCATTTAACGTTGAATAATATAAACAAAATTCACCCATTCATAGAATCTTGCATGTGTTTAAACTGTAATGGTTTTACTTAAGATTTCCTTATTGTGATTATTAACAATTGTGGTTATTATTATTATTTAATTAAGAAAAATATTTACAGTAATGTGGAACTTAATATGTAACTAGTGGCGACTGTTTACAAAATTTGGTCGCCGAAAAGATCATTGATAATAATTTAAAGCCTTGTAGGGCTTTGGATATTATTGCTGAGGAAGATATCCTAAATCAGGTTGATGATGATTCAACCGAATTGTTTGGCACACTCTGCAAGAAATTGCGTTATACGCATTTCATGTGCAAAGCCAGCAATATGGAAACGACTATCGTAATATTCGAATTCAAGATATAACAAACCATTCAAATATTCTTATTAGATTAGTTTTGAAGACTAAGATACTCCTATATTGGAGTATCTATAGATTATGTTGCAGTAAATTATCCGATGTTCAAGGTTCTCCCACTTTCATTCTGCGAAGTCATTAATATTAGTTAAGCACAATGAAAGTATGATTTATACAGTTTGTCCTCACAAGCTGGTGGTGACAAGCCTCAATATGGTGGTATCTTAGTTAATAAGTGTTCAATATGTCTGTCCTGACTGATCATATGTCGAATTTCTTCAATAGGCATTGTCAACTACTAATTTTTATATCTCTAAACGGTATTGTAGATACCGGTATATATCTACTGCTTTGTATATATTGATAACTTTCTTTTTCAGGAAGGTAAAGTAGCAAGAGCAAGGGATATGTTTTATCATGGAGATGCACATTTTTTATTATACACAGAGAGATATCATTTTTTTAATAGAAAATATATCAAAGGAATAAGACATATTGTATTCTACCAGCCACCAAATTTTCCCCACTTTTACTATGAAATGTGTAACTTAATTCAGGTAAGTTTTGTTTATATGTGTGTGTATGTATGTATATGTATTGTTAGGGTAAACACAAGAATAACACAAATTAATGCCGTATTTCGCATTTAATGAAAACTATGAAAAGCAAATACAGCTCAAGATCAATCTTCTCCGAGCCCGCACCAATAATAATAATCTTAATCTTTCCCAACCAAGCGTTGGCCGCTACAGCGCTTTTATTGTTATGTCTATTAAATGGCTTATGTAAACACACGAAACAAAATATGTCATACAGGGTCCTCGAAAATCTGCTCACTGAGGAGAGCACCTAACATTCGGCCATCCTGACTTGGTCCGTCCTCGGGCCAATCCACCTGTAACCAGAAAAGCTTTGCACAGTAAATTGTTCTGGACTTACAAAGTACATCCTAGTTTGATTAGCAAATATTATCATTCTACCTAGTCGGAGTGCACATGCAAGAGGACTCAACAGAAGGAACGTCCAGAGTGCGCAATGAGTCATGTTTTCCCCATGGACTCTACCAGTCGATTTCTTGGAGTACGCACACAAGAGGACTCAACAAGATTGCTAGGAGTACGCAAAAGGGCACATGTCTCAGTGGTTTATTCATCTGGAGTACACACACAAGAGGACCCAACGAGGTGGCCACAATGGTAGCACAGAACATATGCATAATGGACTCAACGAACTGCCTTTCGGAGTGCACACACTAGAGGACTCAATGGAAAGGATACTTGAAGCACGCAAAGGGAACCACTTGCGGCTTACAAGGGCTCGGAGTGTTCAAAATACACAGCAGAATGTAACTTTAAACACCACAAAGTAATTCAGAGGTATAAATAGGCGTCACACACCTTAAATATACATGACTCAACCACCACAAAGAAGTTCAGCGGTATATATAGGCGTCACACACCTTAAATATACATGAGTCAACCACCACAAAGAAGTTCAGGGGTATACATAGGCGTCACACACCTTGTAATACATGACTTCATTCAACTGTAAAAGTCGTTATCATAAGGAGTAACAAATATAGAATCTCATTCGCACACATCACAATATTCAATATGAAAATTTTTAAACTAAACAATTTGAAATATCCATTAAATAATGTCATATGCAAAAGATACTGGTTAGGACCAGTGGTAACCCACTTTTTTTTTTTTTAACAAATACAATCTACCTCACCTTTAATCGACAGTTTGCCTCCGGAATAGCTTCATCTTATCGCTGGCTACTACTCCACGGAAACGTCGTCTATCTCTTGATAGGCTCTCTACCTTGTACCGGTCATTGGGAAGAACTTGTTTCACCATCACTGGTCCAATATACCTCTGGACAAGTTTTCCACTCGCCAAACCTTTGACGATAGGTGTTTTGTCGATCATTACCATATTTCCAACTTGGTATTTGATTGCTGGATCGCGATTTTTGTCGTAACGCCTTTTCATCGCGATTGCATTTTTATTTATTTTATCCGCGGCTTTAGCGCGCACAAGATTTAATTTACTTTGTCTATCGACCCTCTCTACCTGCTCTACCCGGGGCTGATCATTGTCTACATAAGTGCACAAACCCACGTCAAACCTAAGTTTCGGTCTAAATCCATATAAAAGTTCGGAAGGAGCGTAACCAGTGGTCGCATTTACAGTACCATTTATACTTAATTGAATTTTCGTAACTTTCGATTCCCAAGAACTGTGATCATCTCTAATTACAGTCATCAATGCTTGCAAAATTGTGGAGTTGAATCTTTCTACTTGTCCATTGCTTCGGGGAGAAGCAACGGCATTTAAGACATGTTTTATTCCGTTTTTGTTGCAAAAGGTCTTCGTTTCCTTGCTAGTAAAACACTTCCCTCTGTCTGAAATCAACCTTTCAGGCACACCAAACATTTTAATCAACAGATCTAAACACTTGACAACATGTTTGACCGATGTGTCGGGAACCGCTTCGATCCACGTATATTTACTAAAAGCGTCAAGATATCCCTTACGCCTTCCAGTGGGTTTCTTTACGCATAAACAAGGAATACATGAGGACACATATTTGGTCACAAAGTTTTTCATCTGACAAAACCAGTGTTTTTGTTGAATAGACTCTAATGTCCTTTTAAATCCGGGGTAGTAAAACAATCGTTGCCCGCTAGTCTCTCGAGTTGGTCTTCTATCCTTGGTAAAGGATATTTTTCCTTGATAGTCAAGGCATTTAACTTACGATAGTCCACGCACATTCGAATATCGCCAGCTTTCTTTTTGACTAGGAGAATAGGACTAGCATATGATGATGTACTATTCTCAATTATATCGTTTTCTAAAAGATTATCAACAATCTCCCTTACAATTTGTCTTTCATGGTATGATAATCTGTATGGTCTATAACAAATAGGTTGAGAATTTGTGAGCTTTATTTTCATTTCAATCCCAGTACTACCCAGTTCAGAATTATTATCGGCAAAACAGTCTTTAGTCTTCCAATAACTTTTATAATCGCTGATCAACGTCTCGTGGTAGGGTGTCTGGTTTTGCAAGTACTTCAGTCATGATAGACTGCCCCGAAAGGATTCCTCGCGCCACGCATTCACCCTTTCTGTAGAACGTTTTCCATCTTTGTTATGGTTACCGATGTTAGGACAATATTCCGTCAAAAACTGCAAAAGTTGTCCTGTTGTTCGACAACCTGCAGCGTAAGCACTTGCTTTCATTATGTTGTCATTGAGAGTAAAAATTACTACATCGGCAATGACATGATCCGGCAAGTCACAATGTTTTCCTAACTTTAGTTTTCCTAACTTTAGTTTTCCGTAATAAAAAGATACCACATCCTCGTTACTTTTCCTTTCAATATTAACAAAGTCTTTTAAATTGGCCGCTATACCTTTTGTCGAAGGAAACGCAGAAATTAGCTTTTTTTTTCCACGATTCCCAGTCATCACATTCTATATCTGTTTGGCAGTCATACCATGATTTAGCGTTGCCGCTCAATCGGTCAATTACAGCAAAAATTTTAACACGGTCGTCCCAATTATAAAGTTGTCCAACACTGTCTATTTTTCTTAACCATTGTTTTATAGTTAGTGAATCAGAAGTGCCGTCGAACTTAGGAATTAATTCCGTACGGCCAGCGAATCGCTGTTTATTTATATTTATCGATTCCAGCTCCACAGCTGGTGGACTCCGCGAACGGATCGGTACCGGCGAACGCCGTGAATTTTCAGACATATTTTGATATTGGCTATTAAATAAACTTTCCAAAGCAACCAGTCTCTGTTCCAATAGTTGTGTATCAGTTTCATTTCGATTTGAGCTAACACTGCGATTATTTATACTTTGGGCGCGTTCACGGTGCGATTGTCGCTTACTATGGCTATTTTGTTTGCGAGAGCGAGATCGACGATGATGTGACCGCGAATTATCCATAACGACGAAAAACAATTAATTATTGCACAATCAAAGTGATAGATAAATAGACAAGATCAGAGCACACAGCACGTGCAGCAGGTAGAATAAGTAAAGTTTAATAGGCAAATTGTTTAATCAAAATGACTCACCGAAGTCCGATAGGAGGGTCAAGTTCATACACAATAAAATGTGCACTCGTAAAAATGTCAGGCACACAGGTAACTATCCCGCTTCAGAAATGTTAGGGTGAACTCAAGAATAACACAAATTAATGCCGTATTTCGCATTTAATGAAAACTATGAAAAGCAAATACAGCTCAAGATCAATCATCTCCGAGCCCGCACCAATAATAATAATCTTAATCTTTCCCAACCAAGCGTTGGCCGCTACAGCGCTTTTATTGTTATGTCTATTAAATGGCTTATGTAAACACACGAAACAAAATATGTCATACAGGGTCGAAAATCTGCTCACTGAGGAGAGCATACTATGTTTTTGTATTTTTTAGGTGAAAGATATATTTTACAAAATTTTAATAATAACTATTTAGAAAATTTACCTTTCGCCGAACATAGAAACATTTTTTATATGTATATATATATATATATATATATATATATATATATATATATATATATATATATATATATATATATATATATATATATATATATATATATATATATATATATATATATATATATATATATATATATATATATATATATATATATCTATGTTCGGCGAAAGGTAAATTTTCTAAATAGTTATTATTAAAATTTTGTAAAATATATCTTTCACCTAAAAAATACAAAAACAAAAAAAATTAACTACGTATTAGCAGAAGAAGAAATATTTATAGCTTAATTGTTTAAATTCTCCTGATAAAATTCTAATGCCACCATTCTATCGTTTCTTATGACACAGTAAACATTAAACTGCCAACGTTCTTGAAAATTTCGCTCCCTGAACACATGAGGATTCGAGTCACTCCAATGAAGAAGTCCAGTTTTGGTAAATTTAGCTTCATCTGACCATATAATATTTCCCAAATAAGAATCGTCGCCTACAGACCTTATTAGAATAAATTCACAAAAATGTTCTCTTCCTAAGAAATCTGTTTCTTTTAATCATTGAACTATTCGGAATGAAAACGGGTGAAATTTATGTTTAATTATGATTCTGTGAACTGAATCTTTGCATAGTCCCGATTCCAAAGCAGCTTGTCTTAATTACATCATTGGAAATGCACTAAAATACCCCAGAATTGCTATTTCAACGTTTTCGTCATCAACAATAAGCTTCCGCTTTGGAATTCTTGCCTTGACAGAGCCATAGTTTTTAAAATTATCCAGTATGCGTTTTACAGTGTTTGGTGACGGTTTCTGTTTTTGTGGATATCGAGTAGCAAATGTGATACAAGTTCTTGATATTACTTTATCACATTCTCCATAAATAGTAATCAAATTCAAAAAGTCTTCGTGGATGTAATTTAAACGCGGTGGCATTTTTTAACATAAGAGAACGACTGACATTACTGATTGTTTCTAATCATGGCTAATTTTATAAAATTTTTACTAAAAATTCTTGAATTTCTAAGAAAATCGCAAAAATTTGTGTGTGTGTGTGTGTGTGTGTGTCTATATATATATATATATATATATATATATATATATATATATATATATATATATATATATATATATATATATATATATATATATATATATATATATATATATAATTTTTGTACATTACCTTGTTTTCAGGCAACGAATATGAACAATAAAATTGGAAGTGCATCAAATACGACAGTTAGTGTGATTTACTCGAAGTACGATATTCACCAGTTGTCGTCAATTATCGGTACTGAAAGAACAGCAAAAATGATTCAGTCAGATAGGAAGGTCCATATGATGGTTACAGGTGCTGATTAGTAATAATGTATTTTTATCAATAAAATTTAAAACATCTTATTAGTAATGTTAGCATACACCTTCCTCCAAATCCTTTAACGGCTTGAGAAATGCATACTCGATTGACGGACTGTCTGAGTTGTCTTCCTTGCAAAGATAAATAGGGTTCGTGTTCTATGTTCATCAAACAGAATATACAGCTAGATGCACTAGAAGATGAATGTGTGCGTAGAGAGGAACAGAATGCTATTTGTATAAATTAAAACCATTAATTGAATACATATAAGAAAAAAACATTTATAGTTTTGCAATAAATTTATTAATTTAGTTGATTAAAAGAAAAAATGTGCCGGATCATTAAATAGTAAAAAATTCCTTTGATTATTTATTAAAATGTTCAATATTTTCTCAAATGTATTGCTAATCAATAGGTAATGTTCAGGAGTTAATCAGGATTAGTAATTTCAGAATAGTGTGAGCCAAAGAGAGACGTGGCTTCTAAACTAGAGGTATGTGTGAATAGGAACAAGTCTAATGTTTTGTAATTTAATACTCCTAATACTGACACATTTATTTTGGTAGTTAGGTTGTTAGTATAAGGAAGTTAGTAGGAAGAGAGGCAGGGTTCAGCCTGGGAACTTTTTGAAGACCCTGGGAACTTTTCGATCCTTTGATGTTTGTCGCCGGTACGCGTCATATTGAGATCAAAGGATGCCGCCAGACAGGTGTCAATTCTATACCGACAGGTGTGGTCGTCGGCACACGTCAAGGTCGTGGACATTTTTATTGACAAAATTTTTATATATATATATATATATATATATATATATATATATATATATATATATATATATATATATATATATATATATATATATATATTTAAGGTGTACATATATTTTTACCAGCGATGTATTTGGGCACATGGAGCATTATTATGTAGTTTTTTTCTTAAAAAAATGTTTTTTTTGTAAATTTTGCCTTAAAACACCGTCACATGTTGGTTACCGCTGATCAAGCATGCCGACTGTCGTTAATATTCTATCACAGAAATGCGCTGTTGTCAGCTTATCACCAATTTCTCACAAATTGGAGAGAATATCTACCTTACAGATTTACATTTTTTAAATACCAAAAATAGATTTTAATTTCTTTAAACTTCTATTTTAATTGGTAAATTAAAATCAACAAATTTCCACACCACCATTGAGGTATTGCTTTGGAGCGTTACTTTTTTGATCAGTGGGTTGTTCGCCTGTAGCCATTACCCCACTATGAATTTTTATAAATGCGAAAACAACACAAGCACTTGTAGTTACAAAGATATGCCAATATACTAATAATAAAAAGTAAAAACATTTTCAAGGAATAAAAATTAATAAACAGTCACCTGACCAGGAACTAATTGACCCACTTTACATTTCACTCCACTTCCCTTAATTTCACGTAATTTCACCTCACTTTACAACCGATCCAATAAGTTTATTCACATGACTTCATTTTGTAACATTATTTTTTCCTGAGCATACTCCTTAACCATAATAAAATCATAAAAACTGTTCAAAATGACCACCCTTATTCTGTATATATCCAAGTGTTCTTCTCACCAGCGATTCACGAATATTTTGACAGCTGTGGATTATCTCTTATTATATTAGCTACGTTTTCAATTCGTTCTTGCAATTCTTCAATTGTATTAACTAGTACGGCATAAACTAGTTGCTTCATATGGCCCCATAAGAAAAAATCACATGGATTTAAATAAGGCGATCGCGGTGGCCAACGAATCGGTCCATGACGTCCTTTTATCACCATAGTTTGTATTCAACCAATCAACGACGTTTCTAGCAGTATGTGGGGGAGCACCATCATGTTGAATCCACATCAGTCTTCTTGTTGCTAGAGGCAATAAATCATCCAAATGATCTAAAGTTTCACTCAAAAAATTGAGATACATTCCTCCATTCAGACGTCTTGGTAGTATGTACGGTCCAATAAGAATATTGTCAATAATTCCTGCCCAAACGTTCACTGAAAACTGTTGTTAGAAGCTGGTCTCTCGTACAGCTCGAGGATTTTCATCAGCCGAGATATGGGTATTGTGGATATTAAAAACCCCTTCTCTGGTAAATCCTGCCTCATCTGTCCATAAAACGAATCTTAAAAAATTTGGATCCTGTTGAAATTGTTGCTGTAACCATTCACAAAATTGTCTTCGACCTGCTAAATCTGCTGGAAGCAAAGCTTGAACTTTCCTGACGTGATACGCGTGTAGTACATGCGAACGTAAAATTCGTAAAACGGTTGACTGCGACACGTCAAATCGGGTACTTAGTCTTCTTGTACTTGTGCTACGATCTTTTTCAATTGCATCCAAGAGAGCCGGCACAACATTTCTTATTCTTCTTGTTTGTTCTCTACCGATGTCTTGAGTGCGAGGTTTAAAACTTGCAAAATCTCGCAATCGCTGAAAAATCCTCA
The DNA here is from genome assembly GCA_037954035.1 of Rosalia funebris. NCBI lineage: Eukaryota > Metazoa > Arthropoda > Insecta > Coleoptera > Cerambycidae > Rosalia > Rosalia funebris. Next base: position 40,627,784 of record JAZFAV010000016.1, read on the forward strand.
CGAAAGTGCGTTCATTAGGTATATTTTTCGCGGGATATGTTTCTGAGTACAATCTTCTTGCTACGAGTGCACTTTCACCTGCTAAAAAATAACAGCGCAGCATATCCACCATTTCGGGGTCAGAATAAGCCATTTGCACGTTTTATTATAACCGCACTTACTAGTACACTATAAAAGTCAAAATATAATACTACTATCGATTTACTGTATCTCTGTTAATATAAACAATGATATAAGTTTGAAAATACTTCAAAACAAACCACAAAAAATCTGCTTTAAAGCCGACTGATTTTGCAATAACGTACCAAGACGAAATTTTCAAATCGACTGAAAATTAATAATTACATTTTTCCATGATGCGACTAAACAAAGCGATATCGACATTATCAACATGATCGAAATTACATCTTCAAACAGCGGTGCCCTCTATTAGCCAGCGAGTTAAATATTTTCCGTATCCAGGGGCGCTTATTTTATAATATTTATTATTTAAACCAAGGCAACCATAACGGTATATTTTTTGTGAGAGAAAATAATAAAATGTTGCTGTTCCTGATACTAGGAAAGAAAAGTTATTTTGATGTAAATTTAGGCTTAATTAGTAAATGATTTCTGTAACATCTATTTTGCATCATTTTATTCAAATTTCACCTTAAAAATTATTTAAAAAATGTCATACATGCCTTTGCAAATCCTATGGTTAGTCTGCGTACTAGTGGATAATATTATAACTAATAATGAATGGATACAAGTATACAATATTAATACACATAGATATTTATTAGTGAAATTTATATAGTAATACACACCTCAAAAAAAGAAAAGTAAAGCAAATGGGCAAATTGTGACAACAAATACAATCAAATGTATAAAAAAACAAAAATTATAAATGTAATAAGAATAAATAGAAACAGAACATAAAAACAATAACAGGAAACGGTAGATTCACATAGTCACATTCTACAATAAATGATGAAATAAAAATAATAATGCAATAGTACAGTATAACCATAGTGTTCCAGTAGTTCATTATGTAACATATTTTGTGTTTTGTTTAATTAGCTCATATAATTCGGGTTTCCTCACTGTTGGCTCACATGAAATGTTACACTCTTGTAGCCATTTCACCATATCTGCCTTTTTTGTTCCTATTGTTGGTTACTTTCCAATAGCGTTGTAGTAGGATGCATTATCAATAACCAAAACTAATCGTGTTGAAAATGTGGGATTACTTGATATTCAAGCCACTTTTTAAAGTTTTAAGGTGTTTGTATCACTATGATACCCCCTGCTCTCCACTCCTTAAATATAATGTTGTATTTTCATATGTTTTGAATCTAGAAAATATCATACTTGATTTGAATTAACTCGCTGGCTAATAGAGGGCATCGCTGTTTGAAGATGTAAATTCGGACATGTTGATAATGTCGATATCGCTTTGTTTTCGTCGCATCATGGGAAAATGTAGTAATTGTCAATTTTCAGTCGATTTGAAAATTTCGTCTTGGTACGTTATTGCAAAATCAGTCGGCTTTAAAGACGATTTTTTCTAGTTCGTTTTGAAGTATTTTCAAACTTATATCATTGTTTATATTAACAGAGATACAGTAAATCGATAGTAGTATGATATTTTGGCTTGACTAGATAGTAAGGACAATTTATAGTGTAGTAGTAGTATAATAAAACGTGCAAATGGCTTATTCAAACCCCGAAATGGTGGATATGCTTTGCTGTTATTTTTTAGCAGGTGAAAGTGCACTCATAGCAAGAAGATTGTACTCAGAAACATATCCCGCGATAAATTTACCTAATGAACAAACTTTCGTGAGGATTTTTCAGCGATTGCGGTATTTTGGAAGCTTTAAACCTCGTACTCAAGACATCAGTAGAGAACAAACAAGAAGAATAAGAAATGTTGTGCCGGCTCTCTTGGATGCAATTGAAGAAGATCGTGGCACCAGTACAAGAAGACTAAGTACTCGATTTGACGTGTCACAATCAACCGCTTCACGAATTTTACGTTCGCAAGGGCTACACACGTATATCGTCAGGAAAGTTCAAGCTTTGCTTCCAGCAGATCTAGCAGGTCGAAGACAATTTTGTGAATGGTTACAACAACAATGTGAACAGGATCCAAATTTTTTAAGATTCGTTTCATGGACAGATGAGGCAGGATTTACCAGAGAAGGGGTTTTTAATATCCACAATACCCATATCTGGGCTGATTAAAGTTTTCGAGCTGTACGGGAGACCAGCTTCCTACAACAATTCTCAGTGAATGTTTGGGCAGGAATTATTGACAATGTTCTTATTGGACCGTACATACTACCAAGACGTCTGAATGGAGGAATGTATCTCAATTTTTTGAGTGAAACTTTAGAAGATCATTTGAATGATTTATTGCCTCCAGCAACAAGAAGACTGATGTGGATTCAACATGATGGTGCTCCCCCGCATATTGCTAGACACGTCGTTGATTGGTTGAATACAAACTATGGTGATAAATGGATAGGACGTCATGGACCGATTCGTTGGCCACCGCGATGGCCTGATTTAAATCCATGTTATTTTTTCTTATGAAGCCATATGAAGCAATTAGTTTATGCCGTACCAGTTAATACAATTGAAGAATTGCAAGAACGAATTGAAAACGCAGCTAATATAATAAGAGATGATCCACAGCTGTTTCAAAATATTCGTGAATCGCTGGTGAGAAGAACACGAGGATATATACAGAATAAGGGTGGTCATTTTGAACAGTTTTTGTGATTTTATTATGGTTAAGGAGTATGCTCAGGAAAAGATAATGTTACAAAATGAAGTCATGTGAATAAACTTATTGGATCGGTTGTAAAGTGAGGTGAAATGACGTGAAATTAATGGAAGTGGAGTAAAATGTAAAGTGGGTCAATTAGTTCCTGGTCAGGTGAGTGTTTATTAATTTTTATTCCATTCTATATATTATTCTTTTATTCCATATAATTTCTACATTAGTATGTTGGCATATCTTTGTAATTACAATTGCCTGTTTTCAAATATCATTTGTTTTTTCGCATTTATACAAATTCATAGTGGGGTAATGGCTACAGGCGAACAACCCACTTATCAAAAAAGTAACACTCCAAAGCAATACCTCAATGGTGATGTGGAAATTTGTTTATTGTAATATACCAATTAAAATAGAAGTTTAAAGAAATTAAAAATGTATTTTTGGTATTCTAAGAACACAAATCTGTAAGGTAGATATTCTCCAATTTGTGAGAAATTGGTGACAAGCTGACAACAGCGCATTTCTATGATAGAATATTAACGGCAGTCGGCATGCTTAATCAGCGATACATGTGACGGTGTTTTAAGACAAAATTTACAAAGAAAAAAACATTATTTTTTTAAGAAAAAAACTACACAATAATGCTCTATGTGCCCAAATACACCGCTGGTAAAAATATATGTATACCTTAAAGACTCACCCTGTATATATATATATATATATATATATATATATATATATATATATATATATATATATATATATATATATATATATATATATATATATATATATAATTTTTTTTTACTAAAATCCAGTCACCCCTTTCTGTGGCTCCGACTCACAGAGAAGGTGCGCTGGTAATACCAGTAATCACTCCTCGCGTCCGTTCGGTTAGTGATTACTGGGCCGATTCGTGTTCCCTGAGTAGACAAAACGAACCGAGAATTACGGCGTTCTGCATGCGACCGGCTAAGATTTCTGCCGAAGTTTCAGCATGCCGGTATGCTCTTTAATTCTGAAAGCAGTGTATCTCTGGCTCCACCAAGGGCTTCTATAATCAGTACCTTAAGTTTAACAGAATGGCCTCGATGGAGTCTACGGAGTTCGAAGATTAAATCTCGATATTTTGTCCGTTTCTCCTCCTCTTTCAAAACAATGTTACCATCACTGAGTGCCAAAAACTCGATGACGAACATTGTATTGAGTTGGTGGTCGAGAAGGACTACGTCAGGCTTATTGGCTTGTATTTGCCTGACGGTGGAAAACGAATAGTTCCAATATATTCGGCAATTCTCGTTTTCCACAACGGACTCAATATCCCCCGAAGCGTAAGGCAGCACTGGTGTCTCGTCTATCTGATACGAGTGCCTTAAATGATAATAAAGCACCCGTAACGCTGCGTTGTGTCTATGGATATAGGCCGAGACTGCATATACCGAGCAAGCCGACAGTAAATGCATCAATGTCTCCGGCGCCCTGCGGCAGGTCCTGCAGCTGACATCAGGGACCTCCATATCCATGACACGACTCCGATAGATGAGCGTGTTAAACACACCATCTTGGCAAACCATGATGAATCCTTCGGTCTCTGAATTTAACCCGGGTGACCTTAAGAAAGCAAAGGTCAGCCTTTCGGATAAGCCCAGGGCTTCCATATTCCTATAGAAGAGCCCGTGCATGGGCTTATCCTTGTGAAGCTGCAAAGCTCTTAAATGCTCTGCAGCTTTTACTTGGGCTTTTAGCCGAACGGTTTCCAACTCGGTGACAGAGTTGTGATTGGCCCATTCGGTGTCGAAGACGAGACCGAGATCATCGGCTGCTCTACGTGCTGCCTTAAATAAAAATGCTCCTATCCCTGCATGTTCGTGATCTCGGACCATGCAAAGAAGGATCCGAACACCTGATAACTTTACAGGCACCGTCGAGAACCATTCTGTTATGGAGACACTCCAAACTCAAGAGTCCACGGCCTCCGCGATGTCGTGGGAGATATAACCGTGGAACTCCTACTGAGGTGCATCCTCTATCGGGTTACTACGTCGAGTCGTCGCAGCTCGTCCATTTGACTACTCCGAAGGAGTAGACAAGGATCGGAACGGCAAGCATGTTTGTTTCAGACACCTTGTTCTTCCCCGACAGTTCTGAAGATCAGATCTGTCGGAGGCGGTACTCATACTTACCGCGGAGCGCTTTTTTTTTTACGACACCTACCTCTTGGATGGAGCGTTGATCAACACCCAAGTAGGCGTACGTAAAATGCTATGAAAGCAGTGAGCCCATACGAAGGGGATACATGGCACGTATGCATGCCCTGTGGTGTGAATTACACCCAGAGCATGATGCCTTCACGCCACAGCATCTGCGTAATTATGTACCCCATCTTCGTTGAAAGGGCTATGTAAGGACTGCGCCCCGATTGACGAATGAGGTAGCTGAAAGGCTACCTAATGAACCAGCTGAGGATGCGGTTTTCACCGCTCCACCAATAGTAGATGGCCTCAGTACCAGAAGGGAGTTACATGGCATAAGGCCCCTAGGCCACAAGACCTGGCCAGAGTGGATGCTGAAGTTCAAGCATCGCTTCCAGAAGGGGCGGACATCTGGCACATAAATTGTGCCGTGTACACTGCCGCCGAAAGCTTCTCTCATATGGAGAGGGCGAACAACTCTTCCTCTCCGCGAGATAGTGCGGAGCGGCGTGTACGGAAGATGGAGGCCAAGATCCAGTCGACAAGACAACAGATATCCCGTATCCAATGTGTGATGGACTATATGGCGGCCAATAGGCCTTTTACGCAAAAAGTGCGGCGAATCGCCGCCAATTTAAGATGCGTCCATCATACACTCAATGAGGTAGTGCTGCGTACCACCAAACAGCACTGCATTGATAGGATACGGATGCTAGTGACGTGCAAAAAATTATTAGTGAGGCAGGCGCGAAGTACTTGAACCAACACAGCGCTTTTTCCATTGCTTCCTGGTTGTTTGCTTTTGAATATTACGTAATTACAAACAAAATTAACTGGCCAGTATTCAAAACAGTTGCCACGGATTTTAGTTTCGCTCTTATTAATACTTATCAATGGAATAAGATGCATGATTTAAGTGAATATGTTAATGTATTATATGATAGAACTTACCATAAGGAGACGTCTGCATTAGATAAACCTTACATTACTTTAAAAATTTGCTGTAGTCATTTTATGCATATTGTTGCGAAAGATGTAAATAAAATTTTTGGTAAAGATAAAGAAAGTAAATTATTTTTTAAGCGTGTCATCGGCTCATTCAATAAAGATAGTTTACATGATATTGATAACTGGTTTAAAAATTTTACTGTAGTATGTACTAATAAGTTTAATAACCCTGAGCTTGTAAAATGTTATGAACATTTATTTCAAATTAGTTCTCAAGATTTAAAAAAAAAATTTTATTATGAATATATCGACAACGTTACTGATTCTGCTTCTGATTATAAAACTTTATATTCAAGAAGTAAGTTTTACATACATTACTTAAATATTTATGACTTATTTAATCAATGCAATTAGAGAATCAATGGAGAGAGTGGTATTTCACTGAATAAATATTATTCACCCGAATTAGTAGATTTAGTATTAAGAAAATATTTGCCATTTTTACCTCTTTGGACTAATGTAATATCCGATTATTCTAATGGAAGATATAGTAACGCAGTTGTAGAGAACTGGTTTAGGGAAATCAAAAATAACATTTTAAATAGCACACAATTGAGATGTAGTAGATTTGTACGGCAGATTCGTCAAAGTGTTTTATCAATAACCAAAACATGCACTTTAGATATTGAAAAATCGAGGTATGCAACATCTTCAAATAATAAACGGAAACGATCAGAATCTGCAGATAATGATTACCGAAGAGCAGTGGCACAGAAAAAATAAAAAAGTAAAATGTAACTTTTTCAGTTTACCCCAAACAGATAAATTAGTCACGATTATTAAAAGTACGAATTCACAAATTGCAATGTCAAAAGAAGTACCTTTCACCTTTCTTCCAAATGGCTTAGTTAAAGACTAGAATTTCTACAGTTTCTTTGGTATAAACTACGTATTAAGTAAAAGTATATGAAGGCGCTTCCCCTTTTGAACAATTAAATATTTCGGATTTTGATACTTTATCTTACTGTATACAGTCCAGCACTAAAATGTGGCTCTCTAACTTTTTAATTGACATATGTTTACATGTAATAAGTAAAAACAATAGAAATAGTGATTGCACTTATATTTCGACAAACAATTCGGGACAGATTTTAAACGATCAATTTAAAAATTGCTCTGTTCATTTTCATAATACAAAAACCTACCTCTTGCCATATCTTCAAAATTCAAATCATTGGTGATTAGGCGTAGCTTGCTTTTCAACAAAACAATTTTACTTTTTCAATCGATACAAAAATATCCGAAATTAAAAAATCCGAAAATTTATCCGAAACTAAAATTTATTTGAAAAAGTGTTTGCGTTATCTAAGGGTTTGCAACGCTTTTACTCTGGGCTGGAGGGCGAAAACATTAAACCATCCTGAGCAAAAAGATAATTATAATTGTGGGGTGTATTTACTTTTATTTGCGGAAATGTTTTTTAAGGATAATCGAATACCAAACTTATACGCATGTAATGAACCTGAAAACTACAGGAAGGTTTTGAGAAATACGCTTTTATAAAATGCAGATTGCATGCATGAACGTTGTATTAAGGCTGTGACTAGACTCCCGCCTCGGGACCCAGGTCAAGTCCCGAATAACGTCATTAAATGACGTCATAGGTATCGTTTCGGGACTGATATTTCTTACCGACTCGGGACCAGCATACGGTCCCGAATAACGTCATCAGTAGCTTTATCGGAACTTTATTCCGTTCCGATGCAGGCCCCTCATTCGGTCCTGAATTTACAAGGAGAACCGTACCTTTGCTAGAAACATTTATATACATATATGGTGTCCGAGTTTTAAACATCCAAACTTCACGGACATGTAGACAATCTCATTCTGAGTAAAAAAGTTCCTATAAACATACCTATTACCTGGATTTCTAAGGGAGATACAGGGTGTTAAAATTCAACTATTTTTTTAATATTCATTAATATTTTCCGTTTTCAAATTTTTGCGTATCTCTTTAAAATCCCTCCATGAAGGGAGAACATAATAAAAAATGTTTGTAGATCTTTACCTAGATGTAGTAGATGCACTTTGAGTATACTCGGTTACTCAAACCGTTATTTTCTCAAAAATTGTGTCTTCAAAAAAACCTATTTGGATTCCTAAGAGAAACTAGAAAGTTAACTTATTTTTCTTACAATTACGCATTATAAGCTTACATTTTGCATCAATTTTTGACTTTAAGTGTATCTAAAATGTTTTAAAAACATTTTTCTCGCGTTTTTGTTCTGTTATGTGCAAAAATTTTGCAGCATGCGCAGAGAAATTAGAATATTTCGAAAACCGTTCGAGATATCACAAACTTACAACAGAAAAAAGTATTGCGAATATATCATGCTTTAAATGTAGTACATAGACACACGTCAGTGGCGTACGACGAGAAAGTTCTAGTGTTTGAAATCTTGCCCGGATCTCAGAAAGTGAACATCCAGAATATCACTGACCACGAAAACAATAGGATATATTAGTCTTGCTTACAAACTTACAAGAGAAAAAAATATTACGAATATATCATGCTTTAAATGTAATGTATAAACACACGTCAGTGGCGCACGACGAGAAAGTTCTAGTGTTTGAAACCTTGCCCGGATCTCAGAAAGTGAACATCCAGAATATGACTGACCACGAAAACAATAGGATATATTAGTCTTGCTTCTGTAAATAAGTGTACAAAATTTGAAAACTGTATCTCCATCTTTTCGGAAAGTATTAATGAAAATAAAAAAAATTGTTGAATTTCAACACCCTGTATCTCCCTTAGGAAGCCAGGTAATAGGTATGTTAATAGGAATTTTTTTACTCAGATTGAGATTGTTTACATGTCTGTGAAGTTTGGATGTTTAAAACTCGGACACCATGTATGTAAATGTCTGTAACTAACGAAGGTGCGGTTCTCCTTATAAATTCGGAACCGAAAAAGGGTCCCGCGTCGGGGCGCAATATAAGTCCCGAAACGCTACCTATGACGTCATTTGATGACGTTTTTCGGGACTTGACCTGGGTCCCGAGGCGGGACTCTAGTCATAGCCTTGTATTAAATGTGGAGATTTTGCTTTAGATGTAACTGCTGATTGGGTCCAATGAGATTCTTGTTTTAGATGGATTATGTTAAGATGCGTTCCTCAAGGGTTCCCTATAGACACTTCAGGAAATTACACCTGCTTTGTTTGTCAATACTATTCTGATCACATTAGACACAATCAGTAAAATGAATTTCGAAAGTGTTTATATTGAAGAAATTCCTGGGTTTTTATTGAAAAAGAAATTTTTTTATACGCACTATACTATCAAGTATTAGTTTTATCATCCTTTTTGAATACTATTTTGCTTTCGAAAAACACTTTATAATATATTATTTTGCTAAAATGGTATTAGTGACGAACAAACTTCTATAAGTGTAGTGGAGGTTTATACATTTTGCTTTATACCTTGGAATACTCTGAAGCACTAGATTGATCAAAAACATTTATTTTTCATAACTCCGTTGTCCACGAGGATATTTCTCATTTACTGATCCTAAATATATAGGTCCAACCAGAATATGTTTATTTTCGTGTCGGTGTTTTCAGTGTTTGTACCAAGGGAAAACATTTTATTTTGCTGATTATAACATGAATATAATTTTTATTTTCTCATTAATTAATATTAGTTTATGATTATTTTTCACTCTTATCCCCATTAGCGCCACATCTAATATAGTGGGATATAATGAGGATAGTATACAGAGTATATCCACAAAGTTTGGTTGAAATTTAGAACGCAGAACACCTTTAACAAAAATACTTTGTTGATTTGTTAATATTAGTTTATGATTATTTTTCCCCTAATCCTCATTGTCGCCACCTATCATATAGTGGGATATAATGAGGATAGTATACAGAATATATCCACAAAGCTTGGTTGAAATCTAGAACGCGGAACACCTTTAAAAAAATTGGCTTGTGGATCTACTAATATTGGATTATGATTTTATGTTTCACTCTTATGCTCATTGGCGCCACATCGCATATAGTGGGATATAATGAGGATAGTATGGAGGGAGAGTATATCCACAAAGTTCGGTTGAAATCTAGAACGCGAAACACCTTGAACAAAAATACTTTGTTGATCTGTTAATATTAGTTTATGATTATTTTTCACCTTTATCCTTATTCACGTCACATCTAATATAGTGGGATATAATGAGGATAGTATACAGGATATATCCACTAAGGTTGGTTGAAATCTAGAACGCGGAACACCTTTAAAAAATAGTTTGTAGATCTGTTAATATTAGTTTATGATCATTTTTCACCCTTATGCTCATTGGCGCTACATCTCATATAGTGGGATAAAATGAGGATAGTCTACAGAGTATATCCACAAAGCTTTGTTGAAATCTAGAACACGGAACACCTTTAAGGACACAGCTTTTTATCTATTAATATTGGTTTAATTTTTTGTTCACCCTTATCCTCATTGGCGCCACATCTTATATATTGGGATAAAATGAGGATAGTATGCAGAGTATATTCACAGAGTCTGGTTGAAATCTAGACCGCGGAACACCTTTAAAAAATAGTTTGTGTATCTATTAATATTGGTTTATGATTTTTTTTTTTTCACCCTTATCCTCATTGGCGCCACATCTCATGTAGTGGGATATGATGAGGATAGTATACAGAGTATATCCACAAAGTTTGGTTGAAATCTAGAACGCGAAACACCTTTAAAACAATACTTTGTTGATCTGTTAATGTTAGTTTATGATTATTTTTCACCCTTATCTTCATTGGCGCCAGATCTCATATAGTGGCATATAATGAGGATAGTATACAGAATATATCCACAAAGTTTGGTTGAAATCTAGAACGCGGAACACCTTAAAAAAATAGCTTGTGGATCTGTTAATATTAGTTTATGATCATTTTACACCCTTATGCTCATTGACGCCACATCTCATATAGTGGGATAAAATGATAGTCTACAGGGTATATCCACGAAGCTTGGTTGAAATCTAGAACGCGGAACACCTCTAAAAAACAAAGTTTGTTAAACTATTAATATTGGTTTATGATTTTTTTCACCTTTATTCTCATTGGCACCACATCTCATATATTGGGATATAATGAGGATAGTATACACAGTATATCTATACCTCAGTGTCGAAATAATATGGAGTGACTCATCGATGACATATGGATGACTCAGGGACAAGAAGTGTGCGGGGAACGAAATTCCATAGGCGTATCAATTTGGAGGGGGAAATATGTAAAAAATAACAAAATAATACCAAGACAGTTGAAAAAGGTTTCAAGTGGATTTGTAACAGTTTTTTAGTTAGAAAACAATGTAAGAGTCGTAAGTTATGTATGTACTTATTTCATGCTTACCCAATCAGAACATCTCCTGTTAGCATATCCTGATAAAACAGACATTTTGGCAACATGTGCCATATAAAGGGACGTAGCAAGCTATACACAAGTGGCCCCTCTGAATCAATATATTGACCTACCACTTTCGCTATTTAATACTATCATTATATTTATGCCACACCACTAACACAATCTTTATTTTATTGTATCAACAACACCGTCACAGTCACTATATCTACCACTATACATATATGCCACACTTATCACACATATTTTATTTTATATTATCAATCACTGTCACTATCCCACTATCACTATGTTGCGTCGCACTGAAAATACTTTGTTAATGTCATTATTATAAGAATCACTCACTTCAGACAACACGACTTCCACTTGCAATATTACTATTCCACAGTTAGTCACTATCACTATCCAAGTTACAAAACCACAATCACTGGAACTGCTATCGCCTAGATTGATTATAACTGGATCTATCAACGCTTCCGCTCTTGTGTCAAGATCCCACATGCGTTGTTCCTCTTTCTTTACGTGTACAATGCACTTGAACCATGTTTCCGCGGTGACGCGGCTGATAGCATCGTTCAACAGCAATTTGACGTCTCCCAGTTTAAAAGTCCTATTATTTCGTGCTACGTCCATTTTTATTTGCGCCCAAATCAGCTCTATGGGGTTCAATTCGCAATGATTTGGTGGTAGACGAAGTATTGTCACATCACGAGCTTTTGTCATTTTATCTACTACATATTTAATGTACCGGCTTTCTTCTCGCTGCGCAATTTTTAATAGCTGCACTTTTAACATGGTATCGCCGCAATCCAGATTTTTAGATTTTAACTACTCTAGGATCTGTCCTTTTCTCCATGCTGATGTTGGTAACTTTTCAATTCGCCGACTATGATATGGTGCATTGTCCATCACGACAACTGCGCCGGGTTCTATGGAAGACAATACAGATGAAAACCATTTTTCAAAAACTTCACTAGTAATATCTTCATGATAATCCCCTGTTCATTGCAATTCAAATACATTTAAACCATTTTCCAAGAAACCTGAGTCGCTTCCGATATGCGTGATTATTACTCTTCGTCCTTTTCCAGATGGTGCCTTCAATCCCGGAGATAATCCTTCTACAAATGCCTGTCGGTTATTCAGAATATTGCAGTCTTGCCACACTTTCGTCACGGTATGACCTTCGTTTACCCAAGTTTCATCCCAATAATAAATTTTCCTGCCAGAATTCCGAAAATCTCTTAGCTTTTCCAAATAACTTCTTTGCCATAACACAATTTTGTTTTTTTTTCAATAAGAAGACTCTTTCGGTTTCGTTTTAAATGATGAAAATTCATTTCATGCATAATTCTCAAAAGAACTTTACGAGAGAACTTCGGTAAATTTTCATCTTGAGCGACGGCAGCGTGAATTTTATTCAACGTCCGAAGTTGATAAAAAAAAATCCATGAATAATCCTACGAATTATGTATTTAACATCTTCGTCCACTTCAATCTTCTTCCTACTGCGGGTTTCTGTTTTCTTCTTTTTTGCACTTGTTTTTCTTCATCATACTTCATTGCACGGTACACACTACTTCCACAGACTTGTTAACGAAGAGCATATATCAACTGCCTCGGTTGTACTAATATCTGGGTTTCGCGCCCAAATTCCTTCGTAGACGTTTTTAATCATTTGAAGTTCTTCATTTGTTAAAAGTGTTGTTTTCGATTGGAATTCTTCGTCGTAGAACCACTACAACTTGCATCCGCTGCTTCCATGTTAGAAAAACACTAAACACTCACTTTCATCGCAGAATATAATAAACAATTTCCCGAATCAATCGCACATAACCACAATGTAACGCCACTGACGTACCAAAATCTGGTCTAAACAACACATGGGTCATTCTACCGATCGACATTGATCCGTGCCGCCAATTGCTGACCAATCGAATTCAAATGTATTTAAAACCGCCTAAAAGGATTGGCTAGCTTTGCTACAACAGCGCACCAGGCGGTACAACCGATTATTATGCAATTCAGAATTCAATAGGAGAGGGAGTAGTTCGCATTGTACTGTTTCTATAGAGCGGCACATAAAATTTGTATGCACATAATAGGTGATTACACAAGAAATAGACAAACCGTTGAATAGTTATGGTAGTCTGATATTATATATGAATCACTCCACATTATTTCGACACTGGGGTATACAAGGTTTGGTTGAAATTTAGAACGCGGAACGCCTTTTAAGAAATAATCTGTGTATCTATTAATATTCGTTGATGAAAAATTTTTTTCACCCTTATCCTCATTATCGTTACATCGAGTATAATGGGATATAGTAAGAACAGCATACAAAGTATCTACAAAGTTTTGTTGAAATATACAACGAAAATTACTATTCGTTTATGAAATTTCCTACACCCTCATTCCCGTTGGTGCCATGTGCCATACAGTGCGATAGTATAAGTACATAGTACATATATTATTCCATAAGTGTTTGGTTGATATCTATAACACGGAACAACCTTTATAGACATTGAATGTTATTTATCTGTTATTCGTTTATGGAAATAATATTTTTTACTATTATACTGTTTATAGTTTATACTTTATTTAAAAAGTGAGATATGTCTGTTCAAAAGAGGTAAGTAATAGTTATTAATCGAAATAAACCCGACGGTAAACGGGTATCCGGTGACAGCGAGGATGTAGTTGCCGCGCCCTATCGCTGTTCGTCTGGTCTACTGTAAATTCAACGGTGCTTTTAAAGGTGCTAGCTTAACAGACGTAAATATAAGTAGAGAATAGTTATGTACTATAAGTTAAGTACAATAAGTATAGCTCTGTGTAAAAGGAAAATGTATAAAAATTTCCATATAATTTATTTACACATATTAGGATAATCTTAATTAAAATTAAAAAATGTGTTTCTGGGTATATAAATGTATAAAAGCTACATGTTAAAATTCTTACATCAACAAAAAGGAAAAATTAGATATCATAAAGACATGCGACTTTGCGATATTAAAAAGATCTAAGTAACTAAGTACAAATTTGTTTATAGGTATATTGACACTTTAAACTTAGACATCGTATTATTATTCTAATATTACATACTACAAATCAAAAAAATAAAACTGTTTGTAATCAAAGTAATGAAGAATTTACTTTTTGGATGGTCTTTAGGTATTTATTATATCGCGGTTTAATGTGATGTTTCCTAAATAGAATTTGTAATTCTTTTTCAGTATTCTAGTGCTATTACTTAACATAATTAGTGTTAAAGTACATAAGAAAGACGAATATTTTATCAATAGGGGCAAAAATTTTGGTCATAATAAAAAAAAAATGATTTTAGATCTTAGCTAAATGTGTATAAAAATACACATATTTAGTTACATAGTTATAATGGTACGTATTATAACTATAAATTATCAAATATAATGGTAAAAAATGAATTACCCTTAATCACATAAGTCACATTATAAAAGAGCGATATGCCAATTTTATGTTTTTACATTATTAAATATATTACAAAATTTAACAATAAATAATGAAGTCATAATAAATATATCATTCTAAAAGATAAGATAATTTTGTACATCATGTATTAAAAAAAAGTAAACTATAAAAAGGCATATCAAAAGAAATTAATGGTTTATTCACATCACAACACGTTGCAGCAACACAATGTTGTAATCACGCTTTCCTTTTCCAATAAGAAAATTCAGGACATGATGTGGAAAATTTCTCGGGAGTTTGTTAAACTACACCAGCAATTAGTCAGAGTAAAGCGCATCTTGACAACCAACTTGTTGATTTTTTTTGCGGTTCTGAAGCTCTCAACTGGTGGCCGCCTTTAGGTGGATTGCTTGCCTCCTATATTGTAAACATGAATACTATTATAGAAAAAGGCACATACACACAAATACGGTCGATTATGGTCTATGTACCTATAACCCAATTGTGGCCTACCAATATATTTGAAATAGAAATTCTTCCTTTTTCAGAGCACTCCTCTCAAACATGTGAGAAAGGACCACAGATGGGTAAGTTAAATAGATCATAGATCATTCTCACAGTGAACATTTATTTAAAGTTATCCTTTTAATTTGAGATAATCATATGTTACAACAAAATATAGGAAAAATTAAAACTTTGTTATAAGGATGACCCTTACAGAAATAAGTATAGAACTAAACAGAGCCGAAACAGGTGAGGACTAGTTTTTAAGCTTATCTTTCAGAAATTTCACTATCAAAACATTTTCTTCTTGATTGTAACTTTTTTTGAATAATGTAAATTACTCTTTTTTGTCACTTAAAAATATTCTGTAAAAAAAAATTCACATATTGGATGAAATATTTGCTGCATCTGAACTGAAAAACAGTGGAGCAATTAGTGGAGTTTTTTTTTTCTTGACATGTTACTGACAAATTATATAGGGGCATTGTTGACCTTGGAGATAATAGATAAATTCACCAACCACATTTGATTACTGTTAAACAGTGCTATACATGCCTGGATCACTTAAGGATAATTAATATATTTTACTATGTATATATAGTACATTTTTTTCAAAAAATAGCAGGAGCATTTTAAAAAATTCATGAAATTTAAATGCATTAATATTTTATTTATTCCATTACGTATATAAGATCAAAATTATATAATGAATCTGTTGTCAGCTTGTAGTCACTCAAAAATGATCACCCACCTAGAGGAAATACTCAAAATCCACACCGCAAAGTTAAAACGCGTTAAATCTTAAGTACACAGCAAGCAAGTAGTACTGGAATACTAGGGCACAAACAACACATCAAGAAAGAGATTATTATTCAGTTATTGTAAGAGGGGAAATCGCAGGGATACATCGCGAAAATCGTTCCAACGCTTTTAACTTAACAAGTTAAAAAACGTTAAATCTAACCGCTACTGCACAGAAAGCAAGTAGTAGGGTAGTACTAGGGTAGAAACATCACATCAAGAAAGGAGATCATTATTCAGTTATCATAAGAGGGGAAATCGCAGAGACACATCGCCACAATCGGTCAACGATTAACAGTATTCTACCGCGGTGAAAGGATAACAAAACAACCATAATAAATACACCCCGTTTTGATGGTCCAAAATCATTACCAGACAAACAATACATATTAAAATGAGTCCGGCAAGTTCTCGAATTTCAGCACTAAAACTTACAGCCGAATTAAACAAGTGCCGAATTTTACGGTATTTTAATTACCATGAGTAATTCGATAATAAATAAATAAATTTATTTATTTATTGACAAATGAAAGAAAGAATTGGGTGCAAAGGCAATGGGATTCCATAATCTGGAGCAATGAATCCAGATTTGAAGTATGTGTTGGAGACACCAGAAAGAAAATTATTCGTATGCAGAATATCATTGATTGTTTAGTGAGGAAAGTCAAATTTCCGGGCATCCATCATGGTTTGGGGGTGTATGTCCTCTCAAGAAGTAGGGCGCCTTCGAGTGATAGATGGAGATTAGAGATAAATGCTCAAAAATATAAAATGATTTTGGAAGAGAAATTATTGTCATCCATTGAAAAGTTAGTTGCCAGAAGGAGAGTATTATTTTCAACAGGACGGCGCATCCTGTCACACAACAAAAACTGTTACATAATAGCTTCAGGAAAATCACATTCCCATGATGGTATGGTCATCAAGCAGTCCACATTTATCGCCGATTGAGACACTTGGCATGAAATGAGAAAACACACACGCACACACACAAATATATATATATATATATATATATATATATATATATATATATATATATATATATATATATATATATATATATGTACGAGTATATGTATATGTATGTTTTTTTTTGTGAGCGTAGGAGTATCAAGCTACCCACAAGTGGCCCTCCTGACTTCGAACAATCACCCTGAGACCGCTTCTGCGTTACTTCAGGGTGATGTCCATATATATAGCCATTTCCTTACATCTCCCTTCCTCTTGCGGGATTAGGGGTTCAGGAGCTGGGCTCCTCGTGCTCTATTCACTCTCCTATTCTCCTGTTGTATATGTATATGGGCACATCCATTACTTTTAGACGAAATTTTGCGCACTTAGATCAGCGATTTGTCTCATGATTTTTTATATGAAAGTAGGTCCTAATATATGAGGTTCTCCAAAGTCTCAGCCCAATCAAAGCAAATTTGGCTTCAGGAGAATTTTTTTAAGTTTTAAATCTAGCAGTATTCAAAAATTTATTTCTCTGAGTCTATTTAACCGATTGAACTCAACCTGATCGCATTTTTTTTTCGCTGAACTCTCTATTTATCGAAAAAAAATATATTAAAGCTTAGATCGTATGTACGCTTTCGGGAGAAGATTGTAACTGATCCGTTAATTCCACAAAATTTTACCCTTTTTAAAATGCCGCTATTTGTACAAATTTTAAAATTAAAAATTATGTATGGGCTCATATTGTTTGGCTTGATTCATAGTTTCAAAATTAGTAAAAATTTTAAGTATCTAATGATTACACTTCGTAATATGACCTGTCAAATTTAATTGGTTTTCAAGAAATAGCTATTTTCAATTAGCTTCAACTTTTTTCTTTCAATTTCAAATTATTTGAAACTTTCACAAATATATATATTATATTATATTTCTAAAAGCCCTGAAAATTTGAACTTTCGAATCGAGCCAGGATACGAGTTACAAATTTTCAAATAACCTGAAAATCGTATTGTAACAACCGAGCAATTCATTCCTTTTTAGACTCATTCATAATACTTTAGAAAGTAAGTAAGTACAATTAATGATAATAGTCTATTTTACATTATAGTATTATCATAAAATATAACAAGATTTTATTTTATTGGTCGTTTAGTGTATTTCAGAAACTTTTGTTTATAAATTCAGTTGACTATTTTATATTCCTTTTCAAAGGAAGTTACTCTCATTTATAGTATAAAAGCACAAAGTAAATACAAGCAAGGTGCAGTCTTTTAATAAAACATTGTTTGTTAATATGATTTAACCAAAAAGAAAATACCCTATATTTTTTTACATCAAGTTATGTAAAATTAAATTTATTTTTTTCTGTGGGGGTTTAAGTAACAAATTTTTGAAGTATTTGCGATTTTCTTAGAAATTCAAGAATTTTTAGTAAAAATTTTATCAAATTAGCCATGATTAGAAACAATCAGTAATGTCAGTCATTCTCTTACATTATCTTAATGTTACATAACTTGTGTAAAAAAATATAGGGTATTCCATTTGACCTAAACAAGTTTTCGCGGTTTGAAGTTTACAAAATGTAACGTCAAAAATGGAACACTTGGTATACCATTCTTGAATGTAATTCAATTGTAGAGTGCAGCTCTCCTTGTGTTATTTCTACATGCCAAAAAGCAAATTAGTATCTTTTACAGGAAGAAAGTTAAAAAGGTTACTGTAAACCATTACACCCGTCAGAATTTTTTTTTAATTTCAAATATCTCTAAAACTGCTGGGTTTAGGCATAGGCATGTTTGTGACTCAAAACTTTATGCTCTTTTCCAAAATCCTAAAATATATAGAGTGTTCCATTTAAAATAAGCAAGTTGGTATCCACTTCCGGTATAACCGGAAGTGACAGATGCTTGTAATTATTTTAGTTAAATTGGCCACACTGCCATTAGTATATTTCCATATTTTCAAAATTATGTGGTGCGTACTTTTCCCTATATCGATCGATGCAGTTCCTGGTTGAGACACCCTGCATAGGTATATATGTATATCTCTCTATATATAAATATAAATATATATATATATATATATATATATATATATATATATATATATATATATACAGGGTGAGCCACGGTGGATAGAGTATTAAAAATATATGGAGAACGAATCTACCGATTGCTTTGAAATTTTGGTTACCAAAATAGTCGAGTATGATCTATGCAACTAAAATATTTTCGAAAGTGCAGTGTTGCCACTTATACGTAAAACCGGCAACATCTTCGTTATTTTAAATAGAATACCCTGTATATTTTTGCATTTTTTTTTATTGTCGTCTCTTTCTAAGTAACTTTTGTTAATATTTCCGTATATCTATCTCAAGCCGTTATCGATATAATAATTCTTTTCTGAATTTATTGCCAAAAATTTTACTTCCAGTAAATCGTGTTTTCTCCTACCTACGCAGCAATTAAAAGATAATTGATAGAGAAATGCACGAAAGGCAATTTTTTTAAATGGAATGCCCAGTATATTATATACTAATTCGAAAAGGTGATACATTTACCTATTTAAAAATGTTAATGTACCCTATACCTAATGTGCACCGTTTTCGATATATAGGCACTTTTCTGTAACCCTTCCAAGAATATTATATCTTTTGGTATGTTGTCATAACGGGTGGGCCATGAAATTTTTATTTTATCATTTTGTAATGACAACAGACATGCTATTTTTCTAAATAAATTTGACATTAGTAATATTTGCACTTAATTTGAATAGCTGTAGCACAAATATGGCAGAAAATAATTAAACAAACGTAATTTTAATGAATTTGTTTATTATTCATGGACAGTGCAATAAGATTATCAACAGAACTTGTAGAATATTTAATGAGAAATATCCGAATTTGCCGCAGATGAACAACAGAAAGTTTCTACGGATTCAGAGGAATTTTATAAATTTTGGTTCGTCATTAAGAGAACAATAACAACAGTGTCAGTATTAAGAAAAAATAATACCTAAGCAGCAATAACAGTAATAAAGGCTATAAGTAGCAATAACAAATAATACCAATAACTAAAATGTATAAAAATCTTAAAACTATTGTAATAATTGTTCGAAATGTTTACCGTTAACTTCCAGACACTTTTGTATACGACGATGGACAGCGTTTGTTGTAGCAGCTCTTATATCAGCGGGGTCCAAGTTTTCAATCTCTTGAATCACTCGACGTTCTAATTCTTCCCTGTTGTAGACTGGAGATTTATAAACTTTATCTTTAAGAATACCCCAAAGATAAAAATCCAACGGGGTCAGGGCCGAGGTCAGGGGACCTCGGAGGCCAATTCTGCGGTCCAAAACGTCTAATCCAACGGTCATCGAAAATGCGGTCCAACTCCATACTAATTTCGTATGTACAATGTGGAGGAGCTCCATCGAGTTGATACCAATAAGTTCTATATTTTTCAAGTGACAGATTATCGACGAAGTTTTCCACAATTGTGCTAATTACATTTAAATATTTTCTGGAATTCAATTTTTCGTCGTATATGTAATATTTTATTTTATCATCCATTAACATACAAAAAACATTGAAACTAAATTTAACTTGAAAACCAGCCTCTAGTAATGTGGGGGTTGTCTGTGGCTTAATGGTGACGATTTCGTGTGTTACAAATCCCTTCCCTAGAAAATTTGGATTGAATAGTCCATATAATTTTCTTTAAAAAATTGGGGTCCTTTTGCATACGTACTAGCAACATTTCACAAAATTCTATTCCCCGTAGATAATCCTGAGGCATGAGAAATTGCACTCTTGTAAATTTATAATTATGCATTTTATGGTTTGCTAGTATTCTTCGAATGGATGAATATGGCAATCCTAAATCCTGTTCAGCACAACGTATGGAATACTGGAGATTTACATGAAAATATACTAACACATTGATTTCATTTACCTCGTCAGATGTCACAGGTTTCGGTAAATTTCTTGGTTCTCTTAATGACGAACCAAAATTTATAAAATTTCTCTGAATTCGTAGAAACTTTCTGTTGTTCATCTGCGGCAAATTCGGATACTTCTCATTAAATATGAATAATAAACAAATCCATTAAAATTGCGTTTGTATAATTATTTTCTGCCATATTTGTGCTACAGTTATTCAAATTAAGTGCAAATATTACTTAATGTCAAATTTATTTAGAAAAATAGCATGTCTGTTGTCATTACAAAATGATAAAATAAAAATTTCATGGCTCACCCGTTATGACAACATACCAAAAGATATAATATTCTTGGAAGGGTTACAGAAAAGTGCCTATAAATGGAAAACGGTGCGCATTAGGTATAGGGGACATTAACATTTTTAAATAGGTAAATGTATCACCTTTCCGAATTAGTAATAATATACTGGACATTCCATTTAAAAAAAATGACTTTGCTAAGTCAATTTTTTTAAATGTCCAGTATGGAAGTAAGAGTGCATTTCTCTAAGTCACTTATAGAAAGCATTCTCTAACTCACCCTGTATGATATTGGAAACATTTGATTAAAGAAGATGCCCCCAGGCCTTGCTTAGACACAACTGAAAAATTATCTTTTAATTGCTGCGTATGTAGGAGAAAACACGATTTACTGAAAGTAAAATTTTTGGCAATAAATTCAGAAAAGAATTATTATCTCGATAACGGCTTGAGACAGAAAGAAAGAAAATATTAACAAAAGTTACTCAGAAAGAGACAATCCAAAAAATGCAAAAATATACAGGGTATTCTATTTAAAATAACGAAGATGTTGCCGGTTTTACGTATAAGTGGCAACACCGCACTTTCGAAAATATTTTAGTTGCATAGATCATACTCGACTACTTTGGTATACCAAAATTTCAAAGCAATCGGTAGATCCGTTCTTCATATACTTTTAATACCCCATCCACCGTGGCCCACCCTGTATATATATATATATATATATATATATATATATATATATATATATATATATATATATATATATATATATATATATATATATATATATATATATATATATATATATATATATATATATATATATATATTTTAGATTTTCACTTTCAAAAATGACTTTTTAAAAAATAACTATAAGTTTTAAAATTGACTGTTTATTAGACTGTTTTATAAATATGTTTTTATGACTTGAGTTTATTCTGAACTGTCGTAATTTTGTATGAACATAATATTTATAAGCTTTGGATTGCCACGTAAGCATCAGCAGAATTCAAAGTGGCATGATGCTTGCGTGTTCACAATAATATTGCAAGGAAGTTGTTATCACTTTTGATAAATGAAATACAATATTGTAATATGATATGCCTGAGACTAGCTGCTGTGAATATTTGCATATAACAACTCCCTTTTTTCAAAAAAAGTTGTTACGCTTCAACTTTTAGGATAATTCTTCAGGGGTGTCTTCATTAGTCTGGTGGATGTTGGGCCTTCTTCTTAGCAGGGTGTTAATTCTTTTTAGTGCTTCCCTGTGTATGGACTCTGGACGTTCCTTGTAAATTTTGCACCTATTTCTACATTTGAGGGCTACGTAGAGTAGGATCAGGCTGATTAATAGAGCTATGGTTATATAAGTGAACCATGAAATATTTCTAGTCACGAAGGGTTCGTTTATTATTTTATCTAAGTCCCTGGAATATTGTTCTAGCTTATGGTTGGAGACTTCTAAGTTTTCGATATTTAGATTGTCGAATTGTAAAGGTTTCAAATTGGGCATTTCAAAATTTTCTGGTATCATACTGCAGCGATCGTAGGGAATTATCACTGGATGTGGATTACTTGTTACGTTAAGCAGCTTGCGGTTTTCGGCCTGTATTTTTGTAATGCCGACGAAGCGTTACATTCTGATTGAAGTTTTAAAACAGAATTTTCGTTAATGATTGTAGTCTCTGTATTTGAATTTGCACATTTTATTTTAACGTGAGTGGGACTTGAAACTATAACCAGCCATGTATTGGCTTCGAGTTTTTGTACCTTATAGCCTTGTCCGTATACTAAAATGCTATGACAGTTCTTCGGCATTTCTACAAGATTTTTGAATAGTTGAGCTTCACATGCTGCACTATTATCTATCGGATATGCATAGAGGTTGGAACAGAGCTTCTTAAGAGGACTTAGTTGTTTGCATCCTGTTAGGTCCTTGATGGGTACGTACATCAAAGAATCATCATTTTTCGCGATATATTTTTGAGAAAGTGACAGTATGTGATGCAATCCAGTTCTATTATCTAGGACGGGAATTGGGTACAAATGGTATAAGGTGTAAAGTTGTTCTACCAGTGGAATCTTTAGAACGAAAACAAGATCTGATTGTGTCTGGAATGCTTCTAATTCTATTATTTCTAAATATTTAGCAATTTCTGAATGTTTTACTGATAGGGGTAAGTTATTCTTGATTAAGTTCTGAGATATTTCCTGAAGGGATGCAATTAAACTATCTGGTGTAATGATTGATGAGTGAATAATTTTTAAACGTGCAAATGTAATAGAATTTAGAATATCATTAATGTTATCTTGAAGGTACATATAACTTTCTAGTAGGTTTTCACAGATTTCAAAGAAAAACATTTTGGCTTCGACTAGGGCAAGTTTGTCTCCTAGTTGGTGAATCGCTCTCTTAATTTTGTTTATGTCGTCATTGAAAGCTTTTTCGTCAATTTGAAGTTTTTGAATTGTTTCGTTAAATGTTTTTATAACTGACATAGTAACAGAAATTTGGTTTTTTAGTAGGTTTTCCACTTGACGTTGGTCCTGGTTTAATTTATTAATACTCTCTGTGTAGAATTTACCGTCAGAGGCGTCGAGGTTGCCAGTAATTGATTTAAATATGCTACCTAGTCCGTCTATTATTCCGCGCTTATAGCGTTTTGTTTCTACTAGGATTTCTTGGAGTTTTTCTTTAATTGAATTCGAAATTTGTATCAATAGCGTGACATGTGTTTTAACTTCAGAGTGAAATTTCTGCATGCTATGGTAATTGTTATCAAGCATGTTTGTTATCGCCCTTAAAATATTATTATTACTTTTGAACGCATTTTCAATACTTGATAAATTTTTCTGTACCAATAGTGTCCACTTGTCATTGGAGACTATTAGTTTTGATTCGTCATGATAGTAGACTCCTATCGTATTTTTTACTGGTGTTATTTGAGATTGGGAATATGCTGTTCCGATCAGCATAGCAAACCTGTAAAATGATTAATTTTCAGAATACGGTTTTAGTCGATCGAAGTTTGCTTTGGTTTTTTGTTTTGTTTTTGTATTTAAAAGAATGGCAGAATTGTTATATATTTCTAAGATTTCAAAGGGGCCATTGAATTTATTTCGCAATTTATCTTTAATTTGGGATTCTTTTAAATACACTTTGTCTCCAACTTTATATTTAGGAAGATTTTCGGAGACGTGTTGATCAAAACGAACTTTTGCTTTTTGTTTCTGCGATTCGGTTTTGGCTCGTGCTACCTTATAATAGTGAGATATACGATTGTTCAAATCTCTGACATACTTAGTGATTAATTCTTTTGGATTATATAGGGTTTCGGGTGGTCTACTAGAGGTATGACCAAAAACAAGTTCATACGGCGTGAATCCGTGTGTTTTGTTGGTTGAATTATTATAACAAATTATCGCGTATGGCAATATATTGAAAGGGTGTTCGTTGGGGTTTTCGATCATGTGGGCTCTAATCATTTCTAAAAGTGTCGAATGGGATCTTTCGAGGGATCCATTTGACTGAGGGTGTCCTACGCTAGAATAGGTGAGCTTTATATTGTAGAGAGTGCATAAATCTTTAAGAAGAGCGTTGTCGAACTCTCTTCCATAATCACAATGGATCCTTAGGGGAGTTCCATAATGTTGGAAATAAAGCAATAAGGTGTTTACTACTGCTTTCGCACTTTTATCATTAATTGGGTAAGCTTGACTAAATTTTGTAAGCTCGTCTCTAATTGTAAGGGCATAGTTTCTGGTAGGCACTTCTAAGATATCAACATTTATTCGCTCGAAAGGAGTTCTAGGAGTTTCTGTAATGACTAGTGGCGAGTCTAAATTTTTACGACATACTTTAACTTTTTGACATACTTGACAATTTTTGATAAGAGTTTCAACATCTTTGGTTAAGGCTTTCCAATGATATTTTTGTCTAATGCGGCGGATAGTTTCGTTTATGCCGCGATGAATATTAGCTTTACCGGAGTGATGTTGATTCAAGATGATAGGAATTTCATCTGGTTCAGGTGTCTTTGTAATATCTTGACACACTATTATTTTTACGTCCTTTTCCGCTAAAACAAATGACAAGATTTCGAGAATTGGTAATTCTACAATATTTTCAACATAATATGTTTCGGATGATTTAAATGTCTTGACATTTATATATTGAGGCAAAAAGATATTCTATTACAGTATCAGGATTATTCGGAAGAGGAACAATGAGGTATTTCCTATTTCGAACTGATCTACTTGATAAAACATTTATTTTTAATTTTTGAAAATCTGCGTTCTCTTCGAAAAGGTCTTCTAGAATTTGATTATGGGTTTCTCTTATATTGTCTTACTGGAAGACTGTTAAAATATTTTTGTTGCTTCTATTCAGCAATTGATTATTAGAATATTCGATTTTAGAGTAATCTATAAGAGATCTCGTTTTGTATAATTCAACGAAAGTTCCAAATTCTTGATAAATGTTATTAGATTCGTCATCGTTAAGTTGTTCGTCATTTT
Organism: Rosalia funebris; assembly: GCA_037954035.1. Lineage (NCBI taxonomy): Eukaryota > Metazoa > Arthropoda > Insecta > Coleoptera > Cerambycidae > Rosalia > Rosalia funebris. Next base: position 40,653,607 of record JAZFAV010000016.1, read on the forward strand.
GTGAGTCGATTTCGTCATCGTCAGTTGTTTGGGTTGGATATATGGGAATCGGTGATAAGTTTGTTTGGGATTGAAATTTTGAAATTTCTTTAAAATAATTAATTTTTATCCTGGATAAGGCGTCGGCGTTCTTATTAACCTTGCCTGGTTTATACTCGATTGTATAGTCGTATTCCTCTAGCTTGAGGCGCCATCGAGCTAAACGACTTCCTGGGTCTTTTATCGAAAAGAGCCAAGTGAGTGGTCTATGGTCAGTTATGAGTTTAAATTTCCTGCCGAAGATGTATGGGCGAAAATGTTTAACTGCCCAGACAATAGCGAGAAGTTCTCTCTCTATCGTAGAATACTTCGTCTCGGCTTTGCAAAGGGTCCTAGAAGCAAATGCTATAGGTAGGTCTTTACCTATAGGACCTTGGGAAAGTACTGCGCCGATCGCAAAAGCGCTTGCGTCTGTGGTAAGTACGAAGCATTCTTCGAAGTTTGGGTATGCAAGAACAGGAGTTGTGGTTAGAGCTTGTTTCAAAGTTTCGAAAGACGTTTGACATTCGGAATCAAAGATGAAGGGAGTATCTTTTTGTAACAGTTTAGTTAATGGTTTTGATATCTTGGCAAAATTATGAATAAATCTGCGATAATAACCTGCAAGGCCTAGAAAGGATTTTATGTCTTTTTGGTTGGCGGGTTGAGGAAATTTTCTGATACATTCTATCTTAGACGGATTTGGCTTTACACCTTCTTTTGTGACTAAATGACCAAGATAAGCTACTTCCTTACGTAGGAATTCACATTTATCTGGTTGGATTTTCAGATTTGCCTTTTGTAACCTTTTGAAGACTTCTGTGAGCCTGGAAGTGTGCTCATAGATGGTAAGAGAGTAGATGATGATGTCGTCCATATAGACGAGACACCTCTCATTTTGTATACCTAAAAGAATGTTATCCATCACTCTTTGAAACGTTGATGGGGCATTCTTAAGACTAAAGGGAAGTCTTACAAATTCAAAATGACCGTTTTCGACAGTAAAAGCGGTTTTTTGAATATCTCTTGGGTCGATTTCAATCTCGTGAAAACCAGAGGCCAGATCAAGGGTTGTAAAGTATTGGCATTTGCCAAGTTGATCAAGAAGGTCGGAAATATTGGGAAGTGGGTATTTGTCTCCTACAGTCAGCTCGTTGAGCTTTCTGTAGTCTACTACAACTCTCCATTTCTGCTTGCCTGAAGCGCCAAGCTTTTTGGGGACTACCCAGATAGGAGAAGACCATGGTGAATTAGATGGTCGGATGATATTTTCATCTAACATTTTGGATATTTGACGTTTTACTTCCTCCTTATGGATTTGAGGATAACGGTAGGACTTAGTAAACACGGGTTTCGACTCGTTTGTGTCAATGGAGTGTTTTATTTCGTTAGTAAAAGTCAATTGATCCCCTTCAAGGTAGAAAATGTCAGCAAAATCTAGACAGAGTTGTGTTATTAGGTCTTTTTCTTCTTCGTTGAGATGGTCTAGGCGAAGTTGTCGTTTTATTTCGTCATGTCTGTTAAGTTGGGTCTCATAGACACATTCGTTCATATTATTTAGTGAATAATGTTGGAGTGGCTCTAATTTTATTTCGCTAAAATCGATTGTTTTTGGTATTGCATTCGCATTTAACACAGAAGCAAGAAATTCACCTTTATGGTTTATTTTGACTACCGTGTTGGGAATATGTACCTTTTCTATCTCTGATGCTAACAGTATAGCATCTGTGTTACTAAGATTACATTTAAATTTAAATATTTGTTCAGTCCGGGGTTCTATGGAAATTTTATTATTTGTTGGATTGTTTGTTGAATTTTGGTACGTTTGCGGTGTGATATTTTCTGTGGCTTTATGTAAAGGAATAGTCTTGAAGTTTGTTATAAGTTGTTTATTTTTTAGATCTACTATACAGTTATAGTGCTCTAGGAAATCTGAGCCAAGTAGACCATCAAATTCGATATCAAGATTACAAATATAAACTTTATGAGGATCAGTTGCTGAAAAAGGTACTAAGGTGGATTCGTTAATGTAAATTTTTTGATTTGTAATGCCTTGGATGGTTACATTTTCGGGATATCTATACCGGAAGTTTTTACATGTTTCTGGTTTAAAAATCGAAATTCCTGCACCTGTATCAATTAGTAGTTTAAAAGTATTACTAGAGTCGTTAATGTAAAACAGATTTTTTGAATTTAATGACAAAGCTGGACTTACAGAAAGTTCTGTTCCGGAAAGTTTAAATTGGGGTTGAAATTGTCCAAATTCATTGCGCGAATTTGAGCTTGTAGTTCCGCAATACTGTAATCTTGGGTTTCGATATGCGGTGGGTCCGGTTGAAGGGGTTGGCCTAATTGAAAATTTTGGTTTGGGTATTGTTCGTTTGCGTTGTCTTGAGTGGGATTTTCATATGGGTTATTATCAGTATAATAACTCTGGTTTGTCGCTTCGTCATAACTATTAGCAGTATAATAGTTTTCGTTCTGGTTTTGGTATTGGTAATTCTCATTATACGGATCTTGGTTATTATCGTTATACGAGCTATTAACAGTATAATAGTTCTGAGATCTATTAGCAGTATAATAGTTCTGAGGAGTTTCCTGCTGGGGTTGGTCCTCTTTATTTAAATGTAATGTTCGTCTACTAGTTGAAGGTTGGTAATTTGGATTTGGTTGAATTGTAGGAGGTCTATTACCACCAAAATTCGGATTTGGCATGATAACCGGGGGTCTTTGTTGAGGTGTTTGACTATGTTGTATATTTGGGTAAGTTCTTTGGAACTGTTGTTGATGTGGGGGTTGATATGAGGGCCTAGAAAAATTTGTCTGTGATGAATTACCAAAATTATGCGGTCTTTGGCGACATTCTATATTAGTGTGACCTATTCGCTTACAAATAGAGCACTGTTTAACTGGTGTATTCGGTCTGCATTGCATATTTGTATTTCGGTTAAAATTACTTTTTTGGTTTTCGAAATAATTAAGTTGAAGTTCGCGTTTGATTCTAGAAATGGCTGTTAACATATCAGGTGGGTTGCTAGCTCTGACAGAATGTCCTATTTTAGGTTCTAACCCTGTAAGTAATGTATTTAAAATCATAGCGTCTGTGAGCTGAGTTTGGGCTTCTTTTTGTTCGTTTGTCAACCTTTGTTTATTAATGGAGGCGTTCATTTTTGCCTCATGCGTTTGTAAGCGAGAGATAAAAGTAAGAGGTGATTCACTCGACAGCTGCCTCATCCTTTGTAAATCTTGGATGAGAGCAGTGAGATCGCGCGAATCGCCAAAATGGCTTTCTAGAAGCTGTTTGATTTCAACTAAAGTTTCGGGATTCCTAGAATTTATTAATTCTGCGGCACGACCCTTTAGTTTGTTTTTTACGTGTAGAGTTACAAGTACCTTTTGATTTCCTACTGCCATATTATATGCAACATTAATAGCATTTAAAAATGAATTTAAAAATATTTGGTTTCCGTCGAATTCAGGTATTATCAAAAATATTTCGTTTAATTTATAAGGTTCTACATTTTGTGTTTGTTGTTCCGGTGGAGGTACCATCCTGGATCTTAATCTCATAATTTTCGATTTAATTTATTAATACTAATGTGAGCTTAATATGATACGAAATAAAAATATTAAAAGGGAAATAGAACTGAATTTGTAATATAAATGTTACTGTTTCGCAAATATTTAAATGCAATAAAAAGCGAGATGATTCTTAAATGACTTACGTTAATGTTATCCACATTCCTCGGGGCGACCGGAGAATCCTACTTCGTGAACGTTGTTACACCGGGTTAGCGCTGGCTTGTTCCCAATGCCGAAGAGACCTGACGGACGGTTGGAATAGTGGCTGCTGTTGTTTTCTTGTAAATTTTCGTAGCTTCTTTTCTTCTTTTAAAGGTTTTGGAAAACCACCGCGCCCAGTTAGTTTCCGTGTTCTGAACGCGTGCAGAATCCTACCACGACTGCGCCAATTTTTAGATTTTCACTTTCAAAAATGACTTTTTAAAAAATAACTATAAGTTTTAAAATTGACTGTTTATTAGACTGTTTTATAAATATGTTTTTATGACTTGAGTTTATTCTGAACTGTCGTAATTTTGTATGAACATAATATTTATAAGCTTTGGATTGCCACGTAAGCATCGAATTCAAAGTGACGTGATGCTTGCGTGTTCACAATAATATTGCAAGGAAGTTGTTATCACTTTTGATAAATGAAATACAATATTGTAATATGATATGCCTGAGACTAGCTGCTGTGAATATTTGCATATAACATATATATATATATATATATATATATATATATATATATATATATATATATATATATATATATATATACATATATATATATATATATATATATATATATATATATATATATACATATATATATATATATATATATATATATATATATATATATATATATATATATATATATATGAAATGAACTTACCAATTTCTTTTCCATTTTTGCTTTAATATCCCTAGCTAACGTGAAGAATGCTTCTTCTACCCGAATACTGGCTTTGGCACTAGTTTCTATAAACTTGATACCATATTCAATAGCAAGTTGCTCTCCTCTCTCTTTTGAAACTTGCCTTTTTTCTTCTAATTCGCATTTATTACCTAATAACATTTTTTCCACATCTGCAGAGGCATTTTCCTCTATATTTCTAATCCAGTTCTTAATGTTTTCAAAACTTTTTTCATTAGTAATGTCATAAACTAACATTATTCCCATTGCACCTCTGTAATAAGCTGTGGTAATTGTCCGAAATCGCTCCTGACCTGCTGTGTCCCTGAAAATAAAATTGCAATATTTCTTATTCAAATAATACAAAGATACGCATGCGTCTCTTCTTACATAACCACATTATGAAATTTCTAAATTGACAAATTTTTATTCACAACTGTCAGATACAATACTGATTACCATATCCTACCTCGATTGGTCGCGGCTCTCGAATCAAAACAAATCTAGAATCGTCTAGATTTATTTTGAATTTTGAACGGGGCAAAACATTTTTAAATTTTGATTTTTCACTTTTTTCTTGATTAACTTTTATATACATATGATTAAGTCAGCTTATGTAACATAAAGATACCACCAGTGTGTTGAATAACTGAAATTTCTGGAACTGTAATACGCAAAACTTTATTATATTACAGGTATCTGTACATCCTTTATGCGAATATAAATAAAGTTTATATCGTATATAGCTGATTTATCAATAAATGAAAATGATTAATTAATCAGCATTTATAAGCAACTATTTTTGTAATACAGGACTAAGAAATACTAAGTAAATTATATGCTATTACTTAAGAGATGTGCAGCTCGGGACGAGGCACGAGTTGTTTCGCCTGGTGACGGGCAGACCTGACACCAGGGTAACGAAAATTCGGGAGTACATTTTCCAATAAAAGTGCATATTATTTTACACAAGCAATAAATTAAAAAAATCAATTTTTTCATTATTATGTGATTGTAATAATATGTTATGTTTTAAGTTTCTGTTAGTTATTGTATATTTAATTCATGAAATACAATTTTTTTCGGTTAAATAATTTTGTTATAATAAGATTTTCTTTAGTATCTTTCACCTGGTGCTATTATTTTGCACATAACTGTATATACATACACGCACATACACATACACGCAATAAAACTTGCTTTTAAAGGTTAATGACGAAAACACAAAATTGATTGATATTTACTTACCAAATTTGAAGTTTAATTTTTTTACCATCAAGATCTATTGTCCTTATTTTAAAGTCGATGCCTGAAAATAACATGAAAAACAAGTAATCGATTTATTTATTTATTTATTTATTTATATATATATATATATATATATATATATATATATATATATATATATATATATATATATATATATATATATATATATATATATATATATATATATATATATATATATATATATATAAATATACACAGTCTCACCAGGAATTGCATCGATCGATATAGGGAAAAGTACGCACCAGAGAATTTTGAAAATTTGGGAAGATACTAATGGCAGTGTGGCCAATTTAACTAAAACAATTACAAGCATCTGGCACTTCCGGTTATACCGGAAGTCCATACCAACTTGCTTATTTTAAATGGAATAGCCTATATATTTTAGGGTTTTCGAAAAGAGCATAAAATTCTGAGTCAAAAACATGTAGGATACCCTATGCCTAAACCCAGCCGTTTTAGAGATCTTTGAAATCAAAAACAAATCTTGACAGGTGTAATGGTTTATAGTAACCTTTATAACTTTCTTCATTGGAAAGATATTAATTTGCTTTTTGGCATGTAGAAAGAACACAAGTAGAGCTACACTCTACAATTGAATTACATTCAAGAATGGTATACCAAGTGTTCCATTTTTGACGTTACATTTTGTAAACTTCAAACCACGAAAACTTGATTAAGTCCTATTAATACCCTATATTTTTTTTACATCAAGTTATGTAAAATTAAATTTATTTTTTTCTAATATAGGTATTGTGGGGGTTTAAGTAAAATTTTTTTGAAATATTTGCGATTTTCTTTTCATAGTTTTTCATAGTTTTTAAAATTATCCAGTATGCGTTTTACAGTGTTTGGTGACGGTTTCAGTTTTTGTGGATATCGAGTAGCAAATGTGCTACAAGTCTTGATATTATTTTATCACATTCTCCATAAATAATAAACAAATTCAAAAAGTCTTCGTGGGTGTAATTTAAACGCGGTGGAATTTTTTGACATAAGAGAATGACTAACATTACTGATTGTTTCTAATCATTGCTAATTTGATAAAAAATTTGCCAAGAATTCTTGAATTTCAAAGAAAATCGCAAATATTTAAAAAATTTGTTACTTAAACCCCCACAATGCCCATATTAGAAATAAAGGAATTTAATTTTACACAACTTGATATACAAATATAGGGTGTTCTATTTGACCTAAACAAGTTTTCGGGGTTTGAAATTTACAAAATGTAACGTCAAAAATGGAACACTTGGTATACAATCTTACATATAATTCAATTGTAGAGTGCAGCTCTCCTTGTGTTCCTTCTACATGCCAAAAAGCAAATTAGTATATTTTACACGAAGAAAGTTATAAAGGTTACTGTAAACCATTACACCTGTAAAACAATTTTTTAAATGTCAAATATCTCTAAAACGGCTGGGTTTAGGCATAGGGTATCCTACATGTTTTTGACTCAGAATTTTATGCTCTTTTCGAAAACCCTAAAATATATAGGGTGTTCCATTTAAAATAAGCAAGCAAGGTATCGAGTTTCGATATAACCGGAAGTGCCAGATGCTTCTAGTTATATTAGTTAAATTGGCCACACTGCCAGTAGTATCTTCTCAAATTTTTAAAATTCTCTGATGCATACTTTTCCCTATATCGATCGATGCAGTTCTTGGTGAGACACCCTGTATATATATATATATATATATATATATATATATATATATATATATATATATATATATATATAAAAGGTTGGCGTGAGGACTTCCTCTCAGCATATTGTGCATATGCATGGTTGTAAAATTCTGTCAAATAACAGGGTTCTGTTGTTTGTCAAGACCGTTATGTCCCTCTATCCAAGTTTGGGTAATAAATGTAAATTAATGTGGATCCTGAGTTTTTCTTATATTCCCTCCTTCAAGTTTAAATCAAATAAAGTAAATCTGACTTAAATTCAGGTAAATAGAATCTTAAATTACTTTAACCAGAGCAGTCATAAATATGAAAAGTAAAACAAGTATGTAATACCAAACTTTATATAAAGAATTTCGAGAATAAGGGTTAAAAATACAATGTAGCAAGGTTAATACCACTAGACAGAATTAGATGATCATGCCAAATCTTCGGACTTCTATATCCACTCTCTTGGGCAAGGTCAGACTTGGGTAATAGGGGTTCGTTGGTATCATGTTCTACAAATGTAATATCAATACAACCCCTGAGGATGGAACGTTCTCGTAAGAGGATGTTTTCAGTTTGGGATCCAAAGAAAATGGAATTACAAGGAAGTGGGGTATGGGGGGGTTACAATACATACATAAATCATAGATACATAATGATACATACAAAATGCATACATAATGCATATATACATAAATACATACATACATGCGCAATGTCAACAGTAAAACTGTCGTTTCTATTTTACTCATACATGTTTTTTTATTTTTGTTTGACTTTTTAAAAAAGTATTTTTTTGGCCATGCATTTCATGGAAGATATTGATATATGAAGATGGTTTTTAAATAAGAACACCAAGTTATGTTACATTACATTTTTAACAAAATTAGGTTACATTTACATAAAGGACAAATAATTATTAAGTTAATATAAACTTAATAGTAAAACTGTTTTAATTTTCACATTTCTATTTTCAGTAGATTAAGTTGTTTTTAGTACAGTATTTTTCTGGACATTTATTTCATAACTTATCGAAGATCAAACTATGCTTTTTAACATGTCGTTTACATTATGCCCACTGTCGCTACCTGGCACTGTCATAAATATTTCCCTAAATACTTCTGCGGCAATGTTGAAGCGAATAAGTGTTTACATTGCCACGCTGTACCCCTTCCTTCAGCAAATCCGAGCAAACGAGGATGTCGAAATTGCTACAGCACTAGCTATGTCTTTTTGGCTTTTAACTCATGAATGAGAGGATTATTTAAACTGGAGACTAATTATATCTAAGCACCATGCACCTTATGCTTCAATTTGTGTTTCCTTTAAACCGGATCTCATATTAGCTCCTCTCATTAGCTTACAATTCCAGGAATTACAACACTCTTTTCCACACGTCAACATTAGTGGAGCAAGTATGTGAAGTAGCAGTATGTAAATACTTACTTGAACTGCTGCTCCCCGTCCTTTGACTCACTCACAAAAAATCTCCAACAAGGAAAGTGACTAGCAACGGCAGGAACAGTGGCAGTATGACAGTATGAGTGACATGTTTACATACTTGTATTGCCCATTTTCCTGCTCATGACCCTGCCTACTTCCATGGCAGTGGGCATAATATAAACAAGATATAATACAGAACATCCAGTCTTTCTATATTAAATTTCTAACAAAGTCAGGTTAAATTTATATCGTCTGAAAATAAATGTTCAGAAAGGAACATTCACTCTTAGAAATCCAAGTGAAAGTTGCTCAAGGCACTTTTTCAGAGAAACTTTTCATAAAGGGATAACTACTTGACAATTTCACGACAATAAATATTTATTCTAATGAAAATTGAAATGTTATAATTCATATCGTTGCTTTCAAAATATTAATCATAATTTCTTAAAACAAAGTAACTCAAAACGACCCAACGCTTAGTTCCTGATTTATACAAAATCAAGAATTAAGGTTGAGCTATAGCTAATTAATATAAATATGTATATTAATACAAAAATGTAATATAATTAACATGTCAATTTGTTTAATCTTACGGATATATTAAACATGGTGAATATGAAACGGTAATTAACCTAGGACTATGTCGGCGGGATTATCTTTTTTATTTATATATATATATATATATATATATATATATATATATATATATATATATATATATATATATATATATATATCTTCGTTCAACGACACGATTAATTAATAAATAAATACCTTTATTATTTACGGGTTGGCAAGATTATCAAAATACTACCTGACTCACCTATAGTCGAAATGAAGGTTGTATTAAAAGCATCTTCAGAAAATCTAAATAACACACAAGTTTTTCCTACTCCAGAATCACCAATAAGTAACAACTTAAATAAATAATCGTATGTTTTTGCCATATCTGCCACCCAACACTATTATTACTCCACTACTTGGGTACTTTTTAATGCTTTTAGAACTTGAAGAACTGTCTATATTCTATATCTGCATAAGTTACCAATATTTTTACAATTAAAATCTAAAATCCCTAAGTCGACAAATGTTTGAAAGGCATAGAATTTATGAATTTATAAGATAAGATTTATAAGATAATTAATACTTGTCTATTTGTATTATATAGATATGCTTGCCATCTCTATATCTACTTGTAGTAAAAGTTGCAGGTTCTAGCAGCAATGGCAACAGACTACAGTAAAATGCACTACCCGGCGTTACACTGATTGGTCGGTTGGCGTGTCCTAATTTAAATTTTGACGAGTTTCATGTTTGTAAAAATGTACGTTATTTACATTTTACAATTTGTGTCTAATGAATGGGGACCTGGGGATTTACCTATTTTTTTATTTAAAAATTTAATGTTGTACCTATCTAATGAACTGAAATTAGATAGGTAATATTTTAGGTTTAAAATGTAACATAGTGAATAAAAATATGTAAATACTTAGTAACATCTTTTTTATTTTCTTATAGAAAAGAAAAAATCCAAATTATTAATTAATTTAATTATTAAGATGTGTATTTAATTATACATAAGTTTAATTGCTTCATTGTCTGAATAAAATAAGACACTCATATAACGCGAATAACTGTGATAAACCCAAATAAAACACTAGATAGCTACGTTTACAATGTGTTTTATTTAAAATTCGGAAAATCAAAGGATGAGGCATCCATTTCGTGCAATGGCGGAGGTGAAACCCCTCTAAACCTCGCCTAGGACTCAGCACATTCCGTTTTCAAAATTTTGAAAAACATTGTGAACTGAAACGTTTGTAAAACTTAATAAACCCGGTTAACAATGCAGTCCTATTTATATGTATATATAATTTTTTTAACAAATTCTACCATTCACTTAACTTAAACTTATAATCATTTTAAATGAGATGTATAATGTCCACTATTTAATTTCTTCTTTCTTATAAGTAATCCTAAACCTGAAACGAAAATACAATACAGATACAAAAGCAAAATACACAAATAAATAAATATGTATGTATGGGATTGTAGGAATTAAAAATTTTGTTGAATAATTCATATTTTACTCACTTTTGGATGTTTGTTGGAAGGAAAATATTCCTGTTTCTCCATTTTTCGTTTTTGTAGTTTTATTTGTCTTTTCTTGAAATTTACACACAGTTCCTTGGATATCTTTCATAAACTCACTAAAATTCTCGTCATCTGATCCTTCTACGAAATGTTAGCACCCATTCGTCGTTAGTACCAATAATCGTCGATTAATCGTAATCATTGCATCACTACAAATTGTTTTTGTTACGTACCTTCCTTCTTGAATAGAAAAGCATAATTCTTGCCATTAGCATTCCATTCCTGAACCTTCAATGCAACTGCTATCATATCATTCTGATCTCGTTTCTTCTGGATGTTATATTTTCTCGACAAATTTGTGATATTTTGACTTGTTAAGACGGCCAATCTTTCCAGTTGCGGCGCTTCCAATTTTCTTGAATCCTCTAAAATTCTGTTCGGTGACACCCCAAACTGCAGCTTCTGTGCCACCATTTTTTCTTCTCCTTCGAGATATGTTTGCTTCTTAATTCTTGTTCATGTCCAGCGTGTGTTTTCCAATAACTAACTAAAACATGTCCTTCATCGCGCATTTGCAAATCAGTCTGGAGGGACATACTCCTTTAATTTTAATTGTCCTACCAGATTTCTCCATCCTCATTTTATAGTTAGACTTGTATCCTAAAAATAGATAAGAGTATTATGTTGTGTAATTATTCTTACCTAGGTATATTATTTAAAATAACTATTGAAATGGCTATATTTCTTATTGTAGGTATCGAGTATAGTATTGCACCTACCTTTGTGGTTACTTCTGTTACAATCATAGTACAATATCTTATGTTCCTTTTTGCGAATCGATCTGTACATTGCATAATTTATCTCAATTTTTTCTCATCCTTCTATGTGTTGTATTCTCGTCTGTTAGAAAACTTGAAAGTGATTAACTCAATAGTCACCTGGTGATTTCCTTCAAGATGTTTGTGTAATGCTTCATGACTTATCAAATCAGTTTCTTCCTCACAGAATGGACAAATAATGTAACTAATTTTAGGATTCAACACATTATATTATCTATTTTATGGACTCTTGTAATATGACGATTCCTTAATCCCACATTTTTTATTTTTTTACTGCAAAGGTGACACGCTTCTGATGGAATTATTTCTTCAGAATTTGTTGAAACAATATGTTCTAACGAACAGGTTTGTAAAACAATCTCTCTAAAACGGCAAAAATATGTATGTACACAAACAACGTATTAAGGAAGTTTGTTAAAGTGAAAAAATAACCTTAAGCCTAAAACCCCAAAAAACGTGCTAGTCCTTATTATATAAGGCATTTGCAGATGGGTTGGAGTATATAAACTCTTTATTTCTGTAGTTTATTACCTATCTAATTTCAGTTCATTAGGTACGTACAACATTAAATTTTTAAATGAAAAAATAGGTAAATCCCCAGGCAAATCTATTATTAATTTTTTTTTTTTTTTTTTAGACAAACGTAAATGCAAATAACACCATTTTTACAAACATGAAACCTCCGAAATTTAAATAACGACACGCCCACCGACCAATCAGCGTAACGCCGGGTTGTGTGCTTTACTGTAGTCTCAGAAAAAAACGTGTTTTCAGTATTGCCAATGTGTCTACAGAACACCAAAAATATCTTATTTACTAAAAGGCTATTCTTGTGTGTCACTAAATTTTTAGGTCGATGTACGAAATGCTTTTCGTTCGAATTTCGCCATTTTGATAAAATCAATATAGTAAATTGACCCTTGCGAACAACGTGGTAACTTTTGTTTTTTGATCCGAAGCCTCTAGAGGCATGCTCCGGACTCCGGAGGTGCCTTCTATATAAGCGAGGGTTAGGCGCAATATTATTGCGATTTGCTTACTCGTCTCTATTTACTAAACGTCTGTTTTCGTATGTGTCACGAATTTTTTAAGTCGATCTACGGAATGCTTTTCGTTCGAATTTCAGCATTTTGACAAAACCAATAAATATAGTAAATCGACCCTTGCGAACAACGTGGTAACTTTTGTTTTTTTTTTTGATTCGAAGCCTCTAGAGGCATGCTCCGGAGGAGCCTTCGATATGAACGAGACGATACGAGGGGGCGGCGCAATATTATTGCGATGTGCTTACTCGCCTGTTATTAACACTGGACTGGTAGCATTAACTTGTAGTACGTGTTAGGTGCAGTGAAACGGTATGAACTTAAAATTAAATTAATAGATGAAAGTAAACCTGTATGCTATCGTCCATATCGAATGTCTCTTAAAGAAAGAGAGCTTATTAGAGAAAAAGTGGATGAACTGAATGTGGATGAAGTATAAGAAAGTCGCATTCTAATTTTGCCAATCCTATAGTGCTAGTCAAAAAGAAAAATAATAATTTAGGTTATGTGTAGATTATAGAGCTTTAAATAAAATCACATTAGAAGATGTTTACCCTATGCCAAATATTGAAGAACAATTAAATTTGCTAGGGGGAAAATTTTTCTTTATCAGTTTGGACTACAGTCAGGGTTTCCACCACATATAGGTGGCACAAAATTCTATCTCGAAGACAGCTTTTGTTACCCCAGATGGTCACTACGAATATATCAAAATGCCTTTTGGGTTGGTCAATGCTCCGTCTGTCTTTCAAAGGGCCATAAATAATACTTTGGAAAACTTACGATTTAATCACGTTTTAGTATATATGGATGACCTGCTTCTTCCTTCAACTACTGTTGAGGAAGGCCTAAATTTACTTGACATTGTTTTTCAACTATTAAATGAAACTGGATTTAAATTAAATTTAAAGAAATGTTCATTTTTGAAAAATCATATACAATTTTTAGGACATGAAATCGGGTCAGATGGTATTTCACCTGACTTATCAAAAGTTGATGCAGTCAAAAATTTCAAACCTTCCTCGAATGTACATGAGGTACGACATTTTTTAGGTTTGGCGGGTTATTTTCAAAAATTTATACGAAACTTTGCAACCATTGCTCTTCCGTTAACGAAATTAACCCGAAAAATACAAGTTTCGAATGGGGTCAGTCACAAATCGCTGGTTTTGATATGTTGAAAGACCTTTTGGCATCAAAACCTATTTTCGTAGCATATAAGGAATTTTTCTTCAAGTGCAACCTGACAAACATTTAAAACCAGTGGCTTATTTTAGCCGTGTTACATCTCCTGCAGAACAATTATATCATAGTTACGAATTAGAAACTCTTGCAGTCGTTGAAAGTTTAAAACGTTTTAAATTATACATAATAGGTAATCATTTCAAAATTATTACAGATTGTTCGGCAGTTAGGTATACATTTAATAAACGCGACCTAATACCGCGTATTGCCAGCTGGTGGTTATCTATACAGGAATTTGACTTTGAAATCAAACACAAACCGGGCTCGAAGATGAAGCACGTCGATGCGCTTAGTAGAAATCCATCTAATATTTTACAAATATCTAATGAAGATTGGTTTTTAACCATTCAGTTACAAGATGAAACCCTACAAAATATCACACAACAAATTAAAAATAATTCTGACAATAATGTCCGTCGAGAATTCACTTATAAAAATAATTGTTTATATAGAAAAACGTTGAACGGTGATAGGCTTGTCATACCGAAATTTGCACGTTTCCAATTTCTTCAAAAATATCACGATGCGATAGGTCATCCAGGTTTTGAAAGATATCTAAAAACTATAAGAGACCATATCCGAGATTCAGAAGAGATCCGATGGTGTGAGATACCGAGCTTATTGGACTGGTTGGCTCTCAGGGGATACCGAGAGTCGCAATCGGTGCCTCAGGAGCACTTGGTGCAACTCCTGAGTATTTAAGTCGCCTTACCCCCACAAGCGGGGCTCTGCGGGGGGTGTACCTTTATTTCCCTAGCTACTCGTGGGACCAAAATGGAACCAGTCGATAAAGTAAAAAGCTTGGAGGATAAGGAGGTCGAAAGCGGACCTGTACCGCGGACGCCTCCATCCTCCCTGCCAAGCAGTTGCTCCATCGCCGACACCCAGGCCACACTCGGGACCTTGCCCTTGATCTCTATTGAGGAAAGGGGCGAGGGAAACCTGAGTAAACCGGGGGACGAAAGTGGGGCAACTGCTGGAAAACGAATGAGCGGAAGCCAGCGAAGGAAGATGGCTAAAGCTAGACGTGAGGAAGCAGCTCCTAGGAGTGTTGGTGACCTCAATGATGATGAGGTTCCAGGCCCGTCGAAGCGGAGGAAGGACAGTAACGAAACGCCACCATCAGTGGACAGGATCAATAAAAAACCGAAAGGGGAGGGCCGTGGGACCTTTCCTGCCACCAATGATGCTAAGATAACTGCTGGGGGCGGGGGAGGGCTGACGGCTGCGCAGAGAGCCAATCCGCTCACGGTAGTGGCGGTAACGGAGGACTACCCAGACAGACTCTTCACGCGAGAGGAATTCACCGAGTTTAGGGACACTTCCATCGAGACCATGCAAACGGTACCCCCTGAGAATTGTACCCGACTCGAGTCTTCCTTCTGCAAAGGGGGAGCATTCATCTTCATTGCCTCCGACCAGGGATCGAGGGAATGGTTGCTAGGGATAGTAACCACCTTAACCTGGTCGGGGCCGAAAATAAAAATGGGGGGCGTTGAGCTGCTCCATAGACCGTTGAAAGCCACCTCCAGGTTTCCTTCCAAGGAAGAACCTGGGGTGATCCTTCGGGATCTGGAAATATTCAACGCCACCCTAAAAACTTCGACGTGGCGAGTAATTCGTACGTCGCAGGAAAAGGACGGAGAACCTGCTAGCGCTGAAAGCAAGAAGCTTCTGGTGCTGCAGATTCCCAAGTCTCATGCCAGGGCGCTCGCGGACCTGGAATACAGGTATTTCTACCACCTCGGTCGGGTCACTATTAAAGTAACCGAAAGAGGGAAGGAGGGCCCAAAACAATAAACGAGGAGCGGGAAAGACGAAATGGCTTTGACGCGAATCGAAATTATGCAGATTAACTTGCATCGAAGCAAAGATTCCTCTGCTATTCTACAGAGGGATCTGGCTAAGATGCACGCAGGGATAGTACTCATCCAGGAACCTTGGGTGGTGCAGGGATCTATAAAGGGGCTGGGTAATTTTCTCTGTTACAGGAGCAGTAGTACCAACAGACCCAGAGCCGGCATCGTAGTGAAGAACATCAGTGCTACACCCCTGTGGAAATGGTCAACAGGAGATCTAATGGCGGTAATTATGATGCTTGATAATGTAGGTAAGGTGGTCATAGCATCTGCCTATCTACCACATGACAGCAGGGACAATCCAACAACGAAGGTGAAGGAACTTGTGGACTTCTGTCAAAAATCCGACCTGCCTTTGCTGATGGGATGTGATGCAAACTCACACCATATGGTCTGGGGTAGCACGAACACCGACAGCAGAGGTAGGGAGCTCATGGAATATCTGGTAAGTACAGAGCTAAATATTTTAAATGTGGGGAACACACCCACTTTTCATATTGCCATAAAGGAGGAAGTAATTGACATTACCTTGGGCTCCAAAATCGGATGAGGAAACCTTAGACCATCTCATCAAAGCACATTTTCCGGGCCTTCATAGACCGAGGACGGGAGACATTTCCGACCCACCAGTAATAGGGGCACATGGGACCTGGGCGGTAAACCGAGAGGGGGACGACAGGGAACTTGTGAAGGAGATAGTCACACCGGCTAAAATGAGGTGGGCCTTGAGGTCCCTTGATCCATATAAATCACCGGGACCGGATGGCATTTACCCGGTACTTCAGCAGAAATCAGAAGATATAATCCTTGGTCTACTTATAAGAATCATCAGGGCCAGCTTGGCACTGAAGGAGGTCCCAGAAGTGTGGCAAGGCACAAGGGTTGTTTTTATACCTAAACCGGGCAAAGTTGGTTACACGTCCTCTAATGACTTTCGACCGATTAGCCTCACTTCATTTTTACTGAAGACGGCCGAACGATTAGTTGACAGATACCTTCGGGATACTGTCCTAATAAAGAGACCGCTTCAAGGGAGCCAGCACGCTTATCAAGCTGGTAAATCAACAGAAACAGCTGTGGATAAGGTTGTGTCATCGATACGAGCACAACCATGATATTGAAGGAGCCTTCAACTTTACATCCAGGGGAGTGATTAGTGAAACACTAGGTAGATGCTATACCCCCAGAATAATCGCTGGATGGATAGACTATATGCTGGGAAACATACATTTATTGCCAACAAAGGCAAGACAACCATCAAGGGCCGGATCGACTCGGGCTGTCCTCAAGGAGAGGTATTGCCCCCCCTTCTATGGTGCCTGGTAGTGGATGAGCTGCTTGAAAGGTTAAAGGATTACCAAGTAATTAGCTATGCTGATGACTTAGTAATAATAACCAAGGGACCTTTCCTGAAGCCGATTCTTGATATAATGCAGGGAGAATTAATAAGGTTGGGAATTGGTGCAGGGATAAGGGACTCTCGGTTAATACCTTTAAGACTGAGGTGATGGTGTTCACCAAGAAATATAAGTGCAACAGAACATGTCCGCTGAAACTTGGTGGTCAAGAACTAAGCTATAATAGCGAAGTGAAATACTTAGGAGTAATCCTGGACGGGAAACTGTTATGGGAAAAACATCTAAGTCACATATGTTCCAAGATCAGAGCAACACTTTGGCAACTGAGAAGGGCCATTGGTAATAGCTGGGGCTTGAAACGGGAGACCATTAAATGGATGTACGAGGTAATTCTCAAACCCAGACTGACTTATGGAGCACTGGTCTGGTGGGAGAGAGCCTTTTTTTTATAAGGGGGACTTAGCCGGTGCTTGCGCGAGGCGGACAAGTGGCCCCCCTGATCTGTGTCCCACCTACCTCGGAACTGCTTACGCTTCTCATCAAGGTAGGGGTCAATCATTTTCTATATGTTGTAGTTTTCTTTCATTGCCCTACATCCCCCGTCCGTCAAAACGATTAGGGGTTCGGGCCTAGCTCCTTCTATTCTTCCTCCTTCTTCCTTATTATATTAACTATCATTCTCTCCGCAAGCATCCAGACATTCACACTTTTCACCATCCCACTCACCAATTCCCTCACGCTTTCATGCCGACCCACTCCTAACATATATTCTTCCCTCTCACCCTCGGGCATTTGAGCAACGTATGCTCGGGGTTGTCCCTTTCTCCACAGTATACACACTCATCCCCATCCACCTTCTCTATCCCACGTAGGTACTTCCCGAAGCATCCATGGCCCGATAGCACCTACGTTAGAAAGTATCCTATCTCCCCGTGTTTCCTCTCAACCCAGGGCCGAGTGGTTGGGATAATTGACCCAGTCCATGCCGCGCATGTGTCTGCATCCCACCGCCCCTGCCATCTCATCCACAGCCTCTCCCTAGCATCCCGCCTCTCAGACCCCCGATACACCTCCTCTCTTTCCCTCGCGAGAAGATCGATCGGAGGCATACCGGCAATAACCAGCACCGCGGCCCCAGACACCGTCCTATAAGCATTCGCCACACGCACCGCCGCCCTTCTTTGCATGCTACCAACCCTCCTTCTCCACTTATCCACATCCAAAATGTCAACCCAAACGGGAGCGGCATACAACAGGATAGACTGTGCCGCTCCCGCAAGGACTCTCCTCTTGGCCGTTCTGGGACCCCTCACGTTGGGCATAAGTCGCCCCAGAGCCGCCACTGTCCTCCCAATCTTTGCCATTGTATTTTCTAAGTGAAGTCTGAAATGCAGCCCCGGGTCCAGCCACACCCCTAGATACTTCAGTGCTCTTCCTGGTTCGATTATAGCTTGTTCTACTCGAAATTAAATGAGCGGTGGCTTTCTCCGTCTGGTGAGGAGGTTGGCCTCCGTTTTTTCATAGCCAGTCTTAACTTCCTTCCCTCCACCCAACTCCTAATTCTCTCAATGGCAAGGTGTCCATCCTCCCTGATGACCAATCCACTCCTCCCTACTACCAAGACAGCCAAATCATCGGCGCAGCCCACAATCGTGACCCCATTCGGAACTCTAACACGGAAGACTCCGTCGAAAATCACGTTCCACAGAACTGGTCCAAGAACCGATCCCTGCGGAACACCGCACGTAACCCTCCGTGTCACCTCCCTTCCATCAGCCGTCTGAATTGTCACCGCCCTGTCCCCCAGGTAACTTCCTATGATGATGTAAATGTAAGGGGCCACCTCCCTCTCCCTGAGTGCTTTCATAATACTTTTCCACGCCGCGAAATTAAAAGCATTTCTCACGTCCAACGTGATCAGTGCTCCCACCTTCCCCTCCGCCCAGGCCTCCGCCACGACATCCTTAATATGCGTGACCGAGTCCACCGTCGATCTTCCCGATGTAAATCCGTACTGGTTACTTGCTAATCCACCAGTACGGCCTATCTCCTCCAGAAGCCTAGCTAGAATAAGATGTTCTAGTAGCTTCCCGAGCACGTCGGTCACACATATTGGTCGAAACTCTGCCGCCTCTCCCTTCTGCTTAGTTTCCTTCTTCAGAAGGACTAATCTCCCCACCTTCCATCTCTCAGGGAAAGCCCCGCTCCGAAGGGTTTTATTCATGACATTAAGGATCACCTTAAGGGTGATCCTCCGCAAGCGCCCTCACAGCCTCCACTGGAACGCCATCCGGTCCCGGCGCCTTCCCAAGCCTTATTCTCCTCCTCGCTCTCTCAAGCTCCTCTTCAGAAAACGGGACTATTTCTTTCTCCACCTCCCGCCTCACCCAGGGGACTATCTCCCTCACTGGGAAGAGGCTGCCTCCCTTATTGTTTCCAATGGCAGATTTTGACTATATCCTCTTTTTCTCATTGTTTATAAGCATGCTTAGTTTTTCCTTTTCGTTCCTGTAATCCCCCTCCAACGCTCTCACTTCCTCATCCGGCGCTCCGTTACCCCTCCTCCTGTTCCTTCTCGTAAGTTTTCTTCTGGCCGCTGTACACCTCGCCCTCTGTGTGGCTATCTCATGGGTCCACCAATATACGCATGCAGACCGTCGCCCCTTACCACTCCTCCTGACCATCGACGCATCACATGCTCTGGCGACGGCCGTGTCCAAGGTGACTGCGTCCGAGATCACACATCTATCTGCCTGCACTGCAATGGATTCACAGAATGCCCGCCTATCCCATCCATTCGTATTCCATCCCCTCCTCATGGCACTATTGTTATTCTCCATCACCTCCTCCAGAACATCTAACAGGATATACTTATGGTCACTTAGGTGATACCCTCCAATCCAAGCTACCCCTTCCGTGGCAAAAGTAAGGTCCATGGTAGACACAACTCCTTCCCTCTCGAAAGTAGGCCTCATCCCATCATTCAAGACGGCAAGATTCATTCTTGCCGCCCAGTCCAACACCCTCTCACCTCTTCGATCTATCCCTTCAGATCCCCATTCAGGAGCATTGGCATTGAAATCTCCCGCGATTATAAAATTGCCCCCTACACGGGAGATCAGCTCCTCCATGCTATTAAGGGAGAAGGTCCTCAATGGGTGCATTGGGAGAAAAGTAGCAGCTGCAAATGATGACAGCCTCTATTCTACTCCACGCATATCCCGGTCCCCTCCCCAAATCGAGCATTGCACACCTCCTCCCAACCGTTCTAATAGTGGCGTCTCCCCTGCCACAGGTCACCCATCCTCGTCCCCTTGTCTTCGCAACATTGGGCTCGCTGACGACAACCACGTCCACCCCCTTCTCCTTCGCGGTAGCCCATAGAAGGTCCTGGACTGCCCGACATCTATTCAAATTTATTTGGAGGACACGGAACGCGCCGATAATCCTGTCTCATTCCCTTTGCCCATCTCCGTTACTGCCTTGTACAAAGGGCATTTGACAGTATCTGCCCTATGCCTTTTCTTCCTGCAAACTGAACATGATTCCGCATTGTGACAGTCAGCGGCCTTGTGCCCCTCCTTCCCGCACTGCAAGCAAACGTTACTTCTATCAGGTCCCTTGCATTGAGACAGCACATGATCAAGTCCCCAGCACCTATAGTATCTCAGAATCTGGGGCTTCAGTCCTATTCTGCACCTTTTCCATCCTATTCTGATCCTTCCCGCCTCCAGAAGCTTCTTCGCTCCGGTTCTATCTACCAGCATTTTGATCTCCCGGGCCACTCCTCAGTGCCACCACCTCGAAGTTCTGCCCTTCTATCACACTCGCTATGGCCTCCTCATATTGGTAATCACATCAATATCTCTGATGATAAGTCTTTCGGCATTATTCAACGCTTTGACCTCCGTTCCCTCTATTTTCTTAGTGATTTCAGCCTTAAGTGTATCGGCTTTCTGAGCCCCGCCTTTGATCTCCAGTAGCAGTTCGCCAGCCTTGGTCTTCCTCAGACCGACTATCTCCACCCCAACCTCCTTAGGGTCAATTCTCCCTTTTACCCTTGCCAGCACCTCCGCAAATATGGCATTCCCCATATCCTTCACCATAACCGCCGCTGGTTTATTCCCTCCAGTCCTTACCTTCTTGAGCATCTCTTCCACATCCTTCCCTTCCCTTACTTTCTGTCTCCTCCCGACAACCTTGGCCCACTCACCATCGTTCGTCCTATTTTTCTGCATCACAGTCTGCGATTGCTGACTTTCCTTTTTCTCCTCACCACAAGTATATATAGCCACCTCTACCTCCTCATTCCCAAGGAAGACATATTCAATTACCTTTCTCATTATTGTAATATCGATCTGTTTATGGGTAGGAAGAACCAGCTTCTTCCTCCCTTGTCTCTCACATACGTCCCTAAAATTCCTAAGGGACCGTATCCATCCTTCTAACCTGTCCGGTTCCTCCCATGTGTCGTTTATCATAACTTGAAAGACATATCTGCTATTTGCCACCTGCTCTACCCCCGTACTAGACGGTCTGGCCGTATAATACCTAAGATATGCCACTCCTCCAGCAGCCACCTCCTGATTCCCTATCTCATTACCATCATAAAATCTGTCCGTAATGTGTCTCGGCACTCCTTCGTCTATTTTCATGTCCGCCACCGAACTGAAGCAAACGATATCCCCTTCCGGTATTGGGTGTCCAAGATTAGCTTTCATAATCCTAGACCTCCCATATACCCCCTCCGGCCATCTCCCTTTAATTATTATACCCAAATCTTCTGGGGTCTTAACCTCCACCAGAGCTCTCTTAATTCGACCTATCTCCTTTCCTTCGTCTACCGTTTGGGTTGCCGCTTCAATTGTCCAGGGACGGCTAGGTCCTATCCCGAACTCCCTCCTGTCCGGCCTCACATCCTCACTGTCAACGACCCCAACCTCTACCCTCTTTCCCATTGTTTGCAGGGTATCCTGGAGCTCATCCGTCATGATCTGACTCGTCAAGCTCCTCATCTTGTCAACCATCTCCTTGATTTCCCTTTTTGTATTCGGGCTATTTCTTACTAGTATCGACAGGTCTCTAGAACACCTGTCTACTTGTTTTATCAGTCTCCTTATTATTACAGCACTGTAATCCCCAGGAGACCGATCCTCAGCCTGTGTCTTCTCCACCGCCTCTTCCCTCCTCCTCTTAGTCGACCATCCCTCCTCCCCATCCCAAGTGAGATCTAAAACCAGATTATTCTTTGGGGGACTATACGCCCAAGAGTGGCTCCTATGCCTTCCAGGTGAATCCCCAATCTCCCTCCTAATCCTATCCGTACTCGCTGTCGTCGCAGTCTTTACTTTACTTCCATCCTGATCATTACCATTTTCTTTGCCTTTTCCATTACCATTTATCCCAAATCCAGTTTCATTATTTGTAGTGTTACTTTCCATAATTATTCTCACGTATATGGGACGAAACAAGAGGTCCACTGCCAGGTGACGCCCATCCTGGGAGTAAGGCTATATACTGTAGGGTGCGCCAGGTGCCCCACAGGTTTTAACGACTTCGTTATCGGTTTGTTATAGAGGTTTCCTTCTCGCAGGCCGTCCAATTAAGGCAAGCCGCCCGGTCCGGGTATCCGCACGACGTTCCCCTGTTGTACCACACAGAGGTCGTTGAAGTGCAGGCCCGGATTCCGGTTTTAAGCGGGTAGGTGGCCTCTCCCATCCGTAGCTCAGATTGCTCTGGGTTCGCCCAAACCCATACTCACGTCTTGCGTTGTGAGTTCCTGGAGCTCGGTCCCGGGTTTTCCCGCGGCCCCCGGCCTCAGACTACGTCTGGGGTTACGGTTTGTTTGTATGTTTTGGTTCACGGGTACTATTTTATTTCATACCTATCCGCTGACCCCAAACCGGTTAGGACATTCCCCTATCCACCACCCGGGGACGCGCCAGATGGGAGGTCATACAACTCCACACTGAAGAGAGCCTGTTTAAAGTCGGAAGTCAACCGACTTAACAAGCTAAGAGGGTTGATTCTAAGAAGTATAACCGGAGCCTCAAGATCGACATCGATCGAGGCGATGGGGATACTGACGGAAATACCACCTTTTGATGTCATCCTGAAAGCGGAAGCTGCAAAGGCAATGCACAGGGTGGGAAACATGAACAGGAAGGTAGGGGACCTGAATAGACTCTCAAAGGAGCTAGCTGAGGAGGGGCTCCTATGGATGTCCTCTGACAGTACGGGTGTCCACTTCCTGTTTGACAAGAAATATAAGATCACCCTCACCAGTAAGACCGACTGGATAGAGGGTCGAGCTGGATTACCGCTCAATGGAGACATCTGGTACACGGATGGAGCCAAGAGTGAGAACATAGGGGGCGCTGGGGTGTATAGGCGACACTATGGGATAGGTAAAACCTTCCCACTGGGTAAATACACTACCGCACTCCAGGCCGAGCTAGTTGCAATTACATACGGTGTTCTGGGGGCCGACCAAAATCGGACCCAGGAGAGAATATGTATATGCTCGGATAGCAGGGCGGCGTTGACAGCCCTGAATTCAGCAACGAGAAAGTCGAAGCTGATCTATAATTGCTATGAAGCATTAAACCACTTGGCAGGGCAGGGACCGGTGGAATTATTATGGATACCTGGGCATAATGGCATTAAGGGAAATCTAATTTTAGATGACCTTGTCAGACTAGGGACCAGGGAAAACCTCTATGGATCAGAACCTGCAGTGGGAATAAGTCCGAATCTGATCAGAGATCGCATCAATGACTGGGCAAGAGACCAGCACAGAGATAGATGGTTGTTGAATAACCAAACTTTTCATCAAATGCTCAGAGATTGAGAAATGGGCTCAATAATTCATTAAATTAAACAGGCACAAAGCCATGACCCTGGTAGGAATCATAACAGGCCACCATAGTAGCCTGAATGCATATATGAACAAGCTGATGCTGACTGACAGCCCGGCATGCAGATACTGTAGAGAAGACGAGGAAACCTCTATTCATCTTATTTACACCTGCTCGGCTCTGGAAGAGAGGAGGTGCTTTATATTAGGGACCCCTGTTATCCTAGAGGAGGCGAGGCTTAAGGCGAGGGACGTGCCCAAATTGCTCCTTTTATGGGATAGCATTTTTGGATAATGACCCGGATAAGAGGGGATCGCCAAGGGACTACACATGCGATCAGTGGCTGATGAGGCCCAAACCCACAAAACATAATAATAATAATAATAATAAGAGACCAATTTTGATTTGGAAAAATGTCTCGTTTTGTTAAAAAATATATAAACGCATGTGTTCACTGCGGATATGGTAAAGGTAACTATGGTAAAGTGGAGGGAACATTAAATCCAATTCAAAAAGCTAATATTTCGATGGACACTGTTCACATTGATCTCATTGGGCCATTTCCCAAAAGTAAAACAGGTTTTTCTTATATTTTAACAGTAGTAGATTCATTTACAAAGTATCTTCTGGCCAAGCGGTGGCCAATCACGCCGAACTGCACCGTCCGCTGCCAGGCGTGGAATTTTGCCTACAGACCGACGCCAGCTGCATCGGCAAAGGAGCCGTATTATTCCAGCGCGACCCTGAAGATACGACGAAACGTCGCCTCATCGCCTGCGCCTCAGCGAAACTTACGAAGACGGAAACCCGCTACCACGTCAACGAACAGCAAGTCCTCGCGATGGTATGGGGGGTGAAATAATTCCGTCAGTTCTTAGAAGATACCCATTTCACGCTCTACACGGACAGTAGAGCTTTCCTATGGCTTAACAAATACAAAGACGAGAAGTCGAAACTGATGCGATGGGCCCTCATGCTTCAAGCCTTCAACTTTACCGTCGAACACGTTCCGGGAAAGACCAATGATCTACCGGACTTCTTGTCACGACACCTACAACCGGAAGATCGTCCGGAAGAACTTGAAGAAGTGGATGATCGCGCATACCTCGCGGTCCACATACTCCAAGATAGCGACGACGAGGAAGCCGTCGACGAACTGAAGGCAAGCACCTCCGCATCGAGAGAAATAAATATAGAACAACCGGAAGAAAATATCGAGTTGTCGGAAGAACAAGACAGCGAAGGCGAGTCAAGGGGGGAGGAGAACCCAGAGGAAGCAGCGGAAGAACTGCCCCCGCAACCTCTCTTTGACCTCGTCCGCGACGAGCAGCTACAGGATCAAGCGTGCCGCAAGGAACGGAAACGTCTCCAGCTCGTGCTCCGCGAAGAACCATGAACGGCCGGGACCCGGAGCGCACGAGGGTACTTCTTATCCGATGGTGTAATATATA
Organism: Rosalia funebris; assembly: GCA_037954035.1. Classification (NCBI taxonomy): domain Eukaryota; kingdom Metazoa; phylum Arthropoda; class Insecta; order Coleoptera; family Cerambycidae; genus Rosalia; species Rosalia funebris. The sequence goes on from JAZFAV010000016.1 coordinate 40,679,258, forward strand.
AACACGTGGATGGAGATAGACGGGCGTTACTCGTGCCGCTACATATGCGGGAGCGCGTGATGGAAGAATACCACGACTCCCCACTAGCCCTTTCAGGGCGGCTGCCTCGTATGTGTGACATAAAAAAAATTATGTACAGGCAGGAGTCACATATATATGACACTATACCATCCGTTTTTCAAACTAGTGACAGAACGTATAAGACACATTTTAGATTGTTACTTGTCAGAGGGTCGAGTGTCATACCGTGTAAGCTCATTTTTGCTTGACAAATAACCGGCCGTTATAGCGGTGTGACGCTGTCTATAATTTATGACAACCGGCAACGTGGCATGTCAAGGAAATCGAATGCGAGCACGTGGAGTGTATTGGCCTGACAAACCAGTTTGTTAGTGTCGAGCGCCAGTACATAATACCATGTCAGACACAGAGTACACGGGCCCTTCTAGAAGGTCAGAACGACATAGAAGAGCAAAAATTATGCACGATTACTGTGGTCTTACAGATGATGAAGTGAGGAACATACTTGAGTGTGTGGAGCAAGAAAATTTATATCTTTCTGAGGAAGAAGCATTTCAAGACAGTGGTAGCGAGTACCAAGTAGAATCTGATAGCAAGAATGAGATTTCCTTGGAAGGTTCTGAAGAAGAGGATTTAGAATAACAAAAGGGAAACCGTGTCAGGGATGAATATTAAAATGAATCTCACGAGTTAGATGGATCTGATAGATCCATCTTGTTAATATCTGATAAGATATTAACAAGAGAGATTTGTTTATTTTTATAGCTCTTACATTTTTGATGCCACATGAAAAAAAGTCAGACATAAGAAGTTATTGGGGCACAGATTATTTGATTTCGACGCCCTTTTTTAGAGAAGCAATGTCCCGTGATAGATACTTGCAAATACTAAAAAATTTGCACTTTCAAAATAATGAAATGCAAGTGCCGCCAAAAATCGGTTACATAAAATGGGACCTATACTCGAACTAATTCAAAGAAACTTTGAACGTCAATTTTATCCTTTCCAAGACGTTGTGATTGACGAAAGTCTACTATTATTCAAAGGTAGACTTCAGTTTAAACAGTATATAAAAACTAAACGCCATCGCTTTGGCATAAAGTTGTTTGTATTGTGCGATTGTGAAATGGCCTACATTTTGAATTTCATTGTGTATGTTGGAAAAGAGAGTGAAAAATCGGTAAATCAAGAGGGATTTGGTTTATATGGGCAGTAGTAGTAAAACTTTTGAAGCCTTACATAAATAAAGGGCATTCCTTTTACAGTGATAATTACTACATAAGTCCCGCATTATCAACGTATCTACATAAACATAAAACCAATTATTGTGGAACGGTGCACTCAAACAGAAAAAAGATGCCGAAGTGTGAAAAAAAGTTAAAAAAGGGAGAAACTGAATTTAGGAGCAGCGAACATATGTTAGCTGTAAAATGGAAGGACCGCAGAGAAGTGTTTATGCTTTCAACTATTCATGAAAATAAGATGGTTACTCTCCCTAAGAAAGACCGAATCACTGGTGAAAACATAAAGAAACCTCTTTGTGTAGTAGATTATAATAACAAAATGGGAGCAGTGGATAAAACAGACATGATGATGATCAGCTCACTTGATTGCACACGTAAAACCATAAAATGGTATAAGAAACTTTTTATGGATATATTGGATCTTTGTCTCTTGAATGCTCATGCTTTGTACTTAACTTAACATGAGAAGAAGGTCCCATATCCTAAGTTTCACTTGGAAATTATTCATCAGTTGCTTGATAGGTGAATACTTTTTCTCATTTCGTACTTTTCATTACACAAAAAGAATCATTTTTTATATTCATTTGGTTTTAGGTATCCGCCAAAACAGAAACAAAAAGCACCTTACGACCATGGGCTTGTGAGGCTAAATGCGAGGCACTTTCCAGCTGAGGTTCCACATAAAGAGGGAAGGCCACAATTTCGGAGATGCAAAGTTTGCTCCCATACTACAACGCCGGAAAAAAAGATAAAAAACACAAGATACATGTGCACCGCTTGTGACGTTGGGTTGTGCGTTACACCATGCTTTAAAATCTACCATGAAGAAGCCAACTTCTGAGGAGTTTATAAGAATTATTATTGTGTTTGACAAGTTGTTTTTTTCTTAGTAACTCAAGTTAGTTTCTTAGTTTCGGATATAGCTGTTTGCTAAGTGGTATACCTTTTGTTATATTTTTATTACTATTACTTTTATTACTTTCTCTGTTTCTTTATATTACATAATTTTAAAATAGACTTTGTTGTTTAAAATAAATAAATCTCGAAATAAATGTTCTTTCTTTTCACCTCCCAGAAAAATACATTTCTAAAGTGTCACATATGTGTGACACTCGTCCATGTGACATCCAAAAAATCCCCGCCCAGATGACAATAAAATGCTGTGGGGTAGCCGTTTTGAAAGGGCTAGCCGCGCATCCAGGCCAGAGTGAGACGCTTCTCGCGATTCGGCGGATGTATGATGTATGATGTACAACGCCACGTGAAAGGTTGCTTGGTGTGCACCTCGACGAAGGTTCACCGGCAAGATCCTGCGCCGTTACGACCGCGGATCCCAGACACGCCGTGGAAGTCCATCAGCCGGGACGTTCTTGGACCTTACCCCAGGACGAAGTTAGGAAGCGAGTTCATCATCGCACCCGTGGATTTATTTTCGAAATGGGTCGAGGCGAAAGCAGCGCCCCACGGGCGGCAGGCCGAAATCCTCGAGTTTCTGGGAGAAGTAACCGTGAGGTGGGGATACCCAGCGTCCATCATCACGGACAACGGTACGTCTTTCCGAGGCCGACGTTGGGAACGCTACCTCGCAGCCCGCCAAATAGAACATTACACTGCTCCAGTGGACCACTAGCGAGCGAACCCAGTAGAACGACGGGTTCAGGAATTAAAGAAGAGTAGGATCTTCTTTAATTCTTGCCTATTGCTTCTTTTGTACGTAGGTACAAAAGAAGCCACGACGAAGAAACGGGATCAGCTGCTGCCAGAAGCCTTGTTCTCCCTCCGGAATCGCACCAGCGCTGCGACAGGACAATCGCCAGCCGAAATCCTCCTTGGAGCAACCTTGTCGAGACTGGGGGAATGGACGGTACCCACCGAAGTAGGCCGTGGCGTCGCCTCGCTGCATTACAACGATACCCCCCATACATGTGTAAATATACCCCCCGTGTGTGTTGTTTTTGTGTTTTATGTTTCAGATACCCCCACGGAGGACCAGCAGCCCATCATCGTAACTTTTATGAGTGGTACGCAAGCCGAAGCAGAAGCAGGTTCAAGAGAGAAGCAGCGGGTGCCCACCCCCAACTGGGATCAGGGGACAGGCGTGAGTTTCTTGCAAGTTCTTCTGACGCTGAGTAATCGAACTTGTGGATATTTCTTTTTACCCCATGCTTTTATTCTTCCGCTTCCTAGGCCACTTTCCCCCAAATAAATAAAGGCCGAACAAAACACTTCCTCATGCATGCTTTTCAGGAGAAGCTAACCCTCACACAAAAAATTTTGATGACAGAATCTAGTACTATCAAGGGGGGAGGTGTCATATGCTTCTTTCCGAAAATAAGTACTTCTATGAGTAACCTCGATCCGTGACGTGATTGGTTCCCCACTCTGCACGTCTATTTTGGAGCACGTCGATACAGGTGCTCTCTGACCTGCCTCTTTATCAGTCGTTCGCTTCGCTTCGTATCCTACACTTCGCCTAGCTTACGCGCTTCGCCGGTCTTATCGTTTACTCCAGTGTTCGACTAGATTCTGCAGCGAAATTTCTGGTGAACTGTGCTTCACACAGAGATTATTACCACAAAAAAATCAACAGCACTCGACGCATTTAACGTCGACGATCACGATCGCCACGTGGCCGCACCATTTTAGTGACGCCGACCCACGCCACGTGGGCGTCCATCACGATTGGTAGCGGTCTTCCACCGCGTATCAATCCACCGATTTGGTAAAGGCTTCGTAGAATACCCAGGTGAGTTATTTAATCGAGTATTTCGTCGTCTCCGAGGGTCATCAGACGCCGGGGTGACGCCATCTTGGGATTTCATTATCGCCACGTGGTCGAGGCCACGTCGTCGCCGCCGAGGGGTAGCTGCAGCCGTTATCCAGCTATCTACGCCAGTGTTTTAGTGCCAGAAATGAGCTAGAGTGTATCGCCTAGCTTCGCCATCGCCAATTTACTCGGCGAGTTATTTCTACTTAGAGCTTTATATAACCCGTGTTTAATTTTATTCCAGGGTCAGTACAGTGCAGGAGCACGAAGTGGGGCGGCGCCTAGCCGCGAGATCATCGACGACGAGGGCGCAGTGTCCAGGAGTTCGAGAATGGCGACTCCAGTGGGCCGCGCCGACTCGCGCAACACTCAACCTGTGCTGGTACTACCAGTTTTCGCGGCCCGTGGAAATGAGGGAGCGGGAGATCGACGACACTAGAAATTACCAGTTGAATTTATATTTCATATTTATTTTTTATTATTTTATTTACATTGCCGAGAAATTACCAGTTGAATATTTATTTTTATTTTATTTACATTGCTAAGAAATCACCAGTTGAATTTTATGACAAGTTTATACTCTTCAGAAGACGAAGATTATTCTCACACTTTGAGTAAAGACGAGATTTCGGATATTTCTGATCTTTTGAATAACACTCTTTCATTTAACACGATGTCTGAATTAGATTTGCATAAGTTTAAGAACATTTCTGAATTTGTTCCGATTTTTCTGGCGAAGAAACGAAAATAAGTAATTTATTTGATGCTGTCGAAAATCTAATGGAAGTGTGCAATTCAAATGTTCCCCTACATATCAGAATTATAGTACGCTACATAAAAACTAAAATTAAGGGCTTCTTCAACTTTTGAACAGTAGACCTGATATTCCAACATGGCCTGTAATAAGAAATCTTTTTTCCACTAATTTTTCAGATCACAAAAGCTTAGAAACCTTACAGCTAGAGTTACAAAATTGTAAATTAAAATCAAACGAACCTTTGATTAACTTTGGCAATCGTTTAATTGAGTTTAAATCAAAAATAATTTCGAAAATGCAATTATCAAACATACCTATAAATGAAAAGGCTGGGTCTATAGCGTTTTATAAGAACCAAGTTTTTAATATCTATAAAATGAATATGCCCCTTAATTATGAGAATATGCTTAGATATAATACCGCCGTTACCGAATTAGAACACGCCATTACTTTTATCGACGAGCAGGTTAAATACGATGAGTTCAAATGCTTCGCGTTCAGACGACAGGGTACAACACCTCGATATCCGATCTTACCAATGCCTAAATCACGCCAACAAACGAATCAACCGGTGCGGTCACCAATATTTCAGTCTCAACCCAACAATTTTGCAAACAATTTTAATAAACCTGATAGTTTTAAAAATCCAACTATACAGCACTAACGCCCCCTTGGCGCCCAAATACAAAAAACCCAAAATAATAGATCCAACGTAAATGTGTGGAGACCAAACCCAAACCAAAAATTTGCTAGACCTACCCCAGTGTCTGGAATTAGTGGAATGAATGCAACTAGACAACAGCCTAGTACATCAAGAATGCAAAACGCCCCAAACCATAACTGGCAACCAAGACACAACCAGCCGAAGTACATGGTGGAAGAACTTTTTAACCAAGAAACAGATCCAACATCGCAGAATCCCTACTGGACGGACAGTACCCCACTGACACCTTATGACGAACAAGTCTAATGGACCTCCCAGAAGAAAATTCACAAGGAGAAGAATACCTAAACGACGAAAATGGAAACGAAGAGAATCTACCGAATGGATATGAAGAAAGTCAATAACAAAATTTTCCTGTAGCCCCAAATATAAACAACCGGATATAGTAGAACTAAACTCTGCCAATACACCGTGTTCGCTTCCATATATTAATATCCGAGAGCCTCCTTTGAAATTACTGATCGATACCGGATCATCAAAGACCATAATTCGCCCCGAAATAATTCAACAATATTATTCCAACCATATTTTCTCCCATGAAACGCTGATCAAAACCTCAACAGGCAAATCGATTTGTCAATTCCAGGCAAGCATTCCTTTATTTAAAGAATTTAATATAGACTTCGATTTAAACGTACTTCTGTATGATTTCCATGAGTTCTATGATGGCATTTTCGGTTTGGAAGACCTACAAACGGTAGGTATTCAAATAGATTTCCAAAACCATCTTATCTATAATGACTACTTCCAGATTCAAATTTCTATTCGACAATCCGAAGAAATCTTACGTACTTATTCTTTAAACCCCTTCGAAGGTATTGTTCGAGAAATCCCTGTCTCTATTGACAATGGCGAAATTCTCATCCCAATTCAAAAAATCGACAATTATCTTATTCCTGCTGGCATAAGCAAAGCCAAGAATGGCCTAGCTCGAGTCGAAATATTTAACACCAACAATTACCCTATCACTGCTCAATTCGATACCCCTATTGATGTCCAACTCTATTCCGAGTATACTGATTTTGAACCTCAAATTTCAAAAACGATAAGCCAACTCATAATTCTCTCAATTTCACCAATCAACACATACAAAATCTTCTACGCACTGACCATCTCAAGGAAGAGGAACGTATTACGAAAAGTATTGCATGCCACTTCGATGGCAAAAGTTTCAATAATTTAGTTTCCTTAAAGGGGATTGCTAAGTGGCTCTTCCTTGTGTTCAACACAAATTTTAACGCTGGTAGAAATTCAGAATTTACATGTTGAAATTTTGTTTCATGTAGTCTCAGATGAAGTTATTTCAAAGAGCATTATAATTGGCAAAGATTTAATAGCACAAAATGTTGACGTGAACTTTGGCCCATCTGGTTTAATTTTAAAACGTGCAATCAATGTATTACTTTGTGACCAGACACCGGTAAATTTTTCAAGGGTTAATACTGATGTGTCAGATATAGAAAAACAAAACCTTTTCACTTTGTTACTAAAATACAGTAAATATTTTGTCAATGGCGTCCCTTCAGGACGAGTCACCACAGGAGCTTTAAAAATATGTTTAAAGGATTCTAATAAATTTGTTCAACGTAGGCCTTATCGTTTAGTACCTGTTGAACGCGAAATAGTTAGAGTAAATTAAAGATTTAATAGAAGCTAATGTAATTAGGCCAAGCTGTTCTCCATTTGCCAGTCCAATTATCCTTGTGAAGAAGAAAGACGGTTCAGACAGGCTCTGCGTAGATTTTCGGGAACTTAATGACAATACTGTACCAGACAATTATCCATTACCCTTAATCAATGACCAAATTAATCGGTTATGCGGGGCGCAGTACTTCACGTCATTAGACATGGCTGCTGGTTTTCACCAAATACCCGTTGATCGTGAATTCATTGAGAAAACAGCATTTGTAACTCCCGATGGGCAATACGAATACCTCACCATGCCTTTTGGTCTCAAAAATGCACCCTCTGTATATCAGAGAGCAATTGACAAAGCTTTAGGTGAACTTCGTAACACTTTCGTGATTGCTTATATTGATGATATTTTAATTCCATCAAGTTCGATTTCCGAAGGTCTTGAGCGTTTAGAAATTGTCATACAAACACTTACTAAAGCAGGATTTTCATTTAATATTAAAAAATGTAGTTTTCTTAAACTCGAAATAGAATATCTTGGCTATGTAATACGAGCCGGCGAAATGAGGCCAAACCCGCGTAAAGTTTCAGCGTTAATAAGTGCTCCAGTACCCAAAACTGTTAAACAAGTGCGACAATTTCTGGGTTTAGCTTCTTATTTCCGGCAGTTTATTTCAAAATTTTCCAAAATAGCCACCCTACTGTATCAATTAACTACTTCGCCAACAAAATCCATAAAGTGGCTGCCACGACATGAAGAAGCGAGACAGCAACTTTTAAGAGCACTAACGTCGGAACCGGTCCTAATCATTTTTGATCCTAATTTGTCAATCGAATTACACACCGATGCTAGTTCAGACGCTTACGGAGCAATATTATTCCAAAAGAAGGACTCTAAACTTCACGTTGTTGCATATTTTAGCAGACGAACCACTAAAGCTGAATCTCGTTATCATTCTTATGAACTCGAAACATTGGCAGTGGTACAATCAATACGATTTTTTCGCCATTTTTTATATGCCAAACACTTTACAGTAGTAACAGATTGCAATTCCCTAAAAGCTTCTCGGACAAAAAAAGATTTAACACCACGAGTTCATCGCTGGTGGGCATTTTTACAATCGTTTGACTTTGACTTAATTTACCGAGAAGGCAAACGCATGAAACACGCCGATTATTTGTCAAGAAACCCTACATCGCCACTTGAAAAGGGGAATGTAAGCACAGACGCACCAGGTTCCGTGCAGGTAGTTGACCTATATACAGATTGGCTCTCGGTCGAACAAAAACGGGACAACGACCTTTTAAGCATCATCACAAAAATTAGGTCAAATGAACTTGATCCAGACCTAGCAAAAACCTATGACGTTCGTAATAATTTATTGTACCGTAAAATCGAGCGCCATCATAAAAGTTTATATTTACCAGTGGTACCTAAGTCAATGGTGTGGTCGGTAATAAATCACGTACACACTGACTTAAAACATTTGAGTTGGGATAAAACTCTTGATAAAATTTATGAGTTATATTGGTTCCCGAAAATGGCACGCACGGTTAGAAAATTTGTTGAAAATTTTATAATTTGTAAATCTTCTAAAAATGCAAGTGGTGCAAAGCAAGTTCAAATGCATGCAATACCTAAAATACCCAGGCCCTGGCATACAATACACTTAGATATTTCGGGCAAGCTCAGTGGAAAAAGTGATACCAAAGAATACGTATTCGTCATAATCGATGCTTTTTCAAAATTTGTGTTTTTGAGAAAAGTAAAATCACTTACGTCAGGGACGGCTCTTGATTGTTTAAAAGAATCCACTTATCTGTTTGGAGCGCCTGCTCGAATTATTTGTGATCAGGGTAAATGTTTCACTAGCAGTGAATTTCGTGGGTTGTGTAAGTCCCATAATATTGATTTACACGTTATTGCACATAGTACAAGTCGTGCGAATGGTCAAGTAGAACATGTTATGCAAACACTTAAGAACACTTTAACATCGATAGAGTCAGAAAGTAATGATCGATGGCAAGATTCTCTAGGAGAGGTACAATTAGCTTTAAACAGTACTAGACATAGGGTAACCGGTTTTAGTCCTGCCGAATTACTATTTGGAACCGAAATTCGCTCGCTTAATTTGCAGAAGATCATACATTGTGAGTTATTAAATTTATGATAATGCAATCTCATTGAAAGATATCCGTGATCAAGCAGTTAAAAATATTAAGGTGTCAGCACAAAAAGATACTTCCCGCTTTAACTTTGGAAAAGCTACTATTCAATCTTTTAAGGAAGGTGATTTTGTATTTAGTAAAAGTAACGAAAGAATGCTAACAAAACTAGAAAGAAAGTATAGAGGTCCATTTAAAATAATTAGAGTCCTAGAAAACGACAGATATGAAGTGGAGAGAGTTTCTCACAAAGGCAAAGGCCAACTGTTTAAGTTTGCCCATGATCAGTTGCAAAAAGTACCGGAAGGACAAGGTGAAGTTGTCCTTGATCCCGAAGTTGAGAGCCAGACTGAGCCTGTGTCCGCTGATGATTAGGGTAATTGATTTGTCCATTTTTACTGTGCATGTGAAGTAGTGAATGATTTCAAAGTATTGGGATAATTGAGTGAGAGGACATCTTTTGGTCGGTCCTCCACTGGATAACTGAGTGAGAGGATATCTTTTGGTCGGTCCTCCACGAAATAATTGAGTGAGAGGACATCTTTTGGTCGGTCCTCCACTGGATAACTGAGTGAGAGGACATCTTTTGGTCGGTCCTCCACGGAATAGTTGAGTGAGAGGAGACATCAGTTGGTCGGTCTCCCTATTTTGGAGTGAATGAGTTGAGTTTGAGGAGACATCAGTTGGTCGGTCTCCCTATCTTAGAATGAATGAATTGAGTTTGAGAGGACATCAGTAGGTCGGTCCTCCACTCTCAAGCTGAACACCGGTATAGTCGTCATACTATACCAACTTACGTAGCTAGTCAGTATGGACGAGCGATTTGAGATTAAAACTGCAGTGCCCGAGGACGCACACTATGTCAGTATGGCCGTGTCGGAGACAACCCTCTGTATAGGCCCATGCCACCCCGGTTATCGAGATAGGAATGCATGGAATGCAAACATAAACACGGTTACGAGAAGACATAAACATTACCATAAATGGTCATGTCGAATGTGTGACGGAGCTGGCGGTGGGAACCTATTTCTCCCGCGGGCAGAACAAAACCGAGTTGAGGGTCCCGTGTATGAATTCAATTAGAAAAGACTCGAGATAGCGAGACGAGGATATCACGGGACCATTGGTGGCGGACTGCTTAGCTCCTTTCGTGCAATTTAATTATCGTTTTAATGATCTGACATTTTAGTTTTAATATTTACTGACTATTGATTTCGTTTGTTTTGTTTAGTGACTTTTATATTTTTTCATCGTTATTGTTTAGTTAATTATTCAGTGTAATAAATAAAGTGTGTGAAAATGCGACCAAAGTCCAGTAAATCTGCCCCAAAGCAGATTCTTTCCTGCTCGCCTCTGACATATATATATATATATATATATATATATATATATATATATATATATATATATATATATATATATATATATATATATATATAAAGCTAATTTTTACTTTCAAAGACGGCCCCAGTCTGTATAAAGTCATGGGTAATTGTATAGAACACCCCCTTCTGGATTTTCGCGTTTTTCTTTTATGGACGTGTTGTAGTTGCTATAGGAACAGTTTTTCACAAACGAAACTTTGCGCAAATTAATAATAACCCATCTAGCTAACGGGAGGTGGGAGCGAATAGGGGTGCTGGGTGGGGTAAACAGGTGTATTGAGGAATGTTAATTTAGCAAGGGTACATTAAAAAAATGTAAATTTGTGAAAATATTCAACATATAGGGGTAGTTTTTAAGGGTTGAAGCAATATTTGTGTGGTGAAAGGATGTGGCATTGTGTGCACATAGACCGCAAAATTAAATATGTTAAATTTTGGCGTCTGTTGTTGAACGGCAAGGGATATATTTGGTATATAAATGATCAATGTTCAAAAATAATTTACAAGATAGAGGGTTAGTTTGTAAGGGTTGAAATAATCGTGAATCCTAATTGTTTCTGTTTGTCATAATCTGCCTGACCCTTTTTTATGCACGTGATACGGTCATTATTTAAATTGATGTATATTTAATTAATTTACTCACATGTATTCCAATTATTAAAACGCCATGTCTATTTAAGAACGATGTAAGTCCTTCATTTGATGCTGTAATAGCATACAATTTCGCGTAAGTGACATCGCAAGAGTCACAGGTGTTGAAATCACAAAACCGCACAGGCACAGGTGTAAGGTAAGATTCACAGTCAATACTGTGTATTCACTCATATTTTTGTCGCATTCGACGCGCAAGAATATTTTAAGTTTAAGTTCTAGCTGTGAACAAAGAACTGAATAGCTCTGGTATAATAAGTGTCTTTTCAGCATCCCTTGGCGCGTGAAGACGTTTCCAACCAATCAGGGCGTCTGATTTTGTTTACATATTTGTAAATTCAATAGACAGTGATGTCTGCGCTTTAGGTAAGCAAGTAATTTGTAGCCTATATTGCATATTCAGAAATGATTAAGTAAACAGTAAATCAGCTGTGCGCATGGAGAAATGTTCCAATTTTAATTTATTTATAAAAAATACTTAACGCCATTTGCGCAAGATATGATAAGGTGCGTTGTACTCGTGATGGAATGTAGAATGTGTGAGTAAGTTTAGTTTTTCGATAGGGCAGAAGGGGGTGTTCTATACAATGACCAAGTCATGTACGGAATATTGTATTCCTCGCTTAACTGCATTAAATTACCCTTTTGATATATTTCCATAGCAGCCTTGAAATCCTCTTTGGTATAATTTCGATAAGATCTGTTTCCCATCTTCCTTTCCCATATGTAATGTGCGCACCATTTTCAAGTCGCTCCTGAAATGACATGGAAAATAAGTTAGTACAGCCCCGGCATTAAAACATGCCACAGGTGTAATTTGAGATTTTTCTTTACAGGTTAAGTAAGTACAAGAAAAAATAATAATCTTACTAGGCACTTGCTATAGGCACTGGGTAATTATTTACGTTAAGTGTGCAAGTGAAAATGCTTACCAAATTTTTCCTACACCCCTATTTTCGAGGGTGCTGGAGACGAATCTGACTTCAGTTTCATCCGCTCAGACACAGTTTTCGAGAAAATACTTTGGCGATAGCAAGGATAAAAGTGCATTTTGCCTCGACCGGGAATTGAACCCGGCTCTCCCAATTTCCGGTTAGTTGCTCTGACCGCTGAGCTATCGAGGCACACTCATTATCCTTGCTAATGCGCCAGTTTAATGCGTCACTACAGTACTCCCTCCTTAGAGACATGGTTTGTCTCGATACAATTTAACGGAATGTGACCGCGTTCGCCATTCTTACGAACCGTTGTTCGGTAACCCCCGGGACTATAGGGCGATGGATAGGACGGGAATCGAATCCGCAAATTTGAGATGTAAGGGAGGTTGCATAAACTGGAATGAATCACATCACGTCAGGGTCAACACTTTGGCTGGCGATAGCAAGGATAAAAGTGCATTTTTGCTCGACCGGGAAGCGAACCCGGCTCTCCCAATTTCCGGTTGAGTGCTCTGACCGCTGAGCTATCGAGGCACACTCATTATCCTTGCTAATGCACCAATTTTAACGCGTCACTACAATACTTTTCCAGTTTTCCGCACGAGGCCATTTTTTCTTATCAAATAAGAATTTGAAGATTCACTTCACACTACATAGATAGCTAATATTAATACGAGTAGACGCTACAACACTTCCTTTATACATATCATATATTAAACCGTGATAAAACCTGTTAGAAACTTTCGATGTTTAGTTACTTCAAATGTATACAATCACGTGCAATTGGCGTCGTCCATTGTAATATTTGTAATTCGTGCGCCCTCTGTGTCGTTTGATGAAACCACATATATATGGAGAGGCTCCAAAAGCTAACTCTGAATATTAACAACTAAATACGCTGTTATTTTAAAGGATACTAACCTAACCTAACTATAATAAGTAGACAATTAGGTTAGGTTTCGAAGTCACCCCGCTATTTTCAAATAGCCCTGTTTTACTGTAACCATTTTTTTATATGATAATAAATATGTATTTAAATAATTTCATGATTTTTATTTCAAATCCAACCTAGAAATTAAAAAAGTATAAGATTATATTAATATTTTATTTAAGCATTTCATAATAAACATTTTTCTAAATCGTTAAGTGTAAATAAAAAACAGATACATAATGTATATAATTTATTTATGTTTTCAGTAGAATCATTAAGAATTACCTTTCTTAGAATTCTTTATTATAAAATAAACATTCACGTATACAGTGAATATTACATTGAATATTACATGGATATATGTCACATAAATTGAACATAACAGTATAAGGTGATGATTTATAATTAGATAGCTAAAATTAGATAGATAGATGATTAAAACTCTTTTCATCTCCAGTTTTAATAATCTCCAGATGATGCCAACTTTATTGGCGAAACGCGCGTCGAGTGTAGTTTATAGTGTTTTGTGGAAAACTCAGTTAGTGTTGGCTATTATAATGTACCTATTATAATTTAGAGTACTTATAGCTTCGGTGTTACTGAAACTTTGGAGAATTTCTACATTTTTGAAGTTTAACTCTAAACTGTTCTTATGCTGCTTATAACGCATTTTCTCTGAAAATAATATTTTATTCGTGAATTATAAGTATCTGAGTACCTATTTATGAACGGAAAGGACGTGTTTACATTTTTAAAGTAGTTTTTCAAGTAGAGGAGCACTTTACATAATTTGTATTTATAATTTGCCAATGGATTTATTGGCAAAAAAAGCTCACTTATTAATTGAAAACGAAAATAATAATCGTGTAGAACGTCTTATGAATATAGTAGCTCGTTTCAATAAGGGAGAGAAGTTAAATTTAATTCAAAAGGGATCATATGAACGACGTGTATATTTATCTGGTCTACGTTATAATGAAAAATTTAAATGGCATAGTAGTTCGTGGAAAAAAGTTACTGGAAACAGCCCTGCGAAATACTTTAAGAAATACATACAGACATCCTAGTCAAACCTAGTCAAACTTCAAGACATGTTTCAAATTTTGTCAACAAACAGTTATTTGCTCGTGAAGAAAAAACAAGTCTAAATACATGCAGGTCTAAAGCTACAAATTTTTTCGAGATTATGGACAAAACGTAGAAGAACCGGAGAAGAAGAATGTCGAATTTTAATGAGTGAATTACAAGTAGTCTATATATTTATTGTATTTTCTCTTAAAATTAATAAACAATTTTAGATTAATGAATGCAAAAGGAAGGAAATAGCAGAAAGTAGTATTGGACAATTTGGATATGAAATATATGAACATGAAAGACAAAATCGGTTGACTGCATCTTTATTTGGTAGAATTATGAACAGAAAAAAATCTGTTCATGTGTTGTGACATGACTTTACTATGTCACAACATATTGAAGTCATGTCTTAAACCCACACCATTTACTTCGGATGCTACCAGATTTGGTATCGTAAAGGAAAGTGTTCCTATTGCTCTCTTTGAAAAGAAAACAGGTTTTCAAGTAAAAAAGGCAGGCTTATGGATCGACTTATATTATGGCTTTTTAGAAGCATTGCCTGATGGTAAATCCCCACGAAATTTAAGTTCAAGTTTTTTTTATATAATTATATATTTTAATAATGTATAATTATATAAATTCTTTTTGTTAAAAGCTACTCGACCCTGCGCTATTCTTTGTTTTATATCTTTATCGCTTGCATGAAGTGCATAATTAACGCAAAAATCTAGTTATTATTTTATATATATTAGACGATCTTATCCAACGTATCTCATTGTATTTCCCGATAGTACTTACATATACGTACATACATGATAATAATAAGGGTCGGTTCTTTTTAATAATATTCTGCCATCTTTCTCCAGGAGACATGTTTTTTTATTTTTCTGCAAAACTTCCTCAATAGTTGATACTTGTAAATGGGAGGGTGAATAAAAACATTTCACTTCAACGGTGGCATCGGAACAAATCAAACCTGTATATATATATATATATATATATATATATATATATATATATATATATATATATATATAACAAAGAATAGCGCAGGGTCGAGTAGCTTTTAACAAAAAGAAAGCACTTTTATGCTCGGGGGTAATAAATTTAGAAACAAGGAAGAAATTAGAAGATTTTGAAATGTTGTGTTACCGAAGAATGATGAAAATACCGTGGACTAATAGGGTTAGAAACGAAGAAGTATTAGAGAAAGTCGGCGAGAAAAGAAGTATGTGGAAAAACATAAAGAAGAGAAGACATAGAATGGTAGGCCACTTGCTGAGACATGGGGAAATAGTTTGCGATATTTTGGAGGCAGAAATAGGAGTAAATAAAGGCAGAGGTATGCCTAGATTAGACTACTGCTCGCAAACAGTAAGGGATGTAGGTTGTAGCATAATTAGCGAAATGCGTAGGTTAGCACAAGATAGGAGAAGCTGGAGGTTAGCGTCCAACTAGTCCTAGGACTGATAACCTCATGATGATGATGAATTTCATCTTGAGGGAGGGGTAATTTTGATACCAATTGCATAAATAACTTTTATTTTTTAGGTGCAAGGACGGAATATATGCAACAGGACTAGATGTTATTTTATTGTTTATATTAATGATCAAGTAGACCTTTATATAGAAGAATTTACTAGTGATAAAGAATTATGGGAAACAAAAATGCTACCGACATTAATTAAATTCTACACGGAATGTATCGCACCAGAAGTTATTAGAGGAAATATTACCAAAAATAAAAAATATGTTGATCCGCTGTTTATTTTAAATGCTATTAAAGATAGAAATTCCAAAAAAGAAGCAGCAGAAGACAGGAAAGAGCTAGCAAAGGGCAATATAAGCACATAAATAAGTAAACGAAACATATTTTCTCTTATTTATCTTTCATGCTTTTACTTGTCTAATTTTAATTAAGTTTTTATTTGATTCTAGTAATTATGATAAACAAAAAAAATTGTTTACCCCAAAAATAGTGAGTTTTTTCTATTTTTTAAAGCATATGGTTATGAAAATTATTTAAAAATATCAATATTAATGTATGTTAAAGGAACCGATAAAATATTTAATTAAAGTTCATTATATATAAACACGAATTATCTGTTGGAATAATACATGATTGGTTATCATATGGTAAGTATAAAATATAAGGTTACATGGTGAAAACATGAATAAAACGGAAAAAACGAATATTTTTGACAAGAAAAAAAAAGCTAGTATATTATTGTATCCTGTACTATGTATTATTATATATATATATATATATATATATATATATATATATATATATATATATATATATATATATATATATATATATATATGTTATATCAAAATTATCCATTGAACTTAGAATTGTTAAACTTTACCTTCATTTATCCTTATACTTTGTTGCAGTAACTTAATATGTTCAGATAAGAACCATTGTAATCTCCTCTTGCGTTACAGCTTTGAGACCACTTCGTGCTCTATCTGTAACGTATAATATTTTAAAGTCACGATCGTGATTACTTGCTGAAAATTAATAACTTCTTTTACTAGTAAATTACCTGACTTGTGTCAGGACTTATGAATTAATAAATACGACAGCAAGTGGTCGCATCGGCACTGTAGCAACTGCATTAACTGTAGTAATTGTAGTATTGTAATAACATACTCGCTCAGTCGCGGTCATAACACGACGTTATAAACCATTTTCTTTTTGTAATGTAAAGATCAAATAAAACTTAAAAAATAAATTAAATTCGAAATAAATTGTTTTTAAAAATCATTATATGCTTTCGTGCATATAAAAAGTGGCGCAGTCGTTGTAGGATTTCAAGCGCTGGAGAAAAAATCAAGAATCAAGAAAGCAACAAAGAAACCAACAGGAGGAGTGCTACGAGGAGAACACGGGCCTGTCCTAACTGTTTGTAGTCCCCTGTCATCACAGCAACAAAGCAACAAACAACATTTCAAAAATCATCCCATCACCCAGTCGGACAACGTTATTGGAACACGGAATTGCCTCACTGTAACGACCCAGACCGGACCTGAATGGAAGCAAAATTCTTCTGGTAAGTCCATTTGAGAATCATCTCGTTTGTGCTACCATTATTTATTTATTTGCAACACAAAGCAAATTTTGTTTAATTAATTTCTGTGAATACAGACCAGTTTGTTAAAAAACAAACTACCATATTTAATTTTATTTACTATTTTATCGACTTTTTAATAATAATTAAAGTCAAAATGCCACCACCGGCACCATCATCTAACGATGAACAACAAAATGAGACAGTCAAACCTTATAAGCTGTCCGAGATATTTTCCATCATTCCTGAATACGATGGTAACCAAATATTTTTACAAACATTTTTGAATGCAGTAATGACTGGATTCAGTATGGCCGTAGGCAATCAAAAATTATTGCTTACGTTACACGTCAAAAATAAATTAAAATTAAAAGCAGCCGAGCTTGTAAATTCACGCAATCCTTCCACATGGGAAGAAATAAAAACACCTTTAGAGACACATTTTGGTGACTCTAGGGATTTAACATCCTTAATACAAGATCTTCAACGTCTATCACAACAAAGTAATGGATCTGCATTAAATTTTATATCGCGTTTGCAGACACACAATGCAAAAATGCACGCGGCAGTTCAAAAAACGAATTTAACAGCGGAACAGAAAAGTGCTCAATCAAACTTAATAGAGACCATGACATTAAACACATTACTAACTGGCTTAGACCCAAAAATTGGATCTATAGTTCGCGCAAGTAACCCAGCTAATATGCTAGCCGCAACAGCTAGAATAAAGCGAGAGTTACAACTTTCGTACTTCGAAACTCAAAAACGCCAACAAAAACCAAAATCAAAATTTTCAAGCCAAACCACAAGACCAAGGTACTTCACAAACCAACCCTCAAAATAGACCTTCCACGATAAGGCCTAACCCCAATTTTCAGAGACCAAATGTAATTCGCCCTAACCCGAATTATAATAGCAATAATAATAGGACACATCATGTAAACACAAATGAAAATTTCTATCACGAACAAAACGATTTTACTTATGATGATACCGTTCATCAAGACCAAAATTACAATCCAAATTACTATGATAATACTGTTTATCAACCTGATTATGACAACCAATATGCACATATTCAAGACGAAACCTATTAGGACAATGACAATAACTATCAAACCGAAAATTTCGAAATGAATGACTTTGAAAACCCTTACCGTTATCAAAATTTTCACGATCCCCAAACTTTAGACAAACCACCGGATCAAACACAAACTTCGGACATTTGTGTGGAAATCGACTCACAAATGAGAACCTTAAATTTAAACCAACAAGAACAAGCAAACAACCGCCAACAAAAATTCCTTTAAGCGCATTATTAACAGTGAATTAAAAAAATTTGTACTACATCAAGGATGCTACAAATACTTTTAAAATTTTAATTGATTCAGGCGCTGGAATTTCAATTTTTAAAAGAAAAACTTGCCAAAATTACACTGATCGTTTCCCCGAAAATATTTCAATTCAAGGTATTACTGACCAAAAAATATTAATAACAGAATCATGTTTAATTCCCTTTGACGATTTTAGTCTTCACAAAGTTTATGTACACGATATCGACATAGAATTCGACGGATTATTAGGCTCAGACTTTTTAGAACATTACGAATGCATTGTAGACATCAAAAACATGCAATTAATAACTAATTTCAAAACTGTTCCTTTATTTAAAGTAACCGACAAATTACCAGACCAAATTCCTAAAAATAGTCCAACAAATTTTCAACATTCGAAAAACATTCCGAAAATTTCGAACAAAATTGCAATCGCCCCTCGTACCGAACAAATATTCAAATTTCGTTGTAATCTTTTCAACACTGACGCAATTCTTTCAGCTCAGGAGATAGAAAAAGTACGTTTACCTAACGCACTCGTACACATTAACAAAGGTGAATTTTGTACATCCGTATTAAACGCAAATGCCATACCAAAACTCATTGACTTTTCAAATCTAAATTTAGAACCAATAAATAGTTCAATGTTATTAAACTCAAATATTTACAACAGTAATCAAAATTCAGAAACATTCAACGACCCAGTAGTCGACCGCATATTTGAAATTCGAAACCAATTAAGATTAGACCATTTAAACACAGAGGAACAAGAACTAATTACCGAACTTTGTTTAGAGTATTCCGATATATTTTATCTTGAAGGCGACAATCTTACATTCGCTAACGAAATAAAACATTCAATCGACACCGGTAATTCAAAGCCGATATTTACTAAATCTTATCGATACCAGTATGTCCATAAAGAGGAAGTAAAAACACAGGTCAATAAGATGTTAAAACAAAGTATAATTAGACCCTCTATTTCGCCCCGGTCATCCCCAGTATGGGTTGTTCCAAAAAAAAATTGACGCTTCTGGAAAACAGAAATGGCGCATCGTAGTCGATTACAGAAAATTAAACGAAATAACAGTCGGAGACAAATATCCACTCCCTAACATTTCAGATCTACTAGACCAACTAGGTAAATGTTCCCTATTTAGTACTTTAGACCTAGCAAATGGCTTTCACCAACTAGAAATAGACAAAAAAGACATCCCAAAAACAGCATTCTCTGTAGAGAACGGACACTTTGAATTTTTATGTATGCCTTTCGGATTAAAAAACGCACCGGCGACATTCCAACGCGTAATGGACAACATTCTTTTAGGTTTACAGAACGAACGTTGTTTAGTTTGCGTGGACGACATAATAATCTATTCACCAACTATTGACGAACACATTCACAGATTTTCCGAAGTATTTAAAAGACTTAAAAATCACAAATCTTAAAATTCAGCCCGATAAATGTGAATTTCTCAGAAAATAAGTCGCATATTTAGGACATCTAATCACACCCGATGGAGTAAAACCTAACCCAGAAAAAAATAAATTGCATTGAAAATTTTCCTCAACCAACACATCCAAAAGAAATAAAATCTTTTCTAGGATTAGCCGGTTATTACCGACGATTCATCCCCAATTTTGCCAAAATTTCTAAACCCTTGACGAAACTTTTACAAAAAGACGTACAATTTAATTTTGACTCAGATTGTAAAAAATCCTTTGAACAATTAAAAAATGCTTTAATCACAAGTCCAATTTTAATTTATCCAAATTTTGAAGACACTTTTATTTTAACTACAGACGCAAGTTCTTTTGCTATTGGCGCAGTCTTATCACAAGGCACAATAGGAAATGATTTACCTATCGCATTCGCTTCTAGAACACTCTGCAAAGCGGAAACTAAATATTCTACAAAGAAGAGAGTGCTTATCTATTGTATGGGCCGTAAAACACTTTAGACCCTATCTATTTGGAAAAAAATTTCAGCTAGTCACAGATCATCGACCATTAACATGGCTATTTTCAATTAAAGACCCTGGTAGTCGCTTAGCGCGATGGCGTCTAAAACTTGAAGAATATGACTATGAAATAACGTGCAAACCTGGAAAAATAAACAAAAATGCTGACGCACTTAGCCGCATCAAAATAAATCATTTCCAAAAATGTATACAATTTGAATACAAAATTCTATCTGCAAATTCAGACTCCGAAGACACGGACGATACAGAAATCGCTCCTGAAACCATTGTAAATGAATTTGAACGATTTATTAATCTTTACAAAACAACATCATTAATTGACTATTCAAAATTAAGTTTCACCAACAATCAACTCCTAAACAAAAGTCATAAAGACATAATAACCTTAGTAGAGTGCTTATACCGGTTGGGAGTCCTCCCCCCACCACTTTCTATGACGTCACAGTTGACCTTGAGGGGTCACCCTGGTCAGGGTCACCTCTTGAAGGTCACCCAGTTCAAGGTCACCCAGGTCAAGGCCATTCCGACCAAGGTCGCCGAGATCAAGGTCAAGGCCATTCCGGTCAAGGTCACTCGGTCAATGTCAAGGTCGTCTCGGTCAAATTCACCTTGAGGAGGTCACCCTGGTCAAGGTCACTTTGTTAAGGTCATCTTAAATAGTTTCTCTGTGTATTTTCCCCCACCACTATTCTTAAAGAATAGTGGCGGTAACCTTTATATAGAATAAGGAGTGTGCATACTGAAGTTAGTTCTGCCACAGCCTCCTGTCTTAATTATTCATTTGATATACATAAAGTAATATGTACAATTGTGCTAATTGTGGTACTACTTTCACGCGATCTGATAATTTGCGGCGTCATGAGAGAACGTCAAGTAAAAAGACACAAGACGATAATGGTCCATCAGTGAAACGGTAAAAGTGTAACAACGATCAACCGTCAACATCTACAAATGCACAAGTTTGTGATTGCTGCAATAAAACCGTTGCAACCCATAAAATGCACTCCCATGTGAGAACATTGCAACATAGAACAAATTCATGCCTCCCCTTGATGGATGGTATTCAAATTGTCCGTAGCGCTTTTAAAAGTCGTATAGTGAGCTACCGGATACACAGTGAAAACCATCACCTAGACTATGTATTGTTCTTCAATGAAATTAGGAACAAAATAATAAATTTACTTGAGGAAGTTATACGGATGCATAAATCTGTGAAAGTCAACATGGAACTATTTGGCAGCTACATTTTACAAACACAGGAGGTAAAGAATATCAAATCATTTAATACATCCAATATAATTTTAGACATGTCATCCGACTTGATGTCTAAATTTGATATTTTTGTGGACAAAATGATCTCTCAAACTACCGAATTTCAGGAGCGGAACTCAGGTACGATATTCTTAATAATTGTATGATAAATAGTTTATAATAATAAATTATATTATAGGTTGGGCTCTCGAACGTATACTGTATGTTGAAGTTAACGTCAATAAGTATAATCCACTAGAAGGCTCATCATATAACAACCTACCGAAATTTATTGAATCAAAGGGGGCCATAATAAATGTACACAATCATGATGAATATTGTTTTGCATGGGCTGTATGTCAGCGTTATACCCTGTAAGGTGCCGTTCACATGAAGTATCATCATACCCTCATTACTCTTCCGTTATAAATGTAACAAGTATGGATTTTCCAGTTAAACTACGCGACATTTCAAAATTTGAAGAAATGAATAACATATCTATTAATGTATACGGTCTAGAACATAAATTTGAGAATAACAAAATTAAATATGAAATAGTCGGACCTTTACGTTATTCAGGCAAAAAATTACGTATACACATAAATCTGTTACTAATTTCGGAAGAGTGTAAGTCAAATTACCACTGCATAACAGAGTGTGTTAAAAGTCATTATTGTTGGATTAAGGACTTATGTAAGGTTAGTGTCAGCACAAGTATCTGCTACTGAACATAAAAAATATTTCTGTGACGGTTGTCTAATGTATTTTCATAATGAACACCAATTAGTGTTGCATCAGCAAAATGATTGTAATCACTTATACACTACAACACCTTCTACAAAGTTCAGGATCGGTAAATATGGAAATAATGTACCGGAGAATATTTTGAAATTCGAAAATTTTGAAAAGCAAATGAAAGTCCGGTTTGTCGTTTATGCTGATTTCGAATCTATTTTAAAACCTATATATACCTGCGAGCCCAATCCTGAACTTTCCTACACCAATAAAACTTTCAGTCACGAACCATACTCTTTCGCTTATTTAATAAAATGTTCTTTTGATCATTCCATCTCTAAATTTGAACTCTATCGCGGACCTAATGCAGCAGACGTATTTGTGTCACGTTTGGAGGCTGATATAAGGGAAATATATAATAAATATTTAAGAAATATAGTTCCTATGATCGCTCTCACAGCTGAAGAAAATGAAAGTTTCACTAATGCAATCAGTTGTGGTATATGTGAACAACCTTTTAAATATGGAGATGTAAAAGTCAAAGATCATTGCCACTTAACCGGTAAATATAGGAAAGGTGCAGCACATTCCGTATGCAATTTAAATTATAAATTGCCGAAACATATTCCTATTATATTCCACAATATGAGTGGATATGATTGTCATTTATTCATAAAGAAACTGTGTACTCATGGCGATAAAGTTGATGTAATAGCCCAAACGAAAGAAAAATATATATCATTTACAAAACATCTTTACATGCATGATTATATTAATAGCAAAGGGCAGTTAAGAAGTAAATTTATACAGTTACGTTTTATTGATAGTTTCAAATTCTTGTCGACCTCGTTACAAAATTTAGGGGAGAATTTATGTGTTAGCGAGTTTGTGGAAACGAGACGATTTTTTCCTAACGATAATCAATTCAATATAATGAGAGGAAAGGGCGTATTTCCGTATAGTTTCGTAAATAGTTTAGATAAGTTAAATTTTCCGACGTTACCGTGCAAGAAGGACTTCTATGATAATTTAAATGATGAACATATTACAGATAATGACTACGACAGGGCAAGGGACGTTTGGAACTCATTCGGTTGTAAAAATTTAGGAGAATATTCAGATTTATATTTAAAATCGGATGTTCTACTTTTGTCCGATGTTTTCGAAAATTTTAGAAAAATTTGTCTGGATAAATATAAATTAGACCCTTGCCAGTACTTCACAGCCCCCGGTTTATCCTTTGACTCAATGTTAAAATTGACGGGTGTGGAATTAGAATTATTAACTGATATCGATATGATTCATTTCCTTAAAAGGGGTATACGCGGTGGAATCAGTCAGTGTTCTGAGAGGAAGCATATCGCAAATAATATATTTCTTCGACAGTACGATCCTAATGAACGTTCATCATTTATTATGTATTTAGACGCCACTAATCTATATGGTCACAGTATGTCACAGTCATTACCGACAGGTGGGTTTTCATGGTTATCCCAAAGAGAAATTATGGACATAGACATTATGAGTGTTTCAGAAAATAGTCCTTATGGATATATTTTCGAAGTAGACGTACATTATCCAGAAGAACTGCACGACTTACATTCCGATCTTCCATTTTTGGTCGAAAGTATAGTTCCCCCAGAATCTAAATCTAAATTACCTAAATTAATTCCAAATGTAAATGACAAAAGAAGATATGTTGTACACTATAGGAATCTTAAACAAGCCCTCGATAACGGTTTAATGATAATGCAAACTCACAGAGTACTTAAATTTAATCAGTCACCTTGGTTAAAAAAATATATTGATTTAAATACTCAGATGCGTAATAGTGCAACGAATAAATTTGAAAAAGATCAATATAAACTAATGAATAATGCCATATTTGGGAAGACCATGGAAAACGTTGATAATAGAAGTGACATAAGGCTAGTGACTCATTGGGAAAGTATTAGAAGAAGTACGGGGGCTAACGCTTTAATTTTCCGTCCAAATTACAACACTTGCTCAATATTTTCCGAAGACTTTGTGGCAATACATATGAATAAACAAAAAGTACTTTATAATAAACCAATTTACTTAGGATTCTGTATTTTGGAGTTATCGAAAACAGTTTTATATAATTTCTTTTACGATGTAATAAAAAAAGAATTTGGTGACAATGCTTCCCTATTATACACTGATACAGATTCTTTGATCATTAAAGTATTCACAGACAATTTTTATGATTTCATTATTAAAAATCCAGACAAATTTGATACATCTAATTGTAAAGTAGGAAATCAATTTAAAATTGCCAACAATCTGTCAGTGTTGGGAAAAATGAAGGATGAATTTCCGTGTGATCCAATTATAAGTTTCTATGGTACTGGAGCTAAAGCTTATTGCGTTCAGTTGGTAGATAATGAGTTGAAAAAAGCTAAAGGCGTAAAAAAGTCCGTAATTCAAAAAAAAATTATCTATAAAAGATTATAGGAAAATTGTTGAAAAAGGCGGTTTAATATTCAGAAAAATGAATACGTTTAGGAGCGATTTACATGATATATATACGGAAATGAAAAATAAAGTTGCCCTTTCTCATCACGATGATAAAAGATTCGTTATTCCAAATACCACGAAAACATTACCGTGGGGCCACAACGATATCACGTTTTTTCAAAGCGATCCTGAACATAATTTAGAATGGTTTCTGTCAGCTTTAAATAGTGAATTTGTCGATTTAGATAATCACATGGACGGACACGAAAACAATTTAGATGCCTTAATTGCAGCAATAGATGAATTATTTGGATAATTATTATTATTATTATTATTGTAATACAGCGTAGTACAATTGACTAACTGTAGAGTTCATATAATAAATAATATATTAAATGCGTACAATATAATGTTACGATGTATTTAAATAAATGAAATATATTTAACTGGTGTCTTTAACTTATTCCATAAATACCTACTTCCTATACCATAGAAATCTGTAAAGAAGTTATCTAGGGGTGTGAGTTAAGAAAGCACAGTCTCATTGAATATAATTTTAAAGAGTCTTATATTTTTCTCTGGAAGTATAATTTACCTTCAGACCCTAAGTCTCCTACTGCATACTAGGTGGCGCACTGTAATATACAGCTTTGCCGCTAGAGGTGCACCAGTAAGTAACACCGGAAATACAACCAATGAGAGGCCAGTGTGTAACTGCTGACGTGAAGCAACTGGAGGGGGTTAGAGTGGGAGGCAGCGTGGTTTCTCTTCGGTATTAGCTATTAGCTTTCTCTTTACATCCAGCAGTCGTTTAGTGTAGACGTAATCTTAATTGTTATATTGTACACATTTTTGTGGGAAAAAAAGTAAAAATGGTTTTTGGTGAATCCAAGAAAAGTTTACTTAGTGCATCCGCTGAAGGAAGCTCTCCAACATTTGTGTCGTCGGTTTTAGGAGCCGCAACAATTCTCTCAAATATTGTTATAAAGCCTGCATCCGAGGATAACGCCTCAAGAAACAATGGAGGCGATGGTGACATAAATAATGACGGACCTTCAGATGCCAGCCTTCCAACCCTGACGTTATCACAGGAAGATTTCGGTTTTGAGGATATGCAAAGCTGTGTCCCTGCAGATGCCCGCCTTCCAATTCTGACGTTATCACAGAAAGATTTCGGTTTTGAGGGTTTGCTCAATATTCCTGTGGTAAATATATTAGAGGAATGCGACGTCTCAAGTGAAATGGCGGTGGATGCTAACGAAATCGCCATTTTTAAAGAACAGCCAGTGATAGATGCGGCAAAGGATAAACCATCTTCGTCGTGTGTATCACATAGTGCATCTCCGTCATTGAAATTAGTGACTTACTCCGCCTCCGATAGTGATAGTCAGACACAACCGAAGGCTTCAAAAACTTCTGGCGTCGGACACGACAAAGGAACAATATTGCAAACGTGCGATACCATATCTGCAGTCTCATCGAAAACAGACCGCAATAAGGTAGGGCGTAAAGTCGGATCCAAGCCCAGCATATTAAGGAATCTTCTTTGTGAAGGCAGTTCCTCATGTAATGCAAAAGAGAATCCTACCCTCAAGCAGAAGATGAGACTTAGCTCTAATAAGGCCGAAGCAGAGGTGGTGTTGAAAGTTGACAACAAGCCAAATAATTCTAAGACGATATTGTCCACGGCACACAGCAAGATGGTGGAGCAAATTCCTATTATGATATCAGACAAGTCTGATTCTGAATCGGAGTCTGCAATATACTCCCAATCTGATATAAAAATGTACAAACAGTTTCGAAAGCGCTACCGTCAGTTTTGCGCTGAACATGATGCACTATGTGATCGTAGTCAAATTATTAAAAATGCCAGAGCACAAGTCGTAGAGAAAAAATCAGCCGTTGATGCTGAAATTCAACGCCTCTTAGCAATGAGCGGGGATTTAGCAAATGAAATTAATAATTATGATCGGGATCTTATTAAGATTCACAATAGCTTGGAAAAGACGGCGAAACGGCAAAGGAAATGGAAAAATTGTCCCAGTTAATTGTACATAATGACTATTTGTGCATGTTTGTATAATTTTATTTGTACATAATTATATATATATATATATATATATATATATATATATATATATATATATATATATATATATATATATATATATATATATATATATATATATATATATAATATTGTAATTAGGTTACCTTACATTATGTTTACTTGTATTATAAAATAAATTTGTAGTATCAATTTAAGGTTTAATTTATTTAATAGATATAAATTAAAACACAATAAAATACTAAATATTTATATATTAAAAAAAAAATCTATAGTACATCTATATATTATTTACAACTACTAATAGAATACTAGTGCTTAGTTAATACATTATTACTACATAATATCAAAAAATATTTACTGAGAATTTGTACATTTGAAAGAGCACAATGGCTATTACTATAAAAACAATGTTCTAAACAACTTGCAAATTTTAATGACTTAAGACTCGGAAAATGTTGTGGGTAGCTATCTAAATCTATAATTATATTTGTTAAGTATAACTGTAGAAATTTCTTCTTCATATCACCTTTACATACAATTATAACATCTTTCGGTAGCATACCATCGTGACTACTCTTGGCTGTTAACTCACATAGGTGTTTAAGTATATTCGTAAGTTTCGATAGTTGAACATATCCATCACTCCATCTTACGCCACCGTGATAGTTTCTTTCCAGCCAACTGTAATGAGTTTTTTCATCTTGTGTGAGAGAAGAAAATGGATATGGCGGCTCAAACAGATAATGTGCTTGTTGGTTTGTATTTGAAAAAATGACAGCCATCTCTTTCAGTATAAACTCTTTGTGCTTATACTGAAATCCTTGTAAATCTATTAATAAAGTTGGAACTTTACTATTCAATGAAGCCATGCTGTCTCTATCTTATGTAAATCCAGTTTGAACAGAACCATCCAATGCGTTATAGCTTAAATAGGCATCGTGAAGAATCAGGGCATATACTCGGGTTTGCTCGGGAAATCTGACATCACGTGTTGCAAATTCTAGTTTTATATCCACCGTAGAGGATTTTACGGCATCTGGTTGGTGAGAGCAATCAATAACGAATAATGGGTTTTTTCTGAATTCACCAAGATCCATCATCGGCTCACATATATCTTTATCATAGTAACTACGTTGAAAACTTTCGTATGCATAATATGCCGGAGAATCGAGCTTTTTACTAAAGTCCAAATTCCAGCGTTCATATGGGAATACTTCTAAGTTGAGATAAAGTCTAATATTACTAATATTAGCATGTGTAAACTGTGTGATATGCATGGCTTTATCGTTGGACTGATTATTATTTTGGAAACCAATAATAATATATCGAGGCCTCTCTAGACTTCGGGCAGTTTTTACAGCCCAAATATCAGATGAGGTTAGACGTAGCGCAGGTAGCTCATATAGATCCCACATACGATAGGCCACCCTAATTTTAGCATTATTACCACTTTTACTAATACGAGTGAAAAGTTTTAATTTTTGTCTATCTTCAGGCACAATATGTCTTATTTTCCACTCAATTTTATTAATTTCTACCTGAACCTCAACTTCTCCCATATAACAATCCTGAAAAGATCGAGCGATGATTAAAATTAATTCTTGTTTGGAATTTAAAATTCCCTTGTTATAATCTTCTGCAAAGCCCATGAGAAATTTAAGAGGTAATCTGCCACTAAACACTTTGCTGCGAGTATCTAGAATATCTTGCTTATTATGATTAAGACCCCATCCCATCGTTAACAATGATAGCAACTGCGTTTGTCCATACGACACCCGAGTCTTCATGGTGGTAGTTTTTCCAGGTTTTCTAACTACAGCCACTTGTTCGCCGCCCATTTCGTAGCGAATTTCATCGAATAAGAAAGCGAGGGCATTATTAGATAAATAACATTTCTTGGTTGTATCAACGGGTGTAAATTTCCCCTCTATATAAATATAGCTATCAGATATGTCAAGTATAAGATCTTGAAAGTTGATGGGAATTCGAATTTCATCAGAATTTCTATAATGCGGCGAGCCATATGGTTTGTATGTATGCTCCTGAAGACTAACGAGCGAGTTGTCGAACACAGGCTCGTCAAAAATCTCTAACTTGTCACTAGTAGCAACGAATACCATTTTCAATATCGTAGTCTTAACCCAATAGATTGAAGGAAGTTACGAATCATCCTTACTTTCATAATATCAACAGGTAGTGTCGATTCGTAAGTTTTGTTCGGGGGCAGAATTTGTGCATCTATGCCCAATAAGCTACCGATAGATTTTTCTATGGTAAAATCAATCTCAAATTTTGACCATATCTCACATTTTAATGTGTTATTATTGGCTCGTAATAAGAATAGTTTCTTAGCAGCTTCCTCTCCAATATTCATAACCTTCAATAAAGCATTATAAATTTCATTAATTTCATAAGCCCCCGGTGGTATATATACAGTTACGGGAACACTTTTTTCACTAATTTTATAGCAAAAACAATTATTACTTTCATCTACATTGAATATAGAATTGTAGGAATAAAAACCTATTAGCCCCAATCCATAATGACTCTGTTTATCCAATTGAATGGGTGGATAGAAGTCTGTACACAGTACGCTTGGGCGACTTGATAATGTGAAGGTGTGCGACATGACTGACAAGAATAAATATTGCCTCAATAATTTATTGTAGACTGCAACAGCGAAGCATTCTCTTGCGATGTGATGATGTATTTGCGTCAGATGATGCCATATTTATATCATTTTCAGATGCCATATTTATATCATGCATTTTACAATAGCAACAAAATATCCTTTTAGGTGGGGGTCCATCATTAACGTCTTCAC
Source organism: Rosalia funebris (assembly GCA_037954035.1). NCBI lineage: Eukaryota > Metazoa > Arthropoda > Insecta > Coleoptera > Cerambycidae > Rosalia > Rosalia funebris. The sequence continues at coordinate 40,709,303 of JAZFAV010000016.1, forward strand.
CGGGTACGTTATCCGATGCAGGACTCCTGGTATTATAGTGGTCTGTACAATATTGATATTTTAAAATATCAATGTCATCTTGCAGATGTTTTGGTAATTTATCCCATACTAATGCTATTTCATGTGGGACACATGCGATCATAACTTCTTTTGGCATGTCCATTAGCTGGCGTTCACTCATCTTCACGAGGCTGCGTAATCTGGAGAAGGCAATTAGTGAATGGCCCATACGTTTGATACTCTCACGATCTAAGTCTTGTGTTTTATGCATCATCTTCAGGGTTCGGTTTTTCTTTTTCGGGAGATAGAAACTTCAAGCATAAATGTCCACACCACACTGTATTGAACTGCTGTTGGCGTTCGTAGTTATAACAAATTTTGTTAGCAGCATGTACCCCCTTATAGAAGTATATTATTAATTCCATAGGTGGGGGTAAATCTCCGAAACTATCAAAATATATGACCTCCCTATGGTTTTTCTTATACGCCACCCAATGTGTTCCTGGACCATTTATATCATCCAAATTGACTACGGCTGCCTCTTTATCATGCCGTCCAGAAGTCGGCAAATTATCACGCATGAATACACCTTGAAAATGTGGTATATTCATGTGTTGGGCAAAATAACTTATGTCGATATCAGTAAGAGGTCGTCGTGGTAGGGTGCTTAGTAGTTTTTTGATTTTTGAGGGTTAAGGTATAATCCGAGTCCTTTCCGGTACGGTTTCAAATATATGCCGCTACCACTCTTTTCCACTGCAATAGCTTCCATATTCTTATTATGACGATTAGTTTGGGCTAATTGTTCTCTGCTAGCTTTTACATCGTTAACTGCTTTAGCGATACCCGCAGCAGTTCCAGCCAAACTACCTAATGCCTATAATCTCGCAAAGATGGGTATCAAAGGTAAAATTCCGCCTACTTTCGGTATGGGTATTATGCGAGGTGTTCGAATATTTCGCTTGCCACCGGCTGCTTTTAAATATCGACGTGCAGCTTGAAGTGCGACATGTGCTGTTTTTTTCACATCCTGTGTCGTGATGGATTTACGATTAGATCGGTGTAGCATTTGCCGTACTTTATTGACTACTCCACTTCCTAAAGCAATTTGTTTAATAGTTTTCTTAGTTCTTCTCTTCTTCTTTGTAGTAGATACTTTTCTTCGGGGCATTCGAGATGTATCACACCCAAGACCTAACTTTTTCTTTGTTTTCATTATATTTGTCACCAACCAGGTAGCCGATTTTTCCCCAATTGCGGCGTCTTTTGATTTCACTCTGTTCCAAGCTGCTTGTTCGAGCTGATAATCCGCTCTATGACGAGACGTTAAATCAGTCTGGGTGTATGCAATGTCGTGTTTCTTGCAGGCTTTATCGAGTTCATTTATACCTGGATCACCTCGTGTTAACCGCTTTTCTAGCTTAGTTCCTGGGCCACAATATTGATAAGTAGGGAGATGGAGTTCAATGGACAGTTTATTTATTAAAGTATTAACAATCCCTCTACCTGATTTCTTACGCGGATACTTATGGGAAGGTGTGACTTCATTGAATGTCAACATTTAAATAAGAGCTATACACCGCACATCTATTTATATTGTTTTCAGCTGCCGTACAATGCGCATTGTGAAACAGAAGCAAGAATTTTATGTTGACAATTTGGATGAGAAAATAGGCAATGGGTTAGAAAATTCTAAATATACCCAACGGCATGAAAATCTGCTACCTTCAACCGTTAGAGGTCTTATAATTGGGCCTTCTAATTGTGGGAAAACAAACGTAATGATTTCCCTACTTACGCACTCGTATGGACTACGTTTTATAAACGTCTATTTGTATTCAAAGTCATTATATCAGCCTAAATATGAGTACTTACGAAAAGTGTTAGCCCCCATTGAAGGCTTAGGATTTTACACTTATAGTAATAATGCAGAGATAGTGGAACCATCGGAAGCTCAACCAGAGTCAATATTTGTTTTCGATGATGTGATATGTGAGAAACAGGATGTTATTAGATTATATTTTAGCATGGGTCGTCATAAAAATGTCGATTGTTTTTATTTGGCTCAAACTTATACGCGTGTCCCAAAACAGCTAATTAGAGATAATGCCAACTTTATAGTGACTTTTAAACAGGATGATGTGAACCTTCAACACATATTTTCCGATCATATTTCCCCGGATGTAACATTTAAACAATTTCAAGATATGTGTGCGGAGTGCTGGAAAGACAGGTATGGATTTTTGGTCATTGATAAGGATAGAGAGATACATGAAGGGCGATATCGAAAAGGATTTGATAGTTTTATATATCTTTAAGATATTACAGTTAAAACATCAATTCATCTGTAGACGTCGAAGAGATTACCTCGATTATGTCAGAGAATATGAAGAATAATAACAGTGAAGACGCCAAAAATATGAATATAAAACGACAACTTGTAGAAGCGACAGATTCTGTCAGAAAGAAGTTTCAATCTATTAAAAATAGATATATGGAAAATCAAGCGGCATTAGAGAAAATCTATCAACCTATAACAAAACTACTAAAAGCGATATCTGCAGTAACATCAGTTAAAACATTACAAACGTCACCACCACTATTAACAAAACCAGATGAAGTAGAATCTATTGAAAACAGTAAACGTAGTATAAGCATATCAACACCTACGAGACGCAAAGCCGATGGTCATGATGATGGAAATAACACTTCACAATTATCTTTTTTGGATACTCCTCCATCGTCATCGTCAACAGCTGTCTTCTATCCTTCTGATTCAGATACACCTACTACCACCAGCAAGACATCGGAAATTAATGACGTAATAAAGAGCCATATACAACAATTACGATTAGGCGATTCTAAATACGATACAATGTATAGTATAAGGATTGATCCAGTCACAGAAAAATTATATATGGGCAATACGGAAGTACGCTTTCCTAATGAAAGTATAGAATTATGGGCTAAGAAGAAAAAAATTGCAACATACAAAGGTACTATAGATCTCTACGGTATGATATTTCTAAAGCTTCCGCCAATTTTGTATAGTGAGAGAGATATTATTAATAATGAAAACGTTCATATATATAGAGAAATACTAAATATAACAAAAACACCATATAAGCAGTATGTTAAAAGAAAAGGTTTAAATGCTAACACTACCAGAAAATATCGTGAAATAATAGAACCATTATTATCATACAAAATTGTGACGCGCCACAGTGGCGGAGAAGGATTGCCGCCAAAGAGAGTACCGACAATGAAACTTTTCAATGGTAGTGGGGTGGATTACGTATACTGGAACAAACCTAGGGAATTGGTTCGTCGATTACGATTATTGTGGAGTTAAAAACTAGCTGGTCATACAGCTCATGACAACGAAATATTGAGTATTATAGAAGAGTTACGTGAGGAAGGTATCGTGTATTGATTTTCGACTATATCACCTGATAAGTATATTATCACGCTAATGTATGAAAATAATTCAGATGAAATGGCTCCTATTAACAACAATACTATTGACAAATTCGGCCGTAGAAGGGGTAGTAATGCCGTAGTCATACGTGGTCCACCCGGTAATGGTTTCAAACTAACAAGCGATAAAAATTTCGATATTCAAGGTAAACGCTTGAAAAATATAGCTGAGCCTATGGACGGTCAAGATTGTGCTACACGTAGTTACGTAGATAGTCGCATTTCTGGATGTGTGCATGAAACACATAAAGCGGTAGAAGAATCTACCCATGTAATAACTACAGCTTTAAAAAGGTATGTTGACGAAACTAGGACAGCTCTTACACAAGAATGGCAAACTACATTCAATAAACAAATAAATGACATAACGACACTTAACCAAGAATATCAAACGACTTTGAATAATCGTATGAATGGTATAGTTGAACAGACACGCATGTATGTTGCGGAAAGGACAACAGAATTAGAAGCAAAAAATTTGACGAATTTAAACAAAAGAGTGAAGGAGACAACAGATTTATGTCGACTATTTGTTAATGATGTTTCAGACCGATGCGAAAGTTTGAGCATGATAAGTATGCAACAGAATAATGCATTAACTGAAAAAATTGCTAAGATAGAGCAAGATATGAAAGATTTCCACTGAATTGCTATGTAGCAAAAATAAAATAGTAACTGAATAATGTTCACGAAGAATTATAAACACGACAATTTCTCGTTCAAGATATGTTGCTACTTTAATGGGGGTAAATGCAAAATAAGAACATACGTTTGGAAAACTTTGTAACGATAACTTTGATTTGCACACCAAGTGATATTTCCAATGTAGAAAAAACATAAAGGGAGTCCCTTATAGTAACTATGTCACACAATAGAATTAAACTAGGAATCGTAAAAGAACTACACAGATCAGCCAGACGAAATTTTCCTAGAAGAAAAACCATTGTCAAGGGATTTAATGACTTATGGCAAATAGATTCAGCAGAAATGCAACCATTCTCTTCCGAAAATAATGGTAACCGATATATTCTCGTCGCCATCAACTGTTACTCTAGATACCTCTGGACACGACCTGTCAAAAATAAGACTGGGGAAGAAGTTACTAAAGCGATGAGGGATATTTTCCAAGAAGCAGGTTACACTCCCAATAATTTACAAAGTGATAGTGGTACCGAGTTCTATAACCGAACATTTTCTGCATTAATGAAGGCTGAGAATATTAACCACTACTCAACGTTCAGCACTAAAAAGGCAACTATTGTCGAACGAGCCATACGAACATTGAAGTCTTGGCTATATATATATTTTTTATACAGAGGTAATTACCGATGGCTGGATATTTTGCCTAAAATTAATGATAAGTACAACAGTAAAATCCACAGCACAATTAATATGAGACCATGTGATGTTACACCTACTACATCTTTGGATATATACAATCACCCCAAAATCGCTTTAAAGGCTAAATATCGAATTAATGATGTCGTTAGAATAAGTAAATATAAGGGGATCTTCGATAAGGGATGTACAGCCAATTTTTCAACAGAACTATTCAAAATTGTGAAAGTTAAAATTACAAATCCAGTTACATACATACTCGAAGATATGAATAAGCAACCAATCAGGGGGTGTTTTTATGAACATGAGCTACAAAGAACTAAATACCCCGATATATACTTAGTAGAAATTTTTTTAAAAAAGAATAAAAATAAAGTGTTTGTGAAGTGGCTCTGATTTTCAAAAGATCACAACTCATGGATAGATATAGCCGCAATGGTTTAATATTTAGTTCTTAGGTGTATGAATATTTATTTTATCTTATTAGTGCAAATATTTTTTCGTTACTTAGACTTGTTAGAGAATATTTGATAAGGTTTCATTATTCTGTTTACACATGTTTAATTTGTCGTATTTTTAGAGAATTTGTACATATCTTAGACGTATTTTTGTGTATATATGTGAAATTATTTGAAATATATTTTATTTAGTAAGATGTGTATTATTTGGTGTTCATTGATTGGAGATAGTTTCAGAGATTGAAATTAAAAACTGTTATAATGTTAATAATTATGGAGTATTACACACAAAAGCTAATACAAAATAATATTGTGACACTATAAGTCTATGACACATTATTAAGTTATCCTTTTAAGGAATAATAAAAAAAAACAAAAAAAAGGAAATAAAATAGTAACTAAGAATTGGAAATATATATACTATTTATTTCAACTTCAATTTAATAACAATAAACACTTATTTGAATATAAGTTTTATTCTTAAATATGTACCTATCACTTAAAACACATGAATAAGGGCTCTAATTTGCACTAGTGCTCGATAGAGGAATAATTGTCGTCGTTCCTATTTCACTATCATTTGTTCTAGTCTTTGCCTGGTCATCTCTAATACGCCTCTCTAAAAACGGTAAACACCAACATTGTTGCCAATGATTTTTATCATTTCCATAGAACTCGCCTGTATTTTCACACAAATACCTTCCATATCTACACGCTCTACATATATTGTTCCAACAAAATTTCTTAAATACGTTACATCCTAAGCATTTCTGAACTAGTGGTGTCCTCCGCATACACGTATAACACTTTTTTCGGAAAATTCCAAAGTTATCATTTTGTATCGTTGTAGCTCTACACTGATCGCACTTTGTCCCACCTTCGGTATTAGTGACTCTCTTTGGTGGGATTTCGATGGAATGATTGTTGGCCTCTGTGCACCGTGGGCATAGTCCGGTACAAATATTAAAAACCTCTGCTGGCCATCCGTGCCTGCAATTATGGCAAACTCTAGCTAGATTTACTCTATAAGGAAAACCAGCAACTTTTGGTTTAGCATCCCAAGCGCTTGGAAAAGGCATTTTCACTTGCACGACTGATTCGAAATTTGTAAGATAACTGTGTTCTTCCTCCGATAAAATGGACCCTATTTAAATTCTGATTGTGACGTCACTCCAAATTTTACAGTGACTGGGGGTAATGTGACATTGATATATCCTTGCAAAAGTCATTGAAGGACTTGACATTCAATATCACACAAGGTGACCTTCACAAGGTGACCTTCACAAGGTGACTTTGGCAATGTTACCTCAAGGTCAACTGTGACGTCATATAGGGATGAGAAGAAACCGGTATATTCAAGGATGTATCTGATTAAAGGGAGAGGGAGTAGTGAATATAAATCAGAAAACATGCATAGTAAATTTAGTCAGAAGTTAGTTTCACTCCTGCTATAAACTCATCATATAATGGCGCGTGTACGTAATATGGAATTTGTAATTGATCTCGCCGAGAGGGATGTTGATAGACTCCCAAACGAAGTTTTCTTGATGGAAGCTGAGGCCCATGTGGAAGGTGAGGTCCCTGTGGAAGGTGAGCCCCCTGTGGAGGGAGAATTTGGTGTACTGGAGGACGATGTGGATGTAGTCGATGTGTTAAGTGAGGACGAAGGCCTGGAGGAAGACGTCGAGGACGAAACTTCGGTGATGGCTTTTTCCCACAAATATATCTCCACTACAGAGACGAACCCGTGGACGGCGTTGTATTGTACTACGGAGGCGATGGTTCTAATTACCGATACCAGTGAAGAGGACTATCGGCTTTGCGAAGACTGTTACTTGGTATACAGTTTAAGAGTAGGGGCGGCAGTACATCGACATGTGGATATACACACCACAACAAAAGTGGAAGATGTACCGCGGTCTTATTGTGGATCGTGTAACCATCCGCTCCACCAAATAAGACCTACGCGATTGTGTGTTATATGTAATAATGTAAATAAAAAATAAACGAGATATAGAATTTTTGTGTCTGTTTTTTTTTTTTAAATAGAAACCTTCTTACTGCGATTTTCTCGTTACTGCTAAAATATCATCCGTAATACCAAAGTTACATAGATAAATTTGTCTTAATGACGGATATTGTGATTTTGAAATAGTTTACCTCTAAAGTCTCTAAAGTCTCTCTATTTAGTCGCATCAACAAAAATTAATAAACATGTTTTGTGAAGCAGCAGGCCGCTAACAAATAGTTGTACTTTTTACGCAATGGACTATTTTTTCTTCTAATTTTAGGTTCTAGACTGACTAATATCTGGATAATTTGCGAGTACAGATTATATAGTTCTACAACACCCAGTTCACACCTTCGCAATTACTTATACTATTGTGCTATTGATATGTTGGTATATTCCTCATTAACTTTAAATAAATTGTTTACTCCAACTACCACAAGTAAAATATATAATATTATGCAATACATGAAACTATATTAAATATATTGTGTAATAAAACGAGTTCAATCAAAATATATTTTCTTCTTATTTTACAATCCAAATCCCAGTACGTATTCCTTATATAGTCAACTTCCTTTTATAATGAAATATTTAATCATCATATATAGTGTGTTCACGGATGGACACTATATAAATGGTAGATCTTGAACATTTAGTGTAAGTCAATTTTCTTGTTTTAATTTGTTGTACGAAAACAAATTTCTTTCAAATGACACAAACAAAGATAGGGTATTCCATTAAAAAAATATCGATGACGTTATAGCTTTTAAAACCACAACTCGAAAAAATAAGGGTAACTCTCAAAGTGGCATTATCCAATATATCTCTTGGCATGTCCCAGTGATTTAAAAAAAGAACTACTAATTTTATCGAATTTATACATTGCTTTTCACATTGTAAGTATATTCATATGTATGTCATAAACAGATATTTATTGAATAGTATTTTATTATTGTATTAATACGAGTATATACTTTATGATAACATGTACGTAAAATAATGTAAAATATTATAAAATATTTCAATACAAATACTATAATATAAAGAAAAAAACTTGGACGTAAATATATATTTTTAATAGAAAATAATGAAAACATAAAAAATAAAATATACACATAATGAGTGTAAGAGTCGAAACCATACCCGCCAACTTTCGAGTCGACAATCAGTTGTTTAATGTTATTTGTCATTGAAAAATATTTAGCGTTAAAAAAAAGTTCGTAAATACAACTTTCAACAATTTTATCTTGTTTTCAAGATAAAACCTTCAAAGAAACAGGATTATTAAAGTTGAAAAATGAAAAAAATGTTGAAAATTTTAACCCACACAGAGGTGTGGGTTAAAATTTGTCAGAATTATGTAGGTATTTCTTATCATTATAATGTGAGTTATGGTGATATAGTGACTTATTATCACATGGTGTCATCTAGGATACTGAATGACTTTCGTCAAATGATGTTCAATTCCAATGCCTATGTGCCCTTTTAGATACGATACAACTCGAAACTAATCTAATACGAACAATACGAAGCAAAGGTACAACAATTTTGAAACAAAACAATTGCGAATAATTTTATGTATTAGTTTTTGGGTTACATAAAACTTAATAAAATATAAAACTAAAACGTTTTTATCGTTATATACTTAATATTCATTATATATATTCAATCACATAGTTTCTCTTGTAACTTTGACGCATAACATATCTTCCATTACCTCAGCTCCATCTTTCTACCTCTCCTCTTCAATTATCTACTATCCTACCATTGTAAATGGTTACATTTTTCTTATATCCATTTTATTTTATTTTTACCAACATAAACACGCACTGATATATGTATGTATAGGTTACTCTTATATTTTTTATAAATATCCATATTTTCTCGAATTATTTAATAAATGATTATGGAATTATTTAATTAATTAACTTATAATTTTTCATTATGTAATAACATATACCGATATGAAACATAATGCATCGTAGTATAATACCAGTTGAAATTATGAATCCAGGATAAAACATAAACACATTTTATGAAATCTTCTTATGTGAATTTCTGTCATTTCTGTAGCGTATTCTCTTCTCCGTCGCGGTTATGTTGGGTATCGCGGTAAAGCTGGTCAGGCTGTACGTTTGGATTGTTTTTATAAAATACGGCCGGTAACATGGAACTGTAATCATCTGAATCTGTAATTTGCACCATCTCTGATATAGTAGCTGAACTAATTACTTCATTCTAACAACGGCAAGGTGTGTAAAACGGCTATATAATGTCAACAAATTTGAGCGGGAATGCAAGGTAGTTCCTGAAGCTATTGACTAAAATACGTTTCCTATCGAGTTGTGCTTTTCAGGGGTTGCAGATAAAGGTTTATGGCAGGAACTGACATAAAGAAATTTTCAAATAAATGTGTTTGTGAAATTTTATACCACTTTGTTGTTTAAACTATAAACGATATTATCTCATTTATAAACAAATATTACGCTATAAGAAATAAGTGAGCTCCTGCTTTGCAACAACCTTAAAAGATTTCATCATGAGAAATAAACGATATTGTTCTTGTAACAGAAATCGATATGGTACAAATAAAGTACAAGTGGCACCATCCTATATCACTGTGGCAGAATTCCCCCTCTTAAAGTACATTATCTGAATCAATCCACCTATTATGAGATGCGTCGAAACCTAACTATTTTACGTAATCTTGTTTATCTCATCTACGTAGTACCTTTTCAACGAGATACACATCGGGAGTTTTCGTTTTCTGTAGTTCCTCTTCGTAGAAACCCCCGTTAATTCGTATGCCATATATATCCTCTAGCAAGTAGGTGGTGGGGTTGGTAAGTTGTGCTTATAAAGTTATCCAATTAGGCGTATATCCTTTTTCCATGCGCGCATACGTGTCGGCGTTATTCAAGTAAATTAACCTCGGACACATCAGTATGCACTTTAATAGCATTTCGAGTTGCAATGTTTGTATCTATAGCAGTCACAAGAGTTTTTAATTTTTCAAGAGTCTTTTCAATGACTGTTAGAGATGTCTTTTGTTCAGTTAAATCTAATGTCAATTGTGATATTTGACCGTTAAACTCTAATATAACGGAGGTTATAACATCATCCACGTATTTTTTATTAACAGCATCATTGTCCTCCGTATGAGATTGAATATTACACAGCTTTAGTTTTTCAAAATCATTATTTTCATTTGCAGTAAAAACTAAACCACAACGATGTTGTGATAGTTAGATGTGTGAAGATGTGAGCTAGTTATATCATTACTACAAGCAGCTGATCTTCTGAACTTATCGAGACTCATCACGGAAATGATGTAAATTACAGACACTTGTATATTTAATAAATAACTCCAGCCTCATGTAATTCATTAATAATAGCTAAAATTTCATTGTCATGAGAATCAGTGTTTCCCGCAGACTTTAATACATTCAAAAGTCTCAATCTATCAACTAGTTCGTTGACATCATCCCAGTAAACATATTCAATAGGCTTTTCATTGTAAACCATACTTATACCCTCTCTACTATATTTACTTTAAAATAATGGATTTATCACTTTAGTATACTTAAAAGATCGAGTTCTATTAAATTTACCTAAGGGATCATAATTTATTTTATGTACACTACTGACTTCTAGAATATCCTTATAATCATACAAATCTTGGTCATCATAGCCTTTAGGATTCTTCATAAACAGCAGTTCGTGTAAACCCTGTTTTCCAGAATAAATTTTATTAACAATATTTATTTCGGCATTTGGACCAATGTGTAATTCCATTGAACCGACATAAAATTTACTCATTTCTAAATCGGGTCTGACGCCATATGTTTTATCGAAATCCTCAATTTTGTTTATAAAATCCTCTTATATAATTCTTAGCTAAAGAGGGATACTGTTCAAAATAGTCCTTATTAATCACTTCATCTTCAACTGTAGAGTCTTCCTCCTCTTCTTCTTCTTCTTATTTATATCCTACTGGAGTTTTTTGTGATGATCTAACATTATTACCATTCGCCAATTTCACCTACATATTCATAGATCTCAGTTCTTTTATGAGATCGATAACGGATTTTAATAATCATCATCTTCTTCAGCTTTTCTCAATTTTAATGACAAATACTTCTTTCTAATAGCTTTCGATGCTTTATTAATTTTTTCTTTAAGTATTTTATCTTTTTCCAATACATATGGTTTTACTTTGTCAGCATTATACGCCTCAAAAGTTATTTTATTAGACTTCATTATTGAACATATCTTAAACGGGGTGCTGAACAGGCTTTAAACAGCTCTTAAACAGGTCTGTATAGGTTTAAATAGGTCAGCTATAAAATAGGTCTGTACAGGTCTTAAATAGCTATAAAACAGTTCTTAAACATGTTTGAACAGGTTTTAAACAGGTCTGTTTTAGCTAAGCACTTGATTACTAATAACTGATGTATTCAAATCAGATACTTATATACTGATCAAAACCCTTCGGATAACGACCATTGTGTAAATCAAAATGTTTTATTGTAACTATTACACCATACTGATTGTTCCAACATTGTCAACACATATCCTCAAACTGTTCAAGTATCATATCACGGGTCACGGATGATCGTACACGTACCGTAAACTCATTTGATCTTGTTTAAATAAAATTATACAATTACAGTTGTCGCGAATAAGGTGTTTTGGTATGCGAGTATAAGTCCGACAGAGATAGAAGCAGTCCACAAGTTTATGTCTACCCATACTAAAATAAGCTCTTATTTTGTCCTGCCTATCACAAGCCATGTCGTCGAAAATGAACACTGAATTAGTTTTAGCCTCATCGATTATACTTTCACTACTTGCATATGGAAAATAACACCTTTTACGGTCTTCAACACTTTTTCTAACAATTTGTATTTGGGTTTATACAATGACTTGGAATACAAGTATATATTCTCAAATCAAAGATCATCAGGGTCGAATAATAGACTCACTAACAAATTACCGGCTCCACTAGGTCCACATACAATCGTTCTTAGCGTACTAGGAAACAACTCGCCATGTTTTTTTCTCCTGCAGATTGATCTGTTAAGAGATCCAAATTATCTACAGGTAGCGTCACCTGTTGCCATTGAACACGCATTATGAACTCATGTCCCTTTGATCTATACAAGACTTTATATAGACGTTGTCATCACCACTCATTATCAGTAACAATCTAGATGACGTCGAGAAAGCACATAAAAGGAGTCGTTAATAGTATGAGTATGATGTGTAATGCAACGAAACGAAAATTAGACCCTACAAAAAAGTTGTATTTCGGAAGACTGTCGTGACAAATGTGGTTAAATTACTGAAAAAACATTGCAAGTCATGACATAAAAAAAATGCAAGGTGTGTAATGATGGTAAAAGCAGCACGAATTGCTGTAAAAAATGCCGTAGATCGGAAAAAATCAATACACCTCGTGTTTTACCACTACCAAGCACAGGTGGTATTTTATCACTGATACCGATTTTTGCTGGTTTAAGTGCATTAGGGGCTCTATTAGGAGGAACTGCTGCAGTGGCGAAGACCGTAATAGATGCTAAAAAGTCTAAGAAAAAATTGGAAGAAGACGAGAGATACAATAAAACCATGGAGGTCATAGCGTTAAGGATAACAGGATCTGGACTCTAAATGAAACCATATAAGAATGGATATGGTATACCTTAAAAAACAAAAAACTACCACTAAAGCTACCCAATAGAGCACTCTTCGATAGGGACCTGATGAAATATATTAAAAAGTTAAAAATTCAACATTTTAGAAGCGTCTTTATGTGTAATTCGTTACCATGATCTCCACCTAGAAAATACGAAAGTGCCATTACTAACTTAGACACTCTAAAAGGTCCGGGGACTCATTGGGTAGTATACAAGAGAGTTGGAGATTCCATATTATATTTCGACAGCTTTGGATTGCTGAAACCAACAATAGCATTAGTTCGATACTTTGGTGCAAGATGTAAAATTAAATATAATCCAGATGCTCTTCAAACATAGAATACAACAAATTGCGGACATTTATGTTTAGAATTTCTTTATAAAAACAATAAACATGTATGATTTACATTCATTATGTCTCAAATATTGATATTAAGAGGTCGAAGTTCTACGTTGCCCGTAGACTTCTATAATCCCATATACCTCTTTTTTTTTTGTCGAGGGGAAAATCTTCAAAAGACACCTGGCCTCTGGTGTTCTGTTGTTATTGGGCCAGGTAGTGTCGGATTCGTGTGTACGCCTACCGACTAAAAACCCCGCGCTATCCTATCAGTGTAATGCCGAAGAGGAACTGCTCTCGCTTGACTTCTCTTCGGCATATCAATCAGGATACTTTTTAAATCTCCTCCCTACGTCCACTCTCCGAGTTGCCACGATTATGGGTTTGGGCCCAGCTCCCTTTCTTCTTCCTCCTTTTTTCTCATGATTCTTTCTACCATTCTCTCCGCACACATCCAAACATTCGCACTGTTACTCATCTTTCTAACTAATTCCCTCAAACTTCCCGGCCGGCCAACTCTCACCATACACTCTTCCCTCTCATCCGTCCACCTCGGGCACCTAAGCAACGTGTGCTCCGGGTGGTCCCTCTCACCACAGTACACACATTCATCACTCTCAACTTTCTCTATCCTACACAGGTATTCCTCGAAGCACCCGTGGCCCTTCAACACCTGCGTGAGATAGTACCCAACCTCACCATGCTGCCTCTCAACCCAAGGCCGGACGTCAAGGATGAGAGCTCTCGTCCATTCCGCACACGTCTCTCCCTCCCATCGCTCCTGCCATCTCATTCATAGCCTTTACCTTACATCCCGCCTTCCACCTCCCCGGTATACCTCCTCCTTCTCCCTCGCTAGAAGGTTGATCGGATACATACCGGCTATTACGAACGCCGCAGCACCAGACACAGTCCTATACGCACTCACCACTCGCAACGCCGCCCTTCTCTACATACTCAAAACCCTTACCTTCCACTTCTTCACATTCATAACATCCACCCACACGGGAGCGGCATATAGCATTATTGAATGTGCCACTCCCGCCAGGACCCTCCTCTTAGCAGCCCTTGGCCCCTTTAAGTTGGGCATCAGCCTTCCCAGGGCCGCCACCGTTCTCCCCACCTTGGTTAGTGTCTTATCGAGGTGAGTCCTAAAACTCATCACTGGATCCAACCATACTCCCAAGTATTTCAAAGCAACACCCGGCTCGATTCTTATACCTCCCACCAAGAAATCAATTGGCGGTGGTTTGTCTTTTCTCTGGCCAGACTGAGCTTCCTACCCTCCACCCATCTCCTGATCCTCTCAGTCACCAAATTGTCATGCTCTCTTATGTCCACCCCCTTCTTCCCTACCACCAGGATTGCCAGATCGTCGGCATAGCCCAGCACCGTTGTTCCCGCCGGGACCCTAATCCTGAACACAGCGTCGAACATTACGTTCCACAGGACCGGTCCAAGTACCGAGCCCTGTGGAACGCCACACGCGACCGTCCTGGTCTCCTCCCTTCCGTCCACCGACCTCATGACTATCACCCTGTCTTCTAGGAAGCTTCCAACTATATTATACACATATGGTGCCACCTCCCTCCTCCTGAGAGCCCCCCTAATAGCCTGCCAGTCAGCTGAATTAAAGGCATTCTTAATGTCCAGGGTGATGAGTGCCTCATCGTCCCCCTCTTCCAGGCCTCCAGTACCACCTCCCTAATTTGCGTGACCGCATCCACCGTAGATATTTCGGCTCTGAACCCATATTGGTTATCCGAGAGCCCTCCACTTCTCTCCAACTCCTCGAGAAGCCTAGCTAAAATTAGGTTCTCCAGCAGTTTCCCGAGGCCATCAGTCACGCAAATAGGCCTGTACTCCTCTCTCCCTCCGTCCGCCTTCCCATCCTTCCTCACTAACACAAGTCTGCCCCTTTTCCAGCATTCAGGGAAGATCCCGCTCATTATAACACCATTCATTATTCTGAGGATCACTCGCGGGTGATCCTCAGCGACCGCTCTGACGACCTCAGCAGGTATGCCGTCCGGTCCAGGAGCCTTGCCCGTCTTTACCCTCCCTACCGCCCTCTTTAGTTCGTCCATTGAAAGCGGAACAACCTCCCTTTCCACCTCTAGCCTCCTCCATAATGCCCTCTCTCTTGCCGGGAATAAGTCCCCCACCACCTCCCTAATTTTTTCTAGTGATGGTGCCTGTTGGCAGGCTCCCGTCCTCTTCATCACTATCCTATAGGTATCGCCCCAAACGTCCAGATCCAAGTCTCTACATAACTCCTCCCATCTCCTGCGCTTCTCCTCCTTTATTCGCTCCCTGAGTCTTTTCCTCTCTTCTTTATACACCTCCTCCTCTGCTCACCTTTCCCCTTTATCCGTTCCACTGCCCCTATGCCTGTTGACTCTTGTGAATCTCCTTCGGGCTACGATGCACCTCATCCTCTGGGTAGCGATCTCATCTGTCCACCAGTAGATATTGTTGGATCGCTTTACCCTCCCCCTTTTCCTCATCATGGATGCATCGCACGCCCTCTCCACGGCTCTCGCTAGCGTTATTGGGTCCAATATCCTACCCTCCTCCTCCTGCCTCGTAATACTGGTCCGGAACGCCTCTCTATCCCAGTTGGTCGTATACCACCCCTTCGCCCTGGTCCTGTTGATGTTGACCACCCCTTCCTCCCATACATCGAATATAATGTATTTGTGGTCGCTGAGGGTTTCCTGCTGTGAAACCCTCCAGTTTCCAATCTTAACTGTCGCCCCCTCCGTCGCAAACGTGATGTCTGGGATGGACCTGGCTCTCCCCCTCACAAACGTGGGGGTCGTACCCTCGTTCATCACTACCATGTCCAATCTTGCCACCCACTCCAGCACCACTCTCCCCCTCTCGTTTAACTCCTCCATTCCCCATTCTGGGGCTCTAGCATTGAAATCCCCCGCGACGATGAAGTTGCCCCCTACCCGGGAGATCAATTCCTTGATACTGTTCAACGACGCCACCAACTCCTCGATTGGGGAGTTAGGGGAAAAGTAGCAGCTACAGATGTTAACTGCTCCAACCCTAAGCCAGGCACTACCCAGACCTTTGCCCATCTCACTACTAACGAGTCCTCTGCCGGATATCCTAATCGCCACATCGATCCGGTCGCAGGTCCACCACCCTTTCCCCCTAGTCATCCCTACATTCGGCTCGCTAGCCATTATGACGTCCACCCCTTCCTCCTTTACCGTCGCCCACATCAGGTCCTGGGCTGCCCGGCACCTATTCAGATTTATCTGAAGGACTTTGAAGGCGTCCGCTGTCCTATCCCCTTCTCCCTATTCTCCATCCCCGCACTGAACGCAGGGCATTTATTAGTGTCCGCCTTGTGCCCGTCCTGTTTACATACCGGACACGATTCTTGGTTTCGGCACTCTACAGCCCTGTGTCCCCCCTTCCCGCACCGTAAGCAGAGTCTACTCCGATCAGGCCCCTTTCAACCCGATCGGGCATGGTCCAGGCCCCAACACCTGGAACACTTCAACGTCTGGAACTTGGGTCTCGCCCTATACCTCCCCCATCCCATTAATATCCTTCCACGCTCCAGAAGCTTTTTCGCCCCCTCTCTATCGATTTCAATATGTGCAGTCTGGCTTTCCCCCGGACCTGTCACCAACGCTACCACATCAAACGCCTGCCCTCCCACTTCCGCCTCAACAACCGCGTTAACATCCTCCTTCGTCGTCACCTCATTAATATCTTTGATGACCAGCCTCTCCGCGTTTTTTAGTGTCCTGATCACCATCCCTCCCACTTTCGTTGCAATTTCAGCCTTCAACATCTCGGCTTTTTGGGCACCCCCTTTCACCTCGAGGAGGAGTTCTCCTTCCCTGGTTTTCCTCATATTAGTTATTTCTACCCCGACTAACTTGGGGTCCACCCTCCCTCTCACCTTAGCAAGAACTTCGGCGAACGTGACCTCTCCTACATCCTTAATAACCACCGCCGCGGGCCTATTTCCTCCTACTTTGGCCCTCCTCAGCATTTCCTCAACATCCATTCCTTCTTTTCCTTGGCCTTTCCTTCTTTGTTTCCACCCAACTACCCTAGTCCATTCCTCACCGCGATTCCCAGTCTCCTTCTGGCTTTCACGAGATTTTTGTTGCACGCGTCTGCTCTCTATCATCTGGGGATATATAGTCAATTCCCCTCTTCTTCCTGAAAAACATACTCGGCAACCTTCCTGATCGTGCCGTTGTCTATTTTCCTGTGGGTAGGGAAGGCCAGTCTCTTTCGCCCTTGCCCCCTATTCATATCCCTGAGGTTTCTCATGGCCTTAACCATGTCCTCTAGATTCATTTCTTTCTCCCAGTTTTCAACTGAGACAAGCCGGTAGGCATACCTGCACGTAATCACCTCCTCTTCTCCATCCTTGGAGGGTCTGGCCCTGCAGTGCCGTACATAGGCGATTCCACATAACGGCACCTTTTGGTTACCCGTCTCATCTCCTTCGTAATACCTGTCCCGGATGGACTTCGGGACTCCCTCATCTAGTTGCCCAGTCGCAGTATCCGTGCAACACACTAAATCCCACTGCGCTGCTAGCTGTGCAGTCATATCTTTTATCACCGAGACCTTCCTGAACGTCTCCTCTGGCCATCTCTGCCTCATCACATCCTCCAACTCCTCCATCGTCTCTGTCTCTTTCAAGACCTTCCTTATTCTTTCTCCCTCCTTATAATCATCCACGGTCTGTGTCCCCGTATTCACCATTTTTGGTCTGCTATGGCCCACCCCAATCTCTCTTGTGTCTTGTCCTTTTCTTCCTTTTTTTCTTCCAGTCATCCTCAACGTGGCCTGCAATTCGTCCATCATCAGCTGACTTGCCAGGCTACGAAGTCTCGCCACCATGTCTTTAATTTCTCTTTTTGTATTGGTATTGTTCCGTACCAGCCCACTTAGCTCTCTCGCACACCGATCTACTTGCATAATAATTCCTCCAATAATAGCAGGATTACGATTTTCTACATTTATTTCCGCGTCCTCTACCCCTACACTTATACTGGTGTCCTCCCCTCTCTTCCTTTTGGTGGACTTGCCCACTTCGTAATCCCAAGTTAAGTCATGGACCATCATACTTTTTGGGGGGATACACGACAATGAGTGGCTCCTCTGCCTTCCCGGGGACTCTCTCTTCTCTTCATCATTGCTTCAGGCAGCGGTGTACTGCTGCTTGCCTGTTCCTTCCCTTTATCCTTAGTCACGCCGTTTTCTTTCTTTCCTGCTGCTTCCATCCTAATTGTTTCCTTATTTAATATTATTTTTACATCCATTACTGTTCCCGCGATTATGGGACGAATCCTAGGTCGACTCACGGGTGACGCCCATCCTGTGAGTAAGGCTATACACTGTAGGGCGCGCCAGGTGCCCTACAGGTTTTAACGACTTCGCTGTCGATTTGTTATAGAGGTTTTCTCCTCTCAGGCCGGCCAATTAAGGCAAGCCCCCCGGCCTTGGTAACCGCACGACATACTCCTGCTGTACCACACAGAGGTCGTTGAAGTACGGGCCAGGATTCCGGTTTTAAGCGGGTAGGTGGCCTCTCCCACCCGTAGCTCGGATTGCCCTGGGTTCACCCAAACCCATACTCACTTCTTGCGTTGTGAGTTCCTGGAGCTCGGCCCCGGGTTTCCCCGTGGCCCCCGGCCGCGGACCATGTCCGGGGTTACGGTGTATTTGTATGTTTTGGTTCGCGGGTACTATTTCATTTCATACCTAACCGGCCGAAACCGGTTAGGACTTTCCCCTATCCACCACCCGGGGACGCGCCAGATGGGAACATACAACTCCACACTGGAATCCCATATACCTAGATCGCCAATACGATTATTCGCTGGCGCTGATTGGTCTTCACACCTACAATAGTATACCTAACATTGAGAAAGGTGTAAATAATAAATTTTATTACTGGGAACTTGGTGATAAATCTAAAGAAAAAGTCATAGAATTGCCAACCGGATCATACGAAATAAGAGATATCGAATCTTATCTGCAGAAGAAATTAATACCTAGTGATGTAACGCAGCAAAGCGAAGACTATTTTTCGCTAAAACCCAATAACAATACGCTCAAGTGTGAAATTAAAAATAAACATGAAATTAATTTTACACCTACAGATAGGTTGGCAACTTTATTAGGTTATAGTGCTCAAGTATTAAAACCTGATAAATTATATCAATTCGATTTACCAGTTAAAATAGTTCAAGTTATAACCATCCACGTGGACTGCAATATTACAGTAGGAGCATTTTACAATAATAAGTCATCACATACAATTTTTGAATTCGGTTTGAAAGTCGACCTCGGATATGCTATAGATATAGAACCCAATAATCTAATTTTTCTACCGGTGAACAACAAACAAGATATACACAATATTACTTTGAAGATACTTGATCAAAACTCTGAGCTGATAAATTTTCGAGGAGAAGAAATTATTGTAAGGTTAGAACTAATAAAATTACTATGATGTTAATATTTAAACTTAAAAACTATATAAGCAATATTTCTCTTAACCAATGTCATTCATCACCTAATCGGTGTTCAGGGAGGATGACAACAACTTCTACTTTCACTCCAGCTAATATTTTATATTTAAAATCTTTGGGTTATAATGTTGGAAGAATTACAATTATTTCAGGATCCAAGTTACGATGAGTCCATCGTCAGGGATGTGATACGATCGTACTGCCCTTGTGTAAAATCATTTGGAAATAACGATGAAATAGAAATTGTCATTTATCAGCAGGATGCATTGTTGTTGATGAGTGAAACTGCCATATCGATCGAGGGTACTTTAAAGAAAAACATCACTGGTACGGGTACCATCGAATTCACCAATAATGTTGAAGCGTGTTTGTTCGATTCTATAAGTTATGAATTAAATAGAAAGGAATTAGTTCAAATGCGTGATCCTGGAACGGTAAGCTTGATAAAAAGCTACTTGTGCTATGCCAGAGATGATTATTCTCTTAGTATTGGAGGCTGGAATTAACTTATATATTGGAAGGTCAGTTAGTGACATAATATTCCACAAAAACAACATTCTTTTTAAGGATACCCTTATGACATTTATTTGGATTCTTTCATGATTATAAGAAAGTGGTGTTTGGTAAACAAGTGTTATGTCTAATTAGAGCTCGCAATTGTAGTATTAAGAGGTAGGCGAGTGATACACATTTATATTACCAAACTAGTTTACTACAAATAAACTTGTACACGTCTAAATTTTAATAGAAATAAACAAATAAGTATAGTCAAGGTTACCCTAGAAAGAAACAAGTAAATATAGACAAGGTTACACTAAAGTTCGTGACTATGTTCCAATAAAGCCACGACGGCATTTAACACCCGAAACCGTTTGCCTGTATATCTAATATGTGTAAGTATGTATCGTTTGTACAATGCGTGTGTCCGTGAGTGTACGAGCATCTAGCGTCCACGTTGACAGCCCCAGACATACTGAAGTTTCTCCACGACGTTCTGGACGTTCAGTGGTCTCTGGTGTTAAATGCGCCACTACACAGTGGTGTAGCAATAGGAGAGTTATATTACCACATCCCTCCCCTTCAACGGAAAAGTTATTCCTTGTAACGGATTGGGAGTTTTTTTCTCGTGGAGGATTTCTTCTGGGTGTTTGGCACTTAATTTCTGTAACCAGGGGATCATATGTTGGATATGCGTCTCCCTGAGGATGGGTCTCTCCTGAACTAGTCATGTTCGGGTCTTGGCTAATAGATATATCATTTTGTTCGTTTTCCTGAGCTGAAATGTCCAAATTTATGTGTTCATCGGTGTCTCTATTTTCATTTTGCAAGACGTCTGAATTCCGTTTCCGCATCTGATTGCAGTGTCTGCGATGAGTAATTCCATCAACATTTACCATATATTTACCATTACATTTACCAAACAAACTGAACAGTGTTCAGTTTATTTTTCGATCTGTCCTGGGCAGGAACCCTTTCCTAGTGGGTTATTTACCCATACCGCGCCTCCTTCGGCAAAGCATTGTAGTGAAGAAGCCGTGCGGTCATGATTTTGTTTCTGATTTACCAGTTCGGATTCCATATTTTTCGCAACGTCGGGTTTTAACAAGTCTAAACGAGATCTAAGATGACGTCCAAATATTAACTGGCTAGGTGTCCCTTTTGTAGATCTTTTAATGGTATTTCTTATAAGAGAATAAGAAATTTTGAAGTCTTAAGAATTGATCTTGACTCGGATCACTGGCATGCCTTCTTTCTTTGAATGTTCGTACGGCACGTTCAGCAAGGCTGTTTGATTTGGGGTGATATGGTGTCGTCTTAATATGTGTTATGCCATTTTCTTTTCAAAAGTTTTCAAATTCGTTTGAAGTGAGTTGTGGGCCATTATCTGTAATCAAAAACGTGCAATACACTACGGAGTGTATTTATTGTGGTAAGAGATGTAATATTCCTCATTGGCACTATCTCTAGCCAGTGGGTGTAGGTGTCAATGAGTATCATTCACATCTTCCCTTCGAAAGACCCTGCAAAATCTAAATGGAGACGAGACCAAGGTTCGGATGATACACCCCATGGATGAAGAGGTGCATTTCAATCATTTTACCTAGATTGTTGGCAAGCGTTACATTTCTCTACCTCCCGAATAATGTCGGCGTTAATATTTGGCCAATATACATGTAATTTTGCTAATGATTACATTGCAGATATACCTGGATGTCCATCATATAACATTGCTAAGATTTCCTCCTATAAGACAGAGGGAATGCAAATTTGTCCTTTCCATAATAATGTGTCCTCCTCAAAAGACAATTCTGTACGTCTTTGATAGTAAGGTTTTAGATCGTCTTCAAGGGCGTTTTTCTCGGGCGAGTATAATTGTATACAGTGAATCACTTTTAACAGTATTTTATCTTTTTGAGTTTCTATTTTTGATATTCGCCTGCTCATTGGAAGCTTCCTTATTCTTATGTTTAACAATCGGGGGTGAGCTGATAAGGGTTCGTAATTTACACAGTTAGGTAGAGAAAGTCTAGATAATGAATCAGCTGGACAATTTTCTTTCCCCTGACGATATTCTACATTGAAATTATAATTGTTTAGGGTCATAGCCCATCTTAGTAATCGGTTACTCGCTATTTTTGGAGTTTGTCTGTTTTCCCCAAAAATCCGTTCTAATGGCTTATGATCGATAGTTAAGGTGAAACGTCTACCATAAAGGTACTGGTGAAATTTTGTAACAGCATAGACGAGTTCTAGTGCTTCTTGATCTATGGTGGAGTAGCGCTTTTCTACACTACTAAAAGATCGTGACGCATATGCTATCGGTTTCAGGATCCCATTGGAAAATTTGTGGGACAAATCTGCTCCCATGCCGACATTACTGGCATCACTACTAATGACTAAAGGCTTGTTAGGATCGTAATGGACGAGTGTATCGTTTGAGGTAAGGGTATTCTTTAATTGTCCAAAAATTTCGATCTTCATTCGACCAATCCCATTTTGCATTTTTCTTTAAGTGCCGATGCAAAGGAACGCCTCTTACGTGGAGACTATCAATAAATCTACCGTAATATATAATAGCGCCCAGAAATGAACGTAGCTGGGAAGTGTTATTTGGCACTGTCATTCATTTTATAGCCTCAATATGTTCTTCTGTTGAGTGTAACCCCTCTGCGTCGATTTTGTGTCCAAGGTATGTGACACTACTTCTAAACTAGTCGCATTTTGATTTTTGTGTCTTAATTCCGGAAGCCTGTAAACGACGTAAAACTTCTCTCAGTCGTTTTGAATGCGACAGCGCATCAGATACCGTAATTAATATGTCGTCTAAGTAACAGGCGATACCTTCTACCTTCTATTCCTGAAAGTATTTGGTCCATTGTAGGTTGAAATAATACTGGGGCAAAACTGATACCAAACGGCAAGCGCTGGTAGGCGAAATATCCTTTATGAGTGGCGATGACCAAATATTTCCTGGCATCGGGGTGAACCTCCAATTGCAGATAGGCGTCCTTAAGGTCGATTTTTGAGAAATATTTGCCTCCAGAAAGTTTGGCTGTAATATCTTCAAAACGTGGTAAGGGATAATAATCAATTTCAACGTGTTTGTTTATGGTGACCTTAAAATCGGCACAGATTCTTACACTGCCGTTTGATTTAATGGCAACAACAATAGGCGAGGACCAATGAAATTGCGGTGTTCGTTGTATCTACTGGTTCAAGAACACCTATTTGAACTGGTCTGTCAAGTTCCACTGAAACTTGATGTTGTAACGCTAAAGGTACGCTTCTCGGTCGAAATAATTTGGGCATAATGCTGTCGTCTATATGGATATTAGCTTGGTGACCTTTTATGATGCCTAAACATGGCTCAAACAGGTCGGAGAAATCACGCAATACTTCATCTATCATTATTTTATGCATGGCATCATCCTCCTTTATTTTTGTAACAGTAGAATTACTTTTAACATGACAGACCTTTGTTCCGGGGGGCAGAGGTAATTTAAAGGCTAAAACCCAGTCTAAACCAAAAAGCGGTATGTCACCATCACTTGTTACATACAGAGTATGTAACAGTAGAAGCTTAACTGTTGATTAAAAGCATTTACTTCCACATCTAGTTTACCTAATGTTTTAATCGGTGTATTTCCGTATGCAAATACATTTTCTGTCCTTGTTAGTACTGGCTTTCCGAGTTGTTTCCAGGTTATTTTTCCAACTACGGAATGCACAGACCCTGGGCCATAACGCCCAGAGCTCGAGATTTTGTCTATTTATACGAGCTGATAACATAATTTTACTGGACGAATTTACTTGTGGAACAGCTCTGGATAAAGTTGTGTCATCGATACGGTCACAACTGGACTTCGGAATATACGTTGTCGGCACCTTCCTTGATATTGAAGGAGCCTTCAACTTTACATCCAGGGAGGTGATTAGCGGAGCATTAGGCAGATGCTTTACCCCCAGAATAATCGCTGAATGAATAGACCATATGTTGGGAAACAGACAGCTTACTGTCAATAAAGGTTAAAGGATTACCAAATAATTGGCTATGCCGATGACTTAGTAATAATAACGAAGGGCCCTTTCCTGGAGCCGATTCTCGATATAATGCAGGAAGCTTTAAACAAGGTTGGGAATTGGTGCAGGGAGAGGGGACTCTCGGTCAATCCCTCTAAGACTAAGTGGAACAAAACATGTCCGCTGAAACTTGGTGGCCAAGAAATAAGCTACAATAGCGAAGTGAAATACTTAGGAGTAATCATGGACGGGAAACTGTCATGGGGAAAACATCTAAGTCATATATGTTCCAAGATCACAGCAACACTTTGGCAACTGAGAAGAGCCATTGGTAATAGCTGGGGCTTGAAACCGGAAACCATAAAATGGATGTATGAGGCAATTCTCAAACCTAGACTGACGTATGCAGCACTGGTCTGGTGGGACAGAGCCTGTTTAAAGTCGGAAGCCAACCGACTTAACAAGAGGATTGATTCTTAGAAGTATAACTGGAGCCACAAGATCAACACCGATCGAGGCGATGGGGATACCACCTCTTGATGTCATCCTGAAAGCGGAAGCCGCAAAGGCAATGCACAGGGTGGGAAACATGAATAGGAAGGTAAGGGACCTGAATAGACTCTCAAGAGAGCTAGCTGAGGAGGGACTCCTATGGATGCCCTCTGACAGTACGGGTGTCCACTTCCTATTTGACAAGAAATATAAGATCACCCTCACCAGTAAGACCGACTGGATGGAGGGTCGAGCTGGATTGCGTTCAATGGAGACATCTGGTACACGGATGGAGCCAAGAGTGGGAACAGAGCGGGTTCAGGGGTGTATAGGCGACGCGACGGGTTAGGTAAAACCTTCCCCTTGGGCAAATACACTACCGCACTCCAGGCCGAGCTAGTTGGAATTACATACGGTGTTCTGGGGGCCGACCAAAATCGGACCCAGGAGAAGGTATGTATCTGCTTGGATAGCAGGGCGGCGTTGGCAGCCCTGAATTCAGCAACGACAAAGTCGAAGCTGGTATATAATTGCTATGAAGCATTGAACCACTTGGCAGGGAAGGGATCTGTGGAACTCTTGTGGATACTTAGGCATAATGGCATTAAGGGAAATCTAATTGCACATGACCTTGCCAAACTAGGGACCAGGGAAAACCTCTATGGACCAGAACGTGTAGTGGTAATAAGTCGAAATCTGATCAGAGACCGCATCAATGGCTGGGAAAGGGACCAGCACAATAAAAGATGGAGAGGAGTAACGGGTTGTCGAATAACCAAACTCTTCATCCAATACTCAGAGATTGAGAAATGGGCCCAAGAATTCATTAAATTGAACAGGCACAAAGCCAGAACCCTGGTGGAAATCATAACGGGCCACCATAGTAGCCTGAATGCATATAAGCACAAGCTGAGGCTGACTGACAGCCCGGCCTGCAGATACTGTAAAGAAGACGAGGAAACCTCGATTCACCTTCTTTACACCTGTGTACTGGAAGAGAAGAGGTGCCTTATATTAGGGACCCCTGTTATCCTAGAGGAGGCGAGGCTTGAGGCGGGGGGTGTGCCTAAATTGCTCCTTTTATGGGATAATGACCCGGATAAAAGGGGATCGCCAAGGGACTACACATGCGATCAGTGGCTGATGAGGCCCAGATCTATATAATAATATAATATACTTGTCGAATGTTCATTACCATTGGATTCCGATTTTCTATATCACTATCCGAATCAACATCACTATTTGACATATCGTCGTCACCTGTGTCAATTTGTTCCTGTACGCTGTTCCTGTCTCATTACCGCGTTTCCAGATATTACGCACACGCGAGCAATATGATTTTCTTCCCCGCAGACACTACCAATTTTTCTGAAAGCGGAGCAATGTTTTTGACGGTGTTTAGAATCTCCATTAAAGGCAGTCTATTTCAGGTCGTAACTCGCGAATTTTTATGTCATGTTTTATTAAAGTTTTGTTTTTAATTACATTGTTTGAGGTTACTCGATTTTTTGTTTGTTTATTTATGCGATTTACTTGATCTTTCGAGTAATAGTTTATGTGCAAGAATATCAATTGTTTTGTTTGAATTAAAGCCTGTTCTAAGATTATAGCAGTAGTCTCGACTTCCTCGAGAGTGGTGTCATTTATAGAATGTTTTTGAATGATAGTCTCTTGCCACTCGCGATTATTTATCCCGAAAATAAGTTGATCGCGCATCCTTTCGTTTAGACCGGCTCCAAAACTACAGTCTCCTGCCGCGGCGCGTAATCGGTTCACATATTCGGTTACAATCTCATTATCCTTCCGCCATCAGTCCGTACATCTCTAGTTCTAATTTGAAACGTTGTAAATAATAGTCCTATTGTTCTACCTCAGGCTGGAAATTTTCAAAACGAAACTTTTTGTATACGTCGTTTTCCTCAATTTTAGTAAGATCACACAACCTGCTCTATGTTGTCACAGCCGAAAGTTGAATGTCCAAAATCCAAATCACAATAGTTTGTTTCACTTTATCTTTTAAACTCGTCGTCAAAATGCACATTTATATTATCAAACTAGTTTACTACAAATAAACTTGTACACGTCTAAATGTTAATAGAAAGAAACAAATAATTATAGTCAAGGTTACACTAGAAAGAAACAAGAATATAGAAACAAGAATATTTACACTAAAGTTCGTGAGTATGTTCCAATAAAGCCACGACGGCATTTAACACCCGAAACCGTTTGTTTGTATGTGTATGTGTGTAAGTATGTATCGTTTGTACAATGCGTGTGTCCGTGAGTGTATGAGTATCTAACGTCCACGTTGACAACCCCAGATGTACTGAAGTTTCTCCACGACGTTCTGGACGTTCAGTGGCCTCTGGTGTTAGAATCCGGCACTACACAGTGGTGTAGCAATAGGAGGATTATATTACCACAGCAATGATAATAATTATTTTAGAGTATCGAAAGATGATACTATTGGTGAATTAATCATAATCAATATCGAATTAAAGGTTAAACATGTATTTTTAAATGATGTTCTGAAACTGAATTTACTATCTGAAATAAATAGCGATAAACCGATATTAATTCCATTTAGAAAATGGGAATTTCATGAATTACCCGCCTTGACGACTGACACTACGAAAAAAATATGGCCCGTTAAAAGTTGTACTAATATGGAGAGTTCCCGATTCCCGCATTTCAAACAAATAAAAAAGATAAAACCATGCAAGATGTTACTTACTTGGATAATATCGATATATTAAATATTAAATTAACATTGAACTCTGAATATTATCCCTATGAAGATATGAAATTAGATTTTGGCAGTAAAAAATATGCTGAAGCCTATTACATGTATACACAGTTCTCTAAAATATTTCCTCAAATAATAAACCGATACTTGATTTTGATGATACTTTCAGTGGTCGGGCAGTATTTGTCATAGATTGCTCGAAAATAAATAATTCTATAAAATCTTCCACTGTGGATGTTAAACTGGAAATTGAAAGTAGAAAATCATTTCCACAGAATACCAAGGCATACTGTATAATTATTCATGATCGTGTAGTTGAATATTTACCCCTAAGTGGAATCATAAAAAATGCAGTATAGAATAAACCAGTATCAAATAAAACAATTCAGTTTCTTAAAAGTGTCGTATCTGAGAACATTATGAAATTCATTGCTGTCAACATTCAAGGATTTAATCTCCCAGAATTTTACCCAAAGGAAATATATTTTGTAAGTGATCTGCAAAGGGTTCATTATTCATTGAAAACTCCAATGGCATACAGTACGTTAAGTCCTGAAGTAAAAAACAAGTAAACTATATGGAACGTTTTCATCATGGTTTAAAATATAGTAGCGGCTATGTAAGTTACCACATATTGAACGACATCCTATGTAATCATCTATTGAATGGCGTCGACATAGTTTACGTAAAAGGACACCAAAAGAAGACATTTCTTGAACTAAAGCTGCATGAAATAGCTGAAACTTCAACACCACCTCTTGTAGTTAATATCGAACATATTAACGAATCCATTAGTATACCAACACCATTTTTCAAACACTTTCCATAATGTATTCATCATTATAATAATTTTAAATGTGTAGTATAAGAAATGTGTAAAACTTTATGATTGGATTCAAACTTACCAAAATAAATACAAAAAAAAAACTATTTAGTTGGTTTTTGCTTATCCCCCCCCCTACTACATCTCCTGTGCTTAACTTATTTTTTAGTTGTTTACTAGACATCTGAGCAATAAGATGCATCCTTCACATGAATTTAGATATTATTGAATGAAGTTATTATTGAATGTTTATTAGTTTTAACAATTTTAGTATCGAACCACCCAGATCAGTAACGCCTGAATGATTAACAAATTTTACTCTCAAAATGAATTAAAAAAAAGTTATCAACAAAAGTAGAAAAAGAGAGAAAGCAATATATATAATCAAGATGTAGTTAATTAAATATTTAATAAAAAATTGTTGTTTTATTTTGCACTCGTGTACAGTTAATTATGTCAGCCACCTTATAACTATGCTAGCAGTTGTTATCTTAATCCTATCTCAATCCTGGAGAAATGCTGAGAACAACATCTTTTAACATATGCTTTATTCTGTATTCATATTATTAGTTCTGATGTAACATTTACATTGTAAAGACATACTTACAATAATTATTTTAATTAAACGAAAATTCAATTTGTAAAAATTTTGTTTTTTTAAAAACCAGAAATCGGCGACGAGGTATATAAGTGGCGCAGTCGGGGACGGATTTTTCGTGGGACTTTCATTGAGAAAAACTTGTGAGTTTCAACTCTTAAACGAAAAAACGGACTTACACGAAAAAAGGACAATACACTGAGTACTAACCGCAAGGACTCCATCGAGGAAAACCTAAGGACAGTAATCGCCGCGCCGTCGAGAACACAGGCATCGATGTTGCTAAGTAGTCTTTTTGTTCATGTCAGGCTCCTCTTTATCCATTGACTCCTTAAGCGAAAACAATCAGGATTTAGAGAACACCTTAGTTAAGTTTTTAAGTCAATTAAAAATCAAAACGAAAAGTAATTCTAGTGAAAGTAGTAAAAGTAGTGAAAGTAATTTTTTAGAAATTAGTTTAAATATGCCTAGCGATCAAGTACCTATTTTAGATATTAAAAATCTATCAATTATTCCAAATTTCGATGGCAATCCAAATAAATTACATAGGTTTATTAGTGCTTCGGAATCAATACTAAATCATTATTATGATGGACAAAATGCTAATAATTTCCAAAATACACTTTTAATGAATGATATTTTAAATAAATTAGAGGGAAGAGCAGAAGAGATTGTCGCAATAAACGGCACATCAAATTGGGACGATATAAAAATTGCTTTACTTCAAAATTTTGGCGATCAAAGAGACGAAAATTGCTTGAATCAAGATTTAGTAAATTTAAGACAAAAACCAAATGAAACACCGTATCAAATTCACGAAAAGGTTATTCATTTGCTAAATACAATTTGTAATTATATTGACCTTCATTGCGATATTGCAGAAAGGCAATGTAAACGTAGTTTTTTTACAAAACAAGCTTTAAAAACATTTTTGGCAGAATTAAGAGAGCCTTTAGGACATATAATTCATGAAATGAGACCCGAAACTTTTGCTCAAGCTTTAGAATTTATTTCTGAGGAAGATAACGTTAAGTATTTTCAAAAATCTATTCCAAATTCCAATGTTTTAGTTAAGAAACCTTCAGAAAGATAATCACTCACAAAATTTTCATAACCCCTCATTTTCACAAATGAGTGGCCCTTCTAGACCAATAATGTACCAACAACAACCAATGAGTTATAAGTTTTCACGCGGTCCAATAAATATTGAAAGACATCCTAATCCACCACCTCAAAGATTTTTGACTAATTCACGAGTTTTTGGCAGACCACAAGTTTCAGGAGGACCTGAACTCGATCGACGAAAACATAGTAGAATATCATTTTAGTGAGAGTAGTGATATTTCGACCAATAAAAAAGAGCTGCCATATATTCAAATTTCGAAACCACCTCTAAAACTTCTTTTAGATACAGGCAGTACTAAATCATTTTTAAATCCCGAAATTGCCTCAAAATATTATTATGACTAAATTTCTTATCGACCTTTTATTGTATCTGCGCTATTTCAAACATCATCTCATAAATATTGCGCAGAAATTCCTATTTTTTCAGAATTTAAAGAAAATTTAGAATTTTATCTTTTTAATTTTCATAACGTTTATGACGGACTTATTGGACTTGATAATTTAAAACTTTTAAATGCCCAATTAGATTTCGTAAATTCAAAATTAGTAACACCTAATTGTTCTATTTCTATTCATTATCAGCAATCAGGTCAACAAGTTTTATTAAATTTAGAAATTAGTCCACATACTCGAACGGTACTTCGAACCAAAATTCCTGTTACTCAAAAACAAGGTGAAATAATTATACCCTATCAACAAATTAAAAATTGCGAAATATACACAAAGGAATTCTTGGAATTTATGGATCAATATAATCAATCCCTGAACACAACAGGACCAGAACGAAATAATATCGATAATATATCAATAATTGCAAATGCCAGCGAACAACCAAGAATAGAAAACGTCACTGAAGAAACATGCTCACCAGCATTAAGAAGAGACTCCCAAGAGACAATCTCTGCAGAGGAACCAGAAGAAAGCGACAGTGTGCATACAAGTCACAAAAATCCAATACAGGAACTTCCAATATCAGAAAAAGCAGTAAATTTATTCGATTTTCAACTAGATATAACTTTTGTCTTACATTACCGCAAAACCAGAAATTAGACAAATTTTTTTAAATAAAAAACGAATTTCCGCCCAGTTGTCTGTATTCGATCTAAAAAGAGATGTAATTAAAATTTTCAAAAATTATTTAGACCCAAAATTTACATTTGGTATTTATTTTAAAGATGAGACATTTGTATCGCAACTTTGCGAAATTTTACAAAAAACGTTTAAAAATTCAGCATACAAACTAATTAAGTGTAATAGCATTTTATAGGATGTTATAGAAAAAGACTTACAGAAAGATACAATAAAAAAATTATCACGAAGGTAAAACCAACCACAGAGGGATTCTAGAAACGGAAACTCGTATAAGACGATCATATTACTGGCCCGGTTTAAAAAGCGATGTTACAAATTATATTGTCGGCGATCCTCCTCTCCCTAATTTCCGCGGGGCGCGGAAACTGGTTATATTAGAACTGGAACTGGTCGATGCCAATGCAACTCGCGTCGGTCTGCAGGCAAAACTTCACACCTGGCAGAGGACGGTACAGTTCGGCGTGGTTGGCCACCGCTTCCTTCAGCTCCTCGAAGGCGATTTGTTGTCGTGTCCTCCATCGCATTCCTCGACTTCTCCAGTACACCGGTGAGCGATGCCGCTATCTCTGCGAATCTAGGCACGTATTCACGTAGCCATCCAGTCGTGCCTAGGAAAGCTCGCAGCTCTCGAACCGTCTTCGGTATTGGGTAATCTCGAATCTTCTCCAAGTAATGGCTCTGCGGCTCATTACGCTCGGATGCAATCGTGTGCCTCAGGTAGTTAATTTGACGTGCGCCAAATTTACACTTCCCGGAGACACGTGGAGACCGTTTAGACGGAGTCTCTCCAAAACCGCGATCAGATGGTAAAGATGCTCGTCGTGGCTCTTGATATAAATCACGATGCCATCCAGATAAACCTTCACGAACCGATGTAGATATCCCTCGAGGAATTCAGCCATCATTTTCTGAAATGTTCCGGGTGCTCCGGTTAATTCGAACGGCATGACTTCAAATTCGTATTGGGCCCCGTCGGGAGTTGAAAAGGCAGTGTACTTTTTGCTGTTCTCGGCCATCGGTACATGCCAGTACCCGGCCTTCAGGTCGAGCGTCGAAAAATACTGCGCATCTCCCAACTCGCGGATGGTGTTGAATATCTGCGGCAGAGTCCCAACTTCAGCTTCTCTCTTCGCATTTATCTGACGGTAATTCACGCAGAACTGGAGCTTCTTGCCGCCCTTCTTCTTTACCAATACGACCGGGGAGTTATATTCGGAGCGTGATCGACGAATAAATCCTTGGGTCAGCATCTCCTGGCAGTGAGTATTTATTACGCGTTTCTCCTCTTCGCTGCACTGATACGGGGGAACCCGCACGGGCACGGTATCGCGTAGGACGATTCTGTGCTGCGTGGATAGAACCGTCGCTGGTAGTGGCTCTTCGAAGAAGACGTCGGAGAATTTCAGTATTTCCCCGAGGTATTCGTTCCGGTGTTCGGTGTGTACTTTGTCGGAGATATGTTTGTATACTTGATCCGGTGTTAGGGCGGGTTTCACCTGGTTCTTCGGATCGTCCCAGTATATTGTTCTTCTCCGGTGAGTACCGAATACAATCGTTCTTCTTTTCCAATCCATCACGACGTCCTCTTCTCGTAGAAACGGCTGTCTCAGTATCACGTCTTTGAGCAAGTAGTCCACCACGTACATGCGCAAGTTGGCGGGTTCAGCGCATAAGGCCAGTGTCAAGTCCATGACATCCCTGGCTTGCGTACAGAATCCGCTTGCGGCTAAACGGAATACCTTGCTGGCGGTTCCCCACTGTTGTTCTGTTCCATCCGCCGCGGCGCCTTTTCATATCGGCGCGGCGTATTGTCGTGTCTCCTGGGCATCACTTCGTAGAGGCGTGGGGCTTCGTAGCGACGAGGCGGCGGTTCGTTCCTCGAACCCGTCGCTCCTCGTCGGGGCTTCTCCAGGTCTTCACGCCGTGTGGTTCTTCCGCCGCGACGCCGGCTTCCCTGGTGTAGAGTTGGTGTGTAGATGACGGCGTCGTCGTCATCCGACCCCTCTTCTGAAACCCTATTCCGGGCGGAGCCGCCCTTTGGCGCGCGGTACGCCCCGGCGCTAACTTCTCGCTCGATGTCCGTGGCGACGCTGATTAACTCCTTCGTCGTCTCACAGGCACCACGTCAGATCTAGACGCGGAGGCTCGGTAGGAGCTGTCCACGTATGAGAGCCACCCTCTGCCATTCGGGCGTCTTGGGTGCCACTCAATCAAACAATCGTGCCTTCCCCGCGATGAAGGCTAGGGCTCCTTTGTTTTCCTTCTGCGTCTCTCCATATAGGCGCTGCGTGACTTCGACGAGGCGTTCCACCGACGAGAATTCGTCCAGGAAGTATTCCCGGAACGTGGCCCAATCTCCGAGGGGATGCATCGCCGTCTCTGCCCATTGTCTCGCCTCTCCTCGCAGGCAGCTCCGGGTGAGGGGGACCATCCTCTTCGGGCCGACGTGCACCAGGTCGGCGTAGTTTTCAAGGTCGTCGTTGAAGACCTGTGGGTCTTCATGGTCTCGGCCGGCAAAGGTTAGGTCTGGTAGCGGCTGGGCGGTTTCCATTCCCATTACGCAGATCTGGGCCATGAGCTCGCCCATCGCTCGAATCATAGTCTCCATGGCCGTGTCTCGGAGGGCGGGCTCGACGGCTTCGGCCCACGGTACAGAACGGTTGCCGCGTGGTACGCCTTCTTCGCGGCCTCTGGCACGTTGTTATGGGATCTGGGGCCACGGCGCCATCGTCGTCGTAGAGCCCATAGTTTCCATAGGGCTCTCTTCTGGGATAGTGCTCGTAGAGCCTGAGATTCCGGCCGTAGATCTCGGGCACTTCTTGATACTCGGGCGTCAGGGGACGTCTCTGTCCTCGATTTGCGGAGGGCTGTCTCCGTAGCCCCACGTCGTGGAAATCGTGAAATCTGGGGAGATCCGGGCCATTTCCTCATTGAAATCCCGGGCGGCGTGGATATTCTTCGATGCGCCGCCTCGGGGGCTCGTAGATGTCCCGCCCACCGGGAATTAGTAGCACCGGCTCCCCAATTGGCGTCGCTGCTCGGGCGCCATGTCGACGATTCTCCTCTCCCTCATTTCCGCGCGGAAACTGGTTGTATCAGCCTATCTTGGTCACGGACCGAGTCGGCGCGGCCTATTGGAGTCGCCACTCGCGAACTCCTAGAGTCCACGCCCTCGTCGAGGAGGGCCTCGAAGTTAATCGCCGCCCCACTTCGCGCTCCCGCGCTAGGAGTGGACGCTCCTCTCCGTGTCGCGTTTATCGAAGCCTCCCATATCCTCGATGCAGCTATCCGTGACCTAGCTGGTGGAAGAACCAGCTGGCTTGAATTTCCCTCCTTGAGGTTGGGTGTCGAGGTCGATACCGGGATGCGTCGAGCATCGGGGCCTCTTAAAAATCGACCACTCCGTGTCTGCATGCTGCCGGCGACGACGCGGTTCTCCATTCGGTCGTCCATCGAAGCGTTAACCGCGCTTGGCGCTGCTTGACGTTGATGACGAACCTGGGGAAGCGTGCGAAATACGCGGCTGACTCGGATGGCTTCAAACGTAGTGCAGCTTCCCGCACTTTCCAATGTTGGCTTCGGAGGATCCGGCCTCCCGACCTAATACCTGTTAGCCGGCGCCCATCGGAAGAGATATCCACTTCAAGTACGAACAGGGTTTCGTGTCACGTCCAAGAAGCAGAGATCCCAATGGTACGGCACGTCTAGACTAGCGGTAGGTGGTCATCAGGGGTCGTAAACCCTGTATGTCGATGCTAGGGGACGAAGTGCAATGTCGCACATAGTTGCAGGGCTTCTTCCTGGTACTGATCCTGGAAGAAATAAAAACACGGGTTCAAATGGGTACAAAGAGAGCTTACTCACCAAATATCCACGTAGAAGCGTAACTAGGGCGATACAACCCTAATCGGAAGTCCTGGCACTGAACACTGGCGAAGCACAAGTCCAAGCTGAGGCGAACGGCTCAAAACGTTGGCGTCACCCAGCGTCTGAAAAATCTTCGAAGATGGAACAACACTCGGCTAATTAAATAGCCTAGGTGTTAACGAAGCCTTTATTAAAATCGTAGGATCGATGCGTAGTGAAAACCACGATCAATCTTAGGTGACGCTGGCGTGGCGTGGATATGTTGTCGTGGGTTGTGACGTCACGGTGTGGGTCGGCGGCACAAAATGGCGGCGGAACGAAGCACGAGGACGTCGACGTTGATGCGTAAAGTGCTACGACTTTCTTGATTATTTTTGCTGGAGATTGTTTAATTTCTGTGTGAAGCACAGTTCATCAGAAATTCTGTAGAGGAATCTAGTCGTTGACCGAAGCAAACGATAAGAACGACGAAGCATGTAAGCTAAGCGAAATGAAGGACACGAAGCCAAGTGAACGATTGAGACTGAAGCCAGAAAGTTACCTGTATTTAAGCGCTCCAAAGTGGGAGACCAATCGCGTACCAACCCGAGATTACAAATACAGGTACATATTTAAGAGAGAGGCATATGACAATATCAATAATTGCTAAATTTGCCAATGCAATAAATATGATAGAAATCCACCTAAATAAAAATTAATGATAACTCCTACACCATCAAGACCTTTCAAAATTGTTCATATTGATACCTTTCAGGCATAAAGACAAAAATTTTTTACACTCATCGATACTTTTTCTAAATATGCTCAAGCTTATCCTCTAGCAGGTATGTTGGGTACAGAGGTTGTTAAAGCTTTTCTAATTTTTATCACCCATCATGGGTTACCATCACTTGTAATTATAGATAACGGAACTAAATTAAGATATTCTGTATGTAGTACAAGAATTTTTTAAAAGTCATAAAATCAAAACCCATTATATTTAGAGTCAATAATCCCCAATCTAATGGACCAATCGAAAGATTTCATTCTACCATCATT
This sequence comes from Rosalia funebris, assembly GCA_037954035.1. Lineage (NCBI taxonomy): Eukaryota > Metazoa > Arthropoda > Insecta > Coleoptera > Cerambycidae > Rosalia > Rosalia funebris. The sequence continues at coordinate 40,745,449 of JAZFAV010000016.1, forward strand.
GAACACTTAAGAGTAATACGAGCAAAAAATAAAGGTAAAATCGATATTTTAAATCAAAATCAGGTTATAATAATTCAATACATTCAATTACCAAACAGAAACCTATTGACATTATTAACGGACATTTAAATACTAAAGACCCCTTTGACATCAATTTAAATCAACAATTAATCAATAATTATATGCAAGAACATCGCGAAACCACTAAAGTAATTTACAAAAAGTTAAATGAACAATTATCTCAACAAAAGAAACATGTTATTGAAAGTCATAATGAACGACAAAATCGTCATGGCCCTTTGACATATGAACCAGACACTGACACACAGGAAAATTACCACAAAAATCGTAATAAATTAAATCCAAAATACTAAACCAAAAAGAATACTAAAACAGCTATATATAAAAATATAACTATTACAATAAACGAACCCCTCAATCAATCATACTATATTGAATAAAGTAATTTTGATAGAACTCTGCAATATCAATTAACATTAGCTGAACAAAAATTCAATTCTCTAAGCCCTACAGGTAGAGCTAAACGTGGTCTTATTGATGGATTATGTACCATAATCAAAAGTATTTCTGGAAACTTAGATGCAAATGATGCTGCTCGTTACGATCAAGCAATTTCCGACCTGCAAAATACGAGTAATCAAAAAGAAATCACTCAAAAAATTAACAGACAAATTTCTCTTACCGCTCAAATGATTGATAATCTCAATAAAACAATGATACTAATTAGAAATAACCAAATTGTAATTACTTCCGCTTTAAATAAAATGAGAAAAGAATGAAATACATATATTTTTGACTTTAATCATTGTCTGGAAATCAAAAATACCTTAAATCAAATTAGTTCGACATTAAATCTAATTTTGCAATTTTAAGTGATGTTGAAAATTCAGTCACTTTCACCAGATTAGGCACATTGCACCCTAGAATTTTGAAAATCGATGAACTAGAATCAATTTTAGATACTATTCTAAAATATAATACAGTCAATCAATTACTTTTTCCACAGTTCAAAAAATACTCATAAGTATTATAATTTAGTCGACACAGAAGTTTACTACTCAGGTACAAAACTTCATAGTCCATTTCCCAATTATTTATCCCCAAATATTTTCCTATTACCATCTTTACTCGATTCCTACCCAAAACCTCACAACAATTGTTCCAAAAAAAATACCTATCTGGTTATGAACGAAAACCTATACGAGTATACATCGATACCTTGTATCAAGTTACATCCTGACTACTATTGCCCTGAAAATAATCTGATCAACGGGATCAATAAAGAAGATTGCATCTTTGAATTATTACGATTGATGTCCACCCACGAAAATTGTGTAGTTATATCCGTACAAATCGCCGATACTGTTGTGCAACAAATTGACGAATCACATTACATAACAGTTTTCCCAAAACCCACTAAAATACTAACAGTATGTCAACGTATGGACTTTACAACACTACAAGGAAACTATCTTATCAATCTACTTTTTGGATGTTAGTCCCAAACAAATAAAATATGAAAAATCAATCAGTAAAGGCCAGCCAATGCTTCTATCAGAAATCATTATTCAGCATAATTCACTTGTACCTTCTCCAACCAAAATAAATTTAGAAAACGTCGAACTTGACAAAATTCATGAGCTACAGAAACGAAGTCTGACACCTATCGATCTCACTTCAAATCGAACTACATGGACCAATACTTTTTGGACAATCCCAATATATGTTATTTTAAATTTTACTAGGCTATATTTCAAATATGCATTTATCCGAAGAAGAAGAAGGATGACCAACGAACCCGGTAGTGACCAGTTGCAATCCAGCACTTTTCATCCCTTGAAATATGCTTCAATTTAGGGATGGAGGAATTATGTCAGCCACCTTACAACTACGCTAGCAGTTGTTATCTCAATTCCTGGAGAAATACTGAGAACAACATCTTTTAACATATGCTTTATTTTGTATCCATATAGTTAGTTCTGATGTAACATTTAAGTTATAAAGACATACAATAATTATTTTAATTAAACGAAAATTCAATTAGTAGAAATTTTGTTTTTTTAAAAACCGGAAATCGGCGACGAGGTATATAAGTAGTTCCATTTTTTTGTGTGTACAATAAAAAAATTAGTAATTTATATATTTTTATTCAAATATAAATTACAAATCAACATCCCATTCTGATCCTCCTAGTTCTCTCAGATTGGTTACATGTGCATAATGGGCTTGTTTTTTTTTCAAAAGACGCAGATGTTATTTAATACGATTCTGATTTATGGGTCTATAACCTTGATCCCAATTCCAGTCTTTCCACCTAGCCCAGATTGTTTACGTTAAGAACGTGCTTAATGGTCTTTTTTCAAAAGACTCAGATGTTGTTTATAATACGATTCTGATTTATGGGTCTGTAACACTACGCGTTTCATATTTTTTTCCTGACTTGTCTCAACTTGTGTAATAAACATTCAGAAAAGAAACCGCCGTCAGTCCAACCGCCCCAAGCCCCGATCACACCCTCTGCGGTAAAAGTACGAACCCTCTGGTTATTGTTGACTTCTTCAGATCCCAAGAACTATTCGATGACCACTTTTTCACGACCCCACCGAGCGGTAAAAATACCCTTTAGTCATTGTTCACAAGATGTCGAGGCGTGGAGATTACTGGATACAGAATACTGTAAATCGAGAACGCAGCGAAGAATAAAAAATTTTGCATTAATAATTGAACCTGTACTTGCAAAGGAAATTTCACAGTTGTAAGTCTGCTGTATTTAGTTCACGGTGATGGATAGGTCAATAATTTGTTTTATTTAATAAATTCTATTTGTATGTGTTATTTCTTTGTTCTACACCTGACCGAGCAAGCTCTTTCCCCTCCGTCTTCTTACCCCCCCCCCCCACTCACATAATTCAATAGCACCAAATACCGCCTGCAGCCCCACCTCCAACCAGAAATAGGCACACATCTTGTTCTTAGAATTCAAATTCCTAGCAGATTTCAAATTTTCCGCCTTCATACCGTCAAATATTACTACCCAATATCCTTATTCATGCTCACACAATAAAAATTTCTAGCAGTTTTCAAATTTACCTCCTTCCTACTACCAATATCTCCATCTGCGGTTAAATAATTCAAATTCGTAGCAGATTTTAAATTTTCCGCCTTCCTACCTTCAAATATTACTGTCACATATCCTTATCCATGTTCATATAATAAAAATTTCATTTTACGCATAAAAGGAAAATTTAATAATATTACATTTATTAATGTATATGCGCTGACAGAAAATGCAGACGAAAACGAAGCCATAAGATTCTATAAGCAATTACAAGAAATGTGCGAAGAAACAAGTGCACATGATGCATTAATCGTACTAGGCGATTTAAATGCCCAACTTGGAAAGGAGGAAATATACCAAGAGGTTGTTGGTATAAACACGATATACGAAGTTACAAACGGAAATAGGATAAGAGTGACACAATTTGCCACTGCCAACAATTTGAAAGTAATTAGTACATGCTTCCCACACAAAGAAATACACTTAGGAGCATGGAGAATACCACTATAGCACTAATAATGTGAACCAAATAGACCATATACTAATATCAAAAAGATGGGCCTCCTCAATAGAGGACGCTCGAGTATATCGTGGAGCAAACAGCGAATCAGACCACAATTTACTAGTAGCCAGATACAATCACCGAATATCAATTGTAAACGTGGAACGGACGAAAAGAATAAAAAAATGGGATGTAAATAAACTAAGAAATGGCCGCGTAAAATAGATTTATCAAGGATAAATTGGAAGAAAACACCTGGAAAACGAACACCAGCAAGAACTAAGTATAGACGAGGAATGGAACATAATCAAAGAAACTATAACAGAAACCGCTGGTGAAGTAGTGGGAGAAGAAAGTAAAAAGAAAAACAATTGGTATGATGAGGAATGTAGAGAGGCTGTGAAAGTGAAAAATGACGCATGGAAAAAAGCACTACAAAGAAACACAAGAGCAAATCAGGTAGAGTATAGCAATAAAAGAAGATTAGCAAACCGAATCTGCCGAAGAAAAAAGCGAAAAGAAAAGAATAAAAAAAGTAGAAGAAATAATAGAAAGTAATAAGAGATCTGAAATAACATACTATAGTGCAGAACCGGAAGTAGTAAAATATCTGAAAAACAGGAAAGCACCAGGTACTGATGGAATTGTAGCGGACCTAATAAAGAACGAAGGAGAGAGACTATGGAGACAAATGCACAAACTAATACTACATATCTTGGAGCAAGATGAGATGTCAAAGGACTGGAAACTAGGAGTTATCCTCACGATACACAAAAAAAACTGATAAGACCAATTGTAGTAATTATAGAGGAATAACACTACTTAGTGTCCCTTATAAAATATTATCAGGGGTGATTCATAATCAAATGACACCCTACTCAGAAGAAATACTAGGCGAATACCAATGTGGATTCAGGAAAAATAGATCAACCACAGACCACCTGTGTACGTTGACAGGAGACAAATACAGGAGAAATGCTATGAATATAACATAGATATGCATTATCTGTTTATTGACTTCAAACAGGCATTCGACAAAGTACATAGGAAGAAAATGCTATAAAGTTTAACCCTCCAAGGAATACCCCGAAAATTAGTATAAATGGTAGAAGTCACCATGGCAGACTCGACAGAAACTATAAGAGTACAACAGCAGTTCAGCGAAGAATTTAAGGTGAAAGCCGGGGTAAGACAAGGAGACGCTCTCTCGGCAGTGCTTTTCAACTTAGTATTAGAAGCAACTATCAGAAAAGTGAATAGAGCTGGAAGCATCATAAATAAATCCACACAAATACTTGGGTATGCGGACGATATTACGATAATTGCACATGACCTTGCCTCCCTGAATCAAACTGCCATAGATCTTGAGCCACAGGTAAATAAAGGAGGCCTACAAGTGAACAAAGACAAAACGAAATATATGTATTACTGCAGGAATCCCCCAATACAACTACCAAATATTAATATAAACGGCGGTCAGATTAAAAGCGTCAAGACGTTCAATTTCTTTGGCACCAAAATTGCCAATAATGGTAACGTCCAAAGTGAAATAAGCGCAAGAATCCTAAAAGGAAATAAATGCTACTATGCTTATTTAAAATTAATAAGGAGCAGCATACTAAATAGAAGATCTAAGATCACAATCTATAAGACACTTATAAGACCCGTAGTAACCTATGGATGTGAAACATGGACACTAACAAACAATGATAATAATCAATTAATAATATTTGAGAGAAAGATCATTGGAAGAATATACGACTCAGTGCAAGAAAACGGTATGTGGAGAATAAGAATGAATCACGAAATTGATGCACTTATAAAGGGAGAGGATATAGTAAGATGCATAAAAAGTCAAAGGATAAAGTGGTTAGGCCATGTATACAGGATGGAGGGCGAGAGAGTTGTGAAGAGAATCCTTGAATGAAAACCTCAAAACACAAGACCAAAAGGGCGACCCAAGAAAAGGTGGATAGACGATTTGGAGGAAGACCTAAAAACTCTAAGATTAGGAAACTGGAGAAGAATAGCGGTAGATAGAACCAGATGGATGAACATAGTAGAGCAAGCCAAAACTCATTAAGGGTTATGAGCTAAAAAGAAGAAGAAGAAGAAGAATGCTCATATAATTCAAATTCCCAGTAGATTTCAAATTTTCCGCCTTCCTACCTTCAAATACCAATATCCCACGCTCATATCCTCGCCCTCCTACCTTCAACCCCGCACTCACATCAAATTTATAACAGACTTCAAATTTGCACATATCTTGCTCTTAGAATTCAAATTCCTAGAAGATTTCAAATTTCCCGCCTTCCTACCTTCAACTATTACCAACCATTCGCGCTCACATAATTTAGATTTAAAATTTCCCGCTTTCCTATCATCAAATATTACCAATATCCTGCGCTAACAACCACTCAGATCAAATTTCCCGCTTTCTACCTTCAACTGTCACCACCTGCAACCACATAATTCAAATTTCCCGCCTTCAACTGTTATCACCCGTAACCACAGAATTCCAATTTCCCGCCTCCTATCTTCAACTGTTATCAATATTCTTAATCTATGTAATAAACGACAAATAGGTTAAAAAATGACTCAGCATCCACGTCCAAATAAACATCATTTTATTTATTCTTACAACACCGGCACCGAAACCATTAATCACAGCTTTTTTAGTCTAGCGGCAGGGCATTTTGCAGTTTGTTTACATTTCAGTCATGTTCCCAATTCGTACCATCACACAGGTGTACCAACCCAGATCTAGTGACTTTTTGGTACAAACCTAGGGGGGAAAATCCCTGAACGCCAGAACATACATAGCTCTACTACTGACAAACCTCCTTGTATTGGTTTAATATTTAAAAATAAATAGCTGTTAAACATTTCCAAGAAATGTTTCATAGCTAGTAGGTAGCTATAGATAAAGGAGCAACGAAAATTGTACCATCTTGAGACAATTTCATATTTATCGTCTTAAACCAATAAGATATGAGACTTTAAATAGTCTGCGCTGTACTTTGCGTAATGGACAGTTCATTGTGCGGTTCCGGAAGACATAATATGTTACAAATATGAAACATATTATATTTCATATTTGTGATTGTTGAATTTCATTACAAAACGTATATTTATTTACGTTCCTTTTTAAAACATTAAAGTTATGATAAGTTGGGTGTCTGTTTCACTTTATGGTTGTCGTAAGTGGTGATTTTATTTATTTCTTTGTCGGGTTTTATTAAAACCGGTCGCGATAAATATTGAATCAAATAAGAAACTATGTAGTGATACTGTAGGCTTAAATTTTTTAATTGTCTTGTACGATGATGAAATGTATATTAGAGATTAGAATATTTAATTTCTATATGTAGGAAATCTTTAATACGCAATATCACTGGAAACCATGTAAATTCTAGTCATTGGTTTGTTGATACATGAAATGTTCGTCTTTGATAAGGAATGTAATATAAAATAAATTAATTTGTTGGCATTTTCAAATAATCATATTTTGTCAAAATGTGGACATATTTAAAAATTGACCATGAGCAATAAAAGAATATTCTATAATTAATTAATATCATTCTGTATTTCTTATACGATATATTTTGTTAGCTAAGTCGTCCCTTTAATATGCGACAATAAAGTTTTTAACCAAGTGCCGCCCCGGCTCCTGGTCGTACATTAGTTAAATTTAGGAAAATGCATTTCTTATATTTTAGTCAGGAGTCTGGCAAATTATAAATATCTTTTAATCGTTATCTGACCTAACAAGACTCAGAATCTACATTACGTATCTGATAGAGTCGATTTATTAGGCACAAGATTTTACAACTTTCTTCGTGTTTCTGGGGATGAAATGAGAAATTGTGCTCTGGAATACAATGCGTACCTCCATTTAAGAGATATTAGCTTTAAGACCATTTTGAAAGTGGCAGCTACAAACAACTGTACCTGTGGCAGGTTCTTCTTTTTTCCTGAAAAAAAAACCAGCTGTAATATATATGGTATCTTAGTAAATATATCTATTTGTTCTATCTTTTAGTACTTTTGGAAATAAAAAAACACTATTTACATATATGTTTACACAATCGCATACCAACTTGAAAACAACACAGAATAACCAATGCCCTATACGAAATCGATTATATTTGAAATTTATTACTGCCAAGAAGACTAGAGAGTAAGGAGACATAGCTCCTCGAAAAATCAGTGGTGGGGGGTGGCACGAAAAACGTCGGCAATATGGCAGGCTCGCGTAGAAGCGCGCGGAATCTGTGCATGCCGTTTATCCTCGTCTATCGCGGTTTCTCTCTCACACTATCAAAATATCGGGTTCTATTGAGCCATGATCAGGGCTTTTGCTGGAACAATTCGCAACGCAACAATATCTCGACGCTTTTGACATATTCAACAGAAAAACTGGAAACGCTCAAAACACAGCAAACAAAAATAACGCTCAGTTATACGCAATGACCGCCATGATGAAGCACACCACGTAGCTTTTCGTGCTACCCCCACCACTCGAGTTATTATGTCTCCTGTTCTCCAGTCTCTTGGTTACTACAAAGACTGCCTTTATGACGTCATAATCAAATAAGTTAAAATTTCAACAAACGGCGACCTCTATGTGAATTATAGCATAAAATTGCGCTGTTGCACATTTGTCTCATCCTTTTTAGACTACAGTAAAAGCACTACTCGGCGTTGCGCTGATTGGTCGTTGCGCTGATTGATCGGATTGGCGCAACCAAAGTTAATCTGGCGCGTTTTTTGGGGTTTAAGGCTTAAGGTTATGTTTTTACTTTGACAAATTTCCTTAAAACGTTGTTTGTGTGCATACATATTTTTGCCGTTTCAGAGAGATTGTTTTACAAACCTGTTTATGAGAACATATTGTTTAGATACTAAGACCTTGTTTTAGCAAGAAATCATGGATCCAGCTTCATGTTCTGCATCCGCTTCAACAAATTCCGAAGAAATAATTCCATCAGAAGCGTGTCACCTTTGCAATAAAAATTTTAAAAATGTGGGATTAAGGAATCGTCATATTACAAGAGTCCATGAAATAGATGTGTTGAATCCCAAAATTAGTTACATTATTTGACCATTATGTGAGGAAGAAACTGATTTGAAAAGTCATGAGGGATTACGCAAACATCTTGAAATCACCAAGAATCGAAACGAAATCACCAGGTGAGTATTGAGTTAATGACTTTCGAGTTTTCTAGCAAACAAGAATACGACATATGGAAGGATGAGGAAAAAATTAAGACAAATTATGCAATGCACAGATCGATTCACAAAAAGGAACATAAGATATTGTACTATAATTGTAACAGAGGTAACCACAAAGGTAGGTGCAATACTCGGTACCTACAATAAGAAATATACCCATTTCAATAGTCACTTTAAATAAGATACCTAGGTAAGAATAATTACACAACATAATACTCTTATCTATTTTTAGGATACAAGCTCAACTATAAAATGAGGACGGAGAAATCCGGTGGGACAATTAAAATTAAAGGAGTATGTCCCTCCAGGCTGATTTGCACATTGCGCGATGGACAAGTTTTAGTTAGTTATTGGAAAACACATGTTGGACATGAACAAAAATTAAGAAGCAAACATCTCTCGAAGGCAGAAGAAAAAATGGTGGTAGAGAAGCTGCAGTCTGGTGTGCCACCGAACAGAATTTTAGAGGATTCAAGAAAATTGGAAGCGCCGAAACTGGAAAGATTGGCCGTCTTAACAACTCAAGACGAATTTGTCGCGAAAATATAACATCTAGAATAAACGAGATCAGAATGATATGGTAGCAGCTGCAGTGAAAGTTCAGGAATGGAATGCTAATGGAAATAATTATGCTTTCCTATTCAAGAAGGAAGGTACGTAACAAAAACAATTTGTAGTGATGCAATGATTATGATTAATCGACGATTATTGCTATCACACGATGCAATTCTTGCATGACTATTTAACAGTTTTAATTATTTTTTTGTTTATAGACAATGAACTTAGTACCTTAGGTTAAGTAGACTTTGATATCAATGGTGTGGTTTAATAAGTTAGAAACTTAGGTACATTTAAAATATACACGACAAACTGTATATTTACCATAAAATATTTGTCATAAACAGGAATGGATATTTATAGTAATATCATTGTTTATGTATCAAATTATTTGAATAGTTTGGTTTTACTTTGTCACTGAAAATATTAATGCTGTTGTTAAAATATTTATTTTATTTAACTCTTGCGGAAAGTGTCTTTCCCGCACTCGACTACTTGACCGAACATGTCACACTCCGCACTTGTTAGGAAAATAAATTTTTCTACAATAATGCAGAAAGCTACATATTTCTGCAAGCAAATTAATACTACAGAAATAAGGAGTTTATACTCCAACCCATCTGCAAATGCCTTATATAATAAGGACTAAACAAATTAGGTCAAAACAGCTATTCTCCTAGCTATATGCCAAACGCCGAGCGCTGAATTACATGACAAAAATTTGTCGTATTCTTGTCTAACAGAGTTAGCACTAAAAATACAGTGATTGTTCCAAAACCACCAAGAAAGATGCAAAGTGTCACCTATCTCAGGATATCCTTAACTGCAGACCGGTTTCGACCTTTCTATCTATGTCTTTCACAAACAGAGTTTGTGAAAGACATTCAAGGAACTGTGCGTAAATTTCAAGAAAAGACAAGTAAAACTACACAGAAACGAAAAATGGAGAAACAGGAATATTTTCCTTCCAACAAACATCCAAAAGTGAGTAAACTATAAATTATTCGACAAAGTTTTTAATTCCTACAATCCCATATCTAACATACTTAGTTTATTATGTGTGTATTTTGCTTTTGTATGTGTATTGAATTTTCATTTCAGGTTTAGGATTACTTACAAGAAGAAAATGAATATGGTAGAATTTGTTAAAAAATTATATATACATATAAATAGGACTGAATTGTTAACCGGGTTTATTAAGTTTTACAAACGTTTCAGTCCTTTGAGGTACTGCTTATAACCATAGATGTTTTTTCGAAATTTTGAAAATGGAATGTACTGGGTCCTAGACGAGGTTTAGATTGGTTTCACTTTCGTCATTGCATCAAATAGACACCCCCTCCTTTGTTTTTCCAAATTTTAAATCTAGTGTTTTATTTGGGGTTACCACAGTTCTTTCCGTTATATGAGTGTATTATTTTATTCAGGCAATAAAACTATTAAACTTATATATAATTAAATACACATCTTAATCTGGATTTTTTTCTTTTCTATAAAAAAAAAAAGGTATTACCTATTTACATATTTTTATTCAGATACACTACATTACATTTTAAACCTAAAATATTACCTATCTAATTTCAGTTCATTAGATAGGTACAACATTAAATTTTTAAATGAGAAAATAGGTAAATCTATTATTACTTTTTTTATTCAGACATTCATTAAACACAAATCGTAAAATGCAAATAACGTATCATTTTTACAAACTGGAACCCGCCGAAATTTAAATTAGGACACGCCCACCGACCAATCAGCGCAACGCCGGGTAGTGCTTTTTACTGTAGTCTATCCTTTTTCCTTGTTCAACCGGTTCAGCCTATGGCTTGTATAAATTTGGCAAATGTGCTTTGATTACAAAATGTCATCTAAGCAACTGTCTGATTTTCTGCTTCCGAACTGGTTTTTTAATAGTATAAGATGAGAAATAAAGTAATATCGTACATTTATATTGTGTTGTAAATTAAAAGTTGATGAAATTTATGACTTGAAAAGATCTCGTAGAAAATAATTGTGTACTGGTGCATCTGTTTTGGTGTTCTATAAATTTATAACTATTAATTTTAAGTAAAACAAAGTGACTTCGAATTAACTATTATATATGTATGGCCAACAAAGTGTATAATTTTTTTTAAAGCAACAACTAACCTACTTTTATAAAAAAAAAAAAAACGAAAAATGGTTAGTGGCAATTGTTATATTTGTTGATTTTTGTAAAAGTACTGTATTTATTTTAACAATTTTTAGCAAGTTGACGATCCTCCTTATTTATCTGTTGGTACAGCAGTTAGTGCAAAGTATAAAGGAGCTTTTTGTGAAGCTAAAGTAAGCAAAGTTGTTCGTGTTGTAAAATGCAAGGTTAGTAGTAACAAAGATTGCTTAACTCATCTTTTGACATTTTATCTTGCTTTAGGTTACTTATAAGATGGGTTTAGGAAATGCTACACTTAGTGATGAACAAATAAAGGGAACATTAAGAGTGGGCCAACTTGTTCAAGCTAAACATCCAGACAAGAAAGAACTAGTTGATGCTACAATAACAAAAATTCAGGATTGTAGTCAATATACGGTTGGTAAGTCAGCAACGAAAAACGTTTTTATTCAGTTTTCTAATTTACTTGCAATGTTTACAATTTTCACACAACCGTCCATTTGCTATCTAAGCATTTCGTAATCGTAATGGATAACAAGTTTTATGACGATTTTACTTCATGATATGTATAAAGGAAGTGTTGTAGCATCCACCTATCAATATTTGGTATTTACGTAATGTCAAGTGAAAGTTATTTGAGAAGAAAGTGGTGTCGTGCGGAAAAGTGGAAAATTTATTTTTTTCGAAAACTGGGTCCAAGTGGATGAAACTGAAGCCAGATTCACCTCCAGCACTCCCAAAAATAGAGGGTAAAAATATTTGGCGGGCATTTTAGAGGGTTCCATGAAAGTAAATAATTATAGTATTTAATTATAAAGTAATAGATATTGTACAATAATGTTCATCAAGTACCAATAAGATTTACGTATATCGTCCCTGGGTTGCATACTCTTCAAATAGCATTAATTAAATATAATATGTAAATATAATTTATTTATTCACAAACTTATGGTAATTATTTACTGTAAAGTAAAACTCTCACATCCTCACCATATATTGATTATCCCCTATTTTCAGAGGTACTGGAAACGAATCTGGCTTCAGTTTTTTCTGCTCGGACACAGTTTTTGAGAATGAATTTTCAACTTTTCCGCACAACACCACTTTCTTCTCAAATAACTTTCACTTTACATTACATAGATATTGAATATTAATATAGGTGGTATACAACACTTCCTTTATACATATCATACATTAAAGTCATCATAAAATCTATTATTCATTACGATTTTCTAATTTATTTGCAATGTTTACAATTTTATGAAGCCGTCCATTTTCTATTCTAGCGACCTCTATACTCAAAACGCTTGGATAACAAATGGATGATTGCATGAAAATTGTAAACATTGCAAGTAAATTAGAAAATCATAGTTATTAATAAGTTTTATGGCGGTTTTAATGTATGATATGTATAAAGGAAGTGTTACAGCATCTACTTACATTAATATTAGATATCCATGTAATGTAACGTGAAAGTTATTTGATTAGGAAAAGTGGTCGCGGAAAGTTGAAAATTCGTTTTCTCGAAAACTGTCCAAGCAGAAAAAACTGAAGCCAGATTCGTTTACAGCACCCCTGAAAATAGGGGGTAACCAGTACTTGGTGAGGATTTGAAAGTTTTACTCTACAGTAAATAATTACCAAACTTATTTATAATCAAGTAAATATAATGTTACTTATGGACGTGTTATATTGGGAAAGGTTAATCACCGACAGAACAGTGGACTACACTACACTACGAAGATGGGGCACATTATAGACAGCTTGCCTGTTGATCTATAATAAGAAACAGAAGTCGAGAAGATTAGATGTCATTATACCCGGCAACGGGTATAATGACATGAACCTGAATGCTGGTTGACTGAACTACATCTTTAAACTAATGTAGAAGAGTTGTGATTCCTATTCTAAACCTGTGACATAACAAAGCAGTTGCTGAACCAGTACTAATAGGCAAAATGGAGCAAACCGGTGAATTATCCCCCTCATCATCTGAGTCATAAGATAATCTCAAGCATAGAATGTTTTCCAGAAATTTTCCTGTAAAGGTGGACTTTTAAGTCCATAATAATAATAATAAAAATAATACGTATTGGTTTGAATTTTCCAAACACTGATAGTCATCTTGGCAACATAATGACTAAGAACCTTATGATGAACTATCTTAGTCATTATGCTAAGAACCTAAGAACTAACACCGAAAAGCTGGGATTTCTGAACTACAATCTTTATCATCAATCTTTAAGCCAATGTAGAAGAGCGTTCTCATATTGCAGACCTGCCACATAACAAGGAAGTTCTTGAACCAATGTTAATAAAAAAAGGCAGAATGAACAGGGATAGAGTGAATTCTCTTTTCCGCCATTCGAACTTAACTTCTGAGATAGCCTTAGAAGTAGGTGAATGTTTTTTAAAAAGTGTGATAAGAAATGCTTTTAAATCGATAACAATAACACCAACTACACTCAAACAGCTTGGTGGCTATAAATACTAAAATAATATAGGAGCTATAAAATATCCTGACGTGATCTTAATGGAGGGTGACATCAGGAAAGCATTTATTAGCCTGAGAAGTTGAAAGTCATCAGGCTCAGATAACATCCATAATTACTGGCTTAAAACATTTCCTTGCCTTCCATCAGCACTAGCGAAGGCATTTAATACCATAGTAAGAAGCCCAGACAATCTATCAGGATATTTTACCTGCGGAAATAACAGCAATAATGAATCAAAATTATGAACAGAAATTTAATCTATATTAACTACAGTAAAGCATTTGACTCATATCTTTTGGGAAAAATTCTCGGACCCGTTGTATATGGTATGTTGTATTTTTTCGTGACGAATTTGTTTTTAAATAATCCTCTGACCTATAGTCAAACCAATAAATGTAAATGCAGTGCAATGACCGAGAGAAGGTGGGGATTTTGTCTGGAACAGAGGCGTAGATGTTTTTATTTTTTGGCGAGGTCAGTGACAAGTACTGCTACAATTATTGATATGACGGAAATTTAAAAAATTGCTAAATCACATAAGCGAGAATTTTGTGAGTAAAAGCAAGTTTCCACACCACTTATGAAATATTGCTAATGGCGCGTTACCATTTTTTTAGTGGGTGGTTTGCCAGTAGCCCTATTCCCACATTAATAACAATTCTATATAAAATAAACAAAATTATATAACAAAAACAATAAAAAATTCTCTTCCAGAATTTAACAAAACCCCATAACAAAATTCTGTAACAAAAACAAAAGAAACATTTCTTGTACAGAAAATAAACGAAATTCTATTACAGAAATAAAAAGAAAATGTTCAAAAAACAATCTTACCCTTTCCAATTTTCGAGCTATCACTTTCACTATCACTTTTACCAATACTAATAATAATGGGAATCAATGCTTATTCTTCTACAGCAAGTTTATTATATTTATTTGCATGTATTTTCACAATTTGAAGCAATTCTGGCTTTAAGCTATTTTCAGCATAAGGGATACCTTTGTCCCATAACCATCTTTGAATCTGTGCTTTCTTCCATGACTGTTGTGGGCGTTTTTTCGCATTTTCGACTATGATACGGGGCATTATCCATAACGACGACAGATTGTGGTTCCAAATTTTCAAGAATGCCTCTAAACCAATTTTCGTACACCTTTGCATTAATCTCTTCGTGGTAGTGTCCTATTTTCTTGGACTGAAATATTAGTTCACTATTTACTAAAAATCCACTATAACTTCCTATATGTGTAATTATAAAACGACGACCTTTCCCAGATGGTATTTTTATACCAGTTGACCAGCCTTCAATAGCTCCTTGCCGTGCATTTTTCACATTTTCATATTGCCATACTTTTTTCACAGCATGCCCCTCGTTGGCCCATGTCTCGTCCGTATAATACATTTTTTTCCTTGCCTCCGAAATTCTTTAATTTTCCTGAGATAGTCTCTTCTCCACTGTACTATTTCACTTCTTTCAATAAGAATACTCTATCTATTTTCTCATATTTAATGCCATGTAAAGTCTTCCGCAGTGTCTCCTTACCCTTCGTCAACATCCACTTTCGTTCGACCGCTTTTTATGTAATCGAAATTATTATTACACTATCAATATTATTATATTTAATAGCTTCACATACTATATGCACCAGAATCTTAATTTACACGTATCACGTTTGCAATAAATCACAAAACTATATATTTACCATATTTATAACACAATCTATAATTTAAATAATAACAAAATCTCATCGTTAAATTAATTAAATAGTCCTATGTTGTATTGTGAATATATATTGAATTAATATAACATTAATAAATTTTGCCCTTACCTGTCGCCAATGGTCATCAGCTGTTGTATAGTGCGCTGTAAATGACAGTCTAAATGAGTGAAATAAATAATATTCTTCAATGAGAGAAACAAAGAAGGCGACAACACGTGCAAATCTTGGACCACCGACATTGCCATTTTTTGCAGAAAATCGGTGTGATGAGGACTTAAATACAATGAAATTTATTCATCTCTTTATATTTGACAAACGACATAAATTTACATGCGCTATGTCGCAGATAGGCAGTATACAATTGAATTCTAGTATTTCTTGTTTAATTTTGATTATAAATTGCAATTAAGTTTAATATTACCGAATTCATGTAGAACATATACGAAATTTAGGAATTAAATATGACAATAGCGCCTGTCAGTTCTTAGGTCATTGCACTCTTTACACTTCTTGATTTGACTTTAGTAATGTATACTTTACTTTTTAAGTAACCCCATAAAAAGTAATCTAAGGGTGTCATACCTTAATGACAAAGTTGCTACCCAACTTTACAAACACTTGAAACGCGTTGGTTTTGCCAAATAAAAAATAAATGTATTCTTTAAAGAAATAACTTAAAAAACTAAAAAAAAAATATATTTAACGAAGTACGATTTCAAGTTTTTATCTGACAGCAATAAAAAACATTGGTCGTTGAGGCTACTGTCAGGCAACTAAAACTTTAAAAGTTGAACATGTATTTTTTGGTTGATTTTTTAAATAACCATTGCTATTAAATTTAGTATTTTGAAATTGCATAATTGCTTTTTCTTAATTTTTTTTGTATCTAATTTATACTCACATTAATGTAATTATTACCATAGTGTATGTAAAAAATGTGCTCTCAGATTCCATAATAAAAAAGGGGGTCGTCATTAAAAAAAAATATTGACGTCATCCATCCCACACGAATCACCCTGTATGTATTAATATTTTAAAACATTTCAAGAGGCATACCAAAAATCAAAATATTAAGAGGCATTTTCCAGGGTGACACTTTTAAGTCTGTTGTGGTTCATAGTAACACTAAATCCATTGTTACATTATAAAAGAAACGCACCACGGTTACCGTCTTGACATTAAGGACAATAGCAGAGTTAGCCACTTGATGTTAATGGATGATATAAAACTTTATGCTGAAAGCAAGGCCTACACCTATGCCTTCAGAAAGTATATTGGGATGTCGTTCAGATTATGGGCGAATTTCTAAGTTAAAAAAAGATAAGTGTGCAATAATGGGCTGTGATAATTCCAAATATAACTGGCAGGATCGCCATGTGATAACTCTGTTCGTTTGGGTTGTTATGTGAGGGACGAGTTAATAATCTACAACTTACAATATCTCTTAACATTAAATGTAACCTATTGTTTACTAATACTAATTAAATAATAAACTATGTACATTTAGTAAACCTACTTATTCTATTTACATAGTGTTACGGTAACTTGGAAACTATTGCTTAGAGATGTTTTAAAACCTTATGAGCTTTGACCTTCATATGCGCAGAAACATAATTACTGCCGGTGCCTTGATTCTACCTCCTAAAAACATTAGCCGTGTTGTCACCACAGTTTATCTCGAGCTCTCGTTATAAACAGATATCTGATCCAATTACGTTTTATTTCCTTTGAGTTGTTTGTTGCATTTTAAATTATAGATTTTTAAAGATTTTACATTACTACAGTGTTATATAATCGTCATAACTAAAACATGTAAGTGAATTATTTTGTGAAATTTATGTATATGTATATTGTATAGTATAAGTGCTATATTATTATTGTCTTAAAATTAGGCCCGCATTAATAGCAAATATTTTATTCTATTTTAATTTTGTAATAGGTCTAATAACAAGAAACTGTTGCACAGTCAAGTGTGGCAGATAGTTTATAACGTTTATGAATTTATGAGAAAAGAAAAAAGAAGATAAGAATCCTATTGAGGTAGACCAGGTGCAGGTTCAGGTAGTCGAAGCTACCGGTGTTTCGAAGAATAATACATGAACATAAAGCTAGCCCATCTGGTGATCTTTCGTCGCCTAGAAAAAAAAAATAAGCTAAGTCCTAGATCAACCGTGGATCAGTTTGAGGAAGACGTAATTACAAACAAAATTTATAGATCCGCATCTATTTATAAGTGATATGTAACTATGAAAACCTTGTTTGTTGGAAAAATTTACAGTTTTAGAAAAATAATTCATAAAATGGGATTTCGCTGGAAAAGCGACTCCCCCCCTAAACAAAGGTTATCAAATTTAGTTTATAACGCCAAAGATAAAACTAATAAATGTGAAAAATTGGGAGTTTATAGGTTAAATTGCTCGGAGTGCAATAGCACATATATAGGACCAATGGGACGTAAATTTAGAACTAGATACCTTGATCACAATAGATCATTCAGGTTACAAAAAAACAGATTCTACTTTTGCTAATCATATCTTAGAAAGTGGATATAATTTCCCAGATATTAATAATATGAAAATCCTACACTATGCCAGCAAAGGTTTAAAACTTAATTGGTTACAAGCAAAAATTTATAAATACAACCATAGTGATAATTTTAGCTTGTTAAATGATCAAGTAGGTATACTATATTCTCCTATTTTTACTGTTACCCAAATTAATTAACCCCCTGTATAATAGTTCTTAATAATATTCATGGAAATTCCCACAATTTGATGGTAGGGATTGCACCATTTATAAAACATGTTTTCTTGTAAACCTTAACTACCTGTGTATTGTCGTAACACTTTAGTCTCTGTATTTGGATAGTATATATTATAGGAACAGAATGTTTGTATTTTATTCTTAGTTGAATCATCGTTTGAATGACATAAAATTTATCGAAACTGCAGTCACGTTTCTGTGAAAATATAGTGGTATAAAACTTAGTAGTTCTTTTACTCATTTCCGTTGTGAATTATGAACTACCACAGAGTAACAGCTTCTTCGATTAATTTCTTCAAATTAAATAGGCTAACGCATTAACTATTAACTACATTTAGGGACCGCCATCCATGATCATCCATCAAGAGGCTATGTATAAAGAGACTTCAAGGAGAACAAGGAGTAATTAACATTGTAGAATTGTGTAGAAAATAGGAGAGGATTATTAAGAAGTACTTTCAAGACTCCTATAAAGCACTCGCACTAGAAATTCGTCCAAGGTCACCGAGATATACTGCACTCAAACTGTTTGAAGAGAACGTCCATATAACGCTAGTAAACACAGATACCACCTGACACGAAAAGGTTACCCTTGGCAAATTCTAAATACAGGAGATCTATATCCTGGAACTGAAGGTCCAATATACTGTGATCTAGTTACAATTACGAGAAGTAATTGCATGTTGCATTTATAATGCTTTAAATGCAACAGACCGAGGGAGACAATCGGCTATGTCATTGGGGTATGTCCAGCCCTGGCAGATTCATCATATCTAGGAAAACACAACCAGGTAGCGGAAATAGTATATGCAAAGGCACAAAAGTCCAACCTCTTGTCAAACTCACCAGAAATATTAGCTGCAGGCAATGACAGCCACCTGTTATATGAACACAGACCAATAATCACTGATAGAATTACAATAGATCATATATCGTTCTCATTGACAGAGCAGCAAAAAGGATACATTCTAGATATAACTTTCCCAGCAGAGTTGACCCAGAACATCAGAAAAACGGAAGCCGAGAAAATTAGAAGATATGAAAATCTTGAAGGACAACCAGAACAGCTGGTAGTTGGATTAAATGGATCAGACAGGATAACTCTAAAGTTATACATACACTCCTCCAACTAAATCAACGTTATACTTACCCGTGTTGGGTATAAATCCGGATAAACCACTTCCCGATTAAGAAGATAGTAGGACACACACTATACAACAGTAACATGGAGAACCAAATGAACAAATCAGTCCTACAGGAACAATAGCACCCCGAATACGACAATCCCGAGCATTAAAATTCTGAACACCACAATCCCGAACAGGATAATCCTGAACAGGACAATCTCGAACATGAAAATCTCGAATACCAGCAAAGAACATCATACCCATTTCAAGCTAACTAACACCTCTTCATCTTCATCTATAACGGGAAACGTTTCTACCGCGAACTGGAGGCTAAAATAAATAAAGAATTTGAGGCAACCGAGGAAACTTACAATGAAGAAATATTCTGCAATTACTGGCTAGATATATGGTTGGACTGCAACGACTACAATTAAAGCGCGCGATGGTTACACATACTCGAGGAAGATACAACAGAATTACAAGAAATGCCAAGTCAACTTGATAGAGGACACCATTAAGAAAGCAGATACCAGCCTGCCAAATTGGAAGTCACCAGTCCTAAGAACTTCCACAATTACTAGTTTAAAGTATTTCCCTGCATTGCAGGAACACTGGCGAAGGCATTTAATAACATAGGCAGGAACCCAGAAAGCTAATGTCATATCTTAGCTGCGGAAATACAACTCGTTTATACAATAAAGGAGAAATCCAGGACCCAAAAAAATTACAGGCCGATAATTTGTCTGTTGGTAGTATACAAGTTGTTGACCGCCACTTTGCATGCAGAGATATACCAACATTGTAAAGTGAACAACATTATCGCAGTGGAACACAAGGGTTAACATGAAGAAAACACTGATGCATGGAGCAGTTTACCATCGACGCAGCAATTTTGAACTAAGCCCGGATAAAGAACAGAAACTTCAGCATAGGATACATTGATTACAGTAAAAGATTCAACTTCAAACTGCATCAATAGCTCAGAAATGTTCTGGAAATCTACAAAGTCCATCCACTAATGCGTAACTTTCGATATATATGGTGGTCCAGAGCTAGACTACTTAGGTACAATGAGACAACGAAGAGAAAAGCCTAATAAGCAGCTTCAACACAACCAGAAGCTATTCTACAGTGAATTAGAGGCTAAAACAAATAAACTTGATATAGTGGAGAAATCTTATAATGAACATTTCACAACTTTTGGCGGGATATATGGCTGGAACGTACCAACTACAATCAAAGAGTACGGTGGCTACAAACACTATAAAATGATACAACAGCATTACAAGTAATGTCTGAAGTGATCTTGATAGAGGACGATATCAGGAAAGTAGTCATCAGCCTGTCAAATTGAAAGTCGCTGGGTCCAGATAACGTGCACAGTTACTGGTTGAAAACATTTATCTGCTTTCCTTCAGCAGTGGTAAAGAAATTTAACAACGTAGTAAGAAGCCCAGAAAATCTACCAGGATATCTTACCCGCGGAAATACAACGCTTTTGCACAAAAAGGAGACAGAAATGACCCAAAAAATTATAGACCTAGAACAACATAATCACACTGGAACAGAAGGGTTGGATGAATAAGACTGAGAAATACTGAACTACGCCCGGATTAAGAACAGAAACATAAACATAGAGAAACGTAAACTATATTCTACAGCAAAGCATTCGACTCGCACATTCGTAATGCACAAATGGTTCAGAAAAATTCTGGAAATATATAAGATCCATCCACTAATATGGATCTTATTGACTCAATGGAAGACACAGCTGCATGTTAATCAGGCAAATATTGGTGAGATTAAAATAGCAAGATTAGGCATTATCCAGGGAGACACGTTAAGCTCTTTATGGTCTGTACTTGTAGTAAATCCATTGTCACATCTTCTAAAAGAAATACAACGCGATTACCATCTTAACATCAAGGACGATATTAGAGTTAACCACTTGATGTTCATGGACGATATGAAATTTTATGGTTAAAACAAGACCCACTTACGCTCACTGATTTCAACTAGAAATCAGTGGCGGTTTCTGCATAAGATCACATGAGCACTTGAACCCCCAAAGCAAATTTTCAAACATTACAATAAATGTAAAATATACTTTGCATTAATAAATAAAATATATTACGAGACTCTAATTCAAATATCTAAACGTTAGTTTATTAGTCTTATTATTTGAATTTGTGAAACATGCGCCGCATGTTTATTTTATTTATTTTGGGACTCGGTTTGTTATGTTATGTCTCGTTGTCATGGTGACAGCGACGGAGCACGTGCTACAAATGGGCGTGATTTACGACGAGTTTGTGGACATTTTCGATTTGGCGGGTGGCGGGGGTTATACGATATTTCCGATGAAATGGAGTACAAATTTGCCGTGAACTAGAGACTAGATTGTGCTGTGAACGCTATTAGGCGTTCAGTGAACTACGTGCGGTTATTTTATAGTATTCAGTATTCTTACGTTATTACGGCATTAAATAAATATCGATATAAATATACATAATATGGACCATAACTAAAATTTAATAAATATGGATACGAACAGTTTTCCCGTGCAATATTTGAAAGACAATTTTAATTCTTTGAGTTCATCATCATGAGGTCATCAGTCCTAAGACTGGTTGGACGCTAACCTCCAGCTTCTCCTATCTTGTGCTAACCTATGCATTTCGCTAATTGTGCTACAACCTACATCTCTTACTATTTGCGAGCAGTAGTCTAATCTAGGCCTACCTCTGCCTTTCTTCACTCCTATTTCTGCCTCCAAAATATCGCGGACTATTCCCCCATGTCTCAGCAAGTGGCCTACCATTCTATCTCTTCTCTTCTTTATGTTTTTCCACATACTTCTTTTCTCGCCGACTTTCTCCAATACTTCTTCGTTTCTAACCCTATCAGTCCATGGTATTTTCATCATTCTTCGGTAACACCACATCTCAAAAGCTTCTAATTTCTTCCTACTTGCTTCCCCTACCGTCCAGGTTTCCCAACCGTATAGTGCCGTGCTCCATACATATGTTTTCAAAAATCTCTTCCTTGTTTCTAAGTTTATTACCCCCGAGCATAAAAGTGCTTTCTTTTTGTTAAAAGCTATTCGACCCTGCGCTATTCTTTGTTTTATGTCTTTATCGCTTCTTCCACCCCAATTCATTTTACTTCCTAAATAAGTGAAGTCTTTAACTTCGTCCAATCTTTCATTATTAATTTGTACTTTAGTTTTTGCTCTGCTCTCGCTCCTTCTGCACACTAACACTTTAGTTTTGTTTTTATTCACCCTCATTCCGTATTCCTCTGTCAACACTACCTCCATTTCGTTCAATGCTGATTCTAATTCCTCCTTACTAGATGCTAATACTGCTATATCATTCGCGAGTCTCAGCATTTTTAGTTTCTGTCCCTGTACTTTAATCCCGAAATCCACTCTATCTTTTACCACATTAATCGCCTCTTCGATGTACAGATTAAAAATTAGTGGTGATAGCGTATATCCTTGTCTTACTCCTTTCCTAATACCTACTTCCCTTTTTTCCCCTTCTACTTCTATAACAGCAGTTTGCTCTTTGTATAGATTGTGTACTACTCTCTTATATATATACTTCATTCCCGCGCTCTTTAGTATCTCGAACATTTTTTCCCGTCTTACGTTATCAAAAGTTTTTTCTAAATCTACAAATCCTATATAAGCGTTCTTTCCTTTTTCTATTGTTTTCTCTAACATTACTCTTAGTGCTAGAATAGCTTCGCGAGTTCCCCTATTTCGCCTAAACCCGAATTGGTCTTCTCCTAGTATTTCCTCCGCTCTATTTTCCATCCTCTTCTGCACTATTCTGGTTAAGATTTTTGACGCATGGGAGGTTAGGCTAATCGTTCTAAAATTCTCGCATTTGTCGGCTCCTCTCTTTTTCGGTATAGTAACGATAATGTTCCTCTTATAATCCTCCGGCATCTCGCCTGTTTCGTATATGTATTTTACCAGTTCAAACATCCTATTTACTACTTTCTGTCCCGCACATTTCAAAATTTCCGCCTGTATTTTATCTACACCCGGCGCTCTATTGTTCTTTAGCCCCCTTAGTGCTATTTCAAATTCCTCTCTCAATATAGGTTTTCCTACATCTTCCCTATCGATGCTAGATTCTTCCTCTAATATCTCTCCTAATTCCTGACTCTCGTATAAATTTCCTAGGTACTGCTTCCATCTATCCGCTTTCTCCTCTCTTCCGATCAGTATTTCCCCGGATTGACTCCTAACGTTTCTACTTATTGTTCCTATATCCCTGAAGTTCCTCTTAATTATTTTGTAAGCCTCATCGGTCTTACCTACTTGCAGCTTATCTTCTACTTCTTTGCATTTATCCTCTATCCATTGTTCTTTCGCTTTTCTACATTTTCTAATGATTTCCCACTTTATTGCCTTATAAGTTTTCAGTCCTTCCTCGTCTCGTCTGTTTTTGTAACCTCGTCTCTTTTGCATTAAGTTTAAGATTTCGTCCGTTATCCAGGGCTTCTTAGCTTCCCTTTTCTCGTGTCCTAAAACGTCCGTAGCCGCGGAATCTAGACAATAAATGTCTACATTTATACGTTTGTTATCCTTCCGGGTTTTCAGATTTTTGAACTTTAATCTAGCTTTCATGACTACCAAGTTGTGGTCGCTATCTACATCTGCTCCTGGATAACTCTTACAGTCTTTTACTTGATTTCTAAATCTCTTCCTAACCAGAATGTAGTCTATCTGATACCTGTCTATCCCTCCTGGCATTTTCCAGGTGTACCGCCTCCTAACGTGATTCTTGAATAATGTGTTCGCGACTACCATCTTGTGCTTTTCACAGAATTCTATCAGTCTGCTACCTCTCTCGTTTCTGTTTCCTAATCCATAAGGACCTACAAATTCTCCTTCTTTCCCCTCACCTACGACTGCGTTAAAATCTCCCACTATTATCTTTGAGTTATGAAAAAAAAAAAATTGAAATTAAAAATGCGGGCAAACTAAAACCGGAACTTAATTTGACGTAGACTACAAAGTCCAAATCTAAATATTTTAACAGGAGGTTTAAAAAGGAAATGTATAAAAAAATGATTGTATTTGTGGGTGCAGTATAACTAAAAGTTTATTTTGCTTCCCCTGCTTGTTATTCAGTCGCGGCGTTGAACCGTCCTGGTCAAAAAATGGAATAATAGACCTGAGTCATTTGGCACAAAAAATAAAAAAAAAAAAAACATGAGAATATTCAATCTCATATTAATGCTCAATTGGATTTGAAACTGTTGGAAAAAGTAGACATTCGACAGCAACTCGACAGTGCATACAGACGCAATATTCAACAACAAAATGAACAGGTAGCAAGAATCGGTATGTTCTTTCAAAAATTATCGATTGCATAAAGTTTTGCGGAGCTTTTGAACTAGTATTTCGAGGTCATAATGAAAAAGAAGATTCCTCAAATCCCGGAATTTTCAGAGGTTTATTAATTAAATTTCAGTGCCGAATTAGATACAGCATTGAAAGATTATTTTGAAAAATCTGTTGTTTTTAAAGGTACTTCAGAAACAATTCAGAATGACTTGTTAGATTGCATTTAGTGATTGCTCAAGAACATATCAAGAAAGAAATTTTGAAAGAATATATCGCTGTTATTTCTGACGAAACCACGGATGTAGCAAATCATTATCAGATGGCTATAGTATTTATATACATTCTACCAGACGGCACCCCAGTTGAACGGTTTTGGTGTTTTATTAATCCTGATCATGATGCGGTTAGTTTATCAGAATGCATAAAAACTAATTTAAAACAAGTGATAGATAAAGCAGAAAAACTTATTTCACAAAATTACGATGGCGCAAGTGTAATGAGTGGGCGTTATTCAAGTGTTCAAACTTCTGCAGACAGAGTTAGAACTAATTTATAGGAGACCTGATTTTAGAAATATGAGTGGTACTATTCATCTGTTGAAATTCATAACAGATAATAATCTTCAAGATATATACAGGGTGAGTCTTTAAGGTGGACATATATTTTTACCAGCGGTGTATTTGAGCACATGGAGCATTATTGTGTTGTTTTTTCTTTGTAAATTTTGCCTTAAAACACCGTCACATGTTGGTTACCGCTGATCAAGCATGCCGACTGCCGTTAATATTCTATCATAGAAATGCGCTGTTGTCAGCTTGTCACCAATTTCTCACAAATTGGAGAGAATATCTACCTCACAGATTTGTATTTTTAGAATACCAAGAATACATTTTTAATTTCTTTAAACTTCTATTTTAATTGGTAAATTAAAATCAACAAATTTCCACACCACCATTGAGGTATTGCTTTGTCGCGTTACTTTTTTGATAAGTGGGTTGTTCGCCTGTAGCCATGACTCCACTATGAATTTTTATAAATGCGAAAATGCGAAAACAACAAATGATATTTGAAAAACAAGCAATTGTAATTACAAAGATATGCCAACATACTAATAATAAAAAGTAAAAACATTTTCAAGGAATAAAAATTAATAAACACTCACCTGACCAGGAACTAATTGACCCACTTTACATTTCACGTCACTTCACTTAACTGTGCGTCACTTCACCTCACTTTACAACCGATCCAATAAGATTATTCACATAACTTCATTTTGTAACATTATTTTTTCCTGAGCATACTCCTTAACCATAATAAAATCACAAAAACTGTTCAAAATGACCACCATTATTCTGTATACATCCTCGTGTGTCCATCTGCAGGTAGAAATTCAAACAATTTATCTTCATATGCAGATCCTTCAAATGTTCTTGCTAGTAGTATATAATTTTGCAACTACTCTGGACTTACTAGGTCAATGGAACTATAATAAATTAGAAGTATATTAACAAAATAATAGTTACTTATGCTTAGTTGACAATAATGTATTCTTCATAAAAAATACTTATTATAATACAAAGCATCTTAGCAAAGTTGTTTACCCGATTGATTTATCTTTGTGTAGCATTTATATAATTTAGAGTGCATAGAACTACTAGGTAACTGAGTCCTCCTTAATTATAAATATAAATAAATTGAAGTATAATTTACCTCAAGTCCAGTTTTCTATGAAAGCCTCGCAAGGAACTAATTTTTCCATCGAAAGGTATGCCAGTTTTTCTGATTTTAAGTACAATATCTGTGTAAACAAATCGAGCAGTGAATAAAAATCTCTTAGAAAATATTCTGCAGTTAGTACAAACCTTTTACAGTAGGCCTACTAGAGTAGTTCTCTTCCCTATTATATAAAATTCCTGAATTATCTTCTGCAAACATTTTTCAGTAAAATTATATACGACTACGTATGTACGAATACGATTTTGTGCTTGGTTTATTCCTTTTTTCTTTGGGGAAAAAAGGAGGTACCTGAATCTATCACAGCACCTTCTTTGAGTACCTGTTGATAGGTATTTTTTTTTTAATTTCTGTTGTGGCTAACATTCTCTTCGAATGTTTACTTTATTCTTGGGATCCTTCTTCATACATGTTATGACATTACTTATTACTTCTCGGGAACAGTTATGTAACACCTTTTTTGTTGATTTCTTAGTCACATCCATTTATCTGCAATTTGATATTGAAGTGACAATATGCATGTGATACACATTTAATCTCTACACAAGTGTATGATTTAGAAATAAAAATTAATAGTTACCCATTAAAGACAATTTCTTTCAATTCAAATTAATTAATTAATAAGGAAAAGTTATGAAATCTGCTTGTATGTAAATTCCCATAACCTATAAAACGTACTCAGATTATACTTCGTTACTTACTCTAACCGGTGATCAAAGTTGAAAAATAAAAAATATAAATGCCTAAATAACAACAAAAAAAACAACTGAAACAATATAAATGATAACTATTAAATTTTAAGTAATATTTTAAATCTCAAGTTACACTGTCAAACCGGTCAAACCTGAAACAGCTGACAGAAGCTATTAAACTATGTACTTTCTACGCAGGTCAACAAAATACGATGACCTCTAGGCGCTAGAATGCACCTATAAACCTATAACTGAAAACACGTTAACAAACGGTTGAATGTAAACATTGCAAGTAAATTAAGAAAATCGTAAAGAATAGCATGTGTTGTGATGATTTTAATGTATAATGTGTATAAAGAAAGGATGTTGTATCATCTACGTACATTAATATTAGGTATACATGTAATGTAAAATGCATGTTATTTGATAAGGAAAAATAGTCATGTTGGAAAGTTGAAAATTCGTTTTCTCGAAAACTGTGTCCGACCACCAAATGCTGAAACCAGATTCTTATTCGGCGCCCTCGAATTTAGTGAAGATTTGAGAGTTTTACGCTAATGTAAATAATTAAAGAGGTCTTATAATTATGGTATAACCTTCGTAATTCAACGGCCCCTCTGCAACTTTTTATAGAAATTTGGAGGTAAGAAGCTAAACATATTTTTATTTAGGTATTTTACAATTTTGTAATTAAATTAAGTACAAAATAGCTCTTAAAGCGGCAATATTTTACCTGCTAAAAGTGCATCTTACATCTCAGCTCTATTTATTCCACGTTATTTGCAATAAAATCAATGTTTGCCATTTATTTGTCAACTAAAAGAAGAAAATGTAAATGTGGAGATTTGGCAACATTGGCTGCTATACATCTGATCAAACTTGTATCATGGATATAGTGGATACAACAAATAAGTGGTTCTCAAAATGTTGAGCAAAATTTTCTAAATATTAAAAATTCAATAACTCCATTAATAAGGCCGATATTAAAAAATGGTTTTCACAATAATCATTTACTAGGTGTAGACATTAAGTGGTTAAAATATACGTACACCTTAAAGACACCTTGTATACAATGACCACAGTTGAAGTAGAAAGAAGTTTTTCAACACTGAAGCAATTAAAACATTTTTACGGAGTTCTATGA
The DNA here is from genome assembly GCA_037954035.1 of Rosalia funebris. NCBI lineage: Eukaryota > Metazoa > Arthropoda > Insecta > Coleoptera > Cerambycidae > Rosalia > Rosalia funebris. The sequence goes on from JAZFAV010000016.1 coordinate 40,774,017, forward strand.
ATCAAGAAAGACTGACGACCTTAGCAATGATGCCTATTGAGAAAAAATTATACAAGGTTTGCCAGACTTCAACCAAGCTGTTACAACTAACTTTGCTGAGAGCAAGAATAAAAGAATTGTTTACATTCAAGCAATGTAATACAGTTTAGACATTAGGTGAACAGTGACTGTACAAACAAAAAGTAATGGATTCCTACTGCATGTGAGTATTTTTATTACGATAGTACGATAAAAATTTGCATGTTCTTGATTTTGTGAACCCCCTATGCTTTCGACCACCAGCCGCCACTGCTAGAAAAGCTTTCAGCAAAGATATTGGCATGCCATTCGGATTGGATAAGTATGCAACAACAAACATCCAAAAAGGAATAATTCAAAGGGATGCGGAACCAATAGAAAATGTGACCATGGGACAAGACAAGACTGCGTGGGAATTACGCATCAACTACATTACCTTAAAACTACAATTCAAAAAGAAATACAGAAGTTGTTTGATGAAGTTGTTCAATACATCGCTGAATGCACGAAACATGACTATAGCTATAAATACTTGGACTGTTCTGGTCCTCACATATTCCTTAGGAATATTGAACTGCGGTAATTCGGATCTGATAGATAATCTAATGCATCGACTATTAACTAAATTTAGGAACCGCCATACACGATTAGCCTTCAAGAGGCTTTATATAAAGAGATTTCAAGGAGGCAGGCTAATTAACATCACAGAATTGTGTAGAAAGTAGGGGAGAGAGATTAAGAAGTACTTCCAAGACTCCGATAAAACTCCACCAGAAAGTAGCCACGAGAACGACACCCACCTTCTATACCTATTGGGACAGGTCATAATCAATGACAACAGTGGATTATAATAGGCCAGATATTGTTCTCATTGACAGAGAAAGGGCGCATTATAGATATAGCTTGCCCGCTGATCCAAAACATCAGAAAAATGGAAGCTGAAAAGATTAGAAAATCTTATGATAGAAATTAAGCATATCTGGGCCCTGGACAGAGTAGAAATCACTCCAATTGTCATCTCGGCAACAAGATAAGAACCTAAGAACTAGCACTGAAAAACTGGGACTCCTGAACTATATCTTTAAGCCACTGCAGAAGAGCGTTATATTGCAGATTTGCCATGTAACCAGATAATAAGGAACATAATCTTGAACTAGTATTAATCGACAAAGTCGAATCTACCATCTGAACCTATCCCTGAGATAGCCTCAGGAGTATGCGAATGTTTTTCAGCAATTTTGCTGCGAAAGTACTTTTTAAGTCGATAATAATATACAACATACAGTGCTATTCAAAAGTCCCCTCCCCCCCCCTCTTATCTTTGGAACGATTATACATAAACTAGTGAAATTTGGTAACTGAATATTAAGGGTTGTAAACTTCCCTACTAGTGATGATAGATGACGTATGCGTCAAAGATGACGTCACAAGGTCATTGTGACCAATAATTTTAAATGGAACCCTATGGCAAGCGACACCTCTTTTAAAAGGTATCGAAAAAACCTATTCAATGATACTAATATTGTGTCTGTTTACGGCAGTTTTGACAACTGGCTTTCAAAAACCGCAAAGCTGTGATGAATTAAATCAGTTAATAATAAAATTTAAAATTCGAGCTCCGCCACTGGATAGTTGGATAGTAAATAACCTGACGTTTTTGCAAGTCTCCCCAATTTGATGTTTTTTTAGCTGTCAAAGTTTTTATACATTTAATAATTTGTGTATCGTTGATCGAACGTTTAACTGTTTTAGTACCTTGTGGTAATTTTAAAATATTTGTACATTCAATAATTTGTTAAACTGTTGTGAGCTGAACGTTTAAGTGCTTCAAGAAGAGAAATGATACGTGTTTTAGGTGATAAAGTCGATCCTAATACTTGGTGAAACTGGAGAAAATATTCATGCAGCAGAACGCATTTTTAATGAAAGGTTTCCCGATCACCCAATTTCGAGGACTTATTTGAGAGAGCTTCTTCGTAAGTTTAAAACAACGGGTAGTATTATTGATGCAAAACGATCTGGCAGACCACAAATTTCTGATGAGAAAAAAATTGATATACTGGCAGAAGTAATAGTAAATCCTACTTCTTCAACAACTCAAGTTGCATCAACCTGTGAAGTCAGTCAAAGTACAGTGCACAGGGTGTTGAAAAAAAAAACAAATTTCACCCATACAAATTAAAAATGGTTCATCAACTCTCAGACGACGATCCAGACCGAAGACTGCAATTTTGTGAAAATATGGAGACTAAAATTAACCAACAGTCAACTATGTCAAAACAATTTGTTTTAGTGACGAAAGTACTTTCTATCTAAATGGAAATGTAAATACACAAAACGTGAGATATTGGAGTGACGCAAATCCTCACATATTTCGGAAACACATACTCAGTATCCCGAGAAGGTCAATGTTTGGGCAGGTATACTGGGAAACCACATCGTTGGGCCTGGGCTGGTGAAAGTTTACAACCCTTAATATTCAGTTACCAAATTTCACTAGTTTATGTATAATCGTTCCAAAGATAAGAGGGGGGGTGACTTTTGAATAGCACTGTATAATACACATAGGAGCGAACTGGAAAATATCGGACAGAAACTCTCGTAAGCGCTACGTAATAATTTACGGTATTCCAGAGAATAATATGGTTAATAGTGACGAAAACATGCTACTTGATAAGCAGAAAGTAAGCAATGTATTAAATTGTGTATTACCTGAATCTGAACAGACATTCAAAACTATGAGATTAGGTAAATTTGTCGATAACAAAACCAACCCTCGTCCGATCAAAATTATCTTACCACCGAAATTACTCTTACCACCGAAAGCGCTGCTCACAAAATCATTCATAACGCCTATAAATTGAAGGATCTAAACGAGCCCAAAAACGTGAGGGTGTCTTTCGATTAGATTCAAAGGCAACAAGAGTATTATAAGAAATTAAAAGATGAACTTTCTAGAAGAACCGCTGAGGGAGAAAGTAACTTGCGGATGAAATACATTCGAGGTACTCCAAGAATCATGGCGTCAAACTAATAAAGCCCAAAAGAAACACTGAACTTTCATTGTATTTTCAAAATGTTCATTAATTACGATTGTATTGCACTAGTTGAAACTTGGTTGAAAGAAAACATCTCTAGTAACGAAATCTTTTCTAATACTTATACAGTCTTTTGACAAGATAGAAATTATCAACATACAGGTACAGCTCGTGGTAGTGGTGGTGTTCCGATGGCATTTGATGCAAAATATAGTGTGTAACTCAATTAAATATTGAGAATATTAACAATCTTGTATCACTCATTGATATAATGGGTTGTAAATTAGTATTAGGCAATTTTGTTTTACATGTATTTGTGATTTATATCCCATCACAAGTTAATAATGTCGATCTAAAATTATTTCTAGAAAACTTAGAATTTACATTCATTAATGCTAAAAATGTATTATTACTAGGAGATTTTAATATCTCTCGTTTTATCACATCAGATATACACGACTTCACCAGAGCAATGTTAAATCTATTACAGTTCAATAACTTTCAACAGTTCAATTCCATTCTTAATTCGAATAACAGAATTTTAGATCTATGTATTTCCAACCGTAAATGTATTGTTCAAAGAGATTCTCATCCTATAGTTGAAGAAAATAGTTACCACCCCTCCCTTTTAGTAATTATTGAGGTTAGTACATCTGAATCTAGTAACTTTCCTTCTTATTGTAACAATAAAACATACAATTTTTAGAAAGCCAATTTTCCTGGACTATATTATTCTTTACTGCATAGCAACTGGGGTTTCTTAAAAACTTATACGGATATCAATTCTGCATGTGACACATTTTACTTAAACATGTATAGTTTGTTTGATAAATTTGTTCCTGTATATAAAAAATTTAAGCGTAAATATCCAGTGTGGTATACTGCTGAAATAATTAATAATATTATCTGAAAGCTTATCATCATAGCAAATTTAAGGAAAAGCACCACTTAACTAGTCTTACCGAATTCAAAAGATTACTAGGCATTATTAAAGCACAAATAGTCGATGCTTTCAATAACTATTTAATATACATTCAGCAAAATTTTAAGAGAGATGCCAAAAGTTTTTGGTCTTATGTTTAGAGTAAGAATAAGTTGACGCGTATTCCATCAACGGTTATCTTCAGTGGAGAATCATTTGATGTTCCAAACAAAATTGTTAATGGATTCGCTAGATATTTTTCCAGTGTCTTTTCTACTGACGATGTGCAGGTTACAAATTCTAGTTCTGGTAGCCACTCAACCTGTATTAATGTAATACAATTTACAGAAGCGGATATTAGACAATCTTTATAGAGCAAGAGCCCGTGAATGCCAGACCTTCCTTATTTTATAAAAATTGAAAGTTTCTCAGCGTATGCTTCCAACACAGGTAGGAAGGATGGGCTACTATGAAGTTTGGGTCATCGTGGCTTTGGCAGGTAACAAGTAGCAAAGGTGTATAAAATACCAACTTAAATGTATCAAATAATAAAGCGTAATTTTCTTATATTTTCTTCGGAATAGTATTAGAAATCACGTCATCCATTGCTAGACTCTTAATATCGTGGCAACCCCTTGCCAGACACCCTTAAACTTTAATACTATAATTGTACTTATTTTAAACTGTAATTGTACTTATGTTATAGTATAAAAGCTGAATTTTCTTGAAAAGCACATCTTTCATGTACTCAGTACATGTATTATACTGACAGTACACATTTTACTATTTGTTTGTGCTGTTTATAAAATAAATGTGATTCAGTTTTGATAAAGTATCATCATGGGAGACGTATTAATTTGTGTTATTTGTAAAAAAAGTAGTGGCAAAATAATATTGTTTTCTGAAGAGACATTGAAGAAATGTCAATCAATTTTGAGACTGCGAAAAATACATAACCTTAAATACAAGGACATTATTTTATCTAGTGAATATACGGACAGTGGTTATTACAGGGAGTGTTATGAATCATTTACAGGACTCATGAAAAAATATTTCACCTCTGAATCTAAAAGTTCTAAAAGAAACAGAAAAAGAAGCAAGTATACCTACAGACAATACATCTCCAGCGACATCGTTTTTACCTGAGTTGCCGTAGAACCATCTCATTCACAGCCTTCACTTATAGAATCTTTAGCAGCATCACAACCACCTTTAGCTCCTCAATCAATAGAACCTCGACCTTCAACTTCTCAGGAATATGTGGACATTTCTGAACTTGAAAAAGTGAGTGAAAATAATGATTTAATTTCAAAAGTAAATAGTTCGATCCAAAGTTTACACTAGTGTTGATATGTGTAAAAATGTTTGTTTATTTTGTAATAGAACAAAGAAACAATTACGATCAAAGATGCTTCCACTTCATGAATCTGACAAAGACCAACTTAAATCGCGTATATTACCTAACAGAGAAAGTAAAGAAGAGTATAACGAGTTGTTAAAAAAATTGAAAAATATTGTCGGCTCGAAAATATATTATCATGTGAAATGTAGAGTTCATTTCAATAATAATATTATCTTTTTCTATAAGAATATCTGTTAAAAATGATTGGCATCATCATCGAGAGTACCACCAAAAAGATTAAATTGGTAGCATCATAGAGGAATATGTAATCAAGAAAGGGCCCTATTATTTATTGATATATTTACATGAATTATATACTCAATCATTGGAGAAAATCTTTGAAGAAAATCCCATTGAAATGAATGCTACTTTTACCGCACACCACCTGGAAGAAAAAATTAATGAAAATATTCCTTAACGACATTACATTTTTTACGATCCGTAATAAAAAGATATTAGCACCCGATTATCTGAAGGCAATGATACAATAGTTGCAAATTTACAATCATAAAATATTTTACAAAAAGCTGCATTAATTTTACGAAAAAAAATACTGAAAATAGACAATAAAAAATTACCGGCCATTACCTGAAATATTAAAATATTTCAGCATAGCATTTAATAGCAGGTGAAGTTTCATTACCACAACGATTATTAGACTTTTACTTCACTGTTCTTGCTGGATGTAATCGAAGACGGAAAAGTAGCCTAAAATGTGTTCGCCTATTGCCAAGATGTTATTTATGGACTCTATAATGGTCAAGTAAAGACATCAAATTACATTGTGCTGGGTATGACCCTGAAGAGCTTAACGAGTAGCAGAAAAATTATTGATATTATCTATAGATATGGCCACTGCATTAGTTATCAAGGTGTCAAAAGTTTAGTATACAGGTTTAGTATATGTTTATAGGCAGATATAGGTTTTTAACACTATATATGAATAAACAATAAAATTTTAATGAAATATCGAATTTTGTATTAAACTGAATTTTAAAATTAAAGTTCATGAAATTCCAAAACATTTTCTAATTTATTTGGTTTATTTTTTAATCATTTATCAAAATGAAAATTATAATCAATAACTTTTTAAACATTAATTTCTTAGTCATAAATAACTACATAATAAAATTATTCGATAGATCCAAATAACTATCTCACTCGCACCTACTCGTATGTATATTGCCTCGCGCTCGCATCTACAGCTACCCTATATGTTTGTCTGGCCAGGGGTTAGAACTGTCGAAACTGTCTGGCTACTAAGGAACCATCTACTAATAGTTACCCAAGTAACATGTATACAATTCAGCTTTTATACTATAACGTAAGTACAGTTACAGTTTATTAAAGTTTAAGGGTGTCTGGCAAGGGGTTGCTGCGATATTAAGTGTCTGGCAATGGATGACGTGATTTCTAATATTATTCCGAAGAAAATATAAGAAAATTACGCTTTATTATTTAATAAATTTAAGTTGGTATTTTATACACCTTTGCTACTTGTTACCTGCCAAATCACGATGACCTAAACTTCATAGTAGTCCATCGTTCCTACCTGTGTTGGAAGCATGTGCTGAGAAAATTTCAACTTTTATAAAAAGGTCTGGCTCTTAGATTATTATCTAAACTTAAGAACAAAATGACTAGCGGAGATGATCAGATCCCGAATTTTCTTGTTAAAGGTTGCTCAGGGGCCTTCCCACTAAAGCCACTTCTCATACTGTTTAATCTAATATTGTCTACTCATACTTTTCCTGAGGTTTGGAAAGTAGCAAGAATCTGCCCTATATTAAAAAGTGGCAATCCATCTGACATAAAAAATTATCGCCCAATTACTATTCTATCAAATCTGGCAAAGGTTTTCGAAATGTCATTATACACCCACATTTATCTTGGTGTGCAATCTGTTTTATACCCTCATAAACATGGATTCGTAGCAAAACGCTCAACCGTCACAAATTTAGCAGAATTCAGCCAGATAATTGCAAATCACATGGATAATAAAGGTCAAACGATGTGGCGTATACTGATTTTTCGAAGGCCTTTGACAAAATGAATCATCTCAAAATTAGAATTATTTGGATTCAGTAGTAACCTTCTTCATTTGATAAAATCATATCTATCTAAACGTATATTATTTATTTCATACAATGGCTTTAAATCTGAGACCTTCGTAGCATCTTCTAGCAGAATTTTAACGTAACATGTGACACTTGTGATTTGAACAATTGTACTTATAATGAGTTACTGTCTGTAGGGAAACAACTTTTTACTGTCCTGTAAATTATATGTTACTGAAATAATCAATTGTTTATTTGTATCAAAGTTATTTAAAGGATAATCTTTGTGATATATGATACTTTTTTTTAGTTAATACTGGACACGTATGTATGTATTTATTTGTATTTTTTGTCCTATAAATGGATTTATCTGTTGGACAATAAAGGAATTATTATTATTATTAAAATATCTACAATAAAGGTAACAAATACAATAAAATAATTCCTGAAAACCTTAATAGAGAACCTTGAAAAATAAGATTATTGATTTGTTTTTATAATATATATATATATATATATATATATATATATATATATATATATATATATATATATATATATATATATATATATATATAATTATTGATCATTGAAATGGTCTCCATTTATGGACATCCTGTCTATTTGGATGTATTGCGGATTATATATACATAAGCTCCATATCTGAAAAAAGTTAGTTATTGAAGTATATCATAGTGTATCATTAAATTATTATGTAGAATTAATATTCATCAAAGGGTAATTTTTCATAAGATCTTATTAAAATCAAAATATCTCAGAAACTTACTTTTTAAGAAAGGACATAGTCTTGAAACTTGCCTTAAAATTGTGAATAGAATTAGAATGTATTAAAATATATGAATTAGAATGTATTATTATTATTATTATATTATATAGGTTTGGGCCTCATCAGCCACTGATCGCATGGGTAGTCCCTTGGTGATCCCCTCTTATCCGGGTCATTATCCAAAAATGCTATCCCATAAAAGGAGCAATTTAAGCACGTCCCCCGCCTTAAGCCTCGCCTCCTCTAAGATAACAGGGTCCCTAATATAAGATACCTCTTCTCCTCCAGTGCGGGGCAGGTATAAAGAAGATGAATCGAGGTTTCCTCGTCTTCTTTACAGTATCTGCGGGCCGGGCTATCAGTCAGCCTCAGCTTGTGCTTATATGCATTCAGGCTACTATGGTGGCCCGTTATGATTCCCACCAGGGTTCTGGATTTGTGCCTGTTCAATTTAATGAATTCTTGGGCCCATTTCTCAATCTCTGAGTATTCGATGAAGAGTTTGGTTATTCGACAACCCGTACTCCTCTCCATATTTTATTGTGCTGGTCTCTTGTCCAGCCATTGATGCGGTCTCTGATCAGATTCCGACTTATTCCCACTGCAGGTTCTGGTCCATAGAGGTTTTCCCTGGTCCCTAGTCTGGCAAGATCATCGGCAACCGAGAGTCCCCTCTCCCTGCACCAATTCCCAACCTTGTTTAAAGCTCCCTGCATTATATCGAGAATCGGCTCCAGGAAAGGGCCCTTCGTTATTATTACTAAGTCATCGGCATAGCCAATTACTTGGTAGTTCTTTAACCTTTCAAGCAGCTCATTTACTACTAGGCACCACAGAAGGGGCGACAATACCCCTCCCTGTGGACAGCCCAAGTCGACCCGGCTCTCGATGGTAGTCTTGCCTTTATTGGCAGTAAGCTGCCTGTTTCCCAACATATGGTCTATCCATTCAGGGATTATTCTGGGGGTGTAGCATCTGCCTAGTGCTCCGCTAATCACTTCCCTGGATGTAAAGTTGAAGGCTCCTTCAATATCAAGGAAGGTGCCGACAACGTATCCTCCGGAGTCCAGTTGTGACCGTATCGATGACACAACCTTATCCAGAGCTGTTTCTGTTGATTTACCAGCTTTATAAGCATGCTGGCTCCCTTGAAGCGACCTCTCTATTAGGACAGTATCCCGAAGGTACCTGTCAACTAATAGTTCGGCCGTCTTTAGTAAAAAATGAAGTAAGGCTAATCGGCCGAAAGTCCTTAGGGGACGTGTATCCGACTTTGCCCGGTTTAGGTATAAAAACAACCCTTGTGTCTATCCACACTTTCGGGACCATCTTCAGTGCCAAGCTGGCCCTGGTGATCCTTATGAGTGGACCGAGGATTATCTCTTCTGCTTCCTGCAGAAGTACCGGATAAATGCCGTCCGGTCCCGGCGATTTATATGGATCAAAGGACCTCAAGGCCCACCTCATCTTAGCCGGTGAGACTATCTCCTTCACAAGTTCCCTGTTGTCCCCCTCTCGGTTTACCGCCCAGGTCCTATGTGCCCCTACTAGCAGGTCGGAAATGTCTCCCCTCTCCGGTCTATAAAAGCCCGGAAAAAGTGCTTTGATGAGATGGTCTAAGGTTTCCTCATCCGATTCCGAGAATTTACCATCAGGGAGCTTGAGCGATCCCAGTATCGCTTCCGGGCTGCGGGCTAGGATCTTGTTCAGCCGTGCTGCCTCAGCTCCCTTATTTATCTCATTACAGAAAGAAACCCAACTACTTCTTTGGGCTTCCCTAACCTCAGCCCTATAGTGATCCCTGGCAGTCCTATAGTCCTCCCAGGTTGTACGGCTGTTACGTTTTCTGGCTCCCTTGAGAAGGTTCCTTACCTCACATCTAAGGTATTCCAGCTTATTGTTCCACCATCTTACCTGGCCTTTCGGCTTAGCTCGTTTAGGTGTACAGTTTCCTTCATAGGCTTCTATCAATCCTCTACTCAGTCGGGAGGCTGCTGCCTCCAGTACTTCCCTCTCACTAATTCTGGAGGGGATCCCCCGAACTATTACTAGAAGATCCGATTTAAACTGTTCCCAGTTTGTGAATCTGGGATTACGGACCTATTTCGTCTCCTCATGCTCCCCCACTCCCAAATCAAACTTAATGGCAGAGTGATCCGAGAGTGTGGGTTCATCCGAGACTCTCCAGTTCCGCACGTATCCCGCCAGGTGGTTGGAGCCCAAGGTAATGTCAATTACCTCCTCCCTTATAGCTTTATGAAAAGTGGGTGTGTTTCCCACATTTAAAATATCTAGCTCTGTACTTACGAGATATTCCATGAGCTCCTTACCTCTGCTATTGGTGTTCGTGCTACCCCAGACCATATGGTGTGAGTTCGCATCAGATCCCATCAGCAAAGGCAGGTCGGCTTTTTGACAGAAGTCCACAAGCTCCTTCACCTCTGGTGTCGGATTGTCCCTGCTGTCATATGGTAGATAGGCTGACGCTATAACCACCCTACCTACATTTTCAAGCATCGTAGTTACCGCCATTAGGTCCCCTGTGGACCATTTCCACAGGGGTGTGGCGCTAATGTTCTTCACTACGATGCTGGCTCTGGGTCTGTTGGTACTACTACTCCTGTAACAGAGAAAATTTCCCAGTCCCTTTATAGATCCCTGCACCACCCAAGGTTCTTGGATGAGTGCTATCCCTGTGTGCATCTTAGCCAGACTCCTCTGCAGAATAGAACAGGCATCTTTGCTTCGATGCAAGTTAATCTGAATAATTTGAATCATTCTTTTCTTAGCACTTGCACCACTTTCGTCCCCTGGTTTACTCAGATTCCCCTCGCCCTCTTCCTCAATAGAGGTCAAGGTCCCGAGTGTGACCTGGATATCGGCGGTGGAGCAACTGCTTGTCTGGGAGGATGGAGGCGTCCACGGTACAGGCCCGCTTTCGACCTCCTTATCCTTCAAGATTCTTTTATGGATTGATGGTTCCATTTTTGGTCCCATTTTAGACGGGCTAGGAACATCATCATCATTGAGGTCGCCAACACTTCTAGGAGTTGCTCCCTCACGTCTAGCTTTAGCCAGCTTCCTTCGCTGACTTCCGCTCATTCGTTTTTTAGCAGTTGCCCCACTTTCGTCCCCCGGTTTACTCAAGTTTCCCACGCCCCTTCCCTCAATAGAGATCAAGGGCAAGGTCCCGAGTGTGGCCTGGGTGTCGGCGATGGAGCAACTGCTTGGCAGGGAGGATGGAGGCGTCCGCGGTACAGGCCCGCTTTTGACCTCCTTGTCCTCCAAGCTTTTTCCTTTGTGGACTGGTTCCATTTTTGGTCCCACGAGTAGCTAGGGAAATAAAGGTCCACCCCCGCAGATCCTCGTATGCGGGGGTAAGGCGACTTAAATACTCAGGAGTTACACCAGATGCTCCTGAGGCACCGATAGCGACTCTCGGTATCCCCTGAAAGCCAACCAGTCCGATAGGCTCGGTATCTCACACCATCGGATTAAGGGGGGTGTGTCATACCCATCCAGTTTCACCAGGCTGAATGGGGGGCTGTTTCTTAGTTGTGAACCGGGTTTGTCGCCCCCCTTGAGTAAACTCAAGAAGGGTTCATACCCGGGATGCTGCCAAGCCACATCCCTTCATTCGCATGGACGGGCCCTTTACCAGGGCCGCCTCATTCATACTCCCATTCGCTTGGGCAGCCCCTACTTAAAGGGGTGCCATCATTCATACAGGTATGGACCCTTAGAGCGCCCCCCAGCCCACAAGACCCTCCCACCAACTGCAAGGTCTTACAGCCCCTAGGGGGAGAGAATGTATTAAAAATATGGTATGTCATTTAAAATAAGGAGGCTGATGCCAACTTTCAGTACAACCAGAAATGTCATATACTTGGCATTATCTTCATCACATACCACAGAGTACCTGTTGAAACCCAAATATTGATAAACTCCATATTATTTCATATTATTTGTAGTTTCACAGAAATGTCTAATAGGTGATTCAAAAGAAAGACCCATCATGAAACCAGGGACAAGAGCAATTATGTTAAGCAAAAAGGTAGCCTACATTATGAAGAACAATGGAATTAAATGTGAATTAAAACTTGATTTGTTATGATACACTATACCGGGGGGCAAAACCTAAAGGGACACAAAATTACCTGTTAAAAAAAAAAAACGAAGATAAAGTATTCTATCAATCAATATCGGGTGATACCTAATTAGACAATGTAAAATTAAACCAAAAAGACTTAAACTTTTACAAATTTTGGAACAACGCACAGGAAGTGTTCAATAAGACTTTAAGCAAGATAGTTTAATTCCTTCAAGTTTTTAATGGTGGGCACTGCCTTTTTACTACTTAAAAAATGATAACTACAGCAGGTCAAACATAACTGACTTATTTAACAACCCTATACAAATTGTTTATTGTAATAATTATTAATAAAATATATTCACATTGTAAAGATAAAAACTTCTTTTCCATTGAACGAGCCTCTTTGTTCAAAAGAAATTAAGGTTATTAAATGATGTGTTATAAACACAATGGGATCTAAGGAGCAGCTGAGTATTAGTGAAATAATTAAATTTATTTATTTGATATATAGATTAAGCTAAGGTGTATTTGATTCAAGCCCATACAGCTGCTTAATAAAGGTCCTTCAGATCTACAGTATCAACTCTGGTATTTTAGATCTCGTCATTACATTATCAATGAATCTTCTCTAATAATTAAAAATATCAAACTGGTGATTATAAACAATAGAAAGGAGATATTTCAGGGAGACAGCCTAAGTCCGCTTTGTTTTTGGACCCACGTAAAGCTATATGCTGAATCAGAAAAATAATTCTTGTCTAATAAATACAACTAAAATATTTAGTGATTACATTGCTGTGCAATTTGGTTTAGATAAACGTGTCACATTTAAAATACAAAGAGGAAAAGTAATACTTGACGAAAGGAAATGTTGAAAATGTAACTTACTTATTTTATTAGAATATAAGAAAAATAAATACAGGGTGGCGCAATGGGTATTGACGATTTTTGAGACGCCACTGTCCGAATATGAGTAAAGTGGAGGGGATATTCAACCGCTTAAAATATTCCGCATGTAATGCCATTTGGTAGCCAGGGATACGTGGCCAGTGAATCAACGTAGCTTTTGCGTTAGGGCGTATCACCGATCGGAGTCTGTTATTGAGGTGCAACGACAGTTTCGGCTTGAATATAACATTCCAAGGCGTGGTAGAATTCCTTCGCGCAACACAATTTTGCGGTGGGTTGCAAAGTTTCGTGATCATGGAAGTGTAAAAAATGAATTTGTCGGTTCTGTCAATACTGCGTACACCGGAGAACGTAGAGCGAGTACGGCAAGCTGTAATAAGGAGTCCAGTTCGTTCAGCAAGGCGTCAAGCAGTAGCATTGAACATTACACGAAGAAGTTTGGGTCGAATTTACACGAAGACCTACGATTTTATCCAAACAAAATTCAAGTTGTTCATAAAATTTTACCGCAAGATTTACCAGCACGAATACAATTTTGTAGAGCATTTCTTGATGTACTGAACCCAAATATTTTAAATTTAATAATGTCTGATGAGGCGCATTTCCATTTATCAGGATATGCGAATAAACAAAATTTTCGATACTGGGTTGCTGAACAACCTCAACAAATTCACGAACAACCTCTGCATTCCGAAAAAGTTACTGTATGGTGCGGTGTGTCTATATTCTGAATACTAGGCCCGTACTTTTTTGAAGAAAATGACCGTACAGTGACTAACTTCTCAACGGTATTTAGAGATGCTTAAAAAAATTTTACCTGCTGAATTGCAACGACCGGGGGTAGAAAATAACATCTTATGGTTCCAGCAGGATGGAGCAACAAGCCATACTGCGCGAATTTGCATGGCTGCTCTAAGAAACATGTTTCCTGGACGACTTATATCCCGTCATGGTGATTTTAATTGGCCGCCGAGGTCACCAGATTTGACCAGCCCTGATTTTTTTCTTATGGGGATATTTGAAGGCGAGGGTTTTCGAAAATAGACCTCAAACGCTACAAACTTTAAAAGACAACATTACTCGAGAAATCAGCGATAAACCAGGAGATGCTGCTACGAGTTACAGAGAATTTTCAATCACGATATTTAGAAAAACGTGGTGACCATTTAAAATACATTATTTTCAAAACATAATTTTTGTTGTAAAACTGCATTATATGTATGTGTAATAAAAATATATGTTTTTGACCTTGGTCGTTTCATTAGTATATCCATAATAACACTCTATAAACCGTCAATACCCATTGCGCCACCCTATATTTAAGACTATGTCAAAACCCGGATCTAAACCGTACAATAAGTAATATGTCCTTAACTCCTCTCAAGAGCATAGGGCCTCAATAAATGCCTTCCAACTGGTTCTGTTCTGGGCTGTCTGTTGCCACGTTTTTCCAATTTGTTCTAGTTCTCCCCTGACAGTTCTTTGCCATGTCATCTTTGGCCTTCCTATTCTTCTGCTACCCTGTGGGTTCCATTCCAAAGCTCTCTTACTGATGTTATGGTCTTATCTACGCAGTGTGTGGCCTATCCATTTCCACTTTTTCATTTTGACTTCAATTTCAATTCGTTGTTGCTTTGTTACATTCCACAGGTCTTCATTACGCATTTGGACCGGCCAAAAAATACGCATAATTCTGCGTAAACTCCGATTTATGAAGACTTGTAACTTGGAAATGGTTTGTCGGCTAATCTTCTGCCCCATATAGAAGTACGGCTTTGACGTTGGAATTGAAAATTTTTATTTTTGTTGAATTTTATTTTTGTGGAAATCCAGAGAATACTCTATATTCTCTGGATTTCCACACACTGTTTAACATCCCGCATGCTTGTCTGGCTTTTTTGATGCAGTTGTTTACATCATCTTCAGTACCGCCTGTTTTTGTAACTATGCTGCCTAGGTAGGTGAATTCATTGACCTCTTCAATTGTCTGATTGTTTATTGTAAAGGGTATTTGGTTATCTGTATACATTCTCATTGATTTGGTTTTTCTACTGTTAATTTTAAGATCTACAGCTTCAGCTGCTCTTACGAGGTTATTTAATTTAGTTGTCATATCTGCATGGTTATGTGCGAGCAGGCAAATGTCATCTGCATAGTCAAGATCTTCTAGTCTTGTAAATGGTGTCCACCATATGCCATGCTGTCCCGTGGTGGCTCTTCTCATGACCTCGTCTAGCATTAGGCTGAATAGAAGGGGAGATAATATACACCCTTGCCGTACCCTCTTTTTAATTGTTATGGGTTGGCTTTGTAGTCGTCGATGGGATACTCTATTTTGCGCATTCTTGTACAGCTCTTTGATGAGGTTTACTATCTTTGCTGGAACTCCTTTTCTCTGTAATGCGTTCCAGAGTTATTTGTGTTGTATGCTGTCAAATGCACGTTCCAAGTCTATAAACACTAGGTATAATGAGGATCGTCACTCGACTGACAGTTCTATAATTATACGGACTGTGTTTATTTGATCAATACATGATCTGTGGGGCCGAAAGCCCGCTTGCTCAGGTCTTAATAGAGGTTCCAGTCAGTCTCGTATGTATTATATGAGCCAGGATTTTGAGGACTGTGTTTAGCAGTGTTATTCCTCTTAAATTTTGGCACTGACTTAAATCTCCCTTCTTTGGCACCTTTACTACCATCCCATCACTCCATCCATGTATAAGTTGTTCTGTGCTCCAGACGTCTGTTAATATTGGATATAGCAAGTCAGTTAATAAGGTCGCATCTAGTTTTATGACTTCTGCAGGTAAATCATCTGGTCCTGGAGATTTATTGTTTTTCAGCATCTTTATCGATTGTCTGATTTCTGCTTTGCATGGGATATTGGTGTTTATATCATCTCTCACGTTCATTCCAGGAACAATTTCAGCAACTTGTTCTTGATTTGCTTCTCCGTCTTCATTCATTTCTTTGAAATGTTCATGCCAGCGACTTAACTGTTCTTGCTTTGATGTAAGTGGTGATCCAGCCTTGTTCTTGACCGGTGGGATGTGCCGTTTGTCTTTGTTGGAGAGTGTTTGAGTGATTTGATACAGTTCTCTCATGTTATGTGCCTCTGCTGCTGCCTGTGCCTTGTTAGCTAGTTCTGTTACCCAATTCCTTTTATCTCTTCTAGCACTCGTTTTAATTTCCTTATTTAGTTCTGTGTATTACCTTGTTAGGAGCTACTTCTCGTTAGGGGAGTTTGCCCTGTTTATTTTTTCCTTTTGTTGTTTTCTTCTGTCAATTAAATTCCAGGTGTTGTTACTTAACCGTACAATGCTTAAGACAAAACAAAAGATAAAACAAAAATATATAAGTAGACCCGGATCAGCATGTTAAATCTCATCACCTGTCAAATATGTACTTGCTAAGTTTGGAAGGAGGTAGCGGGCCAGTGAACATAGTAAATCTTTGAAAATAGCAAAATTTATCCCTTATGTACTTCACAAATAGAGAATTTGTGAATCAAAGTCGAATTACTACAAATATGCTGAAAGCGTTACATGAGAGATATGTCTAGAAGAATTGTTCTAGAATAAAATAATATTGGCACAAAGTCCTCTATGCCATTTATTATCAAACAATACCCCTACTCAAGAACTGAAGGCTTTAACTTTTTAAATCAAAATAAGCTAGTTGAGACTCGTAACTAAGAGGAAAGTTATATTTAAATAGAACATTAAAAATAAATTTAGAATGTGCCAAAAATTATGCAGATACTAACGAGCATACAAGATCTAGCTGTGCCTAGCACAACCAAGTTGCCAAAATAATATGCCAACAACTGATAAATGCGTTGGATGTAATAGATCGGACAACATCCTCGGGCATCATCGGAAGTGATAAGATTGAGAAAATAGGATATATAATTAATATTGTAGTATCATTCACATACAACTTGATCTAAACAAATTGACAAATAGCGAAACTTAGCTATCAAAGAAAATAATAACTGAAAATTGAAAGAATGAGCTGTGTATGCTCCAAAAGACTCATCAAGTTTAATAGTTGGTAAGCCTTAATACTTACATAATTAAAAAAACATAAATTAACAAGTACATGCCATAAGATGAATCCACTCATTAGTGGTTTACTACATGTATTATAAATAATAAATTTTTTTGTAGAATAAAACACAGCTAAATTAATAAATTCTGTATTTAGTGTTAATTTATAAATAAAGTAAAAAATCAGAATTCGTTGTTGATTGAAATTGATCAGAAGGCCAATCCATGAGTGAACTATCATTCATGGATTTGCCTTGTGGCGAGTTTCAATCAACGATTGAAATTGGTATTCAATCCAATAGCCTCTAAAATATACATATACTTTTATGGCCTCGATTTTCCTTTAGGGTTCTTAACCTACAATTACTTTTTTAAAGTTTATGTAATCAAAATAGTATTAAAAAATCTTAGTTCTTATTTGGCTAAAAGAAATCTGAAATATGTTATTACAGCCATATAACATATTTATAACTTCAAATAAAAATAAGAAATTATTTGGACTCTTTCAGTTCAGATTTTATTCGCATATTCTATGGAATTATCTATAAACAAAATAAAGAAAACGCTTTGATTATGAAAATGTCACAGATTCCAATGATTATGCAACTGTTAAATAATTAACAGTTTAACAAATCATTTGTTTCTTGAAACATTACATGCTTACAAAACGTGATAATGTGTACAAAAACACAGAAAAAATTGTCAGTCATTATTTATTAGTTGTTTCAAAGAATTGGTAACAATGTTACCTGTGGTAGACCTGTGAGGGTATAGCTCCTGAGCCACTGATTTGTCTTAAACTTGACATAAGTATAGATAGTTCTAAAGTTAATTTATTTGTAAAACTCTTAACGTGCATCTTTCGTAAATAATAGAGAAATTCATACTTAAAATTTCAGTGATACCAAATGTATAACAATTTGTTTCCTATTTGATGAGCCTTCGTGGTATAATGGTTAAAATACTTGATTTAAGTCCATTGTCTTTCCTCATCCTGAACTCACTCTCAATTCCAGTGAGGATAAGATTTTCCAACAAACTATATGTTTGTATATTGGAGTAAGTCGGAATCCTTGATGTGAAGATAACACTGACTTAGTTTTCCACAAAACACTATACACTACACTCGACGCGCGTTTCGCCAACAAAGTTGGAATCATATGGAGATGATTAAAACTAATCTTATGTTAATAATGTATCCTAATTATACCTAAATTATTGTTGTGGCTCAGTGGGCCCCGACCGTCACGGTTGCGGCTCACAATCAGTGAGCCCTGACTGTCATGGTTGCGGCTCATTGAGCTCCGTACGATCCAGCGAGCCGTGAGTAGCTAACCAATAAAGTGGCCTATGTGAAATAGGCCCTCTGTCACTATTCACACTGTTTTTACACTTTTCAATTTCTAAACTTTCAAAAGCATCTAGCTGTCTAGTATTTGTTACATTCCTAATTAATCTTAAGTTGCTAATATCTATCTTATGGTTGTTCTCGAAGACATGTTGGGCAATACTATTCTAATAATCTAAATACAATAATAATTCCTAATTAATCTTAAGTTGCTAATATCTATCTTATGGTTGTTCTCGAAGACATGTTGGGCAATACTGGACTTAACTGTTCTACCATATTTAAGATGTATCATGTGCTCTTGGAACCTGTTTGAATAGATCGTCTGGTATGTCCAACATACTTTCGATTACAGTCGTTACAGCTGATTTCGTAAATACCTAACCTATCGTTTATGTTAATTTTGTCTTTTGCGTTGCCTAAAAGTTGTTTTAATTTATTTCTTGACGAATGAACTACGGTCATCCGTATCTATATCTTTAAAAATCGTACTAATACCACGGATGAATCGACGATCGTAAGGAATAGATACATATTTTTCTAGGTGTTCGTTAGGGATATATCTAAGAGTACTGCTGTCTCTTCTGTCTGTATTTATCAAATTCTAACTTACTTTCACTATTTTTAATAACAAGTACATCTAAAAATGGTAGTTGCTCGTTGGTTTTAACTTCATATGTGAATTTTACTGACGGTTATTTAATTTGGAAACGAAGTTATCAACGTTCATGCCTTTGTGTCAAATACTGCGAAGACGTCATCCACATACCTAAGCCAAACCCTCGGGAAGTACTCCAATTCTTCTTTTGCTTTTGTTTCAAATCTATTCATGAAGAGACTAGCAGTGATAGGCGATAACGAGTTATCCATGGCCGTTCCTTCATGTCATTCAAAAAAACCGTTATTAAATTGGAAACAATTCTGTTTCATACAAATTTTAGTGAGTTTAATATATTCTAATATATTCTTTTACTATATCTGGACTATATCTTTGATAAGAGTAAATCCCTAAAGTAGTCCAAAGTTTGTGGTATCGGAACACTTGGAAATAATGAGCATACGTCAAAGGAGACCAAAATTTCACCCTCTTGCAACTGAACATCTTTATAATCTTATTAATGAAATCATTGGAATTAATCACTGAGAAACTGGGTGGTGCAATAGGTAAACTTTCGAATTCCTCTGTTAACTATTTCGATAGGTGGTACATAAGTCGGCGATCCAATTGCAGAAACAATAGGACGCATCGACTTATCTGGTTTATGTATCTTAGGCAAGCAGTACAGTTTGGATACACTTGGATTAGATACATGCAACCTTTGTCTTAGAGCTGGAGTAATAAGGTTGCTATAAGATTTGAGTGTAAGTCAAACCTGTATTTCTTACTTCAGTGATAATTTTTGGCAAAGGGTTTGCGGGAAGTTTTTTATAAGAACCAGTACTAATCAGGTTGTCTACCCTTTCATAATAGTCCTTTTTATCCAAGATAATAACCTTATTACCTTTATCAGCTTTTAAATAAAAACAGTCTTTCTTTCACAATCGTTTGATAATTTTTCTATTCTTCGTGGATTTTGACTTTTTATTGTTTATAATATTTGTGGAGATTTGATTCCCGCAAGCTTCTCTTACGAATCCTTTAGAAGGATCAGGAAGATGTTGAACTGAACTTTCAATACTTGCAACAATCTCATCTAAGCTCTTTTCAGATGCAAGTAATGCAAAATTTGACCCCTTATTGAGGAGATCAATTTCTTCTTTATCCAACGATTGGGAAGAATGATTTTCTACAATGGTAATGTCTTTCTGAGGAACTCTTTTTTTACTGAAGATATTGCTTGATCACTGATTAATTTTTTTTATTTCTTATTTTGTAACGACATTATCTTAATAAATTTTGTGTTAATTAATAGAAACATATTCCTCTGAAAGTCACCCCACTGTTCATGTTCTAACTTATTTAACTTATGGGTAAGCTTTTGTGTAAAGTCCATTTGCTTGTAATTCCAGCATACTTCGTTTATAATACATATACTTGATTTCTAGTTTTAGTCATTTTTGTTTCGCAATTTTTTTTATCCTATTTGAGGTGCGTGAAGATGAAATTTTAATGTGAACAAAGTTTGGAAAAACTGATCGACGTTTGCAGGCTTTTAGAAACCAAATATCTACTCCTATTAATCTAGTCTTAGCACTAACCTTATAATAGAGATTCAGTTCCGTTGACCGTGAAGCCATCTGAAGCCAAGGTCTCGGAATCGCGGATTCGGATAAGACTTTGAGGTACTTGTCCGAATAAGTGAGCGAAACCGTAGCGTGCACCTCCCAAAAATTTCCGAGAAAATCGATCCTGAAGTTTGGCGTTCGGCACTTCGCGGCTTATGTGCCGTTCGAACGCTACGGCCCGGCCGGTCGGTGTGAGCTGCAGAACCTTTGGTGTGAAGATAACACTGACTTAGTTTTCCACAAAACATCAAAACATTATATACTACACTCGACTCGTGTTTCGCCAACAAAGTTGGCACCATCTGGAGATGATTAAAACTAATCTTATGCTAACAATGTGTTCTATTTATACCTAAATTATTGTTGCGGCTCAGTGAGCCCTGACCACTTCGATTCCAAATTAAATAACCGTTTCACGCCAGTAAAATTCACATATGAAGTTGAAATCAATGAGCAACTACCATTTTTAGATGTACTTGTTATTAGAAATAGTGAAATTAAGTTAGAATAGACAGAACAGATACCAGTACTCTCAGATATATCCCTAATGATTCCCACCATTGTGTTCAACATAAAATGGCGAGCCTCAATTTTCTAGTTCATCGTCCACTAAGCTTCCCCCTCAATAAAGATAGGTTTGAAAAAGAAAATGCGTTAATCAAGACTATAGCTGAGTGTAATGGATATTCTGTTGGTATAATTGAAAAAATGATTAGGAAACGTAAATTTAAAGAAACTCGGAAGTGTTTCGTAAATTTACGTTTCCTAATCATCCTCGACCTTTCAAACTGAAAGGGAACATCCAGAAAAATATGTATCTATTCCTTATAATCCGTATTAATTAGATTTTTAAAGATACAGAGATGACGGTAGTTCATTCATCAAGAAATAAATTAAAATAAATTTTGTGCAATCCAAAAGACAAAATTAACGTAAACGACAGGTCGAGGATTTACGAAATCAGCTGTAACGACTGTAATCAAAGGTACAGATCAGACCATATATTCAAACCAGGTTCAAAGAGTACATGGTGCATCTCAAATATGGTAGAACAGATTAGTTTAGCGTTGCCCAATATGCCTTCGAGAACAACCATAAGATAGGTATTAGCAACTTAAGATTAATTAGGAATGTAACAAATATTAGACAGCTAGATGCTTTTGAACGTTTAGAAATTGAAAAGTGTAAAAACAGTTTGAATAGTGACAGAAGGCCTATGCACATAGCCCGTTTTATTGGTTAGTTACGGTTCATTGGACCGCACGGAGCTCAATCAGTCGCAATCGTGACGGTCAGGGCTCACTGAACCGCAACAATAATTTAGGTATAAATAGGATACATTATTAACATAAGATTAGTTTTAATCATCTCCAGATGATGTTAACTTTGTTGGCGAAACGCGCGCCGAGTGTAGTGTTTTGGTGTTTTGTGGAAAACTAAGTCAGTGTTACATGTTTGTAATTCTTTTGGTAATTCAGCAAGACGAAATCATATATTTTTTTCTGCATTGTACCAGTGCCCTTGTACTAGTTCTTTGGAATTTCCATTTTGGACAAAATAAAAAAAAATAAATTTTCTTAGACCTCAAGCAATATGCACAAACTCATGGATGTATGCACATGTATGTTTTGAATATGACACTATTGTGCTTATTGTAGATTGAGCATCTTCTGACATTTGTCTCTCACTTCTGTATTAAACATGTAAAAAAAAATTAGTTTTAAAAAAGACAAGTTTTATCATACACGGGATATCAAATCTCCAATTAGAAATACCTAAAACTAAAAAAGGACTTGTTGTTATACCCACAGATATATGTATAACAATATTTATTATGAATGAACAATATGAATTATAATGTTATTACTTTCTAGTATTTGATGATGGCGATATAACAACATTGAGAAGAACAGCCTTATGTTTAAAAAGTGGCAGACATTTTAATGAAAGTGAAACGTTAGATCAGTTACCATTAACTCATCCTGAGCATTTTGGGAATCCAGTTGTTGGTGGGAGAAGGGGTAGACGTAATAGGCAGCCGAAGTAAGTTGAAAGAATCTTATTTGTATTGATTATGCAACTTTCATTCAATTGGTATAATAAATTGTAAAATAAAGTCATATCTGTGTATAAATAGGGATGATAGTAGTGATGGGGAAGTTGAAGAGGAAAATGAACCTGATTTGGAAGCTTACATGATAGACATAGGCCGTGTGGTTAGCGTTGAAGCAACGGACAAAAAACGTAGTAAGGATAACTGGTTTCCAGGCCTTGTAGTTATTCCTTCTGCTCAACCCACTGTCCGAATCAATGTAAAGGATGAATATTTAGTTCGGTCTTTCAAAGATGGAAGATAGTAAGTATTATGTAACTACTACACTATTAAGATGAAGAATTCTGCTACTTCAATCAATTAGCACTACTGTAATGTGATTTGAATAAAATTATTATATATATTATATATAATATATATATATTTTATATCACTTTTTATTTAATTAACTTTTTAAAAACAATTTATTTTTAATTTACGATTTTGAACACTTTGCTATGTCAAAAAAGGAGTAACCGACTTTATATAATTTAATTTAGACTTGTTCGACGTTTACTCGACGACTAATTGAATATTACTGATATGTGAAGTTACGGACTACTTCCGATTACTTCCGATTACTTGTGGAGCGATTACTATATTTGCCGATTACTGTATTTGCCGATTACTGAAGCTACCAATGGTTGTTTCTCTATTTAAAACATTTCTGTATGCTGATGCTGCAGGAATGTTCTAAGAAGTGTTTTTCTCAAGCTTTTAGCAAGTTGCAATAATTGCGATAAAATACAATGTAGGTTTATGATAAGCACGAAAGGTTTTTAGTTACGCGATAACCGCAATGACTTTGGTATACTCTTTTCTGGACATAACATCCTGTATGCTAATGGCCTGTTACAATGTATATTACAATATTATAAAATACAATATTAATCTAAGTCTTAACCTAATATAAGAGAGGATTCTATATAACAACTCCCCCCTTATAATAAAAGTTGGTGTCATACAACAACTTTTTGTAAAAATCGATTACAAAATCGATGGCGTTAAGTTCATGCAAGCACGTAAAACATGAAATTGCATATAAACTTTTTCTTTAAATTGACAATGGGATTACATTAGAAATAGAAATATAATTAAATTAAAACATTGGGATAAGGTTAAACAAAGTGAGTTACACTGATTAAAAGTTAAAATTAAAACTTGAAACGGAATCTAGCACTGCACTAGCACTGTAGCACTGAAAATTAGTTCAATTCAATATCTTCTTCGGATGGTTCTTCTGGTCTGATTGATGGTCTTCTCCTGGGAAGGATGCTGGCGAAGCTTCTAAATGTTTTCCTTGGTCTAGGTGGAGGTGGCGGTGAATTGGATGTAATAGCAATGGCTAATCTATTTCTTTTTCGGCATTTACAACAGATGTATAATAAGATAATGCCGATTATTGCAGCAATTGTGAAGTACGTGAACCATGAAATATGTTTGGTGATGAACGGTTCATTAATCATATTATCCAGCGTTTTTGAATATTCGTCTAATTTATGTTTTGCGATTTCGAGGTCTTCGGTATTAAGATTATTTAATTTTAATGGTTGTAATTTGGGAATTTCGTGAATCGTCGGGAATGTCGTGACAACAGTTGTATGGAATTAAAATAGGATGAGCATCAAGCTCCTTTACGGTGGTTTCCTTCGAATTGGATTGTATTTTAGTAACTCCTACAAATGCACTGCATTCTGGTTGTAATGTCAGAATGGAGTTCTTGAAAATAATTTCTGTCTTGGTATTTATCTGCTTACAATTTATAGTGATTTGAAGTGGTTCAGAGTTTACGATGAGCCATGAGTTGGTTAGTTTTTGAACGTTATATCCTTTTGCGAATATTAAGGACGTTTCGCAATTTTCGGGTAGTGTTTTTAGATTTTTCAAGATGCGTGCCTCGCACATGGCATTGTTATCTATGGGATATGCGAAAAGGTTTGTACAGAGTTTTGTTCCTGTATAAAGTTGTTTGCATCCGTTCAAATTTGACAAGGGTATGTACATCAAAGAATCATCGTCACGCGCAATATATCTTTGTGAAGTTGACAGTACATGATATAATCCAGTTCTGTGATTTAGAATTGGTATAGGAAATAATTTAAAAAGTGTGTATCTTTGCTGATCAATTAATGGAATTTTCAAAACAAAAATAAGATCTGAATCTGTCTGAAAGGCTTCTAATTCCATTATGTCTAAGTATTTAGCAATATTAGATAACTTGATAACCAATGGCAGGTTGTTTTGATGTAAATTTTGAGATATTTCCTGAAGTGATGTAACCAGATTTTCCGGATTAATTATTGATGTATGAATTATTTTTAAACGCGCGAAAGTGACTGAATTTATGATATTGTTTAATTGATCCTCGATATACAAATAACTCTCCATTAGAAATTCACATTGTTCTAGAAATCTCAATTTGGCTTCGATGACTTTTATTTTGTCAGCTGTTTTGTAAATCGTGTCTGAAATAATTTTTATGTCCCTATTAAAAGTGGCTTCGTCAATTTGTAATTTTTGTATAGTGGCATTAAAGTTTTTGATAACAGAGGTTGTTACTGAAATTTGGTTTTTTAATAAACTTTCTAATTGGAATTCATCTTTTGCTAGTTAATACAATCTGAATAATATTCTCCATCTGCAGAGTCTAAATTTCCTGTGATGGTTTTAAATATTGAGCCAATACCGTTAATAAGTCCTCGTTTGTAGCGTCTGGTGTCGAAATAAATTTCATTTAATTTCTCTTGTATTGATTTAGAGATTTGCGTAAGCAGGCTTATATGGGTTTTAACTTCTCCTCGAAATAGGTTCATATTTTCGAAAGTAGGGTTGACTGCGTGTAAAAGAATTTCTAATAAGTTTTCATTATGTTTGAAAGCATTTTTCAATGACGATATGTTTTTGTGAACTAATAGGGTCCATTGTTTGTTTGAAATCACTACTTCACTTTCCTTATGGAAATATATTCCGATGGTATTATTTATAGGAGATATGGTGTATTGTGAGGCTACTGTTCCGATCAGAAGCAGAAACCTGAAATTAAATTTTAATTTTCAGAATAAGGTTTCATCCTATCAAAGTTTACTTTCGTAGTTTGATTCGTTTCTAAATTTTGTAAAATTGCTGAATTTTGAAATATTTCTTTTATTCTAAATGGGCCATTAAATTTATTGTGAAGTTTGTTTTTTATTTGTGATTCTTTCACATAAACTTTGTCACCGATATTAAATTTAGGTATATTTTCCGAAATGTGTTTGTCAAATCGCGTTTTCGCTTTTTCCTTTTGGAGGTTCGTTTTTGATCGTGCTATTTTGTAGTACCATGAGATTCTATTATTTAAATCTCGAACATATTTAGAAATCAGTTCTTTTTGGTTGTATAGTGTTTCGGGAGGACGACTAGATGTATGTCCGAAGACTAACTCATATGGTGTGAAACCATGGGTCTTATTTACAGAGTTGTTATAACATATTACTGCGTATGGAATAACCGTTAAGGGATGTTCATTTGGATTTTCTGCTTTATTGACTCGTATCATTTCTAATAATGTCGAATGGAATCGTTCGACGGATCCATTTGATTGTGGATGATTGACGCTAGAGAAAGTCAGTTTGATGTCGTAAAGAGTACATAAGTCTTTTAGTAACGTATTGTCAAATTCTCTGCCGTAATCACAATGAATTCGGAGAGGTGTTCCATAATGTTGGAAGTACAAAAGAAGGGTGTTGACTGTCGATTTAGCTGATTTGTCTTGAAGAGGGTATGCCTGTGTAAATTTTGTTAATTCGTCCCTAATTGTCAGGACGTGATTTTTTGTTGGAATTTCTAAAATATCTATGTTGATTCGCTCAAAAGGTGTTTTTGGAGTTTCCGTGATAACTAAAGGGTTGCTTAAATTTTTACGTAACGTTTTTGTTTTTTGACAAATTTCGCAGTTCTGAATGTATTTCTCTACGTGTTTTGTTAATCCTGGCCAATTATATTTTTCGCGTATTCTACGGATAGTTTCATTTATACCACGGTGAAGATTTGCTTTACCGTTGTGGTATTGATCTATTATTATAGGAAATTGATCTTCGTCCGGTGTTCTTGTTAAATTTTGACAAATTGTTAAATTTAGATCTGATTCAGTGAAGATGAATGATAGCATTTCTAAAATTGGAAGGTCTGGATTATTTTCGACAAAATATGTTTTCGAAAGGTCGAGAGTATTTTTATCCTTGTATAAGGTAACAAACATTGTTTCAATTACTTCATTTGCATCAAAAGGTAATAAGATTATATAATATTTGCGATGTTTTATAGTTTTGCTAGATACGGTATTTATTTTATTGTGATCAAATTTTGGGTTCTCATCAAAAATGTCTTCTATTATTTTATAATGAAGATCTTCTAGTTTATCTTTCCTAAAGAATACTATTACGTCCTTGTGTTTTTTGTCTAATAGTTGGTCATTAGTAAATTTAATTTTGTTATAGTCAATTAAAGATTGCGTCTTATAAAGTTTTACAAATGTCTCTAATTCCTGTGTACATGTTTCTGGGGATATTTCTGTAATTTCTGAATTTATTGATTCATTGTCTGAATTTTAAGTTAAAATTTTAGTAAGAAATTCTGAACATTTTTGGAAATGATTGATCTTTATTCTAGATAAAGCGTCAGCGTTTTTATTGATTTTTCCCGGTTTATATTGGATTTCATAATCATACTCCTCAAGCTTTAATCTCCAACGCGCTAGGCGACTTCCTGGATCTTTTATTGATAGTAGCCAAGTTAGAGGTCTATGATCAGTTATTAATTTAAATTTACGTCCAAAAAGGTAAGGTCTAAAGTGTTTGACCGACCAGACAATAGCGAGAAGCTCTCTTTCAATTGTGGAGTATTTAGTTTCGGCATGACATAAGGTCCTGGATGCAAAAGCTATAGGTAAGTCTTTTCCTATTTGTCCTTGGGATAGAACTGCTCCTATTGCAAATGAGCTTGCATCTGTCGTTAAGATAAAGGGTTCATTAAAATTTGGATATATCAAAATAGGGGTTGAAATTAACGATTCTTTTAATTCTTTAAAGGATTTCTGGCATTCGTAATCAAAATGGAATAATATGTCTTTTTGTAACAATTTCGTCAAAGGCTTAGAGATTTTTGCAAAATTGGGTATAAATCGTCTGTAATATCCTGCTAGTCCTAAAAATTGTTTAATTTCTTTTTGATTTGTCGGTTGAGGAAAATTAGCTACACAATTAATTTTTGTTGGATTTGGTTTTACTCCGTCGGGTGTAATTATGTGACCTAAATAAGCGACTTCTTTGCGGAGAAATTCGCATTTGTCGGGTTGTATTTTTAAATTCGCGTTCCTTAATCGTTTGAAAACTTCAGTTAATCTACTAATATGTTCGTGTATTGTTGGTGAATAAATAATAATGTCATCCATGTATACCAGACAACGTTCGTTTTGGATACCTAAGAGTATGTTATCCATAACTCTCTGAAATGTTGCGGGGGCATTTTTTAAACCAAAGGGAAGACGAGTGAATTCATAATGTCCGTTCTCTACCGAAAAAGCTGTTTTTGCAATATCCTTTGAATCAATTTCGATTTGGTGAAAACCTGAAGCCAAATCTAAAGTTGTGAAATATTCACATTTACCTAGTTGATCTAGTAAATCGGATATATTAGGGAGAGGATATTTATCTCCTATGGATATTTCATTTAGTTTCCGATAGTCGACGACAACGCGCCATTTTTGTTTCCCGGAGGCGTCCAATTTTTTCGGAACGACCCATACTGGTGAAGACCATGGGGAAATAGACGGTCTTATTATGCCTTGGTCTAACATTTTTGAAATTTGCGTCTTTACTTCCTCTTTATGGATATGAGGGTATCGGTATGATTTTGTGAAAATGGGTTTTGTGTCTATCGTGTCAATCGTATGTTTAATTTCGTTTGTAAATGTCAAATTGTCACCTTCTAAGTAAAATATATCTGAATATTCTAAACATAGTTCTTTAATTAAAAATTGTTCTTCCTCGTTCAAATGTTCAATTCGCAATTGATTTTCAATTTCGAAATTTCGGTCTGTGTAATTTTGATTTTTATTTACTGTGTTTGTACTTAATAAACTGGAATTTTTAATGGGCTCTAATTTTAAATCATCGAAACGTATAATTTTTGGAATTTCATTCGCGTTAATTATTGATGTTAAAAATTCTCCTTTTTCATTAATTTTTACAAGAGCATTTGGAATTCGTACTTTGTCTTTTTCTTGACCGCTTAAAATAGCGTCCGTATTAAAGAGATTACATTGAATTTTAAATATTTGCTCAGTACGAGGGGCGATCGAAATGTTATTTTTAATAATTTTGGTTTCTAAATTTGGTGGCGTGTTTTCTTGTTGTTCGTAATCGTCAGTAACTTTAAATAGTGGGACAGTTTTAAAATTGGTTATGAGTTGTCTGTTTTTAATGTCGATTATACAATTGTAGTGTTCTAAAAAATCAGAACCTAATAGTCCGTCAAATTCTATGTCAATGTCATGAATATATACTTTATGAGGGTCCGAATCTGTAAATGGTATAAGTGTTGACTCTTTGATAAAAATTCGTTCATCCGTTATTCCCTGTATAATAACATTTTCCGAAAATCTTTTAGTGTAATTCTCACAAGTTCTGGGTTTAAATATCGAAAGTCCTGCGCCTGTATCGATTAAAATTTTGAATGTTTTGCTAATATCTTTAATATAATATAAATTTTTTGAATTTACAGTTAAGAGGTTTTGATCTACATGAATTTTTTGTCTTTGGGTTGTTGGTTTTTGTTGCATTTTATAATTTGAATTTTGGTTGTCTCCGAATCTGGAGGGTGGTCTTGATGGTCGAGGATGTGAAAATCCTGATTCGTATTTTGTTCTGTCGGATCGTTAGGGTCATGGAATTGATGAGCAGTATCATCATATCTGTTATAGTTCTCATATGGTGAATATTCTTCACAGTATTGGTTTTGAAAGTTATATGGATGAGCGGTATCATCCGGATAATATTGTGGGGTTATTTCTTGCTGATGAGCCGTATCGTCATATTCGTTATATTCACAATAATTTTGATTCATATGGTGAGTTTTTTGTTGGGTAAAATTTGGGTTTTGCCTAATAATAGATGGTCGTTGTTGCGAATAGTTAGGGTTTGGTATTATAGCAGAGGGTCTATTTTGTTGAAACTGTTGGAAATTTTGATTTGTTTGAGGTCTGACGTTATTAGCATTAAATGGTTGACGTGGTTGAAAATTATTTGAATTTTGCGAAAAATTCGGTGTGTAATTTGGCGTGTAATTTGGTCTAGTCTGAAAAGTTCCGAAATTCTGTTGGGTACTCCTACATTCGTTAGAAGTATGGCCAATTCTTTTGCACTTGTTACAAATTTTCTTATTTGGAAAATTTTGAATATTAGTGGGTGGTCTGTTAGTTCTATTAAATTTTTGTGTCTCAAAATATGATAGTTGTAGCTCTCGTTTTATTCGGGCGACAGCTTGAAGCATATCACTCGGATTACTTGCTCTAATAATGGAGCCTAATTTGGGATCTAAACCTGTTAATAGTGTGTTTAAAGTCATTGTTTCAATCAAGGTACTTTGCGCTGTTTTTTGTTCTGCGGTAAGCGGTTGCTTTTGTATTGCCGCATGCATTTTTGCGTTGTGAGTCTGCAGTCTAGAGACGAAATTTAGTGCAGTCTCATTAGAATTTTGGCTAATTCTTTATAGGTCTTGAATTAAAGCTGTGAGATCTCTAGAATCTCCAAAATGCGTTTCTAGTAAATACTTAATCTCATCCCAAGTGGATGGGTTACGGGAATTAATTAACTCGGCGGCTTTGCCTCTGAGCTTATTTTTTACGTGCAATGTTAGTAAAATTGTTTGGTTATCGATGGCCATATCGTAAGCACATCTTACTGCATTGAGAAAAGTTTGAAGGAAAATTTGATTTCCATCAAATTCAGGTACTATGGAAAAAATTTCCGATAGCCTATACGGTTCAATATGTTCTTCAGCCAT